>CAKJTW010000017.1:0-2400000 GCA_917880005.1 Nanger dama
ACCACCAGTACTTTTTCGCCACCATCACGTTTCACTTTGTCAGCAACGCGGACTCCTCCTCTCAAAGCCCAGCAGGGCTCCCCTGTGTGAGAAACGCCCTCCCATCACCAATGTTCTGACAGGTCTCCTCGCTTATAGGCATCGTCCCAAAGCCAGTAGTGTCAAAGCTGTCTATCTCAATGCCCATGCTGGCTTTCGTTTCGGCCACAAGGCTATGTTTCCTCTGAAAACCAAGACTCCTTGCCACCGCCCACTTCCCCTTTTTGCCCAACGACCTCCCATGGTCCCAGCGCCTATAGGCTCATCCGCAAAGCGCTGTTTCACTTCAAGGACATCGCCCAAGGTCTCATCCCACCGCCCTTTCACTGTGTGGATAACGCCTTCCTATCCTGCCATAGGGAACAGTCTCCTGGCCAGCGCCAGGCTCCCCTACATGAGCAACGCCCTCGCATAGTCCCCTTGGACAAATGTCTCATCGCCCATGCTTTCACTTTGTCCGCAATGCCGTCCACTCCTCTCAGAGCCTCCACCAGTTTCCCCTTTATGCCCAGCGTCCGCCCGTGGTCCCATCGCCTGTAGGCTCACGGCCGCCGCCCGTTTCCCCTTTGTGCACCACAGCGCTGCCTGCCTTCCCATCGCCAGGAATCCCATCTCCACCGCGGTGTTTCACTTTTCCTCAAAGCTGCCCCACACTCAGATCACCCAAGCTCTCATCCCCACCGCCGGGTTTAAATTTGACCTTGACTCTTGACACTGTCCCATAGCAAATGGGCTCATCGCCACCGCCGGGTATCGCCCCACAGCCTATACTGTCATTGCGGCCACTGTGTCTCACTTTGTTCCGAACTCCCTCCCGGTGTCCCACAGCGAATAGTCTCGGCTCCACCGTGGGATTCACCGCCCATCCCGGCCCCCACTCCGCCCCTGAATCGTGGTAAAGCCAATAGTCTCATCGCGGCCTCTGTGTTCCCCTTTGTGCCAAACGCTCTCCCGTCTTCGCACAGCAGAGCGCCTCCTAGCCACCGCGGGATTCGACCGTGTGAGCAGCGCCCCCGCAGGACCCACAGCGAATAGTGTCTGAGCCACCGCGCTGCGTGTGCTCAACGCCCACTCCCCCGTGTTTCACCTGGTGCACGACCCCCTCCCATCCTTCCACAGCTTTTCATCTTCAAGCCAACGCGGGATTCCCCACCCTCCATCAACGCGGCACAGCTGGTTGTCTCATCCCGGATACCGTGTTTCACTAGGTCAGCAACGGCCCATGTGAGCTGGCACCAGTAGTCTCTCTCGCTCACCCTCTAGTTTCACTTTGGGCACAACGCTGTCCATCCTCGCATCGCCCATAATCCCATCACCGCTGCCCGAACCTTTCTCTGCGCTGTGGGTTCCCTTCGCAGGAAGTGAGCCCCAATCTGTAAAATCAGCCTCATCTCGCTCAGAAACCCCATCATGGGGATTCTTTCCTCAGACATGGACAGTTCGAGTTGACATGTGGAAGAAAGCCCACTACTCAGGCGATCTTTCCGGAAAATGCAATATTCTCACTCCCTACTCAGCACCGCGGAAACCAGGCATTTTCCACAAAAGAGCTAATGATATAAGCACCCGTGAATCAGTGCTCCTATTAAAAGCTCTGTGGAAACTTTGCGTCCTGTCTCTCCAGCAACCCCACGAGAGTCAACTACAAACTCTGCCACGACTGTGATTCGAAAGCCAAAACGACCGAACCTCAGCGTCCGCGCTCTCGCGGTCGCTGTAGAAGCAGGCTGTCTGCGGGTCCACCTCACCGCTCTTTCTCATCGTTTCGCGGTGCTCGCGCGCCCCCTGCCCACCGTCTGGAGAATCACTGACATTCTCTATGGCCCACATCCACTTGCTGGTGGAAAGAGCTGATGCTCTGGACCATGCCTGGGATCCCATGCCAGAAAAACAAGGAAATCTTCAAACACCTGAAATACATGCAAAGGATCCGCTCTCAGTAGCGCCTAAAGGACAAAGCCGACTTCAGATTTCCTCGGAAAAGAGAGATGATCACTCCAGTGCAGATGACTCAGGGCCCCTGCAACCACTCTCTGATGCTCCAGCAGAGCTTCCAACTCTTCACCACGGGAGGACAGCCGTGCTACTCTGCAGCCCAGATCAGAGCCTGAAACAACTGGAGCCGATGGAAGGAGACAATCTGTGCTGTTCTCATTGGGACTTCCTGCTTGGGAGTATTTCCATGGCATCCATCTCTACCTCAGGGAGCTGGAATACAGCCACTTTGCCAGAGAGGCTGGCAGAGTGGAAATGAAAAGTCCCTTTCCCTCCTGTAGGAATCCTCAAAGAAATGGCAACAATAAGAGTGTCTATATTTGTAACACTCGCTAATGAATTCCATTATTGTTTGCTTTCTGTTCAAAAGTGATTGCAGCTCATACTTCCTCAGGCACTGAAAACTGAAATGAAAATCATGATTTTTCAGAAACAGCCGTGAACAGCAGAACAGAATGTCTTTTCTTGTATAAAGATCTTTTGATCATCATTTAAAAGATCTCTTGATGTCTGCGGGGCTGGTATTTTCTATACTCAGAGTCCAGAGTTTCTTTCTCATGGAGCGGTTTCCAGGATCCTCTGTTCTTCGATATCTTTTTCAGTTAAGTCTAGGTGCTATAGAGATAAAGAATAAACTGTGTGGATTTTCATCATCATAGAAACTTATCTTTCCTTCTCTGAAGAGCACAATGCAAGCCTTCTGGATGAGGTGAATCTTCTGGTTTGCTCTCATTCAAAGGGTGATTCAGGGACACGGGTACCTTCTGTTTTGTGGCTTTTTCCACCATCAATATGTGACTCCAAGTTTGTCTGTGGTACTTGGATCTAGTACACTGGGCAGTAAAGGGATGAAATCTGGTGGCTCACAGGGGATGCTTCCAAGCGCCAGGACTATACAGGGTGAGAGCACTTCCTCTCGGGTTCCATGGGCTGGATTTATCCTCATGGGGATCTCACTGCAAGCAAGTTGGGAAACTATTGGGTGATGAATGGATGAAGAGATAAGTACAGGGTGCTGACTTTCAAAAATGCACAGCACAAAAGATGAAATTTAAGTGTTTGGGGGCAAAATGAGGACTGTAGCCCAGGAGACAGCACATCAGATAGCTCTGAGAAGCTGTTCCAAAGACACGCAGAGGGATATATGTGATTTCGGTGAAGGGGCAATACACGCAATCAGGTGCCTATTTTTTGAGGAAGTTTTCTGCCAGTATCGTGAGGGTTTCTTGGAGTCACAAGACCAGTCGTCACCATGAAGGGTTTCCATGCTTTTCTAGATATGAGAATATAGAAGAACCATTGAGTTAAAATGGGCTCCTGAAAATAGCCCACCTTCTGAAGACTTGCTCTGCCAGTTTTCCCTGCACACAGCATGCCTCACTTCTGCTTTCCGCCCTAGATTCCTTTTCAGGGGTGTTGAAAATAGCAGCTGCAAGAGCACATGATTTAATCCTTGTAGGTAGATGGCAAGTGCCAATGGAAGGTGCTAGTTTGTACTTGACAGGGCATGAGGCCATGTTTCACGTTTGCACTATTTGTTCAAATGAAGTTCTGGTAGAGGTTGAGGGGAACAAGGATTGTTCTTGCTTGCACACACTTCATTTAAATGCAGTCTGACCCAAATGCTTTTTCTCCAAGTTCAGCTTTGGGGAGAATGACAAGAATGTCTGTCATAGTTCACAGTATCCTTGGCTGTTTGAAAGAAACGTCCAAGCTGATCCCCAAAGGCACTGCCTGCAGGGAAATATCCACAGTGTAGACACATTACAGGCTGTTTCCTTACTACGTGAGGGAAGCAAGAAAAGAATAATCAGGCAGTTCCTTGCAGCTACTTGAGGATCACTGAAGATAACGTGATGAGTGAGGCTTCCATTTGGGTCCAGGCCCAAGAGCCTCGTCCTGATCTCCTAAATATTGGAAATGGAAAGTTGAAGACAGTCTTCCTAATAATGATTTTCAAAAAATAACTCACACATGCTGTGTGTGAGGACAAAAAAAAAAAAAAATTTTTGTATCCACAAAGAGTTAAGAGATAAAATTAATTGCAATTGATGAAACACTATATAACTATTTGACACATTACTATGCTTAGTCTATTAATCCCACAAACAGTCACTGATTTAGTCTAGCTGTTATCCTGCTGATGAGGTAACATTTATGGTGCAAGGAAATAAATAATACAGAATAAGATAGCAATTCAATAAACATTTGCTGTTCACCCTTTTATGTTAAAGTAGCAACACACATGTGTATACTTATTTAATGTATATTGGGAAAGTGTGTGTATTTATATATGTGTATATATTTTTGTTCAGTCGCTTAGTTATATCCGACTGTTAGTGACCCCATGAACTGTAGCAGCAAGGCGTCCCCTGTACTTTACTATCTCCCAAGTTTGCTCAAACTCATGTCCTTTGAGTCAGTGATGCCAAGCAACTATCTCATCCGCTGTTGCCCCCTTCTCCTCCTGCCCTCAATCTTCCACAGCATCAGGGTCATTTTCAAAAGGTCGGTTTCTTCTCAGAAGGTGGCCAAAGTATGAGAGCTTCAGCTTCAGCACCAGTCCTTTCAATGCATATTCAGGGTTGATGTCCTTTAGGAGTGACTGGTTTGATCTCCCTGCAGTCCAAGGGACTCTCAAGACTCTTCTTCAGTACCACAGTTCAAAAACATCAATTCTTCAGCACTCGATTTCTTTATGATCCAAATCACATCCATGCATGACCACTGGAAAAGCCATAGCTTTGACTAGATGGACCTTTGTTGGCAACATGGTATCTCTGCTTTTTGACACACTGCCTAGGTTTCTCATATAATTTCTTCCAAGGAGAAAGAGTCTTTTAATTTTGTGGCTACAGTCACCATCCGTAGTAATTTTGGACGCCAAGGAAATGAAATCTGACGGTGTTGCCACTTTTCCCTATCTACTTGCCATGAAGTGATGGGACTGTATGTCATGATCTTTGTTTTTGAATGTTGATGCAACTATATATGTATATGTATTTTTTGAGGGGGTCTGGTTTAGCTGTGCCTCAAATTGTTTCTCTAAAAGGTGTTTAATTTAGGTTAGGGAAACAATAGATGTTATAGAGATTCTGTTTTACATTAGGGCTGAAGATTTTCAAATTTTGAATTTTTGAAATTGCTATTATAATGGAATATTTATTGAGATTGGCATATTCATTCCCAAAAATCCTGTCTATTTTGTTTTCCAAGAATACAATCTGAATTGTGATACACAGAATGAAATATTCTAAATACAAAAGAAATGTTTCAACAGTTAGAACATTTAAATAGAATTTGTGACTACATTTCCATCTTAAATCTTGATGCTCTTCTAAGTTCAAATTAATAAGATAAAGTGTAACCACCACTCCTGTACAATGTTCAAGTGATTAGAATCTGCCTTTCTTGGGCCAGACCATTGTCCTTGCCATGTCCAAGCAACCCACTTTTTCTTAGGTACTTTTATACAGTTTCATATTGCTACCTCTTCTTTGTCATTTGTATTTCAGTTTGTAAAAGCTGTACTGATGCTCCTACAATCCTTTCTATTTCCACTTCGAGGTTTATTGCAAAAACAGGAACAGAAAACAGAAATGAATAGAACAGTTAATGTATTTCCTCCGTGATTTTTCAAGAGATCCAAACTTTCCACTCAATCAACATTCCTAGAAAGTCAAAGTAAGCAGTGAATGAAGAAGTAATGCACAAAGGTAAAGAGAAAGGAAATGATGTAGTTGGAAAAACAATAGTGACATCTCTGCTAAATGACAAAATGTCACTTAACAACAAATAGGGATGCAGAGCTCTACAGATGACAGATTTCAGAGCAGCTTCTGAGAAACTGTTGAGCTGCAAACAGAGTCAGTGGAAGGTAGCAGGCACAGTGTTACCTAAAAGGATAGTGGACCACTTTGCTAACTCCCAGTATCTATTTATTTATCTTTATTTGTCTGTTCACATTTCTCACACTTCGTGGAGGTTATTGGATTCTGAGGATGTAAACCTGTATTAACTCACCATGAAGAGAGACTGGAATACATACTGGACGGTCATCCTATTCATGTGTGAGAGGTCAGCTGTTCCCTAAAAGCTACTAGATGGAGAGTTTGGATAGCACGTCATGTTCACGCAGAGAAGAGATGAGATGTGATAATGTGACCCGTGAGCTGAGCATTAAGGGAATAGAAGCAGGGCATCTCAGGGAAATTCTATCGTTTCCATAGTTGGATATGTGAATTTTCTGCCTCTTGGGAACAGTTAACAGATACGGAAATCTTATATGTCCAAGCATTGTCAGAAGTACGTTATGTCCTACAATCTTCAGAAAAATCCAGTGAAACCTCTGTGATTATCAGTTCCATTTAAGAGGAGAAACCGTAGTGCCGCAGGTCACACAGGCAGTGCAGGCTGGAGCTGTGACATCAACCTGGGAATCTTGCCCCACGCCCACTGCCTCAGGCAGGGACCGAGCTGTCTGCTCCGACAACGTGCTTCCTATTTTAGAGGAACACTTAGTAAGGTCTTCCTCTCCAATTCCTATTTCTCATTGTCACAAAAGTGCCATTCGCTCATTCCAGGGACATTGCAATCATTACGTGACAGCTGAGTACACAGTTCCCTTTGCACCTGAAAAGTTGCATCCTATATTTCAGTGGTGTTTTGTTGAGCTCTACAGAGGAGCCTGCCAGATTATGGCAACTAAAGAGCAACTCTGACAGTCTCTATTTCCACCTGAGATAATTTTTTGAAAACTTATCAGAAAGGTAAAAAAATCCATTTAAATTTCTCTTTTTGGAAGATTATCATTTTCTGAAAGTCTTCAAATACTAGGTCTACTACAAACTTTGGTGTGTATAACTCTCTTAGAACTACTTCTGGGACAGAGCTGAAGCTATGACTTCACCTGCTCTGCCTGCCAAGCACTGCAGGTCCAGACTGTCCAACCTCCCAGAGAAACATAGTAAATAGAGGGAACCGCACCCCACAGCGAACAATGGTGGAGACACCAGGGGCCCCTCTGAGCGTCCGCTGCTGCTAAATCACTTCAGTCATGTCCGACTCTGTGCGAACCCATAGATGGCAGCCCACCAGGCTCCGCAATCCCTGGCAAGAACACTGGAGTGGGTTGCCATTTCCTTCTCCAATGCTTGAAAGTGAAAAGTGAAAGTGAAGTCACTCAGTCGTGTCCGACTCTTTGCGACTCCATGGACTGCAGCCTACCAGGCTCCTCTGTCCGTGGGATTTTCCAGGCAAGAGTATTGGAGTGGGTGGCCATTGCCTTCTCCTCTGAGTGTCTAACTAGGCTCTTCCATGTGCTGGTTGCACTAGGAGGAACTCATCTGGTTCAGGAATGTCATTTGAAAAAAACCCAAAGCACTGGAAACTTGGACTTGAAAGTCAGCAGCAGCTTGAGAACTTGGAAGGAGAACAGAGATGTTTAAAGTGTTCACTGGAGCAGTAGCGGGTCCTCAGGACACAGAACAACACAGATGAGCTGCACTGAGGCAAGTGCTTCTCCAGAACATTCCTTTTCAGAGATGGAGAAGACTGAAGTGGACGCTGAGAGCAGAGACAGGGCAGGAAGGCCTGGCCAGCAGCTGTGTCCCCAGCATGGGAGACGCTCACCCCACAGCAGCCTGCAGAGCCCTGGAAGGGGCGACGGTCCCTCCCGTCACAGCTGCAGACTCGTGTCTTCCTTAGGACCCAGCAAGTTATCACAGAGCAGGGCAAGAGGTGCCCGGGGACAGTGCAATCCAAGGAAGCTCTTAAATTCCATCCTGGTGTCTTTGCATCTCTGAGAGACAAACAAAATCAAACAAGACTGAATGGAAGGGGCACAGGCAGGGCTTTTAATACATTTAGCAACAGGGGGACAGAGCTTTCCTCGCAGGACATATGTTAGTAAAGTGAACACTGGAAGATGACAATTTCTCAAAGTAACAAAGATCTTTGTGGAAATTCATGTATTTAATGTAGGCACTCTTCAGGACATTGATGGATCAATCATCTTTCTCTTCTTTCCTTTGGGCCATACAGCACTCAGCAGCTATATGTAAACTCCGAGGGACTTTGAAATAATTTTATTGATCTATTCTTTTTCACTGGGCTGTGCCTTCATTGCCGCATGGACTTCTCTCTAGTTGTGGGAAAGGTGGGTCCTCCCTGGTTGTGGGGCGCAGGCTTCTCTCTGTAGGAGCGTCTCCTGTCCGGGAGCACAGGCTCCAGTGCGCTTGGCTTCGGTGCTGAGGGCCCGGGGTCTGGAGCACAGGGCAGCAGCTGTGCGCACGCGCTCACTGTTCTGCGGCTCGTGCCTCCTCTAGGACCGCATGGGGTCCTGTTGGCAGGTGGACTCCTCACCACTGAGTCACCAGGGGAGCCCCTCAGGGAACAATTTTAGCACATTGAGAGGTTGGAAACCTTCTTGAAGATTAGGGGCCTAAACAAGTAAAAAACATTCTGATATTACTGCTAAAAATACCACTTCATTAACAAATTATTTTCTAAATAACCTTTTCATGTTAGTTCTTAATATTCCTTCATGATGTTTAATAGGTTGAGCTAGAAATTTTTTAAAAAGATAACTATACAAGGCCTTGAGGCTTACTTTACAATTCAAGCCAGTTTCTCCTGCTAAGGAGAAAAATGTTCACTGCTTCTGTCTAGGAAGCACACGAGCGCTTCCATCTGGGTCACACCTAGGCCTCCTCAGCACCCACATCTTGACCGGAAGTTGGGACACAGAGCAGAGCTTCTTCACTGGACTCTCAGTAGACACCAGGGTGACCCGGCTGGACTGGAGGGGAGAAACGCAGGTGTCTTCCTTTCTAATGAGAACAGCAGGTTACCTGAGGAGGTCTCCTGGAAGGGGTCCTTGTCACCAAAACAAACACACCCTAAAACGTGAATCCCGAGAGTTCATTTTACTGGGAGGACTTGCTGAGGACTACAGGCCAGAGCACAGCCTGCCCTCAGCTCTGAGGAGCTGCCCCACGGATGCAGAGGAGGTCAGCGTGCATGCGACTGTGGTGAAGGGGAGACGTGCAGACAAACTCACGTCCTGGGAGAAAGTGGCTGAGAATCAGGAGGAACAGAGGTCTCTCTGAAAGATTTTAGAGCTTTTCTACCCATGAGAAGTTGTAAAATTGGGTTCATCAATTTTCTCCGGAAATTAAGTATCAGAAGGTGTCTTGTGTCAGTTTTCCCAGAGCACAGAGTGCCTCGTTTCTGATCTGAACCCTGAACTCCGATCAGGGAGTATTGGAGGTCCGGGACTGCAGTGGGTAGAGACTTCATTCTGCAGAACCTGATGCTGAAAGCTGTTTTCATCGTCTCCCTGAAGGAGAAACATCAGAACTCATGTGGCAAGAAATAGTTACCTGCTTTTTCTTTGTTCACATTGGAGAAGGAAATGGCAACCCACTCCAGTGTTCCTGCCCCGAGAACCCCAGGGCCGGGGAAGCTTGGTGAGCTGCCATCTATGGGGTCTGCACAGAGCTGGACACGACTGAAGCGACTTAGCAGCAACAGCACCAGCAAGCTCACAAGAAAGGTCAAGAGGTTTAAATACATAGAAAGTAGGGCTTCCCTCTCATAGGGTTAATAGAATTATTTTACTATACTTCACTGAAGAAACCACTCATAAAAACTGAGACTTCAGCGTGGCTTGTGTGATCAGACTTCCCAAACCAGGGGTTGAAATCAGGCCACAGCAGTGAAAGTGCTGGATCCTCACCACTAGACAATGAGCAAACTGCTTCTCTTTCAGCTGGCAGAACAATCTATTCACTTCCAACTACTTAATAGTGATTTTGTCTATTGATGATTCGATCTTAATTTTGTGGACTTCAGACCACACACTGTGGCCCTACAAAACAATAGGTCATGACCCTTTGGCATTTGAAATGGACTGAGGGGTCTTTGTCAACTCATTCTCCTCCTATCACTTATTTCATTGGTTCCTTAATGTCATGTTCATTTGCACCCCTCCTTTTTCTTTTAATCGGATCGGTCAGACAAATCAAAGCCCCCAAGGTTTGCTCTTGAATCTTTGCTATGATTGGAATAGTTCATTTGTCTCAATTTATATTTTTCTCCAGGAGTATAAGTAAGTGTGACCCTAAGAGCTAATGAGAGGATTCAGTTAAAATGCTAAAGAGCTTGAAAATGACTAGTCAATTAGTAGCAGGTAATAAAATTCAGCTAGTATTTTTAACATCACAATTACTATTATCCAGATTAAGTTCAGGATGTTTTGCAATCATTTAATTCTATTTCATTTTAGTTTTTTTCAGAGCATCTTCTCATTGCCTGAGTGGATTTATTACCTAGACAGATGCTCAGCAGGGCTGGTCTACAAGACGCTGGCAGAGAGGGTTAGTAGTCCAGCAACTGGCATTCTAGTTGTTCATCTCTAGTTAGATGATGGGCTTGACTTCTTCTCTCCTGAAACTAATCCTATGTGCACTAATTGAAAGAAAATGAGGTAGCTGATCTTGCACATAAAGGACAGTCGCTTGACCTGAGACCTAACCTTCGTTGAGCTTCTGTCACAAGCAGCCATGGCCCAGCCTTTCTGTTGTTCATCCTGGCCTCATGCTTCCCCTCTGCCACAGCCTCATCCCCAGCTGTGCTGCACTGAAGTTTGCTAACTCAGAAGACATCATCGTGTCAGGGGAAACCACTTCCCTTCGTTCATATTCAGACATACAGACTTAGATTAGTTTTCTTTTGCCCACAAAACAACTGTGGAGTTTTACTTTCTAGGAAAGTGGCAAAGGGAAACACCAACAAAAACTAAAGTCTTAAATATGATAGAGATACAGCCCCTCTGCCTTCCTTCACTTCCTTTATTTTTCTTACCTCAACGTGAATTAGAACTAGAGCAGGAGCAGCAAGACAAATCCTGGCCTGCAAGTCACTGAAAGAATGTAGAAACTAAGCGAAAAATTATACTCAAGTAAAGGAAAGAAGGCTATTTCTCCATAAACGAGTAGCCTGGTTCTCACCGTCCTTCGTTCTCAGAGGAAGGAAGAGACAGAGGAACAGAGATGCCCAGTGGAATCAACTGCCTGAATGAATGACTGAAACTCACTAGATTCCATGACATAAGCTTCCAATGAGAGACACCATCAGTGAATCTCCTTCCTCCAGCTCTGAAACTCTGAGCAGAAAAGTGCTGAACAGTTGAAGTAAAAGTGTTGAAGAATAAAAACGTTCTCATTTAATTGACACATATCCAATTGGATGGGAACATTTGAAGTTATTGGGAAACAGATAAATTGAATACTTTAAACTGATGACATTTTCTTTGATCATATTGTGAATACATAAATGAAAATCGAAAAAGGAAGTGAAAGTGTATTAAATAGTTAGAAAATGAAAATTACCATGTTCCCTATTTAACGGCCTTGCTTAGTAAGCATGGCATCAGAGAACCTGCCTCAAGGTTCCCCCAAACGCCATCTCAGCGAGCACAGCAGCAGCCACATCTCCCCATGGCCTTCATGCTCTCTCTACTGATGGCCCTGGTGCTGGTCAGCTACGGCCCGGGAGGATCCCTGGGCTGTGACCTGTCTCAGAACCACGTGCTATTTGGCAAGAAGAACCTCAGGCTCCTGGGCCAAATGAGGAGAATCTCCTCTCACTTCTGTCTGCAGGACAGGAAAGACTTCGCTTTCCCACAGGAGATGGTGGGGGCGGCCAGCTCCAGGAGGCCCAGGCCATCTCTGTGCGCCACGAGATGGTCCAGCAGACCTTCAACCTCTTCCACACAGAGCGCTCCTCTGCTGTCTGGGACACCACCCTCCTGAAGAAGCTCCACACTGGACTACTGGACCAGCTGGACGACCTGGACGCCTGCCTGGGGCAGATGACGGGAGAGGAAGACTCTGCCCTGGGAAGGACCGAACCCACAGTGCCCGTGAAGAGGTACTTCCACGGAATCCATGTTTACCTGCAAGAGAAGGAATACAGCGACTGCGCCTGGGAAACTGTCAGAGTGGAAATCATGAGATCCTTCTCTTCATCAGCCAACTTGCAAGAAAGGTTAAGATGATGGATGGAGACCTGAACTCACCTTGACATGACTCTCACTGAAAAAGACACCACATCACCCTTGTACGTTCCCTGAGGTCATTTCAGAAGACTCTGATATCTGCTTTAGCCACAGTGTTTCCTGAATTCAATCAATAGTACTCTCTCAGTAGCAATAAGCAAGTAGATAGAAAAAGTATTCAACTGCACAGGGATCATTCCATAAGGGATGACTGCCCTGATGTTATTTATGTTTCTTTCTGTATTTATTTTATCTCATCATATTTATATTTTCATGTAAAAATGTTTGTCTGCATTGTAATAAAATTTAGAAAATACGTTCATTTCCTTAATCTTCTAATTTGTTTTATTTATTAATTTCTTATCAAAGTAATTGCTTTTTTCATTATGAAGAACTAAATACTTATTTGGTCGACATAAACCTATCGTGGAATAGCATTTGTCCCTTTATACTACAGAATAGTCATATCCTTTTAGGAAATGATTGTCAAAAGGTAGGATTTCTGGATCCCTGGCAGTCCAGTGGAATGGACTCCATGCTTCCAGTGTGAGAAGCTCAGGTGCCATGGATACCTGGTCAGGGAACTAAGATCCTGCAAACTGTGGAGTGCAGCCCCCTTCACCCAAAAGAAACAGGTAGAACGGAGTCTCTGAAACGGTGGAAAATGAGTAGTCCTGAAGTCATAAGTATAACTGCTGCTCCTGCTAAGTCACTTTAGTCACGTCTGACTCTGTGCCACCCCATAGACGGCAGCCCACCAGGCTCCCCCATCCCTGGGATTCTCCAGGCAAGAACACTGGGGTGGGTTATACCCAATCAGCAAAGAATGGTTGGTGTCAGTATGTGGGGGAGGACTCCCCTCCTCCAGGGAAGCTGTGAACATGTGGTGCTGAGTGGCTGATCCTGACACCTGTTTCTCTTCCTCCCACCTTCTCCCCAGTCCTGCTTTACTGAACACGCCACTCCCCTTACACTATATCTCCACTGCCTCCAACACAGGAGCTCTGTGCCGTGATGGTTTCTAGCTTCAAAGTTTCTCTGAGTGGAAATCCCTGGAAGAGAGCACAAGTGAAAGGAGAGTTCTAGAAGTTTCAAAACCTTTGAATGCAGCTCTGCTATTGAACAGCAGTGTGACCCAGCAAAATATCACAAACACTAAGGAGATGGATGTGGCAACCCCCGCCAGTATTCTTTCTTGCAAATCCCAGGGACAGAGGAGCCTGGTGGGCTACAGTCCATGGGTCACAGGAGTTGGACATGACTGACCCAACCTAGCATGCATGCGGGCATGCATTCTATCTTGGTCTTCTTCTCAAATATGGGGAAAATGAGAGTAGGTTTTCATAGGACTACTGTTTGGATCAATAAGTCCATATTACATGAAGCATAAAAGTGTGCTTGGCACAAGTAATCAGGACAATGAGAGTCCCAGAGTAGCTGCCCACAGGGAGCAGACAGGTCAGCTGGCCTGAGGCAGTGATTGAAATGCAACACTGGAAAGATGCTAGGTCTTTAGTAAAAATATTTAACTCGGGAGTTAGTTTCAGAGTATATTCAGTGTGTGAACTCTGCTGTGCTCAGTACTGAAGACAATTCCAATTTCTGTGTTTCAGACTTCTAGAAGTATTCTTAGGAAGTCACAGAAATTCTTTGGGAAAGAAGGATTAGTAGAAAATGCTTGGATCTACCATAAAAATGAATAATAGAAAAATCATAGAGATCTCATGAATGCAGAAAATCACACACATCACTCATTAATAGTGTTTCTTGCTTCTTTAGTATGAGTACTACTCTACTACTCCTTGAAGACATTTCTAAAGTCACCTTCTCAACTCCCTGTTGGGTCTCCATCTTTCAGCAGCAAGGCAGAGGCAGGAAGAAAAGAGCAAGGGCCATGCAGTGTGAGGTTCTGCCTTCCAACCCTGGGCTGTCCTGGGTTTGATCCTAGTTGTTTTCCATAAAGACTTCAGCCCCTAAGGGCTGGCAGTGTCACCTCCTAGAGTTGGTCCTCCTCAGAAATTAGGGCCTTTAGAGGAGAGACTGCTACAAGTGTATGCAGGTGTCTTACAATGCAAGCCAGAGTCTTTCTCTGAACAAAGGACATGAAGCCAATATTATTGGTCAAAACACATAAACTTTGCACACGCATACTGCCAGCTGTCCAGGATAACAATGGCTACATTAATCTATATTCAAGACCATCTAAGTCCTTATGTGTTCTCACACATTGACCAAAACAGGATCTTGTCATCGTTTTTAGTTTTTGCCAATCTGACTGGTGACACATAGCATCTAGCAGCAACCATTAGTTTTCCTTTTCCTAATTGATGGTGGTTGTCATCAGTCATATTCCAGCCTTCTTGTCCAACTCTTGGAATTGGTTCAGGAGAACTCTGAAAGAAAAACAATCTGCAGGCAAAGGAGAAATGTACTGAAAACAACTGCAGCCCCAGCATCCCAGAGTAGAGCTGAGAAGAACTGTGAAGTTTAGACTTTAGTTTTAAAACCAGTACGCTAGAGTAGGTGACAGCCTTTCCCCAGCATATCCACTGGAAATGCAGGTTTCCTCTGTGGATTTCTGATCCATACACAATGCACCCACTGCTCTTGCATTGTCTCTTTACCCAGCTGAAGGAGTTCATCATTCATTTTTGTTCAAACTCCGTGATCTCCAGCTAGAAGACCCACAGATTGCAAGGTCCTCAACCAGATGCCAGGCTCCACACTCACACTGCACTCCTGCCATCTGGCTGGTATCCAGTCTGAGTTTCATTTGAGACAAAGACACTTGTAGTTTCCCTGTGTTCAGGGCCCAGAACTGTTTTCCGTTCAAACTCATGAACTAGGTCATGACCTGCTCTAGTTTGCAGGGCTTTAAAAATCTGTCTTAATGGTGATGCCTTTCGAAGATGCAGGCTGGCATCATATACCCAACTGCCTATTTCACAGCTGGTACCTACTGAGCACACATTATGCTGAAATCAAAAGCATTTTGACTGCAGGTTTTTAAGCAACTTATCCAT
Organism: Nanger dama; assembly: GCA_917880005.1. Lineage (NCBI taxonomy): Eukaryota > Metazoa > Chordata > Mammalia > Artiodactyla > Bovidae > Nanger > Nanger dama. The sequence continues at coordinate 15,118 of CAKJTW010000017.1, forward strand.
ATGATTTGATATTTTGAAAAAGTTAATGAAACTCTCCAATGAAAAACTGACTACATTAAAAAAATGGATGTATAATAGATGATTCTTGATGAAAAGACGTGAGAGGAAAAAGGAATTTGTTAGTTGATATTCGTTATTTAAGAGAAATATCAATAGCCTCAGATATGAAAAGGACACCACCCTTATGGCAGAAAATAAAGAGGAACTAAAAAGCCTCTTGATGAAAGTGAAAGAGGAGAGTGAAAAAGTTGGCCAAAAACTCAAACTTCAGAAAACGAAGATCATGGCATCTGGTAGCATCACTTCATGGGAAATAGATGGGGAAACCGTGGAAACAGTGTCAGAGTTTACTTTTTTGGGCTGCAAAATCACTGGAGATGGTGATTGTAGCCATGAAATTAAAAGATGCTTACTCCTTGGAAGGACAGTTATGACCAACCTAGATAGTATATTCACAAGCAGAGACATTAATTTGCCGACTAATGTCCATCTAGTCAAGGCTATCGATTTTCCGTAGTTATGTACAGATGTGACAGTTGGAGTGTGAAGAAAGCTGATTGCTGAAGAATTGATGCTTTTGAACTGTGGTGTTGGAGAAGACTCTTGTGAGTCCCATGAACTGCAAGGAGATCCAACCAGTCCATTCTAAAGCAGATTAGTCCTGGGTGTTCTTTGGAAGGAATGATGCTAAAGCTGAAACTCCAGTACTTTGGCCACCTCATGTGAAGAGGTGACTCACTGGAAAAGACTCTGATGCTGGGAGGGATTGGGGGCAGGAGGAAAAGGGGACGACAGAGCATGAGATGGCTGGATGGCATCACTGACTCGATGGACATGAGTGTGAGTGAACTCCGAGAATTGGTGATGGACAGGGAGGCCTGGCATGCTGCAGTTCATGGGGTTGCAAAGAGTCGAACATGACTGAGCGACTGAACTGAAGTGAACTGAACTGACTGGGTCATCATTTGTCAAATATGGCATTCCCTCAGTGAAGAGAGATATATTTAAAGTAGCAATTTTGAAAACATTACTGATGATTTTGCTTCCATTAAAGCCAGCAACTTACAAGTACTGTTGTGGCATAAGGAAAATATTTCAACTTGATATGAGTTTAAGATGATATATGTAGAGGATGGGGGTGGGAGGTGGGAGGCGGGTTCCCATTGGGGAGATTGTGTTCACCTATGGCTGACCTCGTGTCAATGTATGGCAAAACAAATACAGTATTGTAATTAAAAAAATAAATAAATTTAATTAAAAAAATAAAAGATTTTTCAGACAATTAACACTACAGGAGAAATTTACCTTTTATATTAATAGTGAATGAAATAATTTTCTCTTTTCTTTAAGTCTCAGTCTTGTCCCCAAGTCTTCCTTCCCACTGGAGGGTCGCAACATCAGGTAGATTTCTGTCCTGATGTCATCTTCTCTTCTTCCAGTCATTTCCCATATTCATGTGATTTGGTAGGATTAAGTCTGCTTTACCTATAGCCACAAGTACCATCAGCTTGGGGTTTTCTACTGAGGATTCACTGAAATGTTTGTAGTCCAATCTGAGCAGGGATCATCACTCTCAAGGATCTTGTCCATCATGTATCTCAATTTTATGCTGAGGATCACTTACCAATCGATGAGTCATCCTGGACAGTTAAATATGATTATTTTATAATTATTAGAATTATTAATTTTGTCAAGCACAGTTAGACTCTCAGTATTAACTACCACTTGATAATTTCATTTTCCTTCTTATACAAAATAATCAGGATACTTTGTAAGTCGCTCAGCTTATCGAGAATTTGGAGGGACACATGAATGGAAATAAGAGATGTGTAACACTGAGGTATGAAACAACAAAGGGGCATCTTGTGTTAGAAGAAAAAGAGGGAAATAAGTGAGAGTTTAGTACATGCAGTGTGCTCAGGTGTTTATGCTGTGGATAGGGAGTTTGGAATCTGACATTCATTATTGGATTAGTTCATTCACATAAAGTCTTAGCAGGGGGCTCTTGGAAAGGAGAATGTTAACTCCGTTTCACTATGTTGGAAGGATTAAGTGAGTCCCTTCAGAGGCTAAGGAATTTGTAGCTGTTGTCACTGTCATTTTGATGAACACTGAGTGTCTGGAATTTGTCTGGAGAAAGTGTTAGTGGCTCAGTCGAGTCTGGCTTTTTGTGACCCCATGAACTGTAGCCTGTCAGGCTCTTCTGCCCATGGAATTCTCCAAGCAAGAATACTGGAGTGGGTTACCATTCCCTTCTCCAGGGGATCTTCCCGACTCAGGGACTGAACCTTGGTCTCCTGCATTGCAAGAGGATTCTTTACCATCTGAATCACCAGGGAAGCTTGGTAGGTCCTTGGTAATTAGGTTCACAGTATAACATTTATAACGTTTAATGAGTAAACAATTCAGGATGGATGTGCCATAAAAAGTGAGGGTAGCATCAGGGAATGTGTTCTTTCTCCTCAAATAAATACCAAGAATGACACAGATCCTAAGGAATCCTTGCCATAAACACAATACCTTGGTATCTTGTTATTACCATGTTACAGACTGAATGTGGGTGTGTTCCCCAAATTCATATACTGAAACACTACCCCTCGAGATTTCCTGATGGTCCAGGGGCCAGGACCTCAGGCTCCCACAGCAGGAAGCCTGAGTTGGTTCTCTGGTCAGGGAACGAGATCCTGCATGTGCAAGCAAGTCTTCCCATGGCCCAAGTAAAGATCGCACATGAATCAAGGAAGATCCAAGATCCAGCATGCTTCAACTAAGACCTGGCCCAAACAAATAAGCACATAAAATATATATTTTAAAATTCTTTAAAAACCTGCAGAAACCCAACCCATCAATATGATTATATCACAGACTGGAATATTAGGGAGATCATTAGGTTTCAGCTCAGTTCAGTTCAGTCGCTCAGTTGTGTCTGACTCTTTGTGACCCCATGAACTGCAGCACTCCACGCCTCCTTTTCCATCATCACTCTTGGAGTTCACTCAAACTCATGTCCATCGAGTCGGTGATGCCATCCAGCCATCTCATCCTCTGTCATCCCCTTCTCCTCCTGCCCCCAATCCCTTCCAGCATCAGTCTTTTCCAATGAGTCAACTCTTCGCATGAGGTGGCCAAAGTATTGGAGTTTCAGCTTTAGCATCTTTCCTTCCAAAGAACACACAGGACTGATCTCCTTTAGAATGGACTGGTTGGATCTCCTTGCAGCTCATGGAACTCTCAGGAGTCTTCTCTAGCACCACAGTTCAAAAGTATCAGTTCTTCGGCGCTCAGCTTTCTTCACAGTCCAACTCTCACATCCATAATGACTACTGGAAAAACCATAGCCTAGACTAGATGGACGTTTGTTGGCAAAGTAATGTCTCTGCTTTTGAATATGCTATCTAGGTTGGTCATAACTTTCCTTCCAAGTAGTAAGCATCTTTTAATTTTAGCAATCAATAAAATTCAGCTATTACTTTTAATATCATACTTTTGCTGTTACGCAGATTATGATCAGGATCTTTTAGAATCATTTCATTCCCTGTCATTCTAGTTTTTTCAAAGCATCTTCCCATTACCCAAGTGGATATATCAACTACACAGATGCTAGGCCACGGTGGTCTCCTAAACCCTGCCAGAAAGTGTTTGTGGTCTAGCTAATGGGGTTCAGATTGCCCATCTGTCTTCCTTCTTCACTTATACTAATCACATGTGGATTAAAGGAAAGGAAAATCGCTAGCTGGTCTTAAAAAGCTGAGGGCAGTCAACTGACTCAGGACTTGGCTTTCATTGAGCTTCCATAAGAAGCAGCCCTGTCCCAGTCTTTCTGCTGTTCATATGGGCCTCCTCCTTCCCCTCCACCACAGCCCACTCCCTAGCTGTGCTGCACTGCAGTATGCTAACTCAGAATAACACATCATTACCTCAGGGGAAAACCACTTCCCCTCTTTCATACTCTGGACATTGAGACTTACCCTTGTTTTCTTCTTGCCCATAAAACAACTGTGGAAGTTTACTTTCTAGGAAAGTTGCAAAGAGAAACAAAAAAGAAATCTAACGTCTTGAAAGTGAAAGAGATGCAGCCTCTCTGGCTTTCTTGACTTCCCTTTCTCATTCTCACCTCATCATGAAATAGAACCAGAGCAGAGGCAGGAATACCAACATTATCCAGTAAGTCAATAAGTGTGGATAAAAAGCTTAAATGAGAAATTACACTCAAGTAAAGGAAAGAAGGCTGTTTCTCCTGATCTAGTGCCCTGGGTCTCACTGCCCTACAGTCTCAGAGGAGACAGAAACAGGGGAACAGAGATGCCCAGTAGAATCAACTGCCTGAATCAATGACCCAAACCCATCAGATTCTGTGACATAAGCTTCCAATAAGAGACAACCCCATCACTGAATCGCCTTCCTCCAGCTCAGAAACTCTGAGCAGAACAAGTGTTGACGAGTTTAAGGAAAAGAGTTCAATAATAAAAACTAAACATAGCAAAGTAAATATTATTTATCTACTAAAAGGAAAATAATTGCAGTTGGAAACTCCTCCACCAACTTGCACAAACGCACTTCTGCTCTCAGCATCTGAGCACTGCTGACACCTTAGACACCTGGGGACAGGGGTCAGGAGAGGAAGAGGCCACCACGGAGCACGAGGGTCCTTCACACAAAAACTCCAGGGGAGAGGCTGGGGTTTCGGGAAGACAATTTATTTTCCCAACCAATCAATATGCCCTCCACAGAAAGGAGATTTCGAGTCCTCAGGATGTGGTGAGCCTGCCCTTAGGGAGGGAGAGAGTCCAGCAGGTGAACAAAGGGGCCTCTGTCACTCCAGAGGACAGGGGGAGACTCCATGTGATCTCTCCCTTGCAAGTGAGGTGCTGCTGGGAAAACACAACTATCCTGGATGTAGAGTCTCCTCACCCATGTAGCCTGGAGAAGAACCAGGATTCTGGTGGGGATATTGGGCCAGTCTGTGGAGGACGACAGGTGTCCAGCAAGAAAATGGTGGAAAGAACGGGGATGTTGGTAACAGTCCTGCCCTCATGGTTCCCTGAAGGGCAGGGATCTGTAGGAACCTGTTCTAGAAGGAAGAGAAATGTGGGAGGAGTTCAAGGACTGGTCATAATCAGCCTCTTGTCTAAATCAAACACTAAAGAAAACTCATCATTTGTTTCCAAGAGCTTAACTGCCAGAGTGATCTGGCAAATCCCTTATAAATACAGAATCCACAGAGCGGACAGAGCCTGGCTTCCTATGGAACCTAAGAGGGAAAAATGGAGCCTAAGAGCAAGCCAAAACTGTGTTCACGGATGAGAGGAGAGCAACACTTGTGCATGAGAGATAAAGGGCAATAACGTGTGTAATTGCAAATGTCCATGAATTCTGACTAAAGAGAAAGACCTTCTCATCTGATTGAAAAATATCCACTTTGATGGGCCCATCTGAAGGCACTAGGAAAAGGGAAAATTAATAGTCTAGAAGGAAGAACATTTCTTTGACTGTCTTGAGAATACATAACAGAAAACCAAAAAGAAAGTAAAAGTGTATAGCAATGACTAGAAAATGAAAACTACCATGTTTCCTATTTAATGGCCTCACTTAGAAAGCATGGCATCAGAGAACCTACCTCCAGGTTCCTCCAGACGCCGTCTCAGCCAGCCCAGCAGCAGCCACATCTTCCCCATGGCCTTCGTGCTCTCTCTCCTGATGGCCCTGGTGCTGGTCAGCTACGGCCCGGGAGGATCCCTGGGCTGTGACCTGTCTCTGAACCACGTGCTGGTTGGCAGCCAGAACCTCAGGCTCCTGGGCCAGATGAGGAGACTCTCCCTCGCTTCTGTCTGCAGGACAGAAAAGACTTCGCTTTCCCCCAGGAGAGGGTGGATGGCGGCCAGCTCCAGGAGGCCCAGGCCATCTCTGTGCTCCACGAGATGCTCCAGCAGACCTTCAACCTCTTCCACACAGAGCGCTCCTCTGCTGCCTGGGACACCACCCTCCTGCAGCAGCTCCTCACTGGACTCCATCAGCAGCTGGACGACCTGGAAGCCTGCCTGGGGCAGATGACGGGAGAGGAAGACTCTGTGCTGGGAAGGACGGGCCCCACCCTGGCCGTGAAGAGGTACTTCCAGGGCATCCGTGTCTACCTGCAAGAGAAGGGATACAGTGACTGCGCCTGGGAAACCGTCAGAGTGGAAATCATGAGATCCTTCTCTTCATCAGCCAGCTTGCAAGAAAGGTTAAGAATGAGGGATGGAGACCTGAACTCACCTTGACGTGACTCTCACTGATTGAGATGCCCCGTCATCTTTGGGCACTCGTCTGTGGACATTTCAGAAGACTCTGATTTCTACTTTAGCCACCAAATTGATTGAATTACTTCAGCCAATACTTTGTCAGTAGTAATTGAAGATATATAAATTTTTTTGGCTGCAGGTGCATCAGTCCTGAACTGAAGACTGCCCTGATTTTATTGTTTGCTTATTTATTTTCTAATATTTATTATTTGATCTCCTCATATATATTTTTTTATATAAAGTATTTTTGTTTACATTGTGTTAAAATTTAACAAATACAGTCACATTTTTATTTCATTAAATTTGTAATTTGTTTTATTTATTAAATATTATCAAGGTGATCTTCTTGAATTTATTACTGTTTTATGTTTAGTTGCTATGTAAAGTCCAACTCTTTTATGACCCCATAGACTATAGCCCACCAGGTTCTTCTGTCCATGGGATTGTCCAGGCAAGACTACTGGAGTATGTCGCCATTTCCAGGGGATCTTCCCAACCAAGGATGTTATCTGGAATCTGCATTTCAAGCAGATCCTTTACTGTCTGATCCACAAGCGAAGACCCTTGGTTGAAAGAAATGAGAGAAAAGGGGATTTTGTAAACTGAAATTATTTACGACATTTATTGGGTCATCAGTTCAGTTCAGTTCAGATGCTCAGTCGTCTCCGACTCTGAGACCCCATGAACTGCAGAACACCAGGCCTCCCTCTCCATCACCAACTCCTAAGGTCCACCCAAACTCATGTCCATTGAGTCGGTGATGCCATCCAACCATCTCATTCTGTGTTGTCCCCTTCTACTCCTGCCCTCAGTCTTGCCCAGCATCAGGGTCTTTCCAGATGAGTCAGCTTTTCCCATCAGATGGGCAAGGTATTGGAGTTTCAGCTTCAACATCAGTCCTTCAATGAACACCCAGGACTGATCTCCTTTAGGATGGACTGATCAGCTCTCCTTGTAGTCCAGGGGACTCTCAAGAGTCTTCTCCAAAACCACAGTTCAAAAGCATCAATTTTTCAGTGCTCAGCTTTCTTTATAGTCCAGCTCTTACATCCATACATGACCACGGAAAAACCATAGCCTTGACTGGATGGACCTTTATTGACAAAGTAACATCTCTACTTTTTAATATGCTGTCTAGGTTCGTCATAACTTTCCTTCCAAGGAGTATGCTTCTTTTAATTTCATAGCTGAAATCACCATCTGCAGTGATTTTGGAGCCCCCAAAATAAAGTCTGACACTGTTTCCCCATCTATTTCCCATGAAGTGATGGGACCAGATGCCATGATCTTCGCTTCGTTTTCTGAATGTTGAGCTTTAAGCCAACTATTTCACTCTCCTCTTTCACTTTCATCAAGAGGCTCTTAGTTCTTCTTCACTTTCTGCCATAAGGGTGGTGTCATCTGCACATCTGAGGTTACTGATATTTCTCCCAGCAATCTTGATTCCAGCTTGTGCTTCCTCCAGCCCAGAATTTCTCATGATGTACTCTGCATATAAGTTAAATAAGCAGGGTGACAATATACAGCCTTGACAGACTCCTTTTCCTATTTGGAACCAGTCTGTTGTTCCATGTCCAGATCTAACTGTTGCTTCCTGACCTGCATATAGGTTTCTCGAGAAGCAGGTCAGGTGGTCTGGTATGCCTATCTCTTGTAGGATTTTCCACAGTTTATTGTGATCCACACAGTCCAAGGCTTTGGCATAGTCAATAAAACAGAAATAGATGTTTTTCTGGAACTCTCTTGCTTTTTCAATGATCCAGCACATGTTGGCAACTTGATCGTTGGTTCCTCTACCTTTTCTAAAGCCAGCAATAACACTGGAAGTTCAAGGTTCACATATTGCTGAAGTCTGGCTTGGAGAATTTTGAGCATTACTTTATTAGCCTGTGAGATGCGTGCAACTGTGAGGTAGTTTTAGCATTCTTCGGCATTGTTAGTGAAATATGGCATTCACACAATGAAGTGAGATAAACTAGGAAGCAATTTTGCAAACATTACTGATGATTTTGTTTCCACTGAAGCCAAGAACTTAAAATTTTGTTTGGTCTTAAAGAAAATATCTTACTTTGATATTTAAGACTTATAAAGTTTAAGTTATTTATAATTACTTATAAATTATAAGAATCCGCCTGCAATGCAGGGGTCCACCGTTCGATGACTGGGTCAGGGAGATTTCCTTGGAGAAGGAATAGGCTGCCCACTCCAGTATTCTTGGGCTTCCCTAATGGCCAACTGGTAAAGAAGCTGCCTGCAATGTGGGAATCCTAGCTTCCATCCCTGGGTTGGGAAAATCCCCTGGAGAAGGGAATGCCTACCCGTCTAGTATTTGGGACTGGAGAATTCCATGGACTGTATAACCCATGGGGTCACAAAAGTCAGACATGACTGAACGACTTTCACTACAGATTTTGAAATATTTTTTAACCAATTAAGACGGCAAGAGAAATTAACCATTTATAGTAAGTGAAATACTTTTCAGTCTCAGTCATGTCCCCAAGTCTTCCCACTGGAGGGTCCAAATATCTCCTAGATTCCTGGACAGAATTCAGGTGCCTTTCCCTTTCCCCGAATCCCTGAAAGAATTAGTCTTTCTCCCCAGAAACAATCCTGAATTTGAAAATACTTCACAACATGCTCTGTTTCCAGCCATGAATCGCAGCATAAAGGGCACCGGTGTAAACCACTCTGGCCAACATCTCCTCCTAGGAAGGGGAGGGTGGACATGGGGGCAGGTGCAGAAATCTGAGGATCTGAGCAAAGTAGCATTAAAGCACCCCTGGGCAGTGGGACCCAAAAGGAAGCTTCCTCACTGCTCCCCGGCACCATGGCTCCCTGGGCCATGGAGGCGCCTCGCCGGGGTCAAGGCTCTTGACAGGGACTCCTCGTTTCTCCCCTGGATCCTGCGAGGGAGTTCCCGGCGCTGGACCTGGAGGCGCGTCCAGTCCATTACTGAGAGTTCAGGTGCACATCCTGGCCGCTGGGGCGCAGCGAAGGGAGCTTGGAGGACTTAGGTTAGTGCAGGACCTGAGCTATTTCACTGAGACCCAGATGAAGTGCTGCATTTCTGAAACTCTGGTCTTCCTGCTGATGGCAACCAGGATGCTCTGCTCCATCCCTAACATTTCATATGTTGTCTTCTGTTCTTCCAGTCATTTCCCATATTCACGTATTTGGTAGCATTAAGTGTTTTTAACGTAAATCCACAAGAGCTTTGTCAGCTTGGTGTTTTCTACAGTTCTCATTGTTTAGTTGCTCAGTCTAATTCGACTCTTTGTGACCCCATGGACTATAGCCTGCCAGGCTTCTCTGTATGGGATTTCCCAGACAATACTGGAGTGCCTTGCCATCTCCTCCTCCAGAGGACCTTCCCAATTCAGGGATCTAACACCCCTCTCCTGCATGGACACGTAGATTCTTTAATCCACTGAAAGATTCTTTCCCACCAGGGAAGCCTGTTTCCTACAGAGACTCATTGATATGTTTGTAATAAAATCTCTTATTCTAAAGGGTCTTATCTATCATGCATCTCAAATTTGTGGTGACGGTTAATTGAGCAATCTATATGAATCATCTTGGACAGTTAAATATAATTATTTTATAATTAATAGAAATATTAATTTTGTCAGTCCCATTTACTCTCAGAATTACCAGTTGATAATTTAATTTTGCTTTTTACATAAAATAATCAGGATTCTTTGTAAATTGCTCAATTCATCTAGAAATTTGGAGGTAGACGAAAAACTAATGAAAATATAGAGTACTGTAGCAGCAAGGTATGGAAAACAAAAGCACAACGTGTGTTAGTGAAATAGGAAAAAAAGCGATGGTTCAATACAGAAAACTTGCACAGGCGTTTATGGAATGGATAGGGAGGTGGAGTTTGGAATTTGACATAATAGGTTTTGAGACCTGGACTTGCCATTTTCTCATTAGATTGTTTTATTCAAATCAAGTCTTAGCAGGTGGCTCCTGGAAATGAGAATATTTACAACTCAGGTTCAACTATGTCGGAAGGATTAAGTGTCCCTTTGAAGGGCTAAGGAATTTGTAGGTGCTGTCAACGTCATTTTTTATAAAGACTGAAAGTCTGTAGAATTTGTTTGGCAAGTTCTTGGTAATCATGTTCACAGTAGCATTGTAACATTTAATTAGTAATCAATTCAGGATGAATGAGCCATATGAGGGATGACAGCATCAAGGAATGTGTTACCCTCAAATAAATATCAAGAATGAAATATATTCTAATGAATCTGCAATAAACACAATGCCTGGGTATCTTCTTGTTACCATGTTACAGGTTGAATGTGTGTGTGTTCCCCCACCATGTGATCATATCAGGAGGTGGGATATTAGAGAAATCATTAGGGTTAGAGGAGGATATGGGGGGGTTCCTCATGCACAGGATTACTGTCTTCATGAGGCTCACAAGACACTTTGCTTTGTCTCTGCTCTCCATCATGTGAAGACATAGAGAGACGCTGGCAGTCTGCAACCCAGGAGAGGGTTCTCACCAGAACTCCACCCTGCTGGCACCCTGATCTCACACTTGCAGCCCCCAGGACTGTGACAAATAAACTATCACTGATGACCCTCCAGACTCTGGGACCTTGTTAGAGCAGCCTGAACTAAGACACAGGGCATGGCACCGTTAGCTCCTGCAGCCCACTAGTTGAGGCTGTATGGAAATATTTCACGTTCAAAGCATACATGACAGAGAAGAACTTGTCATGTGTAATTATTCTCAATCCCCTTCTTCAGAAAGAAAACTGGTAATCTGCACTCACAAGGAAAAACCATAGAGTCTGAATCGAAGAGAGAAGAATGATGGCCCATCTGAAGGACAGCTAAAGGACATTAAGAGTACTGATGAAAGAAAGGAAACAGCAGGAAAAATGAGGCAACGGGGAAAATGTCCTGCCTTCTGGTTCTTCTCAAGGGATAATGGGGAAAATATACCTAAAATAATTTTTATTTTAATATATTTTGAAAAACACTTGGATAGTCTAAAACTCATTTAACCATTTAGCCAATTGTTCCCTATCCGTGGCTTGATTTAAATATTTGCATGAACCATTCCTTTAATCGGTAACCAGTTAGAGAGGGGCCAGTAAAATTAACCAATTTGCTTAAATTCATGTTTTCGTGAAACTCAGTAAATTTCAGTATCTTTAGATTTAAAATATTTCCCCTTAATTCCTGAGTTTTCCTGCCAACTCGTTCAAGAAGAAATCTGTTGGTTTCATGTTCTAAATTTTTTTTCTTATTATCCATGAATAGGCCAGGAAATATTTTTTTTTAGTTTAACCTGTACAGGGATAAATATTCTTAAGGCAGGAAGTAACAGCTCCCCAGTCCTTGGCGCTGGTGGTGGCCGTGCTCTGACTCACCCCCAGGACATCCTGGACACCTTTCAGGGGTCCCATCACCACCACCAGGTTCCCTGTCTCTGAGCTGTGGCTGGATGGCACCAGAAGGGACCCGAATCGGGAAAATCAACCCCAACTCGCTGACTCCTCGCCTGAAGCCCTTCAGTAAATGGAATCCCTCCTGGAAAACAAAGCACAAAGCTCTAGGGACGGCTAGGAAAATGCAAGGTTCTGAGCTTCCAACCAGAGAACACTGTCGCTGGCAGGGCTACAAGGCTCCCTCTGTAGCTCTCAGCACGGTGAAAACACAAAGTTTCTCTCCCCAGTAGTAAATCAGGATCGAAAGACTCACTGAGGATGCTGTGCCCTGATGGTCTGCAGAACCCAGAACTGCAAACTCTCCCAAGTGGGCATCCAAAGGAACCCAAGAAAAAGAGCTCTTTGGCCCTCCTACAGCTGTCTGGAGAAGCATGCATCCAGGGGTCAAGGGCAGGATATTTTATTGTTATTTCTGAGTTGTTAAATCCTGTGCTCAATCCTGTCTAACTCCTTGCGACCCCATGGACAGCAGCACGCCAAGATTCCCTATACTTCACTATCTCCTAGAGTTTGCTCAAATTCATAACCACTGAGTTGGTAATGCCATCCAACCATTTCTTCCTCTATCGCCCTCTTCTCCTCCTGCCCTCAATCTTCCCCAGCATCAGGGTCTTTTCCAGTGAGGTGGCTCTGCACATCAGATGGCCAAAGTACAGGGCTTCCCTGGTAGTTCAGATGGTAAAGAATGTACCTGCAAGTGCGGGAGACTCGGGTTTGATCCCTGAGTCAGGAAGATCGCCGGAAAAGGGAATGGCAACCTACTCCAGTATTCTTGCCTAGAGAATTCCATGGACAGAAGAGCAACTGGCTGGCTACGGTCCATGGGGTCACAAAGATGAGACACGACTGAGCAACTAACGTTTACTTACTTATTGCAGCTTCAGCTTCATTATCAATCCTTCCAATGATTTTCAGCGTTGATTTCTTGACTGGTTTGATCTCCTTGCTATCCAAGGGACTCTCAAGAGTCTTCTCCAGCACCATAATTTGAAAGCATTGATTCTACTGCACTCAGCCTTCTTTATGGTCCACCTCTCACATCCATACAAGACTACTGGCAATACCATAGCTTTGACTATACAGACGTTTGTTGTCAAAGTGATATTTATTCTTTTTCACATGCTGTCTAGTTCTGTCATAGCTTTTCTTCCAAGGGGCAAGTGACTGATGCTGGGAGGGATTGGGGGCAGGAGGAGAAGGGGACGACAGAGGATGAGATGGCTGGGTGGCATCACCGACTCGATGGATGTGAGTTTGGGTGAACTCTGGGAGTTGGTGATGGACAGGGAGGCCTGGCATGCTGCGATTCATGGGGTCACAAAGACTCGGATGCAACTGAGCGACTGAACTGAACTGAAAGTCAATGGGGATTTCGCTGATGATAGGAATACCCCCTCTCCAATCTCTCAATATGTAGTTCTACATTCAAAAATACTAGAAATGGCTATGTTGTTGTTGTTCTTGTTTAATCGTTAATTCGTGTCTGACTCTTTTGTGACCCTGGTCTGTAGCCCACCAGGGTCCCTTGTCCATGGGATTTCCCAGGCAAGGATACAGTAGTGGGTTGTCATTTCCTTCTCCATCCCCTCCCTTCTTGAGCCTCATGCCTCTCCACACCTTTCTAAGCTACAAGAAAGAGAAAAAGAATACTGTGAAAACATCTGCAAAGTGCCATGCTTCACTCCTTCTAACTGATCTGCATTTGAACGTTCCCCATGGAGTCTATGTCCAGGCCAGGCCCCTGGATGTCCTTAACTCTGCCCCAGGCTTTGCATATGGGGGGAGGGAGTGACACTTCTAATGAGGCAGAAAGTGCTCTTCAATAACCTCCTGGGGGAAATCTTCCCTGTTTTTATTACATTTAGAGAATATCAGTTAGCTCCTCTATCACATTCTTCGGAAAAGGATGGTCTCTCTTGAGACCTTTCCTCTGGAAAGGATATTTATTGTTCCCCGTATATACTTGTTTTTTCCTAAAGGAGAATGGTGTCACCCGTCTCTGCTATGTTCAGGGGGAGATAGAGTATCCTATGAGCTCCGATTTAGGGAAAGGAAGGGATCCCTCCAGCCTTTCTTGGAGAGCTGGCTTTGGCTTATAAAATGAGACAACTGTCAGGCAGGGAAGTTCACAGTGGAGTTGCTGATACACCACCATCCTGCTTTCCTTCATCTGTATTTGTGAAGAGAGCCCACTTTAAAAATTCATAAACTTTTCCTTAACACTGTTGTTACAAAAACAAGTAACCACTAAACAATCATTCGATGCTTGCAAAAGTGAGAAACTGTAACAAAGACCACAGCAAATTAGACGGACCAGTCAGCCCTTTCCTTTGCCCCCTCAGCACCCTGCACATTATGGAGTCGTGGCATGGAGTGGATCAGGTTATACCCACCTCATGCGGCAAAGATTCCCCACTGAGCATCTAGGAAAGAGTTAGAGAAAATGAACTTTACACATCCCCAGAGAGGAACTCAAGATTTGGGAGTAGTGAGGCCCTGAGTTCAGAAGTGTGAGGAGGCGGGGAACAAACCCTGTGACCATGGTGGGGAGGAGCTTCCATCTGCACCAGAGACAACACACCTCCCTGATGAAAACTGCAGCGCAGGGCACTCACTCTACTCTCAGCCTGAAGGAAAACACACAGCTGATCAGGGGACGCTGAAGAAGCCACCTGCCAGTGCAGGAGACATGAGAGGCATGGGTTCGATCCCTCGGTCAGGAAGATCCCTTGAAGAGGGAAATGGCAACCCACTCTGGTATTGCCTGGAAAATCTCATAGACAGTGGAGCCTGGCAGGCTATGGTCCGTAGGGTCGAAAAGAGTCGGGCACGACTGGCAACTTAAAACACACAGCTGATCACACCACACCATCTCCTCTCCCCATGTGACCTGCTCTGAGCCAGTAGAAAACACAGAACCCGGGCTCTGTGGTTTAGTAAGTGGTGGTGACAGTGAAGGCAGGGATTGGAGCCCTCAGCAAGGCTGCTGTGGGTGACAGTTCACCTCCTTGCTCCATGCGGAAAGCATTCATAGCCTACCACTTTCCCAGCTTTAGCTCTACCATAGCTACTTTTCCTTCCTACCTCTACCCCAGAGGGGTCGTGGAAAGCCCTGAGTGGGTGGTACAAGGGCACAAATGTGGTAGACACCTCTCTCTGACTGCTGGGCAGACCCAGAGTCTAGTGGGGCTGCTGAAACAGGGGCCTCTGCTCTTTCTCCTGCAGACAAGAGGTAGCTAAAGGGAAGGGAGAGGGACTTCTGAGGTGGCCCAGCGGTTAAGACTCCACCGGCCAATTCAGGGGACATGGGTTCAATCCCTGATCCAGAAACTAGGATCCCACCTGCCTTGGGGCAACTAAGGCCGTGCACCATAACTCCTGAAGCCCATGCCCTAGAGCCTGTGTTCTGCAACGAGAAGCCACTGCGATGAGAAACCCACGCGCCGCGACGAGATAAAAGACTGCACACAGCAACGAAGAGCCAAAGATAATAAATACTTTAAAAAACAAGCAGTTAAAAAAATAGAAATAAAGGGAAAAGAGAGCCCTAAAAGACCTTAGCAAAACTGGAGGGGAAGGGGAATATAGCGTGTACACACTCAGGGAAGAAATCTCCATGTATCTTCAAATCAACACTCATGTCACTCTCCAGCCATAAGGGGACTGGATTCAAAACTAGGGACCTGAAGATGGATCCATGAGTTGGGTCATCCCCCATCCTGACCTCCAGGCAGCCAAGCTCTGAAGGGGTTCAGAAGCAGGAGAACTTCTCTCTTAAAAGTGGCTGGAAAAGGTCAGTTTTCATTCCAATTCCAAAGAAAGACAATGCCAAAGAATGCTCAAACTACTGCACAATTGCACTCATCTAACACGCTAGTAAAGTAATGCTCAAAATTCTCCAAGCCAGGCTTCAGCAATACCTGAACCACGAACTTCCAGATGTTCAAGCTGGTTTTAGAAAAGGCAAAGGAACTAGAGATCAAATTGCCAACATCCACTGGATCATGGGAAAAGCAGGAGAGTTCCAGAAAAACATCTATTTCTGCTTTATTGACTATGCCAAAGCCTTGGACTGTGTGGATCACAATAAGCTGGGAAATTCTGAAACAGATGGGAATACCAGACCACCAGACCTGCCTCTTAAGGAACCTATATGCAGGTCAGGAAGCAACAGTTAGAACTGGACATGGAACAACAGACTGGTTCCAAATAGGAAAAGGAGTCTGTCAAGGCTGTATATTGTCCCCCTGCTTATTTCACTTCTATGAACTGAAGTGAAGTGACTTAACTGGAGATGTCAGATGTTAGAAAAGTATCCACTGTGGAGTTGATGCAGAATTGAGTGAGAACTGGGTGGAGGATGGGAATGTTGCCATGCTTGGAGACTGAGATGGATGTGATAAGGCCTAATAAAATGATACGTGCTACTTAACGATCTGCTATAGCTGTGATATTCATCTGTTTTGACACAAACTTTGAACGCAAATAAACTCTCCCACTGGCTGGTGACCTTACACAAGGATTTAACTCCTCACTGAGACTGCACGTGGCCTGACTTCACAACATCAGTGCAAGGCATAGGGTCAAACAGCCATCCGTGATGGAAATGCTCACAGAGCAGCCACACAGGGCCTGCCAGAAAATGAAGAGAGAATGAGGAAAGGGTTAGAGATTGGGTGGGTGGAAAGAAGGAAACTAACAAAGCAGGGAAAGAAGCCCCCTGGGTGGGAAGGAACAGGTGTATCCCTATCAGTTCAGTTCAGTTGCTCAGTCGTGTCCAACTCTTTGCGACCCCATGAATTGCAGCACACCAGGCCTCCCTGTCCATCAACAACTCCCAGAGTTCACTCAAACTCATGTCCATCGAGCTGCTGATGCCATCCAGCCATCTCATCCTCTGTCGTCCCCCTTCTCCTGCCCCCAATCCCTCAGAGTCTTTCCCAATAAGTCAACTCTTTGCATGAGTTGGCCAGAGTATTGGAGTTTCAGCTTTAGAATCAGTCCCTCCGAAGAACACGCAGGACTGATCTCCTTTAGAATGGACTGGTAGGGTCTCCTTTTAGTCCAAGAGACCCTCAAGTCTTCTCCAACAGCATAGTTCAAAAGCATCAATTCTTCAGTGCTCAGGTTGCTTTACAGTCCTTATCACTAATCAAGCCTGGCGTCCTGCAGTCCATGGGGCCGCAAAGAGTTGGACACAACTGAGCAATGAACCCAGTCAAGCCTGTCCCACTCCCTGACTCCCTTCCCAACTATCTGATGCTGGCGCCACCTGCTGGTAAATGACTAGAACCACGACACAGTGCAATGGACTTGCGCCATCCTGACAAGTGTTTGAGTGTAGCCTGGGGACTGATGGTGGAAGAGGGAAAGCCAGCCTTTGAAAACAATCAGGGCTCTTCTGAGGCCTCCCAAACTCCTTTTGGCCTTCCTTAGAGCCTTTCTTTCTGATATCGTGCCGGATCTTGTACTCAGTGCCAACACCTGGCCCGTCAGGGTTGAGGTGTCCTCTGTGGGCTTCCCAGGTAGTGTTAGTGGTAAAGAACCCGCCTGCCAGTGCAGGAGACATAAGAGACCTGGGTTCACTCCACTATTCTCGCCTTGAGAATCCCATGAACAGAGGAGCCTGACCGGCTACAGTCCATAGGGTTGCAGAGTCAGACGGGACTGAAGGGGCTTGGCACGCACCGGCTGGGATCGTTAGTTATCTGCTTGACACAGGCATGGGATATCTTCTTCAGGACAGAAAGCACATGCACCACAGGTGGCTCTGCAATTTATGACAAGAGTGCCATTTTTCTGGCCTTCCTTGGACCACTACTCACTCACTGAAGCAAGGTGACCGAAGATTCCAAGACTTTCCACATCCCCTCCATCCAGATGACCTGGGTTAACACCACCGAAGGGCAGAGTGGCGTGATGGCGGAAAAAGAAGAGCCACAAAGAAGTGGAGTCACCTAAAAGGAGTCCCCATGAAATAGAAAGCAGCCACTGAGCTACCTGTGGTGCCATTTCCACCTGGAGGAGAGGGGAGGTCGGGGTCCGTGGGGCCACACCAGTCTCTTCAGCCACCTCGGCTCCCACATCCAGGCCGTGAGAATCAGCCTTTATCGCCTACAGGTAAGTTCACACAGGGCAAGTAAAGCCTGGGGAGAATTCCTACCTGCTTTTTTAGTATACAATTAATAACACCTGCCACTCATTCAAAGACAATCTGATTCTTCTAACTTGAAGTTCAGACAGGATGAGTAACCACACACGCAGAAGACCCAGGACTAGGGAAATTGGAGGAGGAATGTCTCAGGGCAGGGACCTTCGTTTTGCTCCCATTGACGAAGAACTACTCACCAAGAGAGGTGGTGGCTTAGAGAGCCCATGACTGCCCATGGGTCACATGACAAGTTACGCCTGACTCGCAGGTCTTTGCTTTTCCTTGGGAGCTGCTCTGCAATCTGAAGTCATACACTAATACAGCCGAGCATCCACCCGCTGACCTCCACCTTCAGTTTCTCCAGATTGTCTAAATTGCCCTGCAGCGGCCAATTAGTCAAGGAATTACAGTCTGTGGGTCTTTAGTTTCTTATTCTCCATCACCAGCCTCTGATCTGTTCTCTCTCTCCATGTAGATGTTATGGGCTGAAATGTGTATTCCATACACATTTGCTTATTAAAATCTCAACATCCAGTACCGAAGAATGCAACGGGATTTGGAGGTAAGGCCTTTCAAGAGGTGATTCAGTTAAAATGAGACCCTTAGGGTAGGGTCCTATCCAATATGACTAGTGTCTCCCTCTCCTCCCTCCCACCCCCTGCCGGGTCTTAGTTCCCCCTACCAGGGACTGAACCCAGGCCCCTTGAAGTGGAAGTGCAGAGTCCTAACCACTGGACCACCTGGTGTCTGCCTGGTGTCCTCACAAAAGGAAGAGAGACCAGGATGGGCACACACAGAGAAAAGGCCATGTGAGGACACAGCAAGAAGGCAGCCGTCTGCGAGCCAGGAAGAGAGGCTCCGGAGAAACTAAATCTGCCTACGCCTCAATCTCAGATTTCCAGCCTCCAGAACCGAGAGAAAATAATTCTCTGTTGTCTAAGCCACCCAGTCTGTGGCATTTTGTTATGGCAGCTCCTGAAACTAACAGCGGACTCCCCGGTCCATCAGTTAAGTAACGTTTTTCAGGCCCTCGCATCAGCCTTGTGTCATCACTCCTGTCTGGCAGAAGTCAAACCCTCTGCCTCTTCCACACCTGACCCCAGGTACGCGGTGGGCCTATTAGATAAAATCATGCCAACGAGTATATCGTGCTTCCATAGTTCTATGGTCTGCGACTAATGGGCCTCTCCAGTACTACATGCGATTCACAATTTTACTCACCCTAATCTTGGTAAGTTCCGTCTGCGTGCACTGAAGGCTTCCCAGATGGTGTAGCTGTGAAGAATCCGCCTGCCAATGCAGAAATGCAGGTTCCATCCTGGGTCAGGAAGACCCCCTGGAGAAGCAGCCCACTCCAGTATTCTTGCCTGCAAATTCCCATGGACAGAGGAGCCTGGTGCGCTACAGTCCACGGGCTCACAGAGGGTGAGGCATGATGCGGCGAACACACACAGGTAAACCTGGGATACATAAGTGAACACAGAGATAAGGCTCCCTGGTTTTGGAGCTTATATCATTGGTTCCACCATCAACTCTCTTATTCTTCACAAACGATTTCAAACATTCTCTTCTTTGACAAACTTCCCTTCCCTCAATCTCAGATGTGCTGGATGCCACTTCATAAAGGAAGGAAAGGCCACTAGAAGAGAACATTTTTGTCACCAAAGTCAAAAACATTTACCACCTTTCTTTTTTTTTTTTTTTATGCTTCCCTTAAAGTTTATTTCATCACTCATAGACAATAGTAAGCCAGTGAAAGGCTTAGAAAGTAGCTCTGGCTTTCTCTGCTTTAGGATTTTTATTTGGAATTTGACTCCTCTCCTGCAGTCCTATCTCTCTCTTTTTAAAAAAAAATACTTTATTCTACATTACAATACTGTATTTGTTTTGCCATACATTGACATGAATCAGCCACAGGTGAACACGATCTCCCA
Source organism: Nanger dama (assembly GCA_917880005.1). Taxonomy (NCBI): domain Eukaryota; kingdom Metazoa; phylum Chordata; class Mammalia; order Artiodactyla; family Bovidae; genus Nanger; species Nanger dama. The sequence goes on from CAKJTW010000017.1 coordinate 34,952, forward strand.
ATGCCAAAGCCCCCTCCCACCTCCCACCTTTCTTCTCCTTCCTCCTTCCTGTTAGAGGATAAGTTTCCCAGAGGGTAGTCCCTTGAGTTTCCCAGCTGGGAAAGGGGCTCTTATTGCCTCCAGGCATGTACATTTCAGTCTATTTTGTGCCTTCTAGCTGAATTAGCTATTTTCTTCCAGAACATGCATCACTGCTCTATTACCAGTCTCAGGTGCTTAGGCTTTACTTGGTACTCAAGAGCCATTTGGGAATCTAATGAGGAATGAGGGGGCTGGCTGGAGAGGGGCCCCCACAGCATGTCCTGGGACAGAGCCCCCAGGGAGGCCCAGATTCTGAGGGATGCTCCCTCAGGCTGTCTACCAGAGGCCACCACAGCTTTCTCCTCAGGAACCGTGTTCTGCCTCTGTGGCTTCTGGAAGACAAGTGCTGGAGACTCGGCCTTATAGATGAGGTTTGGGCACAGCTCTCTGGTCACGTGGGGAAGCCTGCGGTGCCCCCCTGTCAGGGGGTGCTGCTCTCAGTTCCTCTATCACGGCTCTGCAGCCAGGGCTCAGCTCCGTGGCCTCTCGAGCCACTCAACCCAGGGGAAGCCTTGGAACCTCAGCACACCTGTGCTCAGCCTCAGCCTCAGAACAGAAGCAGCCTTCTTCAAAGGGTGCTTGTGGTCTGGGCCTCCTGAAGCAGGCACCTCCTTTCTCTGCTGCAGGTCCATGGAGATAACCATGGTAATGATATTTAACACTGAAAACTGCATATAATCCCCAAATCTCATCTACTAACTATAGAATATTCATATATCCTAAGAATGTAGTCGTGAAGAACAAAATAAATAGGCAAGCACTTTACACATATTTAAGGCCTGGCCTGTAAGAGTTGCCACATAGACTTGGCAAATAACACTGTCCAGAGCCAGCCCCGCCCCTCCACCCCATGCGCCTGAGTCCCAGTGCCAGGAAATATCAAGACTGGCCCAGAGAGACCTCAACAAGGCTCCTATCCACTAAAGCTGAGGGGCTGGCACCTCAAACTGTCTCTATAGGATCAATATTCTTTTTAGATATGCTTTTATATAATTATACCAAAGCTATCACTGTACCTTCTATATATTTATCATGGAAATCTTTTCAAGGAAGTTCACATAGATTGTCCTAATTTTGTATTTGGGGTGTGATACTGTTTAACTGACTGCTTGATGCTTTTTTCAGATGTTTTTAAACTTAAGGATCAGAGAAGTTAGCATCTCCCAAATGGGGCCTCCTGGACAAAGGGATGTCTGCAGGCATATGAAGGAGCAGTGCCCAGGCTCCGATGCTAAGGCTGTGTCTAGCACAGAGGAGAAATCGCACAGCATGCTGGAAGCTCTTTCTGGAGCCCCTAAATCCTAGCAAGTTGTTTGGCAGATCAAAACTACTCTGTGAAATGTATAAATAAATGATACAAATAATTCCAATGTTCATTTCACTTAACTTCAGACTACCTCTTGTGACAGTATAGGTAAAACAAAATTATAAAGACAAAGATAACTTGTAAGGAAAAAATACAGTAAGGGATGGGAGAAGGGGATGGTTCCAGATTTTCAGACATAATTTTCACAACATTTCACATCAAAAATTCCTCCCAGTGTTGGGATTAGGTTTAGGCAAGTTAGAAAGTTGCCTCAAATAGAGAGGGAGTGACAAGTGACTTAGTAATGTGGAAAAAATATACATTCGGAGAAGGCAATGGCAACCCACTCCAGTACTCTTGCCTGGAAAATCCCATGGACGGAGGAGCCTGGTAGGCTGCAGACCATGGGGTCGCTAAAAGTTGGAAACGACTGCACGATTTCACTTTCACTTCTCACTTTCATGAATTGGAGAAGGAAATGGCAACCCACTCCAGTGTTCTTGCCTGGAGAATCCTAGGGACGGGGGAGCCTGGTGGGCTGTCGTCTCTGGGGTCGTACAGAGTCGGACACGACTGAAGCGACTTAGCAGCAGCAGCAGCAACAGTGCAATATTTAAAAATTAAAATTAATAATAAAAGTCTTGATGAACAATGTATAAAAATTGTAAATAAAGACAAGATCTGGCCCCACAACTTAAAAAGTCTAAGAGGTGTACAAGTGGGGGGAGGGGGTCCTGGGAGGGGCTTGTGGCACAAAGTTAAACTGTGACAAATTTCATGCATTCTATATATTACTCACCAAAGAAATCTAAATGTCCCTGTTAAATATCTGGACACATGTCACATAACATTGGTAAAAAGTGGTGGGATATGTTTACCTGAGATACTGAAGCTTTTATAATGAAAAGTTTTGGTCGCTTTTCAGTCTCAATACATAAAGAAGAACTTGATGAAAATTTTGATCCTGTCAACAGAGAAAGAGACAGCCCCATAAAAATGTGCCAACAAGATGGTTATCACTGTTGTCAAAGAAAGATATCAAAACATTGGACTGCCATAGAATTATAATTTCAACTAGAGGACAAGCAAAATATGTCCTATAATTTGGAAATGCATTACGGATGAGATGAAGAAAAGAATTAATACGAATCAGAAATTCATATGCTGTCTGTCCAAAACTTTCAGCAAGCTAAAATTAAATTACAATAATTCTCTTGAGTGAAAGTGAGATAAGCAAAGAAGGAATTCAAAAGTGAAGAGGAACTAAAAAGCCTCTTGAAAGTGAGAGGAGAGTGAAAAAGCTGGCTTAAAGCTCAACATTCAGAAAACAAAGATCATGGCATCTGGTCCCATCACTTCATGAGAAATAGATGGGGAAACAGAGGAAACAGTGGCAGACTTTATTTTGGGGGCTCCAAAACCACTGCAGATGGTGACTGCAGCCATGAAATTAAAAGACGCTTACTCCTTGGACAGGAAAGTTATCACCAACCTAGATAGCATATTGAAAAGCAGAGACATTACTTCGCCAACAAAGGTCTGTCTAGTCAAGGCTATGGTTTTTACAGTGGTCATGTACTGATGTGAGAGCTGGACTGTGAAGAAAGCTGATCGCAGAAGAATTGATGCTTTTGAACTGTGGTGTTGGAGAAGACTCTAGAGAGTCCCTTGGACTACAAGAAGATCCAACCAGTCCATTCTAAAGGAGATCAGTCCTGGGTGTTCATTGGAAGGACTGATTCTAAAACTGAAACTCCAGTACTTTGGTCACCTCATGCGAAGAGTTGACTCATTGGAAAAGACTCTGATGCTGGGAGGGATTGGGGGCAGGAGGAGAAAGGGACAACCAAGGATGAGATGGCTGGATGGCATCACCGACTCAATGGACATTAGTTTGAGTAAACTCCAGAGTTGGTGATGGACAGGTAGGCCTGGCGTTCTGCGATTCATGGGGTTGCAAAGAGTCGGACATGACTGAGCAACTGAACTGAACTGAATTCGGACAAAATTTTTGTCAATTTGACTTCAAAAGGTCAGTAAATTATAACAAATTCTGTTTGGATATAAATAAAATGTTTAAAGTTAATAATCTGAATTTTAATACACACACGTTTCAATACTTTTTAACTACTGTAACGCTGTAGGATTCCTTATGAGTTACCAGGGAAGCCCAAAAGTGAAAGTGCGTCCTGTCCAGCTATTTGCGACCCCACGGACTGCAGCCCACCAGGCTCCTCTGTCCACGGGACTGTCCAGTCAAGAATACTGGAGGGGGTAGCCATTCTCTATCCAGGGGAACTTCCCCACCCAGAGACAGAACCCGGGTCTCCTGCATTGCAGGCAGACTCTTTACCGCTGAGCCACCAGGGAAGCCAAATTAATCATTAATATTTGAGAAAATCATTGTAATCATATTCCTCTCCAGATTGGAGATGTCTTTCCCCTTTCCCCAGAAATAACCCTTAGTCTGAAAACACATCACAACATGCTCTGATTTCCAGCCGTCAATCTTAGCATAAACTGGCACCGGTGTAGCCCGCTCTGGCCAAAATCTCCTCCCAGGAAGGGAGGGTGGACGCAGAGGCAGAAAATGCAAGATCTGAGCGAAGCTGCGGCAAAGTTCCCCTGGGCAGTCAGGTGGGAAAGGGAAGTTACTCACGGCTCCCACGGCCCCACGCGCTCCCTGAGCCCCGGCGGCGCGCCTCGCCGGCACCTCGGGGTGGATCAGGCGCTCGAGTTCGCGGCGCTGGAGGCGGGTCGCCCTGGGTGGGCCTTGTCGTCAGTGCCTTATGGCGAGTTCGGGCGCCCCCTCCCGGCCGCTGGGGCGCAGCGAGGGCAGCTTTGAGAGCCTCGTTGAGTTGTATGCCTGCGACTCAATTTCACTAAAGCGCTGAGTTTGGGGATTCCTGGTTTCTCAGAGCATGGCAATGGTGATGATCACCATTCTCCAGGGCTGGAGAACATCATTCTTGCTGTCATCAGTGAAGGGGTTGGCAGCACCCCCTCCCTGGGGGGGGGAGGTTGATTATGCTGCATATTTATCCAGCAGTTCTGAGGACCTTCCTGCATATGAGGTGCTTAATTAGGCCAGAATTGTCATTTTCGGCACTTTTCTCATTTTTGTTTCCACCTAAAAACTTTCCGAGTCTATTTCTGGCATCAGAGAATGTCACAGCTTCGATGCTTCTTTTGTGTTATTACACTGGAAATGAAATACACTCATAGAAAAGTCTCAGTCCGACAGGATGTATTCATCTAAATGAGTCAACTCAGGTTGAAATAAAACCCAAAGCTCAATCTAACTCTCTTCTTTAAGTCTAATAAGAAAACATAAGAGGTTGTGACCCTGTACTCTATTTTGACAGTTTTTAAACTGCACCAAAATATATCTAGCCACAATTCTCTGTATTTCCTTTATAAGATCTAATACATAAGGTTTGAATTCTTCCTCAATTATTTACAGGACCATAGCTCTCATTTTCTGATGGTCTACAGATAATAGTAGCATAATATTGAACATGGGTTAATTCATACAGTTCTCTCCATTCTGTCACCAAAGCATGCTGACTGCATAAATATCTGACAATGTGGATTCCAGGACAGTCAGGCAGGGATGGTGGCTGCCCTCCTGGGAGCAGGGGGAGGACATCGAAGGCAGGATGAGAGGAATGAGGCAGCAGGAGGTCAGAGCATCGGAGGGCCAATACTCAGAGCTGATGAAGAGGAGGGACTGGGAACAGCAGAAAGCTCTACTTTCAGACAATCTGGGGCTCCTGAGCGTAACTGAGATCAGACTTTCGTTTCCTCTTCTAAAAAATCAAGACAACTTCAGTAGTGGTCACAGAGGATATCATGTTCATCAAATATAAAGTTTGCAAATTACAGGCTGAGAATCTGAACTTAATGAATGATAGTAGCCTTTCATAGCAAAATAACCAATAGTAGTGTCTTTAGTCCATTCTCAGCTCAACCAAGAGAGGCTCTGACTGTAAGGCCCTTAACACTGTCAGGGGTCTGCACGTTGAGGCCCCCAGTGCAAACTCTAGGAGAGGGGCTGCCCATAGGATTGTGAAGAAACAGAGCCCAAGATTCCAGTCTTAGAGAAGTGCCTGGAACATTCTGGAAAAAAATCTTACAGCACTTGAATCCTTTTGCAGAAAACCAGCACCTCAGAAAATTGTCCAAAAAAAAAAAAAACAAAAACCCCACACAAAACAAACAACAACAACAACGAAAAACATGGCTGCTCTGTAAAGAAGACAAATGAGATAAACTGTCCCTTACCTCATCCTCAGTTAGTCTCAAACCACCTCTGGTAATATTATTTTAAGACAAAGATTTTTTTTAAGGGTTAAAGAGACCAGGAAATCAGTTATACAACAAGACAAGGGAAAGGATGACAAGAAACAGGACATTCCTATACTTTCATCCAGGGAAGATGGCAACAGTACTTCTAAAGCTATTTCTTGGGTTAGTATTGGGGTAAACTAAGAAAGGACTTTTCTTAAGTATGAAATGTCAGTCAGTTCCGCTCAATTCAGTCCTGTCCAACTCTTTGTGACCCCATGAATCGCAGCATGCCAGGCCTCCCTGTCCATCACCAACTCCCAGAGTTCACCCAAACACATGTTCATCGAGTCAGTGATGCCATCCAGCCATCTCATCCTCTGTCATCCCCTTCTCCTCCTGCCCCCTAATCCCTCCCAGCATCAAGGTCCTTTCCAATCAGTCAGCTCATCACATCAGGTGGCCAAAGTATTGGAGTTTCAGTCTCAGCATCAGTCCTTCCAATGAACACCCAGGGCTGTTCTCCTTTAGAATGGACTGGTTGGATCTCCTTGTAGTCCAAGGGACTCTCAAGAGTCTTCTCCAACACCACAGTTCAAATGCATCAATTCTTCGGCGCTCAGCTTTCTTCACTCCAACTCTCACATCCATACATGACCACTGGAAAAACCATAGCCTTGACTAGATGGACCTTTGTTGGCGAAGTAATGTCTCTGCTTTTCAATATGCTATCTAGGTTGGTCCTAACTTTCCTTCCAAGGAGTAAGCGTCTTTTAATTTCATGGCTCCAGTCACTATCTGCAGTGCTTTTGGAGCCCCCCAAAAGAAAGTCTGCCACTGTTTCCATTGTTTCCCCATTTATTTCTTATGAAGTGATGGGGCCAGATGCCATGATCTTTGTTTTCTAGATGTTGAGCTTTAAGCCAGCTTTTTCACTCTCCTCTTTCACTTTCATCAAGAGGCTCTTTCACTCCTCTTCCCTTTCTGCCTTAAGGGTGATGTCATCTGCATATCTGAGGTTATTGGTATTTCTCCCAGCAGTCTTGATTCCAGCTTGTGCTTCTTCCAGCCCACGTTTCTCATGATGTACTCTTCACAGAAGTTAAATAAGCAGGGTGACAATATACAGCCTTGACAGACTCCTTTTCCTATTTGGAACCAGACTGTTGTTCCATGTCCAGTTCTAACTGTTGCTTCCTGACCTGCATATAGGTTTCTCAAGAGGCAGGTCCGGTGGTCTGGTATTCCCATCTCTTTCAGAATTTTCCACAGTTTATTTTGATCCACGCAGTCAAAGGCTTGGCATAGGCAATAAAGCAGAAATAGATGTGTTTCTGGAACTCTCTTGCTTTTTCAATGATCCAGCGGATGCTGGCAATTTGATCTCTGGTTCCTCTGCCTTTTCTAAAACCAGCTTGAACATCTAGAAGTTCACGGTTCACGTATTGCTTAATACCACATAGCAAATATTTAAATATATTCATTAAAGTATTTCAAAATATAAGCATTTTAAACAAGTTAAATGCGATTAGTATTAATTGTATTTAACTAGTAATAAATTCATACATATAAAAATACAGTGCTATGAGTGTTTTATATTCCTACTTTTCAGCTAATTAACACTTACTCCCTCACTTCAAGGCCGATACCTTAAAAGACACCCTGAAAGTCCCAAAGCATCTCCAGGGGCGCACAGCTCCCCGTCCTCGGCCCGGGTGGGAACCGCGCTCCGACTCACCTCCAGGGCGTCCCCAGCACCGTCCTTTCGTCCCGTCGTCGCGGCCAAGTTCCCCATTCCCTGAGCTGCCCCTTCATCGCGCCGGATACGAGCCGGAACTCTGTAAAATCGGCCCTAACTCGCTCTAATTCTCTGCCTCAAACCCCTTAACGACGAGCGGCCGCGCGCCCCCGCCCCCCTCGGACCTTCCCAACCCAGGGATCGAACCCAAGTCTCCCACATCGCAGGCCAATTCTTTACCGTCTGAGTCACCACGAAAGACCTTGTAAAATGGCCTCGCTCAAATTTCTGGGCGAAAAGAAAGCACAAAAAAACCTCAGGGGAAAGCAGAAGACGCAAGGTTCCGGTTGCCTTGCCACCACACAAGAATGTCTCTGGCGAGGGCTTAGCTGCACTATTAAAGCCGCACCGACTTGGTCTCTGAGCAGCGACGCTTTTCCTCTCTGGCTGCCAAAGCCTCGGAAACGAAGTCTCAGAACTCGCGAACACTCTAAGGAAAACCGGTAAGAAGACATCCTCCGCCTTGCGGCTTCCCGGAGAAGCGCTCTCCCAGGACCCGGCGAAGAGACCTTTCGCTCATTGATTGGTGGTGTCCGCGCGCCCCCTGTTGGCCTTCCAGGGAATCACGGAAACTCTGAATGGCCAAGATCTATTTGCTAGTGGCAGGAGTGATGCTCTGCTCCATCCCTGCTTGTCCTCTTGACAGCAAAGAAATCGTCACACATTTGAGACAGATGAAAACGACCCCCTCCCAGTCATGCCTAGACCACAGACACCACTTCAAGTTTCCTTGGAGAAGAGAGAATATCACCCCAATCCAGATGACTCAAGGCACCTGTTATCACCAACGGATGCTCCAGCAGATCTTCAACCTCTTCACCATGGAGAATAGCTATGCTGCTTGGAACAGCACCCTCCTCGACAAACTACTCTCCGGCCTGGGTCAGGGCCTGGAACAGCTGGAAAAAGTGACTCTGGATTGTCCCGATTTGGGAACTGATGTCCGGAAGTATTTCCAAAGAATCCATCTCTACCTGAAGGGAAAGGAATACAGCCCCTGTGCCTGGGAGGTGGTCAGAGTGGAAATCGAAAAGTGCCTTTCCCTCATGTAAGAATCCGCAAGAAACGTCAACAGATACAATGCAAATTATACTTGTGACAACCCTCTACTCAGTCAGATGCTTGTTTTTTTAACTCTCCAAAGTGATCTGGACTTCTGTTTGCTTACAAGCTGAAAAATATCTGAAATAAAAATCCTAGTTTTACAAAAATAATTAGACATAAAAACAAAGTCTCCTTTCTTAAATAAATGGTTTTGTAACATAATGGAAAAGATCTTTATGTATTTGGGGATATTTACTATTTTCAACATCTGAAGTATACTTTTTATGCAAGGTTTTAGGAGAGTATGTTGTTTAAGGTATTTGTCAGTTAACCTATTGTTTAGCCTCTGTGACAGGTAAACAGAAAAGTGTCAGAAATTTGATTCTAATGGACACTTTCCTTTCCTTCTCTGAAGAGCACAGTGCAGGCCTTCTTGATCAAGTGAATCTTCTAGTTTGCTCTTCTCCACAAAGTGAGTCAGGGAAATGGGTCCCCTTGATTTGCAATTTTTCCATCATTAACACGTGATTTCAATTTTGTCTGTAGTACTTGAGTCTATTCTCCATGAAGGCACAGGGAAAAGATTAGTGGACCACAAGGGATGTCTCCAAGGGCCAGGGCTACACGGGGGTAATAGCACTTCTGCTCACATTACCCGGTCCAGACTTATCCTCATGGGAGTCTCACTGCAAGGAAATTTGGAAACAACTGGATGAATAAGACAGAAGGAGACAGGTTCAGTGCACAAGACCATTTGTTCATTTTTGCACTATTTGTCCTAATGGAGCTCTGGGTGGGTGTGCAAGGGGAAAACCAATGTTCCTGCTTGCACACACTCTGATTTAAACTCTTGTTTCATAGTTTCAGCTTGGGGAAGGTGACAGAGCTGTCACTCAGAGTTCACAGGATCATAGACTGTTTGTGAGAAGCATTCAGGTTGACACCCAAAGGCATAGGCCAACGAGGAAAACATCTACAAGTGTAGCCAGTGTGTTTCCTTACTACCTGAGGGAGACAAGGAAAGAGTGATCAGGCAGCTCCTTGCAAGCACTTGAGAATCACTGAACAAAAAGTGGACAGAGTCTTCCACTCACCATACCTTCCAAATTCTAAAAATGCAAACTTGAATAAAATATTTCTGCAAATGATCTTTAAAAGTATCTCACACAATATTTCATCATATCTCCCCTTGTAGAAACATGAAGAATCTCTAAATTATTATGTTCTCACATTATATATATCTAATAGATATTGGGCTTATTGTTTCTCCTATCATTACCATCCTTGTGAAACTGATATTACTTGAATATTGATTGAGCTCAAGAAATGTTCGGCCCAGACTAGACATCTAGGAAACAGCGTTCAGTAAGATAATTTCTGTCCCTTCAGAATTTTACAGACTCCGGAGGTATTCTGAGGATAAAACAGCGCATCTAATATCTTACTATACAAGCTTCTTCAACAAAATAGCATAGACTGGGTAGTTTGCAAAGATCAGAAATGTATTGCTCAAAGTTAGTTCTCGAGTCTGGATATCCGAGACCTGTGTGTCAGCTTGGTCCAGTTGAGGTGAGAGCCTGCTTCAGGTCTCACACTGCAGAGTTCTCTCGTATCATCACAGGGCAGGAGAGGGACTAGTTTATATCCATCTCTTTTATAAGGGCATTCTTTCCTTTTGTGAGGCCTCCATCCTCACACCCTAATCACTTCCCAAAGGTCTGCCACCTGATATCATTACTTTGGGGTTTACGACCTCACGATATGACTTTGGTGGGGTCCTAACCATTCAGAACATAAAGGTCTTTAAAATCGACGTGCTTGGCATGTAGAAGTAAGAAAATAGTCACACTGATCATAAAAGGAATGGGCAGGTTAGTAGGCAAAATAAGGAGACCAGGGATTCAGATCCAAACTCTAGATTTTCAACCTGTTGTAAGGCTTTAATTATTACATGTCAAAACTGGAAGCCAAACTAAAATGAAGCTCACCAGCCATGCAATGGAATAAAATGGAAATGATCATCCATCATTCCTTGTGAGGAGTCTCTGAAGTATCTTAGGATCAGTGTAGTAGCAATTGCCATGTCAGTAAAGACCCACCAAAGAGTAGTGTGGTAAACCGCCTGCCCATTGCTGTGAGCTATGAGCATCAGGGAGAGTCTGCGTTCAGATACATGGCTCTGTGTACGACATCCGGCATGTTCTTTTCTGTCATGACCTCAGTTCAGGTCAGTCGTTCAATCATGTGTGACTCTTTATGACCCCATGAACTGCAGCACACCAGGCTTCCCTGTCCATCACCAACTCCCAGAGCTTGCTTAAACTCATGTCCATCGAGTCAGTGATGCCAGCCAACCATCTCATCCTCTGTCGTCCCCTTCTCCTCCTGCCGTCAATCATTCCCAGCATGAGGGTCTTTTCCAATGAGTCAGTTCTTCGCATCAGGTGGCCAAAAATTGGAATTTCAGCAATAGTCCTTCCAGTGCACATTCAGGACTAATTTCCTTCAGGATGGACTGGTTTGTTCTCCTTGCTATCCAAGGGATTCTCAAGAGTCTTCTCCAACACCACAGTTCAAATGCATCAGTTCTCTGGCACTCAGCTTTATGGTCCAGCTCTCACATCCATACATGACTGCTAGTAAAACCATAGCGTTGACCATACAGACCTTTAGGCCAAAGTAACGTCTCTGCTTGTTAATATGCTGTCTAGATTGGGCATAGCTTTTCCTCCAAAGAGCAAGTGTCTTTCAATTTCATGTCTGCAGGTGCCATCTTCAGTGATTTTGGAGCCCAAGAAAATAGGGTCTGTCACTCTTTCCTTTGTTTCCCCATCTATTTGCCATGAAGCTATGGTACTGGAAGCCATGTTCTTAATTTTTGAATGTTTTAAGTTTTCAGCCAGCTTTTTCACTCTCCTCTTTCACTTTCATCAAGAGGTTCTTTAGCTCCTCTTCCCTTTCTGCCTTAAGGGTGGTGTCATCTGCATGTCTGAGATTATTGATATTTCTCTCAGCAATCTTGATTCCAGCTTCTGCTTCATCCAGCCCAGCATCTCATATGATGTACTCTGGATATAAGTTAAATAAGCAGGCTGACAGTATACAGTCTTGATGTACTCTTTTCCCAGTTTGGAACCAGTCCATTGTTCCATGTCTGGTTCTAACTGTTGCTTCTTGACCTGCATACAGGTTTCTCAGGAGGCAGGTAAGATGGTCTGGTATTCCTATCTCTTGAAGCATTTTCCACAGTTTGTTGTGATTCACAAGGTCAAAGGCTTTAGCCCTGTCGATGCAGTAGAAATAGATGTTTTCTGGAATCATGACCTAGTTGAGGACAGTTAGGGGTGAAGCATCCTCCTGAGTTTAATATAGTGCTGGGCAAAGGCTGAAAAGTGTGTTGCACTTGCTACTTGAATCCCCAGACCACAGGTGCCTTCAAGGAAGGAGACTCCTAGTGGTTTTAGCAACAAACTCAGTACGACTGGTACCAGCAGGAATAGAGTGGAAATACCAGATGCTGTCTATTATCATTGCAGGAAATAGGGCCCAGATGAAGAAAAACAGCTTGGTCATTTGTAAATGCCTTCTAGTAGTAGCAGAAAATCTGAGAAACTGCTTTATCTACAATTACTTGTTGAGGACTTCCCTGATGGTGCAGTGAAGAAGGATCTTTCCTCAGGAGAGACTTCCAGGAAGTGTCCACCTGCCACAGAACAACTAAGACAGTGCTCCCCTGATGCTGCCATGCTGCTCTAGAGCCCACGGGCTGCCCCTCCTGAAGCCTGCGCGCTGGAGCCTGAGGAGGACCGCGCAGCAGGAAACCAGGCACTGCGAGGAAGAGCGATCCCCACTTGCCACGACCGATGGAAGTCCAGGCAAGCGGTGAGGACCCAGGGCATCCAGAAGTGAATAAATAAATAAAGAACAAAAAACAACTTGTTGAGCGATTACACGGGGCCTAGTACAGAGGATACCACAGAGAAGAAGACAGAGTTCAGTCACTACAGAGCTGATTTGCCAAAGATGGTCACAGATCTCCTATTTGAAGTTTGGAACATAAGGGGACAAGACAACATAATATCCACTGCAACATAAAAGAATTCAGGAGCTGAGCCAAAAGTTAAATGTCCCCATGAAATAAGCAGGATTTATCCCATTCTGAATTAATTACAAAGATGGTTTCCTTTTATTTGAAAACAATAGACTTGGACTGGTCTTGAAAGTCATTTGGGAAATCTGAAATTTAATGCACAGGAACAGAGAGAAAGATTCACACGCATCGTGATTCCTAAATCATGGGGATAATGCTACTTCCACGCATGCAGGCATCAGTTTTCTGGAATATGAACAAATCCTGTCATTACAATGATTAGTTATTACACGTCAAAGCTCAACCTGATACAACAAAATCGAACCCCTTCGTATGTATTTCTGTCTTTGGTCTTTCTTGTGTATCGTATATAAGGGAAGCATTGAGATTGAGTTTATGGAATATAAACAAACTGCATACAAGATCAGTGGTACAACCTAAGGTGACTAGATGGTTCACTGGAGGACTTTCCATTATTTTCTTGATCTCAAAGTCATACTGTGAGGGTTTTTTTCCTGTACTTCTGAGAAACCATTGTCTGCCTCATGCATGTTGCTTATGTTTGAACCTCAGTGTGATATGGGCTCCAGAAATTACATAAAAATGGAAAACTTATTTGTAAATGAAATACAAAAAATATTATATTTTCTTACATAATTCTACAAAGGTGGTTCAGCATGTCAAAGTATTAAAGAGAAAAAATGTGGATAATATCCAGATAAATATCTAGCAGGCAGTAAAACTAAAAATTATTTTCTGACATGAAGAAAATTCAATAATAAATACTTAAATATTAAAGAACTATTTTTAAGTCATTTAATGATTTGAGCAGCTTTGAATGACTTTTAAGTATGTCTATATCTTGCTATTAATAATATATTTATGTAAATTTTATTTCAGTATGTAATTGGATACATACCTACTTATATAAGTAAACATGTGACATTAAAAGCCACTCTGTAAACTGAGTTTATAAAGAAAAATAAAATTCAGTACCTTTTACATTTAAATTATAGCTTAAAATTTTATGTAATTTTTAACTACACTGAATACAAAGAATAAAATTTACACATCCTTTTTCTATGTACAGGAAAAGATATTCAAAGAGTACATAAATACATACACAGAATATCTGTGTTTCCAAATTTCACAGTGCAGGGCAATTAAGACAAAATATCTAAAAAAGCTCTGTGGGCAAAGAAAGAAGAGCAACACGAAAAAAATGATTGAGAAGTGTTGCCCTAACCCACTGGAGAGTGCAAACTGAAAAGCAAAACCAAAAGTAGAAAGGAAGAGGGAACTTTCAGAAAATGGAAACCATGGGCTCCTGCTTAAGATACAGGTCTGAAGGAAACCTAGAAAGCAGGTTCACAGAGTCACCTACCGCCCCAGGCCAGCAGCATCTGCAAGGTCCCCGATGGCCCCAGCCTGGTCCTCACTCCTGGCTCTGCTGCTGCTCAGCTGCAACGCCATCTGCTCTCTGGACTGCCACCTGCCTCACACCCACAGCCTGGCCAACAGGAGGGTCCTGACGCTCCTGCAACAACTGAGGAGGGTCTCCCCTTCCTGCTGCCTGCAGGATAGAAATGACTTCGCATTCCCCCAGTAGGTGCTGGGTGGCAGCCACTTGCAGAAGGCTCAAGCCATCTCTGTGCTCCGCGAGGTGACCCTGCACACCTTCCAGCTCTTCAGCTCAGAGGGCTCGGCCGCCGCGTGGGACCAGAGCCTCCTGGACAAGCTCCTCACCACACTGCATCAGCAGCTCACTGACCTGCAAGCCTGTCTCAGGCAGGAGGAGGGGCTGTGAGGGGCTCCCCCTGCTCAAGGAGGACTCCAGCCTGGCTGTGAGGAAATACTTCCACAGAGTCACTCTCTATCTGCAAGAGAAGAGACACAGCCCTTGTGCCTGGGAGGTTGTCAGAGTAGAAGTCATGAGAGCCTTCTCTTCCTCTGCAAACTTGGAGGAGAGATTCAGGAGCAAGGACTGACACACACATGGTTCAACACAGAAACGATTCTCATGGACCAACAGACCACACTTTCTCCTGCATTGCCATGTCAAGGACTCTCATTTCTGCTGTCATTGCGCCCTGAATTGAATCAGTGTGTCAAATGTTTTCTGGGATATTAAGCAACATCATATTCTACTCTGTAGGTGCTGATTCCTCACCGATGCCGAAGCTGATATATCTACGTATTTAACTACCTGGACAAAGCTGATCTATCTACCTATTTAACTACCTATATTAAAATAAATAAGATAATTTATTTATTTTAATATTTATTTAACTATAAATATTTAAATTATCTTGTTGATAAAATATTATGTATGTACACTTATGGGAAAATGTATATTTTGTACTTAGTCAGTTTATGATTTTTCTTCCTTTATTAAATTCTTACTGTAAAAGACTTACTTTGTTTTTTCGTTAAAACAGAAACACCAGTCCTGAATGGCAACTTGATTAAAAATGCCTTTTACGATTCCTTGAGCCCTCTTTAGAATCTGCACGTTAGAAGTAAAAATCCTCTGGCTCTAGCTGTGTTGTTTGTTGCTCTGAGGACACTGAAGTGAGCATAACCACTGCAGTGCTTTTTGTGACTCTGATTATTTTCAAAAACAATAGCCTACAAACAACAATCAAAAAAAAAATCCATGCTTCAGGATTTGATGAATTCTTGGGAAGGATTTTCTGCCTCTTGTTGGTTGTGGAATTTTTTTCCCTGGAAAAATTGTAGAGATGCTGAATACATGGTATTCAGTTGGCAAGAGGTCAGGAGAATATCTTATCCTTACATTCAAATATCACAGTCGTTCACTTCCTCCCAGTGCAGAAATCCCCAGCATGCTATCCTCACTCACTCTGCATGAAGGCGTCCTCTCCATTCACACAGCTGTGTCCTTCTCCATTACAGTTTCTGGTTGTCAATTTCCCCTTATGACTGCAAAACACCAACGCAAAGCAGAACCTGAGTGAAAGTTCGAGCTCTGTCTGTCACTCTCCTCTGACTTTGCCTGCTCTGCCTGACAAGCACTGCAGGTCCAGACAGTCCAGCCTCCCAGAGAAACACAGTAGATAGAGGGAACCCCGCCACACAGTGAACAGTGGTGGAGACACAGGGGCTCCTCTGAGCATGCACCTAGGCTCTTCCATGTGCTGGTTGCACTAGGAGGAACTCACCTGGTTCAGGAATGTCATTTGAGAAAAGCCCAAACCACTGGAAACTTGGAGTTGAAAGGCAGCAGCAGCTAGAAAACTTGGAAAGAGAACAGAGATATTTAAAGTGTTCACTGGAGCAGCAGCGGGTCCTCAGGACACAGAACAACACAGATGAGCTGCACTGAGGCAAGTGCTTCTCCAGAACATTCCTTTTCAGAGACGGAGAAGACTGAAGCGGATGCTGAGAGCAGAGACAGAGCACGAAGGCCTGGCCACCAGCTGTGTCCCCAGCATGGGAGACGCTCACCCCACAGCAGCCTGCAGAGCCCTGGAAGGGGCGACGGTCCCTCCCGTCACAGCTGCAGACTCGTGTCTTCCTTAGGACCCAGCAAGTTATCACAGAGCAGGGCAAGAGGTGCCCGGGGACAGTGCAATCCAAGGAAGCTCTTAAATTCCATCCTGGTGTCTTTGCATCTCTGAGAGACAAACAAAATCAAACAAGATTGAATAGAAGGGGCACGGGCAGGGCTTTTAATACATTTAGCAACAGGGGGACAGAGTTTTCCTCATAGGCCATATGTTAGTAACATGTACATTGGAAGATAACAGTTTCTCAAAGTAACAAAGATCTTTGTGGAAATTCATGTATTTAATGTAGGCAATCTTCAGGACATTGATGGATCAATCATCTTTCTCTTCTTTCCTTTGGGCCATACAGCACTCAGCAGCTATATGTAAACTCCAAGGGACTTTCGAAATAATTTTATCTATCTATTCTTTTTTCACTGTGCTGTGTCTTCTTTGCCGCATGGGCTTCTCTCTAGTTGTGGGGAAGTTGGGTCCTCCTGGTTGTGGGGCGCAGGCTTCTCTCTGTGGGAGCATCTCCTGTCGGGGAGCACAGGCTCCAGTGCGCTTGGCTTCGGTGCTGAGGGCCCGGGGTCTGGAGCACAGGGCAGCAGCTGTGCGCACGCGCTCACTGTTCTGCGGCTCGTGCCTCCTCTAGGACCGCATGGGGTCCTGTTGGTAGGTGGACTCCTCACCACTGGGCCGCCAGGGGAGCCCCTCAGGGAACATTTTTAGCACATTGAGAGGGTTGGAAACCTTGAAGATTAGGGGCCTAAACAAGTAAAAAACATTCTGATATTACTGCTAAAAATATACTGCTAAAAATAACAAATTATTTTCTAAATAACCTTTTCATGTTAGTTCTTAATATTCCTTAATGATGTTTAATAGGTTGAGCTAGAAATTTTTTTAAAAGATAACTATAAGGCCTTGAGGCCTACTTCACAATTCAAGCCAGTTTCTCCTGCTAAGGAGAAAAATGTTCACTGCTTCTGTCTAGGAAGCACACGAGCGCTGCCATCTGGGTCACGCCTAGGCCTCCTCAGCACCCACATCTTGACCGGAAGTTGGGACACAGAGCAGAGCTTCTTCACTGGACTCTCAGTAGACACCAGGGTGACCCGGCTGGACTGGAGGTGAGAAACGCAGGTGTCTTCCTTTCGAATGAGAACAGCAGGCTACCTGAGGAGGTCTCCTGGAAGGGGTCCTTGTCACCAAAACAAACACACCCAAAAACATGACTCCCAAGAGTTCATTTTATTTGGGGACTTGCTGAGGACTACAGGCCAGAGCACAGCCTCCCCTCAGCTCTGAGGAGCTGCCCCACGGACGCAGAGGAGGTCAGTGTGCATGCGACTGTGGTGAAGGGGTGACGTGCAGACAAACTCACATCCTGGGAGAAAGGGGCTGAGAATCAGGAGGAACAGAGGTCTCTCTGAAAGGTTTTAGAGCTTTTCTACCCATGAGAAGTTGTAAAAATTGGGTTCATCAATTTTCTCCGGAAATTATCTAACTATCAGAAGGCATCTTGTGTCAGTTTTCCCAGAGCACAGAGTGCCTCATTCCTGATCTGAACCCTGGACTCCGATCAGGCCATGTTGGAGGCCCAGGACTGCAGTGGGTAGAGACTTCATTCTGCAGAACCTGATGCTGAAAGATGTTTTCTTTGTCATCCTGAAGGAGAAACATCAGAACTCATGTGGCAAGAAATTGTTACCTGCTTTTTCTTTGTTCACATTGGAGAAGGAAATGGCAACCCACTCCAGTGTTCTTGCCTGGAGAATCCCAGGGCCAGGGAAGCTTGGTGAGCTGCCATCTATGGGGTCTGCACAGAGCTGGACACGAGGTAAGTAGGGCTTACCTCTCATAGGGTTAATAAAATTATTTTACTATACTTCACTGAAGAAACTACTCATAAAAACTGAGATTTCAGCGAGGCTTGTGTGATCAGACTTCCCAAACCAGGGGTTGAAATCAGGCCACAGCAGTGAAAGTGCTGGATCCTCACCACTAGACAATGAGCAAACTTCTGCTTCTCTTTCAGCTGGCAGAACAATCTATTCCCTTCCAACTACTTAATAGTGATTTGTCTATTTATGATTCGATCTTAATTTTGTGGACTTCAGACCACACACTGTGGCCTTACAAAACAATAGGTTATGACCCGTTGGCATTTGAAATGGACTGAGGGGTCTTTGTCAACTCATTCTCCTCCTATCACTTATTTCATTGGTTCCTTAATGTCATGTTCATTTGAACCCCTTCTCTTTTTTTTTAATCAGATGGGTCAGACAAATCAAAGCCCCCAAGATTTGCTCTTGAATCTTT
This sequence comes from Nanger dama, assembly GCA_917880005.1. Lineage (NCBI taxonomy): Eukaryota > Metazoa > Chordata > Mammalia > Artiodactyla > Bovidae > Nanger > Nanger dama. Next base: position 53,392 of record CAKJTW010000017.1, read on the forward strand.
GCTATGATTGGAATAGTTCATTTGTCTCGATTTATATTTATCTCCAGGAGTATAAGTAAGTGTGAGCCTGAGAGCTAATGAGAGGATTCAGTTAAAATGCTAAAGAGCTTGAAAATGACTAGTCAATTAGTAGCAGGTAATAAAATTCAGCTAGTATTTTTAACATCATAATTACTATTATCCAGATTAAGTTCAGGATGTTTTGCAATCATTTAATTCTATTTCATTCTAGTTTTTTTCAAAGGATCTTCTTATTGCATGAGTGGATTTATTACCTAGACAGATGCTCAGCAAGGCTGGTCTCCAAGACACCGCCAGAGAGGGTTAGTATTCCAGCAACTGGCATTGTAGTTGTCCATCTCTTGTTAGGTGATGGGCTTGACTTCTTCCTTCTCTCCTGAAACTAATCCTACGTGCACTAATTGAAAGAAAAATGAGGTAGCTGATCTTGCACATAAAGGACAGTCACTTGACCCGGGACCTAACCTTCACTGAGCTTCTGTCAGAAGCAGCCATGGCCCAGGCTTTCTGTTGTTCATCCTGGCCTCATGCTTCCCTTCTGCCGCAGCCTCATCCCCAGCTGTGCTGCACTGAAGTTTGCTAACTCAGAAGACATCATTGTGTCGGGGAAACCACTTCCCTTCGTTCATATTCAGACATACAGACTTAGATTAGTTTTCTTTTTGCCCACAAAACAACTGTGGAGTTTTACTTTCTAGGAAACTGGCAAAGGGAAACACCAACAACAAAAAACTAAAGTCTTAAATACGATAGAGATATAGCCCCTCTGCCTTCCTTCACTTCGCTTTATTTTTCTTAACTCAGTGTGAATTAGAACTAGAGCAGGAGCAGCAAGACAAATCCTGGCCTGCAAGTCACTGAAAGAATGTAGAAACTAAGCGAAAAATTATACTCAAGTAAAGGAAAGAAGGCTATTTCTCCATGAACGAGTAGCCTGGTTCTCACCGTCCTTCGTTCTCAGAGGAAGGAAGAGACAGAGGAACAGAGATGCCCAGTGGAATCAACTGCCTGAATGAATGATTGAAACTCACTAGATTCCATGACATAAGCTTCCAATGAGAAACACCATCAGTGAATCTCCTTCCTCCAGCTCTGAAACTCTGAGCAGAAAAGTGCTGAACAGTTTAAGTAAAAGTGTTGAAGAATAAAAATGTTCTCATTTAACTGACACATATCCAATTGGATGGGAAGATTTGAAGTTATTGGGAAATAGGTAAACTGAATACTTTAAACTTATGACATTTTCTTTGATCATATTGTGAATACATAAATGAAAATCAAAAAAGGAAGTGAAAGTGTATTAAATAATTAGAAAATGAAAATTACCATGTTCCCTATTTAACGGCCTCGCTTAGTAAGCATGGCATCAGAGAACCTGCCTCAAGGTTCCCCAGACGCCATCTCAGCGAGCACAGCAGCAGCCACATCTCCCCATGGCCTTCGTGCTCTCTCTACTGATGGCCCTGGTGCTGGTCAGCTACGGCCCGGGAGGATCCCTGGGCTGTGACCTGTCTCTGAACCATGTGGTATTTGGCAAGAAGAACCTCAGGCTCCTGGGCCAAATGAGGAGAATCTCCTCTCACTTCTGTCTGCAGGACAGAAAAGACTTCTCTTTCCCGCAGGAAATGGTGGAGAGAAGCCAGCTCCAGGAGGCCCATGCCATCTCTGTGCTCAACGAGATGGTCCAGCAGACCTTCAACCTCTTCCGCACAGAGCGCTCCTCTGCTGTCTGGGACACCACCCTCCTGCAGCAGCTCCGCACTGGACTCCTGGACCAGCTGGACGACCTGGACGCCTGCCTGGGGCAGGTGATGGGAGAGGAAGACTCTGCCCTGGGAAGGACAGATCCCACAGTGCCCGTGAAGAGGTACTTCCACGGAATCCATGTCTACCTGCAAGAGAAGGAATACAGTGACTGCGCCTGGGAAACTGTCAGAGTGGAAATCATGAGATCCTTCTCTTCATCAGCCAACTTACAAGAAAGGTTAAGATGATGGATGGAGACCTGAACTCACCTTGACATGACTCTCACTGACTACGACACCACGTCACCCTTGTACGTTCTCCTGAGGTCATTTCAGAAGACTCTGATATCTGCTTTAGCCACAGTGTTTCCTGAATTCAATCAATAGTACTCTCTCAGTAGCAATAAGCAAGTAGATAGAAAAAGTATTCAACTGCACAGGGATCATTCCATAAGGGATGACTGCCCTGATGTTATTTATGTTTCTTTCTGTATTTATTTTATCTCATCATATTTATATTTTCATGTAAAAATGTTTTCTGTATTGTAATAAAATTTAGAAAATATGTTCATTTCCTTAAACTTCTAATTTGTTTTATTTATTTATTTCTTATCAAAGTAATTGCTTTTTTCATTATGAAGAACTAAATACTTATTTGGTCGACATAAACCTATCGTGGAATAGCATTTGTCCATTTATACTACAGAATAGTCATATCCTTTTTAGGAAATGATTGTCAAAGGTAGGATTTCTGGATCCCTGGCAGTCCAGTGGAATGGACTCCATGCTTCCAGTGTGAGAAGCTCAGGTGCCATGGATACCTGGTCAGGGAACTAAGATCCTGCAAACTGTGGAGTGCAGCCCCCTTCACCCAAAAGTAACAGGTAGAACGGAGTCTCTGATACGGTGGTAAATGAGTAGTCCTGAAGTCACAAGTATAACTGCTGCTCCTGCTAAGTCACTTCAGTCACGTCTGACTCTGTGCCACCCCATAGACGGCAGCCCACCAGGCTCTCCCATCCCTGGGATTCTCCAGGCAAGAACACTGGGGTGGGTTATACCCAATCAGCAAAGAATGGTTGGTGTCAGTATGTGGGGGAGGACTCCCCTCCTCCAGGGAAGCTGCGAACATGTGGTGCTGAGTGGCTGATCCTGACACCTGCTACTCTTCCCTCACCTTCTCCTCAGTCCTGCTTTACTGAACACTCCACTCCCCTACACTATATCTTCACTGCCTCCAACACAGGAGCTCTGTGCCGTGATGGTTTCTAGCTTCAGCGTTTCTCTGAGTGGAAATCCCTGGAAGAGAGCACAAGTGAAAGGACAGTTCTAGAAGTTTCAAAACCTTTGAATGCAGCTCTGCTATTGAACAGCAGTGTGACCCTGCAAAATACCACAAACACTAAGGAGATGGATGTGGCAACCCCCGCCAGTATTCTTTCTTGCAAATCCCAGGGACAGAGGAGCCTGGTGGGCTACAGTCCAGAGGTTACAGGAGTTGGACATGACTGACCCAACCTAGCATGCATGCGGGCATGCATTCTATCTTGATCTTCTTCTCAAATATGGGGAAAATAAGAGTAGGTTTTCATAGGACTACTGTTTGGATCAATAAGTCCATATTACATGAAGCATAAAAGTGTGCTTGGCACAAATAATCAGGACAATGAGAGTCCCAGAGTAGCTGCCCACAGGGAGCAGACAGGTCAGCTGGCCTGAGGCACTGACTGAAAGGCGACACTGGAAAGATGCTAGGTCTTTAGTAAAAATATTTAACTCGGGAGTTAGTTTCAGAGTATATTCAGTGTGTGAACTCTGCTGTGCTCAGTACTGAAGACAATTCCAATTTCTGTGTTTCAGACTTCTAGAAGTATTCTTAAGAAGTCACAGAAATTCTTTGGGAAAGAAGGATTAGTAGAAAATGCTTGGATCTACCATAAAAATGAATAATAGGGAAATCATAGAGATCTCATATGAATGCAGAAACTCACACACATCACTCATTAATAGTGTTTCTTGCTTCTTTAGTATGAGTACTACTCTACTACTCCTTGAAGACATTTCTAAAGTCACCTTCTCAACTCTCTGTTGGGTCTCCATCTTTCAGCAGCAAGGCAGAGGCAGGAAGAAAAGAGCAAGGGCCATGCAGTGTGAGGTTCTGCCTTCCAACCCTGGGCTGTCCTGGGTTTGATCCTAGTTGTTTTCCATAAAGACTTCAGCCCCTAAGTGCTGGCAGTGTCACCTCCTAGAGTCGGTCCTCAGAAATTAGGGCATTTAGAGGAGAGACTGCCACAAGTGTATGCAGGTGTCTTACAACGCAAGCGAGAGTCTTTCTCTGAACAAGGGGAATGAAGCCAATATTATTGGTCAAAACACATAAACCTTGCACACGCATACTGCCAGCTGTCCAGGATAACAATGGCTACATTAATCTATATTCAAGACCATCTAAGTCCTTATGTGTTCTCACACATTGACCAAAACAGGATCTTATCATCGTTTTTAGTTTTTGCCAATCTGACTGGTGACACATAGCATCTAGTAGCAACCATTAGTTTTCCTTTTCCTAATTGATGGTGGTTGTCATCAGTCATACTCCAGCATTCTTGTCCATCTCTTGGAATTGGTTCAGGAGAACTCTGAAAGAAAAACAATCTGCAGGCAAAGGAGAAATGTACTGAAAACAACTGGAGCCCCAGTATCACAAAGTAGAGCTGAGAAGAGCTGTGAAGTTGAGACATTAGTTTTAAGACCAGTACGCTAGAGTAGGTGACAGCCTTTCCCCAGCATATCCACTGAAAATGCAGCTGCCTCTGTGAATTTCTGATCCATACACAATGCATCCACTGCTCTTGCATTGTCTCTTTACCCAGCTGAAGGAGTTCATCATTCATTTTTGTTCAAACTCCGTGATCTCCATCTAGAAGACCCATAGATTGCAAGATCCTCAACCAGATCCCAAGCTCCACACTCACACTGCACTCCTGCCATCTGGCTGGTATCCAGTCTGAGTTTCATTTGTGACAAAGACACTTGTAGTTTCCCTGTGTTCAGGGCCCAGAACTGTTTTCCGTTCAAACTCATGAACTAGATCATGACCTGCTCTAGTCTTCAGGGCTTTAAAAATCTGTCTTGATGGTGATGCCTTTCGAAGATGCAGGCTGGAATCATATACCCAACTGCCTATTTCACAGCTGGTACCTACTGAGCACACATTATGCTGATATCAAAAGCATTTTGACTGCAGGTTTTTAAGCAACTTATCCATATGGTTTGATATTTTGAAAAAGTTAATGAAACTCTCCAATGAAAAACTGACTACATAAAAAAATGGATGTATAATAGATGATTCTTGATGAAAAGACATGAGAGGAAAAAGGAATTTGTTAGTTGAGATTGGTTATTTAAGAGAAATATTAATACCCTCAGATATGCAGAGGACACCACCCTTATGGCAGAAAGTAAAGAGGAAACTAAAAAGCCTCTTGATGAAAGTGAAAGAGGAGAGTGAAAAAGTTGGCTTAAAACTCAAAGTTCAGATAACGAAGATCATGGCATCTGGTCCAATCACTTCATGGGAAATAGATGGGAAAACCGTGGAAACAGTGTCAGACTTTACTTTTTGGGGCTGCAAAATCACTGCAGATGGTGATTGTAGCCATGAAATTAAAAGACGCTTACTCCTTGGAAGGAAAGTTATGACCTACCTATATAGTATATTCACAAGCAGAAGCATTACTTTGTGACTAAGGCCCATCATGTCAAGGCTATGGTTTTTCCAGTAGTGTATAGATGTGAGAGTTGGAGTGTGAAGAAAGCTGAGTGCCAAAGAACTGATGCTTTTGAACTGTGGTGTTGGAGAAAACTCTTGTGAGTCCCATGGGCTGCAAGGAGATCCAACCAGTCCATTCTAAAGCAGATTAGTCCTGGGTGTTCTTTGGAAGGAATGATGCTAAAGCTGAAACTCCAGTACTCTGGCCACCTCATGCGAAGAGTTGACTCACTGGAAAAGACTCTGATGCTGGGAGGGATTGGGGGCAGGAGGAAAAGGGGACGACAGAGCATGAGAAGGCTGGATGGCATCACTGACTCGATGGACATGAGTGTGAGTGAACTCCAAGAATTGGTGATGGACAGGGAGGCCTGGCATGCTGCGATTCACGGGGTCGCACAAAGTCGAACACGACTGAGCGACTGAACTGAAGTGAACTGAACTGACTGGGTCATAATTTGTCAAATATGGCATTCCCTCAGTGAAGAGAGATATATTTAAAGTAGCAAGTTTGAAAACATTACTGCTGACCCTGCTTCCATTAAAGCCAGCAAATTACAAGTACTGTTGTGGCATAAAGGAAAATATTTCAACTTGATGTGAGTTTCAGATGTATATATTTTTAAAGATTTTTCAGACAATTAACATTCCAGGAGAAATTTACCTTTTATATTAATAGTGAATGAAATAATTTTCTCTTTCTCTTTAAGTCTCAGTCTTGTCCCCAAGTCTTCCTTCCCACTGGAGAGTCGCCATATCAGGTAGATTTCTGTCCTGATGTCGTCTTCTATTCTTCCAGTCATTTCCCATATTCATGTGATTTGGTAGCATTAAGTCTGCTTTACCTATAGCCACAAGGACCATCAGCTTGGGGTTTTCTACAGAGGATTCACTGAAATGTTTGTAGCCTAATCTGAGCAGGGATCATCACTCTCAAGGATCTTGTCCATCATGTATCTCAATTTTATGGTGAGGATCACTTAACAATCGATGAGTCATCTTGAGACAGTTAAATATTATTATTTTATAATTATTAGAATTGTTAATTTTGTCAAGCACAGTTAGACTCTCAGTATTAACTACCACTTGATAATTTCATTTTCCTTCTTATACAAAATAATCAGGACACTTTGTAAGTCGCTCAGCTTATCGAGAATTTGGAGGGACACATGAATGGAAATAAGAGATTTGTAACACTGAGGTATGAAACAACAAAGGGGCATCTTGTGTTAGAAGAAAAAGAGGGAAATAAGTGAGAGTTCAGTACATGCAGTGTGCTCAGGTGTTTACGCTGTGGATAGGGAGTTTGGAATCTGACATTCATTATTAGATTATTTCATTCACATAAAGTCTTAGCAGGGGGCTCTGGAAAAGGAGAATATTAACTCCGGTTCACTATGTTGGAAGGATTAAGTGAATCCCTTCAGAGGCTAAGGAATTTGTGGCTGCTGTCACTGTCATTTTGATGAACACTGTGTGTCTGGAATTTGTCTGGAGACAGTGTTAGTGGCTCAGTCGAGTCTGACTTTTGTTACCCCATGAACTGTAGCCTGTCAGGCTCTTCTGCCCATGGCATTCTCCAAGCAAGAATACTGGAGTGGGTTACCATTCCCTTCTCCAGGGGATCTTCCCGACTCAGGGATTGAACCTTGGTCTCCTGCATTGCAGGCAGATTCTCTACCATCTGAACCACCAGGGAAGCCTGGTATGTCCTTGGTAATTAGGTTCACAGTATAACATTTATAACATTCAATGAGTAAACAATTCAGGATAGATGTGCCATAAATAGTGAGGGTAGCATCAGGGAATGTGTTCTTTCTCCTCAAATAAACACCAAGAATGAAATAGATCCTAAGGAATCCTTGCCATAAACACAATACCTTGGTATCTTCTTATTACCATGTAACAGACTGAATGTGTGTGTGTTCCCCAAATTCATATATTGAAACCCTACCCCTCGAGATCCTCTGATGGTCCAGGGGCCAGGACTCCATGCTCCCACAGCAGGGAGCCTGAGTTGGATCTCTGGTCAGGGAACTAGATCCTGCATGTGGCAAGCAAGACTTCCCATGGCCCAAGTAAAGATCGCGCATGAAGCAAGGAAGACCCAAGATCCAGCATGCTTCAGCTAAGACCTGGCCCAGCCAAATAAGCACATAAAATAAATACTTTTAAAATTCTTTAAAAGCCTGAAGAAACCCAACCCATCAATATGATCATATCACAAACTGGAATATTAGGCAGATCATTAGGGTTCAGTTCAGTTCAGTGACTCAGACGTGTCCGACTCTTCACGACCCTATGAATTGCAGCACGCCAGACCTCCCTGTCCATCACCAATTCTCAGAGTTCACTCATACTCATGTCCATCGAGTCAGTGATGCCATCCAGCCATCTGACCTTCTGTCATCGCCCTCTCCTCCTATCCCCAATCCCTCCCAGCATCAGAGTCTTGTCCAATGAGTCAACTTTTGGCATGACTTGGCCAAAGTATTGGAGTTTCAGCTTTAGCATCATTCCTTCCAAAGAACACCCAGGACTAATCTCCTTTAGAATGGACTGGTTGGATCTTCTTGCAGTCCATGGGACTCTCAAGAGTCTTCTCCAACATCACAGTTCAAAAGCATCAGTTCTTCAGCACTCAGCTGTCTTCACACTCCACCTGTCAAATCCATATATGCCCACTGGAAAAAACCATAGCCTTGACTAGCCGAACCTTCGTCGGCAAAGTAATGTCTCTGCTTTTGAATATGCTATCTAGGTTGGTCATAATTTCCTTCCAAGGAGTAAGCGTCTTTTAATGTTGGCAATCAATAAAATTCAGCTATTAATTTTAATATCATAATTTTACTCTTACCCAGATTAAGATCAGGATCTTTTAGAATCATTTCATTCCATGTCATTTAGTTTTTTCAAAGCATCTTCTCATTACCCAAGTGGATTTATCAACTCCACAGATGCTAGGCAAGGCTGGTCTCCTAATCCCTGCCAGATAGGTTTGTGGTCTAGCTAATGGGGTTCAGATTGCCCGTCTGTCTTCCTTTACCACTTATACTAATCACACGTGGATTTAAGGAAAGGAAAATCAGCTAGCTGGTCTTACAAAGCTGAGAGCAGTCAACTGACTCAGGACCTAGCCTTCATTGAGCGTCTGTAAGAAGCAGCCCTGTCCCAGTCTTTCTGTTGTTCATATTGGCCTCATCCTTCCCCTCTGCCACAGCCCACTCCCCAGCTGTGCTGCACTGCAGTTTGCTAACTCAGAATAATACATCATTACCTCAGGGGAAAACCACTTCCCTCTTTCATACTCAGGACATTGAGACTTACCCTTGTTTTCTTCTTGCCCACAAAACAACTGTGGAAGTTTACTTTCTAGGAAAGTTGCAAAGAGAAACAAACAAAAATCTAACTTCTTGAAAGTGAAAGAGATGCAGCCTCTCTGGATTTCTTGACTTCCCTTTCTCATTCTCACCTCATCATGAAATAGAACCAGAGCAGAGGCAGGAATACCAACATTGTCCAGTAAGTCACTAAGTGTATATAAAAATTACACTCAAGGAAAGAAGGCTGTTTCTCCTGATCTAGTGCCCTGGGTCTCACTGCCCTGCATTCTCAGAGGAGACAGAAACAGGGAAACAGAGATGCCCAGTAGAATCAACTGCCTGAATCAATGTCCGAAACTCACTAGATTCTGTGACATAAGCTTCCAATAAGAGACAACCCATCACTGAATCTCCTTATTCCACTCAGAAACGCTGAGCAGAACAAGTGTTGACGAGTTTAAGGAAAAGAGTTCAATAATAAAGCCTAAACTTGGCAAAGTAAATATAATTTATCTACTAAAGGAAAATAATTGCAGTTGGAAATTCCTCCACCAACTTGCACAAACACACTTCTGCCCTCAGCATCTGAGCACTGCTGACACCTTAGACAGCTGGGGACACGGGTCAGGAGAGGACGAGGCCACCACGGAGCGCGAGGGTCCTTCACACAAAAACTCCAGGGGAGAGGCTGGGGTTTCGGGAAGACAATTTATTTTCCCAACCAGTCAATAAGCCCTCCACAGAAAGGAGATTGTCGAGTCCTCAAGATGTGGTGAGCCTGCTCTTAGGGAGGGAGAGAGTCCAGCAGGTGAACAAAGGGGCCTCTGTCACTCCAGAGGACAGGGGGTGGCTCCATGTGATCTCTCCCTTGCAAGTGAGGTGCTGCTGGGAAAACACAACTATCCTGGATGTAGAGTCTCCTCACGCATGTAGCCTGAGAAGAACCAGGATTCTGGTGGGGGTATTGGGCCAGTCTGTGGAGGACGACAGGTGTCCAGCAAGAAAATGGTGGAAAGAAGGGGGATGTCTGTAATAGTCCTGGCCTCATGGTTCCCTGAAGGGCAGGGATCTGCAGGAACCTGTTCTAGAAGAAAGAGAAATGTGGGAGGAGCTCAAGGACGGTTAATAATCAGCCTCTTCTCTAAATCAAACATTAAAGAAAACTCATCATTTGTTTCGAAGAGTTTAACTGCCAGAGTGATCTGGTAAATCCCTTATAAATACGGAATCCACAAAGTGGACAGAGCCTGGCTTCCTATGGAACCTAAGAGGGAAAAATGGAGCCTAAGAGCAAGCCAAAAATGTGTTCACGGATGAGAGGAGAGCAACACTTGTGCATGAGACATAAAGGGCAGTAACGTGTGTCATTGCAAATGTCCATCAATTCTGACTGAAGAGAAAGATCTTCTCATTTGATTGAAAAATATCCATTTGGATGGGCCCATCTGAAGTCACTAGGAAAAGGCAAAATTAATAGTTTAGAAGGAAGAACATTTCTTTGACTGTCTTGAGAATACATAACAGAAAACCAAAAAAGGAAGTAAAAGTGCATAGAAATGATTAGAAAATGAAAATTACCATGTTCCCTATTTAATGGACTCACTTAGAAAGCATGGCATCAGAGAACCTGCCTCAAGGTTCCCGCACACGCCCTCTCAGCCAGCCCAGCAGCAGCCGCATCTTCCCCATGGTCTTTGTGCTCTCTCTACTGATGGCCCTGGTGCTGGTCAGCTATGGCCATGGAGGATCCCTGGGCTGTGACCTGTCTCAGAATCACATGCTGGTTGGCAGGAAAAACCTCAGGCTCCTGGGCCAAATGAGCAGGCTCTCCCCTCGCTTCTGTCTGCAGGACAGAAAAGACTTCGGTTTCCCCCAGGAGAGGGTGGAGGGCTGCCCGTTCTAGGAGGCCCAGGCCATCTCTGTGCTCCACGAGATGCTCCAGCAGAGCTTCAGACTCTTCCACACAGAGTACTCGGCTGCTGCCTGGGACACCACCCTCCTGCAGCAGCTCCGCACTGGACTCCACCAGCAGCTGGACGACATGGACGCCTGCCTGGGGCAGGTGATGGGAGAGGAAGACTCTGCGCTGGGAAGGACGGGCCCCACACTGGCCATGAACAGGTACCTCTTGGGCATCCATGTCTACCTGAAAGAGAAGGAATATAGCGACTGTGCCTGGGAAATTGTCAGAGTTGAAATCATGAGATCCTTGTCTTCACCAACCAGCTTGCAAGAAAGGTTAAGAATGATGGATGGAGACCTGTGCTCACCTTGACATGACTCTCATTGACTACGATGCCACATCACCCTTCTATACTCACCTAGGGTCATTTCAGAAGACTCTGAATTCTGCTTTAGCTATGAAATTTATTGAATTAACCAATACATGTCAGTAGTAATAAACAAGTAGATATAAAAGTAATCACATGCTGGAGTATCAGTCCATAAGCAATGACTGCCCTGATGTTATTTATTTATTTTTATTTAGTTAGTTAATGGGCTATTTTATCTCATCATATTTATATTTTCATATAAAAGATGTGTATGTTTACATTGTGTTAAAATATAGAAAATATATTTCCCTATTTCATTAAAATTGTTATTTGTTTTAATTATTAAATAGTTATCAAGATAAATTTCTTGAGTTTTTATTTTGAAACCTAAATCCTTATTTTGTCTACATATACCTATCATAAAATAGTATTTGTTCACTTTATACTGTGGAACATTTTTATCATTTTCTAGGAAATATTTGTCAAAAGGTGGAATTCTGAGAATTTTCTCTGGATGCCATTGTTAGGATTCTGTGTTTTTCCTCAGGGAGCCTCGATTGAGGAACTAATATCCTATAAACTGTGCAGGGTGCCAAAAAAAGTTATAAAAGAAATTATGAAATTGTAGACAATGGTTAGTCTTGATGTCATAGGCATAACTAATTTATACCCACTCATTAAAGAATGGTTGATATACATATGTGAGGCGAGCAGTCACCTCCTGCAGGAAAGCTGATGACCTATGGTGTTGACTGCCTCTCCTGCCTCCTATTACTCTGCCCCCACCTTCTCCTCAGTACTGTCTTACTGAGCAATTCTCTCCCTTCCGCAGTAACTTCACTGCGTCCACACAGGAGCTCTGCTCTGTGCTGGTTTCTAGCTGCATGGTGTAGTCAGAGTGGAAGCCACAGGAAGAGAGCCCAAGTGAAAGGAGAGTCCTAGAGATTCCAAAACCTCTATTTGCAGCTCTGCTTTTCACCAGCAGTGTGACCCTGAAAAATATCAAAAACACTATAGATCAATTTCTTCATCTTTAATATGGGGACAATAAGACTAGTTTTCACAGGATTACTGTTTGGATTCAGTGAGTCTAAATCACACAAGAGGCATCAGGCGCTCCTGGCAGGAATCATTAGGACCGTGAGAATCACGGAGTGGCTGCCCTCAGGGAGGAGACAGGACAGCCGCCCTGAGACGGCGACTGGAGGGCAGCATGGAAAGGCGCCGGCCCCTGACAAAGGCATTTTCTTTTCATCTTGGGGGCTAGTTTCAGAGTGCTTTCAGTGTGAGAACCTTCCTTTCCTGTATGCTGAAGAGAATTCCAATTTCTGGGTTTCATACTTCTAAAAGCATTCCTAGGAGTTCATTAAAAACTCTTTGAGAAAGATGAATTGGTAGGAAATGCTAGAACTAACATAAATACGATAATAGGGGACAAATAGAGATCGCATGTCAGTGCAGATAATCAAACACAAGCAGAGGCAGGAAGGAAAGAGTGGGGGCTGTGAAGTGTATGGTTCCGATCTCCAGTTCTGGGCTGTCCCAGGCTGGATCCTAGTTCTCCTTTCCATAAAATCCCTTGTTTATACTTGCTGACAATGTCACCTCCGGGAGCCTCTGTTTTGCTACTGAAAGAACAAAAGCCAACAAATGGTTCAGAAGCCAGTTTTACCTCTTCTCATACTAAAGAAGTGAGAAATATTATTAATGAATAAAGTGCCTGATTATCAGCAACCTCCAAGGAGACTTACACCAAGGGCCACCTTCCAGGACAGCTGCTGCGGGCTAGTACCCTTGTCCCCACGGGAAGCCACTGCTGACCCACACTTCCACAGGAGACTCCAACTTGAGGAGGTAGGTCTGGTTCAGTCCCCTGTGGGGTCACTGCTCCCTTCCCCTGGGTCTTGGTGCATATGGGGTGGGAGGTGGGAGGGGGTTCAGGATTGGGAACTCATGTACACCCATGGCTGATTCATGTCACTGTATGGCAAAACCAATACAGTATTGTAAAGCAAAATAAAGTAAGAATTAAAAAAGAAAAGATTGTTTGTCGCCTGCAAGAAGAGTCTCTCCCACCGTTCTGTGGAAGTTCTGTAATCAAATCCCACTGGTCCTCAGAGTCAGATTGCCTGGGGAGTCCCAGTTCCTTTGCAGGCTTGCGAGCATGACATGAGGCTCAGAACCTTCACAACAGTGGGAGAACTTCTTTGGTATTATTGTTTTCCAGTTTGCTGGTTTCCCATCTGGCAGGTATGGGTTTACTTTTATTGTGCTTGAGCACCCCCTGCGTCTCATTGTAGTTTCTTCTCTGTGTTTGGACGTGGGGCATCCTTTTTCGGCAGGCTCCAGAGTCCTCCTCTGGATGGTTGTTCAATAGCTAGCTGTGATTCTGGTGCTCTTGCAGGAGATGAGTGCATGTCCTTCTACTCTGCCATCTTGAACCAGAAGCTAAGCCAAAACTTTGACATTTGACCATTTGAAATATGCTGAACTATCCCATTCACACCCACCATATATTTATTCACCACCACAGATGTACGTGTGGCTAAGATTTGAACAGGGTGTTAATTACTGGAAATAGGTATGTTGTGTGTCTTCAAATAGTATGATTTTCTAAGAAAGAGTTTAGAAATCAATATGTCAATCTGCTGCACAGAAAATGTTTGTATTGAGGTATATCCAAGTTTCTGCAGTAGCAAGGGTTCATTTACAAAAATTGATCAACAAGGATCCCACCAATTTATACATTTCATTCACCATATTTCCACTTTCATTATTTTAAGAATTTCCTATAGTCTGTACTTTTCAAGATCAAAGTCTTTCTTTTCATTTTAAACACGCCTCCCCCACATACATCCTCCATCAGGACCTTCTAACTGAGAGTCCCTTAAATGGGGAGGAATTGACTCCCCAGAGCAGGAGCATGTCCCCATTTCCTATTCCCACCCAGCATCCTGCACAGCGGTAGGATACTACTGGCCCTCAGGATTGTCAACAAAAGTGTAAGTGTAATAATGATAACGTTGCAGGAAGGTGGACCCCTTCCAGGGCCCAAAACTGGGCTCTTGTCTAACACTCGGAAATGAATTGTCCGAGGAGACACATGTGCTGACAAAGCAAGAGATCTGATTGGGAAAGAGCACCCAGATGGAGAGCAGTATGGTAAGGGAAACCAGGAGAACTGCTCTGCCACGTGGCTCCCAATGTCAGGTTCTATGGTGATGGGATTACTTTCTGGGTGGTCTTTGATCAATCATTCTAGTTCAGAGTCTTTCCTGGTGGCACACGCATCGCTCAGCCAAGATGGATGCTAGCGAGAGGGATTCTGGGAAGTGGACGGACACGCAGTGTCTCCTTTAGACCTTTCCTGAACTCTTCCGGTCTGTGGTAGCTTATTAGTTCCGTATTCCTTATCAGGATCTCCTGTCATAAAACAACTCATACAAGTGTTTACTATGGTACCTGGCCATGGTGGGCACTTTCAGTCAGTGTGCTTCCTCTAACAATAACAATAATGATAAGCTTAAAAGAGTTTTAGCAGTTAAACTGTTGAAAACGACAATCTTGCTGCATTTCTTGGTTTTAGTTTTTGTGGGTTACTCTTGTCTGCTCAGGTGTTATCTGGGCGTCTCTTTAGTTTTCCCTCAATTTCCTGTATCATTTCTTCCAGTCGATTTTTCGGTCCTATGCGACTGTTTTCTCAGCTTCAAAATAAGGATATGGGAGTGCATATATCCATACTTATAGCTGGTGTATGTTGCTGTACAGCAGAAATCAACACAACATTGTAAAGCAATTATTCTCCAATGAAAAACAAAATAGGGATAATGAGACTACTGTACTCCATTCAATATACCATCTCATGTTCTGTAGTCTACATGATATTAATATAACAACTTGCAAAATTATCTTAAATGAGTAGATTATATAAAGCATCAGAGACACATTAAACAGCTGTGAGAGTTGTTACTGTGACAGGTGTATACAAAGGTTTCGCCATTATTTCATGTCTACCCTAAAGATGATTATGCCTTATCTTGCCTTGCTCAACTCGAATTTTTAATGCAAAAAATCTAACTCTGCAACTTAGAATAAGTTAATCTTTTCTAACATTGGACAAAGCATATCTACACATTTAAAAAATTTTACTAGCAAATAAATAATCACATGACTGTACCAAGCACACCACGATATATAATGGGCATCAAATCAATATGCAATCAGTGCATTTGGCATATAAGATACTTATTAGGTAGCAAATGGTATATTAAGTGTAAACCTACATTATGCTGAAATAAACAATCATCTTGATTATGAATTTTAAAGCACTGATCTGTACAAAATGACATTTTTAAAAAGTTAATAAAACTCACCAATACAAAACTATGTATAAATTTGAAAGCTTAACAGAAGATCCTTAGTTAAAGGAAATGAGAAGAAAAAAGATTTTGAAAATTGAGAATAATTATTTAAGGTAGCTACTGGGTCATAAGTTTCACAAATATGGCTTTCGCTCAATTGAACTGAGATGAACAAAGAAGTAATTTTGAAAACATTACAGATGAGTTTGCTTCCACTGAAGAAAGGAACTGAAAGTTTTGTTTTGGCATAAGGAATATATAGACTTGGTGTGAGTTTCAGACTTCTTTATACATTTTAAAATATTTTCAACTACTTGAACGTTGCAGAAGAAATGAACCAATTATATTAAATAAAAGCATTTCCCCTTTCCCCAGGGGCTCCTGTAAGTCTCAGCCTTGTTCTCAAGTCTTTCCACTGCTGCTGCTGCTAAGTCACTTCGGTTGTGTCCGACTCTGTGCGACCCCACAGACGGCAGCCCACCAGGCTCCCACGTCCCTGGGTTTCTCTAGGCAAGAATACTAGAGTGGGATGCCATTTCCTTCTCCAATGCATAAAAGTGAAAAGTGAAAGTGAAGTCTCTCAGTCGTGTCTGACTCCTAGAGCCCCATGGCCTGTAGCCCACCAGGCTCCTCTGTCATGGGATTCTCCAGGCAAGAGGACTGGAGTGGGGTGCCATTCACTGGATGGTCCCAATATCTAGATTACTGCCCAGAATGTATGTTGAGGTCCTTTAATGGACCGGAACTTGGTGGTCTAGAGTCGGCCGATAACAAAATAAAGGAGAAAGAGGCTGATATTTCTTGGTTTATGCAGAAAGCCAATAAAGTCCCTGACACGGGGCTTGCTCTGATTACGGACGCCTCAGGCACCCTCTTGGTGGGGTGAAGGCACAGAGCGCCTTCTCCAGAGGGTCTTAGAAGCTCGGGCAGGAAAGTGAACTCAGAGGGCCTCTGCGCTCCACGGGATCAGCCTGAAAAAGGAGAGAGAGAGAGAGAAAGCAAGACATGGGACCAAAGATCTGATGGAACAAAAGTGTTTCATTCAACATTATGTAGGTATTTATACTGTCTTACAAGATAGCTATTTTCAGCAGAGATAAAATCTAAACTTACAAGGAAACATGAGGTCATCCATATGAAAGAGAGAGGGTTGTAAATAACCACTTTTACCATTGGTTCATAAAAAGGAAGAGGGTACTTATCACCATATAGAAAAACTAACCAAGAAAATGCCTGGATTCCTCAGCTCCAGGGAGAGGCTTGCCCCTCCTCTTAATTCCTGAATATTCAGGAATTAATAAGGAACAGAGAATTCCTGACAGATCCAAAACAGCACACAGGAAGCCTCCTGTTAAATGCTTCCTGACAAATGTAGATGCCTTTCCCCTTTCCCCAAATTAGTCTTTATCCCCAGAAACAACCTGAAATTTGAAAACATACCACAACATGCTCAGATTTCCAGCCATCAATCACAGCATAAACGGGCACCAGTGTAAACCGCACTGGCTAAATCTCCCAGGAAGGGGAGGATGCGTGCAGGGGCAAGGGCAGAAATCAAGCTCTGAGTGAAACCCCTGCAAAGCTTCCCTGGGCCATCTGGCCCCAAATGGAAGTTTCCTCACTGCTCCCGAGGCCCCAGGCTCTGCCTGGGCCCCAGCAGCACCTAGCTCAGCTGGAGGCTCCTGCCTACAGGGACTCCCCGGTTCTCTCGGTGGACGTGGCGCTGGAGTTCGAGGCGCTGGACCTGGAGACAGGTCTGCTGGGCGAGTAAGGCCAGTTGCTCTGTTACAGGGAGTTCTGTGACGTCCTCCCGGTCGCTGCGGCTCAGGGAAGCAGATTTGAGCATCTCGTTCAGCTGGAGCCGTGGACTCAATTTCACTGAAGTGCTGAATACGGGCGATTCCTGGTCTCTCGGAGGGTGGCAATGGTGATGATCACCATTCTCCAGGGCTGGAGCACATCACCCTCTCTGTCATCAGGGAAGGAGCTGGCATCTGGTGAGCCTGGTAATGCTGCAGGTGTTGGGCTGTGCCAGCCTTGATCCAGCTGTTTGCAGCACCTTCCCCCAAATAAGATCTTTAAATAGGCCAGAATTGTCCCTTTCTGCACTTTTCTCAATTGTGTCACCACTGAAAGCTTTCCCCTTCTCTTCTGGGCTCAGAGCGTGCCGCAGCTTCAGTGCTTCCTTTCTGTTATTGCCCTGGAGATGCAGTATACTCGCGGAACAGTCTCAGCCCAAAGGAGATGCTCAGCTGTATGAGCCAACTCAGCCTGAAAGAAAAACCTGAGGCTCAATCTCTCTTCTTTAGTCCAAAAGAGAACTTAGAGGTGTGACTCCATCATCTTCTGTGACAGTTTTTAAATTGCACCAATTTTTAAATTGCCACATCTCTCTGCATTTCCTTTTTAAGGGTCTAATACATAAGGTTTGAATTCTTCAGGTATTTACAGGACTATAGCTCCTGGTTTCTGGTGGTCTACAGATAATAGTGGCATAATAACGAACACGGGTTAATTCATAGAGTTCTCTCCATTCTCTCACCAAAGTGTGCTGACCACACACACATATGTGACGATGCGCTTGGCAATGTGGATTCCAGGAGCGTCAGGAAGGGGTGATGACAGCCCTCCCAGGAGCAGGGGAGAAGACTTTGGAGGCAGGAAGAGGAGGAAGGAGGCAGCACCTGCTCAGAGCAGCTGAGGGCCAGCACTCAGAGCTGATGAAGAGGAGGGACTGGGAGCAGCAACAAGCTCTACTCTCACACTATCTGGGGCTCCTGAGTGTAGTCAACACCAGAATTTCATTTCATCTTCTAAAACATCAAGACGACTTGAGTAGCAGTCACAGAGGACAATCCTTAACTTCAAATAATACAAAGCCTGCAAATTAGGCTTAGAATGTGAAACTTAGAGAATGATAGCAGTCTTTCATATCAATATAACCAGTAGTAACCTCTTGACTCCACCCTCAGTCCAACCAAGAAAAGCTTTGAGTGCAAGTTCCTTAAAACAGGCAAGGGTCTCCATGTTTAATCCGTAAGTGTTCATTATAGGAGAGGGAGTGCCACAGGACGGTGAAGAGCCCAGGAGCCCAAGTTTCCTCCTTTTGAGCAGGGCCTTGTACATAATGGAGAGAAATTCTACAGCACTTGAAGTTCTTTGCTGAGGTAGAGATTCTGGGAAAGTTGTCCACTCTCCTAGAAGTTTGATGTCTTCTTCCTGGTCAAGGAACTAGATCCTATGGCACACAAGCAAGACTTCCCATGCCACAAGTCCAGATCCTATCTTTGGCAAGGAATATGGAAGATCCAGCATGCCAAACTAAGACCTGGCACAGCCAAATAAATACATAAAATACATGCTTTTAAAACTCTTAAAAACGCAAAGAAATCCAACCTTTCAATGTGATCATATCACAAGCTGGGATATTAGGGAGATTAGGGTTACAATCAATACAATTCAGTTATTTTTAATATCATAATTATTGTTACCCAGATTAAGATCAGGATCTTTGGAATCATTTTATTCCCTTTCATTCTAGTTTTTTCAAAGCAACTTCTCATTGCCCAGGTGGATTTGTCACAGATGCTCAGCAATACTGGTCTCCTTGACCCTGTGAGAGAACGTTGGTGTTGTAGCAACTGGGGTTCTGATTGCCCATCTCCCATGAGCTGGTGCATGTGACTTCTTCCTTCTCCCCTTATACTGACCACATATGGATTAAAGGGAAAGAAAAATCAGGTGGCTGGCCTTACAAAGCTGAGGGCAGTCCAAGGACTCAGGACTTGGCCTTCCTTGAGCTTCTGTCAGAATCAACCTTGTCCCAGCCTTTCTGTTGTTCATATTGATCTGATCCTTCCCCTCTGCCACAGCCTAGGTCCCAGGTATGCTGCACCGAAGTTTGCTAACCCAGAATATAGCACTGTGTCAGGAAAGCCCCTTCCTTTCTTTCATATCCATGACGTTGAGACTTACACTTGTTTTCTACTTGCCCACAAAACACTATGGAACTTTACTTTCTAGCAAAATTGCAAAGAGAAACAAAAAAAAATCTAACCTCTTGAAAGTGATGCAGCCCCTCGGGCTTTCTTTACTTCCCTTTCTTGTTCTCACCTCCTCATGAATCTCAACCAGAGAAGGAGCAGTGAGACGAATCCTATCCAATGAGTCACTAAGTGAATATAAAAAGTTTAAATGAAACATTACACTCAAGGACAGAAGGCTATTGCTCCTGATCTAGTAGGCTGGGTCTCACTGCCCTGCTTTCTCAGACGAGACAGCAACAGAGGAACAGAGGTGCCGGGTGGAATCAACTGCCTGAACAAACGACTGTAACTCACTAGATTCTGTGACATAAGCTACCAACAAGAGACAGCCCCAGCACTGAATCTCCTTCCTTCAGCTCAGAAATGCTGATCAGAACACGTGTTGAACAGTTTAAGTAAAAGAGTTGAATAATAAAAACTATACTTGGCAAAGTAGATATTATTTACCTACTAAAAGCAAAGTGACTGCAGTTGGAAATTCCTTTACCAACTTACACAAACACACTTTTGCTCTCAGCACCTGAGCACTGCTGCTGTTTTGGACACTTGGGGTCAGGAAAAGAGGAGGTCACCACTGAGAACTAGGGTCCTTCGCAGAAGCACTCCAGGGGAGAGGATGGGGTTCAGGAAGAGAATTTATTTTCCCAACAAATCAACAAGCCCTCCACAGAAAGGAGATTTTGAGGCCACAGGATGTGGTGAGCCTGTCCGCAGGGAGGGAGTCCAGCAGGTAAGGAAGGGACTCAGTCACTCCAGAGGACAGAGGAGGCTCCAGGGTATCTCTCCCTGTGAGTGAGGTGCTGCTGGGAAAATAGTATCCTGGATTTAGAGACTCCTCACCCGTGTTCCCTGAGAAGAACCAGGGTTCTGGCGGGGGTGTTGGCCCAGGCTGTGGAGGACGACAGGTCTCCAGCAAGAAAACGGTGGAGAGAAAGGGTGATGTCGGTAATGGCCCTGACCTTGTGGTCCCCTAAAATACAGCCACATGGACCTGCAGGAACATGTTCCAGAAGGAAGAAAAACGTGGGGTGGGCTCATGGACTGATAATAATCAGCCTCCTCTCTAAATCAAACTCTAAAGAAAATCAATCTTGTTGCAAAGAATCAACTGCCCCAGTGATCTGGTAAATCCTTAAATAAATACGGAAACCATAAGGCTGAGGGAGCCTGGCTTCCTAGGTAAAGTGACAGGGGGAAACGGAGCCTAAGATGAGGGCTACAGACGCGTTCCTGGAAAAGGGGAGAGGAACACTTATGCATGAGAGAAAGGGAGCAATAATGTGTGTAATTACAAATGTACTTCAATTCTAAATAAAACAAAGAAACAAAGACCTTTCTCATTTGACGATGAATATCCATTTGGATAAGCACATCTGAAGTTACTGGGAAATGGTAAAATTAATAGTTTAAATTGATGACAATTTCTTTGACCATATTCAGAATACATAACAGAAAACCAAAATAGGAAGTAAAAGTGTATAGAAATGAATAGAAAATGAAAACTATAATGTTCCCTATTTAATAGCCATGCTTAGAAAGCATGGCATCAGAGAGCCTACCTCAATGTTCCACCAGACGCCGTCTCAGCCAGACCGGCAGTGACCGCATCTTCCCCATGGCCTTCGTGATCTCTCTCCTGATGGCCCTGATGCTGGTCAGCTATGGCCCGGGAGGATCCCTGGGCTGTGACCTATCTCTGAACCACGTGCTAGTTGGCAGCCAGAACCTCAGGCTCCTGGGCCAAATGAGCAGGCTCTCCCCTTGCTTCTGTCTGCAGGACAGAAAAGACTTCGCTTTCCCCCAGGAGAGGGTGGAGGGAGGCCAGCTCCAGGAGGCCCAGGCCATCTCTGTGCTCCACGAGATGCTCCAGCAGACCTTCAACCTCTTCCACACAGAGCGCTCCTCTGCTGCCTGGGACACCACCCTCCTGCAGCAGCTCCGCACTGGACTCCATCAGCAGCTGGACGACATGGATGCCTGCCTGGGGCAGGTGATGGGAGAGGAAGACTCTGCTCTGGTAAGGAAAGGCCCTACCCTGGCCATGAAGAGGTACTTCCAGGGCATCCGTGTCTACCTGCAAGAGAAGGGATACAGCGACTGTGCCTGGGAAACTGTCAGAGTGGAAATCATGAGATCCTTGTCTTCATCAGCCAGCTTGCAAGAAAGGTTAAGATGATGGATGGAGACCTGAACTCACCTTGACATGACTCTCACTGACTAAGACGCCACATCACCCTTGCACCCTCTGGTGTTGTCATTTTAGGAGACTCTCGTTTCTTCTTTAGACACCAGATTTATTGAATTAGTTCACACAATACATAGTAATACTGTATTAGTAAGCAAGTAGATATAAAAGGGGTATAAGTCCATAAGCAAGGACTGTTTCATGTTTATTTATGTTTTATTGATTTAATGTATTACTTTATCTCAATATGTTATATTTTCATATAAAATATGTATATGCTTACATTGAATTAAAATTTAGAAAATATATTCCCATTTCTATTTCATTAAAATTATAATTTGTTTTATTTATTACATACTTATCAGGGTAAACTTTTTTTTTTAACTCTAAATCCTTATTTTGCCTATATATACAGTATTTGTTCCCTTTACACTGTGGAATATTTCTATCACTTTCCAACAAATGTGTGTCAAAAGGTGGAATTCTTCAGGTTTTATGGTGGCACAGTTTCTAGGACTCTGAGTTTTCCCTCCAGGGAGCCTTGGTGGAGAACTAATTTCTTACAAGCTGTGGAGGGTGCCAAAAAGAAAACAAGTAGAAAGGAGATTATGAAATTGTAGAAAATGGTTAATCTTAATGTCATCAGTTCAGTTCAGTTGCTCAGTCGTGTCCGACTCTTTGCGACCCCATGAATCGCAGCACGCCAGGCCTCCCTGTCCATCACCAACTCCCAGAGTTCACTCCGATTCACATCTATCGAGTCAGTGATGCCATCCAGCCATCTCATCCTCTGGTGTGCCTTTCTCCTCCTGCCCCCAATTCCTCCCAGCATCAGAGCCTTTTCCAATAAGTCAACTCTTCACATGAGGTGGCCAAAGTACTGGAGCTTCAATTTTAGCATCATTCCTTCCAAAGAAATCCCAGGGTTGATCTCCTTCAGAATGGACTGGTTGGATCTCCTTGCAGTCCAAGGGACTCTCAAGAGTCTTCTCCAACACCACAGTTCAAAAGCATCAATTTTTGGTGCTCAGCCTTCTTCACAGTCCAACTCTCACATCCAAGACTCTGATGCTGAGAGGGATTGGGGGCAGGAAGAGAAGGGGACGACAGAGGATGAGATGGCTGGATGGCATCACGAACCCTATGGTCTCGAGTCTGAGTGAACTCCGTCAATTGGTGATGGACAGGGAGTCCTGGCGTGCTGTGATTCATGGAGTTACAAAGAGTCGGAGACGACTGAATGACTGAACTGAACTGAACTGATACATTTAAAAATATTTTTCACCTACTTGATCATTGCAGGAGAAGTTAACCATTTGAATTAAATGAAATCACTTTCCCTTTCGAGGGGGCGCCTTGATGTCTCAGTCTTGTCCGAGGAAACCAGAATTGAAAGAGACACATGTACCCCAATGTTCATTGCAGCACTGTTTATAATAGCCAGGACATGGAAACATCCTAGATGTCCATCAGCAGATGAATGGATAAGAAAGCTGTGGTACATATACACAATGGAGTACTACTCGGCCCTTAAAAAGAATAAATTCGACTCAGTTCTAATGAGATGGATGAAATTGGAGCCGATTATACAGAGTGAAGTAAGCCAGAAAGAAAAACACCAATACAGTATACTGACACATATATATGGAATTTAGAAGGATAGTAATGAAGACCCTCTATGTGAGACAACAAAAGAGACTCAGAGGTATAGAACGGACTTTTGGACTCTGAGGGAGAGGGAGAGGGTGGGATGATTTGGGAGAACGGCATTGAAACATGTATACTATCTTGTAAGAATGAAGCGCCAGTCTGTTCAATACAGGATGCAGGACGCATGGGGCTGGTGCACGGGATGATTCAGGGAGAGGATGTGGGGTGAGTGGTGGGAGGGGGCTTTGGCATTGGGAGATCGTGGACACCTGTGGCTGATTCATGTCAATGTATGGCAAAACAAATACAGTATTGTAATTAAAAAAAAAAAAAGAAAGCAAATAGGACTGAGTCAAATGATTATACAGAGTGAAGTAAGCCAGAAAGAAAAACACCAATACATTATACTGACACATATATATGGAATTTAGCAAGATAGTAATGATGACCCTCTATGTGAGACAACAAAAGAGACACAGAGGTATAGAACGGACTTTTGGACTCTGAGGGAGAGGGAGAGGATGGGATGATTTGAGAGAATGGCATTGAAACATGTATACTATCATGTAAGAAACGAAGCGCCAGTCTATGTTCAATACAGGATACAGGATGCTTGGGGCTGGTGCACAGGATGATCCAGGGAGATGATATGGGTGGGAGGTGGGAGGGGGCTTCGGCATTGGGAGATCGTGTACGCCTGTGGCTGATTCATGTCAATGTATGGCAAAACAAACACAGTACTGTAATGTAGAATAAAGTATTAATAAAAAAATTTTTTTAAACTAAAAAATAAAAATAAAAATATTTTTCACCTACTTGATCATTGCAGGAGAAGTTAACCATTTGAATTAAATGAAATCACTTTCCCTTTCGAGGGGGCGCCTTGATGTCTCAGTCTTGTCCTCAAGTCTTCCCACTGGAGAGTTCCAATATCGGGTAGATGCCCTTCCAGACTGTCGATGCCTTTCAACTTTCCCTGAATCACAACTTTCCCCAGAAACAACCCTGAATCTGAAAACACACCAGAAAATGCTCTGATTTCTAGCCACTAATCGCTGCATAAACGGGCACCAGTGTAAACTGCTCTGGCTAAAATCTCGTCCCAGGAAGGGAAGGATGGACGTAGATGCAGGTGCAGAAATCAAAGGCTCTGAACAAAGTTGCTACAAAACACTCCTGGGAAGTCTGGCCCGAAAAGGAAGTTTCCTCACTGCTCCCGGGGCCCTACGATCTCCCGGGGCCCCATGAGCCCCGGGGCCCCAGCAGCGCCTTGCCCCGGCCTGAGGCTCCTGTCAACCGGGACTCTCAGGTTATCTTTGGTGGTACTCACGCTCAAGGTCAAGGCTCTTGACCTGGAGTCGGTTTCTGCTGGGCCAGCAGGGCCAGTTGGTCTGTTACAGGGAGATCCACGGTGCCCATCCCAGCCACAGAGGCGTAGGGAAGGCAGCTTGGAGCTCCTTGATAAGCTGTAGCCCTGGGACTCAGTTTCACTACAGCGCTGAGTCTGGCGATTCCTGGTCTCTAGGAGGATGGCACTGGTGAGGATCACCATTCTCCAGGGCTGGAGAACACCGCCCTCCCATCATCAGGGAAGGGGCTGGCATCTGGTGAGCTTGGTGATGCTGCAGATGTCAGGTTGTGCCAGCCTTTATGCAGCTGTGCCCAGCAACTTCTTGCAAATAAGATCTTTAATAGGCCAGAACTGTCATTTTCTACACTTTTCTCATTTGTTTCCACTGAAAAGCTTTTCCCTTCTATTCAGGGCATCAGAGAACGTCACAGCTTCGATGCTTCTTTTGTGTTATTACACTGGAAATGAAATCTACTCATGGAAAAGTCTCAATCAAAAAGGAGATATTCATCTACATGCGTCAATTCAGCTTGAAATAAAAACCCAAAGCTCAATCTAATTCTATTCTTTAGTCTAAAAGAGAACTCACAGGTGTGACTCCATTGTCTGTTTTGACAGTTTAAATTGCACCAAGATGAATCCTGCCACAACTCTCTGCATTTCCTTTTAAGATCTAATACATAAGATTTGGATTCTTCCACAACGATTTACAGGACCACAGTTCCCATTTTCTGATGGTCTACAGATAGCAGTGGCATAATACTCAGTTCAGTTCAGTCACTCAGTGTGTCCAACTCTTTGTGAGCCCATGGACTACAGCACGCCAGGCCTCCCCGTCCATCACAAATTCCTGGAGTCCACTCAAACTCATGGGCATTGAGTCGGTGTGCCATCCAACCATCTCA
This sequence comes from Nanger dama, assembly GCA_917880005.1. NCBI lineage: Eukaryota > Metazoa > Chordata > Mammalia > Artiodactyla > Bovidae > Nanger > Nanger dama. The sequence continues at coordinate 79,024 of CAKJTW010000017.1, forward strand.
TCCTCTGTCGTCCCCTTCTCCCCCTACCTTCAGTCCCTCCCAGCATCAGGATCTTTTCCAAGGAGTCAGTTCTTCACATCAGGTGGCCAAAGTATTGGAGTTTCAGCTTCAGCAGCAGTCCTTCCAATTAAAATTCAGCATTGATTTCCTTTAGATTGGACTGGTTGGATCTCCTTGGTGTCCAAGGGACTCTCAAGAATCTTCTCCAACACCACAGTTCAAAAGCACCAGTTCTTCCGTGTTCAGTTTTCTTTATAGTCCAACTCTCATATCCATACATGACCACTGGAAAAACCAGAGCCTTGACTAGATGGACCTTTGTTGGCAAAGTAATGTCTCTGCTTTTTAATATGCTGTCTAGGATGGTCATAGCTTTTCTCCCAAGGAGCAAGTGTCTTTTAATTTCACGGGTGCAGTCACCATCTGCAGAGATTTTGGAGCCCAGAAAAATAAAGCCTCTCACTATTTCCATTGTTTCCCAATTTGCCATGAAGTGATAGGATCAGATGCCATGATCTTGGTTTTCTGAATGTTGAGTTTTAAGTCAACTTTTCCACTCTCCTCTTTCACTTTCATCAAGAGGCTCTTTAGTTTGTCTTCACTTTCTACCATAAGGGTGGTGTCACCTGCATATCTAAGGTTATTGGTATTTCTCTGGACAATCTTGATTCCAGCTTGTGCTTCATCTAGTCCAATATTTCTCATGATGTACTCTGCATATAAGTTAAATAAGTAGGGTGACAATATACAGCGTTGACGTACTCCTTTTCCCTATTTGGAACCAGTCTGTTGTTCCATGTCCAGTTTTAACTGTTGCTTCTTGACTTGCATACAGATTTCTCCGGAGGCAGATCAGGTAGTCAGCTATTCCCATCTCTTAAAGAATTTCCCACAATTTATTGTGATCTATACAGTCAAAGGTTTTGGCATACTCAATAAAGCAGATGCTTTTCTGGAACTCTCTTGCTTTTTCGATGATCCAACAGATGTTGGCATTTGACCTTTGGTTCCTCTGCATTTTCTAAAACCAGCTTGAACATCTGGAAGTTCACGGTTCACATACTGTTGAATCCTGGCTTGGAGAATTTTGAGCATTGCCTTGCTAGCGTGTGAGAGGAGTGCAATTATGTTGTGTTGGAACATTCTTTGGCACTGCCTTTCTTTGGGATTGGCATGAATTTTATATTTAGTCAGTTAACAATTTTTATTTTTCATTAAATCCTTACTATAAAAATATTCATTGTTTGTCTTTTTCTTTAAAATGAAATGCCAAGCTGAATGCACAACTTGATTAAACAATTCGTTTTACAACTCCTTGAAACCTTTTCTGATTTGCAGATTTGAATCAAATCTGCAAATTAGCCAGGTTGTGTGTCGCTCTCAAGAACTAGATGTAAATATAACTAATTCAGTCATTTTTGTAGCTTTGATTTTTTAAAAGAAATTAACCCCAAATCAATAATGTTAATTCATACTAAAATGTTCACTATATTAAAAATAGTACTAATCCTCAGTGATCAATGCAAAGAAATAGAGGAAAACAATAGAATGGGAAAGACTAGAGATCTCTTCAAGAAAATTAGAGATACCAAGGGAACACTTAATGCAAAGAGGGGCTCTATCAAGGACAGAAATGTAGGGACTTAACAGAAGCAGAAGATATTAAGAAGAGGTGGCAAGGATACACAGAAGAACTGTACAAAACAGATCTTCATGATCAAGATAATCACGATGGTGTGATCACTCACCTAGAGCCAGACATCCTGGAATCTGAAGGCAACTGGGTCTTAGAAAGCATCACTGCAAACAAAGCTAGTGGAGGTGATGGAATTCCATTAGAGCTATTTCAAATCCTAAAGATGATGCTGTGAAAGTGTTGCACTCAATATACCAGCAAATTTGGAAAACTCAGCAGTGGCCATAGGACTCAAAAAGGTCAGTGTTCATTCCAGTCCCTAAGAAAGGCAATGCCAAAGAATGCTCAAACTACTGCACAATTGCACTCCTCTCAGACGCTAGTAAAGTAATGCTTAAAATTTTCCAAGCCAGGCTTCAGCAATATGTGAACCGTGAACTTTCAGAGGTTCAAGCTGGTTTTAGAAAAGGCAGAGGAACCAGAGATCAAATTGCCAACATCTGCTGGATCATGGAAAAAGCAAGAGAGTTCCAGAAAAACATCTATTTCTGCTTTATTGACTACGCCAAGCCACAAAGCCTTTGACTGTGTATATAACAATAAACTGTGGAAAATCTGAAAGAGATGGGAATAGCAGACCACCTGATCTGCCTCCTGAGATTTCTGTATGCAAGTGAAGAAGCAATAGTTAGAACTGGACATGGAACAACTGACTGGTTCCAAATGGAAAAAGGAGTACATCAAGGCTGTATATTGTCATCCTGTTTATTTAACTTCTATGAAGAGTACATCATGAGAAATGCTGGGCTGGAAGAAGCACAAGCTGGAATCAAGATTGCCAGGAGAAATATCAATAACCTCAGATATGCAGATGACACCACCCTTATGGCAGAAAGTGAAGAGGAATTAAAAGGCCTCTTGATGAAAGTGAAAGTGGAGAGTGAAAATGTTGGCTTAAAACTTAACATTCAGAAAATGAAGATCACGGCATCCAGTCCCATCATTTCATGGCATATAAATGGGGAAACAGTAGAAACAGTGGGTGACTTTATTTTTCTGGGCTCCAAAATCACTGTGGATGGTGACTGCAGCCATGAAGTAAAAGACGCTTACTCCTTGGAAGGAAAGTTATGACCAACCTAGAGAGCATTTTCAAAAGCAGAGACATTACTTTGCCAACAAAGGTCCGTCTAGTCAAGGCTATGGTTTTTCCAGTGGTCATGTATGGATGTGAGAGTTGGACTATAAAGAAAGCTAAGCAGAGAAGAATTGATGCTTTTGAACTATGGTGTTGGAGAAGACTCTTGAGAATCCCTTGGACTGCAAGATCCAACCAGTCCATCCTAAAGGAGATCAGTCCTGGGTGTTCATTTAAGGACTAATGTGAACTGAAACTCTAATACTTTGGCCACCTGATGCAAAGAGCTGACTCACTGGAAAAGATCCTGATGCTGGGAAAGATTGAGGGCAGGAGAAGGGGATGACAGAGGATGAGATGGTTGGATGACATCACCATCTCAATGGACATGGGTTTGGGTGGACTCTGGGAGTTGGTGACGGACAGGGAGGCCTGGTGTGCTGCAGTCCATGGGGCTTCAAAGAGTCAGACATGGCTGAGAGACTGAACTGAACGGAACTGAATTCGTAGCAGAAATGAATATCAGGTTGAATGCTACAAGGAAAAGGAGAAAACTGGAATTCCACCAGTAGAATGTGGCCCAAGATGTGACAGGATATAAAAAGTTAACTACTACAGTTAATTAGTAAACATTTCAGTGCAAAAGCCCACTGGACGTTGGAGATGGCAATTTACAAGCAATTTCACAAAATGTAAAGCATGGAACAGAAAAACCGATCAAATGGGAAAGGAGTATAACATGAGAAAAAGACTTAAAATTGAGTCCTATGACCTCAACCTTCAAAGGGAGGGACTGTCACCAAGGCAGCAGAGATGGAATGGCCAGGTGTCAACAGCTCAGGAGAGAGTGGAGAGAAGACAGAGGCGGAAGGGCGGCGCCCCCCTTAAGACTCGGTGCACTCATGGATGTGCAGATGGGAAGTTCTTCCTCCTGGGAGAAGAGATGACACTGACCACCTCAGTGAGAGCTCCTAGAATTAATCAACAGAATGAAGAAGGAATCAATGATGTGTTGAACATTATGGAAAATCACAGCACAGGCCCTTTAAGTTTACATTTTTACTTTTCTATTGAGCTAGGAATCTCAAGATGATAGACAGAGTAATTCAGAAGTAGCAAGACAATAGCAGGAAGCCCTCAGGACAGGGAACCACACAGATGAGAAGAACTCAGGCAAGCATTTCACTACAACATTCCCTTTTCAGAGAATGGGAAGATTGAAGTGGATGCCGAGAGCACAGAGACAGCGTGGAAGCCTAGCTGCTAGCCGTGCCTCCAGCACAGGCGACAGTCACGCCACAGCAGCCTGCAGAGTCTCGGCAGGGAGGAGGGCCATGCCCATCACAGCTGCAGACTTGCTGCCTCCTTAGGACCCAGCAAGGAATCACAGAGCAGGGCAAGACGTGCCTGGGACAGTGCAGTGCAAGGGAAGTTCTTTCACTCCATCGTGATATCTTTGCACAATTAAACAATCTTAAATAGAGACAAGCACAATTAAACAATCTTAAATAGAAGGGCCACAGGCAGCGGTTTTAATACACTTAGTGACTAGCTGACAGAGCCTTCCTGAAAGGACACATATCAGGAATGCGCACTCTGGAAGATCACGGTTCCTAAAAGTAGCAAAGATCTTTGTGGAAATGCATGCATTTAATGCAGGCAATTTGGAAAGAGGACATTGATGAATGAGTCATCTTTCTCTTGTTTCCAGTTGGTACAAACAGCACTGAGTAGGAACATTTAAAGTCAGAGAGACATTTAAAGTACATTTAGAGGTTTGGAAACCTGTCTGAGGAATACGGTCCTAAAAGAAGCAAACACCATTCCTATATTACTGTTAAAATATCATTTTGTTAACAAATGATTTCTGAAATAATATTTTTATTAAAATCCTACAGTATTATTTTATAGTGTTTAATACATTGAGGCTAGAAATTTAAATAAATTCAACTATACAAAGCCAGGAGACTGACCCTGGAGTCCAAGGCAGTCTCTCCACGCTAAGGAGTCCTTTCAAAACCTTCCCTAATTCTGTCCAGGAAGTATGTATACTCTTCCATCTTCCTAAGACATGAGGCTTTCTCAGTACCCACATCTGAATTAGTGGTTGGAAAAATAAAGAAAAGGGGTTTTCACTGGCCTCTATCAGTAAACAATAGGATGAGCCATCTGGACTGGAGGTGAGAAATGCAGGTGTGTCCACTACGAATGAGAACAGCAAGGTGACCTGAGGAGGTCTCCTGCAAAGGGTCCTTGTCAGCTGAAAAATACTGACCACATGACTGCCAGAGTTCAGTTTTTGGGAGGACTTACTGAGGACTATAACTGGAGGACAAACTCTCTTCAGCTCTGAGGAGCTGCTCCAAGGACTTAGAGGGTGTCAGTACAAACACGATTGTGGTGAAGGGGTTACGCGCCATCACTTGGTAGAAGGTGGCTGAGAGTCAGGAGGTACAGATGTCTCTCTGAAAGATCTTAGAGCTTTTCTTAAGTATGAGAAGTTGCAAAACTTGGGTTCATGAATTTTTCTCAGAAAATTATCTAACTCTCTGCCGGCCTGTTAGACAGGAATAGACAGGGAAGCCTGGCATGCAGCTATCAGTGGGGTTGCAAAGAGCTGGGCGCGATGGAGGGGCCTGAACTGCTGGCCCGCTGGGTCAGCTTTCCTGCAGCCCAGAGGGCCTCTTTCCTCATCTCCACCCTGAACTCCTGTCAAGCGTGTGTTGGAGGTCAGGGAGTGCAGTGGGTAGTGACTTCATTCAGGTGGAACCAGATGCGGAGTGCCATTTTAGTTGTCATCTTATAGGAGAAATGTCAGAGCCAAAATGGCTGGAAATTGTTAGATATTTTTCTTTTGTTCTTAAACTCACGAGAAAAGTCAGGAGTTTAAAGTACAAAGATACTAGGGGTACTATATTTCATTGAAGAAAGTGTGAAAGTGTTAGTCACTAGTCATGTCTGACTCTTTGCAACTCCATGGACTATAGCTCTCCAAGCTTCTCTGTCCATGGAATTTTCCAGGGAAGAATATTGGAGTCGATTGCCACCCCTTCACCAATGGATCTTCCCTACCTTGGGATCGAACCCAGATCTCCTGCATTGCAGAAAGGTTTTTTTACCATAGGAACCACCAGGGAAGGCCATATTTCACTGAAGAAATCACTCATAAAATCTTAGACCTACCACCTCGTGGCTTGTGGGATGTCATTTTTCATACCAGGGACTAAATCCAGGTCAGAAAGGGCAAGATCCTGACCAGTAGAAAAGTCCCATTCATTTTTATTTTTTCAATTAGCAGAAAAATCTATTCCCCTCTAACTACTTAATAGCAATTTTGTCTATTTTGATTTGACCTTAAAGAGATTCCTCTAGACTTAAGACCACCTCCCTTATTGCCCTATAATACCATTAACAGTGACCCTTTAGCATTTGCAGGGGATGTAAGGGCTTTTGTCATCTCATTCTCCTCCTTCAACTTATTTTGTTGGTTTCCCAGTATCATGTTCATTTGAACCCTTCACTCTTTTTAATGGGCTTGTTCAGACAAATCATTGTAAAGCTCCTTGTATTTGGTACATTGGGAATAGTTCAATGCTCCAGATTGATATTTCTCTCCAGTTGTATAAATGGTATGATGCAAATAGGGTTAATGAGACCGTGAGTTAAAATTTTAAAGAGCTTAAAACAGCAAGTCCATTAGTAGAAAACAAAATTCAGTTAATATTTTTAATACTATGATTATAATTACCCAGATTAATTTAATGATCTTTGGAATTATCTGATTTCCCTTTTATTTAATTTTAGCTTTCACAAAGCATCTTGTCATTGTTGAGTGGATTTATCACCTAGACAGATGCTCAGCAAGGCTGCTCTCCAAAATCCTGCCAGAGAGCGTTAGTTTTCTAGCAACTGGCATTTCTTGTGAGCTGATGGATGTGACATAGTTCTCTCCTAAAACTGATCTTACGTGGATTAAATGAAAGAAAAATGAGGCAACTGATCTTGCAAAGCAAAGGGCAGTCAACTGACCCAGAACTTTCCCTTCGTTGAGTTTCTGGCAGATGCAGCTGTGTCCCAGGCTTTCTGGTGTTCATACTGGCCTCATCCTTCCCCTCTGGCTCAGCTCCAGCTGGGCTGCGCTGAAGTTTGCTATCTCAGAATACGTCATTGTGTCAGGGGAAAGCCACTTCCCTTTTTCATATTCATGACATTCAGATTTACATTTGTTTTCTTTTTGTCTACATTTGTTTTCTCATCTTGAATTTTACTTTCTAGGAAAGTTGTAAAGAAAAACAAAAAATCCAAAGTCTTGAAAATGATAGAGTACAGCCCCTCTGGCTTTCTTTACTTCCTTTTACTGTTCTCACCTCATCATGAATTAGGACTAGAGCAGGAGCAGTGAGACTGATCTTGTCCAGTATGTCAATATAAATTAAAACAACTTCAACTGAAGAATCACCCACAAGCAAAGAAAGAAGGCTAGTTCCCCTGACTGAGTAGCGGGAGTCTCCCTGCCCTGCATTCTCAGAGGGAGACAGAGACACAGGCGCAAAGAAGCCCAGAGGAACCAACTGACTGAAGGAGGAGCTGAAGCTCGCTAGGCTCCGAGACAGAAACTTCTGAGGAGAGACAGCAGCACCACTGACCCCACTCCTCCAACTCAGAGACTCCGAACACCACATGCGTTCAAAAAATCAAGAGAGCTGAATGATAAAATCTACACTTCGGTAAAATAAAAATTATCTATTAAAGGTTAAATAATTGCAGTTGGATAATTCCTCTACTTGCACAAACACACTTTAGCGCTCAGCGCCTTAGCACTACTGACATTTAGGACACCTGGAGACATGGGCCAGGAGAGGGGTCCCCACTGGGAACTCGGGTCCTTCCATAAACACTCCAGGCCAGAGGGTGGGGTTTCAGGAGGATGATTTCCTTTCCAACAAGTAAACAAGCCCTCCACAGAAAGGAGGTTTTCGAGTCCTCAGGATGTGGTGAGCCTGTCCTCAGGGAGGGAGTCCAGCAGGTGAGGAAGGGACTCAGTCACTCCAGAGGACAGGGCGCGGCGCCATGTGATCTCCTGTGAGTGAGGTGCTGCTGGGAAAACACAATTATCCTAGATGTAGCGTCTCCTCACCCATGTTCCCGAGAAGAACCAGGATTCGGGTGGGGGTGTTGGCCCAGTCTGTGGAGGAAAATAGGTATCCAGGATGAAAATGGTGGAAAGAAAGGGCAAGTCTGTAATAGTCCTGACTTCGGGGTTCCCTAAAACACAACTATAGGACCCGTAGGAACATGTTCTAGAAGGAGGAGAAACGTGGGGAGAGCTCATGGACTTGTAATAATCAGACTCTTTTCTAAATCAAACACTAAAGATAAACCATCTTCTGTTTCAAAGACCGTTAACTGCCAGAGTAATCTGGTAAATCACTTATAAATGCAGAAATATAGAGCTGAGGGAGCCTGGTTTCTTATGTAAAGTAAGAGGGAAAAATAGAGCCTATGATTAGGGCTATAGATGTGTTCATGGACAAGAGAAGAGCAATATTTATGCATGAGAGACAAAAAGCAATAATGTGTGTAATCACAAACATATATCACTCCTGAGTTAAGAAAAACACTTTTCTCATTTGATTGATAAATATCCATTTGGATGGGCACATAGGAAGTTAGTGGGAAATACACAAAATTAATAGTTTAGATTGATGACATTTTCATTGATCATACTGTGAATACATACATGAAAATCAAAAAAGGAAGTGAAAGTGTATTAAATGATTAGAAAATGAAAACCATCATGTTCCCTATTTAATGGCCTCGCTTAGTAAGCATGGCATCAGAGAACCTACCTCAAGGTTCCACCAGACGCCATCCCAGCCAGCCCAGCAGCAGCCGCATCTTCCCCATGGCCTTTGTGCTCTCTCTCCTGATGGCCCTGGTGCTGGTCAGCTACCGCCCGGGAGGATCCCTGGGCTGTAACCTGCCTCAGAACCACGTGCTGGTTGGCAGCCAGAACCTCAGGCTCCTGGGCCAAATGAGCAGGCTCTCCCCTCGCTTCTGTCTGCAGGACAGAAAAGACTTCACTTTCCCCCAGGAGATGGTGGAGGGCGGCCAGCTCCAGGAGGCCCAGGCCATCTCTGTGCTCCACGAGCTGCTCCAGCAGACCTTCAACCTCTTCCACACAGAGCGCTCCTCTGCTGCCTGGGACACCACCCTCCTGCAGCAGCTCCGCACTGGACTCCACCAGCAGCTGGACGACCTGGACGCCTGCCTGGGGCAGGTGATGGGAGAGGAAGACTCTGCCCTGGGAAGGACAGGCCCCACCCTGGCCATGAAGAGGTACTTCCAGGGCATCCGTGTCTACCTGCAAGAGAAGGGATACAGCGACTGTGCCTGGGAAACCGTCAGAGTGGAAATCATGAGATCCCTGTCTTCATCAGCCAGCTTGCAAGAAAGGTTAAGAATGGTGGATGGAGACCTGAAATCACCTTGAGATGACTCTCACTGACTAAGATACCACATCACCCTTGTATGCTCACCTGTAGTCATTTCAGAAGACTCTGATTTCTGCTTTAATCACAAAATGAATTAAATTAATTCAACCAGCTCTTTGTTGGTAGTAGAAAGTAAATGTATGCAGGTTAAGGGGATTCACTCCTAGGCAATGACTGTGCTAATGTTATTTATTATTTGTTTGCTTATTTCTTTAGTTATATTTATTCTTTTATCTCCTCATATTTATTTTCTCATATAAAAGATTTTTACACTGTATTAAAATTTGGAAAATACATTTACATCTAGTTTATTCAATTTGTAATTTCTTTCATTTATTAAATTCTTATGAAGGTGAATTTCTTGAGTTTTTACTGTTTTTATTTAGCTCGTAAGTCAAGTCCAGCTCTTCTGTGCCCATAGACTGTAGCTTCCCAGGCTTCCCTTGTCCATGGGATTTCCCAGGCGAGAAACTGGTGTGGGTTTCCTTTCCTTTCTCCAGGGGACCTTCCCCACCCATGGACCCAACACTCATCTCCCGCATGGACAGGGGCATTCTTCACCCACTGAGCCACGAGAGAAGCCCATTTTCTACAGAGGCTCATGGAAATATTTGTAATCCCATCTCCTGCAGGGGCTATAACTCTCAGGGGCCTTATCTATCATATACCTCAAATTTCTGGTGAGGACTAATTCAGCAATCTCTATAAATCTATATGGTCAGTTAAATATGATTATTTTATTATTATTAGAATTATTAATTTTGTCAGTCACATTAGACTCAGAAATAATTACCAGTTGATAGTTTTATGTTGCTAATTATATAAACTAATCAGGATTATTTGTAAATTTTTAAACTGCTCAAGTTATCTAGAAATTTGGAGATAGACAATAAACAAATGAAAATATAAACTACTGTAACAGTGAGGTAGAGCTGACAAAGGCACAATGTATGTTAGTAAAATAGGAAAATCAGTGATGGTTCAATACATGCAGTTTGCACAGATGTTGGATAGGGAAGTGGGACTTGGAATCTGACACATTAGGTTTTGAAACCTGGATCTCCCATTTTCTTTTACACTATTTCACTCAAAGTCTTACCAGATGGCTCTTGGAAATAATATTTACAACTCAGTGTCAACTATGTTGGAAGGTTTAAGTGTCCCTTTTAAGGGCTAAGGAATTTGTAGTTCCTGACAACATAATTTTTTATACAGACTGAAAGTCTGTGGAATCTGTCTGGTAGGTCCTTGGTAATCATGTTCACAGTAGCATTCTAACACTTAGTTAGTAATCAACTCAGGACTAATGTGCCGCAAAAAGTGGCGGCAACATCAAGGAATGTGTTTCTTATACTCAAATAAATAAATATCAAGAATGAAATACATTCTAATGAATCATTTCCATAAACACAACACATCGGTACCTTCTTATTACCATGTTACAGACTTAATGTGTGTGTGTACCCAAAATTTGTGTAATGAAATGTACCCCACCCACGTAATCATAACAAAAGGTGGGATACTATGGAGATCATTAGGTTTAGATGAGGTTCAGTTCAGTTCAGTTCAGTTGTGTCCAACTCTTTGTGACCCTATGGACGACAGCATGCCAGGCTTCCCTATCCTCACCAACTCCCAGAGCTTACTCAAACTCATGTCCATTGAGTCGGTGATGCCATGCAACCATCTCATCCTCTGTCGTCCCCCTTCACTCCACATTCAACCTTTCCCAGCATCAGGATCTTTTCAAATGAGTCAGTTCTTCAATCAGGTGGCCAAAGCATTGGAGTTTCAGCTTCAGCATCAGTCCTTCTAATGAATATTCAGGACTAATTTCCTATAGGATGGATTGGAATGATATCCTTGCAGTCCAAAGGATTCTCAAGAGTCTTCTCCCACAACACATTTCAAAAGCATCAATTCTTCGGTGCTCAGCTTTCTTTATAGTCCAAATTTCACATCCATACATGACAACTGGAAAAACCATAGCCTTGACTAGATGGACCTTTGCTGACAAAGTAATGTCTCTGCTTTTTAATATGCTATCTAGGTTGGTGATAGGTTTTCTTCCAAGGAGCAAGTATCTTTTAATTTCATGGCTGCAATCACCATCTGCAGTGATTCTGGAGCCCCCAAAAATAAAGCCTCTCACTCTTTCCATTGTTTCCCTATCTATTTGCCATGAAGTGATGGGACCGGATGCCATGATCTCAGTTTTCTGAATGTTGAGCTTTAAGCCAACTTTTTTCACTCTCCTCTTTCACTTTCATCAAGAAGCTCTTAGTTCTTCTTCGCTTTCTGCCATAAGGGTGTCAGAGGTTATTGTGGGTCTGAGGTTATCGATATTTCTCCCAACAATCTTGACTCTAACTTGTGCTTCATCCAGTCCAGTATTTCTCATGATGTACTCTGCATGTAAGTTAGACAAGCAGGGTGACATATACAGCCTTGACATACTCCTTTTCCTATTTGGAACCAGTCTGTTATTCCATGACCAGTTCTAACTGTTGCTTCTTGACCTGCACACAGTTTGTCAGGAGGCAGATCAGAGGGTCTGCTATTCCCATCTCTTGAAGAATTTTCCACAATTTGTTGTGATCTACACAGTCAAAGGCTTTAGCATAGTCAAGAAAGCAGATGTTTTTTTCTGGAACTCTCTCACTTTTTCGATGATCCAACGGATGTTGGCCATTTGATTTCTGGTTCCTCTGCCTTTTCTAAAACCAGCTTAAACATCTGGAAGTTCATGGTTCATGTATTGTTGAAGCCTGGCTTGGAGAATTTTGAGCATTAGTTTGCTAGCGTGTGAGATGAGTGCAATTGTGTGGTAGTTTGAACATTCTTTGGCATTGCCTTTCTTCGGGATTGGGATGAAAACTGACCTTTTCCAGTCCTGTGGCCACTGCTGAGTTTTTCCAATTTGCTAGCATGTTGAGCATAGCACTTTCACAGCATCATTTTTTAGGATTTGAGTTTCATCATCTCCACTAGCCTTGTTCGTCGTGATATTTCCTAAGGCCCTCTTGACTTCACATTCCAGGATGTCTGGCTCTAGGTGAGTGATCAGACCATCAAGGTTATCAGGGTCATGAAGATCTTTTTGTATGGTTCTTCTGTGTATTCTTGCCACCTCTTAATATCTTCTGCTTCTGTTAGGTCTATACCATTTCTGTTCTTAATTGTGCCCATCTTTGCATGAAAATTTCCCTTGGTATCTTTAATTTTCTTGAAGAAATCTCTAGTCTTTCCCATCTTATTGCTTTCCTCTATTTCTTTGCATTGATCACTGAGGAAGGCTTTCTTATCTCTCCTTGCTACTCTTTGGAACTCTGCATTCAGATGGGTATATCTTTCCTTGTCTCCTTTGCCTTTTGCTTCTCTTCAATTCATAGCTATTTATAAGGCCTCCTCAGACAGCCATTTTGTTTTTTTCATTTTTTTTTCTTGGGGATGATGCTGCCTCCTGTACAATGTCATGAACTTCCATTCGTAGTTCTTCAGGCACACTGTCTATCAGTTTTAATCCCTTGAATCTATTTCTCAGTTCTACTGTATAGAAGGGATTTGATTTAGGTCATCCTGGAATGTGAAGTCAAGTGGGCCGTAGAAAGCATCACTACGAACAAAGCTAGTGGAGGTGATGGAATTCCAGTTGAGCTGTTTCAAATCCTGAAAGATGATGCTGTAAAAGTGCTGCCCTCAATATGCCAGCAAATTTGGGAAACCTCAGCAGTGGCCACAGGGCTGGAAAAGGTCAGTTTTCATTCCAATCCCAAAGAAAGGCAATGCCAAAGAATGCTCAGACTACCCCACAATTGCACTCGTCTCAGATGGTAGTAAAGTAATGCTCAAAATTCTCCAAGCAAGGCTTCAGCAATACATGAACCACGAACTCCCTGATGTTCAAGCTGGTTTTAGAAAAGGCAGAGGAACCAGAGATCAAATTGCTAACATCCGCTGGATCATGGAAAAAGTTAGAGAATTCCAGAAAAACACCTATTTCTGCTTTCTTGACTATGCCAAAGCCTTTGACTGTGTGGATCACAATAAACTGTGGAAAATTCTGAAAGAGATGGGAATACCAGACCACCTGACCTGCCTCTTGAGAAACCTGTATGCAGGTCATGAGGCAACAGTTAGAATTGGACATGGAACAACAGACTGGTTCCAAATAGGAAAAGTAGTATGTCAAGGCTGTATATTGTCACCCTGCTTATTTAACTTCTATGCAGAGTACATCATGAGAAATGCTGGACTGAAAGAAACACAAGCTGGAATCAAGATTGCCGGGAAAAATATCAATAACCTCAGATATGCAGATGACACCACCCTTATGACAGAAAGTGAAGAGGAATTAAAAAGCCTCTTGATGAAAGTGAAAGAGGAGAGTGAAAAAGTTGGCTTAAAGCTCAGCACTCAGAAAACGAAGATCATGGCATCCAGTCCCATCACTTGATGGCAAATAGATGGGGAAACAGTGGAAACAGTGTCAGACTTTATTGTTTTGGGCTCCAGAATCACTGCAGATGGTGATTGCAGCCATGAAATTAAAAGACGCTTAGTCCTTGGAAGAATGGTTATGACCAACATAGATAGTATATTCAAAAGCAGAGACATTACTTTGCCAACTAAGTTCCGTCTGGTCAAGGCTATGGTTTCTGCAGTGGTCATATATGGATGTGAGAGTTGGACTGTGAAGAAAGCTGAGCGCTGAAGAATAGATACTTTTGAACTGTGGTGTTGGAGAAGACTCTTGAGAGCCCCTTGGACTGCAAGGAGATCCAACCAGTCCATTCTGAAGGAGATCAACCCTGGGATTTCTTTGGAAGGAATGATGCTAAAGCTGAAACTCCAGTACTTTGGCCACCTCATGAGAAGACTTGACTCATTGGAAAAAACTCTGATGCTGGGAAGGATTGGGGGCAGGAGGAGAAGGGGACGACCGAGGATGAGATGGCTGGATGGCAACATGGACTCACTGGACCTGAGTCTGAGTGAACTCTGGGAGATGGTGATGAACAGGGAGGCCTGGCGTGCTGCGATTCATGGGGTTGCAAAGAGTCGGACTCTACTGAGTGACTGAACTGAACTGAACTGATTCCTAAAATGTCGATCTTCCCTCTTGCCATCTCTTGTTTGACCACTTCTAATTTGCTCATCCACTTCCAGTAGATGAGGTTATGAGGAGGGATTCCTTAAGCATGGGATTGTCATGTTTATGCGACTCACAAGACACTTTGCTTCATCTTTCCTTTCCACCATGGGAGAACAGAGAGAAGCTGGCAGTTTGCATCCCAAAAGAGGGTTCTCACCAAAACTCAACCCTGCTGGTACCCTGATCTCACACTTCAAACCCCACCATTCTGACAAACAAACTTCTATCACTGATGAGCCACCCAGTCTTTGGGACCTTGTTGCTGCTGCTCCGGCTAAGTCACTTCAGTCGTGTCCAACTCTGTGCTACCCCAGAGACAGCAGCCCACCAGACTCCCCTGTCCCTGGGATTCTCCAGGCAAGAACATTGGAGTGGGTTGCCATTTCTTTCTCCAATGCATGAAAGTGAAAAGTGAAAGTGAAGTCGCTCAGTCGTGTCTGACTCTTAGCGTCCCCGTGGACTGCAGCCTACCAGCCTCCTCCATCCATGGGATTTTCCAGGCAAGAGTACTGGGGTGGGGTGCCATCGCCTTCTCCGGGGACCTTGTTAGAGCAGCCTGAATTAAGACACAGGGCATGGCACATTTTGCTCCTGCAATACACTAGTTGAAGTTGTACCTAAATATTTCATGTTCAAAGCACACATGACAGAGAAGAAACTGTCATGTGTAATTATTCTTAAGCACCTTCTTAACAAAAAGAACTGATAATCTGTGCTCACAAATAAAGACCATAGAGTCTGGATCAAACAGAGAGGAATGATGGCCCATCTTAAGGATATTAAAAGTATTTTGTGAGAAAAGAAACACCAAGAAATATGAGGCAACATGAAAGAATCCTCTGCCTTCAGGTTCTACGTAGGAGATAATGGGAAAATATACTCAAAATAATTTTTTAAATTTCAATTTATTTTTTTAATTGTTTTTTTTTAAGGCATTTAATCTTTTAGCCAGTTGTTCCCTATCCGTGGCTTGGTCTAGATATTTGCATCAACCAATCTTACAAATAGTAACAAGTCAGAGAGGGGGAATGAAATTAACCAATTTGCTTAACTTCACGTATCGGTAAAAGTCAGTAAATTTCAGAATCTTGACAATTAAAATATTTCCCCTTAATTTCCGAATTTTCCTGCCAATTTGTTCAAGAAGAAATCTTTTGGTTCCGTGTTCTAAATTACTTTTCTTTTCTTATTATCCGTGATAGGCCAAGAAGAAGATTTTTAAAATTTAGTCTGCACAGGTATAAGTATTCTTAAAACAGGAAATCACAGCTCCCCAGTCCTTGGCCCTGGTGATGGCCACCCTCTGACTCACCCCCAGGGCATCCCGGACACCTTCCTGAGGTCCCATCACCACTGCCAGATTCCCCTGTCTCTGAGCTGTCACTGGATCACACCAGAGAGGATCCGAATCTGTAAAATCGACTCCAGTTCGCTGACTCCCCACCTGAAACCCCTCAGTAAGTGGAATCCTTCCTGGAAAATAAAGCACAAAACTCTAGGGAAGGCTCCGAAAATGCAAGATTCCATGCTTCCAACCAGAGAACACTGTTGCGGGCACGGCTATGACAAGGTTCCCTGTAAAAAGAAAGGTTTTTCCCCTGACAGTAAGTCAGTATCAAGAGGCTCACTGAGGATGCTATGCCCTGGTTGTCTGCAGAGCCCAGAACTGCAAACTCTCCCAAGTGGGCATTTCCCAAAGGAACCCAAGAAAAAGACCTTCTCCCTCCTACAGCTGCCTGGAGAAGCTTACCATTCAGGGCTCAATGGAAGGAGATTTTACTGTTATTTTTGAGCCACTAAATCCTGTCTGACTCTTTGTGACCCCATGGACTGCAGCACACCAGGATTCCCTGTCCTTCACTATCTCCTGGAGTTTGCTCAAATTCATAGCCATTGAGTTGGTGATGCCATCCAACCGTCTCACCCTCTGTTGCCCCCTTCTCCTCCTGCCCTCAGTCTTCCCCAGCATCAGGGTCTTTCCCAATGAGTTGGCTCTGTACATCAGATGGCCAAAGTACAGGGCTTCTCTGGTAGCTGAGATGGTAAAGAATGTACCTGCAATGCAGGAGACCCGAGTTTGATCCCTGGGTCGGGAAGACCCCTGGAGAAGGGAATGGCAACCTACTCCAGCATTCTTGCCTGGAGAATTCCATGGACAGAAGAGCAACTGGCTGGCTAGAGTCCATGGGGTTGCAAAATCAGACACGACTGAGCAATTAACACTTATTTATTGGAGTTTCAGCATCAGTGTCAGTCCTTCCAAAAATATTCAGGTTTGATTTCGTGACTGGTTTCATCTCCTTGCTGACCAAAGGACCCTTAAGAGTCTTCTAAGGCAAAGCGATTTGCAAGTGAAATTCTACTGCAATCAGCTTTGTCTCACAAGATCATTGGAAATACCATAGCTTTGACTATACAGACCTTTGTCCTCAAAGTGATGCCTATGCTTTTTAAAATGCTATCTAGTTCTGTCATAGCGTTTCTTCCAAGGAGCAAGTGTCTTTTAATTTTGGAGCTGAAGTCACTGCCCACAGTGATTTTGGAAATAAAGAAAAGAAAATTTGTCAGTTTCCACTTTTTCCCCATCTATTTGCCATAGATATCATAAGCTTAGCTTTTTAAATGTTGACTGTTATACCAGTCTTTCAGTCTCCTCTTTCGCCTCATCAAGAGGCTCTTTAGTTCCTCTTCACATTCTTCCATTAGCGTGATATCATGGTATCTTATTCCTTATCCCTATGGACGTTGCTAAGAATATGCATAAAAGCATGTCAAGAGCGAAACAGAAAGAAATGTTGATAAAACAGAGATGAATATTGAGTAGCCAGGGAATTAAAAGTGGTTTCTGACATGAAGGAAAGTTAAAAGTACCTCAAAATAAAGAATAAGAAAATAATTTTAGATTTTCAATGATTTTGAGTTTTGAAAGATTTTTAAGTCTATCTGTACTGTGATATTATTGTACATTTTAAAATGAATTTCATATGACTATGTAATTTGGTACATTACTATTTATATAAGTAAATATCCTCCATTAAAAGTCATCCTTCAAACTCATTCATAAAGTTAAATAAAACTCAACAGCTTTTACATTTAATGTACACTCATTGTTAACCCTAACATGAATACAACAAGGAGTTTTGCATTTTCTTTTCCTATGTATAAAGATATGCATGGAGTGCAAAGATGGATCCACAGCATAACTGTGTTGTTAAAATTTCATGGTGGGGGTAATTAGGAAACAAATCTCAGAAGACTCTGTCAATAGGGGAAAGGGAGGCAATAATGAAAAAAGATTGAGAAATGCTGTCCTACCCATTTGAAGAGTGCAAATTGAAAAGCAAAAACAAAAGTAGAAAGTAAGAGGGAACTTTCAGAAAATGGAAACCATGGGCTCCTATTTAAGACACAGGCCTGAAGGAAGGGCTTCAGAGAACCTAGAGAGCAGGTTCACAGAGTCACCCACCGCCCCAGGCCAGCAGCATCTGCAAGGTCCCCGATGGCCCCAGCCTGGTCCTCACTCCTGGCTCTGCTGCTGCTCAGCTGCAACGCCATCTGCTCTCTGGGCTGCCACCTGCCTCACACCCACAGCCTGGCCAACAGGAGGGTCCTGATGCTCCTACGACAACTGAGGAGGGTCTCCCCTTCCTGCTGCCTGCAGGATAGAGATGACTTTGCATTCCCCCAGGAGGCGCTGGGTGGCAGCCACTTGCAGAAGGCTCAAGCCATCTCTGTGCTCCACGAGGTGACCCTGCACACCTTCCAGCTCTTTAGCACAGAGGGCTCGGCTGCCACGTGGGACCAGAGCCTCCTGGACAAGCTCCTCACCGCACTGGATCAGCAGCTCACTGACCTGCAAGCCTGTCTCAGGCAGGAGGAGGGGCTGCGAGGGGCTCCCCTGCTCAAGGAGGACTCCAGCCTGGCTGTGAGGAAATACTTCCACAGAGTCACTCTCTATCTGCAAGAGAAGAGACACAGCCCTTGTGCCTGGGAGGTTGTCAGAGCAGAAGTCATGAGAGCCTTCTCTTCCTCAGCAAACTTGCAGCAGAGATTCAGGAGCAAGGACTGACACACACCTGGTTCAACACGGAAATGATTCTCATGGACTAACAAGTCCACACTTTCTCCTGCGCTGCCATGTCAAGGACTCTCATTTCTGCTGTCATCATGGCCTGAATGGATTCAATTTGTCAAAGGTTTTCAGGAGTATTAAAGGAGGACATGTTCTACTCTACAGGAACTACTCTCTCACAGATACTCAAGCTCACCTGTCTACTTATTTATCACATGGACATTTATCTACTTTAATATTTATTTATCTATTTATATTTACTTAAATTATTTTGTTCATATAATATTATGTATGTATACTTAAGGGAAACTACATATTTTGTATTTAGTCAGCTTATAATTTTTCTTATTCATTAAATTTTTACTATTAAAAAACATCCTTTGCTTTTTTCTTTAAAAAGAAACACCAAGCTGAATTGCACAACTTGATTAAAGAATTTATTTTACAAGTCCTTGACCCATTTTTTTAATATGCAGATTAAAATGAAAAATACACTTCCTTTAGCCAGGTTGTCTGTTGCCCTCAAGACCTAGATATAAACATAACTAATTCAATCATTTTTGTAACTTTGATTTTTTAAAGGAAATTATATCAAATCAATAATCAGTTAATGCATATGAAAGTGTTAACTATTTTAAAAATAGTACTAATTAGTAGCAGAAATGAATATCAGTCAGGTTGAGTTCTACAATAAAAGGGAGAAAATTGGAATACTGCCCGTAGAATAAGGACCAAGCTGTGAGAGGATGTAAAAAGTTAACTACTATAGGTAATTAGTAAACATACCAGTGCAAATGTCCATTGGATATTGGAGATAGCAATTTACAAGCAATTCCATTAAACAGAAAGCATGGAACAGAAAAACTGATCACATAGGAAAAGAGTATAAAATGAGAAAAGGACTTAAAATTGAGTCCTATGACCTCAACCTTAAAAGGGAGGGAACACCACAAAGGATTCTTGTCAACTGAAAAATGCTGGCAACATGACTGCCGGGAGTTCAGTTTTTTGGGTGGACTCCCTGAGGATTCTAGCCAAGAGGACAGACTCTACTCAGCTCTGAGGAACTGCTTCAGGGTTTTAGAGGGGTCAGTATATAACTGTGGTTGTGGGCAAGGGGTTACATGCCATCACTTGGTAGAAGGTGGCTGAGAGTCAGCAGGAACAGGTATCTCCATGAATGACTGTAGTGCTCTTCTACCTGTGAGAAGTTGCAAAAACTGGGTTCATACCCTTTTCTCAAGAAAACTGTCTAACTCTCTGCTGGTCTGTTTTGTTAGTTTCCCAGAGCACAGAGTGCCTCTTTCCTGATCTCCACCCTGAACTTCTATCAGAGCCTGCTGGAAGCCAGGGAACACAGTGGGTAGTGACTTCATTCCTATAGAACAAGATGCCAAGTGACATTGTAGATGTCATCTTGAAGGAGAAAAGTCAGAGTTCATGTGGCTAGAAACTGACGCTCTTCCTTTGTTCTTAAACTCATGAGAAAAGTCAAGAATTTAAAATACAAAGATCCCAGGGGTCAGCTCTGGATGTCACTTTTCATACCAGGGACTGAATCCAGGTCACAGTGTGAAAGGGCCAGATCCTCACCTGTAGGAAAGTCCCACTCATTTATTTTTTTTTCAATTAACAGAAAAATACTATTCCCCTCTAACTACTCAATAGCAATTTTGTCTGCTTTGATTAGACCTTAAAGAGATTTCTCTGGACTTAGGACCACCTCTCTATTGCCCTGTAAAGCCGTGGTCTGGTGGTGAAGAATCCCCCTGCAATATGGACACCTGGGTTCAATCCCTGGTTGGGAATATCCTCTAAAGAAGGGAATAGCAATCCATTCTAGCCTGCAATCTATTCTTGCCTGGAGAATTCCATGGGCAGAAGAGCCTGGCGAGCTACAACCCCTGGTCTTGCAAAGAGTCGGACATGACTGGGCAACTAACACACACACACACAAGCAAGATGCAATATCAATAATGTGCAATATAAAATCAGTTTTGTGTTTGGATCTTCCCAAGTGACTCAGAAATTCAGTTTGGTGAAATCTTGGCTTCCCTGGTGGCTCAGAGGTTAAAGCGTCTGCCTCCGATGTGGGAGACCCAGGTTCCATCCCTGGGTCAGGAAGATCCCCTGGAAAAGGAAATGGTTACCCACTCCAGTATTCTTGCCTAGAGAATCCCATGGACAAAGAAGCCTGTTAGGCTACAGTCCACGGGGTCCCAAAGAGTCGGACACGACTGAGTGACTTCACTTTCACTAAGCAAAATCAGAAGAGGCCTTGAAATCTTTATACCAAATACTAGTCACAGTGGGATGCTGCAAAAGAAATTCCAGCAAGCTGAATTAAAAATTCTTTAAAACCACAAAAAAAATCTCAAAATAGCAATTCTTAATAATGAAAACAAGATAATTAAAGAAGCATATTTTGAAAACTGATTAGTTTCCTTTTATTAGAATGAAGAAAAAATTATTAATGGTTTGGTTTGGGTATAAATAAAACATGTAAATTTTAAAGGTACTGTTAATTTTAATATTAATAATTGATAGTGTATAATTATGCAGCTATTAATAACAGCTTCAATATTTAAAATTTTAGTGTTAATAATTAACAGTATTTTAAATAAGTTTCAATATTTTAAATGGTGCTGTGAATTTTAATATTAATAGTTTATAATAATTACATGGTTGTTAATAATTAATAATCTTTTCAATAATAGTTTCAATATTTCTCCACCAATTTAAAGCTGTACGATAAGTAAACCATAAAAATCATAAAAGAAAGCATATGGAGGCAAACCTTACCTTTTGCCTCAGGCTCCAGAAGTTTGAGCCGCGCATCAGCCATCTCCCTAAGTCATTCCACTCGCAGGACTGGGGGATCCCATTACTTCGTAGATACCTGTCCAGATTGTAGATGCCTTTCCCCTTTCCTGAATTAGTCTTTTCCCCGGAAACAACCTTGAATCTGAAAACATACCGGGGCATGCTCTGATTTCAAGCCATCAGTCGCAGCCTCAACGGGCACGGTGTAAACCGCTCTGGCTAAAATCTCTTCCCAGGAAGGGGAGGGTGAACGCAGGAGCAGGTGCAGAAATCAAAGGCTCTGAGCGAAGCCGCGGCAAAGCTGTCCTGGGCAGTCGGGCCCGAAAAGGAAATTTCCTCACGGCTCCGGCGGCCCCACGCGCCCCCTGGGCCCCGGCGGCGCCGCGCCCGGGGCCGAGCCTCCTGCCCACGGGGACTCCCGGGTTCTCCCCGTGGACCCCGCGCTAGAGTTCGCGGCGCTGAACCCGGAGGCGGGTCCCGCTGGGTGGGCGGCGCTGTCGGTGCGTTGCGGCGAATTCGGGTGCGCCCTCCCGGCCGCTGGGCGCAGCCAAAGGAGCTGTGGGCTCACTTGAACCGCAGCAGCGCGTGCCATTTCTCCGTGGTGCGCTGAATCACTGGGCTGAATGGCACAATCTATTTGCTAATGGTGCTAGTGATGCCTTGCTTCAGCCTCTCCTAGGCGCAAAGCTGTGAAAGCAGGAAATCCTCAGTTTTGAGATGTGAGATCAATCACTCAAGCATGACAGGACCGGCTTTCATTTCTTTTTTTTTCCCACTACAACGTAGGAGATACCAACATCTAGAAGACCAAGCCACCAGTTTCTATCATTGGATTCTCAATGTGTTCCAGATCTTAAACCTGTTCCACTCAGAAAACTACAGTATACTTTGGAGTAAGACCTGCTTGTTAAATTACTCTCTAGCCAGACTGGAGCTGGAGCAGAAGATGAAAATAGACAATCTTCTAGCTTGTCCTTGCTCGGGAAAGTTGTCCCAAAGCGCCTCCAAGGAGTCAGCAGCTGTTTAGAAGAGGAGGACTATAGCTGCCTTGCCTTGGAGATTGTCCAAAGGAGGAGTGAAGTGTGCTTTCCCCATTGAATAAATTTCACAGAAAATTCAGAAAATAATAAAATTATTTTCATAATTCTCTAATCAATTATGTTAATACTGCTGCTGCTGCTGCTAAGTCGCTTCAGTCGGGTCCAACTCCGTGCGACCCCGTAGACGGCAGCCCACCAGGCTCCCCAGTCCCAGGTACTCTCCAGGCAAGACCACTGGAGTGGATTGCCATTTCCTTCTCCAATGCATGAAAGTGAAAAGTGAAAGTGAAGTCTCTCAGTTGAGTCCAACTCTCAGTGACCCCATGGACTGCAGTCCACCAGGCTCCTCCTACTGTTTGTCAAATATAAGCAAGCAATCTGCATTATATTTTCTGTATCAGCTATAAAAATTTGAAATTTAAGGCTTTATATTTAAAATACATAGGGTTTCCAAAAGAGAAAGTTTCAGAAATGTAAATGACTTAGTTTTTTTTTTTTAACTTATGCTTCTTTAAATAACCTCGTTATAATAAATCATTTATCTTTTTGTTTTTTGGAAGGTATATGCTGTACCTTGTGTCGACTTTAAAACTATTCATGTCCTAAAAATTGAGAGTTATGTTTTATTCAATGGGAAATTTTAGGACTTCAAGCCTGGGAGACAACATCTTAAGTCATCCTGAGAGGACTGCCCCGAGGAGGCATGGGGAAGACCAGGGTTACCTAGGGTTACCCAGAAGTTTTGCAACAAAGGGCAGGTAGTCTGAAAGATCGTGAACTAAAATTAGATATGCCAAGCAAAGGAATTTAGCAGTTTTCTATGTATGGAAGATGCAAGAGTCCGGGCTGACTGGAATCATTCCTTGGCCCTGCACCTTGGCTGTCTGGGGCCAGTTTCTTGTGTTGACACATCCTGATCTTCTTTTCCTCAGGGCTCACTGTAGGGAGTGTCTACAGTATGAGGGCTTCTAGATGGCGTGTGTTCTCCTTCTGGAGTTCCCTCAGGGCTCACAAGCTCTGGGGAAGGGCTGCAATCGCTGATGACTGTAACATCCTTCTTTACTATTATGGCAGGAAATATTCCATTTCTTACTAGAAGCTGAGATGTAACTTTTCATGGCAAATTTTCTTCATTATTTTGTTACAGACTTCGGTCTGTTAAGGTAATTAATATTAGCTGCTCAAACAGAAAAACACGAAAATAACTGCATTTTGACACAATAGAGGTTTATCTTCTATCCGTGTTAACACCTCAGTGTAAGCATTCCTGATCAGATGGTTTTCCTCTAAACAGTGAATCAGGAACACTTCCCTACAATGCCTTTGCTCTCAACAATATGTGATTTTAAATGTCTGTGGTGTTGGGTTTATTCCTCTCCGTGGTAAAGGGAAAAAGCCTGATGGAGTACATGGCTGTGTTTTCAAGGGCCGGACCTGTGCAAGGAAAAGATTAATTTTAAATTTGCACTGGATCTGCTTCTGTGACTTTAACCCATTTTTGTTACTATAAACATCCATATTGGCCTGCCTCAGGGAGATAACCTGACCCCGCCCACCTGTGAAGGACTGACTGTAAGGAAGTAAAACTAACACATTGCCCTGCCTGGGGCTTGCCAATCTAGGGGACATGTGCAAGTCTGCAGAGTTAAAGTCTTTTTACTCTGTTTCCTCCCAAGCATCTCTGTTCCATAAAAGAACCTGGCATCTAGGCCTGAACACGATGTTTATTTTGAGGCACTAGTATGCTAATGCTAAGCCACTTCAGTCGTGTCCAACTCTGTGCGACCCTGTGGATCCAGCCTACCAGGCTCCTCCTCCATGGGATTTTCCACGCGAGAGTACTGGAGTGGGCTGCCATTGCCTTCTCCTAGTATGACAAGTGTCAAAAAAAAATATGTCAAAGGGCTTCCCCGGTGGTCCAGTGGTTAAGAATCTGCCATGTAAGGCAAGGGACACCGGTTGGGTCCCTGGTCCAAGAAGATCTCACATGCCTCAGAGCCACTAAGCCCGTAAGCCGCAACTCCTGAGCCCGTGCTCTAGAGTCTGGGAGTCGCAGCTACTCAGCCCATGAGCCACCACTACTGAAGCCTGTGTACCTGCAGCCCACGCTCCACAATCAGAGAAACTGCTGCAATGAGAAGCCCAAACTCCACAACCAGAGAAAGCCCGCACAGCAACAAAGACCAGCACAGTCAAATAAAGAATAAAATAAATGAATTCAGTAGCTTTAAAAAACATAAAGGTAATAACAGTAAAGCAGAAATCAGTGGACGTAAGACCCAAATATACAGCACTCACGATAATAAATACAAGCTACTTATGAATGAAAAAATCTGTTGATTGCTTAAACATAAACCCCACTATTACCTTGAAGAGGAAGAAAAGCCTAAATTCAAATAATACTAAATACTTATTAATACTAAAACTACAGCAACAAAAATGATGGGCAAATACAGAGCAAGAAAATATAATGAAGGATGTAATTAGAGGTGGCCATGTTTATGTCAATGAGATCTTGATAAATAATTAATGTCAATATTAATGTCATTAACATCCAGGACAATTCAATAAAAACATTAAATTTGAAAAAAAGGTCAGTATACATAGAAATGCAATTGGATCTAGAATTAAATTTTAAACCATGGAACTAAATTTCAAATATTATAAAAGATTTAGTGGGAAAAAATTCAGCAATATGTAGTAATGCAAACAGAAACATGGTAGGACTGAAATTTTAGTACAGTGCTATAAGTTGGTAAAAAAATACGAAAAATAATAGAGAAAAGGAGGACTGAAATATGATGTAAAAGACTATAAACCACAGGTTTATATATAGGACCACTACAACCTAGAATAGGAAATATAACTTCTATCAAATATTTATAAATCATGCATGAAAATTGTCATATATTAGACTACCCAGAAAATATCTATAATTCCTCCAGACAAACATATTATAAGTTGCATGCTCACATCACAATGTCTGCAATTAATATTAAAATAGGTGGCATAGTGGTAAAGAGTCGGACACGACTGAAGCGACTTAGCAGCAGCAGTAGCAGTGGTAAAGAAATGCCTACCAACGCAGATAGACATAAAAGACCTGGCTTCCATCCCTAGGTCGGGAAGATCCCCTGGAGGAGGGCACAGCAACCCACTCCAGTATTCTTCCCTGGAGAATCCCTTGGACAAAGGAGCCTGGCGGTCCATAGGGTCGCAAAGAGTCAGACACAACTAAAGCAACTTAGCACAAAAGAAATCTCTTAGAGATTTTAAATCATCCTGATAAATTATGGTCAAGTCAGAATTTTAAAATGAAGTGAGAAATTTAGGAAGTAATGAAATTCAATCACTATTCTTCAAATTTGCAGAAGCAAAGTTGCATACTGAGGTAAATTCACAGCCTTGAGAGAGTGCATGCTAAGTTTTGTCAGCTGTGTCTGACTCTTTTGCGATCCCATGGACTACAGCCTGCCAGTCTAGCTAGTCCTTGCCACTAGCGCCATCTGGGAAGCCCAAATTGACAGCTTTAGGAAACATGAACTGAAAATAGATTGGCCTCACTCATTAAAGGGCTTCCCAGGTGACTCATTAGTAAAGCACTAGCCTGACAATACAGGAGATGCAGGAGACACCAGTTCCATCCCTGGGTCGGGAAAATCCCCCGGAAGAGGAAATGACAACCCATTTCAGTATTCTTGCCTGGACAATTCCACGGACAGAGGAGCCTGGCAACCTACAGTCCATGGGGTTGCAAAGAGTAGGACACTACTGAGCAACTGAGCAAGCACGCACACACTCGTTCAAGTCAGTAAGACAATTCAAATAACATTAAAAGAAATAGGAAAGGGTAACATTCATTGAATGTTCCCTCTGAACACTAAATGAACCTGGCACTGTGCTAAACACTTTACAGAAAGTATTTCTATCTTCTGAACCACCCTCCCAAGCCATTAAACAGTAACTGGTTCTCTTCAGCGTGTCCTTTGATACCCTCATTTGCTGAGTACCTACCATGTGCAAGAACAACAGACCATAGGTGCTATGAAGTAGCAGAAATGGGATTCAATTACAGTCAGAATTTTCCCAAATCTATACACATTCCAGTGTGACAGAATTCAAAATCAGATTAATAAACTAATTCATCATGATTAAAAGCAACAGTTCCAGAAAAACATCTATTTCTGCTTTCTCGACTATGCCAAAGCCTTTGACTGTGTGGATCACAGTAAAATGGAAAATCTGAAAGAGATGGGAATACCAGACCACCTGACCTGCCTCCTGAGAAATCTGTATGCAGCTCAGGAAGCAACAGTTAGCAACAGTTAGACAAGGAACAACAGACTGGTTCCAAATAGGAAAAGGAGTACATCGAGGCTGTATATTGTCAACCTGCTTATTTAACTTCTATGCACAGTACATCATGAGAAACGCTGGGCTGGAGGAAGCACAAGCTGGAATCAAGATTGCCAGGAGAAATATCAATAACTCAAATCTGCAGATGACACCACCCTTATGGCAGAAAATGAAGAACTAAAGAGCCTCTTGATGAAAGTGAAAATGGAGAGTGACAAAGTTGGCTTAAAGGACAACATTCAGAAAACTAAGATCATGGCATCCGGGCCCATCACTTCATGGGAAATAGATGGGGAAACAGTGAAAGCAGTGTCAGACTTTATTTTGGGGGGCTCCAAAATCACTGCAGATGGTGATTGCAGCCATGAATTTAAAAGATGCTTACTCCTTGGAAGAAAAGTTATGACCAATCTAGATAGCATATTCGAAAGCAGAGATATTACTTTGCCAACAAAGATCCGTCTAGTCGAGGCTATGGTTTTTCCAGTGGTCATGTATGGATGTGAGAGTTGGACTGTGAAGACAGCTGAGTGCCGAAGAATTGATGCTTTTGAACTGTGGTGCTGGAGAAGACTCTTGAGAATCCCTTGGACTGCGAGGAGATCCAATCAGTCCATTCTAAAGGAGACCAATCCTGTGTGTTCATTGGAGGACTGATGCTGAGGCTGAAATTCCAATACTTTGGCCACCTGATGCGAAGAGTTGACTCACTGGAAAAGACCCTGATGCTGGGAGGGATTGGGGGCAGGAGGAGAAGGGGATGACAGAGGATGAGATGGCTGGATGGCATCACCAACTCGATGCACATGAGTTTGAATGAACTCCGGGAGTTGGTGATGGACAGGGAGGCCTGGCGTGCTGCGATTCACGGGGTCGCAAAGAGTCAGACACGACTGAGTGACTGAACTGAACAAATCTGGATCTTACTTCCTCATAAGATCAACTTTGAAGGAAACTTTGCTAGGCTTCTTTTAAAGGTCTTCTTTCTCCTGCCTCTAGATACCCTCTTGGAAGAGCTACTTAGCCATGAAAGATACCTAAGCTTTATATGCATGGATCTCACCTTTGGCTCTGCTGCAGAATTTATAATTTGTCAAATTTGGTTTCATTTACCCTCTTCAACTAAGAAGACCTCTGAGCACTTACTCTTTGCCAATCATTATGCTGAACTCAGGGTATATCAAGATGATTAAACCTCCAATGCTACCCTCAAGAAGAATAAAGTGTAGCCACCACTCCTGTCCAGGTGTTCAAGTGGTTAGAATGACTTGCTGCTTTTGGGAACCTCTTTCTCTTAGCCAGTACCATTGTCCTAGCTGTGTCCATGCAATGGTTGTTGCTGTTTTTCAGTCACTAAGTCGTGTCCGACTCCTTGGGATCCCATGGACTGCAGTCTGCCAGGCTCCTCTGTCCATAGGCTTCTCTCAGCAACAGTACTGCAGTGGATTGTCATTTCCTTCTCCAGGGGATCTTTCCAATGGTTAAGCAGCCATTTTTTAATTTGCTACATGTATATAATTTTCACATTGAGACCTCTTGCTTGGCATTTGTAGTTTCAATTTGTAAAAGTGGCCCTAAGGATCCTGCAATCTTTTCTATTTCCACTTTGAGGTTTGTTGACAACAAAAGGGAAGAGAAAATATAAGTGAAAAGAAGAGGTAATATATTTCCTGTGTGATTTTTCAAGATATCAAATCTTTCCTCCTTCATTGAACATTCCTGGAAAGTAAAGTTGTGATCAAATTGCCAACATTCAATGGATCATCGAAAAAGCAAGAGAGTTCCAGAAGGACATCTATTTCTGCTTTCTTGACTATGCCAAAGCCTTTGACTGTGTGGATCACAATAAACTGTGGAAAATTCTGAAAGAGATGGGAATACCAGACTACCTGTCCTGCCTCTTGAGAAATCTGTATGCAGGTCAGGAAGCAACAGTCAGTACTGGACATGGACAACAAAACAACAGACTGGTTCCAAATAGGAAAAGGAGTACATCATGCTGTATATTGTCACCCTGCTTATTTAACTTCTATGCAGAGTAAATCATGAGAAATGCTGGGCTGGAAGAAGCACAAGCTGGAATCAAGATTGCCCGGAGAAATATCAATAGCCTCAGATCTGCAGATGACACCACCCTTATGGCAGAAAATGAAAAGCTAAAGAGCCTTTTGATGACAGTGAAAAAGGAGAGTGAAAAAGTTGGCTTAAAGCTCAACATTCAGAAAATGAAGATCATGGCATCCGGTCCCATCACTTCATGGCAGATAGATAGGGAAATAGTGGAAACAGTGGCTGACTTTATATTTATGGGCTGCAAAATCATTGCAGATGGTGATTGCAGCCATGAAATTAAAAGACATTTACTCCTTGAAAGGAAAGTTATGACCAACCCAGATAGCATAATCAAAAGCAGAGACATTATTTTGCCAACAAAGGTCCATCTAGTAAACGCTATTGTTTTTCCAGTGGTCATGTATGGATGTGAGAGTTGGACTGTGAAGAAAGCTGAGCACGGAAGAATTGATGCTTTTGACCTGTCATTTTGGAGAAGACTCTTGAGAGTCCCTTGGACTGCAAGGAGATCCAACCAGTCCATCCTAAACGAGATCAGTCCTTGGTGTTCATTAGAAGCATTGATGTTGAAGCTGAAACTCCAGTACTTCAGCCACCTGATGTGAAGAGCTGACTCACTGGAAAAGATCCTGATGCTGGGTAAGATTGAAGGTAGGAGGAGAAGGAGTCGACAGAGGATAAGATAGTTCGATGGCATCATCAACTCGATGGACATGGGTTTAGGTGGACTTCTAGGAATTGGTGATGGACAGGGAGGCTTCGTGTGCAGCAGCTTATGGGGTCACAAAGAGTCAGACACAACTGAGCTACTGAACTGAATGTACAAAGGCAAATAGAAGTTAAACATTGATATTGTGGGGAGAAAGTGATATAGTCTTCTCTGTGCAAATGACCGAATGTCAGTTAACTACAAATCAGGGATGAAGAGCTCTACAGTGTGACAGAGTTTAGACCACCCCATGTTGTCATGGTCTTTGTAGACTGGGACCTGGGGACTGGAGACAACGAGAAGAGGGATGCAGGGGACCCAAGTCTGAAGTGAAACAAGGGTGCTTTATTTGCAGAAATGAATGTTTATATATTCATACAAGGCAGCTTTAGACAGTAAAAAAAAAAAAAAAAAATCGAGCAAAAACAAAGCCAAGCAAATAACAACATTCAAAGGGCCAGAAAGCATTCAATATCTTGAGTAAGAGGGGCATAACTGAATAGATTACATGTAATTAAGGTCACTGAAAGGATCCAGCCAGGTGCCCGCTCTCATGATCTCAGTTGTGAGAACTGCATGCAGCTCTGCTCGCTCCTGTTTTCCAGGAACTAACAAGAAACAGAGAATCCTTGAGAAATGGCACACAAAAGAAAAGAATAACATATTGGATCCCTTAAAGCTGAACGTCCCCCGACACCAAATGAAACTGTTTACCTGCAGACAGAGCCAGAGCAGGGCAGACTCCTAGGGAGAGTGTTAACCTAAAAGGCTAGTTGTCAGCTTTGCTAAATCTAAGAATCTATTTACTTATTTGTCTGTTTACTTTTTTCACTCTCTATGGAGGTTATCGGATTCTGAGGATATAGTCCTATTAACTCACACTGAAAAGAGACTGGGGTACAGACTGGATAGCCACTTCATTCACGTGTGAGAGGTCAGCTGTTATCTGGAAACTACTAGATCTTAGTCATTTGGATGGGGCACCACGTTCGCATAAGAGATGAGATCAGAAGTGAGCTGAGAATTAAAGGAAGGGAAGAGGTCATCTCAGGGAAATTCTATCCAGTGCCCACAGCTGGATGTGTGAATTTTGCCCCACATGGGAATGGCTAAATAATGCCTGCTTATTTGTCCAGGCATTGTTAGAAATACATTAGACCATCCAATCATCAAAGCAAGCCAGTGGAATAGACAGGATTATCATTTCCATATAACTGGGGAGAAACTGAGGTGCTGAAGGTCACAGAGCCAATGCAGACTGAAGCTGGGACATCACCCCAGGCAGTCCTGCCCCTGTGTCCACTGTCTCAAGCCCTGGATCCAGCCCTCTCCTCTGACAATGTGCTTCCTGTCATAGAGACATACTTAGCAAGTTCTTACTTTTCAATTCCCATTCTTCTTTATCACAAAAGTGCCATTCACCCATTCCAAAGACATTACAACAATACAGTTGAAGAGGATACAGTTCCCCTTACACTTGCTTACTTCCAGTCTTGTCTTTTAGATGGTGTTTTGTTGAGTGCTACAGAATCTGTAGAGCTCCTGGTTTGTAGGAGCTCTGGATGTAGGAGATCCTGGTTTGATTCTGAGGTCGGGAACACCTGCTGGAGAAGGGATAGGCTACCCATTCCAGTATTCTTGGGCTTCCCTGGTGGCTCAGCTGGTAAAGAATCTGCCCACAATGCGGGAGAACTGGGTTTGATCCCTGGGCTGGAAAGATCCGCTGGAGAAGGGAAAGGTTACCCACTCCAGTATTCTAGCCTGGTGAATTCCACGGACTGTATAGATAGTCCATGGGGTCCCAAACAGTAAGACACAACTGAGCAGTTTTCACCTTCACTTAAACTGGACCTTTGGTTACTTTCACTGGACCTGTTCCCATCCGAGATAATATTTTTAGAAATTATCCTGAAGGATAAAGCATCCGTTTAAAATTTACTCTTACTACCTTTGTTTTCAGAAGATTATCATTTTCTGACCCAGTCTTCAAATCCTACATCTACTCACTGTTTAGAACTGGCTCTGGGACAGAGCGAGGACTTCCCTGGAGGTTCAGTGATAAAGAATCCTCCTGCCAATGCAGGACACATGGCTTTGATCCCTGATTTTGGAAGATCCCCTGGAGAAGGAAATGGCCACCTACTCCAGTATTCTTGCCTGCAAATTCCCGTGGATAGAGGAGCCTGGTAGGCTACAGTCCGTGGGGTTGCAAAGAGATGGACATGACTTAGTGACTGAACAACAACAACTTGCTGGACACTCCAGATGTGGCATTACTGCCTTATAGTCTATCAGGGCAATCGGGTGTTACATAATTAGATAAATTACTTAATTCCGTTGTACAGAGTATAGCTGAAGGAGATGCTTAAGATTAATGAGAAATAAAAAGGACACAGAACAGTATAGTGGTAAAATACCACTTATATAATTAATCATGACTTAGCAAATTAAGTAACCTCTCTGAGTTTTCAGTTTCCTTATTTGTAAGTCAGTCGATCAGTTGTATCCAACTCTTTGCAACCCCATGTACTGTCTGTCTCCTGACAGGCTCCTCGGTCCATGGAATTCTCCAGGCAAGAATACTAGAGTGGGTAGCCATTTCCTTCTCCAGGGTATCTTCCCAACTCAGGGACTGAACTCGGGTCTCTTGCATTGCAGGCACATTATTTACCATCTGAGCCACTAGGGAAGCCCTCCTTATTTGCAATCATATAAATAACTATAGGAATTATGTCAAAGGGAAGTTGTAGAGGTGAAATGAAGTGCTTGTAAAATACTTCCCTGAGAGTTGTATATAATAAAGGTTGCTACCATTAATATTATTAAAATAATCTGTATCTTACAGATTCATAAAGATGTATCATTACAAGGTTCAAAAATGATTGTAGCCTCATTCTCCCTGAATACGAGGTAGGATACCACCGCTCAGTGAATATGTATCTTATGTTTTCTTTTTCTTTTTTTTTTTTTTTTTGGAGTTCAGGTTCTTTTACTCACTACAATGTTTGTGCATTTAGTTGTGTTTCTTACATTTTATTGTTATTAACTGTAGAGTAAGCATAGGTAACATATTTATTCATGCAATTTTTAAGGGATATTTGGGTTGTTTCTAGTTTGTCACTGTTATGAATATTGTTTGACTGAATATTCTTTACTTATATCCCGATGCAGATTTACATGATTCTTTTAGGTTAATTAAGAGTGGATGTACTGGGTCATAGGCCATGCATATTTTCAGCTTTCCTAGATAATGTTTTTGAAAGTAGTTGTACATATTAACACACCAAACAGCAGTTGCTCCATATAGTCATTACACTTGATATTTTAGGTCATTTAACTTTTTTATTTACAGGCAATGCATTTGTTTATCTAAAAATTTGAAAAATCAACCCAAAATGTTTGTAAAACTGGCCAGAGGGGGAAAAAAACGAAAATTAGTTATTTTCATATGTGTGTGTGTGTGAAAATGCAAGGAAAACTTAATAGCAAAATTTTCTATCTCTACTTTCTATTTAAAAAGTAGCAAATTCATGAAAAAATTTCATTAATACTTGCAACAGTAATAAAGCATAAACATATTGGAGCAAACCTCAGAAAGAATGTGCAGGACACATAATCAAACTAGCAGAAAAAATTTATTGAGAGACAGTTTTAAAATAGTTCAAGAAAATGGAAATATTAGTTTTGCTTTATGACATGGTTAAGAAATGTTTGCTAAGTAAAATTTGCTCACTAAATAACTGTGTTTCTCAGGAGGAGGTGGCCTTGGCAGTCTCCTATTGCACGCTCTGATTTCCCTCCTCTCTGAGGGAAGATATGAATAAATAGCTCCTTTCCACCTCATCACATGCTTACATGCCCCTTGCTCCCATGCCTGTTGCTCCCTTACAAAAACAGAAGTTGCTTAATCCTCATTAGTGATCAAGATTTAAAACATACTGTCTCAATGTAAGTGGAAAAACTGTTATATCTTTCACTGGCTTCTGGGCATCTAATATGAATCAAAAATGAAATAATAAAAAAATGAAATAATGGACTTGTCAGTTCAGTTGCTCACTCATGTCCTGTTCTTTGTGACCCCATGGACTGCAGCACACAGGCTTCCCTGCCCATC
Organism: Nanger dama; assembly: GCA_917880005.1. Lineage (NCBI taxonomy): Eukaryota > Metazoa > Chordata > Mammalia > Artiodactyla > Bovidae > Nanger > Nanger dama. Next base: position 112,634 of record CAKJTW010000017.1, read on the forward strand.
ATCAGCTCCCGGAGCTCGCTCAGACTCAAGTCCATCAAGTCAGTGATGCCATCCTCTGTTGTCCCCTTTTCCTCCTGCCTTCAATCTTTCACAGCATCACAGTGTTTCCAATGAGTCAGTTCTTTGCATCAAGTAGCCAAAGTATTGGAATTTCAGCTGAGGTTAAATGTGAAGATAAAGTGACCTGTCAATGTTACTTAAAAAAAACTGAAATCTACACTTTATTCAGATTTCCTTATTCCACCACCTACCCATTCACCCCCCGTTGGTTGGAGTAACTTCATTTTTAAACATTTATTTATTTAAGGCTATGAGAACTGTGGGATCTTATTAAATAGATTCTCAACCAGAGATCCAACCTAGGTGTCCTGCAGTGAAAGCATGGAGTTCCATCCGCTGAAACTCAAGGGAATTCCAGATCACCTTAGTTTCTACCCAATATTATTTTTCTGTTCTGGTACGCTATTTAGAATGGCACATTTTATTAATTTCCATGTTTCCTTAGGCACCTCCAGGCTGTGACAATTTCTCAGTAGTAGACTTTTTATATTCTTATCAGTGGTATCATTTTGAAATGTCAATTTCCAATTTTTATTGCTAGTGTAAAAAGAGATGATTGATTTTAACATTGAACTTCTTTTTGGTGACTTGTTAAATTTATTTTAAAATTCGAATAGTTTATATATTCTTTTGTATTTTTGTATGTACATAATTATATCATGTTTAGATAGAAAAAAATTACTTGAGACAGTCAGTAAGGTATTTGAACAGGCCTCTCACAAAGAAAATATCCAAACTGGTCAATAAGCATATGAAAATTGTGTTGAACCTTAGAAACTATTAGGCAATGTGAGTTTCCACTGTAATAAGACATCACTATGCTTCACTAGAATGGCTAAAATTAAGAAGACGGGCAACACCAACTGTTGACAAGAAAGTAATGCAACTAACATCCCATTCTCAGATAGTGAGACTATAAATTGGTGCAAACATTTGGAAAATATGTTTGTTATTATCTACTAAATCTGAACATATGCACATTCTATTACCCAGTTACTTCATCCTAGGCCATATACCCAACAGAAGGCTATAAAAATGTGCACCAAAGGATACAAACAAGGATTTTCACAGCAAAATTAATTATACTGACAAAAATCAATATAAACTCCATGAAGGCAATTGAAAGGTGGTATAAACTCCATAAAGGCAATTGAAAGAGACTGATTAGGAAGCAGTTCATAAACACAATAGCAGGACATGGGAGGAGGACAAAGGGAAGAAAGCAGAAAAGAGAATTCTTGTTTACAGATCTGCACCCATCCCCTTCTTCCAGTTCCTCACTCTTGGTCTTTGTTTCCAGTCTCTGAGAGATGAGAGCACCTGGGCAGGATTTCTCCCTGCTTCAGTTCCCAACAACATCGCTGCCCATCTTCTGTCCAGGGCACAAACTAGCAGCCTCTCTGCCTGAAGACTTCTCGAATTAACTACAAAGCCACACTCTGGCATTCATGACTGTCCCGAATACATCCTGGGCCGATTTTCCACCCTTGGTCCCCTTGATTCTTAGCACATAACTCGTCCACAACTGGAAGCTCCTTCTGTGTAATCCCTGCACACTCGGGAATTCTCCTGGCTGTCTGATCAAGCTGCTCCCCCATCCTGAGCTGTGCCAGCCACCATGACATCAGCCACAAGGGTCGCGCTGACCACGTGACTGGTCCAGTCTCAGCTGCACTGTGACTGTAACAGGATGCACTGTATTGTGAACGAACTATGAAAAAAGGTGAATGGAGCTATCTCATTATTGATTTTATATTGGTATGTGTTGAAATGATAACATTTTGATATTTCATTTCAATAAAATACTGTTAAAGTTAACCTCACTTGTTTCTTTTTCCTCTTTTCATGTGGCTACTAGAAAATTTTAATTAAGAAATTTAAAATTTCTTTAAAATTTTAAGAAATTAAGAAATTTAAGATTTAAAAATTAAGAAATTAAGAATTTAAGAAATTTCTTAAGAAATTTAGAATTTCTTTAAAATTTTAAGAAATTATATTTCTTCTGAGCAGTGCTGAATACATTCTCTGGTAGCATATTGGAAAATCACATAAAGGATAAAAATAATGTTATCCTTAGTTTCATGAGTCACTTAATTCCTATTAAAATGTTAGTACATTTCCTACAGTTTATTTTTTTCCTATATACTTTTACATAGTGGCACTGTATCTACAATTTTATGCCCTGCTTTTGAATATAACTAGGTGCTTTTAAGTTCCTTATAGAAAAAATTCAAATGTGAGAAGAGAAAGGGTAAAAATTACAGTAACATTTATTCCATTCTTTCAAACTAAATTATGAAAATACCTAAGAATCCTATCTCAGACATATTCTTTCATTATGAGGAAAAGTTCATGTACAAGCAGTTCCAAAGGTATAAAGAGAGGACCAAAAACTTTTCCTGCTTGCTGCATCCTTACCCTAGTGTGCAAAATCAGATATTTAGATTTTTTGAAGTATGTACAAAATAAATATGTATCGGGCCTCAGCAACTGTCACAAAGGATCCCATGGGGAATCATGGACTTTAATGCATGGTCTGTGTAACATTCATTTGCCTGCACAGATATATTCCTTAATCTGTACTTTTTAGTTATATTTGGAATAGTTTGAGATTGTCAAATAAAGCAATAAATTTTGGCTGATAAAGTTATGTAATATCTTGCTGGTTATGGTTGAGGTCTGCAAAGTATTTCAGATCAACTTAGCTTATACCATTCTATTTTAGATATAAAAATATATTTTTTCTAAAATCATAAACTCTTAGAAATAAAGATACTTTCACAGAATCTAATAAGAAAAAACAGAAACAAAGATTTTTTCTCAGCAAAAGAACCCTACTGTAATTCAAATTGATTAGGCTATTTTTTTTTTAATTTAGCAATTCACTGAAAATCTACAGATATATTAGAAATTCTTCCAGACTGTATGGAAAGCTAGAAGCTTAAAAGAACAAGAGTTTTAGAGGTAACTACTAGTCGTTTAAATGACATGGTGGTGGGGGGCGGGTGGAAAGGAGAACTGAAAGTGGGAATTTCCTCTCAGAAGAAAGGAGAGCCATCCTGTATAAGTAGCCTACACTTAAGGAGGAAGGACATTCACTCTGCAAACTCTTGAAGACTCAGCTTCAGCGCCTACTAGCAGAACAGGCAGACCTGGCCTGATTTCACCATGACCTACCGGTGCCTCCTCCAGATGGTTCTCCTGCTGTGTCTCTCCACCACAGCTCTTTCCAGGAGCTACAGCTTGCTTCGATTCCAACAAAGGCAGAGCTCTGCAGTGTGTCAGAAACTACTGTACCAGTTACATGCAACTCCTCAACATTGCCTAGAGGACAGGATGGACTTCCAGGTCCCCGAGGAGATGAAGCAAGCACAGCAGTTCCAGAAGGAAGATGCCGTATTGGTCATCTATGAGGTGATCCAGCAGATCTTCGGCATTCTCACCAGAGACTTCTCCAGCACTGGCTGGTCTCAGACCAGCATTGAGCACCTCCTTGAGGAACTCCATGGGCAGATGAATCATCTGGAGCCAATCCAAAAGGAAATAATGCAGAAGCAAAACTCCACTATGGGAGACACAACCGTTCTTCGCCTGAAGAAATATTACTTCAACCTCGTGCAGTACCTGAAGTCCAAGGAGTACAACAGGTGTGCCTGGACAGTCGTGCAAATGCAATTGCTCAGAACTTTTCTTTCCTGAAGAGCCTAACAGGTTACCTTCGTGACTGAACACTCCCACCTGTGGCTCTGGGAAGGGACAATGTGACTTTGAGGTGAGACTCTTCAGCAGCAGAGGCTCTTGAAGAAAATGACGATGCAATGCACTGATTTCAATGGACAGTTAAAAACTGTACGCTATTTTTAAATTGACTTATGCCTTATATATTTATTTAAACTTTTATATGAGAAATAAATTATTTATGAAACAAAATCAATGTGGCGGTTTCAATGTCAACTTGATTTATGTGACAACACAGATTAATAATTACAGAGCACCTTGGAGACATTCATGCAAAACAAGCCTGCAGAGTATTAGAGTTTCTGACCCCTGCCTTTGAGGAATTTAAAATAAAAGGAAGCCATGTGGAATGTCCAAGTTATATGCATGCCCTCCATGTATCCATACAGTCTACCTGCGCTTGTCTCTTTCACTTCTTTAAATGTACCGGACAGCTCATGCCGGAGGGCCCTCTATATGATGTGAGGGTTTTTTCTTTTTTTTTTTAACTGGGGTAAAATGTACACCACCTTACATTTGAGAGTCTTACAAAGTAAACCTTCTTTATGCCAATATAATTTGGCAAATTCCACTTAATTTTTAAAATTCTTACTAAAGTAAATGAAAAATGCTGACCTTCTAAATGTCCTGAGTTGCGTGTACACTCCAACCCTTATTTCCAACAACGTAATGCTCAGAAAGAGGTTTCAGGAACAGGAGTCAAATATTACTTAAGACTGTCTTGGGGGTCATTAGAAATAGTCAAAGATGGTAATTCACTCAATTAAAAATAAGAGAAAAGTCATCTTGAAAATATAAGTTTACATCCGTGCAAGACAGAAAAGTAAAACGATATTAAATACTTGTCTTAGTACAAAGAAAATATAAAGTTTAATAAAATGCTACTGTTATATACAAAATATATTGTAATATTCTATGCTTACTATTTAAAATACCTTCTATAAATTTATTATAAAATTGAAAACATGAAATATTTCATTTAAAATAAGCAAATAATTCAATATAAAATTAATTCAAAAAAATAAAGTGCCCTGCTTTTTCAAATATTCGAGTTTTCAGCTATTCAACACTTATCCCCCCACTTCAAGGCTGAATCCTTGAAAGAACCTGAAAATTCCAGAGAATTCCAGGGGCGCACACTTCTTTGGTCCCTGACCCAGGTGGTGGCTGCGTTCAGTCTCAGCCCCAGAAAGTCCCCCAAACCGTCCCATGCTTATTTGTCTCCTGGCCACCGCTGACTTCTCCTCTGGCTGCAACGCACTCCCAGGGTCCCACAGCCAGTCTCATCGCCTTGGCTGCTTCTCACCTTGTCCAAAATGGCTCTAAGCCTATAGTCTCACTGACTGGTCCTTGCTCCCCTTTTTGCTCAAGGTCCTCCCATCTTCCCGTCTCTCACCGTCTCACCCCCCATCGCCAGGTTTAATTTGGTCCACACGGCGGCGCCACCGCCCCAAGCCCATTGTCTCATCACCTAGGCTCGCTTTCACTTTGTCTGCGAAGCCGTCCCGTCAACTCGAAGCCAAAAGCCTCAGCGCTGCCCCTGTGTTTCATGTTGTGCCCTTTCCATCTTGCCACAGCGAATAGTCTCGTGGCCACTTCCCCTGTGTGGAGCACACCCATCCATCGCCAGGTACTCTCATCCCTCCGCAGGGTTTAACTTTGTCTCAAAGCTGTCCAATCACCCACCACCAGGAGTTTTTTCCGCTACCATCCCCTTTCACTTTGTCCACAACGCGGGCTCCCCGTCTCACAGCCAAGCAGGGCTCCCTGTGTGAGAAAAGCCCTCCCATCACCCCACAGCCAATAGTCTCACCGCTTCCGCTGCGCTTCACTTTCAGCGCAAAGCCCTCCCGTCATCCGACAGCGAATAATCTTAGCCACCGCCATGCCGCCCAGAGTGCCCCACAGCCTGTCCTCTCATCGCGACGTCAGCTTTCACTCTGTCCTCAATACTTTCCAACCGTCTTATCTGCAACAGCCTCACCCCCCCACCCCCCTCACCCCCACCCCCCACCCCACCCCACCCCCACCCCCGCCGGATTTCAAGTGTGGCAGGATTTTGTCCCAGTGTCCTATCACTGATATTCTCATCGCCTCCGCCGTTTTACACTTGCTGCAAGCCCTCTGACTTCTCAGCGCAAACATCGATATTTTCATCGCCATCTCAGGGTCCTCCTTTGTCTGGAACGCCCTCCGACGAAGGTCCCAGGCCCAAGGTCTCACCCCCACAGCAGGGCTGAAATGCTTTGTTCGCAAAGCCTTCCCATCGGGCCATAAGGAATACTATGCTAGCCACCGCCAAGTTCTCTTTTGTCTGCGATGTTCTGACAAGGTCTCAAGCCAGTACTGTCAAAGCTGTCTATCTCTACGCCCATGCTGTCTTTCCTTTTGGCCGCAACGCTATCTATGCTCTGAAAACCAAGACTCCTTGCCACAGCCCACTTCCCCTTTTGCCCAACGACCTCCCATGGTTCCAGCGCCTGTAGGCTCATGGGCAAAGCGGGGTTTCACCTCAACTCCAAGGACATTGCCCAAGGTCTCATCCCACCGCCCTGTTTCACTTTGTGCATAACGCCTTCTCATCGTGCCATAGGGAAAAGTCTCCCGGCCAGCTCCAGGCTCCCCTACAGGAGCAACGCCCTCGCGTAGTCCCCGTAGACAAATGTCTCATCGCCGATGCTGGCTTTCACTATGTCCACAACGCCGTCCACTCTTCTCAGAGCCTCCACCAGTTTCCCCTTTATGCTCAGAGTCCGCCCGTGGTCCCATCGCCTGTAGGCTCACGGCCACCGCCCGTTTCCCCTTTGTGCACCACAGCGCTGTCCTGCCTTCCCATCGCCAAGAATCCCATTTCCACCATCTCAAAGCTGCCCCATACTCAGACCACCCAAGCTCTCATCCCCACCGCCGGGTTTAAATTTGACCTTGACTCTTGACACTGTCCCATAGCAAATGGGCTCATCGCCACCGCCGGGTATCGCCGCATAGCCGATACTGTCATTGCGGCCACTGTGTTTCATTTTGTTCGGAACTCCCTTCCAGAGTCCCACAGAGAATAGTCTCGGTTCCACCGCGGGATTCACCGCCCATCCCGGCCCCTACTCCTCCCCCAATCGTGGTAAAGCCAACAGTCTCGTCGTGGCCACTGTGTTCTCCTTTGTGCCAAACGCTCTCGCATCATCACACAGCAGAGCGCCTCCTAGCCACCGCGGGATTCAACCGTGTGAACAAAGCTCCAGCAGGTCCCACAGCGAATAGTGTCTGAGCCACCGCGCTCCGTGTGCCCAACGCCCACTCCCCCGTGTTTCAGGTGGTCCTCGACCCCCTTCCATCCTTTCACAGTTTTTCGTCTTCAAGCCAACACGGGATTCCAGCGTGTTCGCCACCCTCCCCCACCCTCCATCATCCCGGATACCGTGTTTCACTAGGTCAGCAATGGCCCATGTGAGCTGGCACCAGTAGTCTCTTGCTCACCCTCTGGTTTCACTTTGGGCACAACGCTGTCCATCCTCGCATCGCCAATAATCCCATCACTGCTGCCCGGTCCTCTTCTCTGAGATATGGGTTCCCTTCGCCGCAATTGAGCCCCAGTCTGTAAAATCAGCCTCATCTCGCTCAGAAACCGCGCCTTAGGGGTTCTTTTCTTCAAACATGGCCAGTTTGGGTTGACATGTGGAAAAAAGCCCACTACTCAGGCGATTTTTCCAAAAATGCAATATTCTGGCTCCCAACTCAGCACAGCGCACAGCGGAAACCAGGCATTTTCCACAAAAGAGCTAATGATATGCACACCCTTTAATCAGTGCTCCTATAAAAGCTCTGTGAACCTTTGTGTCCTGTCTCTCCAGCAGCCCAGCGAGAGTCAACTGCAAACTCTGCCATGACTGTGATTCGAAAGCCAAAACGATCGCACCACAGCGTGCGCGCTCTCAGGGTCGCGGGAGGAGCAGGCTGTCTGCGGGTCCACCTCAGCGGTCCATTTCGCGGTGCTCGCCCGCCCCCTGCCGACCGTCTGCAGAATCACTGACATTCTCTGTGGCCCACATCCCTCCTTGTTCTCATCGCTGGAATGAGCCTGGGATCCACTGCCAGAAAAACAAGGAAATCTTTAAACACTTGAAATAGATGCAAAGGATCCGCTCTCAGTCACGCCTAAAGGACAAAGTCGACTTCAGATTCCCTTGGAAAAAGAGATGATCCCTCCAGTGCAGATGACTCAGGGCCCCTCTCTGATGCTCCAGCAGAGCTTTCAACTCTTCAACACAGAGGGCAGCCGTGCTACTCTGCATCCTGGATCAGAGCCTGAAACAGCTGGAGCAGATGGAAGGAGAAAATCTGTGCTGTTCTCATTGGGACTTCCTGCCCGGGAGTATTTCCATGGCATCCATCTCTCCTCAGGGAGCTGGAATACAGCCACTTTATCGAAGAGGCTATCACAGTGGAAATGAAAAGTGCCTTTCCCTCATGTACGAATCTTCAAAGAAATGACAACAATAAGAGTGTCTATATTTGTAACACTCGCTAATGGATTCCATTATTGTTTGCTTCCTGTTCCAAAGTGATTGCAGCTCATACTTCCTCAGGCTCTGAAAACTGAAATGAAAATTATGATTTTTCAGAAGCAGGTGTGAACAGCAGAACAGAATGTCTTTTCTTGTATAAAGATCTTTTGATCATCATTTAAAAGATCTCTTGATGTCTGCGGGGCTGGTATTTTCTATACTCAGTGTTCAGAGTTTCTTTTTCATGGACAGGTTTTCATGGTCATCTGTTCTTCAATATCTTTCTCAGTTAAGTCTAGGTGCTACAGAGATAAAGAATAAACTGTGTGGATTTTCATCATCATAGAAACTTATCTTTCCTTCGCTGAAGAGCACAATGCAGGCCTTCCGCATCAGGTGAATCTTCTGGCTTGCTTGCATTCAAAGGGTGATTCAGGGACATGGGTACCTTCTGTTTTGTGGCTTTTTCCACCATCAATATATGACTCCAAGTTTGTCTGTGGTACTTGGATCTAGTACACTGGGCAATAAAGTGATGAAGTTTGGTGGCTCACAGGGGATGTTTCCAAGCGCCAGGACTATACAGGGTAAGAGCACTTCCTCTCACTTTTCATGGGCTGGATTTATCCTCATGGGAATCTCATTGCAAGCGAGTTAGGAAACTATTGGGTGATGAATGGATGAAGAGATAAGTTCAGGGTGCTGACTCAAAAATGCACAACACGAAAGTTGAAAGTTAAGTGTTTGGGAGGCAAAATGAGGACTAGCCCAGGAGGCAGCACGTCAGGTAGCTCTGAGAGCTGTTCCAAAGACACGCAGAGGGATATATGTGATTTTTTGGAGGGGCAATACATGGAATCAGGTGCCTATTTTCTGTGGAAGTTTTCTGCCAGTGTCGTGGAGGTTTCTTGGAGTCACAAGAAGCAGTCGTCGCCATGAAGGCTTTCCATGCTTTTCTAGATGTGAGGAGATAGAAGAATCATTGAGTTCTTAAAATGGGCTCCTGAAAATAGCTCACCTTCTGAAGACTTGTTCTGCCAGGTTTCCCTGCATATAGCGTGCCTCACTTCTGCTTTCCACCCTCGATTCCTTTCCAAGGGTGTTGAAACGCACATGACTTAATCCTTGTAGGTAGATGGCAAGTGCCAATGGCACGTGCTAGTTTGTACTTGACAGGGCATGAGACCAGGTTTCACGTTTGCACTATTTGTTCAAATGAAGTTCTGGTAGGGGTCGAGGGGAACAAGGATTGATCTTGCTTGCACACACTTCATTTAAATACAGTCTGACCTAAACGCTTTTTGTCCAAGTTCAGCTTTGGAGAGAATGACAAGAATGCCAGTCATAGTTCACAGTATCATCCTCTGTTTGAAAGAAACATCCAAGCTGATTCCCAAAGGCATTGCCTGCAGGGAAATATCCACAGTGTAGACACGTTACAGGCTGTTTCCTTACCACCTGAGGGAGACAAGAAAAAAATAAATAGACAGTTCCTTGCAACTACTTGAGGATGACTGAAGAAAAAGTCATGAGTGATCTTCTAAATATTGGAAATGGAAAGTTGAAGACAGTCTTCCTAATAATGATCTTCAAAAAATAACTCACACATGCTGTGTGCGAGGACAAAAACAAAAACAAATTCTTGTATCCACAAAGAGTTAAGAGATAAAATTAATCGTAACTGATGGAACACTGTATAAAACATTTGACACATTACTATGCTTAGTCTAGTAATCCCACTAACAGTGACTTAATTTGTCTTGCTTTTATCCTGCTGATGAAGTAATATTTATGGGGCAGGAAAATAAATAATACAGGATAAGATAGCAATTCAATAAACATTTGCTGTTCACCCTTTTATGTTAAAGTAGCAACACGCGTGTATAATTATTTAATATATATTGGAAAAGTGTGTGTATTTATATACATGTATATATTTTTGCTCAGTCGCTTAGTTATATCCGACTGTTAGTGACCCCATGAACTGCAGCATGCCAGGCCTCCCCATACTTCACTATGAGAGGGTAACAGGCAGGAAGGCCAGGGGTCTCCAAACGGAGGAAATAGCCTGCAAGTGTCAGATATTTTATCTCTCTTAAGCAGCAGGAGGAAACAAACTAGAGATATTTTTTCCTTCTCTATACAAATTTAAAAAGAGGTTTCTCTTACAATTCTGTGTTGCCCTAATGACACCTGGTTTCACTTGAAGTTAACCATTGCCTTTTTCTTATGGAAATGTTTATCTTAAGCTATGCTAATGTACTATGCATTTACCCCCAATTCTGTCTTCAAGTCGGTTCTGGTTCCTTCTTTGGGCCCAGAACCTACTTGATAAACCAGTATGTTATACTCCGATATTGTTCCTCTAATCTATGTAAATGAAACTATTTGTATGGTGATCTGCCTTTCTTCAAGATTCAAGTTAATCATTTTATGGCCCAAGATAAACCATTTGGAGCCAAGGTTATCCCAAAATACATCTTAAGGGTAAGGGGCCTGGTGCCATTCCAAGTTTTGAGACATTCCTTTTTTTCATTAACAGACTGCTGGTGATTATAAAACACCCAGCTAAAGACTAGCAGGGGGTACTCTTTCTGCCCCCTTCTGATGCCTATGTCAGAAGCTTTCTCTATCTCCTTTATACTTTAATAAAACTTTGTTACACAAAAGCTCTGAGCGATCAACCCTCCTCTCTGGCCCCGGACTGAATTCTTCTCCTCCAGGGGCCAAGAATCCCGGCATCGTGATTCAACAACAACCTTTCAACTATCTCCCAAGTTTGCTCAAACTCATGTCCTTTGAGTCAGTGATGCCAAGCAACCATCTCATCCTCTGTCGCCCCCTTCTCCTCCTGCCCTCAATCTTCCACAGCATCAGAGTCATTTTCAAAGGGTCAGTTTCTTCTCAGAAGGTGGCCAAAGTATTAGAGCTTCAGCTTCAGCATCAGTCCTTTCAATGTATATTCAGGGTTGATGTCCTTTAGGACTGACTGGTTTGAACTCCCTGCAGTCCAACGGACTCTCAAGACTCTATTTCAGTACCACAGTTCAAAAACATCAATTCTTTGGCGCTCACTTTCTTTATGATCCAAATCACATCCATACATGACCACTGGAAAAACCATAGCCTTGACTAGACAGACCTTTGTTGGCAACATGGTATCTCTGCTTTTTAACACACTGTCTAGGTTTCTCATATAATTTCTTCCAAGGAGAAAGAGTCTTTTAATTTTGTGGCTGATGTCACCATGCGTAGTAAGTTTGGAGCCCAAGAAAATGAAATCTGACAGTGTTGCCACTTTTCCCCATCTATTTGCCATGAAGTGATGGGACTGTATGTCATGATCTTTGTTTTTTGAATGTTGATGCAACTATATATGGATATGTATTTCTTGAGGGGGTTTGGTTTAGCTGTGCCTCAAATTGGTTCTCTAAAAAGGTGGTTAATTTATGTCAGGGAAACAATAGATGTTATAGAGATTCTGTTTTACATGATGGCTGAAGATTTTCAAAATTTTGAATTTTTGAAATTGCTATTATAATGGAAAATTTATTTATTGAGGTTGGCATATTCACTCCAAACATGCCTCTCTGTTTTGTTTTCCATGCATAAAATCTGAATTGTGATACACACAATGAAATATTCTAAATACAAAAGAAATGTTTCAACAATTAGAAGATTTAAACAGAATTTGTGACTACAATATTTCCATGTTAAATCCTGATGCTTTTCCAAGTTCAAATTAATAAAATAAAGTGTAACCACTGCTCCTGTCCAAGTGTTCAAGTGATTAGAATGTGCCTTTCTTAGGCCAGACCATTGTCCTGCCATGTCCAAGCAACCCACGTTTTTGTTAGGTATTTTTATACAGTTTTCATATTGCTACCTCTTCTTTGTCATTTGTATTTCAGTTTGTAAAAGCTGTGCTAATGCTCCTGCAATCTTTTCTATTTCCACTTTGAGGTTTATTGCAAAAACAGGAACAGAAAAAAGAAATGAATAGAACAGTTAATGTATTTCCTTCGTGATTTTTCAAGAGATCCAAACTTTCCACTCATTCAGCATTCCTAGAAAGTAAAAGTAAGCAGTGAATGAAGAAGAAATGCACAAAGGTAAGAGAAAGTAAATGATGTAGCTGAAAAAACGATAGTGACATCTCTGTCCAAATGACAAAATCTCACTTAACTACACAAATAGGGATGCAGAGCTCTACAGATGACAGATTTCAGAGCAGCTTCTGTGAAACTGTTGAGCTACAGACAGAGCAGAGGAGGGTAGCAGGCTCTTAGGCACAGTGTTACCTAAAAGGATAGTGGACCACTTTGCTAAATCCCAGTATCTATTTATTTATCCTTATTTGTCTATTTACATTTCTCACTCTTCGTGGAGGTTATTGGATTCTGAGGATATAGACCTATTAACTCACCCTCAAAAGAGACCGGAGTACAGACTGGACGGTCACCCTATTCATCTGTGAGAGGTCAGCTGTTCCCTGGAAGCTAGTAGATGTAGTGTTTGGACAACACGTCATGTTCAGGTAGAGATGAGATGAGATGTGATAATGTGACCAGTGAGCTGAGCATTAAGGGAAGGGAAGCAGGGCATCTCAGGGAAATTCTATCCAGTTTCCATAGCTGGATGTGTGAATTTTCTGCCTCGTGGGAACAGTTAACAGACACGGAAATCTTATATGTCCAACCATTGTCAGAAGTGCGTTACCTCCTACAATCTTCAGAAAAATCCAGTGAAATTTCAGTGATTATCAGTTCCATTTAAGAGGAGGAACCGTAGTGCCGCAGGCCACACAGGCAGTGCAGGCTGGAGCTGTGACATCAACCTAGGAATCTTGTCCCATGCCCACTGTCTCGTGCACTGGACCGAGCTGTCTGCTCTGACAATGTGCTTCCTATTTTAGAGGAACACTTACTAAGGTCTTCCTCTCCAATTCCTATTCCTCAGTGTCACAAAAGTGCCATTCGCTCATTCCTGGGACATTACAATCATTAGGCAACAGCTGAGTACACAGTTCCCTTTGCACCTGATAAGTTCCAATCCTGTGTTTCAGTGGTGTTTTGTTGAGCTCTGCAGAGGAGCCTGGCAGATTACGGCAACTAAACCACTACTCTGAGAGTCTCTGTTTCCACCTGAGATGATACTTTGAGAAACTATTACGAAAGTTTAAAAATCCATTTAAATTTACTCTTACTATTTTTCTTTTCAGAAGATTATCATTTTCTGAAACAGTCTTCAAATACTAGGTCTCCTCAAACTTTGGTGTGTATAGTTCTCTTAGAACTACTTCTGGGACAGAGCTGAAGCTCCAATACTTCGGCCGCCTGATGGGAAGAGCCCACTCACCGGAAAAGACCCTGATGCTGGGAAAGACTGAGGCAGGAAAGATTGAGAGGGATGAACAGAAGATGAGATGATTTGATCGCTTTGGATCAACTCAATGAACATGAATTTTAACAAACTCTGAGAGATAGACAAGGACAGGGAAGCCTGGCATGCTGTCGTCCATGGGATCAAAGAAAGTCAGACATGCCTTAGTGACGAGCAACAATGGGACAGGGACCCCTCTATGCACTTCCTCTGGGACAGACAGCTTCCTGGAGTCTCCACATGTGCCATTACTGCCTGTAGGGAGCTTACAGTCTGTCAGGGTAGTAAAATGTTGCATAATGAGATGGATTATATCGTTCACTTTCCAGTGACATAGTTAAGGAGATGAGATCATCTGCACTATCACACAAAGACTGAAGCAAGTGTCCTGTGAAACACTGCAGTGGTAGAGGAGAAAGAAATAAACACAGGCAAACATGAAGTGTTTAGGACAACCAGAGCCTTAAAAAGTGCCTTGTGGATTATAGTTGCAAAATAACTCACTTTTAACAAATGATATCAGTGATATTGCTCCCTACAATGTCTCCAGGGAGCTTAAGGCCTACTCAGGTGATATCGTAAGGTACATACACAATGAAATTTTTAAAGAAGGGAGAAAGGGTAAATGAGGGAAAAATGAGAAAAATCAAAAGCTTCTCTCATAAGCTCTTTTCATAATGAACATTTCTTGGTGACCTGGAAAAGCCATCTTTTGTAGGAATATTTCTTCCTTCGCTGACTTTGACCAGGCTCTTCTCCCAGGAACAACTAAGGAGGTGTGAAAAGCATAATATACGGCTGTGTGGCTACCAACCACAGTGGCACGCATGATTTGCTGTTCCTCACCTAGGCATCATGGCAAAAATTAGCACTTTTACTGATTTCATTACAAAGAGTAGAAAAAGAAAGGAAAGGGCAAACTGTGGAAAAACCCAGAAAAAGAAAGCTTCTCTACTCACTCTTCAGAGCCACCCATCACCCCAAGCGCTCAGAACTTGCCTAGACCTCCCTGCAGGCGGTCCTGCAAGCCCCCCAGCGTCCCAGTGGCCCTCCCCCGTCTGTGCTGCTGGCCCTGGTGATGCTCTGCTCCAGCCCCACGTGCTCCCTGGGCTGTGAGCTGCCTGCGAGCCACGGCAGTCTGGAAAGCTTCACAGGTTGGAGTCAGATGGAGAGAGGGCCCACTGTGTCCTGTCTGAGGGACAGGACTGACTGCAGGTTTCCTCAGACCCTGGCGCGCGGGGCCAGGCTGGAGCAGACAGAAGCCACAGCTGCTGTGCACGAGCTGCTCCAGCTGACCTTCCAGCCCCCAGCCCCGCGGGCTCTTCTGCAGGGCGGGACGCGAGCCTCCTCCGCAGACTCCTCCTGGGACTTGATCAGCAGCTGGAGGACCTGGACGCCTGTCTGAGGGAGGCAAGGGCGCCGGAACAGTCTCCTCTAGGGAGTGAGAACTCCAGATTGGCTGTGAACAGTTACTTCCAGCGAATCAGTGTGTATCTCAGAGAGAAAAAATACAGCAGCTGTGCCTGGGAGGTTGTCAGCGTGGAAATCATAAGCTGCTTGGTCTTTGCCAACAAGCTCATCGGAAAACTCAGGAAATAAGAAGGTGCTGAATCTGAAAACTGTTCAACTGGTCAACTAGCTGGCTATTTTCTAAGACTCAAAGTGCAACCTTTAATTCTATTTTTGTGTCAGATGAAATAGAAGTAATAGCTAATATACGGGATTATTTAAATGTATGTTAAATGTTTTGTTACCATAACTCTTCTAAACAGATTTAAGAATCCATTTTCCATATCTTAAAAACCTGTAATATTTATTTATTTAAATTATCGGAAATATTTAGGCTGTTCATAGCATTTAAGCCTTTATCTTTCATAAGATATTTGCTTTGTACTATATCTTATTTTTCAGTAGAGAAAATAAAAGTAATTTGAAAAAAACAAATGGACTTGGACACACCTTTGAATAAAATCTAACCCAAAGCCTGATTCTAGAAGATAAACCTGTACTGAACTCACCTGAATACAGAGGGACTGGGGTCACCCACCCTGGGTCATAGAAGGAACAATGGACAATGTGAGGAGGGATAAAATGTGTTTCTTGAGACATAGGCTAGAGGGGGAGGGAGATGAGTGGAGAAAAGCCCAGGTCATGGACTCAGGTGCCTGCTTGGGGCCTGTAAGAACTGGAGCGCCTTCAAGGATTAGTGGAGAGCCACATAAATCATGCAGGGAAGGCAATGGCACCCCACTCCAGTACTCTTGCCTGGAGAATCCCAGCGACGGGGGAGCCTGGTAGACTGCAGTCCATGGGGTCACTAAGAGTCGGACACGACTGAGCGACTTCACTTTACCTTTCATTTTCATGCATTGGAGAAGGAAATGGCAACCCACTCCAGTGTTCGTGCCTGGAGAATCCCAGTGACAGTGGAGACCTGTGGGCTGCCGTCTATGGAGTAGCACAGAGTCGGACATGACTGAAGTGACCTAGCAGCAGCAGCAGCAGCACATACATCATGGGAGGTCAATCTGCATATGTGGATCTAGGATCCTGGAGTAGGATGAGGAAGGGAGAGTAAGTTTTCTACACTTGGCCATTCCTGAGAAAAGAGTCTTCCTAAACTGTTCAAATGCAAGCAAGAAGACCAAGGCAGGCTGGGGACTGCAGAGACAGCTAGGAGAGGCCATGCAGAACCAGCAGCTGCCATGATAAATGTGACTCTAAAGAAGTAAAGGGTTTCTTAAGCTTATTGATACATATTAAGCACACATGTCACCGCTAAACTTTTAAATAATTTATACAAAGGAATGCGTACCCTTGACTTCCAGGAGGATGCACCCAACTCCTATACTGTTAACAATTTAATGGGTATATCCTTCTAGACATTTCATATGTAGTTAATAAACCTATACATATGAACATACTAATGTATATCACATTAATATCCATTTTTCATATACTTCAGTTTCTCATTTATTTGTATTTCCTTCAAAATAGGGCTTTGAGATTTTTCTTCATTAGTACGTAAAGATAAACTGCCTAGGTATAAATTGCTGCATTATGTCTTAACTGCAAAACTAAGATAATCATAAAAGCTTATCTTGAAAGTGTACTAACATTAATTGCCTAAGATTATAGCACATGCTCAGCATGGTACCAGACACTTCCCAAGTCCTCCGGACGTATTAACTCTTTTATTTGAATCTGATTAGAAGATTATTGCCTGATGTTCTGGGTGTGTGGTCAGGAAGATGAGGCAGTCCCCAGAGAGCTGTTCAGAGACAGATTCCCACAGCTTACCCTCCACACAGTGAGAGGAGAAATAGCCATTCACTGGGATGAGGAGGCCAAGCAGGTTTCAACAATACCCAGAGTTCTAGACAGAAACATTCCTGAGTGGCACACAGGCCAGCTGTCTACGAGACTCATCCCCACCCTCACTGGATTCTTGATTCTCCTGGAGTTTAGGAGCTTGGAGCATCAGTCAGGAAGACACAGGCGTCTGGCAGGCAGTCAGGAGGATCCTCTGCTCTGTGCACTCAACTCAGCCAGGAGGCCAGGCCAGAGGGGATCCCCCAGCTGCATCCTGAAATCCCTTTTGGCAGCTTGCATTTAGTTTCCTTTTCACTGGTTGCATCAACTTCCTTGCTATTTTTGCCTCTGAGGTTCATTACGCAATCTCTGATGATGTAACAAAACTCAAATCACTTGTCAGTTTAGAGTATGTGGATGGCTTTGCTTTGGGCTGTTTCACTTTAAGGAAGATTCGGAAACTGCCCCAGAGACAGGAAAACAACCCAGAACCCACACAGTGGGACTTGCTCACGTGTCAGCAGAGGGGTGCAGCCAATGTGTTGTCCCTTTTAACCGTTTTCTCAACCTTGGGTTAGCCTGACTCACTGCACGCCTGAAGGTGATTTTGAGAATTAAAAATCCAGCTCAGAGAACGGCCTGGGATCTGAAGTAAAAGCAGGCTTGATGCAGACGGGCGTGTTCTGGAAGGGCCAGTCTGAGTGTCCAGCAGCAGTGTGTCCCGGCAGCAAACAGTGAAAACAAGGCCTGGGCTGCTCCTGCCTGTTCCTGGGCCATCGACCCTCTGATGGGAGCATTCTGAGAGTGACAGGGGTGCAGAGTGTGGGAGCTTCTGTCTGGTTGTGTTCTGGAGGAGTTAGGAGAGCTAGCCAGAGAGGCCTTCAGCCAAGTACCTAGTTCCAGCTGCATCCTGAAGTGAGCTAGAAAAAAATGGCACAATGAGTCTATTCAAGGCCTGTGGCAAGATGTCCAGGGTGTGAGAAAGGGCAAGAGAGAAGCCTGTAACCAGGGCACTTAGATCTCTCTGCCTGCTGTCCCTCTCCAAACCAGGTGGGAGGCCTGAGGAGGGGCTCTGGGCCCACCAGCTGTTGGCTGTGAGCACAGGGCAGCCCCAGCCTGGGCGGAGTCAGCCTCAGGTGCTGAGAAAGGGCGAGAGCGAGGCCCCAGCTGGAAGGTGGGAAGACACACTCTTCCCTCAACCTGGAGACAGACTTTCCATTGTGGTCCTGAAGCTTCCCAGGAGCCCTCTAGGTTGCTGAGCAAAATGTGTCCAGTTTAGGTTGGCCTATTTTTAAATTTTGTATAGATTTATACAAATGGTGTGTGTTTTCTTTTGAGCTGAGTTTCTCTTACTCACTACTATGATTGTGCATTTATTGTGCTTCTTACATCTTGTTATTAACAACCCTATTATAAGCATAGATAACAACTTATTTATTTATGCCATTTTAAGGGATTTTATGTCATTTCCTGTTTGGTACTATTATGAATAGTGCCGGTATAAATATTCTTTTCTTATATCCTGATGCATATTCACTTGATTTTTTTTCCCCAGGGTGATTGCTGGAGTTACTAGATCATAAGCTATGCATATTTCAACTATGCTACAAAATGTTTTTAAAGTACAAATTTATATAGCAAATAGCAGTTGCTCTATATGATCATCACCCTTAACATCTTCAGTCCTTTAAATTTTTATTTGCAGACAATATACTGTGATCTGCTAAGTCGCTTCAGTTGTGTCTGACTCTGTGCGACCCCATAGATGGCAGCCCACCAGCCTCCCTAATCCCTGGGATTCTCCAGGCAAGAACTCTGGAGTGGGTTGCCATTTGCTTCTCCAATGCATAAAAGTGAAAAGTGAAAGGGAAGTCGCTCAGTCTTAGCAACCCCATGGACTGCAGCCTACCAAGCTCCTCCATCCATGGGATTTTGCAGACAGTATACATTTATTTAAAAATTTGAAAAAAAAAAATTTGAAAATCCAACCAAATCCTTGTACATAGAGCATTTGTAAAGTTAGCAAGATTAAAAACCAAAATTATTTTGATATATGTTTGTGTATGAAAATGCAAGGAAAACCTATTCCATTAAAAAGTAGAAAATGTAATGAAAAAACTGTTTCATTCATTCTTGCAACAACAGTAAATAATAAATATGTTGGAAAAAAAACCTCAGAAAGAATGTGAAAAATATATAATCAAGCCAGTAGCAAAACTTTATTGAGAGCCATTTTTAAAATAGTCCAATAAAGTGGCAGCATTTGCTTCTTTTGTTTATGAAGTGGTTAAGAAACATTTGCTAAATATTTGCTCGCTAAATGACAGTGTGCATCTCAGTAGGAGGTGGCCTTGGCAGTCTCCTATTGTAGACTCTGTATTCCCTTCTCACAGATGCTGACCACCTCATCACACGCTTACATGTCTTTTGCTCACTCAGAAGAATAATTAGTTGGGCATGTTGCTTAATCCTTATTGATGATCAAAATGGAAAAAAGACAATCTGAATGTAACAGAGAAAGCTTCTATTCTTCATTAGTTTCTGGCCATTTAATTTGAATCAAATTTCAATTATAGACTTGTACTTAGAGGCCAAAAGGGAAGGTAACTGGGCCTGTCAATGCTACATTCAAAAGGATTGAAGTTTAGGACTTCTCTGGTGGGCCAGTGGTTAAGATCCCACCTGCCAGTGCAGGGGACCTGGTGCCAGCCCCGCTCAGGGAGGATAACATGTGCTGTGAGGCCCCTGTGCCCGTGCACCACAACTACTGAGCTGGGCCCTGGAGTCTGTGCTCCGCAGCAAGAGAAAGCGCCACAGTGAGAAGCCCGAGCACCCCAGCTAGAGCTCAGCCCACGCTTGCTCCAACTAGAAAAAGGCCCTGCTGCCACAGAGAGGCAGTCCAGTCACAAATAGATTAATTAGAAATTACCTAGTCTACACTTCATGAGGAACTCCTTAATGCCTCTCCCTCCTCCTGACCCCCTCCCACACACACTCTGGTTGTAGCAACTTTTTATTTTCTTATTTTTGGTTCTGAGACTTGTGGGATCTTAGTTCTCTGACCAGGGATGGAACTCAGGCCTCTGCCCTGATAGCACTGAGTCCCAACCACTAGATCTCCGGGGAATTTCCGGATCTCCTTCGTTTTTTACCTAATGTTCTTTTTCTGTTCCGGGATGTAATTCAGGATGCCCCATTACCTTTAATTGCCATGTCTTTTTAGGCCCCTCTGGCTATGACAGTTTCTCAGTAGTAGACATTTTATGTTATTGTCAATGGTATCATTTTTAAATGGCAATTTCCAAGTTTTAATTGCTCATATAAAAAGAAGTGGTTGATTTTTAATATTGATCTTGTTTTCCTACTGCTCCCTCCATCTTGAGCTGTGTTGATCACCATGGAGCCGACAACCCCTTGTGGCCAGCTGAGCGCTTGACTAGTCCAGCCTGAGCTCTACTATGACTAACAGCATGTACTGTCTTTTGAAGGCAATATGAAAAACAAGAATGTAACTACCTCACTACTAATATTGTATTGGTTTATGTTGAAATGAGAACATTATATATATTGTTAAATAACATATACTGTTAAAATTAACTTTTTTCTTTTTACTCTTTTGATGTGGCCTCCAGAAAAATTTTATTGCACATTCATATAAAAAGAAGTGGTCTTTTTAATTTCCTAGCTGCAGTCAGTATCTGCACTGATTTTGGAGTCCAAGCAAAGAAAGTCTGTCACTGTTTCCATTGTTTCCCCATCTATTTACCATGAAGTGATAATGAGTTTGAACAAACTCCGGGAGGTACTGAAGGACAAGGGAAGCCTGGCATTCAACATCCTATGGGGTCAGAAAAATTTGGACCTGACTTAGCGACTGATAAACAATAACAACGTTGATAAAATTATGTGATTCTTGCTCCTTATGGCTAAGGTTTCCAAAAAAATTCAGAACAGCTTAGTTTAACAACATTCTATTTTGTATTTTATATACATTATTATTTATTTTTATTTAAATATATTTAGCTTTAACTGAATGATAATTGCTTTACAATATTGTGTTGGTTTCTGCCATACAGCAACATGACTCAGCCACAGGTATACATTATACCCTCCCTCTGGAACCTCTCCGACCCTTCTAGGAACATCACTCTATTGCAGATACAAAAAGAAATAGGTGCCTTTTTAAAAATCATAAACTGCATGTATTATATTTATATCATACATATATCATGTATTTATTGTTCATCAGCTTAGTTTAATATTATTCTCTTTCAGATTGAAAAAATAGGAATCTTTTTAAAAATCATAAACTGCAAGTATTATTGTTTGGTAATAGCATATTTGAGAATTAAACCTAATGCTTATGAAAAAGAAAACTCTTGCAAACAAGACCCCCTCTCCACAAATCTGATAATATTAAAAGAAAAAGAAAAATCTTTTCAGAATGAAGGAATCCTGTAATAATCTAGTTCAAAAGATTTGGCTTATATTTTTCTTTAACATTCAGCAATTCATTGAAACTTTAAAAAACAGTAGAAATTCTCAGGTTCTATATCTTTTTTCCCCTTGGAATATATAAATTAAAATAGCAAGGAGCTTAAAGAAAAAGAGTTTTAGAGGCAACTAATAATTCAAATGACATGGGAAAACTGAAAGGGAGACCTGAAAGTGGGAAATTCCTCTCAAATAGAAAGAATGGAGAGCCATCCTATATAAGTAGCCCACACTCAAGGAGGAAAGACATTCACTCTGCAAACTCTTGAAGACTCAGCTTCAGGACCTTCTAGCAGAACAGGTAGCCCTGTGCCTGATTTCACCATGACCTACCGGTGCCTCCTCCAGATGGTTCTCCTGCTGTGTCTCTCCACCGCAGCTCTTTCCAGGAGCTACAGCTTGCTTCGATTCCAACAAGAGCGGAGCCTTGAGGTGTGCCAGAACCTCCTGTGGCAGTTACCTTCAATTCCTCAACATTGCCTCGAGTTCAGGATGGACTTCCAGATGCCTGAGGAGATGAAGCAAGCACAGCAGTTCCAGAAGGAAGATGCCGTATTGGTCATCTATGAGATGCTCCGGCAGATCTTCGGCATTCTCACCAGAGACTTCTCCAGCACTGGCTGGTCTCAGACCATCATTGAGGACCTCCTTGAGGAACTCTATGGGCAGATGAATCGTCTGGAGCCAATCCAGAAGGAAATAATGCAGAAGCAAAACTCCACTGTGGGAGACATGACCGATCTTCACTTGCAGAAATACTACTTCAGCCTCGTGCAGTATCTAAAGTCCAAGGAGTACAACAGGTGTGCCTGGACAGTCGTGCGAGTGCAATTGCTCAGGAACTTTTCTTTCCTGAAGAGCCTAACAGGTTACCTCCGTGACTGAACATCTCTTACCTGTGGCTCTGGGAAGGGACAATGTGACTTTGAGGTGAGACTCTTCAGTAGCAGAGGCTCTTGAAGTAACTGACAATGCAATGCACTGATTTCAATGGACAGTTAAAGACTAAGCTGTTTTTAAACTGACTTATGCATTATTTATTTATTTAAACTTTTATATGGGAAATAAATTGTTTATGAAACAAAAGTCAACGTGTTGGTTTCAACGTCAACTTGATTTTTGTGACAACACATATTAAAAATTGCAGAGCACCTGGGAGACATTCATTGCAAAACAAGCCTGCAGAGTAGTAAAGTTTCTGGCCCTTGCTTTTGAGGAATATAAAATACAAGGAAGCCATGTGGAATGTCCAAGTTATATGCATGCTCTCCATGTATCCACACAGTCTACCTGCACTTGACTTGTTCACTTCTTTAAATGTACCAGACATCTCATGCCGGAGGGCTCCTCTATATGATGTGAGGGTTTTTCCTCTCTTTTCTTGTTTCCAATTGCGATAAAATGTACACCACTTTACATTTCAGAGTCTTACAAAGTAAGTCTTCTTTAAACCAATAAAATTTGGTCAAATTCCACTTAATTTATAAAATTCTTGCTAAAGTAAACGAAAAATTCTGACCTTCTAAATGTCCTCAGTTGCTTGTACACTCCAACCCTTATTTCCAACAATGTAGTTCTCAGAAAGAGGTTTCAGGAACATGAGTCGAAAATTACTTAAGAATGTCTTGGGAGTCATTAGAAATTGTCAAACATGCTAATTCACTCAATTAAAAATAAGTGAAAAGTCATCTTGAAAATATTAAGTTTACATCTGTGAAAGATAGAAAAGTAAAACGATATTAAACACTTCTTTTAGTACATAGAATATATAGTTTAAATAAAGTTTAATAAAATGTACTGTTATATACAAAATATATTATAATATTCTATGCTTAATATTTAAAATACCCTCTATAAATTTATTATAAAATTGGAAATGTGAAATATTTCTTTTAAAATAAGTATATAATTCAATATAAAATTAATTCAAAAAAATAAAGTGCCCTGCTTTTTCAAATATTCCTAGTTTTCAGCTATTCAGCACTTATCCCCCTACTTCAAGGCTGAATCCTTGAAAGGCCCTGAAAATTCCAGAGCATTCCAGGGGCGCACACTTCTTTGGTCCCTGACCCAGGTGGTGGCCACGTTCTTTCTCAGCCCCAGGAAGTCCCCCAAACCGTCCCATGCTTATTTGTCTCCTGGCCACCGCTGACTTCTCCTCTGGCTGCAATGCACTCCCAGAGGCCCATAGCCAGTCTCATCGCCTTGACTATTCTCAAGTTGTTCAAAATGGCTCTAGGCCTATAGTCTCACTGACTCCGCCCTGCCTCCCCTTTTGCTCAAGGTCCTCCCATCTTCCCATCTCTCACCGTCTCACCCCGACCGCCTGGTTTAACTTGGTCCACTTCGCGGTGTCACCGCCCCAAGCCGATTGACTCATCACCTAGGCTCGCTTTCACTTTGTCCACAAAGCCATCCCATCAACTCGAAGCCAAAAGCCTCAGCGCTGCCCCCGTGTTTCATGTTGTGCCCTTTCCATCTTGCCACAGCGAATAGTCTGGTCGCCACTTCCAGGGTCCCCTGTGTGGAGCACACCCATCCATCGCCAGGTAGTCTCATCCCTCCGCAGGGTTTAACTTTGTCTCAAAGCTGTCCAATCACCCACCACCAGTACTTTTTCGCCACCGTCACGTTTCACTTTGTCTGCAACGGGACTCCTCCTCTCAAAGCCCAGCAGGGCTCCCCTGTGTGAGAAACGCCCTCCCATCACCCCACAGCCAATAGTCTGCGACGTTCTGACAGGTCTCCTCGCTTATAGGCATCGTCGCAAAGCCAGTAGTCTCAAAGCTGTCTATCTCAACGCCCATGCTGGCTTTCATTTTGGCCGCAAGGCTATGTATCCACTGAAAACCAAGACTCCTTGCCACCGCCCACTTCCCCTTTTTGCCCAACGACCTCCCATGGTCCCAGCGCCTATAGGCTCATCCGCAAAGCGCTGTTTCACTTCAAGGACATCGCCCAAGGTCTCATCCCACCGCCCTTTCACTTTGTGGATAACGCCTTCCTATCCTGCCATAGGGAACAGTCTCCTGGCCAGCGCCAGGCTCCCCTGCAGGAGCAACGCCCTCGCATAGTCCCCGTAGACAAATGCCTCCTCGCCGACGCTGGCTTTCACTTTGTCCGCAGCGCCGTCCACTCCTCTCAGAGCCTCCACCAGTTTCCCCTTTATGCCCAGCGTCCGCCCGTGGTCCCATCGCCTGTAGGTCACGGCCGCCGCCCGTTTCCCCTTTGTGCACCACAGCGCTGTCCTGCCTTCCCATCGCCAGGAATCCCATCTCCACCGCGGTGTTTCACTTTTCGTCAAAGCTGCCCCACACTCAGATCACCCAAGGTCTCATCCCCACCGCCGGGTTTAAATTTAACCTCGACTCTTGACACTGTCTCATAGCAAATGGGCTCATCGCCACCGCCGGGTATCGCCCCATAGCCGATACTGTCATTGCGGCCACTGTGTCTCACTTTGTTCCGAACTCCCTCCCGGTGTCCCACAGCGAATAGTCTCGGCTCCACCGCGGGATTCACCGCCCATCCCGGCCCTCACTCCGCCCCCCAATCGTGGTAAAGCCAATAGTCTCATCGCGGCCTCTGTGTTCCCCTTTGTGTCTAACGCTCTCCCGTCTTCGCACAGCAGAGCGCCTCCACTAGGCGCTACCGCTGGATTCGACCCTGTGAGCAGCGTCCCTGCAGGTCCCACAGCGAATAGTGTCTGAGCCACCGCGCTCCGTGTGCGCAACGCCCACTCCCCCGTGTTTCACCTGGTGCACGACCCCCTCCCATCCTTCCACAGCTTATCGTCTTCAAGCCAACGCGGGATTCCCCACCCTCCATCAACGCGGCACAGCTCGTTGTCTCATCCCGGATACCGTGTTTCACTAGGTCAGCAATGGCCCATGTGAGCTGGCACCAGGAGTCTCTCGCTCACCCTCTAGTTTCACTTTGGGCACAACGCTGTCCATCCTCGCATCGCCCATAATCCCATCACCGCTGCCCCCCGCGCTGTGGGTTCCCTTCGCAGGAAGTGAGCCCCAATCTGTAAAATCAGCCTCATCTCGCTCAGAAACCCCATCATGGGGATTCTTTTCCTCAGACATGGACAGTTCGAGTTGACATGTGGAAGAAAGCCCACTACTCAGGTGATCTTTTCGAAAATGCAATATTCTCACTCCCTACTAAGCACCGCGGAAACCAGGCATTTTCCACAAAAGAGCTAATGATATGCGCACCCTTGAATCAGTGCTCCTATTAAAAGCTCTGTGGAACCTTTGCGTCCTGTCTTTCCAGCAACCCCACGAGCGTCAACTGCAAACTCTGCCACGACTGTGATTCGAAAGCAAAAACGACCGAACCTCAGCGTCCGCGCTCTCGCGGTGGCTGTAGAAGCAGGCTGTCTGCGGGGTCCACCTCAGCGCTCTTTCTCATCGTTTCACGGTGCTCGCGCGCCCCCTGCTCACCGTCTGGAGAATCACTGACATTCTCTATGGCCCACATCCACTTGCTGGTGGAAAGAGCTGATGCTCTGGACCATGCCTGGGATCCCATGCCAGAAAAACAAGGAAATCTTCAAACATCTGAAATACATGCAAAGGATCCGCTCTCAGTCGCGCCTAAAAGACAAAGCCGACTTCAGATTTCCTCGGAAAAGAGAGATGATCACTCCAGTGAAGATGACTCAGGGCCCCTGCAACCACTCTCTGATGCTCCAGCAGAGCTTCCAACTCTTCACCACAGAGGACAGCCGTGCTACTCTGCAGCCCGGATCAGAGCCTGAAACAACTGGAGCCGATGGAAGGAGACAACCTGTGCTGTTCTCATTGGGACTTCCTGCCCGGGAGCATTACCATGGCATCCATCTCTACCTCAGGGAACTGGAATACAGCCACTTTGCCGGAGAGGCTGTCAGAGTGGAAATGAAAAGTCCCTTTCCCTCATGTAAGAACCCTCAAAGATATGGCAACAATAAGAGTGTTTATATTTGTAACACTCGCTAATGAATTCCATTATTGTTTGCTTTCTGTTCCAAAGTGATTGCAGCTCATACTTCCTCAGGCACTGAAAACCGAAATGAAAATCATGATTTTTCAGAAACAGGCATGAACAGCAGAACAGAATGTCTTTTCTTGTATAAACATCTTTTGATCATCATTTAAAAGATCTCTTGATGTCTGCGGGGCTGGTATTTTCTATACTCAGAGTCCAGAGTTTCTCATGGACAGGTTTCCAGGACCTCTGTTCTTCGATATCTTTTTCAGTTAAGTCTAGGTGCTATAGAGATAAAGAATAAACTGTGTGAATGTTCATATCATAGAAACTTATCTTTCCTTCTCTGAAGAGCACAATACAGGCCTTCTGGATGAGGTGAATCTTCTGGTTTGCTTGCATTTAAAGGGTGATTCAGGGACATGGGTACCTTCTCTTTTGTGGCTTTTTCCACCATCAATATGTGACTCCAAGTTTGTCTGTGGTACTTGGATCTAGTACACTCAGCAGTAAAGGATGAAGTCTGGTGGCTCACAGGGGATGCTTCCAAGCGCCAGGACTATATAGGGTGAGAGCACTTCCTCTTGGGTTCCATGGCCTGGATTTATCCTCATGGGGATCTCACTGCAAGCAAGTTGGGAAACTATTGGGTGATGAATGGATGAAGAGATAAGTTCAGGATGTTGACTTTCAAAAATGCACACACAAAAGATGAAATTTAAGTGTTTGGTGGAGGGGGCCAAAATGAGGACTGTAACCCAGGAGACAGCACATCAGATAGCTCTGAGAAGCTGTTCCAAAGACACGCAGAGGGATATATGTGATTTCGGTGAAGGGGCAATACATGTAATCAGGTGCCTATTTTTTGTGGAAGTTTTCTGCCAGTATTGTGAGGGTTTCTTGGAGTTACAAGACCAGTCGTCACCATGAAGGGTTTCCATGCTTTTCTAGATATGAGGAGATAGAAGAACCATTGAGTACTTAAAATGGGCTCCTGAAAATAGCTCACCTTCTGAAGACTTGCTCTGCCAGGTTCCCTGCACACAGCATGCCTCACTTCTGCTTTCTGCCCTAGATCCCTTTCCAGGGGTGTTGAAAATCGCAGCTGCAAGAGCACATGATTTAATCCTTGTAGGTAGATGGCAAGTGCCAATGGAAGGTGCTAGTTTGTACTTGACAGGGCATGAGGCCATGTTTCACGTTTGCACTATTTGTTCACATGAAGTTCTGGTAGAGGTTGAGGGGAACAAGGATTGTTCTTGCTTGTACACACTTCATTTAAATGCAGTCTGACCCAAATGCTTTTTCTCCAAGTTCAGCTTTGGGGAGAATGACAAGAATGTCTATCATAGTTCACAGTATCCTTGGCTGTTTGAAAGAAACGTCCAAGCTGATCCCCAAAGGCATTGCCTGCAGGGAAATATCCACAGTGTAGACACATTACAGGCTGTTTCCTTACTACGTGAGGAGAGCAAGAAAAGAATAATCAGGCAGTTCCTTGCAGCTACTTGAGGATCACTGAAGAAAACGTGATGAGTGAGGCTTCCATTTGGGTCCAGGCCCAAGAGCCTCATCCTGATCTTCTAAGTATTGGAAATGGAAAGTTGAAGACAATCTTCCTAATAATGATCTTCAAAAATAACTCACACATGCTGTGTGTGAGGACAAAAAAAAACAAAATAAATTTTTGTATCCACAAAGAGTTAAGAGATAAAATTAATTGCAATTGATGGAACACCATATAACTATTTGACACATTACTATGCTTAGTCTATTAATCCCACTAACAGTCACTGATTTAGTCTAGCTGTTATCCTGCTGATGAGGTAACATTTATGTTGCAGGGAAATAAATAATACAGGATAAGATAGCAATTCAATAAACATTTGCTGTTCACCCTTTTATGTTAAAGTAGCAACACACATGTGTATACTTATTTAATGTATATTGGAAAAGTGTGTGTATTTATATATGTGTATATATTTTTGTTCAGTCGCTTAGTTATATCCGACTGTTAGTGCCCCCATGAACTGTAGCATGCCAGGCGTCCCCATACTTCACTATCTCCCAAGTTTGCTCAAGCTCATGTCCGCTGAGTCAGTGATGCCAAGCGAACATCTCATCCGCTGTCGCCCCCTTCTCCTCCTGCCCTCAATCTTCCACAGCATCAGAGTCATTTTCAAAGGGTCGGTTTCTTCTCAGAAGGTGGTCGAAGTATTAGAGCTTCAGCTTCAGCACCAGTCCTTTCAATGCATATTCAGGGTTGATGTCCTTTAGGAGTGACTGGTTTGATCTCCCTGCAGTCCAAGGGACTCTCAAGACTCTTCTTCAGTACCACAGTTCAAAAACATCAATTCTTCAGCACTCGATTTCTTTATGATCTAAATCACATCCATACATGACCACTGGAAAAGCCATAGCCTTGACGAGATGGACCTTTGTTGGCAACATGGTATCTCTGCTTTTTGACACACTGTCTAGGTTTCTCATATAATTTCTTCCAAGGAGAAAGAGTCTTTTAATTTTGTGGCTACAGTCACCATCCGTAGTAATTTTGGACCCAAGGAAATGAAATCTGACAGTGTTGCTACTTTTTCCCTATCTACTTGCCATGAAGTGATGGGACTGTATGTCATGATCTTTGTTTTTTGAATGTTGATGCAACTATATATGTATATGTATTTGGGGGGTCTGGTTTAGCTGTGCCTCAAATTGTTACTCTAAAAAGGTGGTCAATTTAGGTTAGGGAAACAATAGATGTTATAGAGACTCTGTTTAACGTTAGGGCTGAAGATTTTCAAAATTTGAATTTTTGAAATTGCTATTATAATGGAGTATTTATTGAGATTGCAATATTCATTCCAAAAATCCTATCTATTTTGTTTTCCATGAATACAATTTGAATTGTGATACACAGAATGAAATATTCTAAATACAAAAGAAATGTTTCAACAATTAGAACATTTAAATAGAATTTGTGACTACATTTCCATCTTAAATCCTGATGCTCTTCTAAGTTCAAATTAATAAAATAAAGTATAACCACCACTCCTGTACAATGTTCAAGTGATTAGAATCTGCCTTTCTTGGGCCAGACCATTGTCCTTGCCATGTCCAAGCAACCCACTTTTTTCTTAGGTGCTTTTATACAGTTTTCATATTTCTACCTCTTCTTTGTCATTTGTATTTCAGTTTGTAAAAGCTGTACTGATGCTCCTACAATCCTTTCTATTTCCACTTCGAGGTTTATTGCAAAAACAGGAACAGAAAACAGAAATGAATAGAACAGTTAATGTATTTCCTTCGTGATTTTTCAAGAGATCCAAACTTTCCCCTCATTCAACATTCCTAGAAAGTAAAAATAAGCAGTGAATGAAGAAGTAATGCACAAAGGTAAAGAGAAAGGAAATGATGTAGCTGAAAAACGATAGTGACATCTCTGTCCAAATGACAAAATCTCACTTAACTACACAAATAGGGATGCAGAGCTCTACAGATGACAGATTTCAGAGCAGCTTCTGTGAAACTGTTTAGCTTTAGACAGAGCCAGAGGAGGGTAGCAGGCTCTTAGGCACAGTGTTACCTAAAAGGATAGTGGACCGCTTTGCTAACTCCCAGTATCTATTTATTTATCTTTATTTGTCTGTCTACATTTCTCACTCTTCATGGAGGTTATTGGATTCTGAGGATATAGACCTATTAACTCACCCTCAAAAGAGACCGGGGTACAGACTGGACGGTCACCCTATTTATGTGTGAGAGGTCAGCTGTTCCCTGGAAGCTACTAGATGTAGTGTTTGGATAGCACGTCATGTTCAGGCAGAGATGAGATGAGATGTGATAATGTGACCAGTGAGCTGAGCATTAAGAGAAGGGAAGCAGGGCATCTCAGGGAAATTCTATCCAGTTTCCATAGATGAGTGTGTGAATTTTCTGCCTCATGGGAACAGTTAACAGATACTGAAATCTTATATGTCCAGCCATTGTCAGAAGTGCATTACGTCCTACAATCTTCAGGAAAATCCAGTGAAACCTCTGTGATTATCAGTTCCATTTAAGAGGAGAAACCGTAGTGCCGCAGGTCACACAGGCAGTGCAGGCTGGAGCTGTGACATCAACCCAAGAATCTTGCCCCACGCCCACTGCCTCATGCATGGGACCGAGCTGCCTCATGCACTGGACCGAGCTGTCTGCTCCGACAATGTGCTTCCTATTTTAGAGGAACACTTAGTAAAGTCTTCTTCTCCAATTCCTATTCCTCAGTGTCACAAAAGTGCCATTCGCTCATTCCAGGGACATTACAATCATTAGGCAACAGCTGAGTACACAGTTCCCTTTGCACCTGAAAAGTTCCATCCTGTGTTTCAGTTGTGTTTTGCTGAGCTCTGCAGAGGAGCCTGGCAGATTATGGCAACTAAACCACTACTCTGAGAGTCTCTGTTTCCACCTGAGATGATATTTTGAGAAACTATTAAGAAAGTTTTAAAATCCATTTAAATTTACTCTTACTATCTTTGTTTTCAGAAGATTATCATTTTCTGAAACAGTCTTCAAATACTAGGTCTACTCAAACTTTGGTGTGTATAGTTCTCTTAGAACTACTTCTGGGACAGAGCTGAACCTCCAATACTTCGGCCGCCTGATGGGAAGAGCCCACTCACTGGGAAAGACCCTGATGCTGGCAAAGATTGAGAGGGATGAAGAGAGGATGAGATGATTCAATCGCTTTGGATCAACTCAATGAACATGACTTTTAACAAACTCTGAGAGATAGAGAAGGACAGGGAAGCCTGGCGTGCTGGAGTCCATGGGATCAAAGAGAGTCGGACATGCCTTAGTGACGAGCAACAATGGGACAGAGACCCCTCTATGCACTTCCTCTGGGACAGACAGCTTCCTGGATTCTCCACATGTGCCATTACTGCCTTTAGGGGGTTTACAATCTATCAGGGCAGTCAAATGTTACATAATTAGAGGGATTACTTAATTACAACTGTGCATAATGTAGCTAATGGGGAATGCTTAAAGTTACTGAGGAATAACGTGGAGGCTGAAGAGTATAGTGGTCAAGTATCACTTCTGCAGTTAATCCTGACTGTTAGCAAGTTAAGTAATCTCTCTGAGTTTTCAGTTTCCTTATTTGCAAACATGTCAATAATTATAGTAATTATCTCATAGGGAAGCTCTGAAGATTAATGTCATGTTTATTAAGAACTGCGCTGAGAGGCTGCATGTAAAAATTTTTGTCATTAATATTATTAAAAAGTATCTGTACCTTACAGAATTAGTAAAGACATGCCATTAAAGGGTTGAATGTAATTGCAACCTCAGTATCCCTTAGTGTATGGTAGATTATCACTTCCCAGTAAAATATCTAGGGAGATGAGATTATCTGTACTATCACAGAAGACTGAGGCAAAGATTCTTGTGAAATATTGTAGTGGTAGAGGAGAAACAGAAATAAACACAGGCAAACATGAATTTTTAGGACAAACAGCACCTTAAAAAGTGCCTTGTGGATTACAGTTGCAAAATAACTCATTTTTAATAAATGATATCAGTGATATTGTTCCCTATAATGTCTCCAGTGAGCCCAAGGCCTACTCAGGTGTTATCATAAAGGTACATACATAAATGAAATTTTTAATGAACAGAGAAAAGGGTAAATGAGAGAAATATGAGAATAATCAAAAGCTTCTCTTATACACTGTTTTCAAACTGAACATTTGTTGGTGACCTGGAAAAGCCATCTTTTGTATGAATATTTCTCCCTTCTCTGACTTTGATTAGACTCTACTCCCAGGAACAACTAAGGAGGTGTGAAAAGCATAATATATGGCTGTGTAGCTATCAACCACAGTGGCACACATGATTTGCTGTTCCTCACCTAGGCATCATGGCAAAAATTAGCACTTTTATTGATTTCATTACAAAGAGTAGACAAAGAAAGGAAAGGGCAAACTGTGGAAAAACCCAGAAAAAGAAAGATTCTCTACTCACTCTTCAGAGCCTCCCATCACCCCCCAGCGCTCAGAACTTGCCTAGACTCCCTGCAGGCGGTCCTGCAAGCCCCCAGCATCCCAGTGGCCCTCCCCGTCTGTGCTGCTGGCCCTGGTGATGCTCTGCTCCAGCCCCACGTGCTCCCTGGGCTGTGAGCTGCCTGCGAGCCACGGCAGTCTGGAAAGCTTCACAGGTTGGAGTCAGATAGAGAGAGGGCCCATGTGTCCTGTCTGAGGGACAGGACTGACTCCAGGTTTCCTCAGACCCTGGCGCGCGGGGCCAGGCTGGAGAAGACAGAACCCACAGCTGCTGTGCACGAGCTGCTCCAGCTGACCTTCCAGCTCCCCAGCCCCGCGGGCTCTTCTGCAGGGCGGGACGCGAGCCTCCTCCGCAGACTCCTCGTGGGGCCTGATCAGCCGCTGGAGGACCTGGACGCGTGGCTGAGGGAGGGAAGGACGCAGAACAGTCACCTCTAGGGAGTGAGAACTCCAGATTGGCTGTGAAGAGTTACTTCCAGCGAATCAGTGTGTATCTCAGAGAGAAAGAATACAGCCGCTGTGCCTGGGAGGTTGTCAGCGTGGAAATCAGGAGGTGCTTGGTCTTTGCCAACGAACTCATCGAACTCATCGGAAAACTCAGGAAATGAAGAAGGCATTGAATCTGGGAACAGTTCATCTGGTGACCTAAATGGCCATTTTCTAAGACTCAAAGTGCAACCTTTTACTCTGTTTTTGTGTCCGATGAAACATAAGTAATAGCTAATATATGGGATTATTTAAATGTATGTTAAATGTTCTGTTATCATAACTGTTTAAAACAGATTTAAGAATCCATTTTCCATATCTTAAAAAGTTGTAATATTTATTTATTTATTTAAATTCTCAGAAATATTTAGGCTGTTCATAACCATTTAAATCTTTATCTTTCATAAGATATTTGCTTTGTGCTATATTTTGTATAAGACTACTCTTGTTTTTCAGTAGAGAAAATAAAAGTAATTTGAAAAAAACAAATGGACTTGGACACATCTTTGAATAAAATCTAACCCAAAGCCTAATCCTAGAAGATAAACCTGTACTGAAGTCACCTGAATACAGAGGGAATGGGGTCACCCACCCTGGGTCATAGAAGGAACAATGGACAATGTGAGGAGGGATAGAATGTGATTCTTGAGACATAGGCTAGAGGGGGGGGGAGATGAGTGGAGAAAAGCCCAGGTCATGGACTCAGGTGCCTGCTTGGGGCCTGTAAGAACCGGAGCGCCTCAGGGGTTAGTGGAGAGCCACGTACATCTGCGGGGAAGGCAATGGCACCCCCACTCCAGTGCTCTTGCCTGGAGAATCCCAGCGACGGGGGAGCCTGGTAGGCTGCAGTCCATGGGGTCACTAAGAGTCAGACACGACTGAGCGACTTCACTTTACTTTTCATTTTCATGCACTGGAGAAGGAAATGGCAACCCACTCCACTGTTCTTGCCTGGAGAATCCCAGTGACAGGGGAGACCTGTGGGCTGCTGTCTATGGAGTAGCACAGAGTCGGACACGACTGAAGCAACTTAGCAGCAGCAGCAGCAGCAGCACATACATCATAGGAGGTCAATCTACATATGTGGCATCTAGGATCCTGGAGTAGGATGAGGAAGGGAGAGTAAGTTTTCTTACTTGGCCACTCCTGAGAAAAGTCTTCCTGAACTGTTCAAATGGAGGCAAGAAGAACAAGGCAGGCTGGGGACTGCAGAGACAGCTAAGAGAGGCCATACAGAACCAGTAGCTGCCATGATAAATATGACTCTAAAGAAGTAAAAGTGTTTCTTAAGCTTATTGATATATATTAAACACACATGTCATTGCTAAACTTTGAATAATTCATTAAAAGGAATGCCTACCCTTGACTTCTGGGAAGATGTACCCTAATCCTATACTGTTAACAATTGAATGGGTATCCTTCTAGACATTTCTTATGTAGTTAATAAATCTATCATATGGACATACCAATGTATATCACATAAATATCCATTTTTTCATATACTTCAGGTTCTCATTTATTTATATTTCCTTGCAAACAGGTCTCTCTGATTTTCCTTCATGATTGCATAAAGATAGATTGCCTAGGTATAAATCGCTGCATTATGTCTTAACTGCTGCTGCTGCTAAGTCACTTCAGTCGTATCCAACTCTGCGTGACCCCATAGATGGCCGCCCTCCAGGCTGCCCTGTCCCTAGGATTCTCCAGGCAAGAACACTGGAGTGGGTTGCCATTTCCTTCTCTAATGCACGAAAGTGAAAAGTGAAAGTGAAGTCGCTCAGTCATATCCGACTCTTAGCGACCCCATGGACTGCAGCCCACCAGGCTCCTCCATCCGTGGGATTTTCCAGGCAAGAGTACTGAAGTGGGGTGCCATTGCCTTCTCCAATGTCTTAACTGCAAAACTAAGATAATCATAAAAGCTTATCTTGAAAGTGTGCTAAGATTAATTGCCTTAATTTATTGCACATGCTCAGCATGGTACCAGACAATTCCGAAGTGCTCCGGACGTATAAACCGTTTTATTTGAATCTAGTTAAAAGATTATTTCCTGATATTCTTGGTCTATAGTCAGGAAGATGAGGCAGTTCCCAGAGAGCTGTTCAGAGACAGATTTCTACAACTCACCCTCCACACAGTGAGAGGAGAAATAGCCTTTCACTGGGATGATGAGGCCAAGCAGGTTGCAACAATACCCAGAGTTCTAGACAGAACATTCCTGAGTGGCACTCAGGCCAGCTGTCTACAAGGACGCACCCCCACCCTCACTGGATTCTTGGTTCTCCTGGAGTTTAGGAGCTCGGAGCATCAGTCAGGAAGACACAGGCGTCTGGCAGGCAGTCAGGAGGATCCTCTGCTCTGTGCACTCAACTCAGCCAGGAGGCCAGGCCAGAGGGGGATCCCCAGCTGCATCCTGAAATCCGGTTTGGCAGCTTGCATTTAGTTTCCTTTTCACTTGTTGCATCAACTTCCTTGCTGTTTTTGCCTTCTGGGGTTCATTACGCAGTCTCTGAGGATGCAACAAAACTCAAGTCACTTGTCAGTTTTGAGTGTGTGGATGGCTTTGCTTTGGGCTGTTTCATTTTAAGGAAGATTCAGAAACTGCCTCAGAGACAGGAAACCAACCCAGAACCCGCACAGTGGGACTTGCTCACCTGTCAGCAGAGCGGGGCCTCTGAGGCTTGTTCAGCAGCTGCAGGCAGTGTGTTGCCGTTTTAACCATTTTCTCAACCTTGGGTTAGCCTGACTCACTGCACCCCTGAAGGTGATTCTGAGAATTAAAGTCCAGCTCAGAGAACGGCCTGGGATCTGAAGTAAAAGCAGGCTTGATGCAGACGGGCGTGTTCTGGAAGGGCCAGTCTGAGTGTCCAGCAGCAGTGTGTCCCGGCAGCAAACAGTGAAAACAAGGCCTGGGCTGCTCCTGCCTGTTCCTGGGCCATCGACCCTCTGATGGGAGCATTCTGAGAGTGACAGGGGTGCAGAGTGTGGGAGCTTCTGGCTGTGTGTGTTCTGGAGGAGTTAGGAGAGCTAGCCAGAGAGGCCTTCAGCCAAGTACCTAGTTCCAGCTGCATCCTGAAGTGAGCTAGAAAAAAATGGCACAATGAGTCTATCCAAGGCCTGTGACAAGATGTCCAGGGTGTGAGAAAGGGCAAGAGAGAAGCCTGTAACCAGGGCACTTAGATCTCTCTGCCTGCTGTCCCTCTCCACACCAGGTGGGGGCCTGAGGAGGGGCTCTGGGCCCACCAGCTGTTGGCTGTGAGCACAGGGCAGCCCCAGCCTGGCGGAGTCAGCCTCAGGTGCTGAAGAGAGAGGTGAGAGTGAGGCCCCAGCTGGAAGGTGGGAAGACACACTCTTCCCTCAACCTCAGACTTTCCATTGTAGTCCTGAAGCTTCCCAGGAGCTCTCTAGGTTGCTGAGCAAAATGTGTCCAGTTTAGGTTGGCCTATTCGTAAATTTTGTATACATTTATACAAATGGTGTGTGTTTTCTTTTGAGTTGAGTTTCTCTTACTCACTACTATGATTGTGCATTTATTGTGCTTCTTACATCTTATTAACAACCTTTTATAAGCATAGATAACAACTTATTTATTTATGCCATTTTAAGGGATTTTATGCCATTTCCTGTTTGGTACTGTTATCAATAGTGCTGGTATAAATGTTCTTTTCTTATATCCTGATGCATATTCACTTAATTCTGTTTTCCAGGGTGATTGCTGGAGTTACTAGATCATAGGCTATGCATATTTCAATTATGCTACAAAATGTTTTTAAAGTACAAATTTATACAGCAAATAGCAGTTGCCTATATGATCATCACTTTTGACATCTTCAGTCCATTAAAATTTTTATTTGCAGACAATATACTGCTGCTGCTGCTTAGTCACTTCAGTCGTGTCTGACTCTGTGCAACCCCGTAGATGGCAGTCCGCCAGGCTCCCCCACCTCGGGATTCTCCAGGCAAGAACACTGGAGTGGTTGCCATTTCCTTCTCCAATGCATGAAAGTGAAAAATAAAGTGAAGTCGCTCAGTCGTATCTCTTAGCGACCCCATGGACTGCAGCCTACCAGGCTCCTCCATCCATGGGATTTTGCAGACAATATACGTTTATTTAAAAATTTGAAAATCCAACCAAATCCTTGTACATAGAGCATTTGTAAAGTTAGCCAGGTTAAAAACCAGAATTATTTTGATACGTTTGTGTATGAAAATGCAAGGAAAACCTAGTCCATTAAAAAAGTAGAAAATGTAATGAAAAAAACTGCTTCATTCATTCTTGCAACAACAGTAAGTAATAAATATGTTGGAAAAAAACCCTCAGAAAGAATGTGAAAGTATATAATCAAGCCAGTAGCAAAACTTTATTGAGAGCCATTTTTAAAATAGTCCAATAAATTGGCAGCATTTGCTTCTTTTATGAAGTGGTTAAGAAACATTTGCTAAATATTTGCTCACTAAATGACAGTGTACGTCTCAGTAGCAGGTGACCTTGGCAGTCTCCTGTTGTAGACTCTGTATTCCCTTCTCACAGATGCTGACCACCTCATCACACGCTTACATGTCTTTTGCTCACTCAGAAGAATTAGTTGGGCAAGTTGCTTAATCCTTATTGATGATCAAGATAAAAAAAAAAAAAAAAAAGACAATCTGAATGTAACAGAGAAAGCTTCTATTCTTCATTAGTTTCTGGCCATCTAATCTGAACCAAATTTCAATTATAGACTTGTACTTAGAGGCCAAAAGGGAAGGTAATTGGGCCTGTCAATGCTACATTCAAAAGGATTGAAGTCTAGGACTTCCCTGGTGGGCCAGTGGTTAAGAACTCACCTGCCAGTGCAGGGGACCTGATGCCAGCCCCGCTCAGGGAGGATAACATGTGCTGTGAGGCCCCTGTGCCCGTGCACCACAACTACTGAGCTGGGCCCTGGAGTCTGTGCTCCGCAGCAAGAGAAAGCGCCACAGTGAGAAGCCCGAGCACCTCAGCTAGGGCTCAGCCCACGCTTGCTCCAACTAGAGAAAGCCCCTGTTGCCACAGAGAGCCAGTCCAGTCACAAATAGATTAATTAGAAATTACCTAGTCTACACTTTATGAGGAACTCCTTAATGGCTCTCCCTCCTCCTGGCTCCCTCCCACACACATTCTGGTTGTAGCAACTTTTTATTTAGTTTCTTATTTTTGGTTCTGAGACTTGTGGGATCTTAGTTCTCTGACCAGGGATGGAATTCGGGCCTCCTGCCCTGAAAGCACAGAGTCCCAACCACTAGATCTCTGGGGAATTCCCGGATCTCCTTCGTTTTTTACCTAATGTTCTTTTTCTCTTCTGGGATGTCATTTAGGATGGGCCATTATCTTTAATTGCCACATCTTATTAAGCACCTCTGGTATGACAGTTTCTCAGTAGTAGACATTTTATGTTATTATCAGTGGTATCACTTTTAAATGTCATTTTCCAACTTTAATTGTTCATGTAAAAAGAAGTGGTTGATTTTTAATATTGATCTTGTTTTCCTACTGCTCCCTCCATCTTGAGCTGTGCTGATCACCATGGAGCCAACAACCCCATGTGGCCAGCTGAGCGCTTGACTAGTCCAACCTGAGCTCTACTATGACTAACAGCATGTACTCTATTTTGAAGGCACTATGAAAAAGAAGAATGTAATTATCTCAGTGATAATTTTATATTGGTTTATGTTGAAATGAGAACATTTAGATATATTGTTAAATAAAACATACTGTTAAAATTAACTTTTTTCTTAAATAAACGAACCAATCAAAAAATGGGCCAAAGAACTAAATGGGCATTTTTCCAAAGAAGACATATGGATGGCTAACAAACACATGAAAAGATGCTCAACATCACTCATTATCAGAGAAATGCAAATCAAGACCACAATGAGGTACCATTTCACACCAGTCAGAATGGCTGTGATCCAAAAGTCTACAAGCAATAAATGCTGGAGAGGATGTGGAGAAAAGGGAACCCTCTTACACTGCTGGTGGGAATGCAAACTAGTACAGCCACTATGGAAAACAGTGTGGAGATTCCTTAAAAAATTGCAAATAGAACTGCCTTATGACCCAGCAATCCCACTGCTGGGCATACACATCAAGGAAACCAGAATTGAAAGAGACGCATGTACCCCAATGTTCACTGCAGCATTGTTTATAATAGCCAGGACATGGAAACAACCTAGATGCCCATCAGCAGATGAATGGATAAGAAAGCTGTGGTACATATACACAATGGAGTACTACTCAGCCCTTAAAAAGAATAAATTTGATTCAGTTCTAATGAGATGGGTGAAACTGGAGCCGATTACACAGAGTGAAGTAAGCCAGAAAGAAAAACACCAATACAGTATACTGACACATATATATGGAATTTAGAAAGATAGTAATGATGACCCTATATGTGAGACAACAAAAGAGACACAGAGGTATAGAACGGACTTTTGGACTCTGAGGGAGAGGGAGAGGGTGGGATGATTTGGGAGAATGGCATTGAAACATGTATACTATCATGTAAGAAATGAAGCACCAGTCTATGTTCAATACAGGATACAGGATGCTTGGGGCTGGTGCACGGGATGATCCAGGGAGATGATGTGGGGTGGGAGGTGGGAGGGGGCTTCGGCATTGGGAGATCGTGTACGCCTGTGGCTGATTCATGTCAATGTATGGCAAAACAAATACAGTACTGTAATGCAGAATAAAGTATTAAAAAAATTAAAAAAATAAAATCACACAAAAATATAAAATAAAATAAAATTAACTTTTTTCTTTTTAGTCTTTTGAGGTGGCCTCCAGAAAAACTTAAATTGCACATTCATATAAAAAGAGGTGGTCCCTTAATTTCCTAGTTGCAGTCACCATCTGCACTAATTTTGGAGCCCAAGCAAAGAAAGTCTGTCACTGTTTCCATTGTTTCCCCATCTATTTACCCTGAAGTGATAATGAGTTTGAACAAACTCCTGGAGGTGCTGAAGGACAGGGAAGCCTGGCATTCTGCATCCCATGGGGTCCCAAAAAGTCGGACCCCACTTAGTGACTGATAAACAACAACATTGATAAAGTTATGTGACGTCTTGCTGCTTATGGCTAAGGCTTCCAAAAAAATTCAGAACAGCTTAGTTTAACATCATTCTATTCTGTCTTTTATATACACTATTTTTAATTTTTATTTAAATATATTTATTTTTAATTGAATGATAATTGCTTTACAATATTGTGTTGGTTTCTGCCATATAGCAACATGAATCAGCCACAGATATATGTATATCCCCTCCCTCTGGAACCTCCCTGCCCCCTCCCACCCCTCTAGGAACATCATTCTATTTTAGATAGAAAAAAAATAAGTGCCATTTTAAAAGTCATAAACTGCATGTATTTAATTTAAATCATACATATATCATGTATTTATTGTTCATCAACTTAGTTTAACATTATTCTCTTTTAGATAGAAAAAAATAGGTGCCATTTTTAAAATCATAAACTGCATGTATTTAACTTATATCATATATATATCATGTATTTATTGTTTGTCAGCTTAGTTTAATATTATTCTCTTTAGATAGAAAAAAATAGGTATCTTTTTAAAAATCATAAACTGCAAGTATTGTTGTTTGGTAATAGCAGATTTGAGAATTAAACCTAATGCTTATGAAAAAGGAAACTCTTACAAACAAGGCTCCTTCTCCCCAAATCTGATAATATGAAAAGAGAAAAAGAAAAATCTTTTCAAAATGAAAGAATCCTGTAATAATCTAGTTCAAAAGATTTGGCTTATATTTTTCTTTAACATTCAGCAATTCATTGAAACTTTAAAAAACAGTAGTAATTCTCAGGTTCTATATCTTTTTTCCATGTGGTATATATACTTTAAAATAGCAAGGAGCTTAAAGAAAAAGAGAGGCAGCTAATAATTCAAATGACACGGGAAAACTGAAAGGGAGACCTGAAAGTGGGAAATTCCTCTCAAATAGAAAGATAGAGAGCCATCCTATATAAGTAGCCCACACTCAAGGAGGAAGGACATTCACTCTGCAAACTCTTGAAGATTCAGCTTCAGGACCTTCTAGCAGAACAGGTAGCCCTGTGCCTGATTTCACCATGACCTACCGGTGCCTCCTCCAGATGGTTCTCCTGCTGTGTCTCTCCACCACAGCTCTTTCCAGGAGCTACAGCTTGCTTCGATTCCAACAAGAGCGGAGCCTTGCAGTGTGTCAGAAGCTCCTGAGGCAGTTGCCTTCAACTCCTCAACATTGCCTCAAGTCCAGGATGGACTTCCAGATGCCTGAGGAGATGAAGCAAGCACAGCAGTTCCAGAAGGAAGATGCCGTATTGGTCATGTATGAGATGCTCCAGCAGATCTTCAATATTCTCACCAGAGACTTCTCCAGCACTGGCTGGTCTCAGACCATCATTGAGGACCTCCTTGAGGAACTCTATGGGCAGATGAATCGTCTGGAGCCAATCCAGAAGGAAATAATGCAGAAGCAAAACTCCACTATGGGAGACACGACCGTTCTTCACCTGAGGAAATATTACTTCAACCTCGTGCAGTACCTGAAGTCCAAGGAGTACAACAGGTGTGCCTGGACAGTCGTGCGAGTGCAAATACTCAGGAACTTTTCTTTACTGAAGAGTCTAACAGGTTACCTCCGTGACTGAACATCTCTTACCTGTGGCTCTGGGAAGGGACAATGTGACTTTGAGGTGAGACTCTACCGCAGCAGAGGCTCTTGAAGTAACTGACAATGCAATGCACTGATTTCAATGGACAGTTAAAGACTAAGCTGTTTTTAAATTGATTTATGTGTTATTTATTTATTTAGGCTTTTATATGAGAAATTATTTATGAAACAAAATTGAACATGGCAGTTTCAATGTCTCCTTGATTTATGTGACAACACAGATTAAAAATTGCAGAGCACGTAGGAGACATTCATTGCAAAAGAAGCCTGCAGAGTAGTAGAGTTTCTGGCCCTTGCCTTTGAGGAATTTAAAATACAAGGAAGCCGTGTGAAATGTCTAAGTTATATGCATGCTCTCCATGTATCCATACAGTCTCCCTGCACTTGTCTTATTCACTTGTTTAAATGTACCAGGCAGCTCATTTTGTAGGGCTTCTTGATATGATGTGGAATTTTTTTCTTATTATTAATTAGGGAGAAATATACATCACCTTACATTTGAGAGTCTTACAAAGTAAGCCTTGATGCCAATTAAATCTGGGCAAATTCAATTTAGTTTATAAAATTCTTACTAAAGTAAATGAAAAATTCTAAGTGGCCTTAGTTGCTTGTGGACTCCAACCTTTATTTCCAACAATGTAGTCCTTGGAAAGAGATTTCAGGAACATGAGTTAAAAATTACTTAAAACTACCATGGGGTCACTAGAAATTGTCAAGCATGGTAATTCTCTCAATTAAAAGTAAGTGAAACGTAATCATGAAATTATTAACAAGCTTACATCCACTAAAAAGAGAAATGTAAAGTATATTAAATACTTGTTTTAATACAAAGAAAATTTAGTCTAAATAATGTTTATTAAAATGCTATTGTTAAACAAAAGTATACTTGAAATACCTTATACATATTTATTATAAAATTGGAAACGTGAAATATTTCATTTAAAATAAGTATATTAATTAAACAGAAAATTAATTTAAAAATAAACTGCTGTGTTTTAAAAATATTCCTACTTTTTAGTTATTGAATACTTAACCCCAATTCACGGCCGAATCCTTGAAAGACACTCTGAAAGTTCCAGAGCATTCCAGCAGCTCACTGTTTCCTAGTCACTTGCCCAGGTGCTGGACGCGATCCGTCTCACTCCCAGAAAGTCCCCCAAACCGTCCCATGCTTATTTGTCTCCAGGCCACCGCTGACTTCTCCTCTGTTTGCAACGCACTCCCAGGGTCCCACAGCCAGTCTCATCGCCTTGGCTGCTTCTCACCTTGTCCAAAATGGCTCTAAGCCTAATAGTCTCACTGACTCCCCTGGCTCCCCTTTGTGCTCAAGATCCTCTCATCTTCCCATCTCTCACAGTCTCAACCCCACCGACAGGTTTCACTTTGTCCACACCGCGGTTCTATCGTCCCATCGCCAGTATTCTCCCCGCCTCCGCTGTTTTACATTCGTCCGCGACGCCCTCTGACTTCCCAGGGCAAATATTGACAAGTCTCATCGCCACGGCAGGTTCTCCTGTGCGCGCATCGCTTTCGCGAGGGGCCATTCCCTCTAGGCTCCTCGCCGCCGCCGGGTTTCACCTCTTTTCAGTGCAGTCCCAGTCTCCCATCGCCCAAGGTCTCATCCCACCGCCGGGTTTCACTTTCTGCACAACGCCTTCCCGTCGCGTCTTGGAGTAGTCTCCTCGCCAGCGCCAGGTTCCCGTTTGTGCACGAAGCCCTCGCATCTTCCAGTAGCTAATTGCCTCATCACTGCCACAGTGTTTCACACTGTGCGCAACACCCGCTCAGAGACCCATAGACAAATGCCTCCTCGCCGTGGCTGGCTTTCACTTTGTCTGCAACGCCGTCCACTCTTCTCAAAGCCAATAGTCTCAAAGCCCACCGCCGATTACCCCTCTGTGTCCAGCTCCCGCCCGGGGTCTCATCGCCACTGGGCTCGCGGCCGCCGCAGCTTCCCCTCTGTGCACAGCAACGCTGCCGTCTTCCCATCCGCACCGCGGCTCACTTTTCTTCCCAGCTGTCCCGTACTCCCACCGCCCGGGGCCTCATCACCGCAGCCTGGTTTCCTTTGACCTCTACTGCGTCCCATTTTTCCGTAGCAAATAGTCCCACCGCCGCTGCCGCCGCAGGTCCTCCTGTGCGCGCATCCCCTCCGGTGGGTCGTCTGATAACGGGCTGTCTCCTCGCTGATCCCCGCCCTCACTTTGTCCTCAGCGCTGTCATGAGGTCGCGTCGGCTGTACTCCCACCGCCACCGCCGGGCATCGCCCTCCCATCGCCCCGTAGCAAGAGTGTCATCGTGGCCACCATGTTCCATTTTGTGCTCAACGCCCTCCCACAGTCCCACAACGAATAGTCTCAAAGCGGCCACTGTGTTCCACTTTGTTCTCCAAAAGCTCTCCCACATCCCACAGCAAATCGTCTCCTGGGCAGGGCGGGATTCGACCTGTGAGCAACGCCCCAGCAGCGTGCCACAGTGAATAGTCTCTTAACTGCTGCGATCCACCTGCGCAACGCCCCCCCACCCCCGCCCCCCACCCCCACCCCACCGTCGCAGCAGAGCCAATGATGTCATCGCTGCCGCGTGTTTCTCTTGGTACACAACGCCCTCTCATTGTTCCACAGCCAACAGTCTCCTTGCCACCACTGGACTCCACAGTGATCGCAACGCAGGCGGCCACCACTCCTCACCCCAAATCATTAGGGGACAGCCAATAGTCTCACGGCGGCTACAATGTTCCACCTTGTCAGCAAAGCCCCCACAT
This sequence comes from Nanger dama, assembly GCA_917880005.1. NCBI lineage: Eukaryota > Metazoa > Chordata > Mammalia > Artiodactyla > Bovidae > Nanger > Nanger dama. The sequence goes on from CAKJTW010000017.1 coordinate 157,081, forward strand.
CGCCCTGCAACCAATTGTCTTATGCCCACCCTGTAGAATGCAAAAGTAGGAAGTCAAGAGATACCTGGAATAACAGGCAAATTTGGACTTACGTACAAAATGAAGCAGGGCAAAGGCTAATAAGAGTTTTGCCAAGAGAATGCATTGGTCATAGCAAACACCCTTTGCCAACAACACAAGAGAAGACTCTACACATGGACATAACCAGATGGTCAATACTGAAATCAGTTTGATTATGTTCTTTGCAGTCAAAGATGGAGAAGTTGTACACAGTCAGCAAAAACAAGACCAGGAGCAGACTGTGGCTCAGATCATGAACTCCTTATTGCCAAAGTGAAGTGAAGTCACTCAGTCCTGTTCAACCCTTTATGACCCAATATACTGTAGCCTACCAGGCTCATGGAATTTGCCAGGCAGGAGTACTGGAGTGGGTTGCCATTTCCTTCTCCAGGGGATATTCCTGATCCAGGGATTGAACTCGGTCTCCCACATTGCAGGCAGACACTTTATCATCTGAGCCACCTGGGAAGCCCCAAATTCATCCTTAAAATGAAGAAAGTAGGGAAAAACACTAGATCATTCTGGTATGACCTAAATCAAATCCCTTGCGATTACACAGTGGAAGTGACAAATAGATTCAAGGGATTAAATCTGATAGACAGAGTGCCTGAAGAACTATGGGCGGAAGTTCATGACATTGTACAGGAGGCAAGGATCAAGACCATCCGCAAGAAAAAGAAATGCAAAAAAGGCAAAATGGTTGTCTGAGGAGGCCTTACAAATAACTGAGAAAAGAAGAGAATTGAAAGGCAAAGGAGAAAAGGAAAGATATACCCATTGGGATGCAGAGTTCCAAAGGATAGCAAGGACAGAAAAGAAAGCCTTCCTCAGTGATCAACGCAAAGAAATAGAGGAAAACCGTAGAATGGGAAACACTAAAGATCTCTTCAAGAATCTTGGTATCTTAGAGATACCAAGGGAATATTTAATGCAAAGACAGGCACACACAAAAAAGGACAGAAATGGTATGAACCATTTTTCTAACAGAAACACAAGATATTAAGAAGAGGTGGCAAGAATACGTAGAAGAACTACACAAGAAAGATCTTCATCACCCTGATAACCGTGATGGTATGATCACTCACCTAGAGCCAGACATTCTGGAATGCAAAGTCAAATGGGCCTTAGGCAGCATCACTACGAACAAAGCTAGTGGAGGTGATAGAATTCCAGTTGAGCTACTTCAAATCTTAAAAGATGATGCTGTGAAAGTACTGCACTCAGTACGCCAGCATATTTGGGAAACTCAGCAGTAGCCACAGGACTGGAAAAGGTCAGCTTTCACTCCAGTCCCAAAGAAAGGCAAGCCAAAGAATTCTCAAACTACTATACAATTGCACTCATCTCATATGCTAGTAAAGTAGTGCTTAAAATTATCCAAGCCAGGCTTCAATGGTATGTGAACCATGAACTTCCAGATGTTCAAGCTGCATTTAGAAAAGGCAGAGAACCAGAGATCAAATGGCCAACATCTGTTGGATCGTAGAAAAGCAAGAGAATTCCAGAAAAACATGTACTTCTGCTTTATTGATTAAGCCAAAGCCTTTGACTGTGAAGATCACAACAAACTGCGGAATATTCTTGAAGAGTTGGGAATACCAGACCACCTGACCTGTCTCCTGAGAAATCTGTATGCAGGTCAAGAAGGAACAGTTAGAACCAGACATGGAACAACGGGCTGGTTCAAAACTGGGGAAAAGAGTATAGCAAGGCTGTATATTGTCACCCTGCTTATTAAACTTATATGTAGAGTACATCATGCAAAATGCTGGGCTGTATGAAGCACAAGTTGGAATCAAGGATGCCAGGAGAAATATCAATAACCTCAGATATGCAGGTGATACCACCCTTATGCAGAAAGTGAAGAAGAACTAAAGAGCCTGTTGATGAAAGTGAAAGAGGAGAGTGAAAAAGCTGGCTTAAAACTCAACATTCAAAAACTAAGATCATGGCATCTCGTTCCACCACTTCATGGAAAACAGATGGGGAACAATGTAAACAGTGACAGACTGTATTATCTTGGGCTCCAAAATCACTGCAGATGGTGACTGCAGCCATTAAATTAAAAGACGCTTGCTCCTTGGAAGAAATGCTATGACCAACCTAGACAGCATATTAAAAAGCAAAGACATTACTTTGCCAACAAAGGTCTGTCTAGTCAAAGCAATGGTTTTTCTAGTCGTCATGTGTGGATGTGAGATTTGGACTATAAAGCTGAGTGCCGAAGAATTGATGCTTTTGAACTGTGGTGCTGGAGACGACTTTTGTGAGCCCCCTGGACTGCACCAAGATCAAACCAGTCCATCCTAAAGGAAATCAGTCCTGAATAGTCATTGGAAGGACTGATACTCAAGCTGAAAACCCAGTAATTTGGCCACCCAATGTGAAGAACTGACTCACTGGTAAAGACCCTGATGCTGGGAAAGATTGAAGGCAGGAGGAGAAGGGGGTGACAGAGGATGAGATGGTTGTATGGCATCATTGACTCGATGGACATGAGTTTGAGCAAGCTGTGGGAGCTGGTGATGGACCAAGGGAAGCCAGGGGTGCTGCAGTCCATGGGGTTGCAAAAGTCAGACATGACTGAACAACTGAAATGAATGAATGATTCAGGGACACAGGTAACTTTTGTTCAGTGGCTTTTTTTTTTCCATCGACTCATGTGACTCCAAATTGAATGTGGTTCTTGAATTACTATACTCACCAGTAAAGGGATGAAGTCTGGTGGTTCACAGGGGATGTTTCCAAACACCAGAACTACACAGGGGAAGAGCACTTCCTCTCATATTCCATGGCCTGGATTTATCCTCATGTGAATCTCACTGCAATCAAATTGTGAAATTATTGGGTGAGGAATGCATGAAAAAATAAGTTCAGGGTGCTGACTTTCAAAAATGCACAACATGAAAGCTGAAAGTTTGTTGTTGTTTTTTTGCAGGGTGGGGGGCAAAAAGAGGACTGTCGCCCAGGAGACAGCACATCAGATAGCTCTGAGAAGATGTTCCAAAGAGGCACAGGGGAATATATGTGATTTTGGTGAAGGGAGAGTACATGGAATCATGTGCCTATTTTTTGTAGAAGTTTTCTGCCAGTGTCGTAAAGGTTTCTTGGAGTCACAAGAAGCAGTCATCACCATGAAGGATTTTCGTGCTTTTCTAGATATAAGGAGATAGAAGAATTTGGTTCATAAAACGGGCTCCTGAAAACATCTAACCTTCTGAAGACTTGTTCTGCCAGTTTTCCCTGCTCACAGCATGCCTCACTTCTGCTTTCCACCCTAGATTCCTTTCCAGGGGTATTGAAACGCAGCTGCAAGGGCACATGATTTAATCCTTGTGGGTAGATGGCAAGTGCCAATGGCACGTGCTAGTTTGTACTTGACAGAGCATGAGACCAGGTTTCACATTTGCACTACTTGTCCAAATGAAGTTCTGGGTAGGGGGTCGAGGGGAACAAGGATTGTTCTTGCTGCACACACTTTGTTAAAATACAATCTGACCCAAATGCTTTTTCTCTAAGTTCAGCTTTGGGGAGAATGACAAGAATGCCAGTCATAGTTCACAGTATCATTGACTATTTAAAAGAAACATCCAAGCTGATCCCCAAAGGCATTGCCTGAAGGAAAATATCCGCAGTGTAGACAGGTTACTTCTGTTTCCTTACTACCCAAAGGAGACAAGAAAAGAATAATCAGGCAATTCCTTGCAAGTACTTGAGGATGACTAAAGAAAAACTGATGAGTGAGTCTTCCATTTGGGTCCACAATCACGAGTCTCATTCTGATCTAAATATAGGAAATGGAAAGTTGAACTCAGTCTTCCTGAAAATGATCTTCAAAAATATCACACACATGCTGTGGGCAAGGACCGAAGAAGATTAAAACAAAATTTTTGTATCAAAAAAGAGTTAACAGTTAAAACTAATTGCAACTTACAAAACACTATATAAAATATTTGACAGATTATTACGTTTAGTGTATTAATTACCACTAACAGTCACTTAATAAGTTTTCCTGTTATCCTGCTGATGAGATAGCATTTATGTTGCAGGAAGGTAAATAATACAGGATAAGATAACATTTTAAGTCAACATCTGTTTTTCACCCTTTTATGTTAAAGTGGCAACACACATGTATATACTTATTTAACATAAATTGTACAAGTGTGTGTGTGTGTGTGTATATATATATATATATATATATATATATACATACACACATACATTGTTCAGTTGCTAAGTTGTATCTGAGTCTTTGCGACACCATGAACTACCATAAGCCAGGCTTCCCTGTCCTTCACCATCTACTGGAGCTTGCTCAAACTCATGTCCATTGAGTCAGTGATGCCAAGCAACCATCTCATCCTCTGTCACCCCCTTCCCAGCATCAAGGTCTTTTTCAACGAATTGTTTTCTTCACAGCAGGTGGCCAAAGTATTAAAGCGTCAGCACCGGTCCTTCCGATGAATATTCAGGGATGATTTCCTTTAGGATTGACTGAATTAATCTCCTTGCTGTCCAAGAGACTCTCAAGAGTGTTCTCCAGCACCACAGTTCGAAAGCACTAATTCTTCAGCACTCAACCTTCTTTCTGATCCAACTCTCACATCCCTACAACTACTGGAAAAACCATATCCTTCACTACATAGACCTTTACAGCGATGTGATGTCTCTGCTTTTTAACACACTGTCTAGGTTAGTCATAGCTTTTCTTCCCAGGAGCAAGCATCTTTTGATTAGTGGCTGCAGTCACTGTCTGTAGTGATTCTGGACGCCAAGATAATGAAATCTGACACTGTTTCCGCTTTTCCCCCATCTATTTTCCATAAATAATGGGACTGGATGCCATGATCTTCATGTTTTGAATGCTGATACACCTATATACGAATAGATAGATAGATAGATATGGGGGGGCATCTGTTTTAGCTATGCCTCACATTGGTTCTCTAAAAGGTGGTTACTTCAGAGCAGGGAAAAATAGATTTTATATGTCATTTACCTGATGGCTGAAGATTTCCAAATTTGAATTTTGAAATTAATATAATGGAAAATGTGTTCATGGCATATTCATTCCAAAAATCCATCTGTTTTGTTTTGCATGCAATCTAAATTATGATAACACAGAATGAAATATTCTAAATGCAAAAGAAATGTTTCAAAGATTAGAATATTTAAAAAGAATTTGAAACTACAACATTTCCATGTTTAATCCTGATGCTTCTCTATGTTAAAACTAATTAAACTCTATTTGAACTTACAATATAACAGATGAGGTGGCAATACTGGTACAGAATATGAAGGAGACACAAGAGATGTGGGTTCCATCCCTGGCTTGGGAAGATCCTCTGGAGAAGGAAATGACAACCACTTCAGTATTCTTGCCTGAACTAGCCTTTGGACAGAGGAGCTTGGCATGTACAGTCTATGGGGTCACAAAGAGTCAGACATGGTATAGCAACTAAACAACAATAATCATGCAGAAAGCTATACAACCAGAGAAACAAAAAGGGAAAGTTTGTGTTTGATTTTAGATGTGATTATGTTTCACATAAGAAAACAATTCACCTCTTGGAGTTCACAAGATATCACTGGAAGTCCCAATGCTGGAATGGTTCTATATTTGGTTAAAATCTGATGATAAAAGGTCTTATTTGTGTAATAAAATTTTAAAAACTTATAATCCTACTAGGAAACCATGTTAGATCTGAAATACTATCAAGAACATAAGAAAAGTACTTTATCTTATTTTTTAAATTACACACCATTTGTAGCTCATCATGAACAAATGTATCAGAGTCAAGTATGTTTCATCAAGAAAAATAGTAAAACAATAGAAAAATAATTAATTCACTTTATGAAGTGAAAAATGGATAGGCTTAATGTATGAAATTGATATACTGGAAAACATGATATTGACATGAAAATGTCCATGGCTAAGAGTATAAAAAATAGAGGGAAAATGGCAAATAAATGTAATAATGAAAATCCATTTTTTCTTTTATTGAAAAGATGAATATGTGGATTTAAAAGACATATATTTCACATTATAGAATCACTACCGGGAATGATTGTTTATTTTGCTTCACTTCTGTATTTGTTACTTTGTGTTTAAATTGGCAGGACAGCAAAATGTTCTTTGATTTCCAATTTTCTGTCTTCTTTCCAGCTGGAGTTCAGAGACCAATATGTGTGAAGTCGCTCAGTCGTGTCCGACTCTTTGCGACCCCGTGGACTGTAGCCTACCAGGCTTCTCCGTCCATGGGATTCTCCAGGCAAGAATACCGGGGTGGGTTACCATTTCTTTCTCCAGAGGGTCTTCCCAACTCAGGGATCGAACCCAGGTTTCCCTCATTGGAGGCAGACGTTTAACCTCTGAGCCGGACCAATATAGCTGATCTCTAAGCCAATATTTGACTACAGCCTATAGATGGCAGTGTAACTCCAGTTCATGTATCACTTGTTTTGACTGCATCACTCACTAGTCAAGAAAGACTCCAAAGCTGAGGACCTGGAACACAGAGAAGGAAGGCTGCATCAGATTTTCATTCTCTCATTTAGCTTGCTCCTTGCTCCAGTCCAACGCTGGATAACAGATCCCTGGAGAAAGATCATGAGGGACTTCCAGGAACACATGGAGAGCCTGGTGTGATGAAGTAACCCCTGCCACTTAAACTCTCCTCTCAGACCTCACCTGGGCCAGCTGCTTTCTTGGTTAAAGCTCTTGGGGTAGCCAACAAAGTGGAAGAATCTATGTGACACTCAACACGGATTTTCCCGTTGTTTCCTTAGTTGTACATGTACCTAGATGTAGTTTCAACATGTCTTGAAAAATAGGTCAGGAGACATGATGTCTAATGATGGCAACAGCATCATCATCATTCAAAAAGATTTTGACTCCCAGGATGAGAACTGTCCTCAGAGCAAGCTGACAGGCTAGATAAGAATACCGGACTCGTTGCTATATCCTCATATGCTTCACCTTAAAATAAGAAGTATTTAATTCAAGTTGATTAGGGCCTTATTGACCACAGGACTCCGAAAATTTCCCAGTCATCACATTTGGAATACATGGCACTCATTTTGCAAACTGCATCCAACTTACCATCATTCTCAGTGCATTCAAAATTAACATTTTTTATTTTCTTGAATAAGGAGTCAATTTATTTTCATTTACCTTTTGGACATTCCCCTTTGTTTATGCTTGAACAGAACTTCACAAGCATCCCTATTAGTATCATGCGTCTTGTGGACCTTTACTATGTTGACTAAAAGCAACAGTCCTAGTGAGAACTGGAAGTGAATAGTCACATCAGTGGAAGTTACTTTGTAAAGCTTATTATTACTTTTGGCTGTGACAGCCAGGTGGCTTATGAGAGCTTTGTTCCCTGACTGGGGATTGAACCCAGACCCACCGCAGTGAAGGTACTGAACCCTAACCACCGAATGGCCAAGGGAGTCTCCAATCAAACTCTGCACTTTTAGGTTTTCAGTTTTTCACTCAAGGATTCAGAGAAACTCTAAATTGCTTTAACATCATATATTTGCTCTAAATAAATGACTGTTGGAGAACTGAAGGGAATATGGCAAGGGTCACGATACATGTAAATGTCATGTTAAAAAGTAACGCATCAATCCAGTACGTGTGAGACCCAAACTGATAAAGGTTAAAATAATAAATATTAATAGAATCTGCTTAAACCTAAAAGAAACTGTTGCTTTATTTAAAACACAAACACCACTGTAACTTGCAGGAGGAAAAAAAGCTAAAATCAAATAATACTAAATACTTAATACCAAAACAACGACAACAAAGAGGCAGGCCAAAACAGAGCAAGAAAGTGTAATGAAGGAAATAATTAGAGGTAACAATTTAATATAAATGAGATCTTTTTCATTAATATAATGTTGATATACTTGAGAATTTTAAAAAAAGTTAAATTTGAGAAAGTAGGTCAATATATATAAGAAACACATTGAACTTATAATTAAATATAAAGACGCTTGAGCTAAATTTCAAATGGTATAAACACTGAGTAAAGAATGTAACGTTATGAAGCAACGTGAACAGAAACATGGTGGCACTGAAGTTTCCCCTGAATGCTGTGCTTGAGCCGAGTCGCTTCAGTCGTGTCTGACCCTTTGTGTCCCCATGGAGCACAGGCTGCCAGGCTCTTCTGTCCATGGGATTCTCTAGATAAGAATACTGGAGTGGGTTGCCATGCCCTCCTCCAAGGGATCTTCCTAACCCAGGAATCAAACCAGTGTCTCCTCTGTCTCCTGAATTGGTAGGCAGGTTCTCTACCATTAGCTCCACCTGGGAAGCCTGGCATAATGCTGCTGCTGCTGCTGCTGCTAAGTTGCTTCAGTCGTGTCCGACTCTCTGCGACTCCAGAGATGGCAGCCCACCAGGTTCCCCCTGTCCCTGGGATTCTCCAGGCAAGAGTACTGGAGTGGGGTGCCATTGCCTTCTCCAAGCATAATGCTATTAGTCTGTAAAAAAATGTATAGAAAAGTAATAAAGAGAAGCTTTCAAAATATGATTTAGAAGAGGAAATTAGTGATCAACATGCTTGAGCCCTTAACCTAGAATAGGAAATATAATTTTTACAAATATTTATAAATCATTCATGAAAATTATCATACATTAGACTTATGTAGAAAATATCCATAAAGATGGAAGTCTAACGTCTGAAAATAACCATTTTGTCCTGACCTGGCTCTCAGATTCTTTTATGGATCAGAGATTGGGGGAGGTGAGGAAACAAAGTAAAAGGACCTTTTAATTCCTGTAACTATCTCCCAGAATGTCTAGTAAGCCTCAGGTAGGGGCCCGTGTTAATTGCACTCCTTACAATCATTTCATGGGTGGTGTGAAATGGAATATCTCATGTCACGTCAACAAAGATGTCACATCTATCTGTGATTCTGGCCTTCCCAAATGTGAATTTCTGTTCCACCTGGTAAGTAGCTAAGCAGGGCACCTGCCACACAAAGAATCACAGTCCTTCACAGATGGGTGGGGTCAGCTTATCCCCTGAGGCAGGCCATTATGGTTGTTTCAGTTCAGTTCAGTCACTCAGTCACGTCCGTCTCTTTGTGATCCCATGGACTGCAGCACGCCAGGCCTCCCTGTCCACACCAACTCCCGGAGTTTACTCAAACTCATGTCCAATGAGTCGGTGATGCCATCCAGCCATCTCATCCTCTGTCATCCCCTTCTCCTCCTGCCCTCAATCTTTCCCAGCATCAGGGTCTTTTCAAATGAGTCAGCTCTTTGCATCAAATAGCCAAAGTATTGAAGTTCAACATCAGTCATTCCAATGAACACTTAGGACTGGTCTTTTAGGATAGACTGGTTGGATCTCCTTGCAGTCCAAGGGACTCTCAAGAGTCTTCTCCAATAACACAAAGAGTTAAAGTCATAGAAGCAGATTCAGTGGAAATTCAAAATTAACCCTTCCCGGTTACAAGCTCAGACTATACCAGGTGATTCATTTCACTTCAGTTCAGTTCAGTCACTCAGTCATGTTCAACTCTTTGCAACCCCATGGACTGCAGCACCCCAGGCTGCCCTGTCCATCACCAACTCCTGGAGTTTATTCAAACTCATGTCCACTGAGTCCATGATGCCATCCAGCCATTTCATCCTCTGTCACTCCCTCCTCCTCCCACTTTCAATCTTTCCCAGCATCAGGGTCTTTTCCAATGAGTCAGTTCTTTGCATCAGGTGTCCAAAGTATTGGAGTCAGTCCTTTCAATGAATATTCAGGATTGATTTCCTTTAGGATGGATTGGTTGGCTCTCCTTGCTGTCCAAGGGACTCTCAAGAGTCTTCTCCAACATCACAGTTCAAAAGCATCAATTCTTTGGTGCTCAGCTTTCTTTATAGTCCAACTCTCACATCCATACATTAATACTGGGAAAAGCATAGCTTTGACTAGATGGACCTTTGTCGGCAAAGTAATGTCTCTGCTTTTTAATAAACTCTCTAGGTTGGTCATAACTTTTCTTCCAAGGAGCAAGTGTCTTTTAATTTCATGGCTGCAGTCACCATCTGCAGTGATTTTGGAGCCCCCCAAAATAAAGTCTGATACTGTTTCCCATCTATTTTCCATGAAGTGATGGGACCAGATGCCATGATCTTAGTTTTCTGGATGTTGAGTCTTAAGCTGATGTTTTCACTCTCCTCTTTCAGATGATCAATCCTCCAAAATTCACTTTCAAGAAAATAAAGTGTAACCACTGCTCCCTCCAAGTGTTCAGGTGTTTAGAATGTGTCTTTGCTGCTTTTCGATCGCATTCCCATAGTTGGATGTGTGAATTTTCCCTCTCGTGGGAATGGCTAGGAGATACTGAACGCTTCTATGTCTTGTCCAGGCATGGTCAGAAGCATGCTATGTCATTCAGTCTTCCCAACAATCCACTGAAACAAATATGACTCTCATTTCCATACAAGAGGAAAACCAGGGTACTGAAGGTCACATAGCCATTGAAAGATGGAGCTGGACATCAACCTAGGCAATGTTGCCCTCATGTCCAGCGTCTCAAGCACTGGACCGAGCTGTCTCCTCTGACAAAGTGCTTCCTATTTTAGAGGAACTTAGTAGGTTCTTCCTCTCCAATTCCTATTCTTCTCTGTCACAAAAGTGTCATTTGTTCATTCCAGGAACATTACAATCATTACACTACAATTGAAGAGGATACAGTTCCCATTGCACTTGCTAACTTCCAGTCCTATATTTCAAGTGGTGTTTTGTTGAGATCTACAGAGTAGCCTGGCAGACTATGGTCCATAAGTTTCAAAAAGAGCTGGACACAGCTGAAGCAACTTAGCAACAACTGAACTTTGAGAGTCCCTGTTTCCATTTGAGAAAATATTTTGAGAAATTATCCAGAAAGTTTAAAAATCCATTTAAATTTACTCTATCTTTGTTTTCAGAAGATTATCATTTTCTGAAACAGTCTTCAAATACTAGGTTTGAGTAGTCAAACTTTGGTGTGTATAGTTCTCTTAGAACTGGCTCTGGACAGAGCTGAGGCTCCAATAGGTCACCAGATGGGAAGAGCCCACACGCTGGAAAAGACTCTGATGCTGGGAAAGACTGAGGGCAGGATGAGAAGGGGACAACAGAGGATGAGATGATGGGATCACATCACCAACTCAATGGACATGAACTTGAGCAAATCTGACCAATAAAGAAGGACAGGGAGCCTGGCGTGCTGTAGTCCATGGGGTCAAAGAGAGTCAGACATGTCTTAGTGACGGACAACAATGGGACAGAGACCCCTCTGTGCACTTCCTCTGGGACAGACACCTTCCTGGATTCTCCACATGTGCCATTACTGCCTTTAGGGAGCTTACAATCTATCAGGGCAGTCAAATGTTACATAATCAGATGGATTACTTACTTACAACTGTACCTAGTGTAGCTAAAGGAGAATGCTTAAGGTTAATGAGGAGTAACATGGAGGCAGAATAGTTTAGTGGTCAAGAACCACTTATGCAGTTAATCCTGTCAGGATTAAGTAATCTCTCTGAGTTTTCTGTTTCCTTATTTGAAAACATGTCAATAATTATAGTAGTTATCTCATAAGGAAGCTGTGAAGATTAATGCCGTGTTTATTAAAAAAACTTTGCTGAGAGGTGTAAAAATTCTGTAAAAATTCATGTAAAAATTTCTGTCATTAATATTATTAAAAACGGAATTGGTAAAGACATGCCATTACAAAGGTTGAATGTAACTGCAACCTCAGTATCCCTGAGTGTATGGGAGATTATCACTTCCCAGTGAAATATCTAAGGAGATGAGATTATCTGTACTATCACACAATGACTGAGGCAAAGTTTCCTGTGAAATATTGTAGTGGTAGAGGAGAAAGAGAAATAAACACAGGCAAAATTGAATTTTTAAGACAACTAGCCAGAGAAGGCAATGGCAACCCACTCCAGTACTCTTTCCTGGAGAATCCCGGGACAGATAGCCTGGTGGGCTGCTGTCTATGGGGTCGCACAGAGTTGGACACGACTGGAGCATTTTAGCAGCAGCAGTAGGACAACCAGCACCTAAAAAAGTGCCTTGTGGATTATAGTTGCAACATAATTCATTTTTAACAAATGATATCAGTGATATTGTTCCCTATAATGTCTCCAGTGAGCTTAAGGTTTACTCAGATATCATAAAGGTACACACACAAATGATTTTTGAAGAAGGGAAAAAGGGTAAATAAGGAAAAAAATGAGAAAAATCAAAAGCTTCTCTTATAAGCTCTTTTTAAACTGAATATTTCTTGGTGACCTAGAAAAGTGACAGTTGTGCATGAATATTTCTCCCTTCTCTGACTTTGATCAGACTCTTCTTCCCAGGAACAACTAAGAAGGTGTGAGAAGTATGCTATACAGCTGTGTAGATATCAACCACAGTGGCACGAATGATTTCATGTCCCCAACCTAGGCACTCATGGCAAAAATTAGCACTTTTTGATTTCATTATAAAGAGGAGAAAAAGAAAGGAAAGGGCAAACTGTGGAAAAACCCAGAAAAAGAAGGTTTCTCTACTCACTCTTTAAGAGCCACCCATCACCCCAAGCCCTCAGAACTTGCCTAGACCTCCCTGCAGGCGGTCCTGCAAGCCCCCAGCGTCCCAGTGGCCCTCCCCGTCTGTGCTGCTGGCCCTGGTGATGCTCTGCTCCAGCCCCACCTGCTCCCTGGGCTGTGAGCTGCCTGCGAGCCACGGCAATCTGGAAAGCTTCCCAGGTTGGAGTCAGATGGAGAGAGGGCCCACTGTGTCCTGTCTGAGGGACAGGACTGACTTCAGATTTCCTCAGACCCTGGAGCACGGGGCCAGGCTGGAGAAGACAGAACCCACAGCTGCTGTGCACGAGTTGCTCCAGCAGACCTTCCAGCTCCCCAGCCCCGCGGGCTCTTCTGCAGATCGGGACGAGAGCTTCCTGCACAGACTCCTCGTGGGACCTGATCAGCAGCTGGAGGACCTGGACGCGTGGCTGAGGGAGGGAAGGACGCGGAACAGTCACCTCTAGGGAGTGAGAACTCCAGATTGGCTGTGAAGAGTTACTTCCAGCGAATCAGTGTGTATCTCAGAGAAAAAGAATACAGCCGCTGTGCCTGGGAGGTTGTCAGTGTGGAAATCAGAAGGTGCTTGGTCTTTGCCAACAAGCTCATCGGAAAACTCAATAAAGGCAGCGTTGAATCTGAAAACAGTTCATCTGGTCAACTAAATGGCTATTTTCTAGGACTCAAAGTGCAACCTTTAACTCTATTTTTGTGTCAGATGACATATAAGTAATAGCTAATATATGGGATTATTTAAATGTATGTAAAAGGTTTTATTACCATAACTGTTTAAAATAGATATAAGAATCCATTTTCCATATCTTAAAAAGTTGTAATATTTATTTATTTAAATTATCGGAAATATTTAGGCTGTTCATAGCATTTAAATCTTTATCGTTCATAAGATAGTTGTTTTGTATTATATTTTGTAGAAGACTACTATTTGTATTTTAGTGGAAAGAAACTAATTTTAAGAAAGCAAGCTGGCTTGCACACACCTTTGAATAAAATCTAACTCAAAGCCTGATCCTACAAGGTAAACCTGTACTGAAGTCACCTGAATAAAGAGGGAACGGGGTTACCCACCCTGGGTCACAGAAGGAACAATGGACAATTTGAGGAGGGACTGAATGTGATTCTTGAGACACAGACTAGAGGTGGGAGGGAGATGAGTGAAGAAAGGCCCAGGTCATGGACACAGTTGCCTGCTTGGGGCCTGTAAGAACCGGAGCGCCTTCAAGGATTAGTGGAGAACCACATATATCATGGGAGGTCAATCGCATATGTGGAATCTAGGATCCTGGAGTAGGATGAGGAAGGGAGAGTAAGTTTTCTACACTTGGCCACTCCTGAGAAAAGAGTCTTCCTGAAACTGTTCAAATGGAGGCAAGAACAAGAAGGCAGGCTGGGGACTGCAGAGACAGCTAAGAGAGGCCATAGCTGCCATGATAAATGAGACTCTAAAGAAGTAAAGAAGGTTTCTTTCTTTTTTTTTTTTAAAGAAGTAAAGGTTTCTTAAGCTTATTTATATTTATTAAACACACATGTCATTGCTAAACTTTTAAATAATTCATACAAAGGAATGCCTAACCTTGATGTCTAGGAGGATGCACCCTAATCCTGTACTGTTAACAATTTAATGGGTATCTTTCTAGACATTTTCATATGTAGTTTAAAAATCTATATATAGGGACATATTAATGTATATCACATAAATATACATTTTTCATATACTTCACTTTCTCATTTATTTATATTTCCTTGCAAATAAATCTGAGATTTTTCTTCATTCAGTTCAGTTCAGTTCAGTCGTGTCTGACTCTTTGCGACCCCATGAATCGCAGCACGCCAGGCCTCCCTGTCCATCACCATCTCCTGGAGTTCACTCAGACTCACGTTCATCGAGTCCGTGATGCCATCCAGCCATCTCATCCTCTGTCGTCCCCTTCTCCTCCTGCCCCCAATCCCTCCCAGCATCAGAGTCTTTTCCAATGAGTCAGCTCTTCCCATGAGGTGGCCAAAGTACTGGAGTTTCAGCTTTAGCATCATTCCTTCCAAAGAAATCCCAGGGTTGATCTCCTTCAGAATGGACTGGTTGGATCTCCTTGCAGTCCAAGGACTCTCAAGAGTCTTCTCCAATACCACAGTTCAAAAGCATCAATTCTTCGGTGCTCAGCCTTCTTCACAGTCCAACTCTCACATCCATACATGACCACAGGAAAAACCATAGCCTTGACTAGACGGACCTTAGTCGGCAAAGTAATGTCTCTGCTTTTGAATATGCTATCTAGGTTGGTCAGAACTTTTCTTCCAAGGAGTAAGCGTCTTTTAATTTCATGGCTGCAGTGATTTTGGAGCCTCTCAAAGTCTGATAAAAAATAGATTGCCTAGTTATAAATTGCTGCATTATGTCTTAACTGTAAAATTAATATCAAAAAGCACATCATGATAATGTGGTAAGATTAATTGCTTTAATTTACAGCACATGCTCAGAATGGTACCAGACACTTCCCAAGTGCTCCTTACGTTAAGTCTTCTATTTGAATCTGTTTAGCAGATTATTTCCTGATGTTCTGGGTCTGTGGTCAGGAAGATTAGGCAGTTCCCAGAGAGCTGTTCAGAGACACATTCCTGCAGCTCACCCACTGCACAGTGAGAGGAGAAATAGCCATTCACTGGGATGACATTCAGAGAAGGCAATGGCACCCCACTCCAGTACTCTTGCCTGGAAAATCCCATGGATGGAGAGAGGAGCCTGGTAGGCTGCAGTCCATGGGGTCACAAAGAGTTGGATACGACTGAGCGACTTCACTTTCACTTTCCACTTTCATGCATTGGAGAAGGAAATGGCAACCCACTCCAGTGTTCTTGCCTGGAGAATCCCAGGGACGAGGGAGGCTGGTGGGCTGCCATCTATGGGGTCGCACAGAGTTGGACATGACTGAAGCAACTTAGCAGCAGCAGCAAGGATGACATTGCCAAGGCTGTTGCAACAATACTCAGAGTTCTAGACAGAAACAGGAAACATTCCTATGTGGCACACAGGCCAGCTGTCTACAAGACACACCCCCACCCTCACTGGATTCTTTGTTTTCCCTGGAGTTTAGGAGTTCTGAGTTTCAGCCAGGAAGACACAGGCGTCTGGCAGGCAGTCAGTAGAATCCTCTGCTCTGTGCACTCAGCTCAGCCAGGAGGCCAGGCCAGAGGGGATTCCCAGCCTGGATCCTGAAATCCCATTTGGCAGCTTGCTTTCAATTTCCTTTTCACTTGTTGCGTCAACTTCCTTGCTATTTTTGCCTCTGAGGTTCATTATGCAATCTCTGATGATGTAACAAAACCCAAGTCACTTGTCGGTTTTGAGTATGCAGATGGCTTTGCTTTGGGCTGTTTCACTTTAAGATTCAGAAACTGACTGAGAGACAGGAAATTCACCCAGAACCCACACAGTGAGACCTGCCCTCATGTCAGCAGGGTGGGGCAGGGGCCCAAGGAGGCTTGTTCAGCAGCTGCAGCCAATGTATTGTCCTTTTAACTCTCTTCTCAACCTTAGGTTGGCCCGCCTCAATGCAGCCCTGATAGTTATTCTGAGATTCAGAGTCCAGCTCAGAGAACAACCTGGGATCTGAAGCGAAAAGTAAATATAGGCTTGATGGAGACCGGCATGTTCTGAAAGGGCCTGTCTGAGTGTCCAGCAGCAGTGCGTCCCGGCAGCAAACAGCAAAAAGAAGGCCTGGGCTGCTCCTGCCTATTCCTGGGCCATCAACCCTCTGATGGGAACATTCTGAGACAGACAGGGGTGCAGAGTGTAGGATCCTCTGGCTGGGTACACTCTGGAGGAGTTAGGGAGAGTTAGCCAAGGCCCCAACCAAAATACCTAGTCCCAGCTGCATCTGAAGTGAGCAGGATAAACACTGGGCAGTGAGAGTATTATCCATGGCCTGTGAAAGATGTCCTTAGTGTGAGTAAAGGGAAGAGAGAAGAGGCTGCAACCAGGGCACTTAGATCTCTCTGCATGCTGTCCCTCTTCACACCAGAGGGGGAGGCCTGAGGAGGGGCTCTGGGCCCACCAGCTGTTGGCTGTGAGCACAGGGCAACCCCCACCTGGGCAGTCAGCCTCAGGTGCTGAGAGAGGGAGAGAGCGAGGCCAAAGCTGGAAGGTGGGAAGACACGCTCTTCCCTCAAGCTGAGACGGACTTTCCATCGTGGTCCTGAAGCTTCACAGGAGCTCTCTTGGTCACCAAGCAAAATGTCTTTGGTCTACTCTGGCCTATTTTAAAATTTATGTGATAGTATACATTTTCTTCTGAGGTGAGTGCTTTTCAATCACTGCTATATTTGTGCATTTAGTTGTAGTTCTTACTTTTTATTATCAATAACCCTATTATCAGGATTAAGTATTTATGCAATTTTAATAGGTATTTAGGCTGTTTCTAGTTTGGGACTCTTATGAATATTGCTGATCTGAATATTCTTTACTTCTATACTGATGCATATTTACATGATTCTTTCCCAGGGTGATTGCTAAGAGTGGACTTACTGGGTCATGTTGTTCAGTCGCTCCGTCATGTCCAATTCTTTGTGACCCCGATGGACTGCAACAAGACTTCCCATTCCTTCACCGTCTCCCAGAGCTTGCTCAAACTCACAGCCATTGAATCAGAGATGTCATCCAACCATCATGTCCTCTGTCGTCCCACTCTCCTCTGCCTTCAGTCTTTCCTAGCATCAGCGTCTTTTCTAATGAGTCAGCTCATTAGAGGACTGCAGTGTCAGTTTCAGCATCAGTCCTAATGAAGTTCAGGATTGATTTCCTTTAGGATTGACTGGTTTGATCTCCCTGCAGTTCAAGGGACTCTCAAGAGTCTTCTACAACACCACAGTTCAAAAGCAACAACTCTTCAGTGTTCAGCCTTCTTATGGTCCAACTCTTATATTCATATATGACTGGGTCATGGGCCACAGGCTATGCATATTTTCAGCTTTTCTAGATAATGTTTTTGAAAGTATTTGTACAAATATACACAACAAACATTAGTTGCTCCATATGGTCATCACACTTGCTATCTTCAGACCTTAATTTTTTATTTGCAGGCAATGTATTTGTTCATCTAAAACTTTGAAAAATCAACCAAACTTTTATATAGTGTTTGTAAAGCTGATCACAGAAAAATAACAAGATTAGTTATTGTCACATGCATGCATATATGAAAATGCAAGGAAAACTCAGTTCAGTAAAAATTAGCAAATGTAATGAAAGAATTTCATTCACACTTGCAACAATAAGAAAGCATAAATATATTGGAATGAACCTAGAAAGAATGTGCAAGACACATAATCAAGCCAGCAGCAAAAATTTATTGAGAGAGTTTTAAAATAGTTCAAGAAAATGGCAATATTTGTTTTACTTTATGACATGGTTAGGACATGTTTGCTAAGTAAATGTTTGTTCACTAAATGACTGTGTTTCTCAGGAGGAGATGGCCTTGAGAGTCTCCTATTGCACACTCTGATTTCCCTTCTCACTGAGGCTTACTACCTCAGTACGTGCTTACATGTCCCTTGCTCACTTAAAAAGAAGAGAAGTTGCTTAACCTCATTAATGATCAAGATTTAAAACATACTGTCTCAGTGTTAGAGAAAGAAACTTATTTTTTTCTGGCCATCTAATTTGAGTCAAAAATGCAATTATAGACTTGTACTTAGAGGTCAAAGGTAAAGACAAATTGCCCTGTCAAAGCTTTTTTTTTTTAAAAACAAAACTTAAATCTACACTTTATTCAGATCTCCTTATTCCAGTACCCACCCACCCAGCCCTGCTGGTTGCAGGAATTTCATTTTTATTTATTTATGGCTGTGAGACTTGTGACATCTTATTAAATAGTTCCCCAGTCAGGGATCCAAGCAGGATCCTGCAGTGAAAAGATGGAGTCCCAATCAGTGAAACTCAAGGGAATTACCAGATTGCCTTAGTTTTTACCCAAAGTTGTTTTTCTGTCCTGGGATGCCATTTAGAATGGCACATTACCTTTAATTTCCATGTTTCTCTAGGCACCTCCAGGCTGTGACAATTTCTCGGTAGTAGACTTTTATGTTCTTATCAGTGGTATTATTTTGAAATGTCAATTTCCAATTTTTATTACTAATGTCAAAAGATGTGATTGATTTTAATATTGATCTTTTTCAGTGACCTTGTTAAAGTTATTTAAACATTTCAGTAGTTTATATTTTGTATTTTGTATGTACACAATTACATCATCTTTAGATAGAAAAAAAAATTATCTGAGACAGTCAGCAAGGGATTTGAACAGGCCCCTCACAAAGAAAATATCCAAATTGTCAATAAGCATATTAAAATGTGCTGAACCTTATTAATAACTAGGCAATATGAATTAAAACTCTAATAAGATAACACTATGATTCACTAGAATGGTTAAAATTAAGAAGACTGGCAATACCAAGTGTTGAAAAGAAAGAAACGCAACTGACATCCCACACTCTTGATAGTGACACTATAAATTGGTATAAACTTTGAAAAATACGTTTGTCATTATCTACTAAATCTGAACATATGCACATTCTATGAGCCAATTACTTCATCCTAGGCATATATCCAACAGAAGGCTACACAAATGTGCACCAAAAGATGCAAACAAGGATTTTCATAGCCAAAATGAATTATACCGACAAAAAGTCTGTGAAGGCGATTGAAAAGAGACCGATTAGGAAGCACCTCATGAACACAATAGCAGGAAGTGGGAGGAAGACAAAGGGAAGAAAGCAGCAGGAATTGTTTGCAATTCTGCACCCATCCCCTTCTTCCAGTGCCTCACTCTGGTCTTTCTTTCCAGTCTCTACAGCCACGAGAGCACCTGGGCAGGAGTTCTCCCTGCTTCAGTTCCCAACAACATTTGGGCCCATTCTTCTGTCCAGGGCAGAACTTAGTGCCCTCTCTGCCTGAAGACTTCTCAAATGAAGGACAAAGCCACACTCTGGCATTCAAAAGCATCCTGAATATATCTTGAGCTGATTTTCCCAGCATTGATCCCCTTGGTTCTTCGCTCATAACTCATCCACAATTTGAAGCTCCTTCTACATGGTCCCTGCAAACTTGGCAATTCTCCAGGCTCTGTGTAAGCTGCTCCCTCCATCTTGAGCTGTGCTGGCCACCATGAGCCATCACCGCAAGAGTCCAAGTGAGCACTTGACTAGTCCAATCTTAGCTGTACTGTGACTGCAAAAGTATGCACCGTATTTTGAAGGAACTATGAAAGAGAGGAATGTAACTATCCCATTATTAATTTTATATTGGTATATGTTGGAATGATAACATTTGGATATTTTGTGTTCAATAAAACACGGTTAAAATTAACTTCATTTGTTTCTTTTTAATCTTTTGACGTGGCTACTAGAAAAATTTAAATTGCCTGTATGGCTCCCATGATATTTCTTCTGAGCAGTGTTGAATACATTCTCTGGTAGCATATTGGAAAATCACAGAAAGAACAAATAATCACTATTTAGTTGTACAAATTAAATATAATTACTATTAAAATGTTAGTATATTTCCTTTAGTTTATTTTTTTTCCTATATACTTTTACATAGTGGCATTGTATCTACAATTTTATGCCCTGCTTTTGAATATAACTAGGTGCTTTTTATTTTCTAATGATACCAAAAATATATTCCTTATAGAACAGATTTTAATGTGAGAAAAGAAAGGGTAAAAATTTAGTAACATTTTTAAAATTCTTTGAAACTAGATTATAAAAATACCTAAGAGTCATGTCTCACAGATATTCTTTCATTATGGGGAAATTTTCATGTACAAACAGTTCTAAAGGTACAAAGTGAAGAGGAAAGAATTATCCTGCCTGCTGCATCCTTACTTTAGTATGCAAAATCAGATATTTAGATTATTCAAAGTATGTACAAAATAAATATACATTGGCCCTCAGTTATGGTCAAAAGGCATCCTATAAGAGAAATCATCAACTTGTATGTGTGGCCTGTGTAACATTCATTTGCCTGCATAGAGATAAGACTTAATCTTTACTTTGGTATATTCTGGATAATTTGAGACTGCCAAATAAAGCAATAAATTAAAGTTGATAAACATATGCAATATCTTGCTGCTTATGGTTAAGGCCTAAAAGAATTTCACACAAACTTACCTTATACAAAAAAATAAATTATTTTCTACAATTGTTAAACTCTTAGAAATAAAGATCCTTTCACAAAATCTAATAATATGAAAAAGAACAAGAAAGTTCTTTTCCCAGTGGAAGAACCTTGTAATAATTCAGTTCAAATTGATAAGCATTTTTTTTAGCATTTAGTAATTCACTGAAAATTTACAAAACCATTAGAAATTCTCCCAGACTGTATATCTTTTCTCCTAATGCACATAAAATCAAAAAGCAAGGAGCTAAAAGAAAAAGAATTTTAGAGGTAACTAGTCATTTGAACAACACAGGAGAACTAAAAGGGAAACTGGAAAGTGGGAAATTCCTCTCAAATAGAAAGAATGGAGGGCCATCCTATATAAGTAGCCCACACTCAAGGAGGAAAGACATTCACTCTGCAAACTCTTGAAGACTCAGCTTCAGCACCTACTAGCAGAACAGGCAGCCCTGTGCCTGATTTCACCATGACCTACCGGTGCCTCCTCCAGATGGTTCTCCTGCTGTGCCTCTCCACCACAGCGCTTTCCAGGAGCTACAGCTTGCTTCGATTCCAACAAAGGCGGAGCCTTGAGGTGTGCCAGAACCTCCTGTGGCAGTTACCTTCAACTCCTCAACATTGCCTCGAGTCCAGGATGGACTTCCAGATGCCTGAGGAGATGCAGCATGCACAGCAGTTCCAGAAGGAAGATGCCGTATTGGTCATCTATGAGATGCTCTGGCAGATCTTCGGCATTCTCACCAGAGACTTCTCCAGCACTGGCTGGTCTGATACCATCATTGAGCACCTCCTTGTGGAACCTCTATGGGCAGGTGAATCGTCTGGAGCCAATCCAGAAGGAAATAAAGCAGAAGCAAAATTCCACTATGGGAGACACGACCGTTCTTCACCTGAGGAAATATTACTTCAACCTCGTGCAGTACCTGAAGTCCAAGGAGTACAACAAGTGTGCCTGGACAGTCGTGCGAGTGCAAATACTCAGGAACTTTTCTTTCCTGAGAAGGCTAACAGGTTACCTCCGTGACTGAACATCTCTTACCTGTGGCTCTGGGAAGGGACAATGTGACTTTGAGGTGAGACTCTCCCGCAGCAGAGGCTCTTGAAGTAACTGACAATGCAATGCACTGGATTTCAATGGACAGTTAAATACTGTAAGCTATTTTTAAATGTATTTATGAATTATTTATTTATTTAAACTTTTATATGGGAAATAAATTATTTATGAAACAAAATTGAACATGGCAGTTTCAATGTCAACTTGATTTATGTGAGAACACATATTAAAAATTGGCAAGCACCCTGGAGACATTTACTGTAAAACAAGCCTGCAGAATAGTAGTTTCCAGCCCCTGCCTTTGAGGAATTTAAAATAGAAGACACGTGGAATGTCCAAGTTATAGGCATACTCTCCGTGTATCCGTAGTTTGCCTGCTCGTCTCCTTCACTTCCTTAAATGTATCAGGCAGCTCATGCTGTAGGGCCTTGCTCTATGATGTGGGGTTCTTTTGTCTTTTTTTCAACTAGGGGAAAGTGTACCCCACCTTATATTTGAGAGTCTTACAAAGTAAGCCTTCTTGATGTCAATAAATTTTGGGCAAATTCCATTCAGTTTATACAATTCTTACTACATAAAATGAAAAATTCGGACCTTCTAAATGGCCTTCGTTTCTGCACACTTTAACTCTCATTTCCAACAATGCAGTCCTGTGAAAGAGGTTTCAGGGACAGGAGTTAAAAATTACTTAAGAGGGTCACGGGGTCATTAAAAACTGTCAGATATGGTAATCCCTCAATTAAAAGGAAGTGAAAAGTAATCTTGAGGGTTGGCCCTCCCATGGCCCCAAGGCGGACAGTGCCGTTGCGGCCACTGTGCTCCACTCTGTACCCAGCGCCCTCCCACAGTCCCACCGCGAACAGCCTCTGAGCCACCGCGGGATTCCACCGTGTTCGCAACGCCCCCCACCCCCACGCCCACCCCCACATCGTGGTCAAGCCCACAGTCTCATCACGGGCACTGTATTCCACTATGCTCCAATTTGCGGAACACGCTCCCATCGACTCACTGCAAATCGTCTCCGAGCCGCCGCGGGATTCGACCGCGTGAGCCACGCCCCGGCAGGTTCCCACGGCGAATAACCGACCTCTTAGCCGCCGCGCTCCTTGTGCGCAACGCCTACCCGCCCCCACCATCGTCACCGAACCGAAAGTGTCATCGCCGCCGCTGCGTTTCACTTTGTGCACAAGCCCTCCCGCCGTTCCACAGCGAACAGTCTCCTAGGCCGCGCGATTCCAGCGGGTTCCCAGTGCCCGCCGCTCCCGACCCCCTATCACGGTGGGACAGCCAGTAGTCTCACCGCAGGCACCTTCTTTCACTTTGTCAGCAACGCCCCCACAGCGCCCGGTAACCAATGTTTCATGCCCACCTTCTAGTTTCACTTTGGGCACACCGCTGTCCATCCTCGCATCGCCAATAATCCCATCACCGAGGCCAGGTCCCTTTCTCTGAGCTTTGGCTGCATCGCGCTGGAAACGAGCCCCAGTCTGTAAAATCAGCCTCATCTCTCTCAGAACCCGCGCCTCGGGTGGTTCTTTTCCTCAAACATGGCCTGGTTCAGGTTTGGAAAGAAGGCGATCTTTCCGAAAATGCATATTCTGGCTCCCTACTCAGGACAGCGGAAACAAGGGCGTTTCCATAAAAGGGCTAATGATATGCGCACCCTTGAATCAGTGCTCCTATAAAAAGCTCTGTGGAAACTGCGTCCTGTCTCTCCAGCAGCCCCATGAGAGTCAACTGCCAACTCTCCCAAGACTGCGATTCGAAAGCAGAAGCGATCGAACCGCAGCCGAGCGCGCTCTCGCGGTCGCCTGAGAAGCAAGCGGTCAGCGGTCCCATCTCAGCGCTCTTTGTTCATCGTTTCTCGGTGCTCGCGCGCTCCCTTCCGGCCGTCTGCAGAATCACTGACATTCTCTATGGCCCACATCCACTTGCTGGTGGAAGGAGTGATGCTCTGCTGCATCCCTACTTGCTCTCTTCGCTGGAACGTGCCTGGGATCCACTGCCAGAAAAACAAGGAAATCTTCAAACACTTGAAATACATGCAAAGGATCCGCTCTCAGTCGCGCCTAAAGGACAGAGCCACTTCAGATTTCCTTGGAAAAGAAAGATCACTCCAGTGCAGATGACTCAAGGCCCCTGCTATCACTATCTGAAGCTCCAGCAGAGCTTCCAACTCTTCAGCACGGAGGACAGCCGTGCTACTTGGAACAGCTCTCTGATGGATAAACTCCTCTCCAGCCCGGATCAGAGCCTGAAACAATTGAAGCAGATGGAAGAAGACAATCTGTGCTGTTCTCATTTGGGACGCCCTTCCCGGGAGTATTTCCATGGCATCCATCTCTACCTCAGGGAACAGGAATACAGCCATTTTCCCCGAGAGGCTCTCACAGTGAAAATTAAAAGTGCCTTTCCCTCATATAAGAATCCTCAAGAAACCTCCACAAATAAAGATGTTTATATTTGTAACACTCGCTAATGTATTACATTATTTTTTGCTTCTTGCTCCAGAGAAATTGTACTCATAATGCTCTGCAGGCATTGAAAAATGTCTGAAATGAAAATCATGATTTTCCAGAAACGGGTGTGGACAGCAGAACAGAATGTCTTTTCTTGTATAAAGATCTTTTGATCATCATTGAAAAGATCTCTTGATGTCTAAGTGAAAGTGAAGTCGCTCAGTCGTGTCCAACTCTTTGACCCTGTGGACTGTAGCCCTCCAGGCTCCTCCGGCCATGGGATTCTCCAGGCAAGAATACTGGAGTGGGTTGCCATTTCCTTCTCCAGGGGATCTTCCTGACCCAGGGATTGAACCTAGGTCTCCCACATTGCAGGTAGATGCTTTAACCTCTGAGCCATCAGGGAAGCCCCTTTGATGTCTAAGGGGCTGGTATTTTCTATACTCAACATTCAGAGTTTGTTTCTCATGGACAAGTTTTCAGAATCCTCTGTTCTTAAAGATCTTTCTCAGTTAATTCTAGGTGCTATAGAGGTAAAGAATAAACTATGAGGATTTTCATCATCATAGAAACTTATCTTTCCTTCTCTGAAGAGCACAATGCAGGCCTTCTGGATCAGGTGAATATTCTGGTTTGCTCACATTCAAAGACTGATTCGGGACACAGGTACATTCTGTTTTGTGGCTTTTTCCATCATCAACATGTGACTCCAAGTTTGTCTGTGGTACTTGAATCTACTACACTCAGCAGTAAAGGGATGAAGTCTGGTGGCTCACAGGGGATGCTTCCAAGGGCCAGGACTATACAGGGCAAGAGCATTTCCTCTCAGGTTCCATGGCCTGGATTTATCCTCATGGGAATCTCATTGCAAGCAAGTTGGGAAACTACTGGGTGATGAATGGATGAAGAGATAAGTTCAGGGTGCTGACTTTCAACAATGCCCAACACGAAAGTTGTGGGTTAAGTTTTTGGGGGCAAAATGAGGACTGCAGCCCAGGAGATAGCAGCACGTCAGATTGCCCTGAGAAGCTGTTCTAAAGAGGCACAGGGGAATATATGTGATGTTGGTGAAGGGAGAGTACATGGAATCATGTACCTATTTTTTTGTAGAAGTTTTCTGTCAGTGTCGTGAAGGTTTCTTGGAGTCACAAGAAGCAGTTGTCACCATGAAGGATTTTCGTGCTTTTCTAGATACGAGGAGATAGAAGAATTGGGTTCATAAAATGGGCTCCTAAAAACATCTAACCTTCTGAAGACTTGTTCTACCAGTTTTCCCTGCTCACAGCATGCCTCACTTCTGCTTTCCACCCTAGATTCCTTTCCAGGGGTGTTAAAAGTCAGCAGCTGCAAGAGCACATGATTTAATCCCTGTAGGAAGATGGCAAGTGCCAATGGCATGTGCTAATTTGTTCTTGACAGGGCATGAGACCATGTTTCACGTTGAGCGGAACAAGTAATGTTCTTGCTTGCACACACTTCGTTAAAATACAGTCTGACCCAAATGCTTTTTCTCCAAGTTCAGCTTTGGGGAGAATGACAGGAATGCCAGTCATAGTTCACAGTATCATCGACTGTTTGAA
This sequence comes from Nanger dama, assembly GCA_917880005.1. Classification (NCBI taxonomy): domain Eukaryota; kingdom Metazoa; phylum Chordata; class Mammalia; order Artiodactyla; family Bovidae; genus Nanger; species Nanger dama. The sequence continues at coordinate 182,984 of CAKJTW010000017.1, forward strand.
AGAAACGTCCAAGCTGATCCCCAACGGCATTGCCTACAGGAAAATATCCAGTGTAGACACATTACAGGCTGTTTCCTTACTACCTGAGGGAGACAAGAAAAGAATAATTAGGCAGTTCCTTGCAACTACTTGAGGATGACTGAAGAAAATGTGATGAGTGAGTCTTCCATTTGGGTTCAGGCCCAAGAGCCTCATCCTGATCTTCTAAATATTGGAAATGGAAAGTTGAAGATAGTCTTCCTAAAATATTTTCAAAAACTATCTCACACATGCTGTGTGTGTAGACCAAGAAAACCTAAAAATTTTTGTATCACTAAAAAGAGTTAAAGTTAATTGCAACTGATTAAACAGTATATAAAATATTTGACACATTATTATACTTAGTCTATTAATTATCACTAACGGTCACTTAATTAGTATTCCTGTTACCCTGCTGATGAGGTAACATTTATGGTGCAGGAAAGTGAATAATACAGGATAAGATAGCACTTCAAGTAAACATTTACTTTTCACCCTTTTATGTTAAAGTGGCAACACACATGTATACTTATTTAATATACATTGTACAAGTGTGTGTTTATACATACAACTATACTGTTGTTCGGATGCTAAGTTGTATCTGACATTTTGCCATCCCATGAAGTGCAAAATGCCAGGCTTCCCTGTCCTTCACTATCTCCCAGAGTTTACTCAAACTCACATCCATTGAATCAGTGAATGCCAAGCAACCAGCTCATCCTCTGTTGACCCCTTCTCCTCCTACCCTCAATCTTTCCCATCAGGGTCATTTCAATGGGTCATTTTCTTCTCAGCAGGTGGCCAAAGTATTAGAGCTTCAGCTTCAGCACCTGTCCTTTCAATGCATATTCATGGTTGATTTCCTTTAGGAATGACTGGTTTGATCTCCTTGCTGGCCAAGGGACTCTCAAGAGTGTTCTCTAGCACCACAGTTTGAAAGAATCAATTCTTCAGCACTCAGCCTTCATTATGGTCCTTTATGGTCTCACATCCATACACCACTACTGGAATAACCGTAGCTTTGACTACATGGACGTTTATCAGCAACATGATATCTGTTTTTTAACACACTGTCTAGGTTTGTCATAAATTTTCTTCCAGGGAGAAAGAATCTTTTAATTTAGTGGCTGCAGTCACCATCCATAGTGATTTCGGACCCCAAGAAAATAAAATCTCACACTGTTTCCACTTTTTCCCCATCTATTTTCCATGAAGTAATGGGACTGGATGCCATGATCTTCGTTTTTCGAATGTTGATACACGTGTATATGTATATTTATTTTGGGGGTCTGGTTTAGCCATGCCTCAAATTAGTTCTCTAAAAGGTGGTTACTTTCGATCAGGGAAACAACAGATGTCCCTTATTTTTAAAGTTATACACCATTTGTAGCTCATCGTGAATAAATATATCAGAGTCAAGTGTGCTTCATCATGAAAAATAATAAAACAACAGAAAATTAATTCACTTTATGGAAGTGAAAAAATGGATAGGTTTAATGTATGAAATTGGTAAATTGGAAAAAATGAAATTGTCACTAAAATGTCCATGGCTAAGGATATAAAAATAGAGAAAAATGGCAAATGTATGCAATAATGAACAACCATTTTTTTCCATCATTGAAAACAAAGGTGAATATGTGGATCTAAGAACATACATTTCACATGACTAGAATGAGTATTTGTTTTCTCTTCACTTCTGTATTTGTTTCTTTGTGTTTAAATTGGCAGAACAGCAAAATGTTCTTTAATTTCCAATTTCCTGCCTTCTTCCCAGGTGGTGTTCAGAGGAGACCAATATAGTCAGTCTCTAAGCCAGTATTTGACTACAGCCCATAGATGGCAGCGTAACTCCAGTTCATGTATCACTTGTTTCAACTGCATCACTCACTAGTCCACCAAGATCACAAGCCTGAGGACCTGAACACAGAGAAGGAAGGCTGCCTCAGATCTTCATTCTCTCAGTACTTTAGCTTGGTCCTTGCTCCAGTCCATCACTAGGTAACAGATCCCTGAAGCAAGGCCATGAAAGACTTCCAGGAACACATGGAGAGCCTGGTGTGATGAAGTAACCCCTGCCGCTAAACTCTCTCCCCTCAGGCCTAACTTGACTCCCCTGCTTTCTTGGTTAAAGCTTCTAGGGTAGCCAACAAAGTGGGAGAGTCTATGTGACACTCAAATAGATTTCTCCATTGTTTCCTTAGTTGTACATGTACTCGGATGCAATCTCGATAGAAGTTTTGAAGAATACGTCAGGAGACATGATGTCTAATGATGGCAACAGTCATCATTCAAAAAGATTTTGACTCCCAGGATGAGAACTGTCTTCAGAGCAAGTTTACAAGCTAGATAAGAATATGAATCTCATTGCTGTATTCTCATATGCTTCACCTTAAAGTGAGAATTGTTTCATTCAAGTTGATTAGGGCCTTATTGACCACAGGACTCCAAAAATTTGCAATCATCACATTTGGAATTCATGGCACTCGTTTTGCAAACTGCATCCAACTTTCCATCATTCTCAGTGCATTCAAAATTAATGTATCTTATTTTCTTAAATAAACTATTTTAACTTTAAGACATTCCCTTTGTTTATACTTGAACATAGCTTCACGTATATTTCTATTCCTATCAAGTCTCTTGTGAACATTTACTATGTTGACTAAAGCAACAGTCCTAGTAAGAACTAGAAGTGAATAGTCACATCAGTGGAAGTTGCTTTAGAAAGTTTATTATTATTTTGGCTGTGCCACATGGTTTATGAGACCTTAGTTCCCTGACTGGGGATTGAACCCAGGCCCAAGCCGTCAAAGTGCTGAGTCCTAACCATTGAATGGCCAAGGAAGTCTCCAATTACTTTAAATTTTGCAGTTTTAGTTGTTCAGTTTTTCATTCAAGGATTCAGAGAAACTCTAAATTGCTTTAACATTATATATTTGCTTTAAATAAATGACTATTGGAGAACTGAAGGGAGAATGACAAGGGTCAAAAACATGTAAAAGTTACATTAAAGGTAAAGCATAAATTCAATACATTTGAGACCTAACCTCATAAAGGTTAAAATAATAAATATTAATAGAGTCTGTGAAACTTACAAGAATCTGTTGATTGATTAAAGCACAAACTCCACTATTACTTTGAAGAGGAAAAAAACTTAAAATCAAATAATACTAAATAATACCAAAACAAGGACAACACAGAGGCAGGCCAAAACAGAGCAAGAAAATACAATACAGGAAATAGAGGTGTCAATGTTAATGTCACCGAGATCTTTGCCATTAATATCAATATTGATATACTTGAGAATTACAGAAATAAAGACAGTAAATTTGAGAAAGAAGTCCAATATACATAAGAAACACATTGAATTTATAATTAAATATAAAAGCACTTGAGCTAAATTTCAAATGGTATAAACACTGAGTAAAGAATATAACGTTATGAAGCAACGTGAACAGAAACACGGTGGCACTGAAGTTTCCCCTGAATGCTGTGCTTGAGCTGAGTCGCTTCAGTCGTGTCTGACTCTTTGTGACCCCATGGAGCACAGGCTGCCAGGCTCTTCTGCCCATGGGATTCTCCTGGCAAGAATCCTGGAGTGGGTTGCCATGCTCTCCTCCAGGGGAGTTTCCTGACTAGGTGTCAAACTGGTGTCTCCTCTTGTCTCCTGAACTGGCAGGCAAGTTCTCTACCATTAGCTCCACCTGGGAAGCCCAGTACAATGCTGCTAGTCTGTAAAAAGCCATACAGAAAATCAATAAAGAGAAGAAGAATTGAAAGTATGATTAGAAGAGGAAGTTTTTGATTAAGACTCTTGAGCCCTTAACTTAGAATAGGAAATATAACTTGCTTCAAATATTTAAAAACCATTCATGAAAATTATCATACCTTAGACTTCAAAGAGAATATCCATAATTCTTCCAGGGCAAAAATATTTGTATAAGTCGTGTGCTCAGATCACAATGCCTGCCATTAATTCTAAAATTATTTTAGAGCATCATTTAGAGATTTAACATCATGCCAATAAATTATATCAAATCAAAAGTAAAACAAAAAATAAGAAATTTAGTAAGTTATGGAAATTAAATTACTATTCCTCAAACTTCCAGAAGAAAAGTTGCACACTGACATCAATTCATATCCTGGAAACATGAATTGAAAATAGATTGGCCTCGTTCATTAATTCAACATGAATATTTAAATACCATTAATGGAAATAGTATAAGAAAATAACTGTCATATGCCCACCTGTGAATAACCATAATCTGACCATCTGTCAATTCTCTAGAGTGAAACTAGATGTTATAAAGAGAGTGGCTAGTTCAGCTCATAACTCAAATAGTCATCATCCAGGTTCTTCCCCCAGAACAATCATTGTGCACGCAGCAGAGGTGCTTGTCACATAGCATATTACAGAGACTACAAAGACTGCAACAGAGAATATTTTTAAAATGTATACTCCGAAGTTCAGACTTCATAAAAGTCATCATCTTGCTGTTTCACTAAGGATCTTCTTAAGTGAAACTGTCCTTTAACATTTCAAGTATATTGTTGGTAAAAATATGACAATTACTATGACATTGAGGTGCCACTGCTTTGATTGACACGAAGCCTCCAGCAATATTGCTCTAATATAGAATGCATTATTGCTCTATACTAGAGCAATATTGCATAGGAACCTGGAATGTTAGGTCCATGAATCAAGGCAAATTGGAAGTGGTCAAACAGGAGATGGCAAGAGTGAACATCAACATTTTAGGAATCAACAAACTAAAATGGACTGGAATGGGTGAATTTAGCTCAGATGACCATTATATCTACTATTGTGGGCAAGAATCCCTTAGCAGAAATGAAGTAGCCATCATCATCAACAAAAGAGTCCAAAATGCAGTACTTGGATGCAGTCTCAAAAATGAGAGATCTCTGTCTGTTTCCAAAACAAATCATTCAATATCATGGTAATTCAAGTCTATGCCTCAACCAGTAATGCTGAAGAAGCTGAAGTTGAATGGTTCTATGAAGATCTACAAGAACTTTTAGAACTAACACTCTAAAAATATGCCCTTTTCATTATAGGGGACTGGAGTGCAAAAGTAGGCAGTCAAGAAACACCTAGAGTAACAGGCAAATCTGGCCTTAGAGTATATAACGAAGCAGGGTAAAGGCTAATAGAGTCTTGCCAAGAGAATGCACTGGTCATAGCAAACACCCTCTTCCAACAACACAAGAGAAGATTCTACACATGGACATCACCAGATGGTCAACACCAAAATCAGACTGGTTATATTCTTTGCAGCCAAAGATGGAGAAGATCTATACAGTCAGCAAAAACAAGACTGGGAGCGGACTGTGGCTCAGATCATGAACTCCTTATTGCCAAATGCAGATTTCAATTGAAGAAAGTAGGGAAAACCACTAGACCATTCAGGTATGACCTAAATCAAATCCTTTACGATTATACAGTGGAGGTGAGAAATAGATTTAAGGGACTGGATCTGATAGACAGTGCCCTGGAGTACTATGGACAGAGGTTCGTGACATTGTACAGGAAACAAGGAGTAAGACCATCTCCAAGAAGAAGAAATGCAAAAAAGCAAAATGGCTGTCTGAGGTGGCCTTACAAATAGCTGTGAAAAGAAGAGAAGCCAAAAGCAAAGGAGAAAAGGAAAGATATACCCATCTGAACGCAGAGTTCCAAAGGATGGCAAGGCGAGATAGAAAAGCCTTCCTCAGTGATCAGTGCAAAGAAATAGAGGAAAACAACACAATGGGAAAAGCTAGAGATCTCTTCAAGAAAGTTAGAGATACCAAGGGAACATTTCATGCAAAGATGGGCTCAAAATGGACAGAAATTGTATGACCCTAACAGAAGCAGAAGAGGTGTCAAGAATACACTGAAAAGAAAGAAAGAACGTAAAGTTGCTCAGTCGTGTCCAACTCCTTGCAACCCTGTGGACTGTAGCCTACCAGGCTCCTCCGTCCATGGGATTCTCCAGGTGAGAATACTGGAGAGGGTTGCCATTTCCTATTCCAGGGAATCTTCCGGACCCAGGGATTGAACCTGGGTCTCCCATATTGCAGGTAGATGCTTTAATCTCTGAGCCACTAGGGAAGCAGAACTATACAAAAAGATCTTCATTACCCAGATAATCATGATGGTGTGATCACTCACGTAGACCCAGACATCCTGGAATGTGATGAAGTCAAGTGGGCCTTAGAAAGCATCACTATGAACAAAGCTAGTAGAGATGATGGCATTCCAGTTGAGCTATTTCAAATCCTGAAAGATGATGATTTGAAAGAGCTGCACTCAATATGTCAGCAAATTTGGAAAACTCAGCAGTGGCCACAGGACTGGAAAAGGTCAGTTTTCATTCCAATCCCAAAGAAAGGCAATGCCAAAAAATGCTCAAACTACCACACAATTGCACTCATCTCACACAATAGTACAGTAATGCTCAAAGTTCTCCAAGCCAGGCTTTAGCAATACATGAAGTCTGAACTTCCAGATGTTCAAGCTGGTTTTAGAAAAGGCAGAGGAACCAGAGATCAAATTGCCAGCATCCTCTGGATCACTGAAAAAGCAAGAGAGTTCCAGAAAAACATCTGCTTCTGTTTTATTGACTAAGCCAAAGCCTTTGACTGTGTGGATCACAATAAACTGTGGAAAATTCTGAAAGTGATGGGAATACTAGACCACTTGTATGCAGGTCAGGAAGCAACAGTTAGAACTGGACATGAAACAACAGACTGGTTCCAAATAGGAAAAGGAGTACATCGAGACTGTATATTGTCACCCTGCTTATTTAACTTCTATGCAGAGTACATCATGAGAAACACTGGGCTGGAGGAAGCACAAGCTGGAATCAAGACTGCTGGGAGAAATATCAATAACCTCAGATATGCAGATGACATGACACCACCCTTTTGACAGAAAGTGAAAAACTAAAGATCCTCTTGATGAAAGTGAAAGAGGAGAGTGAAAAAGTTGGCTTAAAGCTCAACATTCAGAAATCTAAGATCATGGCATCCAGTCCCATCACTTCGTGGTAAATAAATGAGGAAACAGTGGAAACAGTGGTTGACTTTATTTTGGGGGGCTCCAAAATCACTGCAGATGGTGACTACAGCCATGAAATTAAAAGACGCTTACTCCTTGGAAGGAAAATTATAACCAACCGAGATAGCATATTAAAACGAGGAGACATGCATTTTGTGACTAGACAAAGGTCCATCTAGTCAAGGCTATGGTTTTTAAGTAGTCAGGTAAGGATGTGAGAGTTGGACTATAAAGAAAGCTGAGCACCAAAGATTTGATGCTTTTGAATTATGGTGTTGGAGAAGACTCTTGAGAGTCCTTTGGACTGCAAGGAGATCAAATCAGTCCACCCTAAAGGAGATGAGTCCTGGGTGTTCATTGGAAGGACTGATGTTGAAGCTGAAACTCCAATACTTTGGCCACTTGATGCGAAGAGCTGACTCATTTTAAAAGACCCTGATGCTGGGAAAGATTGAGGGCAGGAGGAGAAGGGGAAGACAGAGGATGAGATGGTTGGATGGCGTCACTGACTCATGGACATGAGTTTGGGTAAACTCTGGGAGTTGCTGATGGACAGGGAGGCTTGGCATGCTGCAGTCCATGGGGTCGCAAAGAGTTGGACACGACTGAGTGACTGACCTGAACTGAAGCCTTCTGAATAAAGAGGGAACGGGGTTACCCATTCTGAGTCATAGAAGGAACAAGGGACAGTTTGAGGAGGGATTGAATGTGATTCTTGAGACACAGATTAGACGAGGGAGGGAGATAAATGGAGAAAAGCCTAGGTCATGGACACAGTTGCCTGCTTGGGGCCTATAAGAACCAGAGCGCTTTCAAGGATTAGTGGAGAACCACATAGATCATGGGAGGTCAATCTGCATATGTGGAATCTAGGATCCTGGAGTAGGATGAGGAAGGGAGAGTAAGTTCTCAACACTTGGCCACTCTTGCAAAAAGAGTCTTCCTGAACTGTTCAAAATGAGGCAAAAAAAATAGCAAGGCAGGCTGGGGATTGCAGAGACAGCTAGGACGTCTGAGAACCAGTAGCTGCCATGATAAATGTGACTTGAAAGAAGTAAAGAGGGCTTCTTAAGCTTATTTATATTTATAAAACACACATGTCATTGCTAAACTTTTAGATAATTCATACAAAGAATAGCCTACCCTTGGCCTCTAGGAGGATGCACCCTAATCCTATACTGTTAACAATTTAACGGGTATCCTTCTAGACATTTTCATATGTAGTTAGTCAATCTATCATATGGACATACCAATGTATATCACATAAATATCAATTTTTCATATATTTCAGTTTCACATTTATTTATATTTCCTTGAAAATAGGTCTTTGAGATTTTTCTTCATTAGTACATAAAGATAGATTGCCTAGTTATAAATTCCAGCATTGTGTCTTAACTGCAAAAACTAACTACAATAACTGTCTTAACTAAGATAATCATAAAAGCTTATCTTGAAAGTGTGGTAAGATTAATTGCTTTAATTTATAGCACATGCTCAGAATGGTACCAGACACTTCCCAAGTGATCCTAATGTATTAATTCTTTGGGTTTGAATCTGGTTAGAAGACTGTTTCCTGATGTTCTGGGTCTGTGGTCAGGAAGATGAGGCAGTTCCCAGAGAGCTGTTCAGAGACAGGTTCCTGGAGCTCACCCATTGCACAGAGAGAGGAGGAATAGCATTCACTGGGATGACAAGGCCAAGTAGGTTGCAACAATACCCAGAGTTCTAGACGGAAACATTCCTACGTGGCACACAGGCCAGCTGTTTATAAGGACTCATCCCCAGCCTCACTGGATTCTTGGTTCCCCTGGAGTTTAGGAGCTCAGAGTTTCAGCCAGAAGACACACGAGTCTGGCAGGCAGTCAGGAGGATCCTCTGCCCTGAGCACTCAACTCAGCCAGGAGGCCAGGCCAGAGGGGATCCCCAGGCTGCATCCTGAAATCCCTTTGGCAGCTTGCATTTAGTTTCCTTTTCACTTGTTGCATCAACTTCCTTGCTGTTTTTGCCTTCTGGGGTTCATTACGCAATCTCTGATGATGCAACGAAACTCAAGTCACTAGTCGGTTTTAAATATGTAGATGGCTTTGCTTTGGGCTGTTTCACTTTAAGGAAGATTCAAAAACTGCCTCAGAGACAGGAAACTAACCCAGAACCCACACAGTGGGACTTGCTCACGTGTCAGCAGAGGAGGGCCCCCTGAGGCTTGTTCAGCAGCTGCTGCCAACGTGTTATCCCTTTCAACCATTTTCTCAACCTTGCGTTAGCTGCACTCACTGCACTCCTGATAGTGATTCTGGGAATTAGAGTCCAGCTGAGAGAACGGCCTGGGATCTGAAGTAAATACAGGCTTGATACAGACGGGCATGTTCTGGAAGGGCCAGTCTGAGTGTCCAGCAGCAGTGGTTCCTGGCACCAAACAGTGAAAACAAGGCCTGGGCTGCTCCTGCCTGTTCCTGGGCCATCGACATTCTGAGAGTGACAGGGGTGCAGAGTGTGGGAGCTTCTGGCTGGGTGTGTTCTGGAGGAGTTAGGAGAGCTAGGCAGAGAGGCCTTCAGCCAAGTATCTACTTCCAGCTGCATCCTGATTGAGCTGAAAAAAATTGCACAATGAGTCTATCCAAGGCCTGTGGCAAGATGTCCAGGGTGTGAGAAAGGGCAAGAGAGAAGCCTGCAACCAGGGCACTTGGATCTCTCTGCATGCTGTCCCTCTCCACACCAGGTGGGAGGCCTGAGGAGGGGCTCTGGGCCCACCAGCTGTTGGCTGTGAGCACAGGGCAGCCCCAGCCTGGGCGGATTCAGCCTCAGGTGCTGAGAGAGGGCGAGAGTGAGGCTGCAGCTGGAAGGTGGGAAGACACATTCTTCCCCCAGCTGGAGACAGACTTTCCATCGTGGTCCTGAAGCTTCCCAGGAGCTCTCTAGGTTTCTGAGCAAAATGTTTAGGTTGGCCTATTTGTAAATTTTGTATACATTTATACAAATGGTCTGTGTTTTCTTTTGGGTTGAGTTTCATTTACTCACTACTATGTTTGTGTGTTTATCTTGTTACAAGATCTTTGTACATCTTGTTATTAACAACCCTATTATAAGCATAGGTAACAACTTATTTATTTATGCCAGTTTAAAGTATATTTAGGTCATTTCGTGTTTGGTACTGTTACCAGTAGTGCTGGTATAAATATTCTTTACTTATATCCTGCTGTATATTCACTTGATTTTTTTCCAGGGTGATTGCTGGACTTACCAGGTCATAGGCTATGCATATTTCAGCTTTGCTACAAAATAGTTTTTAAAGTACAATTTCATACACCAGATAGTGGTTGCTCTATACGATCATCACACTTACATCTTCAGTCCTTTAAAATTTTTATTTGCAGACAATATATTTATTTAAAAATTTGAAAATCCAATCAAATACTTTTAGATATAGCGCTTCTAAAGTTAGCCAGATTAAAAACCAAAGTTATTTTGATATGTGTTTGTGTATGAAATGCAAGGAAAACCGAGTCCATTAAATGGTAGAAAAATTTAATGAAAAAAGTGTTTCATTCATTCTTGCAACAACAGTAAATAATAAATACGTTGGAAAAAACCTCAGAAAGAATATGAAAAATATATAATCAAGCCAGTAGCAAAACTTTATTGAGAATCATTTTTAAAATAGTCCAATAAATTGGCAGCAATTGCTTCTTTTATGAAGTGGTTAAGAAACATTTGCTAAATATGTGCTCACTAAATGACAGTGTGAGTCTCAGTAGGAGGTGGCCTTGGCATTCTCCTATTGTAGACTCTGTATTCCCTTCTCACGGATGCTGACCACCTCATCACCACATGCTTACATGTCTTTGCTCACTCAGACGAAGTATTGGTTGGGCAAATTGCTTAACCCTTATTGATGATCAAGATGAAAAAAAAAGACAATCTCAGTGTAACAGAGAAAGCTTCTATTCTTCATTAGTTTCTGGCCATCTAATTTGAATCAAATTTCAATTATAGACTTGTATTTAGAGGCCAAAAGGGAAGGTAACTGGGCCTGTCAATGCTACATTCAAAAGGATTAAGGTCTAGGACTTCCCTTGTGGGCCAGTGGTTAAGATCCCACCTGCCAGTGCAGGGGACCTGGGTTCTAGCCCCGCTCAGGAAGAATGATGTGCTGTGAGGCCCCTGCGCCCGTGCACCACAAGTACTGAGCTGGGCCCTGGAGTCTGTGCTCTGCAGCAAGAGAAAGCTCCACAGTGAGAAGCCCAAGCACCTCAGCTAGAGCTCAGCCCATGCTTGCTCCAACTAGAGAAAGCCCCTGCTGCCACAGAGAGCCAGTCCAGTCATAAAGTAATTAATTAAAAATTACCTGCTGCTGCTGCTAAGTTGCTTCAGTCATGTCCGACTCTGTGCGACGCCATGGACGGCAGCCCACCAGGCTCCCCTGTCCCTGGGATTCTCCAGGCAAGAACACTGGAGTGGGTTGCCATTTCCTTCTCCAATGCATGAAAGTGAGAATTGAAAATGAAGTCGCTCAGTCATGTCCGACTCTTAGCGACCCCATGGCCTGCAGCCCACCAGGTTCTTCCGTCCATGGGATTTTCCAGCCAAGAGTACTGGAGTGGGGTGCCATTACATTTTATGAAGAACTCCTTAATGCCCCTCCCTCCTCTCGCCCCCTGTCCCACACACACTCTGGTTGTAGCAACCTTTTTTTTTTTTTGCTGTTTTTATTTTTATTTTTTTAATACTTTATTCTACATTACAATACTGTATTTGTTTTGCCATACATTGACATGAATCAGCCACAGGTGTCCACGATCTCCCAATGCCGAAGCCCCCTCCCACCTCCCATCCCATATCATCTCCCTGGATCATCCTGTGCACCAGCCCCAAGCATCCTGTATCCTGTATTGAACATAGACTGGCGCTTCGTTTCTTACATGATAGTATACATGTTTCAATGCCATTCTCCCAAATCATCCCACCCTCTCCCTCTCCCTCAGAGTCCAAAAGTCTGTTCTATACCTCTGTGTCTCTTTTGTTGTCTCACATAGGGGGTCATCATTACTATCTTTCTAAATTCCATATATATGTGTCAGTATCAGAGAAATGCAAATCAAGACCACAATGAGGTACCATTTCACACCAGTCAGAATGTCTGCGATCCAAAAGTCTACAAGCACTAAATGCTGGAGAGGATGTGGAGAAAAGGGAACCCTCTTACACTGCTGGTTGGGAATGCAAACTAGTACAGCCACTATGGAAAACAGTGTGGAGATTCCTCAAAAATTGCAACTAGAACTGCCTTATGACCCAGCAATCCCACTGCTGGGCATACACACCAAGGAAACCAGAATTGAAAGAGACACATACACCCCAATGTTCATTGCAACGCTGTTTATAATAGCCAGGACATGGAAACAACCTAGATGTCCATCAGCAGATGAATGGATAAGAAAGCTGTGGTACATATACACAATGGAGTACTACTCAGCCCTTAAAAAGGATAAATTCGACTCAGTTCTAATGAGATGGATGAAACTGGAGCTGATTATACAGAGTGAAGTAAGCCAGAAAGCAACTTTTTATTTAGTTTCTTGTTTTTGGTTCTGAGACTTGTGGGATCTTAGTTCTCTGACCAGGGATGGAACTCGGGCCTCCTGCCCTGAAGGCACAGAGTCCCAACCACTAGATCTCCGGGGAATTCCTGGATCTCCTTCTTTTTACCTAATATTCTTTTTCTTTTCCGGGATGTCATTCAGGATGCCCCATTACCTTTAATTGCCACGTCTTTAGGCCCCTCAGGCTATGACAGTTTCTCAGTAGTAGACATTTTATGTTATTGTCAATGGTATCATTTTTAAATGTCAGTTTCCAACTTTTAATTGCTCATATAAAAGAAGTGGTTGGTTTTTAATATTGATCTTGTTTTCCTACTGCTCCCTCCATCTTGAGCTGTGTTGGCCACCATGGAGCCAACAACCCCATGTGGCCAGCTGAGCACTTGACTAGTCCAGTCTGAGCTCTACTATGACTGACAGCATGTACTGTCTTTTGAAGGCACTATGAAAGAGAAGAATGTAACTATCTATTAATAATTTTGTATTGGTTTATGTTGAAATGAGAACATTTAAATATGTTGTGTTAAAATTGACTTATTTTTATTCTTTTGATGTGGCTACCAGAAAAATTTAAATTACATAGGTTTGGCTTGCATTATATTTATTCTGGTCATTGCTGATTTTGAAATGAAATTAATAAACCCCAAAATGCTGCATTTGTTAACCCAGATTAGTTAATAATGAAAGAATACATTCACCGGTTGGACAGTCGGAAAACTTGCAAGAAAAAAAAAATCACCCTTTACTTTCACTAATCAAACATAATCACTATTAAAATACTGGTATATTTCCTTTAATTAGATTTTTTTCTACATGCTTTTACATAGTTGCATTGTATGTATAATTTTATGCCCTGATTTTGAATATAACTAAGTGCTTTTTATTTTGTAATCACACAATATGTCTTCATTATAGGAAAAAGTTTAAAAGTGAGAAAAGAAAGCTAAACATTTAGTAACATTTATTTTATTCTTTCATGCAGATAAAGTGCACTAAGTGATAAAAATGCCTAAGAATCCTATCTCTCAGATATTCTCTTTTATGGGAAAAAAAATCCATGTACAAACAGTTCTAAAGGAACAAAGTGAAAGAATTTTCCTCCTGTTGCATTATTATTCTAGGATATCTACTACCAATAGATGAGTGAAAGTGCCCTGTGATAAAAAAATTGCAGACATATATCAGCATATATATGTGTATCTTTATTAATTTATAAATTTAATAATAATATCATGTCCATTATTAAGTTCAGTTCAGTCACTCAGTCGTGTCTAACTCTTTGAGACCCCATGGACTGCAGCACCCCTGGCTTCCCTGTCCATCACAAACTCCCAGAGCTTGTTCAAACTCATGTCCATTGAGTTAGTGATGCCATCCAACCATCTCATTGTCTGTCACCCCCTTCTCCTCCCGCCTTCAATATTTCCCAGCATCAGGGTCTTTTCCAAGGAGTCAGTTCTTTGCATCAGGTGGCCAAAGTATGGGAGTTTCAGCTTCAGTATCAGTCCTTCCAGTGAATATTCAGGACTGATTTCCTTTAGGATGGACTGGTTGGATCTCCTTGCAGTTCAAAGAACTCTCAAGAGTCTTCACCAACATCACAGTTCAAGAGCATCAATTCTTCAGCGCCCAGCTTTCTTTATAGTCCAACTCTCACATCCATACGTGACTACTGGAAAACCATAGCTTTGATGAGACGGACATTTGTTGGCAAAGTAATGTCTCTGCTTTTTAATATGCTGTCTATATTGGTCATAACTTTTCTTCCAAGGACCAAGTGTCTTTTAATTTCCTGGCTGCAGTCACCATCTGCAGTGATTTTGGAGTCCCCCAAAATAAAGCCTCTCAGTCTTTCCATTGTTTCCTCATCTATTTGTCATGAATTGATGGGACTGGATGCCTTGATCTTTGTTTTTGAAAGTTGAGTTTTAAGCCAGCTTTTTCACTTTCTTTCATTTTCATCAAGAGGCTCTTTAATTCTTCTTCACTTTCTGCCATAAGTGTGGTGTCATCTGCATATCTGAGTTTATTGATATTTCTCCCAGGAACTTTGATTCCAGCTTGTGCTTCATCCTGCCTGGCATTTCGTCTGATATTGCTCTTTTTATTAAATATTCTTGAATGTATGTCTATATATAACCTGACCTTCCTTTTAATGGCTATAAAGTATTCCATTTTGGTCTGTCTGATAATTTGTCAGTTCCCTACTGATGGATATTTAATTTGTCTTTTTCACTATGAATTATATAATATAGACATCCTCAGTTTCCTAAATGTAATTCCCCTTGATCAATATATGATATTTTTATATGTTGTTGATTTGCTTTATTTTTCCATATTGAAACTTCTCAATTAACATATTTTTTTCAAAACTTATCTTGTGACTATGTCTTATTCAACAAGATTTAGAGTTTTTTCCTTTATTTCTAATAATTTCTTGTCTATATATTACTTCATTTCTGCATTTTTCTAATATTGTTTATGTTGTTTTATGTAATTTTTAAATATTTAAATACTCCTGTGGTAACGCTAATTTAATCTGTTTTGTTTGCATGTATTTCTGGAAGGAATGATGCTAAAGCTGAAAATCCAGTACTTTGGCCACCTCACGCGAAGAGTTGACTCATTGGAAAAGACTGGTGCTGGGAGGGATTAGGGGCAGGAGGAGAAGGGGACGACAGAGGATCAGATGGCTGGATGGCATCACTGACTGAATGAACGTGAATCTGAGTGAACTCAGGAAGTTGGTGATGGACAAGGAGGCCTGGCATGCTGCAATTCATGGGGTTGCAAAGAGTCGGACACGACTGAGCAACTGAACTGAACTGGTATATTTTCATTTTCTGTAGAGCTATTAGTCCGGCACCTTATTCTCTTTTTTCTAACAATAACCTGTATGAAATTTAATCTTAACACTGCTATTCTGTTGCTTGATTTTACAAGAGTTTATGCTTCCTCAGTTTCCTCAATAGAAGTAGTTCAGGGTGACTTTTCTAGTTTGACAGAGCTCCTCCTTCAGCTGCTTCTGTAAAATGTTCAAAAATATGGCTGCTTGCTCTCAGTTTCCCACCTCTCACCCTGGTCTGGTCTTCTCTTTCCTTGTCTCTCCTGTTTATATCCTGCTAAAATTTGACCCCGTTGTTAGCACTTACTCCTCAGTGTAGAACCATTTCCAAAGCAGAGCGGTGCCTGGCTAATTTGAACCTTGCTGGTCTCCTCGAGTATTTCATTGCCTTTCAGAACTTACTGAGGTATCATCACAACTCAACAGCTATAACATTGAGTCAAATCCCTTCCAGTTTCAGCTGCTGTTTTCAGACTGGCCCGGATAGCTTTCCAGTAAATGCCTCTCTGCTACTTTGGGGTTCTTAAGTCCACTGCTTTCCTCTGCTTTCTCCCACATGGATGCTCCTCTCAGGCTGGTCCTGTGGCAAAGGTGGTTTGTCCTCATCTGCTTGCATTTTTGTGGCTCATGTCAAGGAGTTCCATGCTCAGTAGGGTTCTTGTTTCTATCTGGTGGCAATGTCTGTTTCTTTGTGAGAACTCATAGAAATTTAACATTATACCACCGCCACTGTCATCTTCCCAGAATCATTTTTTGGATTGGCTGCTTTATCTTTTCCATTCTTAGTACTCTTCACTCATTTGAGGGCATGACACAGGCATCTTTCCCACTCACCCAGTTTAGAAGGAAGGAAGAATTGCTTCCTCTCCACTCCACATTGCATCAGAACAGCTCAAGCACAAATAGTTTCTTGGGAATTCTTTGGATATCACCAATAGATAGTCCTCTCTGGGAGATTTGGGAGATATAGTTTGTTCAGCAAATTGTAAAGATCAGAAGACAGGAGATCTATTGATGGTGAGAAACCTGGAGGTCAGGATTATACATTTACCCAGATACTTCCAGCCTCTACTTCAGTTTGGTACAATAGAAGTAATGTTCCTGTACACTAAGCAGACATTAAAATTATAATAACCACTGGTACTGATGTAACTGTAAAATGATGGAGGATTTCTCAGCTTCTGGTCCTATCAGGAAATGAAAGATTTCACAGAAATTATTTAATTTTTCTCTACCACTAGTGCCTAGGCCTACAATTAGGTAAGTCTCCTAACTACTCTGCCTGAATTCATCCAGTTCTTTGTCCTTTACTTATTGCTTCCTGTAGAGAGATTTTTTTCCCCCCCTCAAATCTAATTAAGTTACTTAGCCCCAGCAAAACCCTTCCATAGTTTCTACTGTTCTGAGGATAAAGAAAAACTTCCATGGTCTCACAATCTGTGTGCTGTCTGGCTCTTGCCTGCCTTCTGGCCTCATCTCAGATCATTCACTGACCACCTTCTGACTTAAAAGTCACTCTGGCCTTCAGTCCAGTCCTTTGCCCTGACGTGTGTCCTCCCCACCACAAGGCCTTAGCACATGCCGTCCCATCTGACCTTCCTTCTGATTTTAGCTCCAGTGTCCTTGCTTCAGGACAGCCTTCTTTGATTTCTTCTACTACATTATGTCCTTATATCACAGGTGGCCACAAGACTACGTACCTCTCCTTTGTAACACTGGTTACCATTGCATTTTTGTGCTCTGCTCAGTTGCTCAGTCATGTCCAACTCTTTTCGACCCCATGGACTGTAGCACACCAGTCTCCTCTGTCCACAGAATTTTCCAGGCAAGAATACTGGAGTGAGTTGTTCCTTCTGCAGGGGATCTTCCTGACCCAGGGATCAAACCCGCATCTCCTGTGTCTCCCTTACTGGATTCTTCACCTCTGAGCCACTGGGGAAGCCCATTGCATTTTCACTTTTGTGTATATCTTTGATTAATGTTCTTCTTTCCTGCTTAAGTATATAACCCAGGAGAGTGAGGGTCACAGTCTGCATCATCTCGTGCTAAAGTTGCATATTGTTCAAGTTTAGTAAATTCAGGTTGAAAGATAAGGCAAGTATTGCTAAAAACTGAAAATTATTAATTAAGTATTAAATAGCATACTTATAAGAACTTATTTTTATATTGAAATCTTTAAAAATATACTGTACATCTCCCTGTCTATATAAGCCAGACATGAAAATCATAATTTGATTTTTTTTACTGATTCCTTTCTTATCAGCATCAGTACCTACACATAAACACAAAAACAGCCTCAGAAATATTGAACCCGAACCTTTTGTCTCAGTCCTCTGATTGCTTAATATTTTTCACTCCATTTTCCTTCTAGATCCCTGGTGGCTCAGAGATTAAAGCATCTGACTGCAATGTGGGAGACCTGGGTTTGATCCCTGGGTCGGGAAGATCCCCTGGAGAAGGAAATGGCAACCCACTCCAGTACTCTTGCCTGGAGAATCCCATGGACAGAGGAGCTTGGTGGGCTAAAGTCCACAGGGTTGCAAAGAGTTAGACACGACTGAGCGACTTCACTTTCACTTTTTCCTCTTAAAAGTGGTATGTATTTGCATGAGAATGGAAAATCAGGCTAGATTGTTACAAGTATGTACAAAATAAAAATTCATTGAACCTCAATAATGGTCACAAAGGCCAACTACAAGAGGAACCATGGATTTTTTTTTAATTAATTAATTTATTTATTTATTTTTTAAATTATAATACTGTATTTGTTTTGCCATACATTGACACGAATCAGCCATAGGTGAACACAATCTCCCAATGCCGAAGCCCCTCCCACCTCTCACCCCACGTCCTCTACTTGAATCATCCTGTGCATCAGCCCCATGCATCCTGCATCCTACATTGAACATAGATTGGCGCTTCGTTTCTTACAGGAAAATATACATGTTTCATTGCCATTCTCCCAAACCATCCCACCCTTTCCCTCTCCCTCAGAGTCAGTACTAATGAGATGGATGAAATTGGAACCGATTATACAGAGTGAAGTAAGCCAGAAAGAAAAACACCAATACAGTATACTGACACATATATATGGAATTTAGAAGACAGTAATGATGACCCTATATGTGAGACAACAAAGAGACACAGAGGTATAGAGTGGACTTTTGGAACCATGGATTTTATGCATGGCCTGTGTAACATTTATTTTGCCTGCTTAGAAATATTACTTAGTCTTTAGTTTTCAGTTATTTTTCTGGATAGTTGAGATAAAGCAATATTTTCTTGGGCTCTGAAATCACTGCAGATGGTGACTGCAGCCACGAAATTAAAAGGCACTTGCTACTTGGAAGAAAATCTGTGACAAACCTAAACAGCATATTAAAAAGCAGAGACATCACTTTAACGATAAAGGCCTGCCTAGTCATGTATGGATGTGAGAATTGGACCGTAAAAATGACTGAGCACCAAATTATTGATGCTTTCAAACTGTAGTGCTGGAGAAGACTCTTGAGAGTCCTTTGGACTGCACGGAGTTTAAACCAGTCCATCCTAAAGGAGATCAGTCCTGAATATTCACTGGAAGAACTGATATTGAAGCTGAAGCTCCAATGCTTTGATCAACTGATGCAAAGAGCTGACTCACTGGAAAACACCCTGATGCTGGGAAAGATTGAGAGCAAGAGGGAAAGGGGGTGACAGAAGATGAGATGGTTGGAAGGCATTGCTGACTCAATGGACATGAGTTTGAACAAACTCTGGGAGGCACTGAAGTATCGGGAAGCCTAGCATTCTGCATTCCATGGGGTCGCAAAAAGTTGGACCCGACTTAGTGACTGAAAAACAACAGCAAAGTTGATAAAGTTATGTGACGTCTTGCTGCTTATGGCTACGGCCTCCAAAAATTCAGATCAACTTCGTTTAACATCATTCTATTTTGTTTTTTATATACATTATTTTTCATTTTTTAAAATATATTTATTTTTACTTGAATGATAATTGCTTTACAATATTGCATTGGTTTCTGCAATATATCAACGTGAATCAGCCATAAGTATACATATATCCCCTCCCTCTGGAACCTTCGTGCCTCCTCCCACCCCTCTAGGAACATCACTCTATTTTAGATAGAAAAAAATAGGTGTCTTTTTAAAAATCATAAACTGCATGTATTTAATTTAAATCATACATATATCATATATTTATTGTTCATCAACTTAGTTTAACATTATTTTCTTTTAGATAGAAAAATAGATGTCTCTTTTAAAATCATAAACTGCAAGTATTATTGTTTGGTAATAGCAGAATTGAGAATTAAACCTAATTTTTATGAAAAAGAAAACTCTCTTATAAACAAGGCCCCTCTCCCCAAATCTCATAATATGAAAAGAGAAACAGAAAAATCTTTTCCATATGAAACAATCCTGTAATAATCTAGTTCAAAAGATTTGGCTTCTATTTTTCTTTAACATTCAGCAATTCATTGAAACTTTAAAAAACAGTAGAAATTCTCAGTTTGTATATCTTTTTCCATGTGTTATATATAAATTAAAAGAGCAAGGAGCTTAAAGAAAAAGAGTTTTGGAGGCAACTTTTAAATGACACAGGAGAACTGAAAGGGAGATCCGAAAGTGGGAAATTCCTCTCAAATAGAAAGAATGGAGGGCCATTCTGTATAAGTAGCCCACACTCAAGGAGGAAGGATATTCACTCTGCAAACTCTTGAAGACTCAGCTTCAGGACCTTCTAGCAGAACAGGCAGCCCTGTGCCTGATTTAACCATGACCTACCGGTGCCTCCTCCAGATGGTTCTCCTGCTGTGTCTCTCCACCACAGCTCTTTCCAGGAGCTACAGCTTGCTTCGATTCCAACAAAGGCGGAGCTCTGCGGTGTGTCAGAACCTCCTGTGGCAGTTACCTTCAACTCCTCAACATTGCCTCCGAGTTCAGGATGGACTTCCAGATGCCTGAGGAGATGAAGCAAGCACAGCAGTTCCAGAAGGAAGATGCCGTATTGGTCATCTACGAGATGCTCCAGCAGATCTTCGGCATTCTCACCAGAGACTTCTCCAGCACTGGCTGGTCTGATACCGTCATTGAGCACCTTCTTGTGGAACTCTATGGGCAGATGAATCGTCTGGAGCCAATCCAGAAGGAAATAAAGCAGAAGCAAAAACTCCACTATGGGAGACACGACCGTTCTTCACCTGAGGAAATATTACTTCAACCTCGTGCAGTACCTGAAGTCCAAGGAGTACAACAGGTGTGCCTGGACAGTCGTGCGAGTGCAAATACTCAGGAACTTTTCTTTCCTGACGAGACTAACAGGTTGCCTCCGAGACTGAACATCTCCCACTTGTGGCTCTGGGAAGGGACAATGTGACTTTGAGGTGAGACTCTTCAGCAGCAGAGGCTCTTGAAGTAACTGACAATGCAATGCACTGATTTCAATGGACAGTTAAAGACTAACCTATTTTTAAATGGATTTATGCATTATTTATTTAATTAAACTTTTATATGGGAAATAAATTATTTATGAAACAAAAGTCAACGTGATAGTTTTAACGTCAACTTGATTTATGTGACAACACATTACTAAAATTGCAGAGCACGTAGGAGACTTTCTTTATAGAATGAGCCTGCCGAGTTGTAGAGTTTCTGGCCCCTGCCCTCCATGAATTTAAAATGAAAGGAAGTCATGTGGAATATACAAGGTAAAAGATGATAAGGGAAGTGATTTTAGGAGAAGAACTGTGGCATGAGCCTCTGCAGAATTAAAATGTAGACACTAGTAGATGACTGTGGCCTTAGAAGCTGGGGCACCTACTGCTTCTACACTCTGCCCCGGGCTCTTTGGCCCTCAAGGTAGAATTTGCCTGGCTGTCAGGGTAACTGGAGGAATATTTCAGCTCTTGTGTTTGCCCTTAATTCATCTATTATCTGTGGGATGCCCTGCTTTCCTTTCCAATCCCCCATCCATCGGATTTTTAAATGTTTATGTCTCTCCGCACCCCCAGCCATGCCCAAGGGTGAGAAGCTCCCTGGCACTTCTGTGACACTTTTAAGCAGCAGTCCCATTATCGCACTCTTCATGAAACAGCCAGAGTCATAGGAGAGCTGGGGACCCTGTCTGCTTCTGGGGCATAGACGCCAGAGGGAAAGAAGACTCTGCTTGATACCCCTGCCATCTAACTAGTTTTTTTCCTCATTTCTCCCCCTAGAAAAGCGAGTCTGCTCCTGGTTCCCCCTTCCTTGGTCATACAGGACTATCCTATCTGCTTTTCCTGCTGCTTTGCATCTCTGAAGCCACATACTCTCTAAAGCCAAATCCAAGACATTTGTAACAGATGTAGTGGTTTCAGGCCAAACGAAAAGCCAGAAAGCAGGGAAGAAAAGGAAGTTCAGGTGGGAAGAGGGGGCGCTCACTTATGCTAGGGCTTACCCTGGGAAAATACAGTTTCCCTAGGAGCTCATGGGGCGCCTGGCCAGCATGGATGGGGCACTGTCTTTGTACTGAACCCTTCGAGAACCTGAATTGGTGACTGTTCCCGTCATTAGCTGCCTCCATCCATGAACTGTGCTGAGCATTTTCTCCTGGAGCAAATAAGTGCCTAGGAGTCTGCCTTGCCTTTAAGGGATTCAGCTTTGGAAAGAAATGTTAGTCAAGTTACTGTGCAGACAATGAACTCAGAGCTCCCCTTCTGACGTAAGTTGGGTAAGACACCAGCTGTGGGAAAGAGAAGCATGTCTGTTGCTGGAGTCCTCCCAAGCCAGTCAAGGTCCCCGGAACACAATAAACTTTCCCTACCCCTCCAGCTCCTCACAGTCTGCGACTTCACAGCCCAGCTCTGCCAAAAGCCCTTCTGCATCCATGTTTCCTTTCTCTTAGGAGTTAAAAACAAGTCAGGACCTCGAAATGCCGCGTGATAGGGCTGTCTAGAGCAGTCAGCGAGTGAGTGAAGTCGCTCAGTCGTGTCCGACTCTTTGCGACCCCGTGGACTGTAGCCCACCACGCTCCTCTGTCCATGGGATTTTCCAGGCAAGAGTACTGGAGTGGGTTGCCACTTCCTTCTCCAGAGGATCTTCCCAACCCAGGGTCAAAGTTCGCCTGGGCTGACCGGCTAAACCGGCTAAGAAAGCCAGAGGCTTGGGCAGCCTTGGAAAGGTCTGCTCTGGGTGTGTGCAGGGGACCAGCCAATAGAAGAGAGGCTGCTTCTGCAGAATTAACTGTGCCACAGCTACATGCTGGTCCATCCAGAATATCAAGAGTATGTCCATGAGACTTCCCTGGTGCTCCAGTGGTTAACAATCTGCCTTCCAACCTGCTGTATAGCGCAGTGAACTCTGCTCAGTGTTATGTGGTGGTCTGGATGGGAGGGGAGTTTGGGAGAAATGGATGCATATATTTATCTATGGCTGAGCCCCTTCGCTGTATACAGTAACTATCACACCATTCTTAATTGGCTATACCCCAATACAAAATAAAAAGTTAAAAAAAAAGAGAATCTGCCTTCCAGTGCAGGGGACAGACTTTCTATCCTGGGTTGGGAAACTAAGATCCAGCGTGTTGTGGGACAGCTAAGCCTGTGTGCTGCAATTACTGAGCCCACGTGCTCTATAGCCTGTGCACAGCAAGGAGAGAAGTCCACTCCCACAATGAAGAAACCATGTGCAGCAACAAAGACCCAGTGCAGCCAAAAGAAGCTTTCTTAAACAGTATCTCTATCATCGTAGAGGATAAATTAATATTAATTCTAGTAAGCATGAGGGAGGCTAACTCCAAACTGCATCTGTATTTGCATATGCTAAACAGCTATGCCACATATAAGGCAGCCTGTCTTCATAGACTGCTACATATGAGGAGGGAAGTAATTATTTTAGCTGGCACCAGAAAACCTCACTAGGAAAGTGCTGGTTCTTGGGAAAAAATACTGAATGGGCCTCTTGTGAAACAAGGTGAGATCTTGAGGCTGTGCAACACAAAAGACATTGCCACACCAATCGCATGTTTTGGGGCATCTGTTTTTGAGGAGGAAAGAGAGGGAAACACTTGGAGCTGTGATGCTCACTAGAATAAGGCAGAGTGAAAAATTTCTAGCGAGGGCAAATAAAGTTGCCTCACAGGCAACCTGAAATCATGGGCATTGATGTGATGAAATCGTCTCCTCCATCTTATTCAAACCTTCAGTAGAGAAGGCTGCCCACACAAAGGCCCCACGTGTTCAGGGGTGCAATCATATGGCAAGCAAGCAGAGGGTGTCTAGACGTCTGTACACGAACCAAATCAGTGGGGACAGAAGGCAGAGCCGCTTCCCCACTCCTCTACCTCCCAAGGAAATCATGCAGAAGACATGGATTAAGGGGTCAAGCAGTTAGGAGGCCCTAGCAAACATCTCAGTCCACATAAGTACTTAAATATTGCCTAACCAAATGGACATGTAGATATGGGTGTAATATCAGTGTATATTTGTATGGTAGTTTTGCACTGAACAAAGCTGGTATTTAGGGATTTTTGGTGTCGTTAGGCACTCTTAGGTCCCAGATGTATCTGATGCAGGGACTTGTTCATAAAGTGCTCTTAAGAAAATGAAAAGAGCATGCCACAACCTGGGAGACACTGTTTACAAATCACATATCTGATGAAGGACTTGTGTCCAGAATGTATTAAAAATACTCTCACTACTCAACAATGAGAAAATAACCCAGTAAAAAAATGGGTGATATATTTGAATGAAAGAGATAAATGAATAGCAAATAGGTACAAGGAAACATGAAAGCCTGCTTCATACTGTGTGTATGTGTGTGGTTTAGATCAGATAATGAGTGTGAAATGGTTTTTGATTACACAGGAACCCATTTGATTACATGAGGACCTACCATAGCCACTACCCTTCCTGCAAAATGTCCACTAGCCATCCTGGTGTGGTTCTACAAGTTACACACTTGAGGTCTGTCCAGCCATAGGCAAGGCCCTCACGGATAAGGACTTCTGTTTTGACTGGTCTGAGACATAGACAGAGAGCTAGCAGCCGGTAGTGCAGCTGGAAGGTGAAGGGCACCCAGAATCAGGTCTTGCTAATTGCAAACATTTTCTCTAAATCTGTTGCACTGATGCTTATTGAGCTTGAAAAAGTAACAGTTTATGAGTTTATCCTTTTTTTCTTAACATAGATTGTTGCTTTATAGACCTCAGAGTTTAATTGTCTAAAATCTCTTAGACTAGTTAGTTTAAAACAAGCAAACTCTGACATTGGACTAGAATTGCCAGCACAGAAATATACTCTCTTAATTTAGCAGGACCAAGTTAATCACTTACCTTGTTAACTGACTTGATGGCTAATACTCCAGAAACTTGATCCCATCAAACAATTATTAGTAAATTTGGCTTCAGTTGGCATTCTGTTTCAAAATTTCTGCTTTGGTTTATAATTCCCTGTGTAGCATGTTCTTAGGAAACTCAAACTTCATTAGGAATAAGAAAAATGGAGCTCCCTTCAAAAGTTTCCTTCCTTCTTAAGGAAATGAAAAGATCTATAACAGACTGGGAGACATTTTTAAGACACATACATGGTAAAGGATTTTTCAATGGATAAAGAACTCTCAAATCTCATAAACAGTGAAACAATCCAATAAAAGATGGACAAAGACTTGAATACATGTCACCAAAGAAGATACTGGGTTGGCCAAAATGTTTGTTTGGGTTTTTCTATAACATCTTATGGAAAGACCCGAATGAAATTTGGGTCAACCCAATAAGGTGGCTAATAGGACAGAAAAAGATGGTCGATCAACATCATTAGTCATTAAGGAAATGCACATGAAAGCCACAATGAGACATCACTGCACACTTATCAGAAGGCAGAAGTTAAAGACTGACTTCATCAGTCATTGGCAAGGGTATAGAACGACTGGAACTCTCATTACCCTGCTGGGAGAAGTAAAACATGGCAGAATCACTTTGGAAAACTATTCTACAGTTTCTTAAAAGGTAAGTATACACCTACTATATGACCCAGCTGTTCCACTCAGTTACTTACCAAAGAGAAAGGAAAGCATCTTTCTGTACATATACTTGTATATGAATGTTTGTGGGAACTTCACTTCTAATATCCCCAAATTAGAAACAGCTCAAATGCCCATCACAAATGAATGATTAAAGACATGATTGTAGTATATCCAGATAACACTCAGCAATAAAAAGGGATGTATCTTTGATACACACAATAGCATGGATAAATCTCAAAATTATGCTGAATATAAGACAGACAAAGAATACATTCTGTATTGTCCCATTCATACAAAGTTCTAGAAAGGAAAGCTATAATGACAAAAAAGCAGATCAATGGTTACCTGAGGATGGGTGTGGTGGGACTAAGGAACCAGATGGAGGTAGAAATTACAAACAGACATGAGGAA
This sequence comes from Nanger dama, assembly GCA_917880005.1. Lineage (NCBI taxonomy): Eukaryota > Metazoa > Chordata > Mammalia > Artiodactyla > Bovidae > Nanger > Nanger dama. The sequence continues at coordinate 208,916 of CAKJTW010000017.1, forward strand.
ACTTTTGGAAGGATATGAATATGTTCTCTGTGCTGGTGTCCATGATTTCAGGAGTGTACATGTGCATCAAAACCAAACGTTTGCTTTAAATATGCAGCTTATTGGATATCAATTATGCTTCATTAAAGTTCTTAAAAATAGATAAGAAGGAAAGATATAAAATGAAGCCACAGTATCCTGTGTCCCTTTTTCAGAATCAGCATACATTGTTTGATGGCCTAATATCTCTTAATAAGATTCCAAGGTAAGATTAAATCAATAGGCCCTTGTGATGTGTGTTTAATCACTAAGTCATGTCCAACTCCTTTGTGACCCTACGGACTGTAGCCTGCCAGGCTTGTCTGTCCATAGGATTTCCTAGGCAAGAATACTGGAGTGGGTTGCCATTTCCTTCGCCAAGGGATCTTCCCAACCCAGGGATCAAACACATGTCTCCTGCATTGGCAGGCAGATTCTTTATCACTGAGCCTCCAGAGAAGCCCCAATAGGCCCTTACAGTCTAAGTTCAACATTGTCAGTAGTTAGATTGTAAGAGGTTTTTATGTCACATTGAAATAGTCTCTCATATTTTAAAAGGTTGCCCAAGAAGTTGATCCTGTCCTATTAAAACTCTGGAAAAAAGCCCAGAGCACTTTCTACGTTACACACCTGCACCAACTGCACTTCAAGTTGCAGAAAACAAAGACCAAACTATTTTTTTTTTATTGTGGTAAAATATACACGATATAAAATCTACCATTTTAACCATTTCTAGGTGTACAGTTTTATAGCAGCAAATCCATTTCCACTGCTGTGTAACCACCACTGCACAACTTCAGAGTTTTTTTTCTATCTTTCCCAGCTGAGACTCTACACCCATGAAACACTAGTTCTCTACTTCCCCTCCTCCCAACCATGGCAAGCACCATTTTATTTTCTATCTCTATGAATTCGAATGGGGCTTCCCAGGTAGCTAGGTGGTAAACAATCCACCTGCAATGCATTAGAGGTGATTCAATCTCTGGGTTGGGAAGATCCCCTGGAGAAGGAAACGGCCCCTCCAGTATTCTTGCCTGGGAAATCCCTTGGATAGACGAGCCTGACAGGTTACATTCCAAGGGATTGAAAAAGAACTGGACATGACTTAGCAACTAAATAACAGCAATGAATTTGAACCCTCTAGCTACCCCATATAAGTGGACTCGTAGTCTTTATTTCATTTGTGACTGACTTATTTCACTTATAATGTCTTCAAGTTTCAGCTATGTTGTAACATGTATCAAAATTTCCTTCATTTTAATGGATGAACAATATTCCATTGTAAGTATATATCTCATTTTGTTTATTCATTCCTTCACTGATGGACATTTGAATTGCTTCCAACTTTTGGTTATTTTGATTAATGCTTCTATAAATGTGAGTGTGAAACTATCTATTTGAGCCCCAGGCATTTGTATTTTTTCTAAATCTTTGAGTATGATAACCTGAATTTATTGCATTAGTGATCTTTTAGACCTCAATAGCTAAGTGGCTGGGGGTAATTTACATAAAGACACAAGTTTAACCAGAAGTGGAATTGCTAGATCATATGGTAATTCCATATTTAATTTTTGAGGAATCATCAAGGTAACTATATTTATGTCTTTATAATGTGAATATCTGCTATAATAGCATGACGCAAACACAATAATAACAACTACATTTCTTAAGGACATTTGTTCTGCAAGGGACTCTGCTAAATGTGTTATAAATGTATACCATCTTACTTAATGCTTCTGAGAACCACAGAGGAAAGTATTACTATCTTCTTTCTACATATAAGAAAACCAAGACTCAGTAAGATTAAGTAACTTAACCAAGTCTACAGTTGGTAAGAAGAGAGATATATTTGAACCAGAAACCGTGTTTTCAACACCCTGTAATCATCTGTGTTTGTGCGTGCGCGCTCAGTCATGTCCATTTCTTTGCAACCCTATGGACTGTAGCCCACCAGTCTCCTTTGTCCATGGGATTTCCCAGGCAAGACTACTGGAGTGGGCTGCCATTTCCTCCTTCAGGAGATCTTCCCAACCCAGGGATCAAACCTGTGTCTTCTGCATTGACAGGTAGCTTCTTTACTGACCACCTGGGAGCTATCTGTCAAACTGGTCAAACTGTTAACCTTTATGCAACATCATAGCACTGATCTTGTGGCTTAAAGAGCACACAAGGAGTTCTCTGGTCCAGGGGCTCCAGCCCCTGGCTTGGCTCCAAGGGCTTATCAGGACCTTCTGCAGAAGGGTGGCTCCTTGCTCTCAAGAAGTTTGTCTCCCTTCCAGCCCCACCCATTCAGAAAAGGACTTTCACTCCCTTGCTCCCAGGAGGTTAGCAGGAAATTCCCATCTGCTCTTCACTAGCTTCTACAGAGAATATTTTCTCTTCAGGTATTTGGAGGCAGCTGTCTGAAGGGTGAGTCATACTTTTCCTTGGTAAGGCTGCATTTCCTTCTCTCGACCACTATGGTTTAGTCCTTGTTGTAGCAAGAAGGCTCTGATGCAGTTTCCTTTTCAAGTCTCATACCAGTGGCTTTCGTTATCTCATAGGCATGTGTAAGAAAAATGGTCCGTGCCCTATTGTTTAATGGAAATACACAACAAAGTTTCTCTTTCCTTTTACCTTTTAACTTGGCTCCTTCTCTTTCTTTCTTTTTTTTTTTTTTTAAGGAAAACCCAGAGGTAAACCAAATAGTTTACAAAGCAGAAAATGATTTATTAATCCAGAAAAAATGAAGTGGCAATCTGTAAATTTAAAAATCCGAATATTCAAAAAAAAGCTTATTTTAGTGAAAAAAGCACAGGTTTTATAGACTTGAGAGCTAATGAGGGTTCTGATACTTTCTAGCTGTATCATCTTGGGCAGGTGAGGTGAAATCACTCAGTCGTGTCCGACTCTTTGTGACCCCGTGGACTGTAGCCCACCAGGCTCCTCTGTCCATGGGATTCTCCAGGCAAGAATATTGGAGTGGGTTGCCATTTCCTTCTCCAGGGGATCTTCCCGACCCAGGGATCGAACCCAGGTCTCCTACACTGCAGGCAGACACTTTAACCTCTGAGCCACAAATAGGGGATAGTCATATCTCAAACTTTTGAGGAATAAATGTCCAGGATGTATGATTTGGTTTAGCACATGGCCTCGCCTGTGGAAGGTGCCCAGTGTTTAACTTAATTACACATGAATAAAAATGGTAGAAATTTCCCTTTGTAAAAGATTTTTGGATGTGTGCCAATTTTAAAATCTTTGCTGAATTTGCTACAATACTGCTTCTGCTTTCTGTTTTGGCTTTTTGGCTGTGAGGCACACGGGGATCTTAGCTCCCCAACCAGGGATTGAGCCTGCACTCTCTGCTTAGAAGGTGAAGTCTTAACCTCTGGACTGCCAGGGAAGTCCCCCAGATTGTAGAAATTTCTCACATAAAATTAAGTGAGTTTAAGGAGCAGCCTTCCCCAAATCTCACACAAAAGGCAAGTCTCTGGGATAATAAAGGTATGTCATTTTTACCAAAGTCATATGTACAGATATTGAAAAGAACATTCAGCATCTCTGATTACAAAGTATAAATAAGACGCTCCTAAAATTCCAACTTTCAACATTCTGTAAGTGGCCTCTGCAAAGAGGTCCTAAGAAACAAGACCAATCATTTTACAAATTTTTGAAATGTCAAGGAAAGAGATGGGTAGAAGGTTATAGGAAAGGGTGAATAGGAAGAAGAGCCAGCCTTTGTCAGTCTCCTGCGATGGCCTGAACTGTGCTCAGCTGTTACACTGGACATCTGTTATGGCCCACCTGGCATCTAGGACGACCACTGACTGCTGCGGGTTGGAGCCATGCCCAGCTGTGTGAATGGGCCTCTGACCCAGGCTGGGGTGCTGAGAGCACAGGCGGCGTCATGGCTACAGTGACTGGTGAGGAGGAGCTAGTGATACCAGCTGAGGCCATGAGAGAACTCCGGCCGGAATGCTGAGGAAGAAGGAGCCTCTGTCTATGGCAGCCTGGTTCAGTGCAAGCTTGGGACCAGGACTGCCACTTCTGGCTGCACAGCTTACATTCTGCACAGCTTTAGATGGTGCCCTTCTCTGGTGAGTCTGACCTGTCCCACATTGGAAGAAACGCTGAGGAATAAAACCAACTCAGAGGAGAGCGGAAGGGAGAGATAGATGATGACACCTCCCTGAATATATTGTTCCAGCCACGCCTGAAGCCAGGTGAACCTTCTTGAGTGTTTCTCATCTGAGCCTTGAAATAGGGGACTGGAAAAGAAACCAGAAACCCACCCACTCTCTCATCGATCTCCCCTGCTTTTGGAAGTAACCCCATCTACACATCGCTCGCTCTAACTTTCATGAAGTCCTGCAGGCAGGTCTGCCCATCCTTAGAAGTGAGGAGAGGTGCTTACCCTGCTGACCTTTTCCTTGTGCGTCCGGTGTGAGCTGCTGTTTACACACTAATCAAGTCAGTGATTTACAAGACTTCCTACAACCTCACCACACCAGACACTGCTAAGCACTGGGCTTACATCCATAAACAAGGTACAGGAACTATCCTCAAGAAGCTCATTTTCAAGGAAAGAAATAGGTAATTATATGACTAAAAATGATAGCATGATGATAAATGTCATTTTAATGTAATGAACAGTTTCTTATGGAAGCCAAGATGTATTCTGTCTGACAGGACTTGAGCAGCGTTCACAGAGAAACTGTTCGAACTTGGATTTGAAGACAGGGTAGCATTTAAAAATAAAAAGGATGGAAGGGAGAACATTTCAGAAAAGAGCAACCTGAACAAAAGAATCATGAAACAAGTGGCCTGTTCAGGGAATGTCATGAAGGACAGGAATTGGGTAAGAGTGAGAGGGAACTGAAACTGGAATTCAAATTGGTATAGATGCTGAGGGCCTGGAGAGTCGAGTGTTTAAGAGAGGAGTGGCCTGGTCAGAACTTTTTATGACAGGGACTCTGGTTACGGCTGGAAGGGGTGGATTAGAGCAGGTTGGGGCTGGAAGCCAAGGGGCTACTGAGGGTTTGAGCATGAGCACATGGTAGCTGAACGAGGACTGAGAAAGGGTCAGTTTATAGACACCTATGATGGAAATTTTTTTTGTAGAATCCTCTTAGCCTTAATATGCTCTTTTCATATTCACAACTTTACTCCAGTGTCACCAGCATCACAGGGATTAATCTTGGGAATGACTGAAATTATAATTCTCAATCAGACTGAGAAGCAACAGCTGGTGTTATTAATAAAACACCCCTGTAACCCTAGAGTCACTTCCCTGGTGGCTCAGATGGTAAAGCATCTGCCTCCAGTGTGGGAGACCTGAGTTCGATCCCTGGGTCAGGCAGATCCCCTGGAGAAGGAAACAGCAATCCACTCCAGTACTCTTGCCTGGAAAATCCCACGGATGGAGGAGCCTGGTGTGCTACAGTCCATGGGGTCACAAAGAGTCGGACACGACTGACTGACTTCACTTTCACTTTTACTTTCATGACCCTAGAACCTCTTCTCAGCTCACCACAAAGTTTGTGAGGGATCTCTAAAGCCAGAACTGTACATGACCAGCTAGACACAGGGAGCCACCTAAAGAGATCACCATCCTCTATATACGTACTGGGTATAAAGCTATCTCTGTACAACACAACTCCAGTGTTCTTGCCTGGAGAATCCCAGGGATGGGGGAGCCTGGTGGGCTGCTGTCTATGGGGGTCACACAGAGTTGGACATGACTGAAATGACTTAGCAGTAGCAGTACAACACAGAGTAGGGATTTCCCTGGTGGTCCAGTGGCTAAGACTCCACACTTCTTATGTAAGAGGCACAGGTTCAATCACTGGTCAGGGAAAAAGGTCCCACATGCCGTGCAGTGCAGCCAAGGGAAAAAAAAAAACTATTGTTCCTGTCTGATTGCATTTCAACGGCTGTTCTTAGGAGCACTGAGAAGGCTTTCCCACTCAGTGGCAGGTTTTGCCAAGCCTTCAGCTGATGGTATAGGACATGTAGTCTGCTCTTTAGCTCATCCAACAAGGCTATGATAGTTCTTTTTAATGTCTGCTCTCTCACCTACAGATGACATCCTCTTAACCCTGGTGAAATTTAGAGTTTGGTGGCAGGTTGTATTCATTAGCTAAGGCTGTCATAACAAAGTACTGCAAGTTGGGTAGCTTAGAACTACAGAAATCTACTGTCTCAGTTTGAAGGCTTGAAGTTCAAAATCAAGGTGCTGGCTTAGGGCTCTTAAGGAGAATCTTAGCCCCGTGCCTCTCTCCTAAATTCTGGTGGTTTGTTGGAATCTTTGGCATTCCTGAGTTTCTGCTGCATCATACTGATCTCTGCCTTTATCTCTATCTGCTCTTCCCTCTGTGTGGATGTCTGTATTTAAATTTTCACTTTTTATAAGGACATCAGTCTTATTGGATTAGGGTCCCACCCTAGTCCAGTAAATGACTTCATTCCAACTTAGCTGTTTACATCTGCAATGACTCTATATCCAAATAAGTTCACCTTCTCAGGTATTGGGGGTTAAGATTTCAACATTTAAATTTAGGGGAAAGTGAAAGTGTCAGTCATTCAATTGTGTCTGACACTTTGCAAACCCATGTGCAAACCCATGGACAGGTTCTTCTGTCCATGGAATTCTCCAGGCAAGAATACTGATGGTTCCTTCTCCAAGGGATCTTCCTGACCCAGGGATCAAACCCAGGTTTCCCATATTGCAGGCAGATTCTTTACCATCTGAGCCACCAGGGACACATATCAACACATAATACAGAAGATAAAATACCTCTGTGTCTTCTCCCCTACTCTCTTAGGTACTTCTTTGTGTGGGGCAGAAGGAAGTTTATCAACTTTTCTATTGGATCTTGCCTTTGAAAGAGGGTCACTTATCCCCCACCTCAGCTTCCTCTAGCTGCAATAGAAAGGGACACAGACAACTTCAACTTTCCTGAAATGCTGCTGGGAAGCCAAGGGGAAAAATGGTCAACTAAAATGCCATAAAAATCTTCAAAGGCTGTTAATATCATCCCTTCCATCATATATGCTGTAAACTCTATAGTTTAAAAGACCAGAATATATTTGAGGAAAGGGCCTCAGGCCAATTGGCCTCTGTGTGAATCTTAGCAACTGTTGAGGAAGGGGAACCACACGTGGGGAGAGGGATAACATTCAATACTAGCTTCTCCACCTCGGTCTGCAACTTGAACCCTCCTAAAATTCAACATAATAGTTGAATCCCATGGATTGATTTCCTACTCTTCACCCTACCCCTGAAATGATAACTGTGTTCTGCATGAAAGATATTTTCTTTCTGTTTACTTAACTTTGTTCTTATTACTTAGGGCTAATAACCTTGGATTTTTAAGCCAAGAGTAAGCTCAGCCTTTCTGAGCTACATTATATATTTCTGTGATGATCAACAAAGAAGTTTCCATTTTCAAGCTGCTTCATCTGATAACTTTGGTTTTCCCCCAGGATCAGTCCTGGGGAGGCAGGTGTGAAGTGGGTGTGGTGTACTAATGCATTCTGCATAGCTATTTGTGTAGGACCTGTTGAGCACAAATAAGAGCTTAAAGATGGAAGATTTTTTTTTCTTTACTGTTACCATCTGTCTTCCCTTGCTGAAGCATGGGAGCCTTTATTACAAAGCACCACCACCTTTATGGCAAAATGGAATTTCATAAAATTTGCAGAAAGTCCCAGATAGCTCAATTATTCTTTTCTATGTCAGTAAAATCAACAGCATGGTTGGTTGGCCACTAAGACAGAACTTAGCATGAAGCCATGACAATCTGAAGTGTATTTTTAGAAAGAAAAATTGAGCTGGACTTGTTTTATTCTGACTCTTCGTGCAATAAACTTTCTGTCTTTCATCATACAATTTCATAGACATTGTTGCCTGAACCCAGCCTCCTACTGGAAATCACTTTAGGTTTGGTGCCCCATATGGGTCTTTCAGGCTGACTCTCACTCTGCATTCCCTGATAGCACAGCCAAATAAATGCCACAGTGAAAAAGATGACAGAGACAGCATTCCATTTTTAGATGTCTTGTCACAGGGAGCTGTTACCAGTTCCTAATGAGCCTCTCTTCCCTTTTCTGTCTTGCTTCCCTCTCTGATCATCACTTGGGAGTAGAAAAACACAGGCAGCCCACAGGCTGAGTGATTGGGAAACACCATGCATGTGTGCGTGCTAAGTCGCTTCAGTTGTGTCCGACTCTTTGTGACCCCATGGACTGTGGCCCGCCAGGCTCCTCTGTCCATGGAGATTCTCCAGACAAGAATATGGAGTGGATTTTCATGCCCTCCTCCAGGGGAATCTTCCCAACCCAGGGGTCAAACCCGCATCTCTTACATCTCCTGCATTGGCAGATGGGTTCTTTTCCACTATTGCCACCTGTGAAGCCCCAGGAAACCCTGGGATGGAACCAAAAGGCTTTTGAAGGTTCTGAGCAAGGATGATGGACTATTAAGCTGTGATAACTTCCAAGGAGACATCATCTCACTCATCGGTGACACGTTTTTCATCAACATGTCTAAAATCTCCTGACTTTTTCTTCTTATTCTTTTTTTCTTTTGATTGGCTGAAAGTGATAAATGGTAATAACTCTGAGAAAACCATAGTGGAGGGAAGCAGTGGGAGAACAGTTTACAATTCTGATTTGTTGGTCTTAATGAACTTGTCAGCGATCAACCTGGAGAAGGTATTCCCTGTGGAACCCATTGTCCAAATGCTCCTGGCTGTGACACTAAGTAGTCACCTACCTGGCTGTGTGTGAAGCACATCTTGCCTCCAGTAGAGAACGACCCATCAGAGCTCTTGTCCACAATTAACAGCCAAAATAGGAGAAAAACATATCTTTATAGGCTTTTCCCCAGGTCCGATCATGTAGTAACAAGGTTTGCTGGGGCTCTAAAATATACTGTGATCCTTAACTAGTTTTCTTACTGTTTCCTTCCTGGCCAAAATAATCATGTAATTCCAAAGCCCTCTGCATGTATCACATCTTTCTCAATACAGCATTTTATAATAATTAAAAAAATAGGCTCAAAAAGAGCAGATGAGAGATCTGAACACTCCAGACTCAACAGTAGTTAAGTAGTTAAGTAGTTAATAAGTAGTTAGCAGCAAGATTCAAAGACCTGCAAAACTTTAATGGGCTCAGACAATGGTACTATTTAGTAATTCTTCATTTCTTTTTTCAAATTTATTTTTATTTACTTATTGTTTAGGCTGTGCTGATCTTTGTTGTTGCTCAAGGACTTCTTCTAGTTGTGGCGAGTGGGGGCTACTCTCTAGTTGTGGCACAAACAGGCTTCTCCGCTGCTCTTGTTGCAGAGCCTGGGCTCTAGGGTGCATGGGTTTCTGCAGTCGTGATGCACGGGCTTAGTTCCTCCACAGTATGTGGGATCCTCCAGGACCAGTGATCAAATTGGTGTCCTTTGAATTGCAAGGCAAATTCTTAATCACTGGGCCTTCAGGAAAGCCCCAAATTCTTTATTTCCTAACAGGGAGATGGGACTGTATTTCAGTTCAGTTCAGTTCAGTTGCTCAGTTGTGTGCTCAGTTGTGAAACCATGAACCACAGCACGCCAGGCCTCCCTGTCCATCACCAACTCCCGAAGTCTACCCAAACCCATGTCCATAGAGTCAGTGATGCCATCCAGCCATCTCATCCTCTGTCGTCCCCTTCTCCTCCTGCCCTCAATCTTTCCCAGCATCAGGGTCTTTTCAAATGAGTCAGCTCTTCGCATCAGGTGGCCAAAGTATTGGAGTTTCAGCTTCAACATCAGTCCTTCCAATGAACACCCAGGACTGATCTCATTTAGGATGGATCGGTTGGATCTCCTTGCAGTCCAAGGGACTCTCAAGAGTCTTCTCCAACACCACAGTTCAAAAGCATCAATTCTTCGATGCTCAGCTTTCTTTATAGTCCAACTCTCACATCCACATATGACTACCGGAAAAGCCATACTGGAATACCAGACCACCTGACCTGCCTCTTGAGAAAACTGTATGCAGGTCAGGAAGCAACAGTTAGAACTGGACATGGAACAAAAGACTGGCTCCAAATATGAAAAAGAGTACATCAAGGCTGTATTTTGTCACCCTGTTTATTTAACTTCTATGCAGAGTACATCATGAGAAATGCTGGGCTGGATGAAGCACAAACTGGAATCAAGATTGCTGGGAGAAATATCAATAACCTCAGATATGCAGATGACACCACCCTTATGGCAGAAAGTGAAGAGGAACTAAAAAGCCTCTTGATAAAAGTGAAAGAGGAGAGTGAAAAAATTGGCTTAAGGCTCAACATTCAGAAAACTAAGATCATGGCATCAGGTCCCATCACTTCATGGCAAATAAATGGGGAAACAGTGGAAACAGTGGCTGACTTTATGTTAAAGTGAAGTCGCTCAGTTGTGTCTGACTTTTTGCAACGCCATGGACTGTAGCCTACCGTGCTCCTCCATCCATAGGATTTTCCAGGCAAGAGTACTGGAGTGGGTTGCCATTTTCTTCTAGAGGGGATCTTCCACACCCAGGGATCAAATCTGGTTCTCCTGCATTGTAGGCAGATGCTTTACCATCTGTGCCACCAGGGAGATCCAAGACTTTATTTTGGGGGCTCCAAAATCGCTGCAGATAGTGATTTTAGCCATGAAATTAAAAGATGCTTACTTCTTGGAAGGAAAGTTGTGATCAACCTAGACAGCATATTAAAAGCAGAGACATTACTTTGCCAACAAAAGGACTGTAATTAGTACACATTTTTTTGGCGGGGGGATTCCCTGGTGGTTCAGCAGTAAAGAATCTATCTGCCAATGCAGGAGATGTGATTTGATCTCTGGATTGGGAAGATCCCCTGGAGAAGGAAATGGCAACCCACTCCAGTATTCTTGGCTGGGGAAATCCCATGGATAGAAGAGCCTGGTGGGCTACACTCAATGGGGTCACAAAAGAGCTGGACCCGACTTAGCAGTGAAACAGCAACAACAACTGTAAATGTGTATTTGAAACAAAAGCATCGTTTTTTTCCCTTCCTTCCTTCTTCCCCTTTCTTCCTCCCTCCCTCTCCCCTTTCTTCCTTCCTTAGTTTCTCTCTAGACATAGAATAATTTGTAAGGCTGAAAATTCAGAGATAGTGATTTGCAGTCATATTTCTAATTGTGGTCTTTGAGGACCTACTAAGGTTCATCTTTATGGTGGAGGAGCCCAACTGAGTGACATGGTCATATCTCTCAAAGCGGTTTTGAGAGGCCCCAAATGTAAACAGAAAACCTTTACATTAAAAATATAATATGACATCAGGATCCTACACTAAGCAATCCTAACTGCTTCATTCACAATCAGCACCTGCTTCATTCATGGTGAATGAAAGGGGAGCTTCTGTCTCTTTGTATTTTTACTGTCTGCCCTCCACATTATGTGGAACGTGTGCCTGCCTTTGCTTAACTAGCAGTGGAAAACCACTTCCCCTCTCTGTGGCCTTCAAAATGACAACCAGATGTTATTCCAGTCTTTTCTCTCAGTTTTATTTTTCAGGTCTAAACTCATGATTGCCCTCTGGGTTTCCACGATGGGAAGGGAATGTTTTCAATTGAAACAAGAGTTCCTGCCAAAATTAAAGAACATGAAAACATGATTCTTCATCACATATTTGCTAAATTCCCTGCTGTCCATTTGAAAATCAGAATTTGGGGGTTAAGTTACAAGAGCTCTGTCAAATGCTGCTTAAAAACAGCTGTCTATCTCAAATCACAGACAATTTTTTGTATGAGCCTAAGTATTAAAACTGTATAGATGCAATTTATTGAGGAAGACTTTTGCATGGAACCATTTATTTATCCATTAAAGAATGTACTGAAATAAACACTGTAATTAAATCATCGTTTAACTACTATCATGAAATGAGTTGATTTCATTAGAGCATTCAAAGTTTTGGTTGCTATTACATATTTTAAACCAAATTCTTTTGACTAATGATAAGAAAAGATGACTCTAAAGTTTTTATGTGTTAAGAATTTCTTTGATGGTATCAGGAGATTCTAACTGAGAATGATTTCTTCTTTTGCCATCAATTCCTTTACTCCTGCTTGCCATCAGCATGAAAGTCAGTTTGTATTTAACATAATGAAGACATATGTGCTAATGAAAACTTCAGCTTTCCTCTTCTTGGTCTTAATGTATTTTCTTACTACAGGGGCTTAATCTGTGTTTGAGTAGAGGTGAGTAGTCGATGTAGCCAATGGTAAAGTAGGTAATATTTGTCTAGCACTTCATATGTATGTATCAGGAATTGTGCCAGAGATTTAGCTAGAATATCTCATATTTTAAATCTTAAGAGAGAGATAATTTCACTAGCCTATTTTAAATTTATTTAATTGAAGCATAGTATATTTACAATGTTGCATTCATTTCTGGTACACAGCAAACTGATGCAGTTATACATGTATATATATACATATTATTTTCATATTTTTTCCATTATGGTTTATTACAGAATGTTGACTATAGCCCCCATGCTATAGAGTAGGACCTTGTTGTTTATCTAGCTTATATGTAGTAGTTTGTATCTGCTAATTCCAAACTGCTAATTTATCTCTCTCCCCTCTTTGCCCTTTGCTGACCACCAGTTTCATTTTCTATGTCTGTGAGTCTATTTTGGAAATATATTCATTTGTGTTATATTTTAGATTCCACATATAAGTGATATCATATCATTAGCCCATTTTTAAAGCAGTGAAGCCGAACTTCAGAGAGATTAGAAAATTTGTCCAAAGTCACATAATTCTGACATAAATATAAGGATGTTTTTATAAATAAATATAAGGCTTTAAATATTTGAATTTAATATAAGGATTAAATATAAGGATAAATATAAATATAAGGATTTAATAAATATAAGAATTTATAAATATAAGGACATAAATATAATCTGACATAGATATAAATATAAGGATTATTTTTAAATACAATATAAATATAAAGATTCTTATGTAGACATAGCTACATAAGACATAAATATAAGGATTCTTATGTAGATATATATTAATCCAGACCTTTTGCTTTAAACCTATTTTAAAAATGCAAGAAAAGTCTTTTACATTCAATTATAATCTTAAAGAGAGGTGAATACCAGGTAAAATGGGAAATCTTTGAGTGATAGAACTGAAATTCATAGGCTCAAGCTGCTTCTGTTTGCTTCACCAGATAGGGGATCTAGTCATGTGTGGCAAGAAGGACTGTTCTCTATTCTCTGAACGTCAGCGGCTCTCTCATATCTATGCCTGAGGCTACATCCTGCCTTCTAACTGTCTTCTCCAATGAGATGGAACTCCCTGAGGGCAGGCATTGTGTCTTGAATGTCTTGCATATGACAAGCTGTAGAATTCACGAGTTTATGATGAATAGTAAATAAATGTGTGTGCAGTCAAGGCTTCTCAATTGTCCCTCCTAGGGATGTTGCTATTGTTTAGTCCCTAAATCCTGTGCAACTCTTTTTGACCCCATGGACTATAGTCTGCCAGGCTCCTCCGTCCATAGGATTTCCCCAGGCAAGAACACTGGAGTGGGTTGCCATTTCCTCCTCCAGGGGATCTTTCTGACACAGGGATCAGACTCAAGTCTCCTGCATTGGCAGGTGGATTCTTTATTGCTGAGCCACCAGGGAAGCCCCATATTTACAATAAGGTAAGGTAAGGTAGGTCGCTCAGTCGTGTCCGACTCTGTGACCCCATGGACTGTAGCCTACCAGGTTCCTTCATCCATGGGATTTTCCAGGCAAGAATACTGGAGTGGGTTGCCATTTCCTTCTCCAGGAGATCTTCCCAACTCAGGGATCGAACCCAGGTCTCCCCGCATTGTAGGCATACGCTTTACCATCTGAGCCACCAGGTTTAAAAACAGTATTAACTTAGAAAAGTCCCTATATCATTCTTCCAACCTTCTTTTATTATTATTTTTTTAATTGGAGGAAAATTGCTTTGCAATCCTGTGTTGGTTTCTGCTGTACAACAACATGAATCAGTCATAATTATATTCCCTCCTTCTTGAGCCCCCCTTCTCCTCCCCCCATCGCCTCTAGGTCGGCAACAGCGCCAGGTTGGGCTTCCCAGCCTCCTTTATAGCTTGTGGTCACCTTTATGTAACCTCCCTCATCTACCTAAGACTTAAAGCCTACTTCATTCATGCTCAAGCAAATAAGACACAAGGATGGCAACTCACCTTCCCCCTATCTCATGACAGACATTGCTAGCTGATTACAGTACTCTTACCATTCATCCCAGATGAAGCCTCAGGATCCTTCTGACTCCAGAAGCCTAAGACCAATTGATTTGCCATGAATTATTTCTGTCATCTCCAATTTAGAGCACAGTCCCCCTAATCTTGTAGCTCATTCCTTTGCCTCTACTGGTTATGTGATCTTTGGTACATTTAACCTGAGATTTGCTTTTCTTACGTGTAAAATGAGGATTATTTTAGACCCACACTGAGTCTGTAATAAGATAATGTATATGAAAATACTATGAAAATATATACAATAGCTTGTTTTATTCTATTCACTTTAATTGTTACCATAATTGGCTTTCTCCTTCAAAAAATTCTGGTCTGCCTTCCACATAGTAGCACATCATAGTACAGAGCCTGCATGTAATTGGTTCCCCGTAAACGTTAGCCCTGCCCCACCCCCACTGCCTCTTTGTGACTCACTCCTAGTAATGTTACTCACTCATCAATTGTTGGTGGTCACACTATCATCTGTCCCAGTTAAATAAATTACAAAACATAATGTCTTGAGAATAATTTTTTTTTTTTAATTTCCAGCTCCACTGGGTTTTTGTTGCTGCGGAAGGGCTTTCTCTACTTGTGGCAAGCAGGGTTACTTTCTAGTTGCCATGCTTGAATGTCTCATTGCAGTGGCTTCTTTTGTTGCAGAACATAGGCTCTAGGGAGCATGGGCTCAATGGTTGTGGCACAGGGGCTCAGTTGCCCTTGGGGGCACCTGGGTTCTTCCGTGCCCAGGGATCAAACCCATGTCCCCTGTATTGGCAGCCACACTCCCAAGCACTGGACCACCAGGGAAGCCCTTAAAGAAGAATTTTAAAACTATATCTCGGGGCTGGTGCACTGGGATGACCCAGAAGGATGGTACGGGGAGGGAGGTGGGAGGGGATTCAAGATGCGGAACACGTGTACACCCGTGGCGGATTCATGTTGATGTATGGCAAAACCAATACAATATTATAAAGTAATTAGCCTCCAATTAAAATAAATAAATTTATATTAAAAAAACCCAAACTATATCTCAACTGGTCTCACCAGAAGGGCTTTCTGCCTTTAAGCAATTATTTGTGGTCTTATATCCAAGCACATTGAGCATAGTTCATCCTCACTTTAACCCACTGACCTCTCCATGCCTTTCCAAAATGGACCAGTCCACCATGCCTTTGACAAGAATATTCTCCCCACCTGGACAATGTTCTCCAGCTCATCTCCCACAAGACCAGTTACTCTCTAAGGATGTCCCTGGCTCTTCACTACCATCTCCATTCCCAGATGGATGACTCAATCTTTCTGGAGTTTTCTGCAGACTTTTATTATAACTCATTATACTATATTTAATGGTTCTTATCACACCCCTAGAGGTCCTTGCACTCTTCTGGTCAAGATGTAAGCATCTTGAAGGCAGAGGTCTTAGCTCCTTTTCTTCATTGTGTCTGTATCCAGAAACCTATAACAGCTAATCTTCAATAAAATTAGAAGGAAGAGTGGGGACTGTTAGCATCTTGAGTCTTCATTAGTTCATAGCACACAAGGAATCGTGGCAGCCAGTGGAGCGTGGGTCAGGATGATAGAGACTGATAAATATTAATCACAAGAGCAGCTAATTTCATGAACATCGAGAGTTGCTAGCCACTGTCCTAAGCCTTTTATGTGAATAAGCAAAGAACTGAGGCTCAGAGAGTTAATCAACTGCTTGGGTTTGTAGGGGATAAAACTGATCCAAACCAAGATGGCCTGGCTTTAGCATTGGCTCTCTCCATTACTCTGCTTTACTGCTGAGGAAGGAAAAGAGGTTGTGAGTAGAAAGGACATGAGCACAGCTAAATGGCATGATAGGAGAAGAAAGACAAATTTCACAATTCTGGTTTTTCTAGGAAAAGAAATTAACAAAATCTCAATGTATGTAATCACTTTAGAAGAGCTTTGAAATGCAAGTTTGTGATAGATCAGGAGAAGGAAATGGCAGCCCACTCCAGTGTTCTTGCCTGGAGAATCCCAGAGACGGCAGAGCCTGGTGGGCTGCCGTCATGGGGTCACACAGAGTCAGACAAGACTGAAGCAACTTAGCAGCAGCAGCAGCAGCTGAAACAAAGCCTTGAAATCCATAACAAATATCTAAACAAGTGTTTCACCCAGAGGCAGTCTTGCTTGATTGGAACAAGAACAGGCAACATAACTAGAGGAAGGAAAGGGATGAGAGGTAAGATGCATGGAATATTTAAGGCAAAAACATTCAGTTTTGTTTTCACTTGACTGATAGTTGGTCTTTCACAGGAGGTAGTTTATATTCATCGTGATTCTAAAACAGAATGTGTGACTCAATGGCCAAAGACGCTATAGTTTTGTTTATCATTGAAAAATAGTAAACAATAAGTAGAAAAGGTCACAAGAAATTAGGGGACCCTGAAATATCTTGCAAAACCAAAGTTCCCACAGATACAAATTCAGAAGTGTGGAGACGGTGCAATCAGAGGTGATCCACAGCCAGGCTCTCTACAAGGAAGGAAAACATTGTTGAGGGGCCCCCAGTGACCAGCTGGAGCTTAGCATCTTGGTCCTGAATGCTACTTCTCTCCCTGACTGCCTACTCGCTGGACTGGCACTTTTGTAGGAGAGGCAACTGGAAGATTTTACAACATTTTGAACACCTAGGAGGAATTTCCTCTGAGATATCTAACGGACAGGAGCACCTCTGGATTCTTCCAGGTTTCAAAAGTTGACCAGTTTCCAAAGGACTGTGTTTTCATGGCCATCCAAGAAATGCTGCAATGGAGCTCCAACATTTTGAAGCCTGAATGTCTCCTAATAGTCTTGGAAGTGTCAGGGGAGTGTGTAATTTCCTTGATTCTGTCTCGTCACAGCAAAAATTTGAAGCGAGAGACCAGCATTATAGCTCGCGAACCGGCCAGCATTACAGTTCTTGGGCAGACCAGTGTCATAGGTCCGTGTTATAGCTCAGTTTTATTTAGAAAATAAAGGAAAATACATCCTTGAGGCATGAGGGCATGACGACCCAAACGATGTGAAGAGAGAGAGAGAGAGAGAGAGAGAGAGAGAGAGAGAGAGAGAGAGAGAGAGAGAGAGAGAGAGAGAGAGAGCGCGCGCGTGGGAGAAACAGAGAGCACGCCCCCTTCCCCGCTCTTTGGCTCCTCTTTTTATACGTTTTTCTCCTCCACCTGGACCTGCTCTATGTACACTGGGCTAGCCAGGAGTGCTGTTTGTTCTACCTGAGGTCCTCACTCCGGTCCTCGGACCTTCCTTTGTTCTATTTTCTTGGGCTTTCCCCTTCCTTGCCTTTTAGCCACTGCCATTCTGGACTCCTTTTTCCTATTCTAACTACCTAACATCAAAAAGTCATAAACATGAGCGGGGACAGAAACATGTCTTCCATCCTAGCATCATCCCAATCCTGAGCATGTTCTCTTTGGATTCTGAACATTACATGTATTGATTTAAAAAATGCACAATGTGAGAGTTGCGAGTGGAGTTTTATTTGGGAGCAAAATGAGGACTGCAGCCTAGAGACAGCTTTCAGATAGCTATAAGAAACTTCTCTGAGGAGGCGAGGGCAGGAGCTAGGATATGTAAGAATTTTGCATCAAAGGACAGGTAGTTGGGAGCATCAAAATATTAGTGTTAATTAAATAAACCAGATATGCCAAGTTAAGGAATTCAGAGCTTTTCTATGTATGGAAAGATGCAAGAATCCAAGCTCACTGAAATGACTCTTTTGATATGCACCTCAGCAACCTGGTGCCAATATCCTGTATTTTCCTATCCTGTGTTTTCTCTGGGCTCAGCATAGGGAGTGGCTGCTGTCTGATGGCTGCTAGATGGCCGGTATTCTTTTCAGCCCTGTGTTTCTTCAGGGCTCACCAGCTTACAATAGAAGGCTGCAGTCACTGATGACTATGACATCTTTGTTCACTGATATTGCAGGAAACATTGCATTCCTCACTGTGATTTCATAGGAGAACAAAGGAAAGCATGGGGATGAGAAGATGATGGTGGATAAGGAGAAGTGAGGCAAAAGGAGAAGGGGGCAAAGAGGATGAAAAATAGCAACAACTTCAGATATGCAGATGATACCACTCTAATGGCAGAAAGTGAAGAGGAACTGCAGAGCCTCTGGATGAGGGTGAAAGAAGAGAATCAAACAGTTGGCTTAAAACTCAACATTCCAAAAACTAAGATCATGGCATCTGGTTCCCACCACTTTATGGCACAGAAGGGGTAAAAGTGGAAGCAGTGACTGACTATTTTCTTGGGCTCCAAAATTGCTGTGGATGGTGACTGCAGCCATGAAATTAGAGGATGGCTGCTTCTTGGAAGGACAGCTATGACAAGCCTATATAGCGTGTTAAAAAGCAGAGACATCACTTTGCTGACAAAGGTTCTTATAGTCAAAGCTATGATTTTTCCAGCAGTCACGTGCAAATGTGAGAGTTGGAGCATAAAGAAGACTGCGTGCCAAAGAACTGATGCTTTTGAACTGTGGTGCTAAAGACTCTTGAGAGTCCCTTCAACAGTAAGGGCATCAAACCAGTCAATCCTAAAGGAAATCAACCCTGATATTTCATTGGAAGGACTAGTGCTGTAACTGAAGCTCCAATACTTTGGCCACCTAACGCGAAGAGCTGACTCATTGGAAAAGACCCTGATGGTGGGAGAGACTGAGGGCAGGAGGAGAAGGGGATGACAGAGGATGAGATGGTTGAAAAGCATCACCAGCTTAATGGACATGAGTCTGAGCAAACTCTGGGAGATGTGAAGGACAGGGAAGCCTGGCGTGCTGCAGGCCATTAACTCACAGAGGCGGATACAACTTAGTGACTGAACCACACAACAACACGTGGTATGTGATTGCATTCCGATTTTATTTTCTTCTCGATGGATTAATCAGGTATATGTGAGCCTTTTCTCGTGGAACTGAGATTTCAGCTTTGTCAAACATTAAATTCCTACATATGTTGAAATCTACTCCTGGAATTTTGATTGTCTTCCATTGTTCAATTTGTTTGTTCCTATACCAATACAGTATCTTATACTTTATTGTCTGGCAATGCATATCTTCCTCACTATCCCTCTTAATTAATTTTTGGTTATTATTATAAATTTGTTTCCTTGTATGACTTTAAGATTATTTTCTCCAATGAAAAACTTTTCTTGTGATTCTAACTATAATTGCTTCCCATTGATAGATTAATCAGGGAATATTTAAATTTGGGAGATATTAAGGATTCCATTCAAGAAGATCGTATAATTACCAATGTTTCATTTTTTAGTCTTCTACAATAAGATTTTATAACTTCCTTCTTAAAGAATGTGTATCTTTCTTCTTTATATTAGGTATCTTTAGTTTTGTTACTTTTGTGAATGAAATTATAATTCTATTTTGTTTTAAACTGATTATTGCTTTTATAGAGAAAGGATTTACAATTTTTTTAAATTAAGGCTCATAGTTGGACTTTTGGAAATGTGGAACGAGATCACCCAGCCCTGTAAAGGCAAGCCTGAGTTAACAAAATTATGTTAGGATTAATGAAGTTCAGTCCCAAATTTTGTTCTAAATTTCTGTTTCCCAGTAGCTCCCTTATCTGTCTATTCTCTTATTTGGACAACTATTTTGCAGTTCTTTTCTGTTTTTCCTTGACCGAATTCTACTTGTCATCATTCAAAGCCACACTTGCCCCTCAGGCTAGCCTGAAAGGATGCTGCTTCTTAAGGGCTGTGATCCAATAGAGGACCAGATTCATCCTGTTTCACAGGTAACCTGATAGATATCACTCTTGCGATCTCAGCTATTATGGAATAAGACTTTTATACCAGTCATGTAAAACAGTTAACTGTCTCTACAATGGTCTTAAAAGTTATCTGTGCAGTAAAGATTATTTCTAATAGCAGATAAGAAGTCATTATAAACTCTAAGGATGGCCATTTAAATGTGGTTATATATGGCTCATAAACCTTATAAATTAAGACTAAATCTCAATGCAAGATTAGCCTTCAACAATAATGTTAAGTAAGGAAGTTTCCTTTATCTTCTCTTGACTCTGGTATCTAATATGATAATAATGCAATTTAGCCATCTTGTCTTCCCCCTACTGCTACCCCCTGCAAAGGTCCAGTCTCCACTACTCCCAATACCCTCAACCAGACACAGAGAAATCAAACTTTTGTCTGAACAACAGGCAAACACAAGCACATCTGACTTACGACAGCTTCCTGCTTCTGTGTAGACAGTTCACATTTAGAAAACCAACACTTCATATTGAGTTTAATTTGGCTTTTGACCTGGCTCACAATGGAACTCTCTAATTCTGAGTTTGTCTCCCCTCCTCCTCTCAGTCCTCTTACCCCTCACCCCCATCCCACCAATACACTTACTATGACCTCTTCTATAACTTGCTCCCAATCCAGAACATTCACTGAACATTTTATTGCTGGAAGTCTAACTCAGATTTCATTTAGGATGATAATTCCTTTTAATTCCTTTGTCTTCCATAGCTTGGGGCTTCCCTGGTGGCTCAGATGGAAAAGGCTGATTGCAATGCCGGGGACCAGGAGAAGGGAATGGCTACCCACTCTAGTTGGGTTGGATGGCATCACTGACTCAAAGGACTTGAGTTTGAGCAAACTCTGGGAGATGGTGAAGGACAAGGAAACCTGGAGTGCTGCAGTCCATGGGGTTGCAAACAGTCAGACACAATGAGCTACTAACACTTTCACTTTCACCATAGCTTGACCCCGCTCCAACCATCACAACTCTCCCTGCTCCATTCTCTTGTTCTGTCTTCCCCAGGTTTCTGCCCAATTTGATAGGCATGGGTACGACTTAGTGACTAGAAAAAAATAAAAATCAGGGCTCCACCTTCAACTGCTGGAGTAAGTGGTTCATCCTGTTGGCCTTTGGCAGGAGACCCTGACTTTGCGTTTGAGGCTTGGCAATTATCACATTTGGTCCTCATAAGACAAGCTGACTAGGGTCTGCATCATACCTTAAAAAATGAAGGAGCTGAGTCTCAGAGAGGATTATTACTTGTCAAACATCACACAGAAGTGAAATCTAAACTTGAACCCAGGTCTTCTGACTGAAAATTCCTCACTCCCTGAAATAATGTCTTTCTGTTTCTGAACATAGATTAAAAAACAAAACAAAACAAAACAAACAGCCATTTAAAAATGACTTGAGGGAGTTTGGGATAAGCAGATGCAAATTATTACATATGGAATTAATAAACAAGGACCTGTTGTATAGCACAGGGAACTATATTCAATATCATGGGATAAGCCATAATGGAAAAGAATATAAAAAGGATGTATGTATGTATATAATGGAGTCACTTTGCTGTACATTAGAAGTTAACACAGCATTGTAAATCAACTGTACATCAGTAAAAAGTAAATTAAAATATACCTTGAGGTGTATAAACAACTTGAGGATGGATGATGTGTCTTTTTGTCTTTAAATGCATCCAATCTCCCAAATAGCTAACAAGAGCTCACATAGTACAAGGTCAAGCACGAAATATTTTGATAAACAAACATTAATTCTGGGGAAGTAAACACAAGAGCAAAATGAAAGTATCAAATCAGCCATAAATAAAGAAGTACGAACATTAACATCTCTTACTGCTGATGGCTTTTTTAAGAACAGCACTTATTAAAAGTCTTTGAGATAAGGAATAGATTTTGGGTTTATAGAACATCAGAACCAGATCATGGAGATCTCTATGATCTTTTATCTAATCCTCCTCCATTAACAGGAGAGCTAACATTGAGAAGGCAATATGGAATAAAACAATCTGAGAGGCAAGACTTTTGTTTTTCAGAAACTCATTATATAAGGAAGGATTCTTTCTAGTCAGTGTTCTTTGAGGAACAGCATTTCCTACCATTATGAAGCTATAAAAATACACAATATGAGCTATGCCCATCTATTTAAATATACAATAAAATTCAATAACTTTTAGATAAATTAATGTTTCAATTTCTTCCTTTAACTTTATCCCTTCAGTTGTTTAACTTTCCTTATTCAAAACAATGATTACAAAAAATGCTGCAGCTTTGCTTTTTGACTCTGTGTGTATCATACAATCACAAAGTCTTAAAATTTTAAAGCCAAATACATTTTAATTTAATCCTAGACTATCAAAAACCAACCTTGCCTTTAAAGTGATTTGGGTATTTGTTAACAATAATAATTTTATCTAAAGAGATCAATATAAAAATGATCTTAAAAGTATTTATATCTATGACCCAAATAATATTTCCATCATTAGAACACTAAACCTTATCTAAAAATTAGTGTATTAAGTTGGTTTTCTGTGAGTGGCTCCTCTAAGTAGTCTGGAAAGTGAATTAATCTAAAGAAAGCCGTTGTTAGTAATCATAGACAACAGCATGGAGCAAGAATAAATAGAAAGGAAAATTGTATGTGAATTTAAACAAAACCTTAATGGTACATAACAGGGATAACAATTTGGAATTACACTAATGTGATTTTTCTCCTTTGCATTTCTTTGTATGTTACTTTCTTCCTAGCCTGCTGGCTTTGCCTTAGATTTGGGCTGATTGTAGCAAAGCTGCAAAGGGATGGATTGAGTTTTCTCTCAACCTTGATATGCTGAGTCTTTTCCATTTTGGCTACTCTCATAGATGTGTAATGATATCTCATTGTGGTTTTAATTTGTATTTCCTAATGACTGATGAAACAGTGTCAGACTTTATTTTGGGGGGCTCCCAAATCACTGCAGATGGTAATTGCAGCCATGAAATTAAAAGACACTTACTCCTTAGAAGGAAAGTTATGACCAACCTAGATAGCATATTCAAAAGCAGAGACATTACTTTGCCAACAAAGGTCCATCTAGTCAAGGCTATGGTTTTTCCTGTGGTCATGTATGGATGTGAGAGTTGGACTGTGAAGAAAGCTGAGAGCCGAAGAATTGATGCTTTTGAACTGGGGTGCTGGAGAAGACTCTTGCGAGTCCCTTGGACTGCAAGATCCAACCAGTCCATTCTGAAGGAGATTTCTTTGGAAGGAATGATGCTAAAGCTGAAACTCCAGTACTTTGGCCACCTGATGGGAAGAGTTGACTCACTGGAAAAGACTCTGATGCTGGGAGGGATTGGGAGCAGGAGGAGAAGGGAACGACAGAGGATGAGATGGCTGGATGGCATCACTGACTTGATGGACGTGAGTCTGAGTGAACTCCGGGAGATGGTGATGAACAGGGAGGCCTGGCGTGCTGCAATTCGTGGGGCTTCAAAGAGTCAGACACAACTGAGCGACTGAACTGAACTGAACTGAATGGCTAATGATTTTGAGCAGCTTTCATGTTGTTGTCATCTGTGTATCTTCTTTGGTGAAGTGTGTTCAAATCCTTTAACTGTTTTTAATTAGGTTGTTTGTCTTCTTATTATTGAGTTTTGAGGGGGTCTTTGTATACTTGCTTACAAGCCCTTTATTAGTTATATGCTTCATAAATACTTTCTCTCAATCTATAGCTTATCTTTTCATGTTATTAAAAGTGACTTTTGAAGATCCGAATACCTAAAAATACTCGCTTAGATATTTAAGAAGTATCTGAAATGTGAAAGGTTGGATCTAAGACACCTGTGCCTAACCTAAGAGCACAAGGATTTTCTCCTATATTTTTAATTAGAATTTATATAGTGTTAGGTTTTACATAGAGTGTCACATTTTGACCCTACTATATGTAATAGAAAGAAAATCAGTACTTGCAAACAAACACTAAAAATCACATGAAACAAGTTAATATAGCATGATGGTTAAGAATTCAATATCTGGATATGGACTACATTTTTTTTTTAACTTTTAATTTTCTATTACAGTATAGCCCATTAACAATGCTGTGAGAGTTTCCAGTGAACAGCAAAAGGACTCGACCATACATACACACGTATCCATTCTGTCCCAAACTTCTCTCCCATTCAGGCTGACACATAACTTTGTCAGAGTTCTCTGTGCTATACAGTAGGTCCTTGTTGGTTATCAGTTTTAAATATAGCAATGTGTATACATCCATCCCAAGCTCCCTAACTTTCCCTTCCCGGTAACTGTAAATTCATCCTCTTAAGTCTATGAGTCTCTTTCTGTCTTATAAGTAAGTTCATTTGTATCATATCTCTTTAGATTAGAGATGGACTAAAGTTTTAATCTCAATTCACAGCATTTAAATAGCTGTGTTGATCTTGGTCAAGATATTTAACTGCTTTGACCTTTTTCTCTCACCTATAAAATTAGTTAAGAATAGTTCCCACTCACTTCATAGGGTCACTCTGAGGATTAAGTGAGACAACTCATAGAAAGCACTGTAAAGCACACACATAGTGTGTGCTTTACAGTGAACTAAGAGATTTTTTTGAATGCCAGTACTTCCTGTGATATTCACTGAGAGCAGAGATCCTGGAAAATAATATAATCATGTGAGCTAAGAGATTTTTATAACGGCTCCTGCATGGTTGAATAAACCAATTACACAACTGAACATATTTGTCTTGGAATAAGACATAGGATAGACTGGGAGTAATGAAGTCCAAGAAGTAGAAGGTTTAGTCTTCTGAATGGAGTAGCAAAGACAGAAGCCATTTAAAGAATGAATAGTTTAAAGTTCTAGCAGAGAAGTAGAAGCAAGACTTTGGATCAGCTGGAAAGAGTGATAATTGAGGCTGAGAGTGTGTACAGGCAAAGATTACAATAAATGACTGATTAATGCCCAAGTAAGATAACAAGGCAAATATGGCAGAAAGTTTTCACAATGCTGTAGAAAGAGATCTCAGTACAACTTCAACTAGATTTTTGATGCTTGTGAAATAAGAGATTGAACCACATAATCTCTAAGGTTCTATGTGGATCTAGCAGCCTGTGAAATTTCCAACCAGTGCTATGGGACTGGGTGTGGGAAAGAGAGAGAGGCTGTGGTCCTTGAAAATTCCAAGTGGTTGAAATAAACAGGAAATTCAGAATAGAAAGTTATCAGAGTATAACTGGTTCCTTACAGAGCTTTTGTCGGTAATGGAAGAAAAAGGGGCAATAGGGCACTCTTCCAGAATCTCTGCTCTCAGTGAATATCACAGGAAGCACTGGCATTCAAAATGAGACTGCCAGGGAATGGGAGGGGAAAAATGCAGGAACAAGATGATGAATAGATGGATGGATAAATATCCTAACTCAGGATATTCAACCACTGGATTTAATTTCTCTTAAGATCACTATTGAAAAGGTATACTTTGTTACTTTTTATGTATGGTTAAAAAAATCTTGAGCCAATATGTTACTGCCATGACAGTCAGTCATCTGCATGGAGATAAAACCATATGTGGAAGTGTCTGTGCTATGGCATAAGGGGGTGGCAGAGGGAAAAGATGGTCCCGGTTAGACCTTAGAGGAAATAGAGTGGGGATGGAGTGGGGAGGAGGCGAGGTACCTAACTAGAGAGAGAAAGGAGGAAGGCGCAAGCAAAGTCCAACGGGGGCACCGAGAGGGGGGATGAAACTGGTAATCGCAGTGGACTTGTGGAAGAGAAGGAGGAACTGTAGATGGGGGCTGTGTTTGATGATAAAAGATCACTCCCTCTTGGCAGTCCTTCTGCCTTCTCTCCCCTCTCTCCAGGCCATCCAGGACTTTCTTCCTCTCTTGCTGCTTGGCCTGGGCACTGATGACACCGATGACTGATTAGCCACCAGTGTTTGCTTGTAAATCAGTTTTCCCTTTAGATCAAACGCTCCCCAAGAGCAAGAACTGAGTGCATCCAGGAGAGATTAACAGCAAGGGGGTCTGATACCTGAGGAATCAGGCCTGTTGCCTGAAAAGGTGTGAGGGAAGGCGCGCTCACCAAGCATCCTCGCCGAATCGTGACTTTCACAGCTGAGGGTCCTGAGACGCGCCCAGCTGGGGGCTCACACATGCCGGAAGGCTTTGGGACCGCTTGACTGCACGCTTCTGGAGATCAGGGGTCAGGGGTGGGATCTATCCACTTCTTCCAGGCTGCAACTGGGAGCCTCAACCCAAAGACTGGGAAGCTGGGTAAGGAGCCCGATGAACCCTAACTTGGGACTAGGGTACGTTGGGGTCCCCGCCAGGCCAGCCCAGCCTCGCGCACCGGCCGAACCCCGCTGGGAGTCGTACTGCTGCTGGCTCCCGCCGCCTCAGGAACTTCAACAAGAAAAACTTGGTTTTTTTCTGGTGCCGATTGCACGACCTGGGTTTCTTTCTTTCTTTCTTTCTTTTTCGGTAAATTGCTGAGTGCGGAGAGGCCCCGCCCTTCCGCGCCTGGCAGCCCAGCCGCCCAGCCACTCCTCCCGCGCTCCCCGGTGGGTGTTCCTTTGCAGACGACGCTGGAAGACTTGGTGGCGGCGGCCCATGGGACCCGTGGCGCTGCCCGTCTGGCTGCAGCCCAGGTAGGGCGCTCGGCCCGGAGGGTGGGGAGGGGGTCGGGAGGAGAGGCCGCCAGGGGGAGGGGTGCGGTTGGAGGGCTGTGGGTGGTGCCCAGATAGTTCCGCGGGGCGAGCACCCGCCAGCGCCGGAGCAGCCTTACGCCTCACGGTCCCTGGGGCTCTGGACAGATACTAGCGAATACAGTTTTCCCGGCAACCCTAGGAATAACTGTTATTTTCCCCATGTTACAGCAGAGAAAGGACAGGCTGCGTGGCCGCCCTTCCTTTTGTACGCTCTCTGAGGTCTTTCTTCTCTTCCCGTTCCTCCGACCTGGAGCCCTTCCCTTTCCTTTTCTCTACCTGCTGCAGAAGCACCAAGCACGCGTGTAGATTTCAGGGGCCCCGGTTCCAGAAAAACTGATTCAGTGTTATGAAGGTAGAGCCTGGGATGTCTGTGTTTATCCCACACTCCAAGTGACTGCTCTAGGCTTCAGGGAGGCATTCCCTTCCCCTACTTTTTCAGTAGTGCCGTAGTCATCTGTAGGGGTACCCGAGTGCGCTCATCAAGCTACATTTTATCTGCTTCTCCAATTTATTTCCTTTATTTCTCAGAGGTTTCATATCTCCAGCTAGGAAAAAATCTCGTCTACCCCGATCTGGCTACTTCCACCACTTTTTAGAACCAGAGACAACACTTCAAACAGTGCTTCCTCTGACCCCCTCAGACGTGTATCTGTTCATCTTTTTCTTAGTCATATCCCCATCAACCAATTTTCAAACTCAGCTTCACTTCCCTTTTCTGGCCCTTAAACTGTTTTCTATGTGTGCCTGGTGAAGGAAACTATCTACTCTTGCAGACTATAATAGGCAGTGGTAAGATACTGACCCCAGTTACAAAAGTGCGTTCAGAAATCAGTTCAGTTCAGCTCAGTCACTTGGTCGTGTTCAACTCTTTATGACCCCATGGACTGCAGCATGCCAGGCCTCCCTGTCCAACCCCAATTCCCAGAGTTTACTCAAACTCATGTGCATTGAGTTGGTGATGCTATCCAACCATCTGATCCTCTGTCGACCATTTCTCCTCCTGCCTTCAATTTTTCCCAGCCTCAGGGTCTTTTCAAATGAGTTAGTTCGCCGAATCAGGTGGCCAAAGTATTGGAGTTTCATCTTCAGTATAGTCAGGAACTGATTTCCTTTAGGATGGACTGGTTGGATCTCCTTGATGACCAAGGGACTCTCAAGAGTCTTCTCCAACACCACAATTCAAAAGCACCAGTTCTGTGCTCAGCTTTCTTTATAGTCTAACTCTCACATCCATACATGACTGCTGGAAAAACCATAGCTTTGACTACACAGACCTTTGTTGGCAAAGTAATGTCTCTGCTTTTTAATATGCTGTCTAGCACATTAAAAGTTGGTTATAACTTTTCTTCCAAGGAACAAGTGTCTTAATTTCCTGGCTGCAGTCACTATCTGCAGTGATTTTGGAGCCCCCCAAAATAAAGTCTCTCACTGTTTCTATGGTTTCCCCATCTATTTGCTATGAAGTGATGGGACAAGGTGCCATGATCTGAGTTTTCTGAGTGCTGAGTTTTAAGCCAACATTTTCACTCTCCTCTTTCACTTTTATCAAGAGGCTATTTAGTTCTTTGCTTTCTGCCCTAAGAGTGGTGTCATCTGCATATCTGATGTTATTGATGTCTCTCTGGCAATCTTGATTCCAGCTTGTGCTTCATCTAGTCCAGCGTTTCTCATGATGTACTCTGCATAGAAGTTAAATAAGCAGGGTGACATATACGGCCTTGACATATTCCTTTTCCTATTTGGAACCAGTCTGTTGTTCCATGTCCAGTTCTAACTGTTGCTTCTTGAGCTCCATAGAGATTTCTCAGGAGGCAGGTCAGGTGGTCTGCTATACCTATCTCTTTCAGAATTTTCCACAGTTTCTTGTGATCCACACAGTCAAGGGCTTTAGCGTAGTCAATAAAGCAGAAGTAGGTGTTTTTCTGGAACTCTTGCTTTTTCAATGATCCAATGGGCAATTTGATTTCTGGTTCCTCTGCCTTTTCTAAGTCCAGCTTGAACATCTGGAAGTTCACAGTTCACATACTGTTGAAGCCTGGCTTGGAGAATTTTGAGCATTACTTTACTGGCATGTGAGATGAGTGTAATTGTGTGGTAGTTGAGCATTCTTTGGCATTGCCTTTCTTTGGGAGTGGAATGAAAACTGATCTTTTCCAGTCCTATGGCCACTGCTGAGTTTTCCAAATTTGCTGGCATATTGAGTGCAGCCCTTTCATAGCATCATCTTTTAGGATTTGAAATAGCTCAACTGAAATTCCATCACCTCCACTAGCTTTGTTCATAATGATGGTTCCTAAGGGCTACTTACTTCACATTCCAGGATGTCTGGCTCTCGGTGAGTGATCACACCATCATGATTATCTGGGTCATGAAGATCTTTTTGTATAGTTCTTCTGTGTATTCTTGCCACCTCTTCTTAATATCTTTTGCTTCTGTTATGTCCATACCATTTCTGTCCTTTATTGTGTCTATCTTTACATGAAAAATTTCCTTGGTATCTCTAATTTTCTTGGCGAGATCTCTAGTCTTTCCCATTCTGTTGTTTTCCTCTATTTCTTTGCATTGATCGCTGAAGAAGGCTTTCTTATCTCTTCTTGCTATTCTTTGGAACTCTGCATTCAAATACGTATATCTTTCCTTTTCTCCTTTTCTTTTCACTTCTCTTCTTTTCATAGATATTTGTAAGGCCTCCCCAGACAGCCATTTTGCTTTTTGCATTTCTTTTCCATGGGGATAGTCTTGATCCCTGCCTCCTGTACAATGTCACGAACCACCATTCATAGTTCTTCAGGCTCTCTGTCTATCAGTTCTAATCCCTTGAATCTATTTCTCACTTCCACTGTATAATCATTAGGGATTTGATGTAGGTCATACCTAAATGGTCTAGTGGTTTTCCCTACTTTCTTCAATTTAAGTCTGAATTTGGCGATAAGGAGTTCATGATCTGAGCCATAGTCAGCTCCCGGTCTTGTTTTTGCTGACTGTGTAGAGCTTCTCCATCTCTGGCTGCAAAGAATGTAATCAAGCTGATTTTAGTATTGACCGTCTGGTGATGTCCATGTGTAGAGTCTTCTCTTGTGTTTTTGGAAGAATGTGTTTGCTATGACCAGTGAATTCTCTTGGCAAACCTCTATTGGCTTTTGCCCTGCTTCATTCTGTACTCCAAGGTCAAATTTGCCTGTTACTCTAGGTGGTATTTCTTGACTTCTTACTTTTACATTCCAGTCCCCTATAATGAAAAGGGCATCTTTTTTGGGTGTTAGGTCTGCATGGTCTTGTAGGTCTTCATAGAACTGTTCAACCTCAGCTTCTTCAGCATTACTGGTATAGACTTGGATTACTGTGATATTGAATGGTTTGCCTTGGAAACCAACAGAGATTATTCTGTCTTTTTAGAGATTGCATCCAAGTACTGCATTTCAGACTCTTTTTGTTGACTAGGATGGCTACTCCATTTCTTCTAAGCAATTCTTGCCCACAGTAGTAGATATAATGGTCACCTGAGTTAAATTCACCCATTCCAGTCCATTTTAGTTCACTGATTCCTAAAATGTCAATGTTCACTCTTGCCATCTCCTGTTTGACCACTTCCAATTTGCCTTGATTCATGGCCTAACATTCCAATGACTGAATTACCCTTCCTGGGAATGCCACCATTGCTACTCCCTTCTTGTAACTGTAAACTAGTTATCCTTCAAGTTATGCACTTAGCAGGAACACGTTGACATGGGCCTCTCTCCATCCAGATTTTCTTTTCGAAAATACTCAAAGCTAACTTTACAATGCTGGCCTTTATCCCTTGAGGAGCAGCAAAGTTAGAGGTTTATCACAGCTGAAAGTGAATGTTGAAATAGAACCATATCTGGCGTTAAACAAACCCAGGATGGTCACTGTAACAGACAGTGTGTGCTTTCGGAAATCTCATGGGGTTAGAAGAGTATCCAAATTAAAAACTTGGATATGGATTAATTGTCTCTTGCTCGCTCAGATTGACCAGTAAATTAGTTAAAATATATGTGTATAATGCTGAAAAAGTGATTATAAAGGAAGTGTTTAATGTGTTTAAAGGATGTATTTTCTTGTATTTATTGTAGGTATAGGAAGAATGCCTACCTTTTCATCTACTACCTAATCCAGTTCTGTGGCCACTCCTGGATATTTACAAATATGACAGTCAGATTCTTTTCATTTGGAAAAGGTAAAAGCCCAAAACAGTTTTGAATTTTTAACTTTTAATCCTCATTTTCACCTAGTCCTAGTTATAATTTAACTTCTGTGAACTTCACCTGATATCCTTCACTTCTCTGAAATTTAGTGACCATATTTTTCAGTAAGCATGCTTCATTCTTAATGCAAAAACCAAAACCTTTTGGAGGAGGCAGTAAGTAAAATGAAGGAAAGGGAAGTGAGTTCTCTTTGAGTAGGCACTGGCCCTGAAAACATAGACATGGCACTGGGGTGTACCATTTCCCTCTTCCTTTTTGGTTCTGCACCAAACCTTAGCAGATCTGGTGTATGTTGAAGAAATCTGTAAATTCCTGTGTAACTTTTTTTTTTCCACATAGAAATTAGAAATTAACCAGTTCTTGTTTCTTATTCCCCAGGTTTAAGGTAACTGGAAACTACTAACAAATGAAAGACAAACTCTATATTCCCCAATCGTCTATTTAATCCTTTTAAAAGGCAGTGTGTCCATAGGAAAATGACACATTTTGTAGATGACTCATCACATATAGAGGAGTTAGCGTTAAAGTTTTAAGTCATAAGCATTCTCCAGTTTCCTGAAAGTAAAGATTTTAAATGCATTTAAATTTTCAAAAAAAGAATTATTGAATGAGTGTCAAAATAAAATTCTTTTCATTTTTCCATCCCAACATGGATAAAGGTCATCACAGTTTCCAACTGTTGCATTACTTAACAATTTGAGCAATTGCTGGTTGCAGCTAAAAACAAACATGTAGTATATATCTGGGATAAGTCATGCTCTGCTCATCAGTTCAGCCTTCGATATCATGAGAAAATCAATCTATTTCTGTGATACCATAAACTATTTGATGTTGCTTTTTTTTTTTGCAGATTTGTGGATAAATTCTTGCCTTTGTTAAGAACCTCCAAAGATATAACTTGAGGCTTGTATTTCAACTTTGAGTGTTGGGAGTCCTCAAGCAGAGGACAACACAGGTGTTTGGAAAACTTCCTTTTGTTTTTAGGAAAAAAGCATCACTTCTAGACCTTGCAAGTTAGCTGTGGCTTCGAGGGCCTGTTATAGGTCATTCACAACATAAGTAACAAGATATGAATTTATTCTTATGCTGCCTGGCCTTTCCAGTGGGGGAAAATGCCTTAGTCAGCAGTATACTTATTTCTTAATTGTGATCTTGCCATCCATAATTAGAGAAATTGCATTTTATTAAAGAAACGCAACCCATTTCTACAGAAGGCAGCTTGAAAAGAACTATGTGGGGGGGTCAGTACAATTCCCAAATCAGTGTATAAATTAAGTAGCTCAACAGCACTCAAGCACCTGGAGTAGACACCAGCTGCCTTCTTCCTTCAGGGGGCTGTGTGACTGACCATGCTTTTATGGCAAGTGCTGGGCTGTGTATGCCTCGGAAATCATCCATAAAGTGGGAATGATAATAACGTCTACCTCATAGATCTGCTGAGAAGAGAAACCCTTTGATAAATTACTATCATGTGAATGATCACTAGGGAGTGAAGACGATAAAGATTTCCCTAGATGTTTCTTAATATGGCAGGATTTCATTAAAAAACCAGCACATTTATTCTATTTAGAGAGATATTTGTTTCCTTCCATTTCAGCTCTCTCAAATGTAGTATTTGTTTGGAGCCCTCTGCAATGGGCCCAACTCACAAAAATCCAGAAAGCACTAACCGTGTATGTGCAGGACACAAATGCTATATCAATGGAAGATGTTATTTGATATCATGGCATCACTAATGTCATTTTCATAAATCTTCTCTGGAATCGTATTTTCTCATCTCTGTCATTTTCTTGTCCATAGACAAGGAGTGGGCACAGCAGTTTCTCTAATAAACTCACTTTCAGCCTGTTTTCACTGATGTAGTCTAGAGTCTGTTTACTTTTATGCTGGAATTCCTTTAGAATCATATAAATGGGGAATAAATGCTTTAGCTTTGGTCACAGAGCCTTGTTTTTCAAGTTTTAAATTCTTTTTGGAAGAGGAGCAATTAAACTGTACAATGATGTGAAGTGCTTTCTTTGGTTACATAGTATTTGTAATTTAGAAATCTAGGAAATTTCTCACATGTACAAAGGAAAACGAAGTAAGGAATCTCAGTTGTATTTCAAATTGCTTCCTAGATTTGGGTTGTGATCTAGATTTTACTTACTATGTCTGTATTTTTAATTCACTGGACACAGATTCAATGGTTGACACTTTTTATGCAATTGGACTTGTGATGCAACTTTGCCAGTCTATTTCCCTCTTGGAGTTGCTGCACATATATGTTGGCATTGAATCAAACCATCTTCTTCCTAGGTTTTTGCAGGTAGGTCTTAATCACATTATTTATATTATAGAATCTGTTGTGTACGTAACTTTGTTCTGTTTACAGCCTCTCGACTTTATGGCAGTGAAAAAGCCAACCTTTGCTAATGTGCAACCCAAGTCACTAACATGGATAATTCCATGAAAAAATGACCTCATCCTAAAACACTGCATAGTCAGAATTGCCAGTTGGAAGCATTCAGAGAAATGATGCTTGCTGCTTTGTGCAGCTCTATAGTGATCCTCTGCTGGGATGAGATTTCATATCCACCGCCCAGTCTCACTATGCCACGGCCTTGGGTGGTGTAGTCCAGAGGAAAGGCATAGGATGGGAGCCATTCAGACTTGAGGTTTGGTGCCTGGCTCCTCTACCTACACTAGGATACATTAACCACCATCATCCAGCTCTTTAGGGGAAAAGGACGCCACATACATTACCTGGAAAAGAATAAATTTGCAAAAAAAAAAAAAAAATACCCTTCATCCAAGTCCAGAGATTAGAATACTCCCCAGCCATTTCTTGTTGATTCTGCCCCTATTACTGAATGCAGTTGCAAAGGAGTGGTCTTTGTGTTTATTTAGTATAGCATCTACTTGTACAGGGGCTTCCTTTGTGGCTTAGCTGGTAAAGAATCCTCCTGCAATGTGGGAGACCTGGGTTCAATCCTGGGTTGGGAAGATCCCCTGGAGAAGGGGAAGGGGTTTCTCCAATATTCTGGCCTGCAGAATTCCATGGACTGTATAGTCCTTGGGGTCGCAAATAGTTGGACACCACTGAATGACTTTCACCACTTGTACAGACCTGGGAATGCTGTAGACTTGGCTTTAAATTGGAAAAGACTCTTGAGAGTCCCTTGGACTGCAAGGAGATCCAGTCAGTCCATCCTAAAGGATATCAGTCCTGGGTGTTCATTTGAAGGACTGATGTTGAAGCTGAAACTCCAATACTTTGGCCACCTGATGCAAAGAGCTGACTCATTTGAAAAGACCCTGATGCTGGGGAAAATTGAGGGCAGGAGGAGAAGGGGATGACAGAGGATAAGATGGTTGGATGGCATCCCCGTCTCAGTGGACATGGGTTTGGGTAGACTCTGGGAGTTGGTGATAGGACAGAGAAGCCTGGTGTGCTGCAGTTCATGGGGCCGCAAAAAGTCGGATATGACTGAGCGACTGAACTGAACTGAACTGGCTTCAAATTCTCGTTCTATCTCTTAGTTATATGAGTTTACACAAGTAATGTAATTGTTCTGAGCTTCATTTTCTCATGTTATATGCAAATAGCATGTATATTCTGGAGTAACTGAGAAAGTGGGGGATAAGTTCCTAGCACTTAGTTAAGAATACAATACCTGGTAGCTGTTGCTGTTATTTTAGGTATCATTTGTTCCTCTGCCATGTCTTAAGCCCTAGATGACCATGTTCCTTTTAAAGGCAGGTTGAAGGAAGATGGGAAATTCACTGGTAGAGATTTAGTATAGGAAATCATTGCTGAATTAAGGCAAGAAAAATTAAAAAGTGATATTTTCCATAAGGAGAGATAAGGGTTAGGTGGCTGTGTGAACATACATTTAAAATTTACAGAAAAAAGTATTTTCATTAGTATAATTTTAACTATTTGTAAAATAAATTTAAAAAAATTGATAACTGTGACAAATTTGCATTGTAAAAATAATTAAAATATTAGATTCTGATTGTATTGCCAGCCCCTAGCAAAGTGCTTAGAACATAAACACCTTAAATTTTGTTGAATGAAATAGTGGCATAGATCCTTATATTAAAATTTGCTGAAATATTATGAAAGTTTAAAAGATGGAAATCAGAGTATAAACCTAAGGAGCCTATCAAGAACTCTGCATTACAAGTTGATGGGAGATTTTAAATTTTGCTTATTCATTAGAATTGGAGAAATAGTATTAGGATGAAGTTACTTTAGTGTTGAAATATCAAATGTAAAGTAAAAATTGGGGCAATATCTATAGTACTAACTAAGAATAGTTAGTTAGCTAGCTAATACCTACATGGAATTGCCTTAAATGTATGTTCTTACAATTTGAAAAGGGGTACATACACATCTGTCTCAGAAAAGTGAAAATGAAAGTGAAGTCGCTCAGTTGTGTCCTACTCTTTGCGACTTCATGGACTGCTAGCCTACCAGGCTCCTCCCTCTATGGGATTCTCCAGGCAAGAGTACTGGAGTGGGTTGCCATTTCCTTCTCCAGGGGATCTTCCCGACCCAGGGATTGAACCTGGGTCTTGCACATTCGAGGCAGACACTTTAACCTCTGAGCCACCAGAAAAGAAGCATATTATTTAGGAACAAGATTTATTGATATGTATTATCTGTAAACAACTTAAGATGCATATAGCATTGCTTAACATTAAATGTACAGGCTTCCTGGGTGGCTCAGTGATAAAGAATCTGCCTGCCAAAGCAGGAGTCATGGGTTCAATCCCTGGGTCAGGAAGATCCCCTGAAGAAGGAAATGGCAAACCACTCCAATATCCTTGCTGGGAAATCTGGTGGACAGAGGAGCCTGGTGGGCTACAGTCCATGGAGTCACAAAAGATTTGGACACGGTTTAGCAACTAAATGCTAATTTTAGAAAACAGAATTAACCCAGGTTAAATGAAAGCTGTATTCTAGCATATGGAATTATTTTTCTTGAGTATGATCAAATTCACCTGAATCTAAGTCATATTTTCTTTTGTCATACCTTTTTGGACTTTGTACTATTTAAGGCTAAATTGGATAATACTAATTTTATAGTAAAACAGTTTCAAAGTTAAGAACCGTGTTATTTTAGTTATTTCCAAAGTAGGAAATGCAAATGAGAAACTGGACAGGTAAATTTGTAAGATAGAAAAGCATCTTAAATATGTCTCAAAAATCTGCACAGTATTTCTGCTTTCTAAAAGTATGTAGGCTTGTCCAATAACAGAAATTGTTATTAGAAATCTGATTTCTTGCAGTTCTAAAATTTCCAGGATATTTAAGCATGATTTTAATCCCTATTAATTGCAACTCTATTGATTTATAGAAGTATGATCACTTGTAATTGGACTGCATCCTGGTTTGGTAATTAAAAAATAATGGCAAGTATATATTGGCACTTTTATTTGAGTGTGAGGAGGCAAAGTCTCCTGTTGATGGGGCTCAAATGGTTTTTAAGTCTTTGTTGTTGGGAGGAATCAGGGAATCATCATAGTAGGGAAGATACGTGTTCTCATCCTGGGCCGATTATTATTAAATTTTGCTATGATGTTTGTCTTCCTCTTTATCTCGTTGAGATTTTATCTGTCCTCTGTTTCTTTTATTCATTTACTATCTTTTCTATGGTTTTCAGAATAGACATGATGTTCAAAAAGCTTCAAAAACCCATGTGGTCAGGTCCAAAGTTTCATTCTAACCCCTTTCCTTAGAATTCTGCAGACAACTAGAAGAATTCCCACTTTATAAGATGACTCTGAGCTCCCTTCTTTAAAATAACCAAACAAAACTCTAAAGCTGTGTAATCGTTCTTGGTTTTCCTGTTTCCCCATCTTAAAATGAGGAAATAGTAGTTAAGAATGTGGCTAAGCTACTCACACAATACTCATAGCTGATTACATACAGTATTTTGAAAAAATGCACAATATCTAGCTACTTTGAAGTAGATTGAAGAGAATTCTGCTCATGTGTGTTATTATTTTGACATTACCTTTGTGACACTGGTAAGTCACAATGGAATTGTCTTTTGTAAACTGCTTTGCCAAAATATAAAGATGAGCAATTCCCAAAAGCAGTAGGAACAATTAGCTAGTTGAGCAATTAGAATCACAGGTATAATATCAATTGATGGTGGTATGTATATATATACACATATGTATATGTGTATGTATTTTTGTATCTCAAAAATATGTTTGTTTTCTTCTGTACATTTTAAAATGTTTTATACTTATCTTTATTTGACAGGGAAAAGCCATTGTGATTTTCTAATATTACAGTTGCTAAAGGAGAAAGGGCTTCCCTGTTGGCTCAGAGGGTAAAGGATCTGCCAGCAATGCAGGAGACCTGGGTTTGATTCCTGGGTTGGGAAGATCCCCTGGAGAAGGAAATAGTAACCCACTCCAGTATTCTTGACTGGAAAATCCCATGGACAGAGGAGCCTGGTGGGCTACAGTCCATTGGGTCACAAAGGGCCAGACACAACTGAGCGACTAACACACTAACACTAACTAAAGGAGAAAGAGGGGGGTAAGACCTATTGACAATAACACTATGATAGTTTAACAGAGATGTATATTTTATATATTTTTTAAAATACAGTTTAGGGGAAAAGAGCAGAACTGCAACAAATAGTTGTTTACATACATCCATTTTTGTAAACATTTACATGGCAATAAAAATTATATCAGGAAAAAAATTTTGGATATTTTAAAATTGTAAAATGGGAAAGTAAAAGGTCCACAAGTAGCATATAACTATAGTTAAAAGTGATAATTGAAAACTAGAAAGCAGAGACATTACTTTGCCGACTAAGGTCCGTCTAGTCAAGGCTATGGTTTTTCCAGTGGTCATGTATGGATGTGAGAGTTGGACTGTGAAGAAGGCTGAGTGCCAAAGAATTGATGCTTCAAACTGTAGTGTTGGAAAAGACTCTTGAGAGTCCCTTGGACTGCAAGGAGATCCAACCAGTCCATTCTGAAGGAGATCAACCCTGGGATTTCTTTGGAAGGAATGATGCTAAAGCTGAAACTCCAGTACTCTGCCATCTCATGCGAAGAGTTGATTCATTGGAAAAGACTGATGCTGGGAGGGATTGGGGGCAGGAGAAGAAGGGGATGCCCGAGGATGAGATGGCTGGATGGCATCACTGACTCGATGGACGTGAGTCTGAGTGAACTCCAGGAGATAGTGATGAACAGGGAGGCCTGGCGTGCTGTGATTCATGGGGTCGCAAAGAGTCGGACACGACCAAGCGACTGAACTGAATTGAACTGAGGCATCTCTTCTCTCCAATCCCTTGCTCTCGAATGAGTGTGCATATTTCATTCGCTTGATTTTTTTAAAAGTTGAATTGGAAGCTAGTATTTTAGTAGATTTAATCAAAACAACTTGGTTTTTATGGAGCGGAAATACCATCAACCTTGAAATATTGATTTTGAAGGACTCTGTTCTGACTTTGCTTGTGTAGAAGCCTGAGAAAGAGGTTTTTATTGATATATAATAGCTTTAGGATGTTTCAACTCAAGGAGAGAGGAAAATAATCCACAAAATTAACCTTTGTGTATTGACATTAGGCTGATGCGCCTTTAGGAAACCCTCAGAGTTATCCACTTTTCTCCTTTAGCTTTTGAGAGAGGCTTGAAATGCAAAGACTGTACATAACTGAATTAAAACAGCTAAATTCTGTCCCCTGACCTTTGCATCACAATAAACACTGCTGCACATGTATTCATTTGACACATTTTTAAATCTTCATCAAAATCCTGGGAATTATTACCCCCACATTATTGTGATACAGAAATTCCACTTTGTGATACAGAAATTCCACTTTGTGATACAGAAATTCCATTTGAGTTCAAATTGCAAGAACAATCCTTATTTTTGCCAATAGCACATCCTATTTCTGATAAGGACAAATAGGAGTTTGTTGTCAGAAATCACTCCAGAGATTTCACATTCGCAGATTTTGTAAAAAAAATGTAAAGTCTGTCCCCAAGGAGAGTGTCTTAAAACAAACCCTTTTAGAAACACAGCAAAGTTTCACCCTAATCTATCTTAATCCATGAAGCAGGTGCTTCTTTGCATTGGTAGATTAATCATTTTTCCCTCCATGAAATCATGTAATTTTCTCTCCAGTTTTGAGTTGGGAACAGGCTTATATTGTTAGAGATAAAAGCTGTACTGAGGATTGTGTCATGCTATGAGATTCTCAAAACTTTGCTTCCTGAAAATGAATTATATACACAGTTCACTCTGTAGGTAAGATTTTTTTTCTTTTTCTTTTTGGTACCTTTTGTATTTCATCAGTGAAGTTCTTCAGTGTGATAGTTATAAAGCTATTGTTGTGTTTAGTTGCTAAGTCATGTCTGACTCCTTGCGACCCTATGAACTGCAACACACCAGGCTTCCCTGTCCTTCACTGTCTCCTGGAGTTTGCTCTAACTCATGTCCATCGAATCAGTGATGCCGCCCAACCTCCTCATTCTCTCTCGCCCCTTTTCCTTTTGCCTTCAATCTTTCCCATCATCAGAGTGTTTTAGTCATAGTATAATTTTAAAGATGCTGAGATTAGCTTTTTATTTATTGATAGTCTTGACCATCTACAAGAAAAATATATTTTCTTATAAATATACTAATTACTACATTAAATTATACTTATTTTTATCTCCAGTATAATGACTTAACACAAAAGTTAAATGACTTACCCAAGTTCACATAAATTGTAAACGATGGAGCAAAAATTGTGATTTGGGTTAGTTTTCCTGAACACTCAGCTATTATGCTACACTTGTTTACAGTGTCTATCTCACAAACTAGGACATAAGTACCTGTGTCCTTATAGGCTGGGACATAGCCTACTTCATAGGCTGAGATCTGATCTTGTTCATCTTGCCATGTTCACTGGGATTCAGAATAGTGCACTCAATAGATATCTATTGTTTGCTGAATAAATAAACATATACAAATAGTATTTAAATACTTTTGTCTTACAGAAAACAATTGTTGACTTTTCAAATTTAAGGGTATGTGTCTGAAGTTCTCAACAAAAGTTCTTAGTATTAAAGTAGTTTGGGTTATCCTTTGAGTAATGTAATAGTCTTTGAAGCTACTACTCAAAGACTAATTAAACAACTACTTGATTTTTAAGATTGTAGAAATTCTCTCTATAATTGAAGTATGATTTTTACCCCTTCAATAGTTTCTAACTAATTTGCTAGCTGTCATTAAAAAGTAACACTTTAATTTTAACAAATTAAGTTCTTTAACAAAGAACACTTTAAGTTTAGTCATTGCTTAATCTGGAGTTCAGAATTCCCAAACAGAACATAAAATTGCAAAATAGTTTTATAGTTTTTGAGTTAATTTTTATATATTTTGAGTTGGCCACGTTACCACCATGTTTAATGTGGCCCAAGTTAGTGTTTTCACTGTGCTTTTATTCTGCCTGTTTGAGTTGCACAAAGCATTACAAGACCTTTTATTAGTAATTGTCATGTTCTCATAGGATTTGTCTAAAATGACAAAGTGCTAAGTTGTCCCAAGGATAAAGCTCTAAATAACTAGTCAATTATTATATGTAAAGAAAGTAATAAATTTTAAAAATCTATTCTTGAAAATTGTTTTGGTGTTGATTCAGAAAATCAAGGAGATATTTTTAAGTTTTAATTTTTCAGGAGAGGCTTTTTTTTTTTTTTAGAATAGACTGTGACCTAGACTTTATATCTGCTTCCCTGGTGGCTCAGATGGTAAAGTGTCTGCCTACAATGTAGGAGACTGGGGTTCAATTCCTGGGTCAGGGAAGATCCCCTGGAGAAGGAAATGGCAACCCACTCCAGTACTTTTGCCTGGAAAATTCCATGGATTGAGGAGCCTAGTAGGCTACAGTCCATGGGATCGAAGAGTCAGACACGACTGAGCAACTTCACTGGTTCACTGATAGACATTATATGAGGGTATATCCCATTAAAAAGCAAAGGTGAAAATGTCTTAGTGTCTCAGACCAAGGAATTTAGAATGACATGGTCTAGATTTTGATGCCACATCTATAGGCAAGTCATTTTCACTTTGTAAAATGACTACAAAGAACGCCTTCTTTGTAAAAGGCAGAAAATAGCAGTAGCACTTCCTGGGGTTGTTATGGAGATTAAATGAGATGGCATGTGTTTAGATACTGGCACAAAATAATCAATAAATATTGTTTTTTTAACCAGTTTAGGAATATTACCAACTATATTCTCCCATTGTCTTGCATTGAATGGTCAAGATAGAGTTAAATAACCATCAGATAATTTGTTAATTAGACGGACATCATAGAGGGGGTGAT
This sequence comes from Nanger dama, assembly GCA_917880005.1. NCBI lineage: Eukaryota > Metazoa > Chordata > Mammalia > Artiodactyla > Bovidae > Nanger > Nanger dama. The sequence goes on from CAKJTW010000017.1 coordinate 250,262, forward strand.
GGGTCTTCACATACCTGTATGTATGTGGTTGTTTTGTGGGGCATGCTTATTGCCTCTTCTATGCAGTTGGGATTCCATCACGAATGTACCACAGTCCCTTAAGTGATTATTTTCAACAGTGTTTCTTTGGGCAGCTCCAGCCTCTCTCAGGAGATTCTTTTCCCTCCCTACTCATCAATTGAGGGGCAGCCTGGCATCAGAGATTGCTTACAACTCTGAGTAGACTCAGGATATATGTTTCCAGGTCTGCCTCTAGGTTGGGCAAATCACTTGATTTCTCTGGTTCCCAATTTCCTTATTTGTAAAAGGTGGGGTTGGGCATGTATCTAGCAGATCTCCTAGAGATCTGTCTTATCTGAAATAGCTTATGTTCTTTATTTCAGTAGTCAGCCATGTAATTAGAACTGTGTGTGCACGCATTCATGTGTTTATCTCCTGAGGTTTTGATCAAAAACTAGATAATTTTTCCAATTAGCAGACACTGATGAAATGTAAGATTAGGCAGTGCCTAAGTACTTGTTTGCTGGTAAGATCTTGTTATCTGAAGGTTGCTGTGTGTCATGGCAGCAAGCTCGGATCATTCAGTAATTAATCATTTCAATTAAGTCTACTTCATTACATAAATATGGTTAAGTCAAGAAACTAGAGCATTGAAAGACAGACTAACAAAAGAAAAACTGCCACGTAGGTAGCTTCCATCGATTGACTGAGATTTGAATTGTGTCTTAATTTCCTTAGCTAAGTAAGGGCCCTCTTGACTCACCAATGTGGTTATAAACATGCTCTACAGCTTCTACATGTGAATTTCTGATCCTCTGGCCTGATATTGGCACATTTTGGATTTCTCTGCACTAGGTGATTTTCCAGGACTAACAGGCTGTGATTCGAAGTCACAGATTATCCAAGTCCTTTCTCCCTTATCCGCTTTAAAAGTAAAGACAGTTCTATACCTCTGAGTCCCTTTTGTTGTCTCACATAGAGGGTCTTCATTACTATCCTTCTAAATTCCATATATATGTGTCAGTATACTGTATTGGTGTTTTTCTTTCTGGCTTACTTCACTCTGTATAATCGGCTCCAATTTCATCCATCTCATTAGAACTGAGTCGAATTTATTCTTTTTAAGGGCTGAGTAGTACTCCATTGTGTATATGTACCACAGCTTTCTTATCCATTCATCTGCTGATGGACATCTAGGTTGTTTCCATGTCCTGGCTATTATAAACAGTGCTGCAATGAACATTGGGGTACATGTGTCTCTTTCAATTCTGGTTTCCTCGGTGTGTATGCCCAGCAGTGGGATTGAAGGATAGTAATGAAGACCCTCTATGTGAGACAACAAAAGAGACTCAGAGGTATAGAACGGACTTTTGGACTCTGAGGGAGAGGGAGAGGGTGGGATGATTTGGGAGAACGGCATTGAAACATGTATACTATCTTGTAAGAATGAAGCGCCAGTCTATGTTCAATACAGGAGCAGGACGCATGGGGCTGGTGCACGGGATGATTCAGGGAGAGGATGTGGGGTGGGAGGTGGGAGGGGCTTTGGCATTGGGAGATCGTGGACACCTGTGGCTGATTCATGTCAATGTATGGCAAAACAAATACAGTATTGTAATGTAGAATAAAGTATTTAAAAAATAATAAAATAAATAAATAAAAGTAAAGACAGCTACTGAAAGACACAAGTCAGCCCTCGTCTTTATCACTAAAATGCTATCTCAATCTCAGGGATGTTTTCCTGTGACCACTGTGAGGAAGTAAAATAATCTATTAAAAACCAACAAAAATGGCAGTAGCAGCAGCGCGGGTCTGGAGTGGAGGTGCTCCAGCGGTGTTGTTTCTCGAGCAGCGGCAGTTCTCACTACAGCGCCAGGACGAGTCCGGTTCGTGTTCGTCCGCGGAGATCTCTCTCATCTCGCTCGGCTGCGGGAAATCGGGCTGAAGCGACTGAGTCCGCGATGGAGAAAACTTTAGAAACTGTTCCTTTGGAGAGGAAAAAGAGAGAAAAGGAACAATTCCGTAAACTCTTTATTGGCGGCTTGAGCTTTGAAACTACGGAAGAAAGTTTGAGAAACTACTACGAGCAATGGGGAAAACTTACAGATTGTGTGGTAATGAGGGATCCTGCAAGCAAAAGATCAAGAGGATTTGGCTTTGTGACTTTTTCTTCCATGGCTGAAGTTGATGCTGCCATGGCTGCAAGACCTCATTCAATTGATGGGAGAGTGGTTGAGCCAAAACGTGCTGTTGCAAGAGAGGAATCTGGAAAGCCAGGGGCTCATGTAACTGTGAAGAAGCTGTTTGTTGGTGGAATTAAGGAAGATACTGAGGAGCATCATCTTAGAGATTACTTTGAGGAATATGGAAAAATTGATACCATTGAGATAATTACTGACAGGCAGTCTGGAAAGAAAAGAGGCTTTGGATTTGTTACTTTTGATGACCATGATCCTGTGGATAAGATTGTTTTGCAAAAATACCATACTATCAATGGTCATAATGCAGAAGTAAGAAAGGCTTTGTCTAGACAAGAAATGCAAGAAGTCCAAAGTTCTAGAAGTGGAAGAGGAGGCAACTTTGGTTTTGGAGATTCTCGTGGTGGCGGTGGAAATTTTGGACCCGGACCAGGAAGTAACTTTAGAGGAGGATCTGATGGATATGGAAGTGGCCGTGGATTTTGGGATGGCTATAATGGGTATGGAGGAGGACCTGGAGGTGGCAATTTTGGAGGTAGCCCTGGTTATGGAGGAGGAAGAGGAGGATATGGTGGTGGAGGACCTGGATATGGCAACCAGGGTGGGGGCTACGGAGGTGGTTATGACAACTATGGAGGAGGAAATTATGGAAGTGGAAATTACAATGATTTTGGAAATTATAATCAACAACCTTCTAACTATGGTCCAATGAAGAGTGGAAATTTTGGTGGTAGCAGGAACATGGGGGGACCATATGGTGGAGGAAACTATGGTCCAGGAGGCAGTGGAGGAAGAGGGGGTTATGGAGGGAGAAGCAGATACTGAGCTTCTTCCTATTTACCATGGGCTTCACTGTATAAATAGGAGAGGATGAGAGCCCAGAGGTAACAGAACAGCTTCAGGTTATCGAAATAACAATGTTAAGGAAAATCTTATCTCAGTCATGCATAAATATGCAGTGATATGGCAGAAGACACCAGAGCAGATGCAGAGAGCCATTTTGTGAATGGATTGGATTATTTAATAACATTACCTTACTGTGGAGGAAGGATTGTAAAAAAAAATGCCTTTGAGACAGTTTCTTAGCTTTTTAATTGTTGTTTCTTTCTAGTGGTCTTTGTAAGAGTGTAGAAGCATTCCTTCTTTGATAATGTTAAATTTGTAAGTTTCAGGTGACATGTGAAACCTTTTTAAGATTTTTCTCAAAGTTTTGAAAAGCTATTAGCCAGGATCATGGTGTAATAAGACATAACGTTTTTCCTTTAAAAAAATTTAAGTGCGTGTGTAGAGTTAAGAAGCTGTTGTACATTTATGATTTAATAAAATAATTCTAAAGGAAAAAAAAAAACCAACAAAAATGCAGAATATATGAAGTATATTAATACAGCATAGTAGTGAAGTTGCTCAGTCATGTCCGACTCTTTGCAACCCCGTGGACTGTAGCCTACCAGGCTCCTCCATCCATGGGATTCTCCAGGCAAGAGTACTGGAGTGGGTTGCCATTCCCTTCTCCAGGGGATCTTCCCGAGCTGGGTCTCCCGCATCGTGGGCAGACGCTTTAACCTCTGAGCCACCAGGGAAGCCCTGGATACAGCGTAAAGAATACATATACTTAGATTGGAAAGAGGAATGTATTTCAAGGTCAGTAATTGGGGCTAAGCCATTAGTGTGTGCATTCTCGGTGATTTACAAATGCTTACTGACTTGGAAAAAATATGAATTTGTTGAACTCTTTTACTTTCCATTAGCTATGAAGGTTAGGATTATACTAGTTCCCTTCTCTTTCTCCCCTTCTCCCACCTCTCAACACCCCTGCACCACCCTTCCCCCAAAAAAACTATGGTGGCTTCTTGGTTGGATGAAATGGCAATTTTTTTGGCCTGACATTCAAAACTCTTCACAAGCAGCATGTTTTCAATTTTATCTCCCATGGTTCTGTTTGTGCACTTCCTTTCTGGCCCTCAGGGATGTTTTGGCCCCCAGCACAGCTGTCTTTTCACATCTCTGCCTCTTTGCTCTGGCTGCTCCCCAGGATGCCCACTCTCCTATCCAGTCTACCTGACAAACCCTGTCCATTCCTCAAGATCCAGCTGAAATGTTGCCTGTCTCCATATGTCTCTCTGCATCCTTTTCCCACACAGTTTATCTCCCCCACCTCTCCTCCCATACATTGCCCTTTAAATGACAGCATTACTCACTGCACATTCTCCTATCGTTGCTACCCTGTGTAGCAAGGACGATGCTTTTCATTGTATATGTTGTCTTAGCATCTGATATATAGTGGACATGCAATGAAAGCTTGTCAAAGTAAGTATAACCATGTGTTCATGTGTCACAAGAAGGGACATGCTGTGATTCGGATGAAATATCTGTTATGTTTTTATCCATTACATTCAATTTGGAGAATATAGAAAAAGAAACCAGAAAGGAAGAAATGAAATTCACCCATAACCTTACTCCCCCAGAGATCATATTAATTGTATAGTATACATATTTAGAGTTAAAGCATATTTTTAAGAGGAACTTTGGTTTTTAAAAGTAGAAAATTACCTACATGCTAAACAGATGATCCTAATTCTTGACTTTGCTATTTCTTTTGTTAGCTCACAGAAAGAGTAATTGTCCTCTTTATGGTGATCACCAGTCAAGAAGAAGTCCAAGAGAAATATGTGGTGTGTGTTTTATTCATCTTTTGGAATCTGTTGGATATGGTTAGGTAAGGAGGCAAAATAATCTCTTAAAGCCAGATTACTTTCTACAGTGAAACCAGTATTAGTTGCTTGCATTTGATTGCTCAGAGATAAATACATACCTCTTTTCATATTATTTTATCTTGATATGGAAATGTATTTTTTGTGCTCTCCATAATGGGCATATCAAAGATAATGAAAACCTACCATGGTATTACAAGAACAAATCTGTGCATTCAGGCATAATACCAATTGGGAATAAACCTCACAGCTGTTTGCTAATGAAAGGCATTCTCTGCAATTGCTCTGGTACATGTTACTTTCATAAATAAAGCCAGACTTTTCTATCATAGTCACAATTTACAAAGTTGGTTTCTTTGAATTCAGGAGTATTTTAAATATAGGGCTTTATTTCTCTGGGATGAAAAACACACCTCCATAAACATATGTGTATACAACTCCAGCAGGTTCAAATAACTGAAGTTCATTCATGAACTCACTGGGAATCCTTGGACCTCAGGGTTAGAATCCTTGCCCTAGCTGGTGTTGTGTTGACTTCTAAATTCTAAAGCCTTGCAATGAGATGAGCCTAGTATGATCACTGCCAGCAATGGTGTAAAATAGCCTCTTTGCACAGTGGCTCACTTTAGAGAGATTCCTAACTGCTACTTCTTGAGAACTGTCCCTCTTGCTTGAAAGACCTGGATGTGAATGGGTAACAAAAGGCCACAGCATTTTAGCAGAGGTTATATAAATTCTTTATTGTCAAAATCTTGGTTGAGTTAAGATATTCTAAGTAGAATGAATTAAAATGAAATATTTTGTTGAATTAAAGTGACTATAATTCTTTGTTATATATAACTTAGTTATTTCTCACTTTTAACTGAAAGATTTGTGGACTTGGGGCAAACTTTAGGGACTTTTATAGCCTGTGACTTTCTGTTTATGAGACATGGAGCCTCATCTGGGACTGTGTCTTGCTTTCTTGTTTCTCTTTTTTTTTGATGTACATCATTTTTAAAGTCTTTATTGAATTTGTTACACTGTTGCTCCTGTTTTATGTTTTTGTCCTTTGGCCACAAGGCATGTGGGATCTTAGCTCTCTGACCAGTGAGCAAACCTCACTCCTTGCACTGGAGGGCCAAGTCTGAACCACTGGGCTGCCAGGGGAGTCCCTGGGAACTGTGGCTTTCTGACGTTTTATTCTCTGGTATACCCACTTCTTTCACTGTCAGTCCAGTCTCAGATAAGTTCAGTAGACCCATTAGAGAACAAAGTAGTTTTGGCATTGAGAGTGGGATTGTGATGTGATGGAAAGACTTTGGGACATAGAAGATCTCAAGATGAACCTCACCTCTACTATTTAACTGCTTGGACAAATCACATAATCTTAAAAATAACAGCAGTGGGATAATTCATGGACCTTAATATTTACCCTTTTAAAGTATAAAATTTGTTGATTTTAGTTTGTTCAAAGATATGTGTAACCATCACCACTATCTAATTTGAGACCATGTTCATTGCCCCCAGAGGAGCCCCCAAATCCATCAGCAGTCATGCCCCCTTCCCTCTTCCTCCCAGCCTCTGGCAACCTCTAGTATATTGTCTGTATGGATTTGCCTGTTCTGGACATTTCATATAAATGGAGTCACATAACATGTGCTTTTTGTGATTGGTGTCTTTCACTTAGCATAATGTTTTCAAGGTATAGCCATGTTGTAACAGGTATCAATATTTTATTTCTTTTTATGGCTGAATAATAGTCTAATATATTGATATACCAATTTTTATTTATTCATTTGTCAGCTGATGGCTTTGGGCTGCTTCTACGTTTTGGTCAGGAGGAATACTGCTATGAACAGCCATGTGCAAGCTTTTGTGTGCATATGTTTTCATTTTCTCTTAAGCTAGGAGTGAAATTCCTGACTGCTTAACCATTTTGAAACTCTTTTTTCCTGTGTAAAGTGGGGGTAGAATTAACTTCCAAATTTACCTTAGAATGATGTTTTGAAAAGCAATTTCCTCAACCTGATGAAAGTATCTGTGAAAACTCTACAGCTAACATGATGGTTAATGGAGAAGGACTGATCTTTCTTCCAAAGATTAGGAACAAGACAACAATGTTTGCTCTTGTCTCCGCTATTCAACATTACACTGGAAGTTCTAGGTACAGCAGCTAGGCAAGAGAATGATATAAAAGTCATCTACATTAGAAAGGAAGGAGTAAAATTATCTCTACTAGCAGATGACACAATTTTATATAAAAAAATCATAAGGAATTCACTAAAAGCATTAGAATAAGCTAGTTCAGCAAAGTTGTAGTATACAAAATTGATACACATTTGACCCTTGAACAGGGTGAGGGTTGGAGTGCTGAGTTTCTGCAGAGTTGAAAATCCATATATAACTTTTCATATATAGAGTTCCTCCCTGTCTGCAGTTCTGTGTCTGGATTCAACTAACCAGAGTGTAGCACTGCAATATTTACTATTGAAAAAAATCCTCATATAAGTGGACCCATATAGTTCAAATCTGTTTTTCAAAGGTTAGCTTTGCAAAAATTAAGTATATTCTACCCATTTTCAAGGGCCTATCCTAAAATAAAGAAAACAATTCCATGTACAGTAGCATATAAAAAGTACTTGGACATGAATTTAATAAAAGATGTGCACAACTAGTGCACTAGAAACATTGTTCAGAGAAATGAAAGGAGATCTAAATAAATGGAAAGATGTCCCATGTTTGTGAGTTGAAGACAATGTTTTTAAGATGGAACAGTTCTCAAGTTGATCTTCTGCATTCCAGATTCAATGCAGAAGTTGAGCAGTTGATCCTAAGACACATAAGGAAACCTCAAGATACCAGAGTAGCCAAGAGAATCTCGAAAAAGAAGAACATAGAAGATTCACCCTCCTCAATTTCAGAACTCACTACAGAGTAACAAAAGTTGCACACATCAAGGGTGTGATACAGACATAAGGATATAGCATGGAATAGAATTGATAGTACTGAGATAAACTTTCAAATTTATGGTCAGTTGATTGTTGACAAGATGCCAAGATCATTCAGTGGAGAAAAATAGTCTTTTGGAATAATCTTTCAGTCAAATAATGCTGGGCCAACTGGATATCCACATGCAAAAGAAGGAATTTGGTTTGTTACTCCACACCATACATAAAAATTAACTCAAAATGGATTAAAAACCCAAACAGAAGAGCTAGAACTATAAAACTCTTAGAAGACATAAGGGTAAATGTTTTTGATCTTGGTTTTGACAATGGATTTTTAGGTTTAAAACCCAAACCATAAGCAACAGGAAAAAGAGACACACTGGACTTCTATAGAAATGATTTCTAAATATATGAAAAGATTCTTACCTACTCTTGTAATAAGAAAAAAAAAAACACGTCAAAGTAGTGAAATGCCATTTTCCCTTGTATTGGTAAAGAACAAAAAGTTTGATAACATGTCATATTTGGTGAGTGCTTACACTACTGATGTATATACACAGAGATAGGCATACACAAAGAATTTTGGAAAGAGTATATAAGCAATTGGCATTGGACATTGCCTCGAGAAATGGAATGAGGATCCTGGAATGAATGAAAGGTTTACTTTACTGCGTTCATGTTTTCAAAGTTTTGGATTTTGTTTTGCCATATGTATGCTTTGCCTTCTCCAATAGTTCTAAGTGGGCCAGTGGCATCAGCATCACCTGGAGCTTGTTTGTAATACAAATTCTCAGGTCCCTTGGATTAGATGCTCTGGAGATGCCTAGCAATTTGTGCTTTAGCAAGCCCTCTGAGTGGTTCTGATATATGCTTAAGCTTGAGAAATAAAAAGATACTACTTCATCTGTTACACCACAAAGGCAGGTTTAAAATCACCTCCTGTACTCAAAACACGCTCCTAAGGCCCATTATTTAGTTGTTTACACAGGATGGCCCATTTTTTAAAAAGTTTTAAAATTATTTCCGTAGATATTTATAGGTCTGTCTGTCTTAAGAAACTTAGCTGCTGTATAAAATGGGGTTGGCTTCCAAGTGAAATTGAAGTCACTATTTGAGGAAACTTGTAACTGTAATTTGCTAAGGGACAAGAGTTACATTTTCTCTTTACCTCTATAATTATCTATGATCCACCCCATGAGACAAGCCAGACTGACATGGTTCCTCTCCCTGTTTTTAACCTCTTCTCCTGCTTACGTTACAGGAAATAACGTAAGGAATTTGCATGCTCTCCAGTTTTATCTGTGTATTCAGTTACAAAGTAAAGTGTTTCTTCTGTTATTTCCCAGACACCAGCAGCAAATGTTTATGAGGAAACTTGTCTCCTTTCAGGTACACTTACAGCATGTTGTCAGTCATTGGAATATCCTATGCTGTCTTGACATGGTTCAGTCAAACACTGTGGATGCCAATTTATCCTTTGTGTGTTCTCGCTGAAGGTAGGAAAAGAGTGACTTTCTATATTGTTTACTGACAAAGCAATAATGGTTCACAACTCTTTCTGATGATTAAATTACTATTTTTGCCACTGTTCAGCTGACTCAGTGTTATCTCTCCTGGCATACTTTCCTTGATGCAAAGAAGCAAAGCATTAAAAGCAAAGTTAGAGGAGGAAGCAATTCTGCACAGTAGACAAAATTTGGGATGAGGAATGAGGACATCTGAGTGCAGGCCCTTACCTTCATTAACTCGCTGAGTTTTGGGTAAATCATTTAATCTCTCTAAGTCTGTTTCCTCATCCAAAGGGGGTTTAACATTTAGTGACTCAGTGATTATTTTTAATGTATAGAAATTCAGTTCCCCCTAGCAGGACTAGCCTTCCCATTTACCAGCTATTGTGCAGCCTACTCTGCCAGAGACAATGAACTCCACATATAGGTCAGTCATCGGTTTCTCAGGGAAACACTTCTCAACTTCCTCATCTACACCAGTTCCCCCTATGAATCTCTTTAGTAAAACCTTAGCAGTAATTAAACATTTGCGTGATTCTTGATTAATATAGATTTCCCTGTCTAGTCTCTAAGCTTCACGGGAATACGGGGCTGTCTTAGTTTCTCCCTTCCTTTCTCTTATGAACCCAATGTACATGATCAATAAACAAAGAATTATTAAATACAGTGTGAAGTAAGCTGATTACTAAGCCTAAATGTAAAACTTAAGCTTAAAATCAAGTGATTAAACACATCTATTTGCAAAGAGCTTGAGGATGTTTGTGGAATGTAAGCTTCCTTCTGTAATAGATTTAGCAGACAGGAAGGAAACTCTGAAACAGACATGATAAAAGTTTTGAAAACCAAAGGCATAAAGAAATGAAGACAGCACATGTTAAGGTAACTAAGGGAAAACATACAGAAATATTTAACATGAAATGATGGTGACGTTGATGATAATTGTAAAGTATATATGACATACCCACGTTTTCTATCCACCAATGACTAGAGAAAAAGAGCTTATATTCTAGTAAATCATATTAAGTATAATCTTAAAATATGTTTTGTTTTCAAAAGGAAGAATTATTGAGTTCTGAAATTAGACTATGCCAAAAGAATCTAGAAAATCTTAAAAACCATAAAAAATGGATCGCACATTTATTTGAGAACAAAATACCTCACTCATTGAAACATTTATTATTAAGTACATTCATTTGTTAGATAATATGAGAAATACTGTAAAGAATATATAAAGAAATAAAGTAGAAATATGACTAATATTTTCCTAAGAATAAGGGATTGAATAAATATGTAGTCGACTTTTCTTTTTATTCTGTAATTGTAAGCCTTCTTGTTTCTTGTGAAAGCTATGTTTATATATGGTTGCTGTAAAATGCATATTCTTTTTATTAAAATTAGATTCATAAACTTATTCTTACAATTTAAAAAAGCATATGCGGAAAAATTTTGAAAGCATCTATAACAAAATATCAATAATGATTAATTCTGTGTGGTGGAATGTAGGTGACTGCAAGTTTGTACGTTTCTATATAGTTCCTTTTTTTTTGGTGTCAAGTGAAGACTCTATGCTGATGCCACTGTCTGGCTATAAAAGCTGTAGGCACATGACTTTTCCTCCATCTTTTAAGAAAAGAAATTAAAAATAATAATTTTAGACTCACAATAAGTTGCAAAAATAGTGCATCGTTCCCATGTACCTTCACCCAGTTTACCTCGATGATAACATCTTACATAACCATAGTACATTGTCATTTTATTCCATGAAATGTTATTAAAGGTCTATATATGGGATATAATTCCATAGAATATTCAACTCTTTTTATTTGACAAGAGCCTCCTCCTTCAAAAATTGGAGGCCAGCATTTCGCACACTATTCCTCAGAATTTTTATTAAGTACTGCTGGGGATGGGGAGGAAGAAGGAGCTATTCCAAGACCAGTTAAACTGAGGAAATGGGTGAAACCAGTTTCTTTATTGCAGAACTTGACAGAATCTCCATTCTACCAATGGTGTTGTGAAACTCTAAGAGGAAAATATATGAAGCATTTTCCATGTTCACTCATTTATCACCACTACTTGAGGCTTAGAGGGCAGGTATTTTGAGATACCATTTTTGGTACAAACTACTATGTATAAAATAAATAAGCTAAAAGGATATATTATGCAGACCGGGAATATGGCTGATGTTTTATAATAACTATAAATGGAGTATCACCATTTATACTCCACTATACAAAATCGTGAATCACTCTATTTGTACACCTGAAACTTATACATCAACTATGTCTCAATGAACAGAGAAACACAGTAAACTATTTCTGTGTAGGCACAATAAAATAAAGATAAAATTTCAGCAGATCACACTGCTCTAATGGCCTTGCCAATCTGATCTTCAGTGCATTTCCATACCAAATTATAGCTTTGGCAAAAGGATTCAACAGTTTTCACAGGGTTGTCATTATCAAATTCAGAATATCCTTCAATTGTGCTAATATATATACATATCCCTGTAGCAAGTTAAGAAGGGAAACCTTCATGATTTGGTTTTTCTTTAAACAGCATTCACCATCTATCAGTCGCTGCCTTATTTTGAATCATTTGGCACTTACTCCACAAAGATGCCCTTTGACTTATCCATCTATTTCCCATATGTGCTGAAAATATATCTCATGATGCTGTTTGTAGGTAAGTGGCTTTTCTGTTTTGTTTTTGCGTTCTTCTTTTGGTTTGTGCTTTTTGGTTTGTGCTGCCACCTACCTTAGTATTAATGGAAAGGTCTGTAAACAGGTGAGAGATGAAAGAGGAAACCTGGAATGATGAACTGGACTTATTAGTAAAGCACTTAGAAGTTATTTCTAATGGTTTTTGCAGGACATTACGAGATCAAATATATCACTGTATGAACAAAAGAGTTTTACTGGCAGAAAATGTAACTGCTTTGTATATGAAATTTTCACCAACAGACACAAGCATCTATAAAGAAAATCAGAATGTCAAACTAAGTAAGCTTGGCTATCTTTGGATTTCCCATTTGTATCTGTTTTTATTTCCTGTTTGGCCATATGTGCTAGCATTTCCTAGCAGGCAAGTGGGAGTAGGTGCTAAAGACTCAAGAAAAATATATGGAGCAAAATGTTAAGCTGAGAAAACCTGATCAATTAATTAATCTGTCCAGGACATTGAGAAACAAACTTCTGTTGTTAAATTTAGTTTCATCAGCTCTAACCCTCATACATCCTTAAGATAAGTATTAACCTCTAGAAGATAACAACTATCAGGTACGTAAGAACAACACATAAAAGAGAAGACAAATGTGAAACTTTGGGGGAATGGAGAGAGTTAAAAAAAGGGGAAAAGTTCCTTCTTTGTAATATGCAGAACAGTAAGATGGAGGAATTCTTCCCCTTCTGCAGAAAAATCTGGTCACTCTTTAAGTATTCTTCTTTGAGTCTCCTTTGCAAGTGTCTTCTTCCTGGACTCCAGGCAGTATGCTGTATTTTAAAATCATGGTTCTTTTCAAAGAAATGGTTGCTGCTGTTGCTAAGTCGCTTCAATTGTGTCCAACTCTGTGCGACCCCATAGACGGCAGCCCACCAGGCTCTGCCGTCCTTGGGATTCCCCAGGCAAGAACACTGGAGTGGGTTGCCATTTCCTTCTCCAATGCCTGAAAGTGAAAAGTGAAAGTCAGTCGTGTCCGACTCTTCGCGACCCCATGGACTGCAGCCTACCAGGCTCCTCCGTCCGTGGGATTTTCCAGGCAAGAGTACTGGATTGGGTTGCCATTGCCTTCTCCAAAGAGATGGTTAATCTAATTTTGCCATTTTCTTCTCTACTTTAGGTATGTATTTCACCTACAATCATCTTTACTCAGAAAGACGAGACATCCTCAGAGTGTTTCCCAATAAGAAGAAAATGTGAAGCATAGCACCGGGATGTGACATAAGAAAGAAGAGGCTTGTGGAGTCAGCTGCAGGAAACACAACACAGGAAGTATTCTGGTGAACAGATATCTAGTATTTGACAAAAATCCATAACATGGAATAATTGCACTCCTCCCCAGAACTCTTGACATACACTGCAGTCTGTTTTTCCCATACATTGTTTTTAGTTCATATACTCTTCACAACCTGTTTCCCAAAGCTGTGAATTCTACACAAGTTAAGTTTATATCGTGTGAAGCCTGATTATTTTCCTGTAAAGTTAATGAGAAATAGAATTTTAACTGGAGTAGATTCAGTTAAACTAGGAAACCAAAGTTGTTAACTTAAATGACATCTATTTACATCTGTTTCTTTTCACTTCTGAGTTCCCATGTAGCAGCTAATCTGTGGGAGGGGAGTGATGTGTAATATGCTCTGTACTTTTCTAGAATAGCCTATTTTATAGACTGATAACACTGTGCCCATAGTTAACCCCCACCTTAAACATTAGACAAATTTTGAAAATAAAACATTTTTCCAAACACTAGAAGAGTATTTGTTAATATTACACAAGTTGATTGGACTTTGCTATCTTAAAAGAGGACCCTGAGGAAAACAGATACACGCAACCCAGTGTTCACAACCACACGGTTTACAGTAGCTGAGACAAAGTGGCAACCCAAGTGCCCATCAACAGATGATTTACTTCTCAAATCATGCCCCATAGTCCTTTTTGGAACATTTAATCAGGCCATATACATACTTTACATGGAGATAAAAAGTACACAAATATAATAAATCAATTTAAAGAAAACTGAGAACTAGGGATGCTTCAGATTATTTATTACTGAATTATTATTGCTAATTACTATAAGCCATATATGTCATCACTTACAGTTTTTAAAAATGTTCCTTTCTTTGAAGATCTAAAATATATGTGAATAATTTACTAATAGAATTTTTGTACCTTCAGTATATCATTCATTTTTCTTGAGAGAATTATAAAATCTTATTATCCAATAACTATGTAAGAAGAGTACTAAATATTGTGTTAACAATAAGAACCAAGTAATGGGAATGTTATTATAATAATGGGTAAACTTATTTCCACTAAATAAAATATTTAAAAAGAAACAATTGAGTACTACTAAAGATAGTTGGTATATTTATATAGTTAATAATTTTTGGAATTTTAAAATAAGTTATCCTTGTAAGAAGCTACATTTTATTTTGCTCTTGTTTTTCTTGGAAGTATAGTTGACTTAAAATATTATGTTAGTTCAAGCGAACAGCATAGTGATTCAGCAGTTTTGCATTTTATGCCATTATTAGTTATTCTAAGTTAATGGGTACAATCCCTGTGCCACACAGTATATCCTTGTTGCTTAACTGTTTCATTTATAGTAGTTTGGTAATTCCGTACCCTTAATTTGTTACTTCCTCCAGTCCTTTCCTCTTTGGTAATCACAAGTTTGTTTTCTATGTCTGTGAGTCTGTTTCTGTTTCGCATATAAATACATTTGTATTATTTGATTCCACATATAAACGATATCATAGTATTGTCTTTCTCTGACTTACTTCCACCAAGTATTAATATAATATACTGCAGGTCCATCCAGGTGGCAGGCAGTATTTCATTCTTTATGGTTAACGAATACTCCATTGTATGTGTAGGGCTCACCTTCTTAATTCAGTCATTTGTTGATGGACACTTGGGTTGCTTCTTTGTCTCGGCTACTGTAAACAGTGTGGCTACGAACATTGGGTTGCATGTACCTTTATGAATTAGTGTTTTCGCTTTTTCTGGATGTATACCCAAGAGTTGAATTGTCAGGTCATATGTGTGTGTGTGCATGCATGCTCAGTTGTGTCTGACTCTTTTCGACCCTGTGGATTGTAGCCCAGCAGGCTCCTCTGTCCATGGGATTTTCCATGCAAGAATTCTGAAGTAGATTGCCATTTCTTCCTTCAGGGGATGTTCCTGACCCAGGGATCAAACCCGTGACTCCTGTGTCTCCTGCATTGCAGGTGGATTCTTTACCACTGAACTGCAGGGTCATAAAGTAGTTCTATTTATAATTTTTTCTAAGGAACCTCCACTCTCTCTTTTATAGTGGCTGCACGAATTTACATTCCAACCAACAGGAATTCAGATTCTGCTGATTTTTTGATTGAATTGTTTTTTGATGTTGAATTGTATAAGCTGATTGTATATTTTGGATTTTGACTCCTTGTCAGTCACATCATTTGCAAATATTTACTTCCATTCAGTAGGTTGTCTTTTCATTTTTTGATGGTTTCCTTTGCTCTGCAGAAGCTTAAGTTTAATTAGGTCCCATTTGTTTATTGTTTATTTTTGCTTTTGTTTATTTTGTTTTGTTTGCTTTTGTTTTAGTTCAGTTCAGTTGCTCAGTCGTGTCTGACTCTTTGTGACCCTATGAATTACAGCACGCCAGGCCTCCCTGTCCATCACCAACTCCTAGAGTTCATTCAGACTCATGTCCATCAAGTCGGTGATGCCATCCAGCCATCTTATCCTCTGTCATCACTTTCTCCTCCTGCCCCCAATCCCTCCTAGCATCAGAGTCTTTTCCAGTGAGACAACTCTTCGAATGAGGTGGCCAAAGTACTGGAGTTTCAGCTTTAGCATCATTCCTTGTTTGCCTTAGGAGAAAGCAAAAAATATTGCTGTTTTATGTCAAGGAGTGTCTTTCTATGTTTCTTTTAGTTTTATTGTTTCCAGTCTTACATTTAGTTCTTTAAAATCTATTTTGAGCATATATTTGTAATAGTGTGAGAAAATGTTCAATCTCATTATCTTACCTATAGCAGCCCATTTTCTCCACCACCACTTATTAAAGGGGCTTCCCTGGTAGCTCAGTTGGTAAAGAATCTTCCTGCAGTACAGGAGACCCAGGTTCGATCCCTGGGTTGGGAAGATCCCCTGGAGAAGGAAATGAAAAATCACTCTACTTTTGCCTGGAAAATCCCATGGACAGAGGAGCCTGGTGGGCTGTGGGGCCCACCAGTCTGTGGGGCCTCTAAGAGTTGGGCATAACTGAGCAACTAATACACTCAACAAAAGAGTCCAAAATGCAGTACTTGGATCATTCTGTCAAAATGACAGAATGATCTCTGTTCATTTCCAAGGGAAACTCAATATCACAGTAATCCAAGTCTATGCCCCAACCAGTAATGCTGAAGAAGCTGAAGTTGAATGGTTCTATGAAGACCTATAAGACATTTTAGAACTAACACCCAAAAAGATGTCCTTTTCATTATAGGGGACTGCAAAAATAGGGAGTCAAGAAACACCTGGAGTAACAGGCAAATCTGGCCTTGGAATGTGGAATGAAGCAGGGCAAAGACTAATAGAGTTTTGCTAGTCATAGCAAACACCCTCTTCCAACAACACAAGAGAAGACTCTACACATGGACATCACCAGATGGTCAACACTGAAATCAGATTGATTATATTTTATGCAGCCAAAGATGGAGAAGCTCTATACAGTCAACAAAAACAAGACCAGGAGCTGACTGTGGCTCAGATCATGAACTCCTTATTACCAAATTCAGACTTAAACTAAAGAAAGTAGGGAAACCCACTAGACCATTCAGGTATGACCTAAATCAAATCCCTTATGATTATACAGTGGAAGTGAGAAATAGATTTGAGGGCCTAGATCTGATAGATAAGAGTGCCTAATGAACTATGGAATGAGGTTCATGACATTGTACAGGAGACAGGGATCAAGACCATCCCCATGGAAAAGAAATGCAAAAAGCAAAATGGCTGTCTGGGGAGGTCTTACAAATAGCTGTGAAAGGAAGAGAGGTGAAAAGCCAAGGAGACAAGGAAAGATATAAGCATCTGAATGCAGAGTTCCAAAGAATAGCAAGAAGAGATAAGAAAGCCTTCTTCAGCGATCAACGCAAAGAAATAGAGGAAAACAACAGAATGGGAAAGACTAGAGATCTCGTCAAGAAAATTAGAGATACCAAGGGAGCATTTCATGCAAAGATAGGCTTGATAAAGGACAGAAATGGTATGGACCTAACAGAAGCAGAAGATATTAAGGAGAGATGGCAAGAATACACAGAAGAACTGTACAAAAAGATCTTCACGACCTGGATAATCACAATGGTGTGATCACTCATTTAGAGCCAGACATCCTGGAATGTGAAGTCAAGTGGGCCTTAGAAAGCATGACTACGAACAAAGCTAGTGGAGGTGATGGAACTCCAGTTGAGCTATTTCAAATCCTGAAAGATGATGCTGTGAAAGTGCTGCACTCAATATGCCAACAAATTTGGACAACTCAGCAGTGGCCACAGGACTGGAAAAGGTCAGTTTTCATTCCAATCCCAAAGAAAGGCAATGCCAAAGAATGCTCAAACTACCGCACAATTGCACTCATCTCATATGCTAGTAAAGTAATGCTCAAAATTCTCCAAGCCAGGCTTTAGCAATACGTGAACTGTGAAATTCCTGATGTTCAAGCTGGACTTAGAAAAGGCAGAGGAACCAGAGATTAAATTGCCAACATCCGCTGGATCATGGGAAAAGCAAGAGAGTTCCAGAAAAACATCTATTTCTGCCTTACTGACTATGCCAAAGCCTTTGACTGTGTGGATCACAATAAACTGTGGAAAATTCTGAAAGAGATGGGAATACCAGACCACCTAACCTGCCTCTTGAGAAATCTGTATGCAGGTCAGGAAGCAACAGTTAGAACTGGACATGGAACAACAGACTGGTTCCAAATAGGAAAAGGAGTACGTCAAGGCTGTATATGGTCACCCTGCTTATTTAACTTCTATGTAGAGTACATCATGAGAAACGTTGGGCTGGAAGAAACACAAGCTGGAATCAAGATTGCTAGGAGAAATATCAATAACCTCAGATATGCAGATGACACCACCCTTATGACAGAAAGTGAAGAGGAATGAAAAAGCCTTTTGATGAAAGTGAAAGAGGAGAGTGAAAAAGTTGACTTAAAGCTCAACATCCAGAAAATGAAGATTATGGCATCTGGCCCCATCACTTCATGGGAAATAGATGGGGAAACAGTGTCAGGCTTTATTTTTGGGGCTCCAAAATCACTGCAGATGGTGATTGCAGTCATGAAATTAAAAGATGCTTACTCCTTGGAAGGAAAGTTATGAGCAACATAGATAGTATATTCAAAAGCAGAGACATTACTTTGCCGACTAAGGTCCGTCTAGTCAAGGCTATGGTTTTCCTGTGGTCATGTATGGATGTGAGAATTGGACTCTGAAGAAGGCTGAGTGCCAAAGAATTGATGCTTCTGAGCTGTGGTGTTGGAGAAGACTCTTGAGAGTCCCTTGGACTGCAAGGAGATCCAACCAGTCCATTCTGAAGGAGATCAACCCTGGGATTTCGTTGGAAGGAATGATGCTAAAGCTGAAGCTCAGTACTTTGGCCACCTCTTGCGAAGAGTTGACTCATTGGAAAAGTCTTTGATGCTGGGAGGGATTGGGGGCAGGAGAAGAAGGGGACGACAGAGGATGAGATGGCTGGATGGCATCACTGACTCAATGGACATGAGTCTGAGTGAACTCTGGGAGTTGGTGATGGACAGGGAGGCCTGGCGTGCTGTGATTCATGGGGTCGCAAAGAGTCAGACATGACTGAGTGACTGAACTGAACTGAATACACTCAAACATACACACTTATTAAAAAGACTGTCTTTTCTCCATTGTATATTTTGTCTCCTTTGTCATAGATTAAGTGACCATAACTGCATGGGTTTATATCTAGGCTCTGTATTCTGTTCCATTGATCTATGTTTCTGTGCCAGTATCATGCTGTTTTGACTGTACCTTGTGGTAGATTCTGAGGTCCTGGAGGGTGATACCTTCAGCTTTGTTCTTTTTCTCAGAATTGCTTTGGCAATTTGGGTTCCATGTTCTATATTTTATGTTAATTTCAGGATTATTTTTCTAGTTCTGTGAAAAATGTCATGGGTATTTTGGTAGGGATTGCATTAAATCTGTAGGTTGCTTTGGGTAGTATGTCCATTTTAATAGTATTAATTCTTCTAATGTGAGAGCCCACCCTGTGTGTTTTGATCAGAGCATTTAGTCCATTGATATTTAAAATAATTATTGATAGGTATGTACTTATTTTGTTACTTTCTTTTCCAGTTGTTTTTGTAGTTCTTCAGTGTTCACTTCTTTTGTTTTCTCCCATTGTGGTTTGATAATTTTCTTTTTTAGTGTGCTTAAGTTCCTTTCTTTTTGGTTTTTGTATTATATAGGTTTTTGATTTATGGGTACTATGGGTTCATATATATTGGTTCATAGTTGTATCTACTTGCTTTAAACTGAAAAGATCTACATTTTTACTCCCCTCTCCCACATTAAGATCCCTGGAGAAGGAAATGGCAAGCCACTCCAGTATCCTTGCCTGGAGAACCCCATGGACGGAGGATCCTGGTAGGCTACAGTCCACGGGGTCACAAAGAGTCAGACATGACTGAGCGACTTCACTTTCACTTTCCCACATTTTGTGTTTTTGAAGTCATATTTTACATCTTCATGCTTACCCTTTACTGATGATTGCAATTATCGTTGCTTTTACAATTTTTGCTTCTGTTTTGATCTATGTACTGCCTTATTTAAGTGATCTTTATCCTTATATTTGCCTTTCTTATTGGGATTTTCCTTTTCCTATATATTCTTACTTCTTTTCCATTTAGAGTAGATTCTTTGACATTTCTTTTAACTTTTCTTTTAGGTTTTGTATTGCTGGATTCTTTTAGTTTCTACTTGTCTGAGGTCTTTATCTCTCCTATTCTAAATGATAATCTTGCTGTGTAGAGTATCCTAAGTTGCAGGTTTTTTCCCTTTCAGGATTTTGAATGTATAATGCCCTCCCTTCTGACCTGCAAAGTTTCTGCAGAGAAATCAGCTGATATCCTTATGGTGGTTCGTTTGTATATGACTATTTATTTTTCTCTTGCTGCCTTTAGAATTTATCTCTGACGTTTGCCATTTTAATTATGTTGTGTCTTGGTGTGAGTCTGTTGGGGTTCTTCTTACTTTGGACCCTTTGTGATTCCTGTATAAGGGTATCTGTTTCCTTATTTAGGTTTGTGAAGTTTTTAGCCATAATTTCTTTAAATAGGTTTTTGATCCTCTTCTTCTAGAACCTCTGTAGTGTGAATATTGGCACTTTTTATGTTATACCATAGATCTTGTATGTTGCTTTGTTTTCATTTCCATTTGTCTTTCTGTCTGCTGTTCTGATTGGGTAATTTCCATTATTCTATCTTCCAGGTCACTCATGCTTTCTTCTGTGTCATTTAGTCTGTGATTCAATACTGCTGGAGTGCTTACGGCAATGGCACCCCACTCCAGTACTCTTGCCTGCAAAATCCCATGGATGGAGGAGCCTGGTGGGCTGCAGTCCATGAGGTCACAAAGAACTGGACACGACTGAGCAACTTCACTTTCACTTTTCATTTTCATGCTTTGGAGAAGGAAATGGCAACCCACTCCAGTGTTCTTGCCTGGAGAATTCCAGGGACTGGGGAGCCTGGTGGGCTGCCGTCTATGGGGTCACACAGAGTCGGACATGACTGAAGCAACTTAGCAGAGTGCTTTATCAAAAATGTGTGTGTTACACAGAAATCCCTTGCATTCCTATACACTAATAATGAGAAAGTAGAAAAAGAAATTAAGGAAACAATTCCATTCACCATTGCAACGAAAAGAATAAAATACTTAGGAATATATCTACCTAAAGAAACTAAAGACCTATAAATAGAAAACTATAAAACACTGGTGAAAGAAATCAAAGAGGACACTAATAGATGGAGAAATATACCATGTTCATGGATCGGAAGAATCAATATAGTGAAAATGAGTATACTACCCAAAGCAATCTATAGATTCAGTGCAATCCTTATCAAGCTGCCAGCAGTATTTTTCACAGAGCTAGAACAAATAATTTCACAATTTGTATGGAAATACAAAAAACCTCAAATAGCCAAAGCAATCTTGAGAAAGAAGAATGGATTGGAGGAAACAACCTGCCTGACTTCAGGCTCTACTACAAAGCCACAGTCATCAAGACAGTATGGTACTGGCACAAAGACAGAAATATAGATCAATGGAACAAAATAGAAAGCCCTTAGATAAATCCACACACCTATGGACACCTTATCTTTGACAAAGGAGGCAAGAATATACAATGGATTAAAGACAATCTCTTTAACAACTGGTGCTGGGAAAACTGATCAACCACTTGTAAAAGAATGAAACTAGATCACCTTCTAACACCATATACAAAAATAAACTCAAAATGGATTAAAGATCTACATGTAAGACCAGAAACTATAAAACTCCTAGAGGAGAACATAGGCAAAACACTCTCCGACATAAATCACAGCAGGATCTTCTATGGCCCACTTCCCAGAATACTGGAAATAAAAGCAAAAATAAACAAATGGGACCTAATTAAAATTAAAAGCTTCTGCACAACAAAGGAAACTATAAGTAAGGTGAAAAGATAGCCTTCAGAATGGGAGAAAACAATAGCAAATGAAACAACTGACAAACAACTAATCTCAAAATTATACAAGTAACTCCTGCAGCTCAATTCCAGAAAAATAAACGACCCAATCAAAAAATGGGCCAAAGAACTAAATAGACATTTCTCCAAAGAAGACATACAGAGGGCTAACAAACACATGAAAAGATGTTCAACATCACTCATTATCAGAGAAATGCAAATCAAAACCACAATGAGATACCATTTCACACCAGTCAGAATGGCTGCTATCCAAAAGCCTACAAGCAATAAATGCTGGAGAGGGGTGTGGAGAAAAGGGAACTCTCTTACACTGTTGGTAGGAATGCAATCTAGTACAGTACTATGGAGAACAGTGTGGAGATTCCTTAAAAATTGGAAATAGAACTGCCTTATGACCCAGCAATCCCACTGCTGGGCATACACACTGAGGAAACCAGAATTGAAAGAGACACGTGTACCCCAATGTTCATCGCAGCACTGTTTATAATAGCCAGGACATGCAAGCAACCTAGATGTCCATCAGCAGCTGAATGGATAAGAAAGCTGTGGAACATATACACAATGGAGTATTATTCAGCCATTAAAAAGAATACATTTGGATCAGTTCTAATGAGGTGGATGAAACTGGAGCCTATTATACAGAGTGAAGTAAGCCAGAAAGAAAAACACCAATACAGTATACTAACGCATATATATGGAATTTAGAAAGATGGTAACGATAACCCTGTATGCGAGACAGCAAAAGAGACACAGATGAATAGAACAGTCTTTTGGCCTCTGAGGGAGAGGGAGAGGGTGGGATGATTTGGGAGAATGGCATTGAAACATGTATACTATCATGTAAGAAACGGATCTCAAGGTAGGTTCAGTGCAGGATACAAGATGCTTGGGGCTGGTGCACTGGGATGACCCAGAGGGATGGTATGGGGAGGGAGGTAGGAGGAGGGTTCAGGATTGGGAACACGTGTACACCCATGGTGGATTCATGTTGAAGTATGGCAAAGCCAATACAATATTGTAAGAAAAAAAAAAATGTGTGTGTTAGTCACCCAGTCATGTCTTACTGTTTGCAACCCCATGGACTGTAGCTGGCCAGGCTCCTCTGTCCATGGAATTCTCCAGGTAAGAACACTGGAGTGGGTTGCTGTTCCCTTCTCCAGGGTATTTTTCCCAACCCAGGTATTGAACCTTGGTCTTCCACATTGCAGACAGCTTCTTTACCATCTGAGCCACCTGGAAAGCCCTTATCAAAAATGGATAATTCAGTTATCTATTTTTGATTTGGTTTTCTTTATAGTCTCTAGTTCCTTGTTAAAATCACCTGTGCTTAAATTCTGTCACCTAATTCAGTTATCACTTTTATTACCAACGTTTTGAACTTGTCTCATAGACTGTCTACCAGTTTCATTTTTTTCAGAAGTTTTATTTTCCTTTTCACTTAGCCATCTCTGTCTCTATGGATTTAGGTGAAACATTTATCTAATATGGTCTTGAAGGGGCATTTTTATGTGAAAGTGTCCCTATGTAGACGGTGTGTGCCCAGTGTCTTTGGTGTGAGGGCTAGATTTAATGTGGACAGGAGTCACGTTTTCTCAGCTTGTGCTGTCCCCTGTCACCTTGGTGTGGCATGTGGCTGTTGCTGGAGGAGCAAGAGTCTGTGTGTGGTGTGAGGCAGGACTTCCTCTCTGCTCACTGGCCATCACTGTCCTGTCAAGGGCAGGGTCTGCTCCCAATTGATAGAGCAGATGCCCAGCGGTTGGGCCTGAGCTGGTTCTGTTCCTTTTAAGTGTGTGTTTTCTTTTCCCTCCACTGCCTTTGCCCCAAAGGAGGGGAGTGCTGAAATAAGTGGGGCTTATGTGCTTATAGAGGTAAGATGTGCTCCCTGTATATGTGTCTGTAGCTCTGCTCAGATGCAGCCCAAGGTTGCATCTTTGCCCCTGTCGTGGTAGACCCGGATCTAGTGCTGTGTTGCGGCATGGAGTGGGCAGTGCTGGAGCTCTTGCTCAGCTGTGACTGGGGTGGGTGGGGGTCACAGTGTATTGGTTACAGGAATTCTATCAGAAGTCTGGACTGCTTCTGGGGTGCTATTTGAGTCACCACCAACAGTGGCTGCCACTGCCCTACTTGAACCTCATCTGAGGACCCCTAGTTTGCCTCTGCACCCCTAGGTGGAGTCTTTTCCCAGGAACCAGTTGCCCTAGATCCAGTGTCGTGCTGTGGTGTGGAGTAGCAGGGCCGTGGTGTCCATTCAGCTGGGATAGGGGAATGCGGTGAGGTAGCACCCACTAAGGCAGACTCTCTTTGCTCTGTTGGCAAGCCAGCACCTGTGCACTCCTCACCAGTGGAGTCCAGGCCTCTCCTGCTTTTCTGTCTTGGCATTTCTCCAAGCAGCCAAGGGGCTTGTCTACTCCATGTAGGACCCCAAGATTGGGATGCCAGGTGTGTGGGTCTTTCCCTCCTTACTCCAAAAGGTAAGTATCTGCCTGTGTCATCTCCCTTTTCCTCTTAGTACCCTCCAAGGGGCACAGGTCGCAGCCCAATGTTTCCCTTCCAATTCTTCCCAATTATGTAGGTATCTTTCTTGAGCCTTAGTTGTAGTTGTATAGGCATTTTTCTGCCAGTTCCCAGTTAGCTTTGCATGAGAATTGTTCTGCATATACATGTAGTTTGGATGTGTTTGTGGGGGAGGTGAGCTCCACCTCCATCCTCATATTCCACCACCTTGATCCCCTTTCTCTATTTTGCTTTTATCTTGCTTATTTCACTTCTAAAATTTTATTAGGAGTTTTAAAATATGGACCACTTTAAAAATGTTTATTGAATTTGTTATGTTTGTTTTTTTTTGCCATGAAGCATGTGGGATCTTAGCTTCTTGACCAGAGATCAAACCCACACCCTCTGCACTGAAATGTGAAGTCTTAGCCACTGGGCCGCCAGGAAGTCCCCCCCTCTTTTTTTTTTTAATGAAAACTTTAGTGGGTAAAGAGAACAGAATCCCTTTGGAAACTTTAGATGACTTAGCCTAGCTTCCTCCCAATAAAGATAGTTACCTCCATTGCTGAAATATATAATAACGATTTTCTTTCTTTTTTTTTTACTGGCATAGAGTTGCTTTACAGTATTGTATTGGTTTATACTGTACAGAGAAGTGAATGGGCTATACGTGTACATATCCCCTTTGTTGGATTTCCTTCCCATTTAGGTCACCACAGAGCATTGAGCAGAGTTCCCTTTGCTATTCAGTAGGTTCTTATTACCTTAGTTACCTATTTTATACATAGTATTAACTATGTTGTATAAAATATCAGTGTATGCATATCAATTGAAATATGTTATTATATATGAAATATATCTCACTAAGATGAAGATAAAGAATTAGATAAACTGAACTTTATGGGATTATTGTAAGAAATTAAAATTTTATAACTTTACCTTTTAAACCAGATTAACTTAAGAACCTTCCTACTTCTCCAAGTATAAAACCAAACAGTAAACTTATAATTCTGGTAATTTTGGAGCAGAGATAACAATTCACAATATTTGAGATATGTGCAACAATTGTAACATTAAAAAAAAATCTGTGATTTCCACTTTTTACCAATTGTTAATAGTACTGTGGCTGGCTACCTATCTTTACTGAAAGAAATACATTTTGATAGAGATTGGTGAAAATAAGGATGTAGGTTTTTTTCCCACTCAAGTTTGTGTTCCCAAGATTAAGAATCTGAGACAGTAAACATTTAATCAGATGTTACCCAGTTTGCAAAGCTGTTATCTCTGGCTATATGTTTTAGCTACGTCCACCAAATCTTCATTTAATTTTGTTCAGTGTTATCAAAGGCTTACTTTCTGAAATCTAATTAATAAAGATAAAATAGGAACAATTAGATATTTTGAATGTAAGAGACATAACTTTTAAATAAACTGTTTCTGGAGTTTCAAGTGCAAAGTTATATTGTGTGAGGTTCCATGTAATCCAAGTTACAGAATACTAATTATTAATACATCAGCAGTGCTTCTGGTGCTAAGGAAAAAAAAAAAAAGGTAAAACTTAATTGAGTCAAAACTGCTTTGGAGAATTTATTTCATCACTGAGCAAAAGTCTACCAAAAAATACAAGTGAAACACAAATAATATCATCAGAGTCCTTGAGATTTTCCTTTAAGAAGACAGTTGAATGAAAACCAATAATTAACACTTCAAAACACATCTGTTCAGTTTCAGTTCAGTTCAGTCGCTCAGTCGTGTCCGACTCTTTGAGACCCCATGAATTGCAGCACGCCAGTCCTCCTTGTCCATCACCATCTCCCAAAGTTCACTCAGACTCACATTCATCGAGTCAATGATGCCATCCAGCCATCTCATCCTCTGTCATCCCCTTCTCCTCCTGCCCCCAATCCTTCCCAGCATCAGAGTCTCTTCCAATGAGTTGACTCTTCGCATGAAGTGGCCAAAGTACTGGAGTTTCAGCTTTAGCATCATTCCTTCCAAAGAAATCCTAGGGCTGGTCTCCTTTAGAATGGACTGGTTGGATCTCCTTGCAGTCCAAGAGACTCTCAGGAGTCTTCTCCAACACCACAGTTCAAAAGCATCAATTCTTCGGCGCTCAGCCTTCTTCACAGTCCAACTGTCACATCCATACATGACCACAGGAAAAACCATAGCCTTGACTAGACGGACCTTAGTCGGCAAAGTAATGTCTCTGCTTTTGAATATACTATCTAGGTTGGTCATAACTTTTCTTCCAAGGACTAAGCGTCTTTTAATTTCATGGCTGCAGTCACCATCTGCAGTGATTTTGGAGCCCCCAAAAATAAAAAGTCTGACACTGTTTCCACTGTTTCCTCATCTATTTCCCATGAAGCGACGGGACCGGATGCCATGATCTTTGTTTTCTGAATGTTGAGCTTTAAGCTAACTTTTTCACTTTCCTCTTTCACTTTCATCAAGAGGCTCTTTAGTTCTTCTTCACTTTCTGCCATAAGGATGGTATCATCTGCATATCTGAGGTTATTGATATTTCTCCCAGCAATCTTGATTCCAGCTTGTGTTTCTTCTAGTCCAGCGTTTCTCATGATGTACTCTACATAGAAGTTAAATAAACAGGGTGACAGTATACAGCTTTGACGTACTCCTTTTCCTATTTGGAACCAGTCTGTTGTTCCATGTCCAGTTCTAACTGTTGCTTCCTGACCTGCATACAGATTTCTCAAGAGGCAGGTTAGGTGGTCTGGTATTTCCATCTCTTTCAGAATTTTCCACAGTTTATTGTGATCCACACAGTCAAAGGCTTTGGCAGTCAAAAAAGCAGAAGTGGATGTTTTTCTGGAAATCTCTTGCTTTTTCGATGATGTTTAGATGTGTTTTATTTTACTTCCAGCATGTTTTTCCAGAAGCACTCTTTATCTTGGTCTTTTCATTCAGTAGAAAGGTTAACCTCAATAGAATGAGTTGGTCCCTTGTTGGCTGTATACGTATGCCTATATTTACTCAAGAAACTTATTTTGTGCCTGCAGTATGTCAGGTACAGCACAATATAATAAATCTTTACCAGACTTCCTATATACAGGTTTGTTGTCAAAAATGTACTAGGTCTCACTGAACTTCCTAAGCAAAGTTAACCTTTTTTAAAATTACATCTGCTATCTTAAGCAAATCGATCACTTACAAGGATCTGTACTTCTTTCAAAAGTTGAAGGAAATAATGTCATCAATATCTGTTTCTCCAAAGAAAGAATCATACATTCATTTAAATTTATGTACAAAGAAAAGTCATATTTTCTTGTGCTAAAATATTGAAGTGATTTAAAATTAAATCTCCCCTTTCCCTGACAACTTCTTCCCATTGGTTTATTTTGGTTTTAAAAACATCATGTCTTCCTTTCTTTCAGATAATTTTTACTTTCTTTTTCTGGGTCTAAGTGATAAGTTAATTTTGATATGGCATTTCTCCAGGACAGTTTTTCAGAGTAATTCCAGGAAGCAAGAGTCATAGAATTAACAAGAGTACCTGTTTAGAATCCAGACACCTGGGCTCCATGAAAGATCTGTTGAATCAGAAGCTTTGGTAATCAACACAGGAGCCTGCATTTTGACAGGTTCCTCAAATGAGCCTCATGTTCACTACAGTTTGACAGCCACTGCTTTTGAGTCTAATGTATTTCAGTTTGGATAGAAAATTGCTAACAAGAGCTAATTATATAAAAGTCATCATAGAATGTAGTTCTCTGTAGAACTGAGATGATGGAGCATTCATTTTTCTTATATAGTTTTGAATCCACTAAATAGGAATTATTAACAAATCAGTCTATCTTTGCTAAGGATAGCTAGCGTTTCACATCTCATCTTAAAAAGGTTCCAGTCAATTTATTAATATATGAACATCAATTAGTAAAAATACATCTTAATTCATCAGAGAAATGCAGGAATCTGTCATGGTATTCAGCTGAACCATGGGGCCCTGTGATACATAATGTAGAGGTAAGAGCATTGTTTTTGTTTTTGCTTGTTAATAATATACAATATTAGTATATAATATATTAGTATAATATGCAATATATAATTTTCTGGTGTACAATACTATAAAATTTTCAGGCATACAATATGGTGGTTCACAATTTTTAAAGGTTGTATTCTACTTATAAAACATTGACTATACTCCTTGTGTTGTACAAATATATCCTTATAGCTTGTTTTATACTTAGTCGTTTGCACCCACTAATTCCTTACCCCTATTGTGCCCTTTCTCCTTTCCCTTTCCACACTGGTAACCACTGGTTTGTTTATCTGCAAATTTGTTTCTTTTTTGTTATATTCCTTAGTTTATTTTTATATTACATGTATAAGTGATATCATACAGAATTTATCTTTCTCATCTTACTTATTTCACTTAGTATAAACCCCTCCAAGTCCATCATGTTGTTGAAAATGGCAAAATTTTGTTGTTTTTCATGACTGTGTAGAATTCCAATGTGTATATATACTACACTTTCTTTATCCATTCATCTGTTGTTGGATGTTTAGGTTGCTTCCCTGTTTTGGCAATTGTAAATAATGCTGCTGTGAACATTGGGGTGTGTGTATCTTTACAGCACATTAAAAAGCAGAGATATTACTTTGCCAACAAAGCTCCATCTAGTCAAGGCTATGGTTTTCCAGTGGTCATGTATGAATGTGAGAGTTGGACTGTGAAGAAAGCTGAGAGCCGAAGAATTGATGCTTTTGAACTGGGGTGCTGGAGAAGACTCTTGCGAGTCCCTTGGACTGCAAGGAGAGCCAACCAGTCCATCCTGAAGGAGATCAGCCCTGGGTGTTCATTGGAAGGGCTGATGCTGAAGCTGAAACTCCAATACTTTGGCCACCTGGTGTGAAGAGTTGACTCATTGGAAAAGACCCTGATGCTGGGAGGGATTGGGGGCAGGAGGAGAAGGGGACGACAGAGGATGAGATGGCTGGATAGCATCACTGACTCGATGGACGTGAGTCTGAGTGAACAGGGAGGCCTGGCGTGCTGCGATTCATGGGGTTGCAAAGAGTCGGACACGACTGAGCAACTGGACTGGTCTTTATCTTTAATATTTGTATTTATTGGCTATGCTGGGTTTTTGTTGCTGCGGGGCTTCTCTCTAGTTGTGGCGGGGGGCTACTCTTCAATCGTGGTGCACAAGCTTCTCATCGCAGTGGCTTCTCTTGTTGCTGAGCACAGGCCCTAGGGCACACAGGCTTCAGTAGTGGGGTGCATGTATCTTTTTGAACCAGTGTTTTGGATTTTGCGGGGGGTAAATACCCAAGAGTGGAGTTTCTGGGTCATATGGCAGTTCTATTTTTAGTTTTTGACATACTGTTTTCACTAGTGGCTGCACCAGTTTACATACTCAAAAAGAGAGTATGTGGCTTTCCCTTTTCTCCACATCCTTGCTAATATTTGTTATTTGTATTCTTTTTGATGATAGCCATTCTGACAGGTGTGAGGTAATATCTGATTGTGATTTTAATTTGCATTTCCCTGATGGCTAGTGATATTGAGCATCTTTTTATATACCTGTTGGCCATGTGTATGTCTTCTTTAGAAAATGTCTATTTAGGTTTCTGCCCATTTTAAATCAAATTGTTTTTTGATATTGAGTTGTATGTTTATATATTTAAATATTAACCCCTTATTGGTCATATCATTTACAGATATTTTCTCCCATTCAGCCTTTTTAAAATTTTGTCAATGGTTTCCTTTGCTGTGCAAACACTTTTAAGTTTAACTAGGTGACAATGGCTTATTTTTGCTTTTGTTTCCTTTGCTTTAGGAGACAGATCCAAAAAATAGTGTTATGATTTATGTCAAAGAGTTTCCATCGTATGTTTTTTCCTAGGAGTTTTATAGTTTCCAGTCTATGTTTAGTTCTGTAATCCATTTTATTTTTGTCATCACGTGAGAACATGTTCTAATTGTTTTACATGTCACTGTCCAGTTTTACCAGTATCATTTATTGAGCAGATTGTCTTTTCTCCATCATGTATGCTTGCCTTTTTAAATCATAGATTGACCATAAGTTTATTTCTGGGTTCTAGTCTGTTCCATTGATCTGCATGTCTGTTTTTGGGCCACTGCCATACTGTTTTGATTTCTATAGCTTTGTAGTATATAGTCTGAAGTTAAGGAGTGAGATTCTTCCAGTTCTGTTCTTCTTTATAAAGACTGTTTTTACTATTTGGGGCCTTTTGTGTTTCCATACAGATTTTAAAATTATGTTTTCTATTTCTGTGAAAAATGTCTTGGGCATTTTAATACAGATTGCATTGAACTGTAGATTTCCTTGATCATTTTAACAATATTCTTCCAAAACATGAACACAATATATCTTTCTGTTTGTTGTTTTCAATCTCTTTCAGTGTCTTATAGTTTTCCAAGGTCTCTTATTGCTACTTCCTTAGGAAGATTTATTCCTACATATTTTATTTTGATAGGATCATAAGTGGGATTGTTTCCTTAGTTTCTTTTTCTGTTTGCTGTTAGTGTATAGAAAAGCAACCAATTTTTGTATATTACTCTTGTATCCTGCAACTTTACCAGATTCATTGATGAGCTTTAGTAGTTTTTTGATGGTGTCTTTAGGATTTTCTGTTTAGCCATGTCACCTGCGAACAATGACAGTTTTACTTTTCTGGTTTGAATTCCTTTTATTTCTTGTCTGATTGCTGTGACTAAGATTTCCAATACTATATTGAATAAAAGTGGTGAGAATGGACATCCTTGCCTTGTTTCTGATGTTAGAGTGAATGCTTTTAGCTTTTCACTGTTAAGAATGATGTTAGCTCTGGGTTTGCCATATATGTCCTATATTATGTTGAGGTAGAGTCCCTTTATTCTTGCTTTCTGGAGTATTTTTATCATAAATAGGTGTTGAATTTTTCAAAAGCTTTCTTTGCATCTATTGGTGTTTTATTTTCTCTTCAGTTTGTTAATGTGTTGTATCACACTGATTTGTGGATGTTGAAGAATCCTTGCATCTCTGGAATAAATCCCACTCAATCATGGTATATGATCATTTTACCGTATTGTTGGATTCGGTTTGCTTGTATTTTGTTGAGTATTTATGCATCTATGTTCATCAGTGATATTGGCCTGTAATTTTCTTTTTTGTGGTATCTTTGCCTGGTTTTGGTATCAGGGTGATGGTGGCCTCGTAGAATGAACTCGAGAATTTCCTCCTTCTGCAATTTTTAAACAAGTTTCAGAAAGATAGATGTTAAACACTCTTCCTTAAATGTTTGATAGAATTCACCTGTGAAGCCATCTGGTCCTGGAGTTTGATTTGCTGGAAGTTTTTAAATCACTTTCATTTTTAGTACTTATGATTGATCTGTTCATATTTTCTGTTTTTTCCTGGTTCAGTCTTAGAAAGGTTGTATGTTTCTAAGAATTTGTCCATTTCTTCTAGGTTGTCCATTTTATTGGCTTATAGTTGTTTGTGATAGTCTCTTATAATTCTTTGTATTTCTTTCTTTTTTTTTTAATCCTTTGTATTTCTGTGGTGTCAGTTGTAGTTTCTCCTTTTTTATTATTAAATTTATTTATTTTTTTAAATTACAATACTGTATTTGTTTTGCCATACATTGACACGAATCAGCCATAGGTGAACACAATCTCCCAATGCCGAAGCCCCCTCCCACCTCCCACCCCACATCCGCTACTTGAATCATCCTGTGCATCAGCCCCATGCATCCTGCATCCTACATTGAACATAGATTGGCACTTCGTTTCTTACAAGAAAATATACATGTTTCATTGCCATTCTCCCAAACCATCCCACCCTTTCCCTCTCCCTCAGAGTCCAAAAGTCCACTCTATACCTCTGTGTCTCTTTGTTGTCTCACATATAGGGTCATCATTACTGTCTTCTAAATTCCATATATATGTGTCAGTATACTGTATGGGTGTTTTTCTTTCTGGCTTACTTCACTCTGTATAATCGGTTCCAATTTCATCCATCTCATTAGAACTGAGTCGAATTTATTCTTTTTAAGGGCTGAGTGCAACGAAAAGAATAAAATACTTAGGAATATTCCTACCTAAAGAAACTAAAGACCTATATATCGAAAACTATAAAACACTGATGAAAGAAATCAAAGAGGACACTAATAGATGGAGAAATATACCATGCTCATGGGTTGGAAGAATCAATATAGTGAAAATGAGTATACTACCTAAAGCAATCTACAGATTCAATGCAATTCCCATCAAGCTACCAGCAGTGTTTTTCACAGAACTAGATCAAATAATCTCAAGATTTGTATGGAAATACAAAAAACCTCAAATAGCCAAAGCAATCTTGAGAAAGAAAAATGGAACTGGAGGAATCAACTTGCCTGACTTCAGGCTCTACTACAAAGCCACGGTCATTAAGACAGTATGGTACTGGCACAAAGACAGAAATATAGATCAATGGAACAAAATAGAAAGCCCTGAGATTAACCCACACACCTATGGACACCTTATCTTCGACAAAGGAGGCAAGAATATACAATGGAGTAAAGAGAGTCTCTTTAGCAGGTGGTGCAGGGAAAACTGGTCAACCACGTGTAAAAGAATGAAACTAGACCCCTTTCTAACACCATACACAAAAATAAACTCAAAATGGATTAAAGATCTAAATGTAAGACCAGAAACTATAAAACTCCTAGAGGAGAACATAGGCAAAACACTCTCCGACATAAATCACAGCAGGATCCTCTATGATCCAACTCCCAGTATACTGGAAATAAAAGCAAAGATAAACAAATGGGATCTAGTTCCTCCTTTTTCATTTCTAATTTTATTGATTTGAGTCCTCTTCTTTTTTTACTCTTGCTGAGTCTGGCTAAAGAATTATCAATTTTATTTTCTCAAAGAACCAGCTTTTAGTCTCATTGGTGTTTCCTGTCGTTCATCTCTGCTTAATTTATTTCTGCTCTAATCTTTATGATTTCTTTCCTTCTGCTAACTTTGGATTTTGTTTGTTCTTCTTTCTCCAGTTGCTTTAGGTGTAAGGTTAGGTTGTTTGAGATTTTTCTTTTTCTTGAGGTAAGAGTGTTTTGTTATACATTTCCCTCTTAAAACTGCTTTTGCTGCATCCTTTATGTTTTGGACCATCTGTCTTCTTTAGTTTCATGGCCTGAGATGTCCCAGCACTGGTGCCTACATACTATTGGACCAGGGTGTGATGGGTCCTGAGACTAATATGCTAGATAGAGGAAGGATTCCACAGTGGCAACCCACCAGCACCGGAGTCCCTGTGATAAAATAGTTCCCCAAGATGCCGATGGCAATGTCTTTGTCAAGATGAGCTTCAGTTGCCTCTCAATTTTCTGGGAGACTCTCTCAAGGTTAGTAGGTAGATCTGACCCAGGCTCCTCTCAAATTACTTCCTGTCCTGGGTCCAGGAAAGGTGTCAGATTTTGTGCGCGCCCTTTAAGAGTGAAGTCTTTATTTTCCCCAGCCCCCTGGGACTCCCTTAAGTAAGCCCTGCTGGCCTTGAAAGCCAAATGCCCTGGGGCTTATCTTCCAGGTGCAGGATTCCTGGGCTAGGGAGCTAAATGTGGGACCTCTCACTCCTTTGAGAGAAACTTTGCAATTGTTATTACTCTATTTTTGAATCACTGACCTGGGGCGGGGGTGGTTGGTGTGAGATTTGACTGTATCACAATTCTGTTATCCCTACTTGTCTCATTATGGCTCCTCCTTTTTATATTAAGTTGTAAAATATATTTTCTGGTAGTTTTTTTTTTTTTTTTTTTTTTACTGATGGTTGTTCTGCACATAGTTGTGATTTTGGTGCACCTGTGAGAAGAGGTGAGCTCAGGGTCCTTCTGCTCTGCCATCCTGCACAGTCTTCTCAAGAACATTGGTTGTGATTTCAAATGCAGCCCCAGTATTTACTAACTGAATGACTCTGAGTTCTAATTTTCTCAACTGCCCAAGGTTGTTGTGAAGAGCAAATGAAATATGGTAAAGTAAATAAATCTTTATAAATTATAAATAGCCATACAGACATAGGAAATTTATGTTTCCTAGAGGCTTTTCTTTATTATATGATGTTTTACTGATTCATATTTTCTGAATGTAAACTCCACAAGGGCAAAAATGTCATGTCTTGTTTACTTTATACTCCAGAACCTTATATTGTAGTACATAGTAGATATAATTATGCAACTCTGAGTTTATGGATTACTACTACAATATACAGAAAAAACTATATTTTAATAAACATATCAGATTAACTAGGTGATTTTTTGGATTTACCTGAAAGGTCACCTCTTGTTCAGAAGACACATATAGAGGGATTTTTTTTTTTTTAAAGAAACTTATGTAAATCTTTCCTTAATGTGCTACTTGCTTCTATTAACAGAATGTATTTACTTAAGATGTTTCCGTTATCTTCCTAAGTCCCAGCATATATGGCAGGCCCATTTCAAGCATTATAGCTACTATTTATTGTCAGGGAAATGTACAAAAGTGAAAGCATTTCTTTACATTTTAGAATTTATGAAGCATATTTCTGAATTCTTTCAGCTCTCACAACTGCTTTGTTGGATGGGTTACTTCTTTCATATGAGAAGTAAAACCAAAGTCATGGAGTCATCAATGTCATTTTTATTCATTACCATTTCTAACAGTTTGGAAATTATTTCACAAGTTCCCTGTGTCTGGCAAGAAATGATGCTCTTTCTAAATTGCAGTTTCAAAGAATTTTGGTTTATGAAGATTAATAGATTACACTGTGTCATATATTAAAAGATGAGACTTAAAAGTTTCTAGGATTAGTTTTGCCATACATCAACATGAATCCGCCATGGGTGTACCTTAAAATAAAGTAAACTTTAAAAAAAGGGAGAAAGAAAAAAAAAAACGTTTCTAGGATTAGAATAAAGCATTTCCCTCCAGAAAATATAAAAGCAAATTATCTTGCCCAGCACCACAGCAGTGATTTATACCTGAGGATGATGCTGTGAGGTATCTTTCCAGAAGAGTGGTGAAGGACGTGAACTGTCACAGACACATTTGTCTTCTGGTTCCCTTCGGAATGCCTGCAGCTTCCAGTAGGCTGGTTGAGGGCAGAGACCTGAAGACTGGGCTTACAAACTCTGGCTTTTAATGAAGGCTCTTAACCACATGGTCAGATTTCTCTTCTAAAACAGCAATTTGCTAAAATGTTTACCCCAAATCTAAAACTACCGCTTGCTTTCAAAGTAAGATAGCTCAAGATAGCAGTTGCGTCCTTAACAAAGACTTACCCTTTATATAATTATAATATCATCTTTGGTTAAAATCATTTTGGAGAACTTGTGGCAATTAACTTAAAAAGGCTATTAACAGCTTATTAGTTACCATGGAGCCATTACATTACAAATAAAACACAAAGATTTTAGGCACTTGCCTGGGTCCCAACATCTGTTTCAAACATACACTTTTCAAATCAAGGGTCAGACTGTTTGGATACATCTGAGACACACAACGTAGACTTAATCCCACACAGTGCTTTGTTTTTATACCCCAGCATACTATTTGTCTTGGCAACTTGTGATTTCAAAAACTAACAGAAGATGACTTATAGGAAACTTTTCCTTTTGTATATAGTTTGGAACTTTTCCTTTTGTATATAGACTGGTCTCAGAAAAGCAGAGACTTCTGGTTTTTGGAGAACAAACTAAAATATCCTAAAGGAATACCTTCATTCTTACCTGAGGTCAGACAGGTAACCAGGAGAAAGGGTCTTATTATTCCAGTGAGCTACATCCTTAGAATAGTTGGAGTCTGGAACCTTTAGAGCTTCAAATTTAGAATCTGACAGTTTAGACTCTTCAGTGTTTCCCATGAATAGGAAAATCCTATGAATCTTAAACATAAGACTGCTGAAAACAAAGACGGGAGCTAGGGAAGAGAGGATACAGATAGGTTTTATTTCCTCCCTTTTGTACTGTTCTGTTTTCTTGTCAGGGCAGGAGCAAGGACAAAGCCTGATTGAGAAGAAACTGGGCCGAATTGAACAAGGCAACTTGGGTCTGGAAGACTGGGCTGATTCTTCATCCCTCTCGTGAGCATCAGCAAGTCTTTCTGCTGACTTGTAGGGGTGGGGATGTCAGAGTAGTTGGTCAGCGCCCACTTCCTCTTCACTATTCTTACTGCCATCCACGTTTGCCAGCTGGCTGGAAATGTAATGTCCTTCAGTCCATGAGGACCTGCTCTTTACACTGTAACTCCGAGCTTCCCAATTCTAGAGGCTTATTAATATGAGGCAGGGGGTTTCTTTTATCTGATTCCAGCAATCTATATTTAGCATGAATGAAGTGTAATCCTTGGTGGGAGTTTTCATCCGAAAGTGGGTGCTGACAAGCCTGATGCAGTAGAAGGAGCTCTGGGCCTGGGGTTCTAGAACCCTTGATTCCAAGGGTAGTAGCTCAGCTATGTATTAGATGTTTTCTTCATTTAAAAATAGAAAATAATGCCTCTTTAGAGTATTGTTGTAAGGGTAAAATAAGATAATGCCAGAGAAACTCTAGTCATTTATACTCTTGATACCTAGTAATAAATGTTGGAAGAATTTCAGCCTCTCATTGGTAGGAAATATGAGAGAGTCAAGGTTGGTGGGAGAGAGGGGGAGACTGGCTTCTCACAGAAATGTTCTCCATTTCTGCTTCCTTAAAACTCATTTCCCTGTAGCTCAGCCTCTAAGGAGGTAATAGAGATGAAATACTGGTGATGCAGTTAAGTACTACCTGAGTTACATACTTCCTTTCCTCCTTTTCTGTAAGCGTCTCGGCACCCTATGGAGTTCAGCAAAAGAAAGAGATGTGACCTGGAAACAGAGTGTGAATTACCCAGTGAACCACAAATATTTGACACCTGGAATCATAAATCCATATATTTGGAACATTAGTAGAGCTGTTTTTAACCCAAGTGGTAGGTAGGCTTGGTGACAACATGAAGGTACATGCCACAGAGGTATATTATTCCCATGGCACACCTTTTCTCCCTCGTAATCCCATATGCACTTATATCACTGTGTTTGTATGCTTGGCTAAAGGCTGCCCTGATTAATGGCTGCATGAAGGAATAATAATTAGCAATCAGAGCAAAATTAAATTCCTGGCCGATTGCGAGCCCCTGAGTAAAATGCAACCCGTAAGGATACTGTCACATTCCTTCATTTACTTGCCATTATGCCACCAATCACCCTAATTAAGAGAGAGATTTGTACTTATTAAAAACATATAATCTTTTGAGGAGCTATTTGCCATTTTTTGCTTGCTTAGCATCCCATCATCTTTCTTCTGGGGAACCCAGTTCAGGTGGATGGACATATGACCCAGGTCTGGTCAGTCAGAGTGCCCACCCCCACATCCCACGTTGTTTCCATCATACCTATGAGCAAAGACACATTTCCTTCTTATTCTGAACTGGGTAACTTTCACTTGCATTCAAGAGACTCAAGCATAAAAAATTATAGCCACCATTTTGGGGTCTGATTTAGCAATGGTTAACACCATGCTTATTATTTAAGCATGTAGAGCAGTTCCAAGAGTGTTTTAGCAGTAAAATAAGAAAACATGTCTAACTTATTGAGTCAATCACATCCTCTGGAGACTTCATGGGAAACAGATTCCACTGTCACCACTGTAGTTTGGTTTTGCGAGCTAAACTTCCACCATGCCTTAAAACAAAAGTCAACAGGCACAGATTTCACAAGATTGCTTTACTAGAATTTAGCAGGGAGGAGATGATCTAGTCAAATTTTCACAAAAGAAAACCTTCAGATTGATCTCAGCCAAATAAAATTCAAGTTCTTATTTCAGTCTCAATTGGCCTGGGCACCGAAGCAGCCTCTCTGGGCATGCAGTGTTCCAACCCGTTCATGCCCTTGAGCTCTGCATCCTGCCTCAGCAATCCCAGACACGAATTCTGGAAGAATTCCTTCTGCCTATATGGTTTTCCTCTTGCAGCTGAGAATGCTGCCGGCTACTGCGAAGCTGTTCACCAACCATAGGCTCTGGTCCACACAGCCTTCTTCTTAAACTCCGGGAGAACTCTCAAGGACAGCAGGGTAGCTAAAGGGGGACCAAAAAAAAAAAAAAAAAAACCCAAAAAAACAAAAAACCACACACTATTTCATTTGGTGCAGTTACATTTGAAAAGATCAGTTAGATCAAAAGGTGTCAGAACAGAACTTGACTTGTTCCTGCTTGGCTAATCTTTAAGAATTACTATCATGC
Source organism: Nanger dama (assembly GCA_917880005.1). Taxonomy (NCBI): domain Eukaryota; kingdom Metazoa; phylum Chordata; class Mammalia; order Artiodactyla; family Bovidae; genus Nanger; species Nanger dama. The sequence goes on from CAKJTW010000017.1 coordinate 288,829, forward strand.
CTTAGACAGAATTTTAATGGAAGAGACCAATAGTAAAGGTTGAGGAAAAGGTTTGTTTTCAGTTACTTTGCAATCAGTTAGTGGGAAATTCCACAAAATTAAAACAAACTGATTTCTGGGATGCTGGTGATGCTTTTTTTCTTCATCCAAGTGCTGACTACATAGGTATGTTCCCTTTGTAAAAATCTACTTGTGCACTTTTCTACACGAATATAACTTTTCCACTAAATGTCTTATTAAAGGTAAACAAACTGATCCTGTAATGAAGTTAGGTTCATGGGCTCAATTTAAAGTCAGGAAGTTGTGTGTAATCCCTCTAGGTAACTTATTATATATCTTATTTTAGAATATGAATATAAACATCAATATATTGATTTTTAAAGTATAATAGTGTGAGAGAATGAAGATGAACCAGAGCCACACAATAATTATGCGTGACTCTAATAAGCCCGTGAATATATGACCAAGTGAACATGTTCTTCCTTGACCCAAATAACCATTTCTCACTGGAATTAACTGTGTCTTGGGTCACAGACCTAAGACAGTCTATGTTGGGAACAACCAATGGTATTATGGACGAATGGCCCTTAAAAATGAGTCCAAACTCCCCAGGGAAAATAAGTGGAGGAAGTCCTAGTAGCAAGTTTCTTGGGAATGGTCAAGTGAAAATATGTCAGACCTCTGCTCTGATCCTCAGTGAATCTCTGTGGTTGATCAGAATCACCTTCCTACACAGGCCCTTCCACCCACTTTAGAGGTAGGAACAATACATTAGATAATTCTTGCTTGTTAGGCAATCAATACAATACACCATTCTTAAAGCAAAATATGGTCAGTTATCACAAGAGTAGGCCAACAGGCAACTTTCCCAAGGTAAGACTTTCCAGTGCAGTAACTTAAAGCATGTTGGGGCATCACTGGCAGCCACTGGGAGGATCCTGACCCCCAAGTCCCAAGATGTGGATGACAGTACAAGCTGTCTGGACCACAGAACCAGCACCCAGAAGACATCTGAGGTTTCAGTAAAAACATCTATGTAATTTGCACAGAAAGACTGCTTATATTTGTGAATCTTGCAGCCATAGTTTAACAGTCAATAGAGATGTATAAAAATATGCTGCTGCTGCTAAAGTCACATCAGTCATGTCCGACTCTGTGCGACCCCATAGACGACAGCCCCCCAGGCTCCTCCGTCCCTGGGATTCTCCAGGCAAGAATACTGGAGTGGGTTGCCATTTCCTTCTCCAATAAAAAACATGAAAACCATCTAAATGCCTGGAAGCATGGGAAATGTCCAATTCCCTAGCAAAATACTATACAGCCATGAAAAATACTTATGAAGCTAGTGTAAGAATAGGTTAAAATGCTTTTAATAATTTTAAAGTAAAAAAGGCAGTACTCAAAGTGTGTATGTACATATTTCAATTGGCTGTGATTATAACAATGTTAAAACTTACACACAGAGGGGGTAACACTTAGGAAAAATAATCAAAATTGTCATTGCGCAATGGGATTCTGGATTCCTCTTTGCTTATTCTTTTTACTTTTCTGAACTTTCTAATTTTTATTTAGTCATATTTTATGATTACAATAAAACATTTAAAAACACTTAAATAAAAATTAAAGACCATGGAACTCTTCTTTTAAAATCTACTTTCTAATTCAGAAATGCCATATTGGTGACAGCTTCAGATTACTTCTCTAAATTGAACCAAGATGACCCTTTCAGGAGCCAGCATACACTAGGATGCTGTTCTCCAGTACAGACAACACTGGATGGTTTTCACCTATGCTGGGTATAAAGGATGAAAGTAATACCTTTTAAAAGATCCTTGGATTTTGCTGAGAGTCCTTCCTTAGGGCTTTCCATGATGCTGAACAGCCAGTCAATGAACTAGAGTGAAAATGAAGAATTGTATCAGATAAACAATCTCAGGATCGGTAAGACATCATTCAAACCCTTGGACCTGCACGTATGCCTAACAGGACAGTTGCTGCGGCTAAGTCACTTCAGTCATGTCCGACTCTGTGTGACCCCATAGACAGCAGCCCACCAGGCTCCCCCGTCCTTGGGATTCTCTAGGCAAGAACACTGGAGTGGGTTGCCATTTCGTTCTCCAATGCATGAAAGTGAAAAGTGAAATGTAAGTTGCTCAGTCGTGTCCGACTCTTCGCGGCCCCTACCAGGCCCCTCTGTCCATGGGATTTTCCAGGCAAGAGTACTGGAGTGGGGTGCCATCGCCTTCTCTGGTAGTCCCCAGATAATATAGTCCCCAGATAATACTTGTCTGGGCTGGGAGAGTGAAGAGATGTGACCAGGCACAAGAGGTGGAAATGTTGGAGACAGCCCTCAGTTAAATGACCCAGCAAAGTCAAACCTCCTTTCGCTGATTATCCTGGGACTTACTATAGCTTAAGAGTGGGGAAGGGCCTCTGGTATGCCATGAACATTCTCTCTCATCATCCTAAGATGCCCCAGAAAGGGTAAGAGCCTTGCCCAAGTCCACTCCCCATGACTGGCAGAGTCAAGATCTGAACCCAAGTACACCTAGCTTCAAAGCCTCACACTTCTTCTTTATACCATGCTGCCTGTCACCTGGTTCCATGTGCATCAGGCCTAGGCTCCTAGGTGGGTAGTAAATGGGTAAACACATCAGCTGTAAGCCCCTGTTACTAAAATATGTTTCTGTAGCTACGAATAGTTTTTGTGCCCAAATGGATATGAAGCCAAGTTGAAATGCAACAGAAAAGGCATAAGACAGTTTGCTAGGTAGACCCAAGCATGTTAACTGCAAATAAATCCTGCAAAAGGTAGAAACTCCACATACTCAAGAGTTTGACTGATCTCCCAGGTATAGCCAAAATTATTTTTGAATTAGATACTGGGTAATTTCATTGACTGAATGTTCCCTATCTTGACTCACTAAAAAACACTAGTCATAGGTACTAGACATTTTAATTTTGGACATAGACTGTGGGTTGAAAAGAAAACAGAAAAATAAAATATTCCTAATTCCCTGCTTTAGTTAAAATTTTTTCTTTATTTTCTTTTCCTCAATTTTGTTTTATCATATCCTGCTGGTAAGTAAATAAGTACTACAAATACGTAATAGATGCAAGATGTCTATGCTGTAGTCCAAAATGAACAGGGTGTCCCAGACCAGAAATAATTAAAGTGAAAAAGAAAATACAAAATTAGAGGTAATAACACTAATGCTTATTGAGGTTTAAGAAAACAAAGGCATTTTATTTGAGATGTTCAATGGAACTGTTCATGGCTGAACTGTGGGTCCACAGTTCAGAAATATTTTTAAAGACTAAGGTTCAGATTTTACAAGTAAGCCATAAAGTTGGCTGTAAGCTTTCAACCTCATAAAGATCCAGTTTGATTAAACAGGATTCAAAAAAATCCTTCAACTGACAATTCAAGACAGGTTAGAGCCATGCAATGAGAAATATAGGATGTACCTCATTTTCATATGCTCTGCAGGACAGCTAGTAGCCTGGGGAAACTCTATTAAAAACCAAAGATACTCCCTATAGTTTATGTTTTCCTGAGGGCAAAGGTGATGACATTAGGCCTTTACAGATCTGCCCATGGTATCTAGGCCAGAAGCACCTAGAACGTGGCTACTACATGGAATGAGCTGTGGGGAGCCTTAAATATGGTAAAAGATGGGTACTCCAGATTCACAGCTCCCCTGGAAGATTTCCCCCATGCATTGTTAATCATCCCCTCCCTTGGTCATCAGCTGTATCCTTATCATGTGTGAGCATGCTCTGTCATGTCTGACTCTTTGTGACCCCCTGGACTGTAGCCCACCAGGCCACTCTGCCCATGGAATTTTCCAGAGAAGAATACTGGAGTGGGTTGCCATGTCCTACTCCAGGGGATCTTCCCAACCCAGGGATCAAACCTGGGTCTGCTGCATTGGCAGGTGGATTCTTTAACACTGAGAGCCACGGGGGAAGCTCATCCTTATTGTACCATCTTGCAGTTTTGAACTGGCCTTCCTGTCTGTCCTCACTATGAAATTTTGAGCTTTCAGAGAGTTACTCATCGTTTATCCCCAGGATCAAGAACACGTCAAGTCTTCAACAAATGAAACCAAGCACAAGTTCCACCTTACCCCTAACTGTAAGCAAGTTGTTGCCATTATCAACGCTGTTTTCAGTCAGCAGTTACCCTGAGCCTGAGCTACCCGCAATCTCTGAGGCCCTGCATCTGGCTGAGATCTGTGACTGAGTAAGCAAGCCTGTTGTGTGACTCAGGTTGCACTTATCTCCCACTGCAATTCTACAGCAGAAGCTGCTGAACAGAAAACGGCTGCCTGCCCTAAAGCAGGTGGCTGCCCGCCTCACCTTCTGGGTCTGTTCCTTCCATGGCTCTTTCTGCAGCAGAAGAGGCATGCTACTGGGAAGGAGAGTGAGAGCCTCCTGCAGAGTGACCCTGTGTAATGGACTCCTGCCAAGCAAGCTTGAGGCTGGCCCAGCTGGGCCATTTGTCTGATGCCATGGCAACCAACTGGCACTGAGGCCAAGGAGGAGAGGGGCAGCATGATCTGCCCATGCAACCACTGCGGCTGCAAATATCAGCAACAAGAAGTCCAAAGCCTACGGCACAGTAGAAACAGAGTTAGGTCACAGACTTTAACAGTGCAAAGTAACACATGTTCACACATACAGCTCGCATCGGGAGGAAATGTTATCTTTCCCCTCGCCAAAGCCTTCCTCCTGCCCCACCCCTACCCCAGAAGAGGAACTGGATGGGACAGCAAACCATTTCCATGCTTAATGAAGAGACATTCTGGGGTTTCAGAAGGTTTGAAGGATCCTCTTTCATGAGAAGGCCCAACAGTTTCATTATTATTGTTCTAACATTTCAAGAGGAACATAATTTATTTAATGCCTAATCATACTGAGATCCAAACATTCCTCCTCTGTTTTGGTGTTTTCAAAGAGATTTAAAAATTAATTAAGAGAGATATGAAAAGGGATATTAAGATTTACTATCATGTGGCCAAAACTAAAAAATATGTATAGTATATTCTGTTTTTGAACAGAAACAACATATGACTTTCCATATGCATTTAAAAATCTGTTTAGAATCCATCCATTTAGATTTTGTACACTAGACATGTAGAAATGGTGATAACAAGAGCTACCTCTGAGTTACTGCATTACTGTGAGTTAAATGATTCTTTCTGCTTATTTGTATTTTCTAAGTTTCAAAAGATTTTTGTAAGAAAGCAGAGAAAGTTAATATAAACTTTGGAAATAAGAGGAAAGCTCAAAAAAAAAAAAAGCTTAAAAAGTACCTCTCAGTCTCTTAAAATGCCTAATCTCATTAGTGAAAATTCCAAAATGACACACAGCCCTGCAGAAAAGCTGGGCAGAATATCAAACAATATCCCAGGTTACACATATTTTACTCACACAAGTAAACACCAGATCTATGAAATATGGCTATGGAAAAAAAAAATGCACGGCTGAGTCAAGAAAATAGCAAGAATAGGAAAGTGCTTCCTTCATTTTTTTCATTAATCTTTATTTTTCTGGTATTATTCACCTAATACTAGTGATGGTTAACCTCTTTGGGTCATAGATCATTTTCAGGTGGGGTGAAAATTCCCCTTCAACATGTGCGTTTAAGTACTGGCACAAACACAGATTACTTGCACACACTTCAGGAACCCCTTCAAACCAGGTGTTTAAAGCCAAGCTCTGGACCACGGTGGAGGCCAGAGCCCTGTACCCCACAGTCTTTGTGGGATCCAGCTCAGGTACACAGGACCCTAGATTCCCCCTAGCTAGAACTTCTGTGTGCTGCCTGTCCAGGGAGGTGTTCTTCTGAAAATATTTTTCAAAGGGCAGCTGTGGGCATCTTCAAGATTCTGGTAAGAACACCCATTTCCTGTGATGTCAGAGAATTGCCATCCTTGTTTCCCAAAAATGAAGGGAGAAAAGAAAGCTGCAAGCAGCAAGATGTTCCTCTTTTGGGAGACTAAATATACTCTGTATTTTAAGAAAGCCACAAATGACTCCTCTAGACTGTACCTCATCAAGAGCCACGTTCTGAACAGACGTTGACTGGTAAGCAACATTTCTGATATAACCCATCAGTTCCAAGAGCCATTCCATTCTCTTCAACACGCCTGAAACAAAAGGACATGTATTACCAGACCATGGTTTTTCTTTGCAATGTAAGATAGATCAACAATAATTATCATAACTAAAGCAAAGACCCGCTGAGTACTCTATACAGCTACGAGTCCTCTTATGGTACCTGAGACTTGTTCTCACTCAAGAGAGATTTTTTTAATACTGTTCACATCAGATGACCTTATTTTGGTCTTTATTTTTAAAAGCTAAATTTATTTTTCAAACCTGATAAAATGATCAAATGCATTTAATGGAATTTCTCAACACTAAACACTGGGAGAAACTGGGCATGCCCACGAGTTAGTAGTGTTAAATCTTTGATAATTAATTGTTCTTATAGTCCTCCCTTGCTAAAAGTTCTCAATTTATAACAAAATCATACAGAATACCTATCCTAAAGACATTTTAAAAAGCGCCAAAGCCAAAACCCAGCTGTAGTAGACTAGAGAACAAACATTAACATAAATATTATTTTTTCCTTTCAAAAATAAGGATTCCCAGCAAAGCAAAGACTACCTGGAGAGATCTTCAAAATTTAGTGCATGAGAGGAAAATGGCACTGTGTTTGTGCCATTACTTACACACACATATTGAAGGGAATTTTCACCCTGGCTGAAAATGATCTATGACCCCAAAAAGGTTAACTACCACTAGTATTAGGTGAATAAGACAAAAAAGATTAATTTAAAAAAAAATGAAGGGAGCACTTTTCTACTCTTGCCATTTGAAAATTCAAACTAAATTTGAAGGCCAACTGGTTACAACCAAAGGCAATATCAAATTTATTTGTTTCTTTCACGTAGCTTCACGCTCAATTGGGAACATCTACTGGTTTTCTACCGGATAAATATACTTCTGAGGTCGAGTGAAAAGAATCTCATTTTTCATCACAGGTTCACTTTTCCTTGGGCATGCACTAAGGTGGACAGGAGACAACTATCTCAGTTGCCAAAGAGGAAGAGGAATCAAAATTTCCTACACAATCTTGCAAAGAGTATTTAAACTGAGTTTGTCAGTCTTGTCTCATAGCCTTCAAAATACAAGAGATGGGGAATATGGCTTACAAGGGCCTTCTAGTCACATCCAATCTGATCAGGACCTGCACATAGATTTGGAAAATTACAAGCATATGACCAAAGGCATGGAGGAGAAATGAGGGCACTCCTATTTATTTTTTTCCTATTAATTTTTAACTGGAGGATAACTGCTTTACAATATTTGCTGACCTTTGCCATACATCAACATAAATCAGCCACTGGTATACATTTATCCCCTCCCTTCTTAACCCCCTTCCTCCTCCCTCCCCTTCAAGTTGTCACAGAGCACTAGGTTGAGGGAACTCTCTCTTTAGATGATTATTACAGCATAAATGTCTAAAATGGCCTAAAAGTTGCACCATTCATTAGCAGAGCTTCAGGCCTGCAGTTTCTGGCATGAGGATGTACTCAGGGTGTCCAGATTTTATTCTTCTCACCCCTGATAAGTTCTTCTCTAGAATAACTATTTAATTTGTGCTTGCTGCTTTCTTTTCTGTTTGTTAAATGACCACCCAAATGCCATATTCATGCAAACATCAGGCAGAATCCATTAGCATCCATCTGTTTGAGAAATAGAATCAGGCAGATTCAACCTGGTAAACCTGCTTATGTCTCTGTGGGCCTGGAGGGCCAAATATGAGATCCAAATCTCCAGTAGAATTTATTCTCACCTCCGAAGAGTTGATGCTGTGAGTTGTAATTGTGCTGCTCATTTGGGGGTAACAAGTCCTCACCCGTGTCAAGAAGCCCCTAACCTAGTTTTTAAGTTGAGGAAACAATGATAACCTCGAAGAGATGGGAGGCATGTTTGTCTGTCCCGATGTGCTTCCTGGCTGCCCTTACCAGTATTGGCGTGGCTCACAATCCGTGCGTGGTACAAGCTGTGCAGTGTCATCCAGGCGAGTGTGTCTTTTTCACGGTGCCGGACAGCAACACTGAGCACATCAGTCAAGCCCATCAAGGGGAATCGTCCTTGAGAGACCAAGTAGAGCCTGACAAAGGCAGCCTTTTCTAGGCTACTCTGCAAAAAAGCAAATTGTTCAGTTACTATTACATTAACTGAAGTTGTTACAGAACCTTTGGGCAAGGGCAAAAGAGAAAGGGTGAGTTTGAAGTTGATTACCACTCCAAATGCTAAAACTGTTTGTTTCCTGCACTGTGTAACCTGTCTGCCTGTATGCTGTCTCAAAATGTACCTAGAGACAGTTGTAATGTAACCTTTTGTTTTCTCATAAAAACCATCAATGATTTCAAGGGTCAACTGATGTGTGTATTTAGTAAAGACACATAAATGATAACAATGATAACCAACAAATATAGTACTTACAATGTGCCAGGCACATTTGAAGCACTTAACTTGTGTTAATTTGGCATTTCACAAAGTTTGGTACACAGACCTCTGGGGGACCCCAAGACCCTTTTAGAAGAGAGGGTCTGTGAGGTCAAACTATATTCATAATAGACCCCAAACAGGAGTAATATTCATTGTATTTTTTTCTGACACTGGCAATTTTTTTAAAAGCTAGTTTCATTTAAAATATCCTTGTAAGCAATAAAATTATTAGTTTTGTTAAGCCTCTGCTCTTGAATATACATCTCTGTAATGTTCTGTATGACCAAATGGGAAGCATGCATAAAGCTCGTGTGCTGCACCCCCAAGTGTGATGTTCATCTCAAGGAGAAAGTTGTGAGAGTTGACTTGTGAGCTGAAATAGCCACTCTTTTCACAGACCACCATTTACTTGAAAGAATGATTGATAAACAAATGATGCTTATGAAAACTGAGTATTTGATTATTTTTTACAAGTGAAGGAAGTGAGACTGCAATTTCCAAGGAAAATACTTGACAGCAGTTAGTGCCAATGACAAAATGTGTGCTTTTAAGTGAAAATTAGATTTTGGAAAATCTGTATCTGCTACTATGACTTTGGCAGCTTCCCAAGATACATGTAAGACATATATACATAAAAGACTTTTCTGATGAAGTTGCTGGTAATAGTGACAAATACGATGTTTTGATGTTTATAATGAAATGTACCAACATTTGGAAGATTTTCAAAATTTCGTGACTCGGTATTTTCCAAATGACCAATATATCTTACAGATCTTGCAATAGTATCTTATAAAATCATGCATTGGTAAAAGATCCACAGTGTAATGGACCAGTGGATTTTACTGTCACAGAGTATGTGAAGTTCGCTGATCTGCTTTCAGATTCCACACTGCAACTAGCCTATGAGAAACCACCACTTGGTGAGTTTTGGTACAATATCAAAGAAAGATATCCACATGTTATCTGAAAAGACTACTAACACTCTTTCCCTTTCTACCTTCGTATCTGTGTGAGGCTGGGTTTTCTTCACATACTTCACCAAAACGACATCACGACAGATTGAATGATGTCGCAGCCATGAAAATCCAGCTGTCTTCTATGAAGACACTGAGGAGACTCACAAAATGTCAGACAGTGCCACTTTTCTAATTTTCTCAACTAACCTTCTTTTGGAAAAATCTTCCTTACATGTTAAGATGCAATGGATTTTTTTCAATTTCATCCATCTCATTAGAACAATTATACAGAGTGAAGTAAGCCAGAAAGAAAAACACCAATACAGTATACTGACACATACATATGGAATTTAGAAGATAGTAATGATGACCCTGTATGTGAGACAACCAAGAGACACAGAGGTGTAGAGTGGACTTTTGGACTCTGAGGGAGAGGGAAAGGGTGGGATGGTTTGGGAGAATGGCAATGAAACGTATATTTTCATGTAAGAAACGAAGCGCCAATCTATGTTCAATGTAGGATGCAGGATGCATGGGGCTGATGCACAGGATGATTCAAGTAGAGGATGTGGGGTGGGAGGTGGGAGGGGCTTCGGCATTGGGAGATTGTGTTCACCTATGGCTGATTCGTGTCAATGTATGGCAAAACAAATACAGTATTGTAATTTAAAATAAATAAATTAAATTAAAAAAAAGATATTAAGGAAAAAAAAAGAAAAAAAAAGATGCAATGGATTTAGTACTTCTTTTAAGTAATGTTCTAAAAACTTTCTAGTTTTAATTTCTAATATGGTAAACACTGACAGATACAACCCACATAAACAAAAGCTCTTTGAAGCCCTTGATAATTTTTGAGACACTAAAATGGCCCTGAGACCGAAAAGTCTGAGGACCACTGTATGAATCATTTCATTCTCATAGTAACACTGAGCAATAGATTACTATCATCACCTCCTTTACAGATGAGGAGACTGAAGCACAGAAGTTAGGGAACTTGCTTAACGCCACAGAGTAAGAACTGAAACCCAAGGAGTCTCAGCTCTTCACCTGTACTTTCTTATCTCTGTTCTTTCTAGAAATGAATAGAAAAACAGGGGCTCAGCAGAACACATACTCTTTGGGGGACATCAGAACACAATTTAGAATGTTCTAGTGACAGTGTTCTGAATGGCACTTTAGAAGTGCAAGTGAGTAACATAGCCACTCTGAGCTTTAGGTACCACAAAGTAAATTATGTTAACTTCCAATTATACAACCTGAATATAATAACAAGATATAATGCATTATTACTGAATCCTTGCCTTGGGTCAGGCACTTTTCCAAAACTTAACATGGATTTAGTCATTTAACTCTCAAACCAACCCTAAGAGGTGTGTGCTATTATTTCCCTTTTATAGATCAAGAAACCGAGGTAGAGAGAGAATATGACACTTAACCAAGGTCACATTGCTAGTAAATTAGAGACTGGATTTCACACCTAAGCAGTGAGGCGCCAGAGTCCATTCTCTCAAGCATTTCCTTTTAAATTGCTCGGGCTGTGCTGTGCTTAGTCGCTCCTCATGTCCGACTCTGCGAGCCCATGGACTGTATGTAGCCTGCCAGGCTCCTCTGTCCATGGAATTCGCCAGTCAGGAGCACTGGGTGGGTAGCCATTTCTCCAGGGGATCTTTCTGGAGAAGTCAATGGACAGAGGCTACAGTCCATGGGGTTTTAAAGAGTTAGACACAACTGAGCGACTAATGCTTTTTACCCATAGGGAACACTAAAATGTTCTTGATAAAGTGCGATTAATTTGGTTAAACAGTTATCATTCATCTGCCCATTTATACTACTACGTATATACAATGGAATATATATTACTCAGCCTAAAAAGGAATGAAACTGGGTCATTTGTAGAGATGTGGATAGACCAGAGACTGTCATCCACAGTGAAGTGAATCAGAAGGAGAAAAATACCGTATATTAATGCATATATGTGGAATCTAGAAAAACAGTACAGCTGAATCTGTTTGCAAGGCAGAAATAGAGAACAAATGTATGGACACTAAGAAGGGAATGGGGAGGTGGGATGAACTGGGAAACTGGGATTGACGTATATACAACAGCATGAATAAAACAGATAACTAATGAGAACCTGCTGTACAGCACAAGGAATTCTACTTAATGCTCTGTAGTGACCTAGATGGGAAGGAAATCCAAAATAGAGTGGATATAGGTACACAACATATAGCTGATTTACTTCTTTGTACAATAGAAACTAGCACAACATGTAAAGGAACTATGCTCCAGTTGAAAAAGTTATTTACTCATCTACCCATTTATACGACTGCATATCCAACCATACTAGGCTGGACATGAGACCCCACAGTGAAAGAGAGAGCTTCCTGGAATTGGCCGGTAACTAACAAATATGAAACAAAGTGAGCTTTAGCCAAAAGGACACTATAACCATATCAATTGTAATACCCATCTCAATAATGAAAAAACACATGGATATGTTATTACCTTGGTAATCTGGGCAACCCGATTGGCTTCATCATCTGTCATTTCCGAGAGGCACTTTGCTACACTGATATACAGCTCTAGATCATTTCTCTGGTAAAGAAAATAACCCAATCAGGTCAAAATACAGTGTAAGACAACACGTATTTTCTCACTGCTCTGACAGATCTTTAGCTTTGCTTATCTCCATGAACAGCGGCTGATGAGATTTTAATTTTAACCAAGCCAAAACTCGTGGCCAACTTTTTATCATTCTACGAAGCATCTTTCCTGTTATTTGGTGTATTTTGTTTGGCTGTACTTTTTCCTCCTGATCAGAACCCATCATTCTAGATGGATTTTCTACTTCTTTGCACAACTACATTTCAGAAATCTGTTGGGGGAGGGGCAAAGCTAGTATTAAGTCACCTGATGCAAATATTAAGTGTGTTGGACAATACGCCCAAAGATTCCTCAGGTGTAAGGGTTTCTGAACTTGCTCATCTTCTACAGGCATTTGGTAAAAGACCTGAGAGCAAATTGCCTGGTGCTACACTGGTTAACCTGCTTCAAAGCGTGATCAAAACCTTGTTTCTAAATTTTCAACCTCAATTTACATTTTGGAAGCAAACATTCTTAGTGAAGAATGTGGTTATTTCTTGCTAGTCTTCCCACCACATTCTTAAAAACATACACCTCCCCCGCTTTGCCAAAAGGCTTTAAAAATCCCAAACACAAATTGTCAGGAATGCAAATATTTTTGTTCCTCACCCGAATCTTATTTGGCAGGAGGTCAAAAATTTTCCTAGCAGCTTCGCTGAGCAGACTCCAGAGGTGGTGGGAAGGGCTAGGCAGTTTCATGGCCTGACTCAAGCCCTGTAAGGCACTTAGGCGTAACTCAGGACTGGAGAGTGGGGAAGCTGCTTTAAAAACTGCCACCATTAAGCTTTCAACAAAACCCGTGATCTGTTCATCAGAGACATGTTTTATCCATGAAGGCACAGATAGGAGAAGGTATTTCTTGATATTCAGCTGAAAGAGAAACCGAAGAGGTCAGATGTAAACAGGCAAGTCCGGGTTTGTAATGCTCAAAACCTCTAGGTCATCACCGTGTCTGAGGGTAGAATGAAATTTCAAAAGGTTCAGGTTGCTTCCTAGACCCTCATTTCCCCACAGCTTCATGGGCCAGTGGACCACCGATGACTGTGATGTCAGCTGCTGCGTGACTTCTGATCTCGGGTGCCTGTGCGGATATATGGTACCTGCCAATCCATCTGTGAACTACTCATCTTAAATCTTGGGTCTTTCCAGTGAGGGGAATAAAATGCTACTTCTCAAAGTACATGACAGTTGCTATTCAAGTCTTAAAAGGTCACATTCTCTAGCCAGAAAAGCTACTGGAGATGAAGGCTCAACTGCTAGAAATTGGCTAAACAGAATATTTGATCATTTCTTCTTCTGAGAAAGCATGAGAAAATAATCAGGGGAACCTGAGTTCTGGGGCCAGTTCTGAGCCAAGAAGAACCAGTCGCACATGTGAAACTGACCATAGTGTCTTACAGTTCAGGATAGCTAAGACGGGGTGCAGCAATGATAGCTATGAGCCATAGACTGTAAGGAAGCAGGCTTAAAAATTCTTAGAAATGTTAAGTATGATACTAAAGGAGCAGCAAGTCTGAAAGAAGTGTTTTATAAAATAAAATCTGACAAAAATCAGTAAATTTCTAAAAAGATCAATGTAGCTGCCAGAGTTACACAATATTTCAGATTAAAGAACATGCCATTTCAGATCTTTTTTCAAATGAGAAGGTACATAATTTAAAAAATGAATTTACAACTTGTTAATTAGCAAAGATAATAAGAAAGGTTTCTAATCAAAGATGAATGTAAAAAAAGGGACAGATTTAAAGGAGAAATGGAGGGATAACTAAAACCTAGAAAAATATATGAGATCAAGAAAAGAGGCAGTTAGAATTATAGATGATTTAAAAGGAAGGAAGCATTAGTAGGACAGTGTTGAAAGCGTAGGCTTTTGAGTCAGCCAGTGTTTCCATTGATGAGCCATATAAGCTTTGCTTAACCTCTACTTGCCTCAGTTTATCAACCTGTAAAATGGCAATAATAAAAAAAATCTACTTCTCAGAGGTGAAATAAGTCAGACACAAAAGTTTTCATATTCTATGATTCCATTCTGAAGAATTTCTAAAATTTATATGAAAGGTCTTTAAAGTAACAAAATTATAGAGACCAAAAGAAGATCAATGGTAGCCTGGGTATGAGATTGGGAGTGGGGATTAACTATAAGTAGGCACAATGGAATTTTTTTGGGTGGTGGAAATGCTATTGATGATGATGAAATGTATGAAATGGATGAAAATGTATAAATGCACTAAGACTCATTAAAATTATACACTTAAATAGCCATATTTTATGGAATATAAATTATAACTCAATAGAGCGATAAAAAAATTAGCCTCTCAGGGTTGTACATATGCATGCATGCTCAGTCACGTCAAATTCTTTTGCGACCCCATGGACTATAGCCTGCCAAGCCTCTCTGTCCATGGAATTCTCCAGGCAAGCATACTGGAGTGGATAGCCATGCCCTTCTCTAGGGGATCTTCCCGACCCAGGGATCAAACCCGTGTCTCTTTCATCTCCTGCACTGGCAGGTGGATTCTCTACCACTAGTGCCACCTGGAAAGTCCCTGTCAGGGTTGAAGAGAGGTTAAATCTGATGACTGACAGTGTTCACTGAGTGCCTACAGGCAGGAGGAACGTAACAAGCGCTCATTAATGGCAGCTAGATGGGAGCTGCTTGGAGCAGACAGCCAATAGCAGCTACAGATGTCAATGACACTGCCCTTAAATTAAGAAGAATTAGGAGATGTAGGAAAATTTTCTTAAAAAAAAAAAAAGCAAGAGAGCAGAGACTAAATTCAAAAGACAAGGGCTTTTTCAGGAAAGACTACTGTCCTCCACTTTTGATACTAGCATTCTTTTGGGATTCCAAATAATTTGACCTGGGAAGAGAAGAGGTGCCTCGCCTAACTTCTTTGTGGTTAACAAAGCTTTGGGGTTCTTAATCTGGCAGGGAGATTAGTAACGTGAGGAACAGACTACCTGGAAGATTAGCAAGGGCAATTTGAAAATGTTTGCGCACAATGTTTAGCCCTGGAAATGCACCTTAAAAACAAGCAAAGTAACAGAGTGTTCTGTTGCCCAGGTGCCTACTGAAATTTATACGGAATTCCAGAAGACACTTGAGTGTGGGCAGTTCAGCAGACAGTATAGTGATCTGGAAACTGTAAGAGAGCCTCCCAGGCTTCCAGGAGTTGAGAACTTGATGTAATGATACTAAGATATTGACCCCTTTTACCATTCTCAAGTGAAAGTAAAAGGAGATGCCCATGAGAATCTACATGTGTTAATAAAGAGATCCGTATCAGTTTTTAATGCACTCATGAATTACAATAAAGATAATTATATACATAAAAAGATGAAATAATAAGAGAGCTTTTCACCATTCTCAAAGAATTAAAGCCTCCAGCAATAGAAGAATTAAAAAGGAGATCATTTAGCTCATAATCAATTGATGAACCTCTACGGAATCATGGAATATGCTTTTTCTGTCCTAACTTGAAATGTAACCTAAATGATACATCTTTGCTTATTTCATATCTTTAAATAATCTCACCCCATTCTTCCTACCTACCTTAGTCTATACTCTGGAAGCTGCTGCCACTTCTGTCACAAAGACTAGCCTGGATCACGTCTTCCTCAGCACTTTATTCAAGCGGAACACCTATGGACAGAGATGTCCTACTCTCTCCCCCTACACCCTCCCACGCACACCCTCTAGGGTCTCTAATTTGATCCCTAATAAGATCCTACCAAGCTTTCAAGGCTCACCTTAATTGCTGCCTTTCTATGAAGGGAGGGATGAGGGATTGTTTATCCAAAGCCTGTGGATTTGCCTTTCTTTTAATCCCTGCTGTAGTGACTATGTAGATCATATAAACAAATAAACCCAGGTTCCAGTAACTCTACAACTTTCTACCTGTGTGGTCCTGAGAAAGGAATTTGAATATCTCTGATCATCATTTTTCCTTTTTCTTGTAATAAACATGAAATGCATGAAAAGTCGAAAGCATACATGGTGATGGCTATGGCAGAGTTTCAAGTCCCACAGTTTTCCAATCTCCTGGCCAGCTACTGTCAATTGCTTACTCTTTGTGAGATCCCACTTGGCCACTCTCGACTTTGAGAACTCATACCCAAACGAATGTTAATCTCCCCTACAACAACTATACCCTCCTGTTGCTCAACACCCTGAATTACTACTTACACTCAGACCATGGATCAGAGGTGGCATCACCCACATTCCCAACAGTGCAGTGACATTCTGGGAGGACTGTGCCTGGGACACCATAATTTCAAGACACAGTTGCTGAATCTCTTCACCTGAAAGAGAAAAGGGGGAAGAATATCTGTAATGTAGGTAGGTGCCTCTTGTAACTCATGTTTAGGCTTCAGTGTCACCAGTAATACAGCTAAACGTAAAAGAACTCTTGTATGATGTCTAATGGTAATGGAACTTCAGCAAACCATAAGGTATTTCAAGAGACTCTTCTAGTTGTGAAACAAATCAATGTATCTACTGGCTTAGAGGCCTGAGTCTTGGAGCTGGTAAGGATCTTGAACTAGCTTGGCAAATTTCTCTTACAATGTCCAGACAAACCTAAAGACTCAAATACTATTAAAAATTTGAGAAAATTCTAGCTAAAAAATCTCATTTTTGTTTTTTCTCTCCTCTCCACCTTGCAATCAGCACATAGACAAATCCAGATCTGGAAGGATTGAAAGAGGTAACATTCTCTAATGATCCAGTCTTTTTAAGCCTGATCCCCATCAGCAGATACATCTTCTTAACCAGGCCTTTTCTTCTTTTTACTAAAATACCAACATCTTCAACATAGCACATAAAAGTGGGGAGGGGCAGGAGAACATAGTTTTCAAATGAAATCTCTGGATATATAGTATGGTGACACCATATCTTACATAGGATTAGGTTCAAATGAAAGCATTCAAATGAAAAACTGTGTTTAGTTAAAATCATCTCTTATTATCCCGTAAATTGCACATAAATTATAGTATACAAGTCTTTTTGTATATCATATGTAAGTAAGCACCTACTGTAAATAATGGAGCACTCATGCAAATACACACACATATATATACATCCATAATTTATAGCACTGCTAAAGTTGTTCTCACTCCCTCGTTTTTTGGAGTTGGGGTGCAAATCTTGATATATGAAGCTAAATTCCCATATGCTAATATGCTAGCTCCATCACAGAATTTGCTTTGGACAAACAGAGGTGTGCATTCTCTTTACCTCTCACCACAGAGTACCCGGGATAAACAGAATAATCTGTCTACATCTAACTTCTGGAATTTGTGAATATGTTCCCTTGCTTGGCAAAGGAATTTTGCAGATGTGATTAAGGTTAAAGACCTTGAGATGGGGAGATTATCCTGGATTATTCAAATGGACCCATTAATCATATGAATCCTTACAAATGGAAGACCTTTCCTGCCTTCAGAGAATCAGAAAGAGGACAGCATGAGGACTCTTGAGCCCTCTGCTGCTTGCTTTGAAGATCAAGAAAGGTAGCCATAAGCCATGGAGTGGGCATCCTCTAGAAGCTGGGAAAGGGAGGGAATGGATTTTCCCCATCTCAGTCTGTTTGGACTGCTATAACAAAACACTACAGACTGGGTGGTTTATAAACAACAGAGACCTATTTCTCACAGTCCTGGTGGCTGGAAGTCCAAGATCAGGGTGTCAGCATGGTTGGGTGTCTGGTGAGAGCCCTTTTCTGAGTTGCAGTCTGCTGGCTTCTTTCTGTATTCAACGTGTGGACTGAGGAGTTTTGTGGACTTCTTTGAGGACACTAATTCCATTCATGAGGGTTCCTCATGACCTAATTGCCCCTGAAGGACCCACCCCCAATACCATCACACTGAGGGTTAGGATCTCAACATAGGCATTTTCAGGGAACACAAACATTCAAGCCACATCACTCCCCTGGGCAACAAAGGAACGAATGTTATTCTGCTGATACCCTGATCTTAGTGAAGTGAGAACTATGTTGGACTTCTGACTTACAGAACTAGAAGAGAATAAATCTGTTTAGCTGCAGGCCACTAAGTCTGTGGTAATTTGTTACGGCAGCAAAAGAAAACTAATTACAGCATCCCACAGGGCATTTCACTGGAACCTGGAGTTCCGCAAGCGCAGCCTGATAACCATCAAATCAGGCTTTCTGTGATCTACCCTGCATACCCAGCAAAATTTGATGAGTGCATCTGGTATATTTTTCGAACCTCCTTCTCCTCCTCAGCTATTTAAAAAGTGACTCAATAAAGTAACCCAGCTGTCCCACCCAAGAAGACAAACCTTACATTCCCAGAGGTCCATTCAGTCACTATCAATTGTGACCAAAAATCTCATTTTCTATTCAGGTCACAACCTAAAAGCAGAGTCTGAAGACCAAAAACATGTGATATTTACCAAAGTTTAGTCTCATAAGTGGAGAGAGGAGAGCAGCCCAGTTCACAGGAGGATACTGGTGGTTTTCTCCAACAGTTGCTATGGGTTTCATCACAATTTTGAGAAGGGAAGGGGGCACAGATTCAGGACCTGCAACAGACAGGAAAAAAATAATAAAACACCTCAATAGCATCATGAAAGTGAAAGATGGCAACTTGCCCTCCTTTCTATTCATTTCAAAGGATTCGGTATCACAGCTTCAGCTGTGTTCAACCTTTCAATTCTGTGCCCTTAAAGTCAATCCCACTTGCTACAAACTTTGCTCCCTCCATTCTCCTTTCTCTTATTTGTTTCCAGTCTTTCCTTCTTGTCTGGATAGGAATGTTCCATATTGCTAATTAACTCTCTTCCATGCTCTCGCATTTCTTTTCATTGAATTTCCTAAAAAGAGTAACTTACTCTATGTTACTGCTTTATCTCTGACTCATTCTTTAATCTACTTCCAGAAGAGGAGATAATTACTGCCACTCAGGTCTATCTCCTTCTCAGGATAAGGGTTACTTCGGTCCCTGTGGCTCTAAATGGTTACACCTGTCCCATGCACTCCTTGCTGCTGCTTCTCCTCAGCTTGGGCCGTGGCTGACGGCTCCACAGGTGAACATAACAAAATAGCTAATCCATAGTTTAACCAGCTACTTAAGACACAGCACCATGACTTTAGGGATATATTCTCTAAAAAAAAATTTTTTTTTCAGGTGGGAGGTAATTTGAAATTGAGGAAATCAGATGCTCTAGCAGTTTTGAGTGGAGCCATAAGGTAAAGGCAAGGTTGGAGTAGCCGGTGAGGATCATGAAGAAGTGAAGTTACAAGGAGGTCAGAAATGATGTATTAAAAACCAGGAGACCAAGAAGGAGAAGTAAAAGCAGCAGCAGAAGGCAAATCAGCATTAGCACAAAGAGAGGCAGAATTAACAAAAGGGGAAAACAAAAAAGCAGGGCTGGAATCAGAAGACAAAGCAGCAGCAGACACCGAAATAGGGGAAAGCCAGGATGGGGGGCAGGGCCAGCAAGAGGAAAGACAGCTTCAGAAAGAAGTGTGGGAAAAGGAAAAGTGCGAGAGAAAGGAGAAGCAGAGGCAGGAACGCAGCAAAATCAGCAGAATCTGAAAAATGGGAAAGCAGAAGTGGGCATAGAGTCAGCAAAAAGAGAAACAGCTGCTGAAAGGAGAAAAGTGGGGAAAGCAGAAAAGGGGACAGTGTCAGCAAAAAGAGAAATAGTTACCAAAAGGAGAAGCACGGGGGAAAGGAGAAGCAGAGGCAGAACAAGCATCAGAATCAGCAGACCATGAAAAGTGGGAAAGCAGAAGTGGGGATAGAGCCACAGAAAGACAAACAGCTGCTGAAAGGAGAAGCACGGGAAAAGGAGAAGCAGAGGCAGAACAAGCATCAGAATCAGCAGACTATGACAAGTGGGAAAGCAGCAGAGTGGACAGAGTCAGCAAAAGAGAAACAGCCGCTGAAAGGAGAAGCACGGGAAAAGGAGAAGCAGAGGCAGAACAAGCATCAGAATCAGCAGACCACAAAAAGTGGGAAAGCAGAAGTGGGGATAGAGCCACAGAAAGACAAACAGCTGCTGAAAGGAGAAGCACGGGAAAAGGAGAAGCACAGGCAGAACAAGCATCAGAATCAGCAGACCATGAAAAGTGGGAAAGCAGAAGTGGGGACAGAGTCAGCAAAATGAGAAATAGTTGCTGAAAGGAGAAGCACGGGAAAAGGAGAAGCAGAGGCAGAACAAGCATCAGAATCAGCAGACCATGAGAAGTGGGAAAGCAGCAGAGTGGACAGTCAGCAAAAGAGAAACAGCTGCCGAAAGGAGAAGCATGGGAAAAGTGGGAAAGCAGAAGTGGGGACAGGGTCAGCAAAAAGAGAAATAGTTGCCAAAAGGAGATGCACGGGAAAAGGGGAAGCACAGGCAGAACAAGCATCAGAATCAGCAGACCATGAGAAGTGGGAAAGCAGAGTGGGGATAGAGCCACAGAAAGACTAACAGCTGCTGAAAGGAGAAGCACGGGAAAAGGAGAAGCAGAGGCAGAACAAGCATCAGAATCAG
The DNA here is from genome assembly GCA_917880005.1 of Nanger dama. Lineage (NCBI taxonomy): Eukaryota > Metazoa > Chordata > Mammalia > Artiodactyla > Bovidae > Nanger > Nanger dama. The sequence continues at coordinate 309,463 of CAKJTW010000017.1, forward strand.
CAGACCATGAAAAGTGGGAAGCGGAAGTGGGGAGAGAGCCACAGAAAGACAAACAGCTGCTGAAAGAAGCACAGGAAAAGGAGAAGCACAGGCAGAACAAGCATCAGAATCAGCAGACCACAAAAAGTGGGAAAGCAGGAGTGGGAATAGAGTCAGCAAAAACAGAAACAGCCGCTGAAAGGAGAAGCACGGGAAAAGGAGAAGCAGAGGCAAGAGAAGCAGCAGAGGCAGAACAAGCAGCAGAATCAGGGAGACCATGAAAAGTGGGAAAGCAGAAGAGGGGACAGAGTCAGCAAAAGAGAAACAGCCGCCGAAAGGAGAAGCACGGGAAAAGGAGATGCTAACGCAGAAAGAGCAGCAGAATCAGCAGACCCTGGAAAACAGAGAAACAGAGGTGGGGGAGAGTCAGCGAAGGAAAACCAGCTACAAAAGGAGCCTAGAAAAGCGGGTGGTGTATGCAGAATCAGCAAGAAATGTAGAACAATTCGTAGAATCTGAAAAATCGGGAGAAGCAGAACCAGAAACATTTCAACAAAAGGTCAAATAATTGAAGAAATGAGAAGCATAGGGAAAAAGAGAAACATACAAAAATGGACAGAATTTGAGTAGACATTTTCCCAAGATGGAACACAAGTGGCTAAAAGAGATATAAAAAGATGCTCAATATTACTAGTCATCAAAAATGCAAATCAAAACCACAATATCACCTTATACATATTAGGATAGCTCTTATTTGAAAAAAAAAAAGAATGAAAAGAAAAAAATAACAAGTGTTGGCAAGAATGTGAGGAAACTAGAACCCTTATATGCTTTTGGTGGGATTATAAAACAGAAGAACCATGATGGAAAACAGTAAGATGACTCCTCAGAAAATTAAAACAGACCTGCCTTATAACCTAGCAATCCCACTTCCAAAATTGAAAGTAGGGTTTCAAAGAGACATTTATATGCTCATATTCATATTATTCACAATCGCCAACAGCAACCCAAATGTCCATTGATGGATAAGTGTATAAACAAAATGTGATATATACATACAGTGGAATAGTATTCAACTTTGAAAAGAAAAGAAATGCTGTTATATGCTACAATGTGTCCTCAACTTTGAGGACCCTATGCTAAGTGAGATAAACCAGTTGCAATAAGACAAATGCTATATCAGTTCAGTTGCTCAGTCGTGTCTGTCTCTTTGTGACCCCATGGACTGTAGCACGCCAGGCTTCCCTGTCCATCACCAACTCCCAGAGCTTGCTCAAACTCATGTCCAAGGAGTCTGTGATGCCATCCAACCATCTTATCCTCTGTCATTCCTTTCTCCTCCTGCCTTCAATGTTTCCTAGCATCAGGGTCTTTTCCAATGAGCCAGTTCTTCACCTCAGGTGGCCAAATTATTGGAGCGGCAGCATCAGCCTCAGTCATGCAATGAATATTTAGTACTGATTTCCTTTAGGATTGACTGGTTTGATCCCCTTGCAGCCCAAGGGACTCTCAATAGTCTTCTCCAAGTGAAAAACATGGAGTGAAAGTGAAAGTTTCTCAGTTGTGTCTGACTCTATGGAACCCCATGAACTGTATGGAATTCCTAGGCCAGAATATTGGAGTGGGTAGCCTTTCCCTTCTCCAGGGGATCTTCCCAATCCAGGGATCGAACCCAGGTCTCCTGCATTACAGTCAGATTCTTTACTAACTGGGAATCAGGGAAGCTATCAGGGAAGCCCATTCCTTTCGAACACCACAGTTCAAAAGCATCAGTTCTTTGGTGCTCAGCTTTTAACTTTCACATCCATACATGACTACTGGAAGACCATGGCTTTGACTAGATGGACCTTGGTTGGCAAAGTAATGTCTCTGCTTTTTAATATGGTGTCTAGGTTGATTATAGCTTTTCTTCCAAATGCTATGATTCCACTTAAATTTAGCAAGTAGAATAGTCAAATTAACAGATAGGGAAGGTAGAATGGTGGTTACCAGGATCAGGAAAGTAAGAAAGGGTAGTTCTTGCTTAATGGGTACAAAGTTTCAGTTTTGTAAGATAAAAACATTCCAGAGATTAGTTTCACAATGATGCAAATATAGTGTAACCCTATATAAATGTATTCTTAAAAATGGTTATGATGGTAAATTTTATGTTTTTTATATTTTAAAAAGTTAAAAAAAGTGGGACTTTTGGTTTTCAGTTCTACATGTAAGAGCTTGGCAATTACCACTCTATTATAAATGTAAAAAGCTAAACAGACTGAAGAATCAACAACTCTCTTGGATCCTTAAGAAAGGGAAGAGCACAGGGCAAGATGCTGTCTCCAAAACCAGAGAGACAAACAGATGAATACAGGGAGTCATGGCTTATCTGAGCAGAAACTCAGAGTGGAGAATGCTGCTTGAACAGTGCTAGGGCAGGTAAATCTGAACTACCTTTTGTGAAATGCTGGAGGCTCTATGTAGACAAGTCCTATGCCAACCAATTTGATAACCTAGATGAAAGCTATCTATAAACTCAACACAATACCTATAAAATTCCAACAACTTTTTTTTTTTTTTTTTTGCAGAAATGGAAAAGCTGATTGTCAAATTTATATGAGATTGCAAAGGGGGCCCAAATAGTCAAAACAATTTCAAGAAAGAAAAACTAAAGACTCACACACATACCAATTTCAAAACTTACCACAGAGCTATAGTAATCAAAACAGTGTGGTACTGGCAAATCTAAGGTTAGACATATATTAAAAATGGAATAGAACTGGGAGCCCAGAAATAAACCCAAACATTTATGGTTAATTGATTTTTGACAAGGGTGCTAAGACCACTCAATAGAAGAAAAAAGATGTCTCTTCAACAAACACTGCTGGGATGACTGGATATTCACATGCAAATAATGAAGCTGGATCCCTACTAATACCATACAGAAAAACGAACTTAAAGTAAATCAGTGATAATACAAGGAACTATAAAACTCTTAGAAGAAAACATAAAGATAAGTCTATTGATCTGGTCATGGATTCTTAGGAATGACCAAAAACATGAGTAGCAAAAGGAAAAAAATAAATTGGATTGGGGGTGATGAACATTGTTCTGCAATTTGATACTGGTGACAGTTGCATAGTATTGTGAATGTACTAAATGCCACTGAACTGTAGACTTTAAAATGGTTACAGTGGTAAATTTTATGCTATATGTGTTTCAGCACACACACACAAACACAAAAGAAGAGAAAGGGATGAAGCCGTCTTTGGGATAAAAGGCAGGATCCATGATACGATGCAGCCTTGGCAAGGTAGACAGAAAGAGCAAGATGAAGTCTTGATGCCTGATATCTTTCTGCCTCTGATACTCTGAGGGTTGAGAATAGTATCTGTCCTTATATTTCTGAGTCACTTGAAGCGAGTTACTGTTTTCTATAATAAAAAGCACTGTAACATAATTTCTATCACTGCCTACGCTCTTTTACTCATAGATTCACAGACTACTTATACATTGATGACTCGTAAACCCATCCTTCTAAGCCAGGCCTTTCTCTGATGTTTTAGAACTTCAGCTATCTCAAGGATCAGCATATTTTCTTAGTAGTCACCAACAAACCTCCTTATCTTTGCCTCTGCTGACTTACGAAGGTAAAATTAGTAGTGTGCTTTCCAGTGCTGTTTTTCTCCCTGCCAACAAACACTTTTTTGCTTTTTGAAAATGTTAAAAGCTCAACATACCTGCCACTCTTCTATGCTGTGTTACCAGTAACTAAAGCTTTATTTCTACTCCACCTTGTGATGTAATACTAGGAGTACAGGAGATATTATCAAGGAATAAACTATTGCCATTACAAGGAGAAGACTTTCTAACCAAGAAAAAGTAAATATATTCACAAACACATTCACTTATTCAACTAAGGATCTACTAGCTAGCTACCAGACAGTGGAAACTGTATGGAACATGGCAAAAGAGGTCACCGTGGAGCTGACATTCTAGCAAGAGGACAAACAGACAAGGAAAAATAGGGCGTGATTAAAAAAAACGCTGTGATAGGAATTACCTAGGTGGGTATTCACATAACCCTATACTGATTACATACACGTGGTGACTGTTCACACGCAAAGTTGGCTGCAAATTGGGGTCTTTGATTTCACAAAACAACAATAACAACAACAAATTTAAGATGCCTTTTGGGAGGACTTTTGGCTCACAATTCACAGAAATAGTCTGATGAATTGACAGATAGTATAGTGACAATCTGGGCACAGAATTATTCTTCTCTCCTACTAAGGACATAAATTCAGTTCTATATTGGAAATGTTTTAATTCATAAGCAGATTTCTATTACATTTTTCTCAGATCAAGTGTTTTTATAATTATATAAAATTATATCCCAGTTCTTTCTACAGAATTCACTTGGAAATTTGCAGTTTCCAAAAGGTCTAGAGAATCAGGGAAGACATTAAACCTGTCCTCTAAACCAGGACTCAGTGTGAGATACGACTATTTTCTAGATCCTTTATTGTTTATGGGCTTCCCTTGTGGCTCAGCTGGTAAAAATCTGCCTACAATGTGGGAGACGTAGGTTCGATCCCTGGGTTGGGAAGACGCCCTGGAAAAGGGAAAGGCTACCCACTCCAGTACTGTGGCCTAGAGAATTCCATGGACTGTATAGTCCATGGGTTCGCAAAGAGTTGGACACGACTGAGTGACTTTCACTTCCCTTCACTTATTGCTTAGACAACAAGCTCTCCCTTGACAGGACAACAGAACTTTCACCAGTACCTGCAAATTACTATCTACACACTTTGTATGTTGTTTCTATACTCTTTAGAACTGATCTAATATACAAGGTTCCCTGGTGGTGAGAGAGTAACAGACAGGAAGGCCAAGGGTCTCCAAACGGAGGAAACAGGCTGCAAGCCTCGGACATTTCCTATCTCTCTCTTAATCGGCAGGAGGAAACCAACAAGTGTTAGATTTTTGCCCCTTCTCTACACAAATTTAACTTCTATGCAGAGTACATCATGAGAAACGCTGGACTGGAAGAAGCACAAGCTGGAATCAAGATGTCCGGGAGAAATATCAATAACCTCAGATATGCAGATGACACCACCCTTACGGCAAAAAGTGAAGAGGAACTAAAAAACCTCTTGATGAAAGTGAAAGAGGAGAGTGAAAAAGTGGGCTTAAAACTAAACACTCAGAAAACGAAGATCATGCCATCTGGTCCCATCACTTCATGGGAAACAGATGGGGAAACAGTGGAAACAGTGTCAGATTTTATTTTGGGGGGCTCCAAAATCACTGCAGATGGTGATTGCAGCCATGAAATTAAAAGACACTTACTCCTTGGAAGAAAAGTTATGACCAACCTAGATAGCATATTGAAAAGCAGCAACATTACTTTGCCAACAAAGGTCCGTCTAGTCAAGGCTATGGTTTTTCCGGTGGTGATGTATGGATATGAGAGTTGGACTGTGAAGAAAGCTGAGGGCCGAAGAATTGATGCTTTTGAACTGTGGTGTTGGAGAAGACCCTTGAGAGTCCCTTGGACTGCAAGGAGATCCAACCAGTCAGTTCTAAAGGAGAGCAGTCCTAGGTTTTCTTTGGAAGGAATAATGCTAAAGCTGAAACTCCAGTACTTTGGCCACCTCATGTGAAGACCTGACTCATTGGAAAAGACCCTGATGCTGGGAGGGATTGAGGGCAGAAGGAGAAGGGGATGACAGAGGATGAGATGGCTGGATGACATCACCGACTCGATGGACATGAGTTTGAGTAAACTCCGGGAGTTGGTGATGGACAGGGAGGCCTGGCAGGCTGTGATTCATGGGGTCACAAAGAGTTGGACACTACTGAGTGACTGAACTGATACAAATTTAAAAGGAGGTATCTCTTAAAATCCTTTGTTGCCATGATGACACCTGGCTCCACATGAACTTTTCTTAAACCTTGAGCTAACTGATGTGTTTTTCTTATGGAAATATTTGTCTTAAGCTATGTTAATGAACTATGTATTTACCCTAGGCTCTTTCTTCAAGTTGATTCCACCTAAGACTCAAAACCTATTTGACAAACCTGTATGTTTTACTCATACATTGTTCTCCTAATCTAATCATTTTATGGCCTGGGAGACTCAGCTGGTGCCAGTGTTATCTCAAAATGCATGTTGGGGGTGAGGGTCCTGGTGCCACGCTCAGTTTTGAGGAATCCCCTTTCTATAATTAACAGCTTGGAAGTAGCTATATAAGATCCAACTAAAGACTAACAGGGGGGCATTTTCTGCCCCCTTCTGATGTCTATATCAGAAGCTTTCTCTATCTCTTTTATAGTTTGGTGGTAGTTTAGTCACTAACTGGTGTCTGACTCTTGCGACCCCATGGACCATAGCCTGCCAGGCTCCTCTGTCCACAGGGATTCTCCAGGTAAGAATACTGGAGTGGGTTGCCATTCCCTTCTCCAGGGGATCTTCTCAACCCAGGAATTGAACCCAGGTCTCCTGCATTGCAGGCACATTCTTTACCTACTGAGCTCCAAGGGAAGATATCTATACTTTATACTTTAATAAAACTTTATTACACAAAAGCTCTGAGCAATCAAGCCTCATCTCTGGCCCCAAATTGAATTCTTCTCCTCCGGAGGCCAAGAATCCCAGTGTCTTTCGTGGTTCAGTAAAAACCTTTCAGTGGCTCAGATCGTAAAAAATCTGCTTGCAATGTGGGAGACGTGGGTTCAACCTCTGGGTCGGAAAGATCCCCGGAGAAGGAAATGGCAACCCATTCCTGTATTCTTGCTGGAGAATTCCATGGACAGAGGAGCCTGGTGGGTCCATGGGGGTGGCAGAATCAGACACGACTAACTGAGCAACTCAGTCAGACTGAGCAACTAACAAACAAACAAAACAATATACAAGCAAGTGTCAGAAACGAGTAGAACTTGTCAAATGGAGCACAGAACATCCAGTAAGTGCTATCATGCAATGCATCTTCCACTTTTCAAAAAAGCAGAGAATTAGTATAGACTAACAGAGCTAGAATCACACAGAATTTTCCACTGTATTTACAGGCAACTAATTCTGACACTAACTGGAATGAAAGAAATTATAGTAGATGTTTTAGGAATGCAGAAAACACCTGGTAGTTCTAAGCATGTGGGGGAGGTATGGAGAGAGAGGTAGCCCTAAAACGGGAGAACAGAGTCACATGGTTCTCTCCCCAGAGATCATCAGCATCAGACACAAGAATCCATACCTAAGGTATGGGAATGATCAGTTCCCTTATTACAGAGCTCCGTCTTTCACCTAAGTGCCTCAGATAAAAATACTGGAATGCTTTATAGACAATGGATTTGGAACTCAAGAGGCCCAACAGTATTTGTTAAAAGGATCCAGATGTTTTAAAATCTGGGCACAAAGTTGCTTTAAATCCCTCACCCAGTTGACAGCTTCAAAGAACCCTGATATAAATGGCATATCCGAACATAATGCATTACAACAGGACCCATTATCACACATACTTTGGCTACACATAGGATCCGATCTCAATGCTATAATGTACATGCGTAACCCTTATAGGAAAAGTCTGGTAACAAGTAGGCTAACAGTTGCTGGTGTGTCTATGCTCCATCACCAGCATGATGTCACTTATACAGTGTGGCTATATCTTTACCTTCTTCATCTTTAGCACTGTTTAGAAGAAATGTGTGTGTGTGTGTGTGTGTGTGTGTGTGTGTGTGTGTGTGTGTGTGTATACATGATTAAAGCAGTAGAACAACAGATATTTGAAAACTGTTAATATGCCACGTACTCAGTACTAAGCATTTAGGATTAAACACAGAAGCTCTTCCTGCCCTTGAGGAAATTACAGTCTAATGGGAAAGATGGACTTTAAACAAAGAATCAAGAATAATTAAGCAGATAATTACACATATGTAAAGTACTACAAAAACATAAAGGAACGGATCACATAGCAAATCTATACCTATCAGGGAACATCTGGGAATCCTCCCTTGCCTTCCACTGAGGAAAGGATGTTTAAAACAAGATGGAAAGGATGAGTAGGATTTTTCTAGAAAAGGCCTTAGGAAACACAGGTAGACAGTATAAAGACAGCAGGCATATTTTTGCAGATGCTAAGCCCCTTGCCAGGAACCACTATATAATCAAGATCAGTACAGTTCAGTTCAGTCGCTCAGTCATGTCTGACTCTTTGTGACCCCATGGACTGCAGCATGCCAGGCTTCCCTGTCCATCACCAACTCCTGGAGTTTGCTCAGACTCATGTCCATCAAGTCGGGTGATGCCATCCAACCATCTCATCCTCTGTCTGCATTGCTAATCAAGATAGCTGTTGACAACAGTTGGTGATTCTGATGTTTCAGTCAGACACAAGAGTTGGTAGGATGTTCTGTCTTAGGACCAAGTATGTCATCTGGTGTTGCCAGAAACAAAACCATCCCTGAGCCCATGAGCACCAGGAAGGCTGCCAAGCAGGATGGCTGCCCAGTGGGAATCAGGGCCCAAGAGAGAGAAAGGCAGGTTTAGCAGGACTCTGGCAAATATATTGAGAATAATGGGAGCCGGGTTTCTTACAACTCTAGAGGAGGTTACAAATAAGAAGAGGAAAATGCAGAAGGAAATCTGTGATACTGGTTTGGAGATACTGGTGTAAACTCACGGTTTTCAACACACGTAGCTAGACACGAAAATACAGACATATGTGAGAGAGAAAGAGAAGGGAGGGGAGGGAAGAAGAGAGAGAACAAACTTTCTAAGTGTCCACTGAAAGGGCCTAGGAGCACTGATTAACTCAGGAGCAATGTAGTAATTTGTACTCAGATCTTGACTTCTAAATATCATTCTCCACTAAAAGACACTTGAGTTCTTAGGCTACTACAAGTCTGAGGATAAAATAAGATGAACCTAGAACATCTCTGTGTGCCGTAAACAAAAGGATGTACTCAAAGAATGATGAGGTTATCTCAGAAGGACACAAGAGTCAGAGGCTCTTATCTAATCTGGAACAATTTGAGGACAATTCAAAATAATGAATAATTGAATAATAATTAAATACAGTAGGAGTTTAGTGGTCCATATCGAAAGACAGACAGACAGAAAGAAAGAAGAAAGACAGGAAGGAAGCACAGAAAGAAGGGCAGGCAGCTTTTCCTTACATGAGAAAGTCTACAAAAAAATGTAAACGGGATAATGGAATTTTCTTTTATGGCTTGTCGGGTTATGTACTTCCCTGCGTGTGTGTACTCAGTCGGGTTTGACTCTTTGCAACCCCAGGGTCTGTAGTCCACCAGCCTTCCCTGTCCATGGGATTATCCTGGCAAGAATACTAGAGTGGATTGCTATTTCCTGCTGTAGGGGATCTTCACAACCCAGGGACTGAATTGCATCTACTGTGTCTCCTGCATTGGCAGGCACATTCTTTACCGCTAAGCCATCTGGGGAGCCCCCAAAAGAAAGTCTAACATTTAATTAAAAAAGAAACCACATCTCAAATAGTAAATACATACAAAAATGTTCATTCCTTCTGACAATGAATGCAAATTAGCCTTAAGGCATCACTTTATACCTGCCTGGCTTTTATTATAGTCATTTGTTTATCTAAATGAAGGTTTGCTTTGTAATATGATAACTAGAAAGGGTTTATTCTTTGTTTTCTAAGCACTGTTATATAAAATGACTCATAAACTCATAATCCTTACAAAAACTCTAGGAAGAAGATTCAATTATTTTTTCCACTTTACAGATGCAATTGAGCCTTACAGACTTAAGCAGCTTGCCTGAAGTGACACAGCTGAGAAGCCATATAAGTGGGCTATGAACCCAGGCAGTCTGGCTCCTGAGCTTTTAACCTCTATGACAAGCTGCTATGATATTTATACGGGGCTGAGGTACTGAAACGTGATACAATCCTTCTGAAAAGCAATGAGGCCATGCTATCCTTACAGTCATCATATCCTCAGAGTCTAATTATAAATTGATGAGAATTTATCCTAAGGAAAGGTACATTCACAAGGATATTCTCTATTATGGAAACATTTTAGACGACCAATAAGGAAATGGGTTAATTATGATTCATCAACTTGGCAGAACATTCTACAGTCAGTCATTTAAAAATGATAATTATGGAGATATATGGAAAATAGGGAAATGTTTACAATACAATATTAAGTAAAGAATACAAAACATATGTATACTGGGAAATACGTAAACATTGTGTGTACATAAAAGGAACAGATTACAAGGTAAAATCTTAAAATGATAATAGCTGTTAGAAAGGGCTTCCCTGGTGGCTCAGATGGTAAAGAATCTGCCTGCAATGCAGGAGACCTAGGTTCAATCCCTGGGTCAAGAAGTTATCTTGGAGAAGGGAATGGCAACCCACTTCAGTATTCTTGCCTGGAAAATTCTATAGTCAGAGGAGCCTGGCAGGCTACAGTCCATGGGGTCTCAAAGAGTCAGACACGACTGAGCAACTAACATACGCCGAAAGCCATGGGATAATTGTTTACTCTTTCAAATGTTTTTATGATGTTTACAAAAAAACCCCCAGAAATTAAATACTCTCCCAACATCCTCTATTAACACTAGTCTAGACAGCGATGCAAGAATGCTCTTCATACTCTCCCAACCCTCCTTATGCAGGAGATTAGTGGTGATCATGTCCATTTACATGGAAACTTGTTATATATTTTAACAGACAATAAAATAATAGACATTTTACAATTCAATATAATCTAACACATAGCTAGAGGACACACACTGGAATATCTATTGAGGCTATCACTAGGTGGTGAGATTACAGGGAATTCTTTCTTTTTCTTCATACTGTTTTTGAACTTCATGTTATATACAGGTTGCTTTGCTCAGTTGTGTCTGACTCTTCACGACCCTATGCACTGTAGCCTGCCAGGCTCCTTTGTCCATGGAATCTTCCAGGTGAGAATCCTAGATGGGTTGCCATTTCCTCCTTCAGGGGATCTTCCCAGCTCAGGGACTGAGCTCGAGTCTCTTGAGTTGGCAGGCAGATTCTGTACCACTAGTGCCACCTGGGAAGCCCGTTATACACATGTGCTCATTTCTAATAACTTCGTAAAAAGAACTGTACTGGTAAGCTATTACTAAACTAACTTAATAATAATATACTTTGGTAACCAACTTTATAATTTCAACAGAAAAACAGGATAGCTTTCTCATATCATTTATTCTATATTTGGAGTTCACTAATTCTGTCCTTTTGGTTAGACTCATCAACAATTATATCTCCTGCTAGTAATTCAAAAATGATCAATCGACAATCTACCTACTTATAGTTTATGTACAAGTCCAACTCTTATACACTCAAATCACTGACCAATGAATCCATATCAAGAAGGAAACACCATTCATAATGACTTAATTTTAAGGATTTAAATGTGTTTTCCTTAAATTAATACTTCTTACTGTAAACTTTAAAGCCTAGTAGAAAAATCTTGGAAAGTCATATTCCCTAGCAAGAAAATTGGTAAGGAAATAACCCTAAATTATTAGTGAAAGTTCAGTTGGGTCCAACTCTTTGAGATCCCATGAACTATACAGTCTGTGGAATTCTCTAGGCCAGAATACTGGAGTGGGTAGCCTTTCCCTTTTCCAGGGGATCTTCCCAGCCCAAGGATTGAACCCAAGTCTCCCTCATTGCAGGCGGATTCTTTACCAGCTGAGCCACGAGCACAGAGTCTTAGCCACTGGACCACCAGGGAAGTCCCTCTTAATTATTAGGTAGAAATACGTAACACTGCTGCTAAGTCGCTTCAGTCGTGTCCGACTCTGTGCGATCCCATAGACAGCAGCCCACTAGACTCCTCCGTCCCTGGGATTCTCCAGGCAAGAACACTGGGGTGGGTTGCCATTTCCTTCTCCAATGCATGAAAGTGAAAAGTCAAAGTGAAGTCGCTCAGTCATGTCCGACTCTTAGCGACCCTGTGGACTGTAGCCTACCAGGCTCCTCTGTTCATGGGATTTTCCAGGCAAGCGTACTGGAGTGGGGTTCCATTGCCTTCTCCAATATATAACATTATCACCAAAAATAAATGATGACTTTCAGTAAGTACTTTTAAGACAGTTTAACTGTTTTATTTTAAAATTAGGAAAAATCTTGAAATCTGAATATACTCTGAGGTTGAGAAAAAACAAATATCAGAAGTCAGGAGAAAGAATAAATGACTAGAAAAGAAGGAAAAATAAGAGCCAAAACTTAGAGGGCCTTAAGAAGAAAAAAATAATTCCAGAATGGAGGAATTAAATTATAAGCAAATTTTAAGCCCAGCACAGTCAATAAATATCCATAGGAATATATTATGATGATGACAAAGGTTAAGGAATATTACATCTGCCAGGAGGTGGGACTATTAGGGAAGAAAAGAAAATGTTATAGAGTATAGCAAAAAACCAGTTATATTCAAAACTATTAACTGAAGTCTTTCCAAAATGGAAGGAATTTTATCTATTTGGCATGGTTTTAAAAATGTAGGCCTGTGTAAAGGAATGGATACTATGAACATCTGGTATGTTCTATTGCGTGAGTATTAAAGTGGGCATCTAAAATGCGAAAAGTCCTAAACATGACAACCCAGACTAATATATTCACTGTCTCAGATCTGATTGGTTAAAATTGAGATCATTTCATCCAATCTCATCTCGGCATACATGTGGATCAAGGATAATGCGTAACATGGTTCTTCCTCTGGTAAGTTATTAAATGGCACACAGAGGCGATGGAGCCATGCTATCCTGAAAGTTTTCTCCCTTTTGCCTATGCCAAGCATGATTTTTATTCTTTCAAGCCATTTCTTCCTCAAAAGAGTTCACCAAAGTTGTCATCCTTCCTATCAGCAGCCCCACTGGGCTCTGATGAGTGACATCCAGACATTTAAACTCAAAAGCTGCTTCAGAAGGGAGTTATTAAAATTCAAATGAGCTGGGCATATTGAAGAAGAAAACACTCGTTTGCATGCACACCTCCGCATTTGGCCATCCCATTTAGACCCATAGAGCAGGGTCTGGTTTTGTCTTTGTAAATGGGCTTCCGACGCGGAGGTCAGCCTCCCACGGCCCCCACTCCTCTGGGGTCATCATTAGTAATGTGTAAGGCTGAATAGATTTTCCTTGGAATCTAGTCATGAAACCTGACAAAAAGGCAGCCCTCTCCCACAACCTGAAAATGCCAAAAATCTGATTGGTAATAAGGCATTTTAAAAATACTTCATTTACTTGTCTTCAAATAGCTTTAATAGGAAGATTTTACATAACATTTCTGATGTCAATTTCACCTGATGTTTTTCAGTTTTGGAACAGAATATTTCCTATTATATCATGACAGACCAATCATAAAAATGTTACATTTTATCAAGAATTTTCCACAAGATTCAGAGAAAATTCACTTCTGCTAAGAAATATGAATCTAAGGAGCAAAATGACATTTTAGTCACTAGAAAAGGAGTCTATTTCATTTGCTTTAAGAATCTAATAAAATCTAGTAAGAAATATATCATGGAAAAATCTCACATTAGCATCATTTTAAAAGTTCATAAAATATCAGTAAGCAAACTAACAAAAACAAACCAACGAAAAACTAGAGCAAAAATATATGTTCCTAGAATTATTCTAGCCATGGAAATTTTAGATGTTCCTTTAGTAAAAATTCAATTTCCTATTAATGGAGACATCTCTGCTACAATATCTACTTTAAAAAGACTTATTTTATGGTAATATATAAACAACTCCATATTATGTATAATAAATGACATGGTCATATATACACATATCTTGTGTGACAATGATGTAACATTATACCAACTTTTACTGAAGATATGAAAAGCAAGTTAGCATCCTCACAACTCTAGGATAACAGCACAATTTCTGGAACTCCAGAAACTAAGGGAATTTATGTCCAAGCTATAAAAGTAGTTTATAACTTGGAAGTTCCAGGGATTACTGTCCCCAGTAGAAACTTAGACAACAAACATGACCTCTAACGTCCCTTCCAATGGTAAGATTTTATTCCTCCATGACCTCCATTAATCAAATTTTCTTCCTCCAGGTGTCTGCATTTTAATTTGTTTAAAGACTTTTCCCCTAAAATTTGGATGGATTTGTTGTAATACAGGCATTGGTTTTGCCCAGACTGACACAATCAGCCCAATGAAGAATGAAACTAGCAAAACATCAATGAAAGAACATTACATAAAACTGGTTCCTGAACCACAACACACTCAGTTTGGATCCATCTTTTCCTCAAAGCATACATTTATAGCTGTGTAGCATTAACACGCATTTACTTAAAAATTTATGTGGGATTATTTTGGCTCCAGTTAAAAACAAAAGCACTAAATCTCTGTCGGTTGTTGGTGGCAGCAACAAAGAATCACAAAGGCATTACTGCAAAGAAAAAGAACGCAAGCTAAAATTAAGAGCCAGAGCCAGCGATTCCAACAACATAGAGTGACCCCACAGAGTTCAGGAAGGCCTGCCTCCAAGTCAGGTCCTGTAATACACACGTGTGTTTCTCTTTTTAGGTCACACTTGCCAAAGTAATGCGCACTTATACTTTTGAAATGGCCAAAAGGAAGATTAGATATTAGACTGGTAATTTCAGGAAGATACATACACGGTATGTATGTTTGTGTATCACTTATCAGCTCTACTGCAAAGATGATCTGGCAGGGGAAATTATACACCCTTTCAGATTTGTATTGTTTGATCTACAGAAGCAAGCTTAGGGCATACAAACTTAACAGGTAGAAAGAAAGAGTTCAGGAAATGTGCTCACTTGCCTTGTTTTCCTCCTGTAACGAAGAAGCCAATGGCTGCTCTAATAAAGCTGCTTTCAGGCAAATAGCTGTAGTCAGCAGGCACTGTGGAGACAGAAAATGATCAAATTACCCCCGAACTGGGCAGGACTGATGAAGGAAAGATGATGCTCTCATGCTGCCATATCAACCTAGAGACAAAGCGGAGATGTTTATGCCACTGATCTCAGAACAGTGCTCTGTGGTTGCAGCTAATTCTATTAGATTAAGTGGCTGGCCTTGAAGTAATCACTGGGACTATGCGAGCAAATCTAAAATGGTGGTAAATCTGGGAGGGGTTGGAAAAAACCATAGAAGGCGACAATTGTACTGAAGTGGTTTAAAAAAACAGCAGCACCCTTTTCCACTTTGGCACATCAATGAACTCCAATCCAGTGACCTCTTCCGTGTCAGCAAGGAGTCCGAAGCTGGACTTCTAAGCTGAGACCACCATTCTATGGGCTATCAAGGGCATCCTGAGTCAGATACATGAACCATGGAAATACGTCCATCAGTATTAATGCTAGCCACTCTCTTATTTCATAAGACAGGGATCTCTATGTGACCAACACATACGAAAAACCAGATGTGCCTGCTGACCTGAAATAGCAAAGCAGTGACATTTATGCTAGTTGAGTCCTGGGAGTTTCCTGGATTCTTTTCCTCCTGGTTCCCCATATTGTTTCATGAGATGGTTTTTACTGGGACAGATCGCTCCACTGGAAAATTCCATCAGAAACGAGCAGTTGTACTTTTCCAGACACACAGTCATTTTGCTCCAAAGAACCTGAGTGTAAGATGATTCACTACAACTGACCTTGAATATATGTGGGCCAGACTATGTAGCCCATAGCATAACAATGACAAGCCTATGTAAAAAAGCAAAAGCCTGACATAAACATGCTATTTTTACCAGGACATTGAGAGACCACTGTCCTCAAGACTAGCATTACCAAGGGTTTCCAATATGACAGTGTTTTTCTTTTTCCAATTTCAATATGACAGCTTCTCTGGTATCTCAGTTGGTAAAGAATCCACCTACAATGCAGGAGACCCCGGTTCGATTCCTGGGCCAGGAAGATCCCCTGGAGAAGGGATAGGCTACCCTCTCCAGTATTCTTGGGCTTCCCTGGTAAAGAACCTGCCTGCAATGCGGGAGACCTGTGTTCGATCCCTGGGTTGGGAAGATGCCCTGGAGAAGGGAACAGCAGTATTCTTGTCACTCCAGAATTCTTGCCTGGAGAATTCCATGGACAGAAGGGAGAATTCCATGGACAGAGGAGCCTGGCAGTCTACAGTCCATGTGGCTGCAAAGAGTTGGACACAACTGAGCAACCTTCACTTCACTTCACAGTATGATAGCTTTTAAACATATAAAGCTCATTATGTGAGGAATGCTGTGGAACCATACCCTATTTCTATAGCTAAGGAGTGACTGAAAGGCAGGGAAACAGTAATTACAGTGGCCCACGTTTCTGTTAATGCTGTCGGTAGACCACCTGTCAGGGGATATGTGAAACTAGGTTTTAATGAGGAATCTTTGGTGCCTAAACCTCCCTGGCCTGAGTCCAAGGGAACCAGTGGTCAAAATTCTATAAAGTGCAAGGAACAGATATAGGTCCCAGTGCATTACACTGATGTCTTCCCCAGAAAATCTCCAAGTACATACATAAATTAAGCACGTGGGAACAGCAAATATTTTTATTGCTTTTATTAAAAAGCAATAGAAATAGAAAAATCTTGTTGCATTAAGACCTAGGATTTTAATTCCAAGGCCAAGGAGACGCACAACTTTAAAAGTACTTACCTCAGTCTTTTCTCAATGCAGCGGCCAGAAGAACTCCAGCCATATGAAGAGTCTTTTAATGAAATATGAATGTTAGACAAACTAGATTACATCTAAGCAAGTAAAAAGAACTCTATTCTAGCCTTCAAGGATCTGATTCCTAGTTTCTGGATTTCTCACTAAGCTTGTACCTATGTCATGCAATCTTTCTGAGTCTTAGGTTCTTTGTAAAATACGGTGCTAGACCCAACATCTAACCTGATCTCTAAGGAAGGAAGAGAGGGAAAGTGAAAAGAGCACAGGTTCTGGCGGCTGACAGATCTGATTTCAAACTGTGTATTTCCCACTTAGCTGCTGTGTAACCCTGGGCAGGTCAGGAGACTTCTCCATGGTCCGTCTTCCTCTGACGTAAAGAGGGACAGTAACACACAGCCCTGGGGTGGCTGTGAAAAGTAACGCTCTTCACAAAGTAGACAGCCCCACGTCAGCACCCCCTCCTTCCAGCTCCCATGTTCTATGACTCCAATCTTACCTGAGGTTCTACTTTGATTTGAGGACAGAGTAGACAGATGAAGATGTCCTAGAAGCCAGATGGCATTTGACTGAAGACCAATCACCCCAGACACACTGATGACCTATGAATGAAATGTTAACAGTTCAACGATGGGCAAGATACAAACTCCACTCAATAAAAGGCCACACACAGAAGGTCGTAGCTTGGCTGGTAATGAGAAGTTCTAAGACAAGATGTACCATCATCTGTGTAGCACACTACATGTGGGACATAGAGGTGATCAATAAGTGTTGCTGAATGAAAGAATGAATGAATCTATCAGTCATGGCAGAAGGGATCAGTGATTGTCTCAAATTTCACTGAGTCAGACTGGTCTAAAGGAGTTTTCAAAAAACGGGAAAAGAAAATCCAAAATGATAGTTGCTTAGGACTAAAATAGGTTTAAAAGTAGAAGGAAATATTATTTGGTTCTCTTCTTTAAACAGTGCTCTATTACTATTTTACCATTCATAATATGATCTTTTAAATAATATTTTTCATTTACAGATTTTTTTACCCAAGTTATAGCAATTTAAGTTTCAGGAATTTTTGAGAATCTTCACATTCATACATGCAAAAGACAGTTTCTTCTGTTCCAGGATTTGTTTGCTTTCAAAGGCATGAATTACTACAACTTCTTCATGTGGTGAGTATTATAACCAGCTATATTTTACAAAAAAAAAAAAAAAAGACAAACAAGTATGCCAGGTGAAAGCCTAGGACACAAAGTTTTACATGTGGTAAGAATGCAACTATGCAGAGAAAATAAGAATGCTTATAAAGAAATATGACCACATGTGAGTAGCAGCTGCTTCAGGCTGAGAGGAGCCTCAGTGATATTTTTTTAGCTTCTTCCATTTAATGAACGTCATGACGTTTTAAACAAAAATCTGAAAAGATAAAATCATCTCTAAGCAGATGGACATTTTTATTCTTTAGCCAAGAATAACTCTGACAATTAGTCACCCAAATACTTTTAGTGACATCTGAACTAGTGCCTCTTGACCATTCAGCTTAGCTCTCTGCCCTACCCTTTGACTGCCTTCTATTTTTCCTTGTCCGGAGGGCCTGACATTCTTTGCAGGGTCAGGTTTTAATTTTTAAGAGAAACCAAAGCAACTTAAGTTAACTCAATAATTCCAGCTTTCTTTTTTCCAGAGGTGGTACATGTTGATCAGCAAATACAGGGCCCTAAGCGGTTTTCCATTGCCCCTGGAACGCACCATGAATAACCAGAGATTTCTCCATTTTCTCTGTAAGACAGTTTGTATCATGAGAGAGAAAGAGACAACAAAGGAGAATAAGGATTTGAAAGGATCTGAAATTCCACTTAAGGATTTGAAATTCTCCTCACCTGAGTTAAAGTTCTAATGACTTCATTAAGTCTGCCTTGAGACTGAGAGGACTGGATGGCTTCTGACTTCAGCTGAAAGAAAAAGGAGAAATAACCATTCAAATAAGTAGATAATGATATTCCCACCGTATGAGTTGTCAACATCTAAGTTATGGAATAACTTATGTCCTTGTATTTCAGAAACAAAAACCATGAGCTCCTTGAGGGCAAGATCCATGTTTTATTAAATTACTGATTTAATAGGGCCCGTTCAGTGAAGCAAGTAGCAGTCACTTAATAAACCTTTACTGTGTGAACAAAGGAATGCCTTAGAATCACTTGTAAATTTATACCTACAAATGGGCTTCCCTCTTGGAGGAGGAAATGGCAGCCCATTCCAGTGCTCTTGCCTGGAGAATCCCAGGGATGGGGGAGCCTGCTGGGCTGCTGTCTATGGGGTCGCACAGAGTCAGACACGACTGAAGCGACTCAGCAGCAGCATGGGCTTCCCTGGTGGTTCAGAAGGTAAAGAATCTGCCTGCAATGCAGGACACTCGAGTTCAGTGCCTGGGTCAGGAAGACCCCCGGAGAAGGGAATGGCAACCCACTCTAGTACTCTTGCCTGGAGAATTCCATGGACAGAGGAGCCTGGAAGACTATAGTTCATGGGGTCACAAAGAGTCAGACGTTACTGAGAGACTAACATGTTCACTTTCTTTGAAGTCTACAGTAGGAAAGCTTTTAAAGTTTTTAGGAACTTTTAAAGTTTACTGAAAGCAAAATTACATAGATACATATTTAAACATTACAGATGCAAAGTAGAGTTTCCTATTTCAAATTTTTTAAATTTCTTAGAATCCATTTGCTTTCCTCAGGCAGAGAACTTTATGGAAAGTATATAAGTTGACTAGGTTTAATTCCTATAACCCAAATAAAACAAGGAACAAATTTCTACAAAAGAATTCTTGGCCAAGAGCATATATAAAGACACCAGAGAGCCCAGTATAACCATTACCATGAGCATATATCAGTCTTCCTTAGCATGTTGAGATACTGGGTACTCTCTCCTTGCTGTGACTATGCACACATTTAGGTGTCACCCCCATTTTTTTTTACCTGCATTACATCCCCTTCGGAGCCTACCAAGGCCACCATGCCGTGAAGAGCTGCCAGGCAAAGCATTGTGGGAGCGCCCTGAAAACAAAGCATCAGAAAATGTCAAGAAGGGAACAATCCTTGGGTCTGAATTTGATAAGAATTATATCACAGAGAAACTGGTCAAAAGGGTACAAAATTTGTAGGGTCAACACAACCTGCATCACTGAACTGAGGAAGGCAGCCGTCTTGAATAAAGTAAACAAGTTAAAGTTGTTAGATCCCAGGTGGCTTCTTGTTATTTTTAGTTTTCAAAACCACAGTGCTGTTATAAAATTAAAACACTAACAAAATAGCCAGTTAAAAAAAAAAAACTACAATGGTTAACAGGATGTATCATTTATAAGGCATTAAAAGTACACTGTCTCTTTCATTTGATACTGCCTATTTTATGGTTAAGCTTTTATGGCAGCACCTATAAGTGGCCCAATAAAGTGGCTCTTTTTCCTTTATAAAAATATAAAATAACATGCAGGAGGTGTCTTCTACCTCTGTTAGGACAATTTTGATCCAGGCCGGAAGCAATCTGTTGCCCAAGTCTTCAGCTTTTCCATGTCCACACATAGACAAGCCGTGAATTATGTTTCCTAACGCCAGGGCAAAACCTGAAGTCTGTTAGAAATAAATTTTAAAAAGAAGTGAGAGAAAAGAAGACTGGCACAGATCAAGAATGTTCATGTACAGCAAAACAAGCACTTTGAGGGGCTCCCTTCCTACAGACATGTTCTGTTGCCATCTGTACATCAGAGATTTTTAAAATCTATACCAGTTTGCAATAGAAATTGCAGCCTAATTGTAGGGAATTCAGTTTCAGTGAGTGGTATATTTCAGGAAAAGAACACTGCACTAGTGATTGACTTGGGACAAACACAATCCAAATTCTAAGAAGACACTTAGAGTGAAAATATCAAGGTGAATCACCCAAGCCTACTCAATCTCCAAACAAGAGGAGAAAAAGTACTGCAATGAGTACAGCGTATGAAAATTCTACATTTTGGTGTTTGCAAGATCTATTCTTTTTTCTGATTTTTACATTACTTTTGT
Organism: Nanger dama; assembly: GCA_917880005.1. Lineage (NCBI taxonomy): Eukaryota > Metazoa > Chordata > Mammalia > Artiodactyla > Bovidae > Nanger > Nanger dama. The sequence goes on from CAKJTW010000017.1 coordinate 330,136, forward strand.
ATTGAAGTATAGTTGATTTACAAGGCAAAATCTATTCTGACTGTAAGCCAACAGGCCTATAACCATAAAATAATAACAGTAAAATACAACATAGGCTTAACACCTGGCCTGAATCCTGTAATAACCCACAATGGCCAGTATTAAGACTTTGGAGAAATCTAAAAAACAAACAACCAAGCAAACAAAGTACAAACAGGGAAATTCTAGAGCATGCATAATCAGAAGGAGCACTGTTAACCCCTCCAACTTTAAAAAATTATGGCAAAATAAATGTAACATAAAATTTACCATCTTAACCATTTTAAGTGAACAGTTAATGGTATGAAGTACATTCACAAAGCTGTGTGACCATCACTCCCAATCATCTTTAGAACCTTTTTCATTTTGCAAAACTGAGGTTCTATACCCATTAAACTTTAATTCCCTATCGCTCCTGCCTCAGCCTCTGGCAACCACCATTCTACTTTCTAACTCTACACTTCTGATTGCTCTGAGTACTTCACATCAGCAGAAACATGCAGTGCTTGTCTTTTTGCTATGGGCCTGTTTCACTCAACATAATGCCCTCCAGGTTATCCACATCATAGCCTATGTCAAAATTGTCTTCTTTTTGAAAGCTGACTAATATTTCAGAGGGAACATTTTAAGGGTATTTCATTTACATTGCAGTAATCTAAATTTTCCTATATATTTAGTCATGAGCAGAGATTGTCTGCCTTGAATTTGTGGAGGTTTTACTTGATTATTCTATGTATTTTTCTTTATGAATTTTTGTCTCTAGCCTTACATAACTCTTCTATTCCCTAGCCATGTGCTTTAAGATTTTATACAGAGCAATAATTGGAGAAAGCAAAAAGACTTTCATACTCATACCAAAAAAAAAAAAAAAGTGTCTATAGGGGATAAAGAGAGAAAAAGATGCCTGTAGATACTGGCCAAAGCTGCGGATAAGAATTAGATGTTTCTCATTTCTGGGCACAAAAAATACTTCATTAAAGTCGAATTCAGAGTAAATCAGAACTAGGACTTCAAAGCAGCCTGAAACCCACAAAGAAATAACCAGAAATTCCACCTGCTGGTTGTTGTCCACTAACAGTCGAAGCTTGTTCATGATGTCTTCGGCCTCCACTGCCTCAATGATGCCGGCACTGAATGCAGATGCACATACACAGCTGAGGGTGTAGGCAAGGACCTGAGAAGAAAAGACAGCAGAAACATGGGTCTTCATGAGCGGAAATGAAAGAACACGGCTTAGTTGACACGAATACTTTCTCAAACTTATTCCTAGGATAAGGACTGTATTTGAGGATGTCCACTGCGGACTGGGCACTGTTCTGCCACCTAACTTATTTGTTGCTGTTGTTATATCATTGTTGCTGCTGTTGTTTAGTCACTCAGTTGTGTCTGACTCTTTGCAATCCCATGGACTGTAGCTTCTACCAGGCTTCTCTGTCCATGAAATTTCCCAGGCAAGAACACTGGAGTGGGTTGCTATTACGTCCTCCAGGGGATCTTTCCAACCCAGAAATCGAACTTGAGTCTCCTGCACTGGCAGGTGGGTTCTTTACTGCTAAGCAACCAGGGAAACCCCAACTTTTATATTTCATAACAATATTATGAGATAGGGGTTATTACTTTCTGGATAAAAGTTTTGAGGCTCAACTACACATAGCTAGCAAGTGGCAGAAGTGAGATTCAAACCTGGGTCTTTAGACTCAATCAAAAAGTTCCTTCAACAGTTGGAGTTTCATCACCCGTGGATACTGCTAACGGCCATGGACTCTGATCCAAGGTCAAACAAGAGAGGAAATTCAAAGAAGTAAAATGCTGCTACATTAAGATTCCCTAGTAGAAGCAGTGGAGCATGACAAATGAGGAAGGCACGTTTCAGAGTCAGATAATTGTGCAAAATAGGGATAATACTATTTACTTCAGAGCACTGGTATGATTTTAATATACAAATAAATAAGCGAACATATTATAATCTTTTAAAAAATGCTGGGAGTAGAAACAGAATATTTAAGTGTATATCCAAAACTGACCATTGATTGGCTAAGTAACTTTAAGCAAGTCACTCCATCAATTTGAGCTTCCATTCTCCCAAATCAAGTTGACGCATCCCTCCCTGTGCTGGCATTTTCATGATGAATCCCTCCCTCACAAAGATGCTGTTAAGACAAAGTAGAAATGTTCAACTTCTCACACTGGTTGACACAGCATGAAAAAAGAAAGACAGTTTCTAAGGTAGAAACTGGATAACAAAAATCAGAGGAGAGGAAAAACCAAAACTGCTTGCTCGAGGCCTTCTATATTAAAACATCAGAACAGACAGATGCTTCAATTTATAAAAACCTTGTTTTCCTTTATTAATTGCATTGCTCCTCGCTTATGACATTTTCTCCTTCGGCTTAAAAAAATACGTAGTTTCCAATCATGCTCCGCACCGCTTTAAACATGGAAATGCGGTGCATGTCTTAGAACAAAACTTCAAGCCTCTGTGCACCAAAGAAATCACCGATTCTACAAGGCCTATTGCTGACAGCAGAGGAGCCGAGCCGGGAAACACAGCAGCCATTATGCGCTCATCAATAGCTTGTGGGCAGGCTGGGAGAAACAGGATCTGCTCTAATGAGAGGGAGAATCTGGCCAGGCCAAGAGGTCGGCCCAGGCACCTCCCAGAGAGAAGAGCCTCGTGACGAGGCTTCACCTGGGCTCACAGACACACGGGCCTCAGACGACCTGGTGGACACGGTCAACACATAGACGGGGGCCCAGGATCCCGATTCTGCATATTTTTGGCGCCATCACGGAAAAATCTTTTCATTAAGTGTGGCAAAGGGAATTTCCTCAATAATTTTTCACGCTGGCTGACATGAAAAAAAAAAAGAAAAAGAAATCAAATGCCTTTTGGATCTGTAACTTCTTAAGCTTATCCCTGGCCATTTCTTAAAGGTATATTTGGCTTGATCCTAATTCTAAAAATCTCCATTTACCCTTCCTCCAGAAATCGCAGCTTTCTTGGAAACTGCCTTCTAGTGATGCTGAGTTAGGCTTCTGTATCCATTCAGGGCTCTTACCTTATATGCCACATGTAAGTCAGCCCTGGGGTGTCTTTGGAGGGAATGATGCTGAAGCTGAAACTCCAGTACTTTGGCCACCTCATGCGAAGAGTTGACTCATTGGAAAAGACTCTGACGATGGGAGGGATTGGGGGCATGAGGAGAAGGCGACAACCGAGGATGAGATGGCTGGATGGCATCACAGACTCGATGGACATGAGTCTGAGTGAACTCCGGGAGATGGTAATCAACAGGGAGGCCTGGCGTGCTGCGATTCATGGGGTCGCAAAGAGTCGGACACGACTGAGCGACTGAACTGAACTGAAGTCTAAGTTGATTTAATCAAACAGCTGCACTATTTGAAATCCTTACGATCTAATACATAGGTTGTTTGCCATTCATATTTTCTCCTTAGCCCCGTTGAGGAAGGATTTAGTTTCAGAGTCACCAACACAGGGGAAGTAGAAAATAAGCTGCAAGAGGAAGACAAAAGCCAGCAGACGGAAGGGAAGTGGAACCTTGGTCCCCTACCTCCTGGAAGGTTCTGCTCTGGCTCCCGCTGTCATCCAGATATGCGGAGAGCTTCCGAAGCGAGGCTGCCACATGAACTCGGGACTCCGTCTGGCCGCTGTGACTCATGAGGGACAGGACAAGTCCAACTCCCAGTATACAGCCCGTGCTTGGGTGCCAAAAAGATGAGGAGTGAAAACTACAAGAAATCCATGCCCTCGCTCTTCACTTATCATGGGAGTCAACAGTGCTCCACAACCCAAGGTGAGCTGGCTGGATGTTAACTGCAGATTGGTATACATGTGCACCCTATAAGCCCCCCACAAGGACTGTTGCTGTTTAGCCACTCAGTCATGTCCAACTCTTTGAGACCCCATGGACTATAGCCCATCAGGCTCCTCTGTGCACGGGGATTTTCCAGATCAGAATACTGGAGCAGGTTGCTATTTCCTCCCCCAGGATACCCACCATCCAAACAGGTGTCTACGGCCCATGCCACTACTGTATACCCAATGGAGAAAACAGACAAATACATCAAATAAACACATGAAGTAGTTTGACAGGTTCCTCCCTGGTGGTGCAGTGGGTAGGAATCTGCCTGCCAAAGCAGGGGACACGGGTTTGAGTCCTGGTTCAGGAGGATTCCACGTGCCTTGGAACAACTGAGCCTGCGTGCTACCGCTACTGAACCCATGAATCCTAGAGCTTGTGCTCTGCAACAAGAGAAGCCTCTCAGCGAGAAGCCTGTATATCCCAACTAGAGAGTAGCCCCCAAATAAATAATAAACAATTTTTAAAAAGAGATAAAGTAATTTTTAAAAAATGAAACAGTTTGACAAACTCTATGAGAAGGAGGTATAAAAACGAGGAAATGCTGCGGTCCTCTCCCCACCTATGCTGAGAGTGCTCTGATTAACTGCATAAGGAGAGAAAAGCCGAAATTTCAGGGTATGATTTGAAGACATCTGACTAATAACAGGGTGGGGAACAAATGCAAGGCATGGTTACAAGGTACTGCTAAGAGCTCCATGTTTCCTAGTCAACTTCAACAAGTGGAATTTCTGTCTCAAAGAAACTGTGTATTTGTCTGCGCACAATGACATTAATCCTCTTCTCCCCTCTGATCCCTCCAAGTACCACTGGGTCAGGAGAGAAAATGGACAAATGACAGGCTTGTCAAAAGTTACCCCATGTGACAATTCAATTGGAATCCTGGGCTTTGTGCCCCCATTCCCCTGAAAGAATACACATCCATTTAAAGAAAAGAACTGTTCTCCCAGAAAACCTCTAGTCAGTATGACAAGATAATGCAGCTTGAGGGTAATTTTTACTCTTTTGAAAAAGTTCTGCTATCATCACTGTTGTTTTTCAAGTTGAGGAAATGCTGACTTTTTAGAAATTATCCTTACTCTGGTTTGGCTTGCCTCGCTTCCTGATACCTGCTGCTAAGAAGACATTCCAGGGCGTCTCTCCAAGAACATATTTCAGTGCCCGTATGTTATATGTTATGTCATTTTACTCTTCGGCTGGCATCAAGACTCTCACATGTTTCTCAAACATCTGTGACGACGGGGCTCCCACCTCTGATAAGAGATGGCCAGAAGGATGGAGAGGCTACAGGATTTGTTCAAGGTCAAGCAGAGAGTTTCCAGAAGAGCACGGACAGGAGACGAGATTTCTTAGTCTTCCCAGTCCGAACCCAGCCCCTCTCGGCACCCTGCGTGATGCCAGGATGGAATGCCTACGAGAAGGCAACATGTCTCAGGTGTGTTTTCCCAGGTTCTATTGCACAAAAATCTGGCATTAGAAAATCTTGTATCAAGCAGTTACTTCAGCAACACTCCAAGTCAGGCAGGACTGCTGTTTTGGCTTACACGAACTTAACAGCAAGCTCAGCTAGCACAATGCATATTTTAACCAGTGAAATCAACATTTAACATCTGAACATTATGTGCTTTAGAGACAAATCACATTTCTGAAAGAGGAAAGGTTGCTGTTGATTAGAATGGATTTAAAGCCTTTGTTTTCATTTATACTCTATAGGAAAGTTTTTTGGCTATCTTTCTATATTGACGAATATAAAAACCTGAAATTAAACCAAAGATATAGTGAGACAAATGTGATTAATACTTTAAAATTTAACTTTTCTCCTGGTTTGACTATGTAACTGCTACTTTTGCTAATACCCTGTACTAATTCACTTCAGACAATTATAATGATAAATTCTGATGAAGATTATCTGGGAGTTGATTTAATCAGTGTCCACATTCTTCACCACCCTCCATGAGGGTGGGTACCTTTTCTGTTTTTTTCCCTCAATATTTGTGGCACCTAGCACCCTGCTTGACAGGGACAGGCATTCAACCAACATTTACTGAATGCTATAGAACTGACCAGATGCAGAGTTTCAAGAGAAACTAAAGCTGAGAGAACATCTATCCAGGAAAAATATCCTACCTCCTCCCAGAAACCCCCCAGATTTGATTCTCATGTTCAGTTGGAGGCAAAATTTATGAGTAGAGGCAAAATCCACCGAATACAGCATCCAAGATTCAGCCAAGAAAACCTGACTTCTATTTTCTGCCAGACTAATTTAGGAAAGCGGTGTCAGGTTCATGAGGGAGAAAGAGTCTTCTCAAAGCTCCTTTAACTACTGGGGTTCATCCTTTGCAAATAATAGGCAGGTATCTAAGCCTTACTTTTCTGGGCACACAAAAATCTCTATCCCCCTCCTCTTTGCCACGGGCACAAAGGTCAAGAGAAAGACATCCTGGTTTTGAGTTCACATTTATCTAAAAATTATCACAGCAGAATTATTTTGGGGCAAGGTTATCATCCATTGGTATAATGAATTTTAGCTGACTATATATGGGTGCCAATATAAATATGTTAGATTGTGCACATCTACTGACCTTCTGAGCCATTTCCACCTACTCTAATTTGCTCCAGCATACACCAAGAGGGAAGTCCTAAAGCTTCATTCCTGATGTTTCCTTCTGATTTCCGAACCTTCTATATTTTAATGTACTTTTTGTCCTAAGTCTTAAAGATTCTCCTAGGTGTTTAGTTCTCCTAGGTGCCGACAAAGGTCCGTCCAGTCAAGGCTATGGTTTTTCTAGTAGTCATGTATGGATGTGAGAGTTGGACTATAAAGAAAGCTGAGTGTCAAAGAATTGATGCCTTTGGACTGTGGCGTTGGAAAAAACTCTTGAGAGTCCCTTGGACTGCAAGGAGATCCAACCAGTCCATCCTAAAGTTAATCAGTCCTGAATATTCATTAAAAGGACTGATGCTGAAGCTGAAACTCCAATACTTTGGCCACCTGATGCAAAGAACTGACTCCTGGGAAAAGACTCTTGATGCTGGGAAAGATTAAAGACAGGAGAAGGAGACGACTGCTTGGATGGCATCACTGATTCGATGGACATGAGTTTGAGCAAGCTTTGGGAGGTGGTGACGGACAGGGAAGCCTGGCGTGTGCTTAGTTTAGCATTTCTACACATTTGCCTCATTCTAACTTCACTGCTCTACCAGCTCTAAATTGAGATTAACTTGGGCAGAGGTAGCTCTCACATCTTTCTGTCTATTGAAAACAAAAAGGAGTTGTGTAGATGGTGTCTTAAACAGATGAAATAAATCATGTTAGATACAAATTTGAGGTTTTAGACTTGCTAACATAAATCCCTTATAAGAATACTAACAAATGATGAAGAGAATTTGAGTTTTAAAATGGTATGCCCTATCACGTCATTACTTATTTGAATTTCTTATCCAAGCATATTAAAATATCACTGGCAAAAAGAAATTCTGAGTCTTAAGATCTATGCAATTCTGACATGTATGTTGCTGTATCAACTGAGACATGATATATTTTTCTAAAATTAACCAGAGATGAATCTTCAATTCCCTAGTTTATTGTACGTTATTCTGCAGATTAAGTAGCAGGCCATCTAATAATTAGTTCTAATATCAGTTAACATTTGTATGGTGCTTTGCCCTTCACAAAGCGCTATTCAAATGTTATTATATTTGTAAAAGCTCAATAGTAATTAACCAATGCTCAGGTCATCGATGGATAATAACATGACTTGTTAGGGCTGGGAGGGCGGCAATGGCCAATAAAAACCACTAGATGGCAGCAAAATGTAAGCGATAGGACCCCAAACACCAGCCGCTGGGCTCTCTCAACAGGGACAGGTCCATTAAATTCAAGAAGTGTGGCGAATTTGCTTTGGGTGAATTCTATCACTTGAGGCAGCATGCTCCTAGATCTATTAACTGCCTCCAGGTAACACTTCAGTATTTCAGGTGAGGGAGGACCAGACTCCTGTAACCTCACTGGATGGGGGAATATTTTTGTGCCATGAGCCAAGCATTCAGGTCTGCGTCAAGTTAGAATTTCTGTTTTGCTTTTAATGGTGGGCAATATCTGCACAAAAGAGGGGTTAAAATCAACACCACACCGTCAAGTATCAAGTTGCTTTCTTTCCATTGAAATGTATTCTCCATGCTGTGCTAAACAAGAGAAAGAAAAGTCTGACCACCTGGGTTTTTCTCCTGAATTTGCCACTGAGGGGTGTGACCTTGAACCAGTGTCCTATTTGAGACTCATTCTTTATTTGTAAACCGAAGTGAAGATGACTCCTGCTTTAGGATCAATATTTAGGGTATAATCAGGGCTTCCCACGCGGATGAGTGGTAAAGAATCTGCCTGCCAATGCAGGAGACATGGGTTCAATCCCTGCAAAATCCCCTGGAATAGGAAATGGCAACCCACTCCAATATTCTTGCCTGGGGAATTCCCATGGACAGAAGAGCTTGGTGGGCTACAGTCCATGGGGTTCCATAGAGTTGGACATGACTGAGCAACTAACACTTCCAAGAATAAAGAAAGGAGGTAAGAACGAAGGAATAAGAATCTTATTACTATATTATAAAAAGTTAATTTTAAAGTTAAATATGCTTAGACATATGAAGGGTTTCGATGTATAAATACCCCTACTTTGGCTAATTCAGTTAGTTCCATGGTCCTCCCTACACTCAAACAACATTCCTATAAACTAGTGGAGACAATACATGAGAGTCACTTCCGATTTCAACTAGCTGCAAGTTTATAGCAGGCTAATCACATCCCCCACCCTCCAGATTTAAATACCCTGAGCCACAGATTGTTGAACACCTTTGGGGCCAGGCAGGAGAAAGAAGGAAGTTGGGAGGGGAAGGGAGAGAAATTTTTCTTACTCCTTAGGTGTATAAGGCAACAACACCAACATGTGAATTAGGCTCAAAAATCTTCATCAGCCCCCAAAACAGTTAAGGACCCTATCCCTTCCATCAATCATTCTCTAAAATTTGACACTTCAATTATGCCTCCAAACTCTTTCTTTGCCCATACTCAAAACCACACTCTTAACATGTCATCTCATCTCCGAAGTATTCAACTTTAAAGTGTGATACAGCAGGTGCATGTCAGGGGTTCTATCCAACCTTAGCTTGCATGTGGAAGATCTCGTAACTATCACCTACTAAGCGAAGATCTGACTTCACTTTCACGTGATGAAACACGCGACACCTTCAGTACTTCCACCATTACGCTCTTCTAAGTCTGAACCTAACAGGTGAGATGGCATGGAGGTCACTTTAGATTATCAGTTCTTAAAGGCCAGACATTTAAACACTGATAATTTTGGTAAACACTGATCTAACTCATATTTGAACAGTACCCATGATAGTATGAAGTAAATGAATTAATAGATTGGAGTTTATAATAGATTATAATAGATGCTTATAATCTGTTGCTGCTACTGCTGCTGCTAAGTTGCTTCAGTCGTGTCCAACTCTGTGCGACCCCATAGACAGCAGCCCACCAGGCTCCCCCATCCCTGGGATTCTCCAGGCAAGAATACTGGAGTGGGTTGCCATTTCCTTCTCCAAGGCATGAAAGTGAAAAGTGAAAGTGAAGCCGCTCAGTGTATCCGACTCTTTGCGACCCCATGGACTGCAGCCTACCAGGCTCCTCCATCCATGGGATTTTCCAGGCAAGAGTACTGGAGTGGGGGTGCCATTGCCTCCATAATCTGTTTAGTTTCCTATTAACTTCAACGCCAGAAGATCTAAACACAAGCTTCTAAAACATAGGAAGGTCCCAAAAGGTCCAATGCAGGTTCTCATTGGTATAGTATTTCATAAGGCATAATAAAACTGTGTTTATCTTCCCACACAAACCACATAGATGAGACAAAGTATTCAATGTCTCACTAAACCAGTATGTTTAACACCATTTTTTTGAGATTCTTTTCTGATTATTCTCTTTTGTGTTTGTTTTTATAACTGAAATGAGAAAATAAATTTTAAGATATTTAGTTTAATAGAGAAAATCTTTAAAATGCACAAAGTTTCTTTTGGGGAAGGGATCTATTAATAGTGAGGAGGGTGGGAATGCCTGGTGTAAGCTTTGTCTGTTTCCATTTTGATGCCTTTGACACGATTTCATAAGGAAATCTAAATTATGAGTCAAAGCCTCTCTTAGTCAAATCAAAGTCAAAGAATATTTTCAACAGACCTTTAAAAGGTTGTCATACATACACATTCCGAAACAGATGTCTCATATGATAAGTACAAGACAGAATCTAAGATATCAGAAACTTAACGACAGCCACAAAATGACATTTGTTGCTCTGTATGGAAACAATTGTCTATTGTCCAAGTTGTCTATTTTGTGAAACATGGTTTTCAGAACAAATAAGCTTTAATTACAGATTTTTAAAAATTATTATTCTGAGTAAAGGAATTCAGGACTGGGTCCTATAAATATTTCACCATAGAATAAAACATTTTATAGCAAAGAAAGATCCAGTCTCTGAGCATCAGAGAGGGAATGGAATCAACATACTTGTATTCAAGACTAGGGTCAAAGCAGCAGTTTTCCAGGGCATCCAAAGACTTCATCAGAAGAAGGTTCATCTGTTGGCTAGATATATCACTGGGTGAAGACCAAGAGCGAAAAATGAGTTATTGAAAATCACGCAACTCTCCAACATATTTACTATATAATATTTTGCTCTTAATATTTTACAGAAAATCACTTCATTCAACAAACATGAAAGTAGCAAACAACAATACTGATGATGCACATATATCCTGCAGACAGAGAAACGGAGTCAGAGAATTCATTCAATAGTTAGGTTTCTGAATATTGTCATTACTTGCAAACCAGTGTTTTGCTTTTGGTCAGCTCATTCAAATTTTAAATCACTGAAAAACAAGAGCTCAGAATTCCAAAAAGAATATTTCTAGGAATGCTAAGGAGACTTTCCTCAGAGGATGTACTAACCTGCTCAGCTGATACCATCAATGATCATTCCAGATCCATCTGGCACTTCTGATTTTCTGTGTTAAATATGAAGGGTTTTCAGTTTTTCTTCTTTTTTTTTTTTACGGAGACAGAAAAAACCTGGCCCTTTATTTTTCTGCCTTTATAAAGTAATTGATGTGAATTTTGTAATTGTGAGAACTTAGTGAGAACTATGACTTCTAGGGTAAAACGAAACTTAAAAGGTAGCTCTGTGTCTGTTCTTTCAGGCAGAGTTGTGGGCTTCATCACCGACACTTTACTGTCAAGGGGTCCCTGCGTTTCAGCTCTTTGGCTGCAGTCTTGGGCCACGCTGAGTGGAATGCAGTTCCAGGAATGTCAGCCAGCCAGAGAGCACTTTAAGTAATATCCTTTCCAACCAAGACTATAGTGGTTTCGCCTGGGGTGAAGGATTACATTTTGTGACGAGAAGACACGCACACAAGCACACACAATTTTAATAGCTTTAACTAAGTAAGTCTTATAGATGTTCTCTAGAGCAAAGTATACTTAAATATCCTAAACAAATGCTAAAGAGGCTGAACTATTAATAGAATCCTCTGGGAGTTATGACAGAAGCAAGCTTTGGAATAATATGCTTTTCTGAATAAATTCTAGACTGGAATTGAAATTCAGGAGATTTTTCATAAGCCTTAGCAAGGAAAAAAATGGTTTGAATGTCAAAATTCTTTTACACCAAGAGACTTTTCATTTTTGAAACCAAGATATTGTCCTGATCCTGTTGTCACAAGTGGCCATTTTGGGGCCACTTATTTGATGCCATTGATTATTCAGAATTAGTAGCCTTCAAAACACTTTAGTTTTGGAAAAATAGAAATTTTCTCCAAAAATGTCATTATCTGGTAAAGACTGTCATTAACTAGTAAAATATTTATTAGTACCAATGAAATTAGGACCTCCCTAATTCATCTAATTCTATGAAATAGGGGCTTCCATGGTGGCTCAGTTGGTAAAGAATCCACCTGCAATGCAGGAGACCACCTGAGATGCAGGAGACCCAGTTTCAAGCCCTGAGTCAGGAAGATCCCCTAGAGAAGGACATGACAACCCTCTCTAGTATTCTTGCCTTGGAAATTCCATGAACAGAGGAGCCTGGTGGACTAGTCCAGGTGGTCACAAGAACTGGACATGACTTAGCAACTAAAACCACCACCACTGTGAAATAGTAAGGTGGGAACCATGAATAATTACATTAATGTCTGCAGTACTAACACCAACCAGAAGGAGAATGTTATCAAATGCAGGATCATTATGGCAAAGGTAAAATCTGCAGTTACACCGTGAGCGCTCTGCCAGAGAAAGAGCTTTCTGGTGTCCTTCCCCAAGGTTTCCTGCAGATGCAGTCAAGTTGGCAGATAGAGGTGGAAGGCAGCTTAAGAACCAGGGAAGGATGCTTTAGGAGAATCACTGTAGGTTTCTCCAGGTAGTAAAATTAAATTAACCCCAATGCAAGTCTGTCAAGCCCTAAAACCAGCAGCATCTCTTCCTAAACTAAAAAGAAGAGAGTGAGAGCCAGGACAGGATGAAATGAGTTGTCTGGAATTAAAAACTGCCATGGCTCATTTTTAGTTGTAAAACATGTAGCTTGAAAAGATACCGAGGGAAGAACATGAACACAGATGGTGAAGAGACTGCCGTTTGTAACACAGAACCAAAGCAGGGAGGGGGGAGTCACTTTCAAGTTTTAAGTCTTTAAAAATACTTTGTGTTCTACCACTCACACACAAGATATGTAACAGTCCATTCGTATGCAAAGGACAGCTTCTTGCTTGTGTCCAGAACCAGGCCTGTGTATACTAATACTGGTGAATAGAACAAAATGAATATTCTGGAAACGTTTCACTTATGATCACAAAGACTAAGCTTATCTTCCCAAATATTCCATAGATGTTTCCAAGGGCTGAAAATGATCATCTGAAATATACTGTTTCCCTAGATCCACAGCAGTTCTCATAAAGGTTTCACATACTGATGTTTGCACAAAACTATGGGAATTAACAAATGTAAACTTAACCACTGGTTTCAAACAGAAATCTAAATATAGCATAATGTCATCCAATTTACCCACATCAACACCATTTCCTGCCTTTGGGCAGATGGTTTCTGCCAGCTAGGGAAGCATCAGGACTGCTACCATCAGAATAGAATGCCTTTCCCCACCGGCCCTGCTATTTCCAATGGAGTAAAATGGGGCTGAAATTCCAAGTCAGTGACATCTAAAGATTCATGATCTTCAAATATTCATGTTGTACCACACTACCATCAATCTGGATATAGAAAATTCTAAGATCAGTTATAAAATAAAAAATAAATATAATGAACACCAAAACTAAAGTCAATTTGTGCACAAGGAAACTTTTTCACTAGTGGAATTTTCCACCTGGGTCTTTGATATTCTATTGGCTCCATTCAAGAGTAAAGCTAGCAGTCTACAAATGAGCAATCAAACTGAATAAAGCACCCAGTATAACATGCACAGATTAAGACTCTTTAAGGATTACTAAAATGTAGCCAGGGCACAGGATAAAAGCAATACTTAAAACTGGTACATGCAGTTCTCGGGTGATTCAGTGATGCCCACACCCTCAGGCACAGGGCTACCCCAATCTTTCCTCCCATTTTATGGTGATATCAATGAATGAGCAGTCATTTTCACCCTTATAAACCAGAAGGAAAAGATGCGTTTTAAAATTTATAGCATCATATGATTAGACTTTCCTCATGTCTGCTACACAGGGCTCTCATCTAAGAGTGAAACGATTTTCAAGTAATCAATCACTCAAAAGGAAAACAACCCTTAAAACATATGAATATCTCTGTGATGGTATTTGAGAGAGACAAATTCATTCATAAAAGAGAAAAAGGATCAACCTGCTCAAATTGAAAAGTTTAGCACCACAAGTAGCTCAGATATAATGTGAGTGAGTGTGTGTGTGTGTGTGTGTGTGTGTGTGAGAGAGAGAGAGAGAGAGAGAGAAATCAATCACCTAAGTCACAAAGAGGAAAAAGAGGAATATTTTAATAAACTGTACCTGAGTTTCTCCTCACACAAGCGAGAGAGAAACATCCCCAGTGCAAGGCCCATGTGGATTTGCACGGCTTGAGACTCATCAGCGCTTGGTTTCCCAGGTAACCTGGCAGTCAGCATGTTCAGGATTTCCTCAACCTTCTCTTTGCAAGAGATAATGAAAATTGGCACAAGGAGAGACAAAGCCGTGGCGGCCGCAGAACGGGCAATGGCACTGGCCGTGTTTTCACCGGAATAGGATTTCTAGGACATGCCAGAGAAAGAAAGCAAGGGGTTGGCCTTTTGTTTAAAACATGAAGGGAGCACACCTATCACGAAAGCACGATACAATACAAGCTTCTGTTAAACCTACCCTCGCCACTCCAAAAAATTATTAGAAAAATAAATCTCTTTCTATGTTTATCTACAGGTTACCTTTTTATTCGTAGAAAAACAATTTGCTGCTAAGCCATTGGTTAACTAATAATATCCTTTTAAATTTGAAAAAAAAAAAAGTGTTTCCTTTTAATGGGTGTGAATTCCCTCTCTATAAAGCCTGAAACAATTTCGGTGTTTTGAAAGCCCGTATGTGTACATAATGAAAAAGCTGCAAGTGAAGCTATCCAAGCTTGGAGAAACCACCGAGTCACATCATACATGTCCAGGAAGCCAGGAATTTTCTGGGAGAGAGAAAAGGGGTTAGGGTGGGGGCAGTTCAAGTTTAGTTACAGAAGGGTAAGTGTAAGTATAGCACAGGGAGCTATTGGCGGATCTCCCAAAAATTTTGGTGGGAACGTTTCCCAGTAGATGGATTATTTCCTACAGGGGGTTAATTCCTTTTAATTAAAAAGGAAGTTGAAATCCTAAAAGCCTCTGGTTACAAAGCAATAACCAGCTATTCAAAATGAAACAGAGAGCACTATAATGCTCCTTTCCTATATGTAATTATGGGAAAAGAAATGAATAACAGCCCTAATAAAATGACAGGGCAGCTGAATCTGAACAGCTTGTACAAGAATCCTGCGTTAGAGAGTTCTACCAGACATTATATACATTTATCAATATGTCTCAAGTGAGGAAGAAAGCCCGTTGATCATTCCTGAGTATTACCCACTTCAAATTTGCAGACACACAATAAAGGCTGTGTTGTCCCTTGCAGTCAAAACACATTAAAAAGTGTTTTTAATTCTATCCTCATTTGCTCTCTAAGCTTTAGTTCTTTAAGGATAAAAAGCAAACATGTGCTAAGGGATTCTTTGCGTTAATACAGCGCTATTACAATGACAATGCTCCCTAAAGTGCCCCAGCTGCTAGGACAAAGGAAACAGAGGAAGGGGCTTTTGAAATAGCCGTTTGAAAAAGTCTAACAACGCAAGACTTACAAAGGTAAGAGGCAACCTGGAGCTGCCTAGTCAAGACACAGTTTTTACTGGTTTGCAAGAACTAAGCAGCACTATTAGAAATCTAATAGATATCTTGTCCTGCTGCATATCTGAAGCATATAGCTACTGCAAAGACCTCCATCTAAGCTAACAAGTTTTTCATCCTTCGTTAAAGAAATAAGAACACTTCTGACAGAAAACAAATTATCATAGAGAAAGTACTTCTTTGCGCAAAATCTATTTTCCAATATAATTATATGTTATCTAGTAAGTAACTGTTTTTGTTCTCTAGTCAAAAAGCTGGTTCCTGACCCTCAGCCCTAGATGGGTGCACACCAGGTCCAGGGCAGAAACACACACAGAGGCCAAATGTTGCACAAAGAAGACCTGAGGCGATGAAGTTTCAGGCTAAACTCATAATTTTAGCAACAGTTCAGGACCTGCGCTATATTTTCATTCAAATCAGCTATAATTCTCTGCTACTCAGCTGATTGTCCCATGATCCCTATAATTCCCTAAGCAACGGATGGTGGTAAGGTAGAACCGAAATAATTCCATGCAGATACAGAAATACAGCATGTACGACAGCCAGTTAAGGGAAAACAAAACGTAAACTAACAAAGTGTGGTTTCAGTTTGCTTCAAATCTTAGCATATAAGCATGAAGAAAGAGAATGACTAAGTAACAGGTGCTTTTATATGACCAACAACACTACTTGGTATTTATAGAGCATTTTGCCTTTCCATTTTCCCATAAATTATATAATTGGATCCTCACAATCTTTTATAAAGTTGGCAAAGCACTCATTTTTACCTTCACTTTACAGGAAGGGAAAAATCAGATGATAAGTTAAGTAGCTGTCAGGTCAACAGTCACAAAACTAGTAAGAGGTAAAGTTGGGGCTACAATCACTGCAGATAATACTGTTTAATAATCTCAGTTTATAAACAAGGATACAAAGGGCCAGACCAATGAACTGAACTTCCTGTGGTCACATATCCCAAAATGAAAAAACTGGTGACAAGAAACTTAGGGTCCTCCATATTCAGCCAATGTTTATTTTACTTCAACACTTGCCTCTGATTATACATTAAAATAACTTAGAAAGCTTTCAAAATGTTGGTACCCAGGACACATTCCAAAGCATTTAAATCAGAAGTGAGGCCTACACATCAATATATCATATATATATATATATATATTTTTAATTCCTCAGGTGAACTCTAATGTACAGTCAAAGCTGAAACATATCCAATGTATAGTTAAGGCCAAGATTTATAGTATATCATAGATTTCATGTGAACAATTGATACTAGAATCAACTCTTGAGTTTCTAAATAATTTTTGTTTCTCAAACTTACATGATAAAACGAGGAGAAAAAAGTGTCCTCTGGGTTGGTAGTGGCTATCAACAATGACCAAAAGGGTATCAAATACCATGGAAACCCAGTCTTTCACTGACAGGAAGTGAGGCTGAACCTGCAGATAAAGGAAAACATGAAATGATCATGGGAAAAAAAAAAAAACCTAACCATTGTTTCTAGATCCAAGGTACAATCTCCTTCTGTATAAAAGAATGAAGAGCTATTAAAAACTGAACTTCATCTGCTAGGACCGCATGAAGTAGACCAAAGATTTGACAAATACACATCCTAACCTGCACCCCCCATGTGAATAAAGTTTACCTTTCAGACAGTACTTAGCAGAGGTGAGAGCATGGGGGCTGCAGAACAGAACAATCTGAGTTCCTTATAGTGCTCCTGTATTCAGTGAGGATAATATGGAAGTTTAAAGGGAGAGAGGTGCCGGGAAGGCAAATCAAACCTTCCATTTCTGGCTTGTCATTTCAATAAAGCAGCCAACAAAATGTTTTGACCACTTCTAGCTTTGCTGCTTATTATCACTGTATTTATCATTCACAAATCATCACAACTGCCTAGTCAAATAGATATGAAAACATAAGTGATCTTCAGTTTGGAAAAGAAGTGGAAAGATAATGAAAAAACAAACACATCAACAACAAAACCCAACTCAATAAAAAGAGAACTTGGTTTTAAGAATCAGTCATGACAACAGATGTCAAAAACATTCATTAACTCACATGGTAACACCCAGGTGGTACTGTAAAAGTTGAAATAGTGTTAAGAATCCTTGGAATTAATTCCTTGAATCAGAAAAGATCTGCTTCTTAAGATCTTCAGTTGTTGGTCAAATGCAGAGTTGAATGAAGTTTGAAAACTTCAACTTTAGTCAAATAATGAGGTCTTGAGTTCATGCTGAGTAGAAGTCAAAGGCAAGGTCATCAAGAGTAAAAGAAAAGCCCTGTCTTTGGCTTGGATGGCTTTTCAATGTTTTGTGGACTATGTGCTTTGTGGACAGGACACAGATTCAGCGAACAGAGAATAGGAGCCTAGAGCTCAAACTCTGAGCAAGACCTCCAGTTACTACTGAGGCAAACATCCTGCACCACTGGTAGACCTACATAAATAACACCAAAATAAAGGGGTCCTAGGAAGGCATGTTTACTTTTTAGGTTGTAGATCTACCTAGCATGTTGCTTCTGCTAAAGTATTCCATACCTTTTTCAAGGATATGAAACATTTCCTCTCTAAAAGATTTTTGTCTTCCTTATTATTAAAATAAGACTCTGGCCTTAACTTATATGGTAACTAGCTACATTTTTATCCTTCATGCAAATCCCTTGGCCTCCTTCTCTTCCCCACAGGTTAATATACATGTAGAGATTTTGCCACACATTATTTTTTTGTTTACTGGTAAGAGCGCCCTTTGGGGAATTCCCTCCTTCAGAATTTGAAGTCTGGTTAAATGTTCAGTCAAGCTACTCTTCCTACCCTGCTGAAGGTGTAGGACTGGGACTCATGGGATTCCAAATTTTAAGGGAGTGATGCAAAGACAGTTAAGTGCCTAGAGCTGATCCATCCCAGTAGGAGCAGTCTGCCGAGATGGCTCATCAGTACCTGTGCCTGGACCCCTGTTCTTCGCCCAACTTGGTTTCTAAGCTTTGCCTTCAATTCTGTGCACATCCAGATTCCTTATTCTTCTAGCTCCTTTTTAATTTAAATTAAGAGTTGGTTTCTTGCCCCCAAAGAACCCCCAAAAAGGAACCAAAAAAACCCTACCATGAAAAAAGAATACAAATGGTCCAAAAGGCACTCTGCAGGGACAGAGACAGGCTGAAAAGCATTGAAAAAAAGCCCATTTTTTGCAAGTAGAAGTGAAGTATATACTGATACTCTTGATAATAGTTACCATTACTGAGTATTTACCAGCCATTGTACCTTACATATAGAACTTTATTTAATCCTAACAATAATCCTGTCTGGTAAGTACTATTATCCCCATCTTATAGATGGCAAATAGGCTCTGAAAGGTGAGGAGACAACAATAGGATTTAAATCCTAATACCTGCACTTACTAGCTCTACTCCTACTCCAGAGACTATGTTTTTTAACCACTTGACTATATTGTCTCCAGATAATGATAGCTACCAGATAATGGGGCTTAAAAGGAGAATGAATTCAAGCTTTTTATTTTGACAGATATGAATTATCTGAAAAAGTACATTGCAAATGAACACTGGCCAGCTTGCCACATATTTAATTAAGAAATAAATGCCTTGCAAAAATGAATAGGCACTTTGTCATTGACATCTACAATTAAAATGCAAAGTGCAATTTTTTGCAGTCAGTAAACACTGCTTATTTATCATTTTTTGACAGCACTGTTCACTTTCAGTAAGCCTAGTTAACCTCCTAAGATTGGTTACCATGATGTAATCACAGAAAGACAATCCCTGTTGCATAAAATTGGCACCTTCAAATGGAAATGACCACTTAACTGTGATGGAGAAAGCAAAACAGAAAAGCAGCGAAGAAAAGTGTTTTATAGGACACCAAGGCTTCCGGTGTAAAGGTACATCGGGTAGCAGAGCCCATGACGGTCATCTCCTAAATTCAGGGCCAGGCTTAAGGAAAAGTCTCACTTTTCACACGTTACACAACCAAAGCCCAGTTGGTTCTAATCACCCTTAACTCACCTCCAGGACTCCATCAGAGTCTGAGCAGAGGCTGGCTTCATGTTTGGAAACGACGACAGCGAGGCTGCTTAAGGCTAACAGCGCATTGCCTTTGACCACTGGGCTGTCTCTGTTTAAAAAGAAAAAGAGCCCAAGAGAGGATTTGGGGGCATTAACCAGCAGAAGAGAAGGCGCTATTATAGGGAGGGCAGATGAGGTCAAAAAGCACTTCCACCCCTTCACAGAGCCTTGGAAATGCAGGTCTGTTTGTTCCCTGGAGTTAAAAGCTTCTGTCCTTCTTCTGATGCTAGTGTTAATTTTTAACTCTTCTTATAAATGTATGGTCATTATGCTTTGGGGAACCTAAAAAAAAATCCAAGCTCAGATATCTAAGCTCCTTCTCCCTAAAATGTTTTATTTCATCATTTGACCTTACATTTCCCAAGCCATCTTCTTCAGCATCATCTTCAGTCAATATACATGTATGGATTTATTTTAGAAGCCCAGCCAAGGACAGTTATGTGAATAAGCCCAGCAGAATGGAATTGGTCCCTGGCTTTTCTAAAGCACTGGTATGTGGAACCAACTTCTAGTGAATTGCTTCACAAAGCACACTTCACTAGCAACTTGACACACTGGCGGCTTTCTCCTCCATCATTATCATTTTCCCTTTCTCTCTCTTAAAATGCAAAGCCAGCAACCTTAGAGTCAGTCTGTAACAGAAGATGCAGAAAAGGCTTGTTCTCAGGCAATTTGGACTGAGAGATGTCTTTTTATATCATCCAAATGGTAGTTTTCTAATATTGGCAATAAATCTTCATTTTGACTTCTGAATTTGGTATCAAGAAAACTGAATCTCTTAAATATATTTACTACTTGAAAATGTATATTTAATATTATTCCATAATTCCAAAGTCTTCCTACCGAGTAAAGTCCCCAAGGGGTCACTGATGACACGCTCTTGGCCTGCCGACTCCATCATAACAGAACTCAGGCAACAGGGTACCCTTACCATCAGACACTTCAATTCTCAGTTAGTCCTAGGATTGTGTGTAGTGCTAGTCGCTCAGTCGTGTCTGACAGTTTGTGATCCCATGATTTGCCCATGGGATTCAGCAGGCAAGAACACTGGAGTGGATAGCCATTCCCTTCTTCAGGGGATCTTCTCGACTCAGGGATGGAACCAGGGTCTCCTGCATTGCAGGCACATTCATTACCATCTGAGCTACCAGGGAAGCCGGGTTCCTCCAAACACAGAGAACATTTCTCTGAACCTGGAGCTCGGACCTGAACTTGAACCAATGTGTACATCTGAGGACAACTCTCTGCTTACCCTGGTGCAGGAAGAGAACTGATGCGTGGAGTCCAGATTTGCTCCCCAAGCAAGTCTAGTACATCCAGCCCTAGGCCACAGTTGTGACCGAACATGTGAGTCAGTGAGCATTAACAGGTTAGTATAAACTTGTGTTCTTGCATTTTTGTTTCCATTTGGTAAGAATGGAATTCGGGACTCGTCGTTATCAAGTTCTTCCATCTATCAATTCATCTAATCCTTCCTTCTTTCTCCCGCTCCCACTCTAGGGTTGATTAAACTCAGGAAGGCTTTGTACTCTGGGTCATTTTGTTCACTCCTTCTCCAATCATTTCTCTAAGAGGCCTGTCATATGTTTGATAAGACAACATTTACATCATGGGATGGGGCAGGGGGAAAGAACAGAAAGGAAGACTTGAGGTTGAAGGAGTTTTGCAAGGAGAATTACTGGCAACTCCTATAGCTAATAATAAAATACCAGTAAGTAAGGCAAGATGTGGGCATTCCCAGGTGCCCTAGCCAGAAAACCAGTTAAAATCAAAATTAAATCTTTTATTTCTAATATTCTCTCTTTCCTTTAGCTGACACTATCTTTAAGTCTATTCTGCAAAATGGATCATGAATCCCTGAAGTTAGATTTTTTAAAAAGTTTTAAATTCTCAGTGAATGTATCACCCTGAAGAAATTCTTAGATGGTCACCAGAAATTGCATAACAAATCTTCTAAATCAAGAATATTGGTCTGGACTTTCCCTAGGAGTACAGTGGTTAAGACTTCATCTTCCAAAGCAAGGGGTTCAGATTTGATCCCTGCTTGGGGAGCTATTGTGTACCAAAAACCAAAATATAAAACAAGCAATACTGTAACAAATCCAATAAAGACTTTTAAAATGATCCATATTAAAAAAAATTGTCACAATGACATAAAGTGTCTTTTTAACCCTGAAATTCTAAAAGAGAATTTATCCTCAGTTTTAAAACAGTGCCCCAAATAGCTGTATTTGAAAAGTTTCACTGGTCTTTACATTACTAAGCATGTACTGTTTTTGTAAAATGGAAAAAAAATATAAAGTCACTGGTAATTAGATCTTTGGATGCAGACTAAAAGCATATCTGTAGATTAATCTTTGAATAGAAAAAAAAAGCAAACCATCACACAAGGTATGCTTAGGCCAAGTTACACATTCATAAAGGTACGGTGACTAGGTCTTCATCATCTTTACATTCCCCACAGGCCTTGCATAGTGACTTTCGGAGAGAAGACACTCCGTACATACTCAGTGAGACATATTCAAGGAGGAGCTAGCCAGGTGAAACTCTAGAATTTGTTCCGCAAAAACTCTTCACCTTGTTGATCACATAACTATCCCCAACCAGTCAAGTAGCAGTGACTAATTTGCATAATAACATATCAGCACCAGTACAGTATTTATCTAGGCACCACCACTGACATTTTAATTAAATTGTCCTTTGAAACGGATGCCATTAACCTAATTAAAAAGCTCAAGGAAGGATGAGCTTCGGTGATGCTTTCTTAGGGACAAAGTATTACATTACATATTAGTGAAGTGACCCAATCCTTTGGGGATTTTTATCTTTAGGTTCAAACCTATTTAATTATTAATAACAAAAATAAACTTACATCAGTCTAATCCTGTGACTAGTGTTTTACTTCCTACGTTTAATTTATGCCTCAGAACAAAATAAGCCCTACACTGGCCCAAAGGAGCCTGGTGGCTCAGTGGTAAAGAATCTGCCTGCTTGCCAATGCAGGAGACATGGGTTCAGTTCCTGGGTTGGGAAAATCCCCTGCAGAAGGAAATGGCACCCAGCTCAGGTATTCCTGCCTGGGAAATCCCATGGACAGAGGAGCCTGGCGGGCTCTAGTCCATGCAAAAGAGTTGGACATGACTTAGTGACTAAAACGACAACCACCACCACCTAAGGCGGCCAGAGTCCAAGGAACAGAAGACCAAACTGGCAGGAGGTGAGAAGGGGTCCTCACATGATTGGAGGAAGCCAGTGGGAAAAAGTAAAGAGAAGGCAGCAGAGACCTTACCTATCTCCTGCTCACTTGTGAATCCCTAGTATTGTCAGGATGGTTTTAATAAGACAAGATCCATAAAATACTTTGAAATGTTTGATAAAAGGTAACACCATGAGAACATAAATTATTTTTACTCAATATCACTGGGAATGTGGACATACTTTACTTAGGTATTAGTCATGAAATGATACTTGGCAGATTTGAAGATTAAAGTCTTGGTGAAATAAAATTTTAGAATGGAATCTGCAAAAGCTACTGCAGAGGCAAAATTACAGTTTGTTTTAAATAGAAAGACGCTAGTTTCTTCAGCATTTGAGCTTTTGTTGCAAATGTCAGGGCACTGTTTTTAACAGGAACTAAGTAGACTATTCAATAGAACAGACTATGAAAGGTAAAGGAGGTCCCCATCCCAGCACCTCCTCCCCTCCAGTAAGAAGCTGGATGCCCTCACACTGTGTTTGCAATTCACCAAACTACAGAAGCAGACACAAATGAGTTCCTATAGAACGCTCTCTGTACTTTAGTTTTCATTTTGTCAACAGATACGTCAGCAGGTATTTCCCAGGGCTTCCCACAGAACTGAGGGTAGGGGAGGATTACCACTTCTCTTTCCCGTTATTCAGAGGACATGAGGCTGAACAGTGATCAGGTACCAAGATCAAATGTTACAGCAAACTATCTGTGTAAGAAATTGCCAGTGGAAAATGAACTCTAAGGTAGATTATGTTTTATCAGTTTTTAGGCAAAGCCTATTTAGCTACAGAAGGTTCTGGGAAATGAGAGAGATCAACTATACTGTAGTTAAATATTTCTAGGTAACATGGACTTTCTGTACATATGAAATCCTTTAGGTCAAAGGTATATCTATATTATTTGGTGAATAAGAAGAAAGGAAGTCAAACAGAAATGGCAGCAACTAAGGAGAATAGTGAAAAGAAGTGTATGTAACTGACATGTAACTTACTCCCAGGAAAAATTAGGCAGCATGCTAACAAAGGGACTTGAAGAGATTGTTCAAGCAAGTTCACTAGGGTATAATTTTCTCAGTGAGAGATGGCTTCAGATAAATAAAAAGCCTTAAGGTAGTAATGCTCAAGCTATTTTTGTTAAAGCAATCATAAATATATGATAGAAACTGCCTTTCTTCACATTAGTTTTTAAGTATTAAAAAATTCAATATTTAGATATACTTGGTCCAATAGCACCAGGAGAATAAAAGGCTCTGTCTTAAATTATTTACTGGCTCACACTTGAGATTTAATCTATTTGTAAAACAGACATAACTCACATTAGCAAAGACTTTTTCCCGTGTACTAAACTGTAATCCTTTAAATCTAAGCCAAAGCACAGAGCGTTTTGTAAAGTGTACAACGTGGACATATCTTTGATGTAAAAGTTATGTACCTGTACTGCTTTCTCTGTATTTTCACAGAAAGACATGTAGTAAGAATTAACTGCATATGAGAAAGGACAACGACTGATTTTTAAAAAAGAACTAAAAAGTCCTTTAAAATCCTTATGAAATGCCTGAAAAGGAGAAATTATTCATACCTGGAAGGGGAAAAAGTGTTTATAGAAAATTTCTGGTAAGAGAATAAATGGATCTTACTTTGCAGCTGCTTTGGTGACTTCATCAGTCAACATGTCTCGAACCCTGCAATACAGTTGGAAAACAGGTATGAGATCTTACAGTTGAGCAAGAAAGCAATCTTTTGCTTATTCATCAGTTAACAAGAACTTCTAGCAATGACTCCAGATCTTAAAATTTCCATGTGGAATTTTAGTGTAAGGTGAAAGAACTTAATAAAGGGCTTCACCTCCGAGACAGTCTCATCTGCTTATTCCTTAGATTACTTAATAGGAACAGGGAAGGAGGTGAATGTAACTCATGTATAGGCAATGTTGTCATAACATATACTCTTACACTGAGTGGTGGGTATACAAGTGTCCTTTATATTTACTCTGTTATGGACTGAATGTTTGTGTCTCCTGCTCCAAACTGACATACTGAAACCTTAACTGAAGGTATGGCATCTGGAGGTGGGACCTTTAGGAGGTCGTAAGAGTGAGGCCCTCATGCACGGGATGAGTGTCCTTATAAGAAGACAGACCAGAGGGCTTGCTTTCTCTCTGCTCTCCACCAGGTGAAGCTACAGGGAGATGGCAGCCATCAGCACACTTAGGAGGCAGGACTTCACCAGCACCATGTGGGCTGTCCCCTTGATCCAGGGCTTCCCAGCTCCCACAGCTATGGCAAATACATTTCTGTTGTTTAAGCCATCTGGTCTATGATATTTTTGTTACAGAAGCCTAAACAAGACATTCTCTCTTTTCTACACAGGAGCTCATCAAGACAACAATTTATCACTCCCAAATTATACATAATAGCATTATCACTATGTATGTATATAAAATAAAATTTTAAATGTTGGCTACAATATACATAATATAATTTTATTATGTTTCTATGAAACTAATATAATTTTATATGTCAATCATACTGCAATTTTTAAGAAAACATGGTTATAAAGTTGAACTAAAAAAACTACATTTATGGATTTAAAAGGAAGGTACTGCTGCTAAGTCACTTCAGTCGTGTCCAACTCTGTGTGACCCCATAGACGGCAGCCCACCAGGCTCCCCTGTCCCTGGGATTCTCCAGGCAAGAACACTGGAGTGGGTTGCCATTTCCTTCTCCAAGGCATGAAAGTGAAAAGTGAAAGGGAAGTCACTCAGTCGTGTCCGACTCTTCCTAACCCCATAGACTGCAGCCCACCAGGCTCCTCCGTCCATAGGATTTTCCAGGCAAGACTACTGGAGTGGCCTGCCATTGCCTTCTCCAAAGGAAGGTATGTTCAGTTCAAATATTCATAGGATTTTTTTCATACAAGAGTCTTAAGATAAAGTGAAAAACAATCATCGACAAATTTATATTATGAAGAAGACATCATAAATATTTTCACTATACACTTTAAGTTTCATAAATTTAAAGTTTTTATAACTATATAAATGTTTTACAAATATAAATTATATTTGCATTTAAAAGTAGTTGCATTTAAAATAAAATCTTAGCCATCCAGTACTCTCAGAATGAGTCATTCTTAAGAGCCAACTTCTTCAGATAGTTGCAAACTGATTCTTAAACTTGTACTTTATAAAACCATTTGACAATAAACTTCTCTAAAACATATTGTCCAATCTTGCTCTTCCTAAATGGAGTATACATTCAGTGTATTCTTCTATTGGTCAAAATGGAATATTTACACATGATGACCTGCCTGTATTTCTGCATAGGGTGACAGCCTCCACCAGGTCCCCCCATGCTCCCTTCTCTGCCCACCAGTTCTTACTTCTCCATTTGCATTACTCCCCGTAGCTGGTGAGCACACTGTAACATCTACCGTCTTAGGAAAAGAAGCCCTCCAGCTATTGCCCCATTTCACTGCGTCTCACACCTCAGAACTCACTTAAAAGAACAGTCTATACTTAGGACTCAAGTTTACCTTCTTCCATTCTCTCTAGACCCTTCTATAATTTGGCTTTTGTCCCTACAAAACAGCTCCTTCTCGGTTAGCAATGAGTGTCAAGAGGGCAATCTAGCGCTCAGCTCTCAGTCTCCATCTTCAGCCTCAGAGCAGTGTCTGACACAACCGATTACTCTGCTCTCGAAACCCTTTCTTCCTTAAGCGTTTAAGGTGGCTTTTCAGATTCCATTCTCCCGTGGTTTTCCTCCTACAGTACCAATCACTAACGCTCCATCTGCTTTGTTGGCTCCCTCTTCACCTGCCCTATTTCTAAATGTTGAAGTGCTCCAGGGCTCAGTCCTCTGACCTTTTCTCTGTCTTTGCTCATTCCCTCGATGACCTGATCCAGCATCTCGATGTTAAATGCAGTCGGTATGCTGATGATTCCCAAATTTATATATCCAGCCCTGAACTCTAGACTCATAGTCAACAACCTACTTGATACCTCCAAACTGTAGGTCTCATTAGGCATCTCAGGCTTAGCA
Organism: Nanger dama; assembly: GCA_917880005.1. NCBI lineage: Eukaryota > Metazoa > Chordata > Mammalia > Artiodactyla > Bovidae > Nanger > Nanger dama. Next base: position 356,869 of record CAKJTW010000017.1, read on the forward strand.
TGTCTCAAATCTAATTTCTACTCTAGACAGATCTTTCTGTAGTTTTCTCTATCTTAGTAAATGAGAATGCCATACTTTTACTTATTCATAGTCAAAATCTTAGAGTTATCCTTGACTTCCATTTCTCTCTCACATCCTTGATTCCATATGTCAGCATGTATATTTGGAATAGTATAGCTAACATACCACTCCCCAGATTATCATTTTCAGAAGATGAAATTAAAACCATGTGTAAAGGAAAATAGCAAATAGGAAGCAAAATCCAAATGCTTAATCTCTAATCTTAAATCCAATGTCATAATGTTTGAAATTGCATTGCTATTTTTAAAATGAATCTGGGAAATATAACTTAAATAGAATTATTTAAACATGCGAGTACACACACACATACACACACACACAAGCTTCTGCTTGTCTACAAGTGACAATTGTTAGTAAATTAAAAACTGAAACCCAAGTAACCTTTGAACAGATTTTTATATTAAAGAAATCTGTGGCTACAGGCAAAGTTATTTATTAGATTCTGGGCACTTAGATTTAGGCTGCTGTAACACTAATCTGACAAGGTATTCATCCCAACCTATGTAACAATTTAAACTGCTTTTAATGTGCCAGCACTTGCACATTTCTAGATAATATAGTGGGAATTCACTGGGGGATGTCTGCCAAAGAAATTAAAGTCTTAACATGGTAAAGTTGTTTCTAGTAATGAAGATGTGTTGAGGAGGGAAGAGCAGGGCAGCGGAAGGTATTCTTTGACTAAATGAGTGAGAAAAACATTCAACCTTTATTCAAAAGCATGTAAAATAATCAATTATGGGAAAAAGGGAAAAACAAACCATTTCCACACTGCTTAAGAAAATAATAAAAATATATAAAATCCATGAGTAACGCTCTCCTTCTTTTATCTGGGAGAAGGTGAAAAATATATCCATCACATCTTTGGCCACTGCCCACTTAGGCTCATAGGGAGGTTAAAATGCCAACATTTAAGTCTTTAAAGGTAGTTCCCTTCTCCTTCACAGTTCATTTCCCATGACAAATAATGAGCACAGAAAGCCATCCCCTTACCAGAGCCAGGCTGTGGTTTTTTTGTACTGCACCTCTTCAGGTCCTTCTTTTCCATGTTTTAACTGCAATTCCAGTTCTCCTATCCTTCCCTGCAAAAAGCACAGTATCCATCAGCATGCAAACTCTATGGCCAAAATGATCTTAAAATTTCTTCGGAAAACACTTAGGTAACAGATGGATCCTTTCCCAAGTAGCCTTTAGGTGTTCCTGATAAAATAGCAGATTATGACACAGGATGTGTAAGGAGAGAGAGTTATATGACTGCTAGGGATTTCCACATTCACCAAATAAGTATATCCTGGAGCAGTTGTATATTTGGCAAATTTAGTGCAGAGCATTAAATGTTGGGATATCTATTAAAAGCAGATTTGAAGTTCATAGGCCCCATTCAACAAATCCTCCATATAGTAATAATCTGACTGTGTCAGCAGCTGCTAATTTGAACTGACACAATACTGAGATTGGATTACCAGCATTACAACAGAACGGTTAGAAAATGAGTAAGAAGTACATAATACTTAAGATTTAGGTAAGGTGTAACAAAAATTATCAAACAGCTGCACACTACATTTCTATTTCTTGACTAAACTTACAGACATAATTATCAACCAGTACTAGGCCAATACACACACACACACACACACACACACACACACACACACACACACACACACACACATAGCTAATATCATCATCCTGTTAAAGGCAAACCTTCAAATATTTATTTCCTGTTTTATATTTTTTTACACTCAGAATTATTTTGATCAGATGCTTCCCCTTTCCTGCATCACTAGTTAAATTATTTAAATGTAGTTAAAATCCTGGTTTATTGATATACCTTGAATCAAACAAGAACTTATTATTATGCATTACAGAGTAATACCAAACTGTTTTCAGAAGTGTTTTGTGTGGCTTTTGTTCCTACTAGCAGTAAAAGATTTCTGGCTATCTCACATCCTTGACAGCATTTGGGATTGTCAGGCTTTTAAATTCTTACCATTTTGGGGAGTGTGAAAATGGGACGCATTACAGTTTTAATTTTCATTTTACTATTTGCTGAGATTAAGCATCTTTCCAAATGTTTAAAGACTATTCGGGTTTCTTATTCTGTTCATTTTTCTATTGGTTGATTTTTCTTATAGATTTTAGAGTTCTAGGGTGTGCTCTCGAAGAAGGCAATGGCACCCCCACTCCAGTACTCTTGCCTGGAAAATCCCATGGATGGAGGAGCCTGGTAGGCTGCAGTCACTAAGAGTCAGACACAACTGAGCGACTTCACTTTCACTTTCATGGATTAGAGAAGGAAATGGCAACCCACTCCAGGGTTCTTGCCTGGAGAATCTCAGGAATGGGGAGCCTGGAGGGCTGCCATCTATGGGGTCAACTGAAGCGACTTAGCAGTAGCAGCAGCAGTAACAGTAGGCTGTGCTCTACAGAAGAAAAACGTATCTCTCTATATATTCTAGAGAGGGAAGCAATACAGCTTTAGGTTAAGGATGTGGTTCTGAAATCATGATGTCCTGACCTAATGGCATTTCTATTTGTGTGCTATGTAAATTTGGGCAAGTTACTTCACCTCTCCAAGCTTCAGTTTCCATTTGTAAAATATAGCAAACATTTGACTTATGGTATTACAGGATCACATTAAATAATGTGAAAAAGGGTCTATTTAGTATAGTGACTAGGAATAATTGCTACCACTATCAGGTCTGCTGTAAAAAACAAATCCCCCTTATTATCTTCTTATAAGCTATTCTCTCATGAATATATATGTATATAAAACCTTCTTGAAATAATTCATATTTTTAATCTGCATACCCTCAAAGAGTAAAAGGTTCCCCAAAATGTAACATCCAGACTATACAGTTGCACGTCCCTGTATTTCTCTCATACACTCTCGTTACTGGCCTGTAAACTCATTGACAAGGACAAGGGCAATTTATCCAGCTAAGGAGGCCCTGTATTTGTACAACCTCCAGCACACAGGGTTCACCAGTTCAGCACACTGAGATCTGTGGGCATCTGTGGGCATTCTGTTCACGTCCTTCATAGTTTCTATTTACTTCAGTCAGTGTCCATCCCCACCTCTGTGTTTTCAATGATAGAATTCTGACCTTTTCATTCTCCCTCTGTCTCTTGGAGCAAGGTATCAGAGATGGTCAAACTGGCAAGATATTAATATTTAATATTGATTGTAGCCTTGAGATGGTCAAACTGGCAAGATATTAATATTTAATATTGATTGTAGCCTTCTAGGAGGGTAGGCAAAACACAAAATCATGCCTATTGCCTACCTCTGTTTATTATGCTTCTTGAATCATTCCTATTATGCTTCCTAAAATATTTACATTCCATAATGCTTTTCATAAAAGATAAGAAATTAAAAGGTTAAAAATCATTCAGAAATAAACGAAACACAAAAAGGCCAGTATACGTGCAGCCTCTTGAGAAGGTCTACTTTTCTGATCTCTTTTGTAGCCATAAATCAGTACAACTCTATTATGACTAAGTACATTTTTCATTTTTCCTTTCTCAGAGTTTTGGTTCTTCTCAGTCTTCTCTTCTGAAAGGTCTCTAACTCCTTCCACCCAGTCAATGTTAGGCTATTTATTCAGACCCACTTTGCCACCAAATTCTTCACCTACTGATATGAGATTCAGTGGCATTTAACTCGGTCTCCTCTGCTTCTGGCTAACAGCTATGGTTAAGAAGAGGGGTGAGGTGGGCGGAACACTTGTTGGGAGAGAAAAGGCTGAAATGATCACTTCAACTGAGATTTTTGGATGGCTTGTAGATTTCAACTATTAATTTATCCATTCATCTTCCTTAAAAAAAATACCCTCAGCCTGTATAACTACAATTGGCTGATTACGGTGAGCAATTTTGCCTGATTCTGAACTTGCACACTGAAAACAACCTTTACAAATAGTCAAAGAATAATTTACTAGTAGTCACAATTCCTGACTAGTTTTGACTTCAGATTATTGTGTGGCCAGCTGACCAACACAGGAAACAAGTATCTTCAGTCAACCTATTTTTAACCCCTCTGTCCTGTCTGAGATCATAGTCATAGTCCCTAAGGACACTTTACGCAAAGGTTGGAAACCTTAACCTCCTTAGCATCCCTCAAAAGGAGCAAGGTCAAGTTGACTGGATGGCATCTGTACCAAAATGGACTCAAAACTGTCAGTCAACCTGTAGCTGCATTTTTCAACTTCATGGGAAGAAATTAAAATACCTCCCCATGTCAATCACTTTGATATGCTTATAATTCAAAATCCCATGTTCTTGTGGGAAATTAGATGAGGCTAGAAGCTGATGCCCAAGCGAAAGCCACTGGAAGTGTTCAAATTGCAAACTTATTCACATTAGAGTCAACCTCCAGGAAATAATGCAGAATTTACCTTTCAGAGTGTTTCCCAGGCTTATTGAATAAAACATGGCTCCTCTAAATGATGTTCTAGTCTACAAAACATGTCTAGCACCAGATGGAAGTAACTACGCCGCCTGTACCAAAGAGCTATCCTCCAGGACGGAAATTCTTGATATAGATGAGGAGTTTGGCAGTCGCTCTAATTCTTCTAAGATCCTGTAAATTCTATTTAAGTGTGTGGGCTCATTTAAAACAACAACAACCTGTTGAACACTTAAAATGCATTAGCATATCAAGTAATACTGATAGCCTATAGAGCACTGCAATACTTTTAAAATAATACTGAAAATCTTTTTACAGCCCCTACTTTGAGTTTCACCTCTTAATCACCAATTCTCACCAGAATTAGACTTATTAGAAATCCAAAGGAAAGAGATTTTAATTGATAAATAAATACACATAAAGATACATACTGTCACAGACAACAATAAAAAGGCAGAATAATTGACCTGTATTATTACAAATACTCAGCTGGATTTTCATAAATTGATCTCAAAAATATTAAACCAATTTGCATTATTTGTAACAACTAATGATGGTGTTGGGCTGCCCAGGTGGCTCAGTGGTAAAGAATCAGCTTGCCAAAGCAGGGGACGCGAGTTTGATCTGTGAGTAGGGAAGATTCCCCTGCAGAAGGAAATGGCAACCCACTCTAGTATTCTTGCTTGGGAAATCCCATGGACAGAGGAGCTTGCAGAACGACAGTCCATAGAGTTGCAAAAAGTCGGAGGCACACAATGATGGTGTTAGGGAAAAAGCATGACATGGTGGCAAAGGCTGTGGCTCTGGAATCAGACAAATCGAGGTTAAGTTCTCAGTTCAGTTCAGTCGCTCAGTCAAAAGCATGACATGGTGGCAAAGGCTCTGGCTCTGGAATCAGACAAATCCAGGTTAAGTTCTCAGTTCAGTTCAATCGCTCAGTCGTCTCCGACTCTGCGATCCCATTAATCGCAGCACGCCAGGCCTCCCTGTTCATCACCATCTCCCGGAGTTCATCCAGATTCACGTCCATCCAGTTCGTGATGCCATCCAGCCATCTCATTCTCAGTCATCCCCTTCTCCTCCTGCCCCCAATCCCTCCCAGCATCAGAGTCTTTTCCAATGAGTTAACTCTTTGCATGAGGTGGACAAAGTACTGGAGTTTCAGCTTCAGCATCATTCCTTCCAAAGAAATCCCAGGGCTGATCTCCTTCAGGATGGACTGGTTGGATCTCCTTGCAGTCCAAGGGAAGCTCAAGAGTCTTCTCCAACACCACACTTCAAAAGCATCAATTCTTCGGCACTCAGCCTTCTCCACAGTCCAACTCTCACATCCATACATGACCACAGGAAAAACCATAGCCTTGACCAGACGGACCTTAGTCGGCAAAGTAATGTCTCTGCTTTTGAATATGCTATCTAGGTTGGTCATAACTTTTCTTCCAAGGAGTAAGTGTCTTTTAATTTCATGGCTGCAATCACCATCTGCAGTGATTTTGGAGCCCAAAATAATAAAGTCTGACACTTTTTCCACTGTTTCCCCATCTATTTCCCATGAAGCAATGGGACCGGATGCCATGATCTTCGTTTTCTGAATGTTGAGCTTTAAGCCAACTTTTTAACTCTCCTCTTTCACCTTCATCAAGTGGCCTTTTAGCTCCTCTTCACTTTCTGCCATAAGGGTGGTGTCATCTGCATATCGCAGGTTATTGATATTTCTCCCAGCAACCTTGATTCCAGCTTGTGTTTCTTCTAGTCCAGCATTTCTCATGATGTACTCTGCATATAAGTTAAATAAGCTGGGTGACAATATACAGCCTTGACGTACTCATTTTCCTATTTTGGAACCATATTATTCCATGTCCAGTTCTAACTGTTGATTCCTGACCTGCATATACATTTCTCAAGAGGCAAGTTAGGTGGTCTGGTATTCCCATCTCTTTCAGAATTTTCCACAGTTTATTGTGATCCACACAGTCAAAGGCTTTGGCATAGTTAATAAAGCACAAATAGATGTTTTTCTGGAACTCTCTTGCTTTTTCCATGATCCAGCGATGTTGGCAATTTGATCTCTGGTTCCTCTGCCTTTTCTAAAACCAGCTTGAACATCAGGGAGTTCATGGTTCACATATTGCTGAAGCCTGGCTTGGAGAATTTTGAGCATTACTTTACTCGCATGTGAGATGAGTGCAATTGTGCGGTAGTCTGAGCATTCTTTGGCATTGCCTTTCTTTGGGATTGGAATGAAAACTGACCTTTTCCAGTCCTGTGGCCACTGCTGAGTTTTCCCAATTTGCTGGCATATTGAGTGCAGCACTTTCACAGCATCATCTTTCAGGATTTGAAACAGCTCAACTGGAATGCCATCACCTCCACTAGCTTTGTTCGTAGTGATGCTTTCTAAGGCCCACTTGACTTCACATTCCAAGATGTCTGGCTCTAGATTAGTGATCACATCATCATGATTATCTGGGTCATGAAGATCTTTTTGTATAGTTCTTCCATGTATTCTTGCCACCTCTTAATATCTTCTGCTTCTGTTAGGTCCAGACCATTTCTGTCCTTTATCAAGCCCATCTTTGCATGAAATATTCCCTTGGTATCTCTAATTTTCTTGAAGAGATCTCTAGTCTTTCCCATTCTGTTCTTTTCCTCTATTTCTAGCTTTCTCATTTACTGACTGTTGGGTTGTGTGCTGTTTGCTTTGCTTTCCTACTAACCCTGCTTTCCCATCTATAATCCCATTCTATATGAGGATGGGATTCATACCTACTTCAAAGGGCTTCTGTAAAAATGAATTGAAATACTAAATGTTACATGTTGGCAGGCATACATTAGTCATTTAATGAAGGTCTTATTATGAAAAGGAAACCATAGAGTATTTTTAAAAATCAATTGCTTGTCATCTGCATGTTATATACCATGAGTGTATGCTTAGCTGCTCAGTTGTGTACAACCCTTTGCAACCCCATGGACTGTAGCCTGCCAGGCTCCCCTCTCCATGGGATTCTCCAGGTAAGAATACTAGAGTGGGTTGCCATTCCCTTCTCCAGAGGGTTTTCCCAACCCAGGGATCAAACCTTGGACTCCTGCACTGCAGGAGATACTTTACTGCCTGAGCTACCAGGGATGCCCATGTTATACCACAATCCTGTCCTATTTGACTTTCCTTATGCTAACAGCTAAATAAAATTCTCAGGTCATTCTGCAGGAGAAGGAGTTATTCTTGCTGCTTCCAGGTGCCTGTACTGGAGTACATCCTCTATTAAAGCATCAAAGACTGAATATATTGTAGCAAGGTTTTAAGATGCAAACATGAATGCTGAGATGCTTAGTCATTCCTCTGACCCCACCTCCATCCGTTAGGACAGTGGTCCCCAACCTATTTGGCATCAGGGACCAGTTTTATGGAAAACAATCTTTTCATATACCAGTAGGTAGGAGGAAGGTGGTCTTGGGATGATTCAAGCACATTATATTTATTGTGTACTTTATTTCTATTATTATTATTACATCAGCTCCACCTCAGATCATCAGGTATTAGATCCCAGAGGTTGGGGACAACTGTTATATTTAACCACAACACCTTATTTCTTAAGACTTCATAAAAATCTTATTGGGGCCATCAATTTCTTAAGTAATTTAGATTTTTTTTTCTATCATTCTTAACAATGAATTTTAAGCTAGGAAAAGGGATTAAGTTTTTTTTTTTCTCATATTGTTAATTGTTTATATATTCCAAAACTGGTTAAAATTATTTCTAATTTTTGAAATTAACAAACTATAACTTACCATATTATTGGAATAAAGGAAGTCAAAATAAGCATAATTCATTTATTTAGCGAGCACCTACTATGTTTTAGACATGTCAGGTTCTGGAGAGACAACAGATAGGAAAACAGCTTCTGACTGGAAGGAAGAGAGACAAATGGAGGGTGACCCTGGACACATAACTAAGGTGAGGAGGGCTTCTAAAGGGAAGCATGGGTTCTAAGGAAGCATATGCGAGGGCAGACAACCCTGCGGGGAGAGGGGAGGCACACAGATAAAACTATAAAGAACAAGTAGAAATTTGCCATTCCAACATGTGCCCCTTAAACCACCATGACTAACTATACATACAAAGTGAAACTTACTCTTGTGTTGGGGGCCAGTGTGAGGAACTCCGCCCATGGCAAAGGTCATGAGGAAAAAGAAGCTTGGCATACGCAAAGGCGTGATCAAGCCTCAGGAGATCCCCTGTTCCCGAGCATCTACCCCAAAACCAGAGTACTTTACGGGGAGCTCTCCCCCCATAACCATTTCTCTCGGAGAAGGAGTTAACTTGCAGCCCCAGTTAATAAAAATTCCTGGGCGTGACAAGAGTGTTTCAACTTACGAACTCTGAAGGTTCTCTCGCCTGCCTGATCAGGTTGTCCAGCCGCATGTGATTGTTTACAGCCTCCCAACTGTGAGAGGCATGGGATGCTTTAAAACTTTCTAAATACAGACTCTTTTGAGAAGTTAGAAGATTATTAGTATAGTATTAGTGGGTTGATTAGGAATTATATTGGTGAAGGGTTTTTTCATTTGTCATGCCAATAATTACTAATTCCCTGCCTTGGGTGTGACAAGGGTGGCTCAGGTCAAACCTCTCTGCTGACAGACTAGCTTGTGTGACAACCTCTCAACCATAAACAGCACAGAGAGTTTGGAGTATTAGCACAGGGCTTTTCTCATTTGATTGCCGCCAGGCCTTCATATCCTTAGGCACCTGGGAATATATTAATCAATGTATTTGGAATATAGAAAAGGAAATATAGTAGTTTTTGATGTTAGCAATACCAGACTTTTTGAGTTAATGAATTTTCTCTTTTGTTATAGACTACTGTACTTTGTTATAAATCACTGTGTCCTTGCTATCAAAAATGTAAACTTATCACTATCTTAAGACTAAATAGATTGTAAAGGGAACATTGGTGAAGGGTTTTCATTTGTTGGGCTGATGTTTGCTGCTAAGTCTTCATATTCCCTGCCCTTATAATAAATATAACTAGCATATAGGAGAAATAAGTATTAACCTTTAAGCATATAGGAAAAATAAGTATTAACCTTTAAGACTAATCATATTAAACCTTAGGTTAAGTAAATTCCTTTCTTGATTGTAACTCACTACACCCTCACCCTTATAGGAATGCAACTTTATTTGGAGGGTGGTGCCTTGGAAAAATAAGCTTTCTGGTTAACTGACCAGTATCAGAAAGGGCCATAAAATGTCAGCGGACCTCATGGTCAGAAGATGATGTAAAAACTCTTAAGACCTTTGTATCATTTTATATGAAACACCTGATTGTGACAAGGGTCAGGTCTGCTGACCCCGCGTGACTCTGTATTCATCCCTATGTGTAACAAAAGGTATATAAACAAACCTGAAAAATAAAGAAATCGGATCAGTTCCAGAAAGACTGATTCCCTCATGTCGTTCCTTTCTGCTCCCCAATTTTCTGGCTGAATTCCCATCTGGAGCGTGGGTGCCCTCCATGCAGATGGTACAAATTCCCTGTCCAGAATTTTATTGGTACCCCACGTAAACCAAGTTATTCAGCCCCTTTCTCTCTCTCTTTCTATTTTCCGGTCGAATTCCCATCTGGTGCATAGGACCCACCAAGCCTACTAATTTTGCCTGGGCTTCTAAGATCAGACCGGGGGGTGGGGGGGCCTCAGTGCCTCCTCTCCTTCGGGAGAACGGGAAGACGCCTGCGCCCTTCGTAGGTGGTGATTGGTACCCTGTGTTAACCAAGTTATTTGGCCTCTTTTTCTCTGCTAAATTCCTAGTCCCTCTCTATCTGTAATTAAATAAGTTTTTCCTAGGACGCCTACTCCGTCCCCACCTTCGAATTACCCTGGATCCACCGGGGCTGGACCCCGGCACTCCTGGAATTTGACAAAAAGGGAAAAGCTGCAAAAGAGCCTTGAATAAGCAAAGGGAAGTGGCAGTGCCTGCAATGGAAGAACAGTGTAGGTAAAAGTCAAACGGTTAGGGTATACTTCCTGGTCGTCCAGTGGCTAAGACCCTACATTCCCAACGCAGTGGGCCTAGGTTCGATCCCTGGTTGGGGAACTAAAAATTAAGAGCTTAGGGAAGACATGCTGTGTTTAGGAAAACAAAGAAATTGAGCAAGGTTGAAAATGCAGGGGAAGGGTTAAGACATAAAGCTGGAGTCATAAGCAAGTCTAGATGGAGAGGGGCAGGTACAAGATGATGAACTCAGTCTGGGATGTGCTCAAGTTGAGGTGCTGTGGTCCAGCCATGGGGGACATCAGGCACAATAACAGACATTCGCCAAGCAGCAGGGCACAGGAGAGAAGCATTCAAGAGGGAGCTCTGGAAGGAACACACATTTGGGGGCGGGTGGGCATCACATTTAAAATTTCAGTGCAGTTATATATGTATGCTTCACATTCTTTTATGAGCAAAAATAACCATTGCATTTTTATTGGACTATAATCACTTTAAAAGGTGTTCGTTTCTGCTGTACAATGAAGTGAATCAGCTATATGTATATATGTTTCCCACCCCTCTTGAGCCTCCCTCTAAGCCACCGTCATCCCACTTCTCTTGGTCATCAGAGCAACCAGCTGAGCTCCCTGTGCAATAAAACAGCTTTCCACTAGCCACATGTCACACTTGGTAGGGTGTATATGTCAAACCTAGTCTCCCTATTTGTGCCAGCCTCCCATTCCCTGCCTGAATCCACATGTCCATTCTTTAGTCTGCCTCTCTATTCCTGCCCTGCAAATAGGTTCATCTGTACCATTTTTCTAGATGCCACATATTTGCATTACTATAAATCAGAAAGAAGAAAACAGCTGCATTTTTGATAATGCTATTTTCCTAAGTGCTTTTACATTAAATACATATTTGCAGTAAACCTTAAAAAGGGACAGGCCTTAAAGCAAGCCATCCCATGATTTCATTACCTGTAAAATGGCATGATAAGCACGAGTCATATATGCGAGCCAGGCCTGGGGGAGAAAAATTGCCCGGTGCCACTCGGAAAGCTGGATATGAACCTGTGGGGAAAATGTACCAGAAGTCAGGCTGCACAATATTAAAACAGAACAAAATGAAAACTGTATCAGGAACTCTTTCTTTCCCTTCATTTCAATGGTTCAGATTCTAAAACAAACCAAATCCGTCTAGGATCATAACCGTAAATAAGATCTTGTGGAGATTTTCAAAGGAGAGGAGTTTAGAGTCCTGCAAAGACAAAATAAAATAAGCCTGGAATTTTCTAAATTAAAGCAAATAAAATCCTACAATGACCACAAGTTAAGATGCATGTGTAATACAAATATGTCTTTGAAAATTAGGGAGAAACTCTAGAAAGCCTCTTGTCAATGTCAGGAAACTAGGTTTTGTCTAACAAATCCCCCTAGTAATTTTAAATAAAAATAAATATTGCTCACATCCTGGACTTCCAATGTGACAGTTTATGAAGTAATAAACTTAAATTGCCAACAGAAATATCATGTTGTGTAGAGACCGTCGTGGTAAGAGCATGCAAATGAGTCCCGCACACAGCAATTGTGCACACCACTAGATAAATGCCCTTTAATCAGTATGGGTAAACAAGAGAAAAATGATACAGGCCAACACTGAAATCCTGTTTCTGAAGACGGGCCCAGACAAAACATCTGGTTTTCATAGTCATTTCTGTTTCTACCTATTAGTATACGGCTATCTTGCAACGAATCTTGCCAAGGTCTGCTTCTGTTAAAGAAAGATCACTCAAGAAAAAAACAGTCACCATGCATCACATTTCATGTTTCCTGTAACTCATCTCATCAAACTCAAACAACGGAAGCTTCAGTCTGTGTCTCACAGACAAACAACAACAACAAACGCACAAAAAGGACAAATTTCTATATGATTGCTCCAGGATCATGATAACTACAGTATTTATGGAGACTTTTACTATATGACAGGAATTAATTTTCTCAAGTGCTTTGTGATAGGGAAGAGAAGAGCCTCGCCTCTCTGAACTGGGTTGGTTTCCATGGCTTCTGGCATTGTCTTTCATCCCTGTCTCAGTGTGGGCCTACAACAAGCAAGGGACTATGGAAGGATATGAGGATTATAAATCGATCAGTGACTGCAGAGGGTTCAGAAATGGGCAGAGGGAGTCACAAATGGACATAAATAGATTATGAAGCGTCTGTGGGAACAAAGAGATCAGTTCTATCTGAAATCTACACCCCTCATCCCATTGCTTCTTTTTTAAAAATCAGATACTCAAACAGTATGAAAGAGATATTCAGATCATGAAATAAACTTAAAAAATTATAAAGACAGGTTTCTTGCTTTTCTGGTTAAGTACTCATTCTGTCAAGTAGAGTAGGGGGAGCCTTGTCGACATATTAACAAAACTCGAAGGAATAAACCCACCAATTCCTGCCTCTTCTCTCATTGTTCAGGAGGCTGTGGAAGCACTAATTAGCCCTTGACCTTGCTCTGTTTCCAAAATGTGGGGACTTCCCTTTAACTTTTTCCTATCAATTCTGTTTTCTTTTCATAAAATAGATGAATAACCTTTGAGTTCTATTTTGAGATCTGGATTACACAGAAAGAAAACCAACACCACAACTAAAACTTTTACCTCTTACTCCAGAACTTCAAAATATCTTAAAATTTTGCTGCCAAATAATCCACAGACATCATTGCACAACTGAGAATATCCATGTGCTGTGTGCTAAGTCACTCAGTCATGTCTGACTCTTTGTGACCCTATGGACCATAGGCTGACAGGCTCCTCTGTCCATGGGATTCTCCAGGCAAGAACAGTGGAGTGGGTTGACGTGCCCTCCTCCAATGGATCTTCCGGACCAGGGATCGAACCCAGCTCTCTTACACCACCTGGGAAGCTCAAGTCTCGGCAAACTGGCAAAGAGAGCACTGAATGTTTTTGGAAAGACAATGATCTCAATTGCTTCTTAAACTTGAGTTAAGAAAAGAAAGTAGTATGAAAAAAATGTAAAGGTAAATAAGCAAATCAAATGTCAAGCTTCTAAGAACAAAGACGCTCAAGCCAGGAAACCTATTTAAAAGGAGGTTATAAACTGAAGGTTAAAGCTACTCCTCCTGCTGTGACTCAGACCACATCTGAGGGTGGGTACAGGGAGGCAGTCAGGCTTGAGCCTAGACATCAGCCTGAACTCCCCCAGGTTTCCTGAGACTGTGCCTAGCCTTTGTGTTCTGTGGCGTTAGCTGGGGCCAACCTCCTGTAAAAGGCACTCTCTCACTTTTCACTACAGAGAGAGACTTGGGGCAGCGGCTTGCACACGGCCATGCCCTTACCCTCCAGCTGCGCCACACACACAGGGCTTCCTTGGCCATTCTGAACACAAACGCAGTTTAGGGTCCCGTTCCAATCCAATACATAACCCTCCCGTATAAGTTAATGTTTCTAGGCTGACAAATAGAATTAGCATTTTTAAAGTATGAAAATCATGTCATTTGCTATACTTGTGAGAAGCCTTTGAAGGAAAGCCCATCAACAAACCAGTTCCAAATCATGACGTTTCAACCCTGTTATTCAACAGATGATAAAGCAAGGTTCTCAATGTATGTTTTCTAAGACTAACTCTGCATACCCATGCAATGACAGGTGTCTGATGGACTGCTGGGGTGAGCAGGTTCTATGATTCAGGAAAGAGTAAGAGTTTCTGTGTGTAAGAGGAAGTACTAAGTATAATGAAACATTACTGCATATGCCTAAAAGAAGAGACCACATTATGGAAATATGCAAATAGAAGAAAGGGGGGAAAGAAGGATAATAAGGCCAGAGTGGGGACAGAAGCAGATTACAGGACCAATAGGATGATCAGTGTATCTCATTCAGAAGGTGAAGCCTGAGTGAAAACTTGAAGATGAAGATGTAAAAACAAAGGAAAGTGCTGGTGGGAATGGAAAATGGTTCAGCTGCTATGGAAAACAGTTTGCTGGTTCCTCAAAAAGTTAAACATAGAATTGTGACCCAGCAATTCCACTCCTGGGCTTGAATCTGCCTGCAAACACAGGAGACTCAAGAGACATGGGTTCAGTCCCTGGGTTGGGAAGATCCCCTGAAGAAGGAAATGGCAACCCACTTCAGTATTCTTACCTGGAAAATTTCACAGACAGAAGAGCCTGGTGGGCTACAGTCCACAGGGTTGCAAAGAGTCAGACACAGCTGAGCATGCACACACACAGACACACACACAGCTCCACTCCTAGGTATATACCGAAAAGAACTGAAAATACATATTCAAACAAATAGTGTAATACACACTCCAGCAGCACTTTCAGAATAGGTGAAAGGTGGAAATAACCCATAAATGAATTTGTTCATGAAAGAATAAATGGATGAACAAAAAAATGAGATATCCACAATGGAATATTATTCAGCCATAAAAAGGGATGAAGTACTAATGCAGGCTACAACATGGATGTACCTTGAAAACGTGATGTGAAAGTGAAAGAAGCCAGACACAAAAGGTCACATATTATACGATTCCATTTATATGAAATGTCCAGAACAGGGAAATCCATACAGATAGAAAGCAACTTAGTGGTTGCCAGGGATGGGGAGATGAAGAAGTGGGAGGGAACATTTAGTGTATACATGGTCTCATTTGAGGGTGATGAAAAGGGTTTAGAGCTAGATAACGGTGATGGTTACTCACTGAAAAGGTACTAAATACCACTGATCTACACACTTGAAGCCTTAAAATGGTTAGTTTGATGTTACATGACTTTTAATTCAATCAAAAAAACAAAATAAAAGATAAGGCATAGGTCCCTAAAGTGGCTGCATGGTTCACTGTCTCAGGAACAGAGGGAGGCCAGTATTATGAGCACAGAGAAGCAAAGAGGAGAGTGGAAAGAGAGAGGGCTGGTGAGCCAACAGGAGAAAGGAAAGCCTTCTAGGGCAGTTCTCAGGACTGGCCTTTACTCTCACTAAAGGGGGAGTCATAAAGCTTTGAGACAAATAATATGATCTAATCTAGACTGTAAAAGGATCTTATGGACTGTTCTACTGAGAAGAGACTATAGTGGGCAAAGGTCAAAGCAGAGAAATCTGCTCAGAGGCACCTGCAAAATTACAAGTAAGATATTGGTGGCTCAGAGTGGTATCATTTAGACTGTAGAATAATACTTTTCAAGTATTTAGTTATGTAATTTTTCCACCTCACCCCAAATGTTAAGTAAAATGCCAATATATAAAGCACCAATCAGAGAAGCAGAATTTGTCTAGAGGAAGTAAGGAGGAAGGTTGCAGGCTGGGTGCTCAGCCCTCATGATGATCTCAGTCTGCTCTGCGGTGGGCCCTCGTGAGTGCTCATGCACGCATGCTCAGTCGTGTCTGACTCTTTATGACCCCATGGACTGTACAGCCCACCAGGCTCCTCTGTCCACAGGATTCTCAAAGGCAAGAATACTGAAGGGGGTTGCCATTTCCTTCTCCAGAGGATCTGCCCAACCCAGGAACAGAACCTGCATTTCTTAGCCTATGCTGGTCCTTAGAATTCTTTAAAATGCAGTTTTAACTAGAGGCACATAAGAGAGATCAGTGGTTGTCAGGAGATGGGGGAGCACAGGAGGGGCTGACTGCAAAGGGGCATGGGGCGACTTTAGGGTACTGGAACTGTCCTTATCCTGACTGTGGTACTGATTAAGATGAATGTGTTCACTTCTCAAAATTCATAGAACTATACATTAAAATTGGAGAAACCTACCATATGTATACAACTCAATAAAATAAAATTTAAAATACGTAGTTTGAAAATGACCACTTTTAGAACATGTACTTCTCAAACATTCACCTCCCACTATCTAATACCCTCCGTACACTTCTTTGGATCATCATTCAAAAGCCACTCTCTCTCTTATCATTCCTCTATCAACATTACCCCATCAATATTGCAGTCACCCAGATTTGAAATTTCTGATTTATCCTGGACTTCTCCCTTGCCTCCAACTCAATTGTCAACTCTACCTCTGAAATGTTCACTACGTTTCTCCCTACTTTCTTCCTCACTGAGTTAGTCCTAATTCCTGTCTTAATTACTGAGGCCACCTAGCTCATGGCACCCCATTCCAGTGCTCTTGCCTGGAGGATCCTATGGACAGAGGAGCCTGGTAGGCTGCAGTCCATGGGGTCGCTAAGAGTCGGACACGACTGAGCGATTTCACTTTCACTTTTCACTTTCCTGCATTGGAGAAGGAAATGGCAACCTACTCCAGTGTTCTTGCCTGGAGAATCCCAGGGACGAGGAGCCTAGTAGGCTGCCGTCTATGGGGTCACGCAGAGTTGGACACGACTGAAGCGACTTAGCAGCAGCAGCAGCTCATCTCTGGCCTCATTAATTAAGACAGGAATTAGGACTAACTCGGTGAGGAAGAAAGTAGGGACAAACATAGTGAGCATTTCAGAGGTAGAGTTGACAACTGAGTTGGAGGCAAGGGAGAAGTCCAGGATAAATCAGAAATTTCAAATGTAGGTGACCGCAATATTGATGGGGTAATGTTGACAGAGGAATGATAAGAGGGAGAGTGGCTTTTGAATGATGATCCAAAGAAGTGTACAGAGGGTATTAGATAGTGGGAGCAACTTCACTTTCACTTTTCACTTTCATGCATTGGAGAAGGAAATGGCAACCCACTCTAGTCTGGAGAATCCCAGGGACGGGGGAGCCTGGTGGGCTGCCGTCTATGGGGTCACACAGAGTCGGACACAACTGAAGTGACGTAGCAGCAGCAGCAGCTCACCTCTTAAGAGTCTAAAATCATACATCCTGAGCGATGTGCTACTATTACATTAACTCAGAATTTTTCAAAAAGCCTTTGACGGTTCATTAAAGAATAAAGCCCCAAATTCTTCTATGCTGTGTCCAAAGTATTTTAGAATTAAAAGTACACCATTTACTTTAAGAAATAATTTGTTGTTATGTGAGAACTCTGCTGGCTAAGATCCTCAATCAGTTTCCCCACTTACTTCCTGCTCCTCTCTTTCATTTAACCTGTATTCTGGTTCACTTGGGTTATAAACCAATTTCCAAGCCTGTGTGATACTCTTCAAGACCTTCACATTCACTGAATGCTTCCACGGCTTTGAATGGCCTGTGTTCTTTCCTCTCATCTCTACTTACTGAAATATTTCTCCCATCCCTACACTTCCAGTACACTGTACTACACCTCTTTTGATATACTCAACAGATTGCATTTTTGGTGATTGGACACTAATCATACCAACCTAAGAGCAGAGATCATATTCTATTCACTCTGGAATCCCTCTCCCGGACACTGACCCACAACAGTGTCTCACACATAAATGTTCCCTTAAAGACCTGCTGAGCTTAACCACATTAAATGTACACTATTCGCTTCAAGGCAAAATCTTGTCATGTGAAAACTCTACTATCATAAACAAGTAATCACTGAGAGTTATGACGTGTGAAAACACAGTTAGAAAACCATGATAATAGACACAGCCAAACTCTAATACAAGTTGCTGAGGATATGATTATTTGAAATTTTATAAAATATGTTCAAAATGTTCTGGCTGGGAAATGTTTCATTCCAGAATAAAAACACAGTGAGTGACAAAGCGAAATTTAAAGTGAGTATTAGAAACCTTACAGTTTGAAATTTCCTAACATTTTAATTAGTATCACACAAGTTCTAATGACATATACCTGAAACACTAGCTTGACAGAAAATATCCTGCTTAGAAACACAATTCACAAACATAGAGCAAATGTCAAAAGACGGAATGAAAAAGGAGATCTAGTTTCCTCACGGACACATATTTCACTTGAAGGAACTGTGTGTGTGTGTGCTTAGTTGCATCTGACTCTGTTTTACTCCCATGGGCTCTAGCCTGCAAGCTCCTCTGTCCATGGGGTTCTCCAGGCGAGCATACTGGAGTGGGTTGCCATTTTCTCCTCCAGGGGGTCTTCCTGACCCAGGGACTGAACCTGGGTCTCCTGAATTGCAGGCAAGTTCTTTACTGTCTGAGCCACCAGGGAGGCCGTGGCAGGAACTACCTGACCACTTAATTTGATCATTTACAGTTCAGAATACACTGCCCCGAAGTTTGGTAATGTTCTCTGCCTCTTGAGTGATCTTAACACATAGAATTATTCATTTATAAGAAAATGCTCATTTCAGCAGCCCTTCATTAGATAACTTAAACCATGGAAGTCAAGCTTTGGTGAGGCTGACTGCGAAACTGGAATGGGACAAGGTACAATAGCACGTACAACTGAGAGGTCAAGTGTTTGCATGGATTTTAAAGCCTCAGTCTCACAAAGGAAGGCATGTTCATGCTTCCCAGATGTATATCTTATTAACAAAAGTATAAAAGTATTTGACCTCAGCTGCTACCCAGACACACCAATACTGAGTCACTACCTTTGGTCTGTGACATATGTGCACTCCTCCCACATTCCCAGAAGAAAAACCATTTGCACTTAGTGTTAGAGACCCCCAAGGCCGCTCAATGCCCCACTGTATAGAAATAAGAAAGCACAGGCTTCAGTTGTCTGTCAATAGTAATCTTGTTTGCACAGAATAATTTTTTGTTATTCCCGTCCCCTGACAAATAGTGACTGGAAGACAAGAAGGGGGTGCTTGTGACGGACACATTTTTAAAGGAGAATGACACTCGTCACTTTGTAGGTGCTTTCTGGGCATTTTAAACTCTCTCCTCCCTCCCTCCCACTTTCTCTCTCTACTTCAGTCTCTCTTCTCTCCTCCCACTCCCCTTTCCCATCAGGATAACATTAGCTTGAAAGCTGACAATTCAATCACGTCTCAAGCAACCATTTACTCTGTTATTTAATAGGAAGGGGGAAAACCCTGTTACCATAACAACTCGCATGGCACAGTAATTACAGAGTCTCTAAAATATAGCAAACCATACTTTTCACAGTGTTTTCTAAGGGGAATATGTAACAAGCACAGATACACTTCTTCCAATTATTATTCAAAATTTTCATCTAATTGTTTCTTATTGCATGAATGCTAACATACTCCATGCTTTTCACAAGAAATATGTTTTTAAATAAAGAAGGCACTGAAAGAAAAGGGGAAATGATGGGTTATAGCCCATGTACTTTTGGGTATCTAGGGGAAAATGTAAAGGAAGAAGAAAAAAAATAACTTACAAGGCAAAATAAACAAGTGATGATCAATTTCTAAAGAAAGAAAGAAGAAAAATATCTCATTCAGAGTAGTGCCAGCAATAAGCCCAATAAAGGTTTCCCTGAAAAAAAGATGAAAGAAGAGCTCATTACCTAGTGCTAAGGCAGAAATATGGTTGGGTAGCAGCAGTAGGATCAGGAAAATTTGCATGTGCCCGAAGACACAGGAAATAATGAAGCAAGGCTGCCATTCTCATCCAGGGACAAATCAGTATCATCCAATTTAGGGGAGAGTGTCATATCAGAGTTAGAAACGCCAAAGGATGACAAGACAGGCAGCAGCTTCCAGGGAAAGAGACATGTCATTCACCTTCAGCTTCCTCATCAAATGGAGCCACGTCAGTCTCAGGATGAGAAGCAGCAGTCATAAATCAGGGCAGAGGAGGGGCTTGAAGAAGCACTGGTAGGTCTGAAATGACCCCTGCTAGTCCCCTTTTCAAAGGAGCAAAGAGAGCGAGGCCACTTCAGTTTCAGAGAAATCTAAACTACCCCGGTAGGTCAGGTCAAACCTAATTCAGACTTAGGTATGTGAGTCTTCTCAACGTGTAACATGGGAGAGTTTCAAATTAAAACAAAACCAGTTTTTAGAAAGAAGGGTGTTAAAGAATTTATCACAGATTAAACAGCTAGGTCTCCAAGACACTGAATATACTTGATTTAACTAATGTCATTATTGAGAAATATTGACAATTACATGGAGTAAAATATACTTTAAAAATGAAGAGCAGAGCATTTGAATATTTATTTACCCATTCATTCACTCACTCACTCACTCATCTATAGTTGTATGCATTAGGGCTATAGAATATCCTATAGGTATATGTAACCCTTGGCAGAGAGGGGAGGCTAAACCATATAAATGAATAACAACACAGTTTATAATAGCTTGTTCAAATGACAATAATGTCATTTCCTAGCAAGAGCTCAACAATTATTAGATTCACCATCAATTTAACTGCAACATTTCTGGAAAAAGGAAACGATCCCACTAAATGCCCATGTAAAATGTAAGACACACCCAAGTTTCGAAAGGATTAAAATCATTTATAAAGTGTCTACTATGTGCCAGGAATACCAAGCACTGGAACTACATATAGCCAGAACAAATTCCCTGATTTTATGAAGTGCGCACCTTTAAAAAGGAGAGATACATACTAACTGTCAGGTATGCTGTGCCACCAAAATTCCCTCTTCAGGATTAGTAGAGATGGATGGATAGAGAGTGTAAATAGTCTCATATATTATGTAACTTGAATTCATAGTTACAAACTTTCCTAAAGCAAACTCCAAGTCCAGACTTTTCACTAGAAAATTCTACCACTTAAGGAAAAAATTACTAGGAGAGCATTGTCCTAATAATATATCAGGCAAAGATATTACAAGGAAGCCACAAAACCATATCTCTCATAGGTGCTGTGGTGCAAAAATCCTTAACAAAGTGTGTGTGTGCTAAGTTGCTTCAGTTGGGTTTGGCTCTGTGTGATCCCATGGACTATACGGCCCACCAGGCTCCTGTGTCCATGGGATTCTCCAGGCAAGAATACTGGAGTGGGTTGCAGTGCCCTCCTCCATGGGATCTTCCTGACCCAGGGATTGAACTCACATCTCTTCTATGTCTTATGCATTGGCAGGATGCATACCACTAGGATCACCTGGGAAGCCCTCTAACAAAGTATTACTAGTAAATCAAATTCAGCAATAAATAAGATACTATATTATAATCAAGTGGAGTTTATCCTAGGAATGCAGATTTGGTTCACATTAGAAAAATTAATCAAAATAATTCATCCTACTAACAAATGAAAAAAGTATATAATCATTTCAACAAATGCAGAAAAACCCATTTGACAAAATTCAACATCTATTTGTGATTAAAAAAAAAACCAAACTTACCAATTCAGAAATAAAGGAAACTTCATCAACCTAATAGAGAATATCCATAAAATCTCTATACTAACAGTAAATATAACATCATATGTAATGTTAAGCATCCTGAATGCTTTCCCCCAAGACTATTTTGTTAACAAAATAAGAATGTCTGCTCTCATCACTTCTATTCAGCCATACCAAAGGGCCCTAGACAGTGCAATTAGGCAAGAAAAAGAAATCAAAGGCATACAGGTTGGAAAGAAAAACACTAAGATAATCTCTATTCCCAGACAACATTGCAATGAAAATCAAAAAGAATCTACAAAAATCTACAAGAATATATAAGTACATAGAGTAAGGCCATAAAAAGAATCAATTATATGTTTATATTTTAGCAACAATAGTTGGAAATAAAGACAAACCAAAAAACACTGTAATTGCCCTAGCATAAAAATACTTAGGGATGTGCAGTACTTATTAAATTTAGCAAAATAGGTGCAAGATTTGTAGTAAGAAAATCACAAAACACTGACCTAAAATAATGGAGAAATATACCTTGCATACTGGTTGAAAAACTCAATATTATTAAGATATCAGTTCTCTTCCAGACTGATATACAAATTCAATGCATTTATAACCAAAATTACAGCAGGTTTTAAAAATACTTTCTCAAAACTCATTTTAAATGTATGTGTAGACTTTGGGATCGACATGTACACAGTTATATTTAAAGTAGATAACCAATGAGGACCTACTATATAGCACAGGGAACTCTGCTCAGTGTTATGTGGCAGCTTGGATGGCACGGGGGTTTGGGGGAAAATGGACACATGTATATATATGGTGGAGTCCCTCCGCTGTCCAAAACTATCACATTGTTAATCAGCTATACTCCAATATAAAATTTAAAAAAACGTGGACTCATGGTTGATGAAGGCTGGGATGTGAGGGAAATGGAGAGTGACTGCTAATGGGTATAGAGTCACTTTACACTGTGATGAAAATATTCTAAAATTGACTGTGGTGATGGCTCTACATCTCTGTGTTTACACTAAAACCATTGACTTGCACACATTTAATGAGGGAATTTTACAGTCTATAAATTATACCTCATTTTTTAAAAGTTAAAAAAGATAACATGGGAAAAGAAAACAAAGTTTTTGAGACTTTGGATAAGACAAAAAGCAAAAACCATAAAAAGAAAAACTTGATAAATTCTGCAAAACTGAAGAGACACTTTTCAAAAGACACGATTAAGGAAATAAAAAGACAAGTTAGAGAGTAGGTAAAAACATGTGCAAGACACATTTCTAATTTAAAAAAATCCAGAATATATAAAGAATTCTCATTTGAAAAAAAAAACCTGGATTTAAAAGTGGCAGCCCTTAAAAAGAATAAATTCGACTCAGTTCTAATGAGATGGATGAAATTGGAGCCAATTATACAGAGTGAAGTAAGCCAGAAAGAAAAACACCAATAAAGTATACTGACACATATATATGGAATTTAGAAGGATAGTAATGATGACCCTCTATGTGAGACAACAAAAGAGACTCAGAGGTATAGAACGGACTTTTGGACTCTGAGGGAAGGGGAGGGGGATGATTTGGGAGAATGGCATTGAAACATGTATACTATCTTGTAAGAACGAAGCGTCAGTCTATGTTCAATACAGGATGCAGGACGCATGGGGCTGGTGCACGGGATGATTCAGGGAGAGAATGTGGGGTGGGAGGTGGGAGGGGGCTTCAGCATTGGGAGATCGTGGACACCTGTGGCTGATTCATGTCAATGTATGGCAAAACAAATACAGTATTGTAATGTAGAATAAAGTATTTAAAAAATTAAAAAAAAAAAAAGCAGGGCTGAGCAAAAAAAAAAAAAAAGTGGCAAAAGAACACAGCACTACATGATGTGAACAAATCCATGAAAAGAAGCTCAACATCGGTAGTCATTAAAAAAAAAACACAAATTAAAGACCGCAAAAGGAAAACAACTAACCACTATGAGAACTGCTAAATTTTAAGAACTGACCATATTGAGCACTGGCAAGAAGGGACAGCAACCAGAACCTCCTTATGCTGCTGGTGGGACAGTCACTGGAAAACAGTTGGGTTTTTGTATTCACTCACAAGAAGACCTAGCAATTCCACTCGTATGTAGTTATTTACTCAAGAAAAATTAAAATAGATGTCCACGTGTACACCTGTATAGTGTATATAGCAGCTTCAGTAATAATCTGGAAAAAGTATAAACAGCTCAAATGCCCATCCATGGGTAAATTCATAAACAAATTGAAACTATGATGATAGACTTTGAAAATAAGACAGAATCAAGAACTGTGAAATCATACTTTTGGGTTCAGTTTCCAGGCTCTTCTACTTATGTGTGTCAAGTACATAAACAGTACCAACCTCACAGTGTGAATACAAAGATTAAATGAATTAACATGTGCACAGCAAACTTTAAAGTGCCTGAGCTGGTTATGAGTTATTATTATTGCAACTGTTATTCTCATTAACTAGCTCTTAAATTTTTATTATTTGTTGCCAGATACTCTGAGAAACTGCTTGGCTCTCTCTCTGCCTTTTTAAAACTGAATTATAGTAAGCAGAAGATAAATACAACCCAAAATCCTGCCACAGATGTGGCAGAATTCTGTCTAATGCATCTTCCAAGTAACTCCTAAAATTATGATCTTTTCTCATCTCTTTGAAATTTTCTGCTGCTGCTGCTAAGTTGCTTCAGTCGTGTCCGACTCTGTGGGACCCCTTAGATGGCAGCCCACCAGGCTTCCCCATCCCTGGGATTCTCCAGGCAAGAACGCTGGAGTGGGTTGCCATTTCCTTCTCCAGTGCATGAAAGTGAAAAGTGAAAGTGAAGTCGCTCAGTTGTGTCCGACTCTTAGCAACACCATGGACTACAGCCTGCCAGGCTCCTCCATCTATTGGCATTCTATAATACAAGCAACAAGTATCATAACTCAGATATTTTCTCTGTTCACATCTAAGGTACACCTCACAAGTTCTGATGCCATTTGCTTAATTCATCAGATGTCTTCGCCACCCCTACATTAACACTTTTCCTTGTTTCTGTTGTGATGACAGTGAAAATGTTAGTCACTCAGTTGTGTTTGATTCTTTGTGATTGCAAGGACTATAGCCCGCCAGGCTCCTCTGTCCATGGGATTTTCCAGGCAAGAATACTGGAATGGGAAGCCATTCCCTTCTCCATCTGTTATGACAGCGACTTTTAAATTCAGGCTTCCCTGGTGGCTCAGGCGGTAAAGCGTCTGTCTACAACGTGGGAGACCTGGGTTCGATCCCTGGGTCGGGAAGATCCCCTGGAGAAGGAAATGGCAATCCACTCCAGGACTACTGCCTGGAAAATCCCATGGACAGAGGAGCCTGGTAGGCTACAGTCCATGGGCTCGCAAAGAGTCAGACACGACAGAGGAGCCTGGTAGGCTATAGTCCATGGGCTCGCAAAGAGTCAGACACGACTGAGCGACTTCACTTTCTTTCACTTTCTTTCCCTTAATAGTAAAGCCCAAAAAGTACGAAATCTCTTTCTTCTCCATAACAATGAATAAGATAATAGGGAGAACAAATCTAGAAATTACCTATTGTTATTCTTCACTTATGAAATTAAACCTTTCTTCTTCCCAGAGAAACACTACTCTCTCCAGATCTTCCTTCCTTTGTTAGTTAAAGACATTGTATTAAACAAAGATTTACATAATTTCAATTCTAACCAAATATATAAAACTAACATGGGTAGCATAGGTGGGTCTTTGAAAATCTGGCTATGCTGGGACTTCCTTCGTGGTCCAGGGGTTCAGATTCCATACTTCCACTGCAGGGCAGGAAGATCCCGCATGCTACGTGGTGTGGCCAAACAAATAAACAAACAAAAATCTGGCTATGCTAAATGGTGGCAACTGGTAAGGCACAGAATATTATAAAATCAAATAAGTGATACCAATATTTATAAATTATGCATCAAAATAAGATTTAATGCAAACATATTATAGAAGCACTATCATTATCTCAAATCTTTTAAAATTTTCACAATTCATACATTTTCATTTATACCTGCTATATAACTTATGTCTAAATTATATGAAATAAACCTCTTTGTTGTGATATTTTGTTTTGTTATTCATTCATACAGTTTAACCTATATATCACCTAAATGAGTAACTGTCATAAAATTTTTAAAAAACAAAAAACCTCCACAGATTTCCTGAGTGCTTTCCAACTTGCTTCTTTCCTCTGGTATTGTACAATCTGTAATGATTTCAAGCAATACCTAATGGCATCACATAACTTTATTTTAAGAGTAGCATAAAAGAAACATAAATAAACAATAAAATCAAAGGATTTCCCTCCTCCAACACCATTATTTACTGTTAAATTCCAATATTCACAAGATATAAATAGTGGTGCCCTACATATTTCCAAAGGATTACAATTAAGAAATAGATTCGATTTCTTGAAATAATAAATTGGTATTTATTCTGAACAAAGGCAATTAAATATTGATAAATAAACCAAACTAGATACTTTCCTAGATACCACTTTCTAACAGGCTGAGCCCTAAGGGAAACATGCCAGTTTGTTTGAGAAGTACATCAAAATACTAGAGTTGGATCAACTATTTTGGTTGTCTTTAAAAGCCACTTTCATGATGAGGAATAGAAAAATTATTTCTAAACACGCACTAAATTTCATCACCATAAACCAAAGGCAGGAAACCCCAAAGCATATACAACAAGAAGCACTGTTTCAGAGAATGGAGAGGTACCTACCTCATGCACTAGAGCAAGTGAGGTCTGCTTGAAACTTCGCCCTCTACTGGCCATCAGTCGGTTCAATGGCTTGCCATCTTTACTCTGATACATTGAAATATCATAACAAAATAACATGCCACCTTAAAAAACAGAAATATAAGTTTTTCACGTTATGGAAAAACTTCATTAACTAGGTTCTCAGTAGTTGATATTCAATCTGGATAGAGACACTTAGAAATTAAAAGAATATGCTAAGCAAATTTTTTTATTTTTAACTGTTGGTACAGGAAAGAAAAAACAGAAAGAGTTATAAGCAGCTAGCATCTTGAAACTGCAGAGGAGTGTTATTAATCTGTAAATAAATGAGAAAATTTCAAATCATGTTTATTTTAAATTTTGTTAACTGTTACTTCTAGAGAGTCTATTAGCTTTCCTTAAAAAATAAATCTCAAAGAGAAATGCTTACGCATGCAAGTATTTGTGAACTCCTGATAATATGGATTCCTTTAGTTTACACCTGTAAGTGGACGAGTTTTCCATCATACCTATACTCACATACATTCAGTCTCCTTTTTCCTCCTCTCCCTCCATCTGTTACCCTTTTCCCAATCCTTCCTACTCTGCTTAACTGAATTGAACTTCCAGCATTAGCTGACCCCATGTCAGTTAAAAAGCAAAGGCAGGCAGCCAAACACTAGAGTATGAGTTAGGGTAGTCTTGGACCTTATCTGGATGATTCTGAGCCAATGAGAAGACATATTCAAGGACTAAGATACTAAAACAGAAAAAAATTACCTTTAAAAATATCTCTTCCTGAAGTATAATAGAGAAGAGTGCACATAAGCATACCGCTCAATGGATTTTTACAAACTGAACAAAAGTGTAATCAACACTCAGATCAAGAAGCAAAAATTGTTAACATCTTAGAAGCCCTTCCTCATGTCTCATTCCAATCACGTTCACCCCCAGCCCAAAGATAACAACTTTCTAGCAACCTTTGGAGAAGGAAATGGCAACCCACTCCAGTACCCTTGCCTGGAGAATCCCACGGAGGGAGGAGCCTGGTAGGTTACAGTCCATGGAGTGGTACTTTACACAACAGGAAGCAGGCTGTACACTTTTATATCTGACTTCTTTCACTTAACATAATCATTGTGAGAATCATTCATATTGTTATTGGCAGTTGTAGTATATGCATTGTCAGTACTGAATAACACTCCATAATGTGCACATACCACAATTTCAATAGGCATTTAGATAGCTTCTATCCCTTCTACAGGGGATCTTTCCAACCCAGGAATAGAAGAGGGGTCTCCTGCATTGCAGGCGGATTCTTTACCAGCTGAGCTACCAGGGAAGCTCAGCAACTAAAATAAGTTTAAAGAAAGTGAGAAAGTGAAGTCGCTCAGTCATGACCGATTCTTTGTGACTCCGTGGACTGTAACCTACCAGGCTCCTCCCTCCATGGGATTCTCCAGGCAACGGTACTGGAGTGGGTTGCCATTTCCTTCTCCAAAAATAAGTTTAGGGCTACTCAAAATAATGCTGCAGTAATATTATTATGTCTTTTGGTGACTTTATTTGGGCTTATTCCTAAGAATGAAATAGGTAGGTAACAGAGTATGAATTTATTCAGTATAAATTTTCACAAGTGGTTCTACTAACCTACATTCCCGGCAGCAGTTCTGTTTACTCCACATATTTATCAATACTTTGTATTTTTCATTTTTTTCATCTTAGCCACAGTGTTAGATCTGCTGTGGTATCTTACTGTGGTTTTAATGTGCACTTCTCAGATGATTAATGAAGTTGATCTAATCATATGTTCATCAGACATTTGTATACCCTCTTTTTTTCCCCTTTTTTAAAATAAATTTTTTTTAAATTGGAGGCTAATTACTTTACAATATTGCAGTGGGTTTTGCCATACATTGACATGAATCAGCCATGGGTGTACATGTGTTTCCCATCCTGAAACCCCCTCCCACCTCCCTTCCCATCCCATCCCTCAGGGTCATCCCAGTACACCAGCCCTGAGCACCCTGTCTCATGCCTTGAACCTGGACTGGCAATCTATATCACATATGGTAATATACATGTTTCAGTGCTATTCTCTCAGATCATCCCATCCTCGCCTTCTCCCACAGAGTCCAAAACTCTGTTCTTTACATCTGTGTCTCTCTTGCTGTTTCGAATATAGGGTCATCATTACCATATTTCTAAATTCCATATATATGCGTTAATATACTGTGTATACCCTCTTTTTGAAGGGTAAACTCAATTCTTTTCCCTGGTTTTTCAATTGTCTTTTCGTATTGATTTTTAAAAATAGTTTACATATTCTAGATATAAGTTCTTTATCAGATATATGTTCTAAAAATACTTGCATTCTGTGCCTTGCCTTTTCACTCTCTTAATGGTATACTTTCCTTAATACATGTTCATGATTTTAATATAATTTGTTATTTTTCAAAAAGATCATCTCTTTTCTCTACAGCACCACAGTATTACTTTTGTAACGAATCTAGTGACCTTGTATATGTAGGTCTGTTTCTGTACACTCCCTATTCTCCCACTAGTCAGCTGGCCTGTCTTTGCACCAATATTATACTGTCAATTATCGTGGTTTCATAATAGGTCTGGATATCTGGTAATGTATATCCTTCTATTTTGTTTTTGTTCTCCAAGCTTACCTTGGCCATTATTGGTATTTTGGAATTTCATACAAATTTTAGAATCAGTCTGTCAATTTCCAAAAACCTACTGGGATGTGCACTGGCCTGGGTTGAAACAACATATTAGAGAGAGCTGACATTTTTACAGCATGGTGTCTTCTGGTCCATAAGCACTTTATATAACCCAATTTATTCGAATTTCTTTAACTTTTCTCAAAAATATTTTATAGCATACAGTATAAGGATTTTACACAATTCTTCCTAATTTATTCTGGGTACTTGATGGTTTTTGGTACTGGTAAAAATGATACAATTTTTAGTTTCATTTTTGTTATGTATATACAAATATACAATTCATTTTTATATGATCTTTGTACACAGTAATCTTAATTCATTTATTAATCCTAATTAGTCTGCAGATTATTTTGGGTTTTCTCTGTACACAATCATGTCATCAACAAATAATGACTACTTTATCTCTTCCTTTCTAACCTGTATGACTTTTATTTCTTTTTCTTGGCTCATTACACTAGCTATGGCTTCCATTACAATACTGAATAATAGTGGTAACAACAAGCATCCATATCTTTTCCCTCAATCTTAAGGAGTGAAAGTTTCATTATTTCAGCATTAAGTACAAAGATGGCATTGTAGATGTTCTTTATCAGAATAAAAGAAGTTCTATTCAGAGCTTAATGAGAGTCTTTACGTAACATGAATAGGAGCTAAGTTTTTCAAAGGCTTTTACTACATCTATTGAGGTCATCTAAAGATTATATTGCCTTTTTCTATTAATGTAATAAATTATATTGATTTTCAAACATTAAATTAACCCCACTAATTATTATTTATTTTCCTTTGTATATACTGCTGAATTTCATTTTCTAACTTATTTGGGGGAGATTTTTGCAACTATGTTCATGGAAAAGAGTGGCTTTTAATATTCCCTTCTGATATTCAGTATCAAGGTTATGCTGACCTCATCTAGAGGGATCTTTTTCCTCCTATATTAGAGTTTATAAAGATCCCTGTTATTTCTTTCTTAATTTTTTGAACAATTCACCAAAGAAGCATCTGCACCTAGGGTTTCTTTGTGGGAAGGTTCTTACAGACTCAATTTCTTTAATACTAATACTCAATTTCAAACTATTCATATAGTCTAGTCTGCTTTCTGTCAGTTCTACAAAGTTTTATATTTTGAGGAACTTCTATATCTCATCTACACTGTGAAATTCACTGGCTAAAAGTTCATAATATTTTTTTTTGAATGCTGTGGGGTCTGAAGTGCTGTCTCCTTTGTTGTTCCTAGTATAGGTAATCTATGTTTCTCTATTTTTCTGTCTAGACTTACAATGGTTTTATCAATTCTTTTAAACTTTGCAAAGAGTCAACTTTTGGCTTTGCTGATTTTATTTATTTTATATGTTTTCTATTTTCATTGATTTTTATTCTTATATTTATTATTCTTTCCTTTATAATTTAAGTTTAATTCACTGTTATCTTCCATTTTTGTTGAAATAGAAGCTTTAATTATCATTGGTTTTCTTTTTTTTTTCAGTATTTCATATTTTGAAGGTATGAATTTCCCACTAACACTGTTTTGGTTGCATTCCACAAGTTGTAATTTGGCTTATTTCCATTATCATTCAGTTCAAAATATTTTCTGATTTCCATTTTGATTTTTCCTTTGATCCATGGATGATCTATATTATTCAATTTCCAGGCTAGTTATCTTTTTATTAGTTTTAGATTAATCCCATTGCTATCCGAGGACAGACTCAATGACTTGAATATTTTGAAATTTGTTGAAGTTTATGATCGGCCATATGATCATTCTGATAAGTGGCCAATGTACAGTTTGTGTGTGTGTGTGTTAAGTCGCTTCAGTTGTGTCCAACTCTTGGCAACACCATGCTATACAGCCCCTCAGGCTCTTCTGTCCATGGAGATTTTCCAGGCAAAAATACTGGAGTGGGTTGCCATTTCCTCCTCCAGGTAAAGAACCTTACCAGTGTATATAAAGAAATCTTAAAAATCAACAAGAAGATAAATAACCCAATGTACAGTTTAAAAGCATACAGATTATATCACTATAAGATACAATGTTCCATGCATCACTTAAGTAAAGTTTGTTCACAGTATTGTTCATATATTTTGTGAACCTGATTTTTTGTCTGCTTATTCATCAAGTCATTGAAGAAGATGTTTTAGAGTTTCCTACTAGTATTGTGGATTTGTCTATTTAGTCAATTCTAATTGTCTGCCATGTAGTTTGAACTCTGCTATTTTGTGTACACTGATTAGAACTGTGATGCCTTCCTGATAAACTGACTGCTTTATCTCCATGAAATATTCCCTTCCTTTCTAGTTTATTCCTTTTTCAAATGCCTAGAACTTTTTCCCTGTATACTGTAGTAATGAAAGAACCACAGAAATTCTAAATGATGTTACTTTTTTATCTGAGAGGGGTTTCTCCTCTGTTAGGCAGAGTGAAGGACTGACCATCTCAACTGAACTGGGATTTAACTGAGCCAGGCTTGATTACAGCTTTGGTAAATCTCAGTCTGCCTCTGGTTCAACCCTGTTTCTAGGGCACACCTTCTTCAAGATTTTCAATTGACAGCCTAATCGGTCTTTGACTCTTCAGTATGGGAAGATTATGGGAGATTCAGAGATTTACATCTGTCCTCAGAAGTTTTCAGGTTACCTTTTAAATTCCCATGCCACAGAGCTTCAAAATTTGACAGATACCTTAAGGGAGAAATATGCTGTGTGCCTGAAATCCCTCCAGCTCAGTTTTGTCACTAAGGTTTGCACAAAAATGTTAGTATCTCTGTTGGTTTCTCTGCCTCCTGTATCACTCTCTTGTTAAGGTCAAGCCTGAATTTCAGCCTCTAACTGAAGCCAAAATGAGTAAAGGCAACCAGGTGAAAAGACCTGTAAATCTCCAGCATCAATTTACCATGTGTACTTGGTTTTCAGGCCCATTCTCCTAGTCGGTCTTTGTTTTCCAAGCACCATAAGACTGGAGACCACTGCCTTTCAGAAGCATCAGCCTAGTTCTTTAACTTTCAGTGCAAACTCAAAACTCACCAAATATCTCAAGAGGAAAATCTCCAGTTTGTCACCTATATTAGTTAGAATCTTCAGAAAAACAGAACTAACAAGATATATATAGATATAGCTATGTAGATAAGCAAGTAGAGATTTTTTTAATGTCAATTGATTCACAAGAATTTTGAGGCTGAGAGGTCCCATGATCTATCTGCAAACGAGAGAACCAGGAAAGCCAGTGGTGTAATTCAGTCTGAGTCAGGAAGCCAAGAACCAGGAGCACCACCGTCCAAAGGCAAGAAAAGATGGATCTCCCAGCTTCACCCTTCCTCCATCTTTTCGTTCTATTCAGGCCTTCAATGGTTTGGATGTTGCCGAGCCACACTGCTCAGGGTGATCTTTATTCCGTCTGCTGACTCAAATGCTAACCTCTTCTGGAAACTCACATACAGACACACTCAGAAATCATATTTATCATTTATCTGAGCATCATTTAGCCCAATTAAGATGGTACGTACAATTAATCACCACATCACCCTAGTCCCTTGATGTCACTAAAAGCTATACCAGTTTTTCTATCCTCCAACAGGCCTCTGCCTGAGCTAATTCCCAGTTCCAGTCCGCAACCGAAACTGGTGAACATCCCCTACGAGGTGGGGGCCAGTGGGCGGGACAGGGACAATCTAAAACATCTAAAATGTTCCCCCTGTTCTGTCATTTCAGTCTACCTCTTCTCTGCTTTTATTTATGTCTTTGCTTCTGCAGTTCTCTAAATGGCTTTAACACGTGATTCATGTTTGTAATTTATCCAGTGTGTCTAGATGTGAGCAGCACCAGCACTGCCTTGCCACGCCCAATCACATCCTACTTGGAAGAGAAGCTTAAATCGGTACATTAAAAACCTATACATTGATGTATTGTGCTTACCCGCAAGGCCAGGTTTCAAACCTGGCTGCTTGTTTGTTTCATACATTTTCAACATAAAATTGGGGATTCCTGCTACAGTCTTTCCTTGATCTAAGCGGGCACCTCCTTTCAATGCAGAGTGATACACCCCACGGGGCATATTCACCATTTCTTGCTTCACAAGTGATGTAAAAAATTCCTCCAAAGCTGAAAGAAATAAAAGGAGATCAAAAGTAAATATCGTATGCTAGAAGAGAAACATTCATTCTTAAGTCATATACACATACCGACAAAAACAACAACTTAGCTATATTTTAGATAAAATTTCACGAAGTAAAAGAACAAGTCTTAATTCTCATCCCATTCTTAGTCTTCCTAAAACCAGAACATGGCACTCTGTTATGCAAGTTTAAAAACCTGGTCATTCTTAATTCCTCTTTCTCATAGTTTTCATATGTAATTCATTGCAAGTCCTTTTAGATCTATCTTTAAAAATATATCTCAAATCTACCCCTTTCCATTTTTACTGCTACTTGCCCAGTCATTATCTTCTCTTTTTCTGATTTGGATGAATTTAAAAACTAGTTTCTTGATTTCTTCTCCTCATGACTACTCCTCCAAACCATCCTCTACTCAGAAGCTAGAATTTTATGTCATTTCCATCTCTAACACCGTCTGGTGTTTTCTCACTGTACACAGAATAACATCAAAGCTTCTAGAAACGATCAAGGCTTTCTATGACCCAGGCCGGACTCTCCTTCTGACTACATCTCTACCACCTGCCTTCCTTCCTAGCTATGTTAAAGGCACATTTTCACATGGGCTTTACTCCATTCCTCAATAACACAAAGCTCATACCTAAGACAAGGCTACTACGCTTGCTATTCCTTCTACCTGGAACACACTAACCCTTGATTGCCATGTGACTGGCTCTTTCTTACCATTTAGAAAGAGCCTTTTATGTCTGTCCTTCATTCTGTAGTAATATCAGTACGCTTATTTTTAAAAGCTAATTCATTATTTATTTGTGTTCCTTCTAATTAAGCCCAAGATCCTTATTGCTTGACATCTTTACTTATTATAAGGGAATATAGTGATCCAGGATCAGAAGATGACAGGATATTCAAGCAAAATACTTGATTAACACTATCGGTTTATATTCAAGTGTTATTTTCCCAAGGACCACTAGAGGTTGCCCAATGCAGAACAAAAACAGCAACAAAAAAATAAAGCTAAACAAATCATAAGGGAAACAAAACAGGAAACCACTGCATGTGCCTCTTCTTCTAGGAAGAAAAAGCAAGAGTCCACCTACCTGAACTAGAATTTCATTTGGAGCAGGTCTAAATGTCCCCTTTAAATGACCACAGTTAAATTAAAGGCAGCAAATTCTCACCAGAACATGGATACACACTCAGTTCTGTCATTCTTCTATGGAACCTTTTTAGGCACAACCAAGCTTCTCCATTCAAAGTCCAGAGAACATCTATGTAGTAAGTTTCCCATTTTGCCCTCCAGATCCACCCTCCCAACCCTGCTCTGTGTCCTGGAAGAATAACCTTTCACAACAGCATCACCAGGCTCCCTTGTCCTCTGGCTTTCAGCTGGCTTCACGCAATGGGAGATAATGGTAGGAGATCAGATGGTGAGAACAGAGGTGAGGGCATGTTACTCCCTAGACGTCCTCCTGCAGGACTGCCCCAGGATGCCTGTATCCCTCTTTTGAAGGTCCTGACTCCCCTTAGGCAGCCTCTATTTATGACACAGAAGCTCTCTCTTATTCCCTTAACTATTACCTTCCTTTACCTCTTCAGGCTGAGAGACATTTGCCATTCTGAGATGATCCACCATTGCTTGTGAATTTTCTTTAACCTTGACAGCACACCTTTAAGCAGTCCTTTATTAAACTCTTGATTATTCCCTCTGAATTTCCTGTGAAGACCCTGACCAATATGTCATCTGAATGAAAAATATGGGTAATATGCTTTGGCAGGTCACATATCCCAAGTCCTATATACTCGACCACATGAATGACTGCTTCAAGCCAGACTTTTCAGAATGTACCTAAGAATTAGGTGCTTGTGAGGACAGAAGGCATCCTATTCTGGTAAAAGATAATATATGTCAAGAGATAAGTATACATCTCCACATAGACTAACCCAGGAATGAAAATTTGTCTATTTGTCAGGCACTTTAGAGAACTAAGGACTCTCAAGTAATTCCAGGCCTGAGAACAGTTTAAATGAAAGTAAAATACCAGGGATGCAACTGATATGTATAGTACCATCTGTCCCAGCCCTTGAAAAAGCTAGCAACTAGGAATTTTCCCCATTGTCTTTGAACCTTGCCCTAGTCTCTTCCTTCCAGATGATCAAGTGAGGATTTCAAAAGAGCTGAAAATCTGTAGGACACAGAGTGTTAGATATAAAACAAATGTCTTCAAACAGATGAGGACATAGACAAACTATGGTACATTTTATGTGCATGCTAAGTCGGTTCAGTCGTGTTTGACTCTTCGTGACCCCATGGACTATAGCCTGCCAGACTCCTCTGTCCAAGGGATTCTCCGGGCAAGAACACTGGAGTGGGTCACTGTGCCCTTCTCCAGGGGATCTTCCTGATCCAGGAATCGAACCTGTGTCTCTGACAATTCCTGCATTTGTAGGTGGGTTCTTTACTGCTAATGCCACCTGGGTACATCTCAAAATGGAATATTACTTAGCAATAAAAAGAACAAATTGATACAGATAACTACTTGGATGGGCTTAGATGTTATACTGAGCTTTTTTAAAAGCTAATTCTCAAAACTTATATACTGTAAAAAAAAATTGATGAAATCCAAGTAGGTCTATAGTTTAATTAATAGTATGAAAGTGAATTCCCTGGTATTAATAATGAACTAAAGTTATATGAGATGTTATCAATGGGAATAGCTGGGTAAAAGTACTCTCTAATTTTGAAACTTCTGATAAGTCTAAAATTATTTCAAAATTAAAAATCTTTTACAGCATATGGAGAAGGCAATGGCACCCTACTCCAGTACTCTTGCCTGGAAAATCCCATGGATGGAGAGCCTGGTACGCTGCAGTCAATGGGGTTGCTAAGAGTCAGACACAACTGAGTGACTTCACTTTCACTTTTCACTTTCATGCATTAGAGAAGGAAATGGCAACCCACTCCAGTGTTCTTGCCTTGAGAATCCCAGCAACGGGGAAGCCTGGTGGGCTGCCGTCTATGGGGTCACACAGTGTCGGACACGACTGAAGCGACTTAGCAGCAGCAGTAATATCCCTATTTAAAATAATTCAAATCACTGGATTTACTTTGCAACTGTTTCTGTGTTCACTTGGAAGGAATAAGAGAAGAAAAGGGCCAAGATTAGTTTATATTCACTGCAATTCAGTCTTCTGCCTGCTGTACCTAGAAACTTAAAATAATCCGCCCTGTACTTCTTAGGCTGTGCATCTTTAAAGCAGTGCCTTTTCCTGGTTCTTACAATCACAGGGAATAAGAGGCAACAAAAAATGAAGAACTTTGCTCGTGGTGACATGGTCTGCCAGACAGTCAGCCTCTAGATCATTCACCTGACTGACTCTAATTATTGAATTTTCTCAAATAGATACAGTTAACCTCAACTCCTCCCCTTCTTCCTTAGGGACAGATACTAGTAAATATCAAGTACAAACATGCAGAAGAGCCAGTTAACGGCCATCACAGCTCTGCACATACTGAGTGGACAGAAACAACAGTATACCTGGGGCACACACATCTCACCCCTTCTCCTATTTCTAATATCATGAGACTACAGTAGGGGTCCATTTAAGAGGGAACAATGTCATTTTAAAAGCCCAAGAGGACTTTGAACTCTTCGGTTATCTGGGGATGCAGGCGGAACTTAGGATAACTGGAGGTGTTTTTCCTCTTTGGACCCACCATTAAAGGGGATTTGGGAGGTCCCAGGCTCTGAGAAGCCTTGAGGTAAGAAGTGGGGATGAACAGGAGAAAGAAAATGGCAACAAGTCTTTAAGGCTTGCACTGGACATAAGGAGGAAAGAAAAGATGAACTCTGTCTAAGGTGTACCGTTCGGTTTTCTCTAATGAAAGGAGGCAGGACTTAAGGACAGAAGCACGTCTAGCCGTAAATACTAAATGTATTTGGCTGAATTCCTCAGGGATCTCCATGTAGGATGAAACCAAGGATAAAAACATCTAACCTGGGACTTCCCTGGTGGTCCTGTGGCCAAGACTCTGTGCTCCCAGTGAGGGCACCTGGGTTTGATTCCTGTTTAGGGAACTAGATCCCACATGTTGCAACTGAGAGTTCACATGCCACAGCTACAGACCTGATGCAGTCAAATTAATTAATTATTTTTTAAAACCACCAAAAATCTCTGACATTATAGGCTAGTGCGATTATGAAATGAGAAGACTATGATCATTAGTGAGAAGACAAAGATAACATTTTGTGAGTTTACTGAACTTAATTTTTACATCCATGAATATTCAGGGTAGATTGCAGACTGAAAAAAGGTAATAAATGCATGCTTGTAAAAATGTTGGCTAATACTGAATTGGAATAATTGAATATAATTAGAATAATTATTTAAGAGTCAAGGTCCTATACACTTTATATCAAAACTAAATGACCATATAACTTAATCTATTTTTAAAGAGCATTAATGGATAGTTCTCAAATATTGGTACCACCATTTCTTTAGAGTAATTCTAAAGGAAGAATATATTTCTAATGATGAAGTGAAGTGAAAGTCACTCAGTCATGTTCAGTTCTTTGCAACCTCTTGGACTGTAGCCTACCAGGCTCCTCTGTCCACAGAATTCTCCAGGCAAGAATACTACTAGAGTGAATAGCCATTCCCTTCTCCAGGAGATCTTCCCTACCGAGGGACTGAAACCATGTCTCCCGCATTGCAGGCAGATTCTTCACCATCTGAGCCACCAGGGAAACCTAAAAGCATTTGAGATCTTAGTTCCCTGACCAGGGATCGAACCCATAGCCCCTGCATTAGAAGACTGAGTCCTAATCACTGGACTGCCAGGAAATGTGATAAAACTACCCAGGAAATTCCTGAAGATTCTAATGATCTTTTCATTCAGTTTATAAATAACCTAAAGAACCATTTGAATCAGTAACTTAAGAGTTGCACTGCAAATCTGTCTTGTAGAATAAATTTAACTTTTAAAATAAATTTATATTTTCCAGTGAAAATGATTGTTTAAACTAGTTATCCAGTTTAAAAGTCTAACATTTTTCAGTGTGTTTGGAACACCATACTATTTCAAGGAGTCCTGAGAGGACACAGATAGAAAGTAAGTATTTAAGACTAAAGTAAGCTAGACTATGCATGCATCACAAAAGAGCACAATTAATCAGACAAGTAGGGGAAAAAAAGCACACACACAAAAATGCTAGCTTTTGTCCCACCAATAGGGGGACCGGTTTTCCCACCTGGTAAAACTGAAGGAGCTGTGAGTGACAAAAGTTTGAGATAGCAAGAGCCTGGAATGGAAAGATCCACTTCTCTTTCATCACCCTCCTCATCTTCATCTTCATCTAGGTCATCAGGAGTTTGGATTTCTGGTCTTACCTGAAATGAGAGAGAAGGTGATACTAAAACCTTTTAACTTTCCCTTTTCAAAGTTCATTGAGACTCATTGCTCTACAATGTCAAAAGATCATTAAAATTGATTTTCAAAATCTATTCATTTTCAAATTAACTAAATGGTAAATTCTAATCATCTTATTAGATACACTCCCAGATCAATGTAAAGAACTAATGGTAATATAGTAAGAAAATCATCATAAACCAGCATAAGCAATGATTACTGGAGAAAACTAATAAAAATTTTATACCAGCAGACAATAAAATGCAAACACATTCAGTATATTGAACTTCTATCATTTATAATTAGATATTTGCCTTGTCTGAATATATTTTTAAAAAATCAGTGATTTTAGCTATATTTCTATGATAAAGCTTAAAATCTTCTAGTAGGATATATAGTAGAGACCAGGAAGACACAGAATGCTTTAGTTGACTTAATGTTTGACTCTACAGTTTGTTGCAAGATAATATAAAAACATTAAATCTGTAATTGGTAGCTCTACTTTATTGTGTCTAATTTGCCATTTGAAGATTTGTGATTAGTTAGGTTTGTTTGAACCAAAAATTAAAAAGGTAGAAAGATTATCACTATTGTAATTTCCACAAGATATAACTGTCAAGCAATTAATTAAATTTTTAATACTTTCAATGACATACCATTGTCATGCCCATGGAGATAATTAAGCATTAGGGGAGGAAATCAAAATATATAAAAGTGGTTGCTATAACCATAAAGTGCCAGAACCCAGTGATTACCATTAGTCTGTCTCCCAGAGTTATTTTTAGAAATAATTAACAATTCCTGCAGACTGCCTTCTTCATAGGTCCCCAAAGCACTGTTCCATTTAGGAACTGCACTGAGTCAGGAAACTTGCAAGGGGATAAAAGAAAACAGAGATAAAATGTTTCTCAAGTATAATAACCTCAACTCTGATGAAGCCTTTCAACCATAACTAAGTGTTCTTTTTGCTAGTGAAGGAGTGAAAGCAACCTGACTATCGAGTACTTTC
This sequence comes from Nanger dama, assembly GCA_917880005.1. Classification (NCBI taxonomy): domain Eukaryota; kingdom Metazoa; phylum Chordata; class Mammalia; order Artiodactyla; family Bovidae; genus Nanger; species Nanger dama. Next base: position 396,507 of record CAKJTW010000017.1, read on the forward strand.
CAAGACAAGATTTAATTCTGATTCAGTTTTGAGGACCTAATTCTCAGAGGACTGAGCCAGCCATAATTACAGAGATAACAATGATGTATGCTCTGTGGAGGGCATGCCCGCATTTGCTGCTATCAGTGTACACCAGAGAAACCGTGGCACATTTGCAAATCTTTTGGTTCTGACAAGGAGGGTTTTCTGAGTATCTCTGGTCTGCTTGTATACTTGGAATTTGCCACATTTAGTATCATCAAGAGGCATCCTAGAGATTTTTTTTTTTTTTTGGCCACACATGAGCCATGTGGGATCTTAGTTCCCTGACCAGGAATAGAACCCACACTCCCTGCAGTAGAAGGGAAGATTCTTAACCACTGGACTGCAGAGATATCCTCTATCTTAGAGATTTTAACTATTCCTAGCTGCCTAAAAGTTCCTCAAAAGGAGTTGGTTCTGGGTCTGTTTACCTTGCTTCCTGACTTTTTACACATCATAGTACAAATTGAAAAAAGTGTTTGAAGAGCATAAAGAGGAAACAGACAATAATGCTTACAGCTGGAGACTAGAAGTATAACACTGGTTACCACACCAGAGCATCAGTGTGTGCATGCTAAGTCACTTCAGTCATGTCTGACTCTGTGCGACCCTGTGGACTGTTGCCCCGCAGGCTCCTCTGCCCATGGGATTCTCCAGGCAAGACTATTGGAGTGGGTTGCCATGCCCTCCTCCTGGGGATTTTCCTGACCAGGGATGAACTCGTGTCTCTTAAGTCTCCTGCACTGGCAGGTGGGTTCTTTACCACTAGTGCCACCTGGAAGCCCCCCAGAGTGCCACAGCCCTGGGAAACTCTGCAGCATGTCATGTTCAGAGACAGGGGACTCTGGGAGGTGGAAGGCAGCACTAACCCTTAAGCTAAGATGAAAACTCAGAGGGATGGTGCCGTTGTGGAGAAATCAGAGCCCTTATACACTGTTCATAGGAACGTAAAATGGTACAGCCCCTGCGGAAGATAGTTTGACAGTTTCTCAGAAAGTTAAATGTAGAGTTACCCAGCAGGACTGCCTAACAATCCTACTCTTAGGTATATGACCAAAAGAAGTAAAAATAAATGATCACACAAAACTTGCCCATCAACGTTCATGAACGTGAATACATTAGTGGTAATAGCCAAAAAAATGGAAACAACTCAAATGTCCATGAGCACATAAATGAAATATGGCATATCTATACAACGGAGCATTATTCAGTCATAAATGGGTATTAAATGCAGGTATGTGTTACTCATGAACTTGGAAAACATTATGCTAAGTGAACAAAGCCAGTCACTAAAGCCCAGATACTATATGATTTCATTATAGGAAAAGTTCAGGCCAGGGAAATTTTTAGAGACAGAAAGCATACTAATGATTGCTTAGTGCTGGGGAGAGGGGGAAGGGTAATGGGAATTGGTGGCTAACAGAATGTTCTAAAATTAGATTGTGGTAGCTCGGTGATTACATGAACAATTCTTTGAACACAGTAAAACCACTAGAACTGTATGCTTTAAATGACTGAACCGTATGGGATGCAAATTATATCTCAATAAAGATGGTGGCTCAGATGGTAAAGAATCCACCTGCCAATGCAGAATCTCCCCCTGGGTGGGGGAGATTCCCTGGGGAAGGGAATGGTAACCCATTCCAGTATTCGTGCCTGGAGAATTCCATGAGCAGAGGAGCCTGACGAGCTACAGTCCATGGGGTCACAAAGAGCTGGACATGACTGAGTGACTAACACTTTCACTTTTCAAAGTTGTTTAAAAAGAAAGGACGGAAGGCTGTAAGAAAGAGAGGAAAGGGGAGAGAGTGTGCCCTGGAGGAGGGAGCAGCTGAGGAGGTAGCCACATAAGCGGAAGCATAGGAAACAGAAGTAGAAGCTGCCGCACCCTTCAGATGGACCTGAACTGGCGTGTGAACTATGCCAGATAATCAAACACTCTTAGTTCCAGAATTCCTTCATATAAAAGAAATATGATCTTTTTGCACACATTTTAGCTTATCCAGTGTTTCTGCTCAACCTTACAATATATATTTATAAATAATATATAAAAAATGATTTAACAACATTCGTCTATATCTTACATATGCATATATTTTAACAAAAAAATTAGAAACGTACTGTCATTTAAGTACAGAAATACTCTGCCTACTTATAATGGTATGATTACTCCTTCAATTATATTTCTTCAAAGGTGAGCTGATTCTCCTCAACAGATTAGCACTTATCGTTAGACCTTGGCTTCATTACACATCCCTCCTCCTCCGCTCACTTTTCTTCAAGCATTTGTTCCAGCTTCACTATACTAGCCCCAGCCTTTTCCTTTGACTTGTATGCAACAGTGGAATAGGATCAACATGAGTACAGCTAGGGAAAATCGAGGGAAGACTTACGAAAGAATACTTGTTAAAATGATAAAATGCTGGTAACTATATCGTATTAGCTACTCAGACATCCAGGGGAAGAAAAGGGGGGGTCTTTTTAGAACATACACACACAGACACACACATGCATGCACATACAGACACCAACTGCTGCTGCTGCTGAGTCACTTCAGTCATGTCCGACTCTGTGCGACCCCATAGATGGCAGCCCACAAGGCTCCCCCCCCCTGGGGTTCTCCAGGCAAGAACACTGGAGTGGGTTGCCATTTCCTTCTCCAGTGCATGAAAGTGAAAAGTGAAAGTGAAGTCACTCAGTCGTATCCGACTCTTAATGACCCCATGGACTGCAGCCTACCAGGCTCCTCCTTCCATAGAATTTTCCAGGCAAGAGTACTGGAGTGGGGTGCCACTGACACCAGCTACACCCTTCCAATTACAGCTAAGCTTTGTTGAAGAAACTTAAAGGGATAGCCAAATATAAAATGATAAATTACTTTTAGAATCTGCTTTAAGTTGAATATTGAAAAGCTTATCCTACAAAACGCTTCACTACACGTTCTGAGCCAGATAGCCTTTCAGCCATTCTTCTGTGTGTGCAACCTATAAAAATCCAGGAGTTTGTGGATAAGCAGAGAATTTTATTTGGAACATGTCAAGTATCTGCATAAATTCACCTAAAAAGAAACAGCTTCTGATGAATGCAATGACATTCACTTAAATCAAAGACGAACAGGTTACACCACATTAATACCAACCCAGGGTGCATAATGAATTCTTTTATATTACTCACTTCTAAAATTAACTCCAGAAATCAACAACACAATCTATCTTAAGAGCTTTATAATAAAAAGTTCATTTTTTAAACAGCCAAATATTTTTTAATGAACCCAAGTCACAGAAGAATCAACTGAAATGTTTATCCATTATTGACTGTTTTACCAGAAACACAATTCTTGATAGTTTTTTTTTTTGGTTTGTTTTTTCATTTTGTTTCATTTGTGGGGTGTTGAGGGGCACTAAAGAAGGCGAAGGAGAGGATAAATAGCTAAAAGACTAAGAAATACAAACTAAATGGGGAAAAAAAATCATTCTATTTAATACTGAAGTAAGTCCTTAAAGAAGCCCCACTGAATTTTTTAACCAATTTTAGATTTGCATATTTCAAATGATTAACAATATTGTTACAAATGAATAAACACATGGATTCATTCAACATTCCCAGCTCATAAGACAGCCTAGCGCTTAGTATATATATGTCCAATAAAGAATTATTAAAGCAATGCAACTGTTAAGTGTCTATCAACAACAATCCACAGAAGTTCCTAATAATACATCAGTGACAAGAAAGATGAGTTAATGAATCTGGTATTCAAATCCCTAGCTCACATGGTATCTTATTCAGTTCTGCTCTCCATAGACATTTTCCATCTTACCATACATGTACTGTTTCATTTAACCCTACACCTTCCTGCTGATGTCTGCCACTCCTTTAGTGGCTTTTGATTTACCAGCCTGTTAGCTTTCTTTAAACAAGTTTCACAGTTTAGTAGATGAAGCAATGAACAAGAAATCTTTCTTTAGTAAATTTAAAGAAAGGTATACTTACAAAGTAGTTGAATTATAATCCACAAAAGTAACCATGTGGATATTATCCACTGTGAAAGTGAAAGTCATTCAGTTGTGTCTGACTCTTTGCAACACCATGGACTATACAATCTATGGAATTCTCCAGGCCAGAATACTGGAGTGGGTAGCTGTTACCTTCTCCAAATCTTCCCAAACCAGGGATTGAACCCAGGTCTCCTTCACTGAAGGTAGATTCTTTACCGAGCCACCAGGGAAGCCCAATTATTCATTGTATCTACTTTGTTTTATTTTTAAAAAATATTTATTTAGTTAGCTGCATCGGGTCTTAGTTGTGGCACTGGGAATTTACATTGTCACATGTGGGATCTTTCATTGTGGCTCACAGACTTTCCAGTTGTGGCAAACGGGCTTAAGTTGCTCTGTGGCATGTGGGATCTTAGTTTCTCCTACACTGCAAGGAGGATTCATAACCACTGGACTACCATGGAAGTCCCCATTGTATCTTAAAAAATTTTTTTTCTACTTGAAATTCACAGAATGTTTTGCTAACAGATTATCTCACAAGTTTCCATGAACAGAAAGACTATGGACACACTTTCATTGGAAAGGTATACAAGTAGCCTTCAGTTTTGTGAGTAAGCCAGTTGCCCGTGGTGCAGAGTGAGTAAACTTTGATAACAAGAAGGAATCTTAGATCTTTCAACTAGAAAAGTCCCTACCTGGAGAGACTTCTAAAACAGTTGAAAGCATGCTTTCAGAGAAAGGGAGTCATAGTTTCACATTACTGCCATCATCCACAACACAGAGGCGGGAGCTGACTGGGTTGCATCCTTTGTCTTTGGGGACTTGTTAGGAATATGAACATATTGCCCATTTGGGGGGTTTAGTCCTTTAAACAACCAACCTGAAAATCAGTAATGGATAAAAAGAAGAAGAATGCATGGTGTGTGGCCTTGGAAGTAATGAGTTCTTCATGTGGAGGAAGGTCCTCTATATCAGAAGCTGGGGGTTGGAGGGAAGAAGACTCTGTTAAACCATTAAGTCCTCTCATCTTAATCCCATTTGAGAGAATGATTCCGTGGTGGTTCAGTCAGTAAAGAATCTACCTACAATGCAGGAAACCAGGTTCAACTCTTGAGTTAGAAAGATCCCCGGGAAAAGGAAATGGCAACCCACTCCAGTATTCTTGCCTGGGAAATCCCGTGGACATAGGAGCCTGGTGGGTTACAGTCCATGGGGTCACAAAGAGTTGGACATGACTAAGTGACTTAACCACCAAACTACCACCAGAGAACCAGATACCTGTAGAAGTGAGTCATATCCCAGAAGGGGATTAGGGCAGAAAAAAAAGTTGAAAAAGCAAGGCTAAAATAAGTCTTAGAGATTTCCTTTACAGACCTTCAGGCTCTGTTGGTGAAAACCCAAGCATATATATAAACCCAACTCTACATCACTACTCTTTACATTGGAAGATATAAAGAGTTATTTATGGTTATTCAAGGATCTGAGGATATAGGAGTGAGGTTAAGAAAGTAATATTTGACTGAGTATAGCACTTAACTGAGTATTAACTCTAACAAACATAATCAGAAACTGAACATAACCCTCAAGTAAGATAAAATACAAGGCTTCCCTGGTGACTCAGAAGTAAAGAATCTGCCTACAATGGAGGAGACATGGGCTCGATCTCTGGGTTGGGAAGATCCCCTGGAGAAGGGAATGCAACTCACTCCAGTATTCTTGTTTGGGAAATCCCATGGACGGAGGAGCCTGGCAGGCTACAGTCCTGGGGGTCATAGAATAGTTGAACACGACTTAGCAACTAAACCACCACAGAATAAAATATAAAGATATCAACATTTAAAGAGGTGGAGACTAAATAGTGAAGAGGATATGGCAGTTATTTAATAAAAGCTATTATGCCAGCTGGAATATTTCAGTAATAATAGCTAAAAATAAGGCAATCATTATGCTGTGATCTAAGTTAGAAAATGCTTATTTAAAAAATAATAACAAAAAAGTATCTTTCTAGAAACTAGCTAACCTATTGGTAAGAGTCTGTAAATCAAATATACATGTGACTTTTTCCTTTGTCTGTCTCTTTTTAAGGAGCTATGGGTATTGCTGATCACCATAGTGCAGTCTGAAATCCCATCTTTTAAATTTTATGAGTCAAAGAACAAATCTTTTCTTAAGACTTCCTGTTTGTGATAACTGCATGACAAGCTGGCCGATCTGTCTTTGAGTTCTCAATAACACGGGAAATCCTGCTTTCTGATGGATTTGGTTTTACAAGAGCCTATCGTCAGTCCCTTCAATTCAATTCAATAAACAGAAGCTTGCCTGGTTCCTACTGGCATCTAATCGTTGAATAAACTCAATCCAGAAGAAAAAAATCAACCCATTTTAAAATGCTTGAGGATCCCAAGAAATTCATAACAAAATTTCTTGCCATTTCATCCCTAGAATGGATTTGGGGTCATGTTACACATAACTTCTTCTAACATAATGTCTTCCTCATTCTCTAATGGCATTCAACAAACATTTGTAGGGACCTCTCTGGTGCTCCAGTGGTTAAGCTTTGACTTTCAGTGCAGGAGTTAGGGGTTTGATCCCTGGTTGGGGAGGTCAAATTGCCAACATCTGATGGATCACCAAAAAAGCAAGAGAGTTCCAGAAAAATATCTATTTCTGCTTTATTGACTATGCCAAAGACTTTGACTGTGTGGATCACAATAAACTGTGGAAAATTCTGAAAGAGATGGGAATACCAGACCACCTGACCTGCCTCTTGAGAAACCTATATGCACGTCAGGAAGCAACAGTTAGAACTGGACATGGAACAACAGACTGGTTCCAAATAGGAAAAGGAGTACGTCAAGACTGTATATTGTCACCCTGCTAATTTAACTTCTATGCAGAGTACATCATGAGAAATGCTGGGCTGGAAGAAGCACAAGCTGGAATCAAGATTGCCAGGAGAAATATCAATAACCTCAGATATGCAGATGACACCACTCTTATGGCAGAAAGTGAAGAAGAAATAAAGAGCTTCTCGATGAAAGTGAAAGAGGAGAGTAAAAAGTTGGCTTAAATTTAGCTCAACATTCAGAAAACTAATATCATGGTATCTAGTCCCATCACTTCATGGGAAATAGATGCAGAAACAGTGGAAACAGTGGCAGACTGTTTTTGGGCTCCAGAATCACTGCAGATGGTGACTGCAGCCATGGAATTAAAAGATGCTTACTCATGGACTCTATGAATGTAAGTCTGAGTGAACTCGGGAGATGGTGATGGACAGGGAGGCCTGGCGTGCTGTGATTCATGGGGTCGCAAAGAGTCGGACACGACTGAGCGACTGAACAGAACTACTCCTTGGAAGGAAAGTTATGACCAACCTAGATAGCATATTCAAAAGCAGAGACATTACTTTGCCAACTAAGGTCCGTCTAGTCAAGGCTATGGTTTTCCCAATGGTCATGTATGGATGTGAGAGTTGGACTGTGAAGAAGGCTGAGCGTCGAAGAATTGATGCTTTTGAACTGTGGTGTTGGAGAAGACTCTTGAGAATCCCTTGGACTGCAAGGAGATCCAACCAGTCCATTCTACAGGAGATCAGTCCTGGGTGTTCATTGGTAGGACTGATGTTGAAGCTGAAACTCCAATACTTTGGCCACTTGATGCAAAGAGCTGACTCATTTGAAAAGGCCCTGATGCTGGGAAAGATTGAGGGCAGGAGGAGAAGGGGACAACAGAGGATGAGCTGGTTGGATGGCATCATCAACTCAATGGACATAGGTTTGGGAGGGCTCCTAGAGTTGGTGATGGACAGGAAAGCCTGGCGTGCTGCAGTCCATGGGGTTGCAAAGAGTCAGACATGACTGAGCAACTGAACTGAACTGAACTGGGGAGTTAGGACAAAACATAAAACAGAAGAAATATTGTAAAAAATTCAATAAAGACTTTAAAAATGGTCCATATCAAAAAAAACTTTAAAAAATAAAATAAACATTTGTATGTATTTGAATTAGCAGTAACACTAAATGTGAAACCATACACTTTACTCCTTAATATTACCTGAGAATTGAAAGCTGGTTATATTAGGTAGATGTTAGAAAAGGTTGGTTGTTTTTAGTCTAAAAACTGAGATTATGTCATATAATGTGTTAACACTTAAAGAGAGTGATACCTTCTTCACCCAATTCTCCAGGACTATCATTTCAAAATAAATAAATAGCAGATTGTTTTCACAAGGCATCTTAAGTCTCCATCACAAATAAAGATCTTTGGGCACCCAGGTTATAGAAAACCATACTCTGTGTAGTCTGGGTTTGGGTAAAGTGGTTCTTAGAGTGACACAGATCTGCTCTGGACACAGGAATACAGTCATACAACCGGTCTCCTTATGGAGACTACAGTTTGCTCCATACATGTCTTCCATTTGCTTCAAAGAGATTTAAATTCAGTATCTGTGAAGTCTAAGACCTCTACCATCTATAACAGATAAAACAAAGAGTGAATATAAATTCTTATCTTTTAAGGACAATATATCTAGAGTTACAGGTAAGAATCTCTTCCATAGAGGGGTACAAATAAAGCTATACACACAGGAGAAAAGAGACAGCAGTGAGAAAGCAGAAAGGCCTACCTCTTGAGGCAGATGGAGAATTGTGTGGTCCCCGGCACCAAAGTGTGACAGAGATTTATAGGCAGCATTTGCGACAACTGGGTCCTAGTGAAATAAACAAAAGAAATGGCATATATTAAATATCAACTCTGGAGGAAGAAAAAAATTTTCCCTCATCAACCTTAATGTTCTATAGTCAGTGCTTTGGAAATGGTATTCATGCCTCACTTAGTACATCCCAGTTAAAAGTAGAGAGTAAACAGCATTGGGCAGACACATAAGAAGCACCAAATATTTAACCTTGTTGGCACACTAAACATAAAAATATGATTCTTCTCTGATTCTTCAGCTACTCCACAGGGAAAGCTGACCTTTCGGAATCTAAGCTTTTTCACTCGTGAGTTGGGTACAATACCACCGACATTTTTTTCTCCATATTTCTTGATTGGAAATGACATTAAAAAACGGAGTGGGCTTTTTATTCATTTGATGTGCTCATTGGTGGGAAGGGGCAAAGCAGGAAAGAGAAAGGACCATTTAAAATGAGAAACAATGGCAATAGTCCCTCTTCATGTTTATCAGCATCACAAAGTATTAAGTGCATTTTATGGTGAAAATATATTAACTGGCATAAATTAAGGATAATTTTTAAAATGTAAACTTGTAGTCATAATTTTCGAATCAAAAATTTAAAATTTTTATCCTATTCTTATATTACAGTTCTTTATAACACAGTTCTATAATTCTTATAATATTCTTATATTACAATTCCTACCCCAGCTTGGTTCTGTTTCTCTGACACCCTTCTGATAGTACCTTGTTTTGAGTATGGTTCCAGAGGAAGCTGAGGACTTGAACTTTAAAATTCTGAAAAATCAACAAACAACAGAATAAATTCTAAGACAGATAAAACTGAGAGTGAACAATCTAAAGTAGCAAATGTCAAAAGTAAATCACTTTCAAAATTATACCACTTGTAATGAACTTAATCTGTACTTACTTATCATTCATAAAATGAAAACACTCAGAGATAGATTCATCATCCAAACATATGGATATGTTAAATAAGGTGAGACTTTTAGATTATTAAATTTCACTTCACTCTTCACTTTCACTTTTTCCCCAACCATTTCTTACTGATCTCTCAAATCTCAGTACAAATGTTAGATTACTCTCCTCTTTCAGGCCACTATTCCTAATCCCCTACCCAGAGGAGAGTTCTCCCTTCTCCAAGCAGCCATATGGCACCTGGCACACTTTAACATTTAATGTGATTATCTGGGCATGTGGTTAACTCTCTCCTAGCTTGTATAATCATTGAAGCGCTATCTGTCTTTCTCATTTCAAAGGCTGGTATATAAAGAATATAAAGCCCATTCCTTCAAATGACAAATATTTAATAAATAAGTGAGCACAAAAAGCCATTTATCTTCTGGCACTTAATGTCTCCTTCATTTTAGCCACATCTAACTTCTTGCCCTGCTAGATCATATAAGGTTCTTTTATACCTCCTTGACTTTGCAGATTCTCCTCAAAACTTCAATGGACAGGAATCTTTAGTAATTCTTCATGATCTTAGTCCAACAGCACCAACTAAATAAGCTTTCTTTAGTGTCCTCCGAAGAGTCAGACACGACTGAGCGATTGAACTAAGAATGTTGTCATGTCCACCGCCATACTCTCCTAACCCTTTGAATGCACTCAACAAATGCTACTGTAATCATTACTGCTTATGTCTATATCCTTTACCAACTTTTGAGCTTTTAAAGGCAGGACTGACAATGTGGTAAAATGGAGCTAGAAAGCTGGGTTTAGAAAACAGCTTTCATTTAGAAACTGCAGTATTGGCTCAGTTATTTGTCTTGCATGTAGCAGATACTCAGTAAATATTTGTTTAATGAATGAGTCAACCTTTCAAAACCTCAGATTCTCTTGTTATAACGTGAAAAATACTTTCTTATCAGATATTGGAAGTAATACTGTGACATAAAGTAACTATTGCTGGGAGTATAATTACTTAAAATAGTATCTATTATTATTTATTAGTATCTCTAAGGCCTAGTACAGCTTTAATAAATATATTCTGAGTCAATGAATGAATGTATCCAGCACTTTAAAAAGCAATTCAGAAAACACATTAATTGAAACATGGACTCTATTTTCAACAAGCTTATATTTTAATGGAGATAATATTTGTGCACATGTACCTGAAGTAAATATAAAATAGAAATAAAAGTCCTTAAAACAGTATAGATAAGGAACTTTAGGAATCACAGACTCCTGCTTGAAGAAAAATTCTCAACAGATGGGATAACTTAAACTGATTCTTTATTTCCTAAAATAGTCTTTAAAATTAGAGATGAAAAAGAAAGTAATTCAAGACAGAAAGAACAACATGAACAAAGGTAAGAAATAGAAAAATTTGGAAACAGAGAAGAAAACTACAAGTGGTTTGGTTTCCCTGGAGTGCAGGAGGCAGAAAAGTAGAGTGAGGCCCGATTCTAAAAGACCTTATTGGCTCCGTATAAAGCAACTGACTTCATTTTAGGTAAACAAAAGGCATTTTAAGTGAGGTGACACGGGATAGCAATGACCTCAGAAATGCTTTGGGAAAATTACATTTAACTCAGGCTTACATGCCAACAAACTCTAAGCAATTAGCAGAAAAAAGTACTTAAACACACACAGGAAGAGAGGAGGGGGAAGGAGAAAGAGAAAGAAAGAGAAAGTGGGGAAGGTGGAAAGAAAGGAAGGGACAGAGTGAGTCAGAATGACAGGTGGAGAGGGGCTTTCTCTACATTTCTCCCCTCCTGCTCCGGGTGGGCTCCAGTCACTGAAGGAATCTCCTTACTAAGAGAAAACTGATGGATAGAACATCCCAAAGCTGCTACCTGAACAACAAGGGAATCCTAATATGATTATAAGCATGAAGATAAACCAAAATAAAGTGTCAGCAGAAAAGAATGAAAATTTGAAGGGAAAAACACAGTCCAAAAGACAACTTATACCAATGTAAGCAAACATAAAAAACCAACACACAAACCACTTCACACATTAACCTGTAATAAAATCTGAATAACTCAAAGTACAGGCAGCACAAAGGTACATGAGTTCAGCTCTTGAAGACAGAAAATAAATATACACAACACGACGACATACAAAGTCCTTATTTTGGTTTTTAGTCTGAGCTCCTTATCAGTAGCCTGGCAGACTTTCTGACGTCATAAAGGTATGTACCCATGAATGGCAGTCATAAAAAGACTGTTGGTGAATTATATAAACTAGGAGTCTTGAACTGATTCTTTTTTAACACCCCCAAACAAAAGCCTGAATGTAAGAATAAACTCACAATATCCTGTACTGGTTCACTCACTCATTCAATAACTAGTTTCTGAATACATATTATGTGCCATGCTAGATATTGTGTCTTTGGTGAGGACAAATTTGATTTTACTCACTGTGTAGCATTTAGAATGATTAGAACAAGCATTATCTTACACTCATGTCTTATCATATGATCTAAAACAAGGAAGGGGCTATTCCTGGAATCTTATGGAGGGCTAGTTTATCAAACTCTGTGAAGCACTAAATCAAAGTAAAAGTTTACCAAGACTTCAAGTGAAAATTAATTGAAGCTCTTTGAAAGAAAAGTAAAAATGAGCTTAAATGAGGTTATAGCTGCAAAAGTGGAGATATAAATGACTCTGCCACCCTCTCATTTCATTCAAAGAAAGAAAATAAAGAAAATGTTAAACAGAAGCGCATGAATCTTTTAGCAAAATGTCTTGCACCAAGTGGTTCATCACAATGCCAAATACTGACTAGTTCATAAAATTTTTTTCCTCTCCTAGGACAGTTTGATTTCATAATCATCTTCAAGTAAGAATATACATGAAGAGCAAACCTATATATTGAAAATGTAAGCTATTAATAACACAAAAAAAATAAAATCTCTATGCCTAAGCTAGAAGCAAAGCACAAATAACACTATGTCTACATTACTGGGAAAGTCTGCCCTGCCTTACTAAATCCTTTATAATACTTTGTAGAATTTTAAACACCAATAAACACATTTAAACTGTTGGTCTCACAAATTTTATTATTTTAGAAACATACTGGTTTTTAATAATCTTGACTATACTTTCATAATAAAACTTGCCATCCTTCATGTAAGTAAGTCTTAAAGACAAAGGACCGATAAGGGTGGATATCCATCTATTCCTAGGAGTCCATAAAGATATCAGCATGTTCGCAGAACTACAGGTACTAAAGGATTTTTGGCAAACAGAAAATTACGAATAATTTTTTTCCCAAAAGTAATGGTAAAGCACACACTTTCCCAATGTAGAAACAGACAATTTGTTGCGATCCAAACACATACCTCATACTCAGCTGTATTGACTGTTAAGGAAGGAACCAGAGAAAACAGCTCACTGAGGGTCTTCAGAATGAGAGGCCTTGTGTCACAGCTCAGCTTTGGGGAGAGAGCATTCCAAGTGGAGCGAATACAAACCACCTGTGAGGCAAACACAAGAGTCAATACCTAACAACATCCCAGCTCATCTGAAGCCATTAGTAAAGGGGACTGCCTTTTATTATGAGGAAACTTAAGAATAAGAACTCTTAGAAGACAGGATTTGATAAAGTTGTCACCTCTCAGAAGAAATTATATAAACTAACATACACTGTTGTTGAAGAAGATCCAGCCTGCCTCCCACAACTGCTTTTTTATGGCTTTATTTTGGTTAACCAAAGAAATAAGTCTCTCTCTCATACATGAATATACAGATTAGCTACACAGATTAACTCCAGATTAGCTACAAACATTGCTGAATAGCCATTCTCTCAAAGCAAAGACAGGTAAGATAACGCTAGTACATTTCTAAATCCAAGTATTCACAATTTTTTATAGTTTTCTGTCTTACTGAAACTATACAACCAATCAGAAAATTGAGATGTTAGTAAATACAAGTAAAACACTCTCAAATCATCTTACAAATTTCTAAATGAGGTAGGTGAATTATTTTATTATTTAAAATAGTAACTTAAAACTTTGTTTTAAAAGTCATTTCAGATTTTAAGAGGCTGTTAAATGATAAAAATTAAACTAATAAATGTCATTTCTAGCTTGATCCAATTTCCTTAAACCAAGTATTATTAGGCCATTTCAAGATCTGGTTTATGGATGTTCAAATAGCTTCTTAAGTTCAATTCCAACTATAGCCGATGATTTCTTCACTTACAGATATTTTACTAAAACTTTAAAACTCAGGCAGGAAGAGTGACAACACACATCAATTAGAGTTGGACAAGGATTAATCTTTCTAAAACACTACAGTCTTTCATCTTAAGCTTCAATTAACACACAATTTATTTTCATCTACTAACATAAACTGGGTTTCCCAGGTAGCTCAGTGGTAAAGAATCTGCCTGCCAATCAATGCAGGAGAGGCAGGCTGGATCCCTGGGTGAGAAATATCCTCTGGAGTAGGAAATGGCAGTGCACTCCAGTATTCTTACCTGGGTAAATCCCATGAACAAAGGAGCCCTGGCAGCCTACAGTGCATGGGATCGCAAGGAGTTGGACATGACTGAGTGACTGAGCACACACACTAACTCAAATTATTTAGGAAACACTACATAAGGTAAATGAATAATATATACTTAAGGACCTAGATTAAGGAAAGACTTAAATATAGCAGAAAGTATCTCAGAAAACCTGGATTCAGTGCTTTTGCTCTTATTTTCCACTTTCCATGAAAGAGCAGAAAAAATGCTGTTTGACTTGGGATCCACTACAAGTTTGGATTCCACCACCTCTAAGGGTTGTACTATCTGTCGGGCATGACATTAGGCACATTTATACAAAGTAGTTCTAATATTACGAAACAGCAATATTTGAAATTAAAAAGAAAAAAACCATTCCTTTAAAAGCTACCAACTCAACATAGAGTATATACCCAGAGGAGTATACAGCACTAAGAGGAATAATAAAATATAAAATATCATCTAACCTTCAAAGGATTTACCACCTTATCAAAGAGGAATGTACGTAACTCTAAATTACTGGAAAACAAAAGGCACATGATTAGATTTGGAAATATTTCCAACAGAAAATAGGCTTAGGAGGAATCCAGGTAGGAAAGCTATGTCATTGCGTGGGAGTCATTAGAGCTTCAAGAGGCAGAAAGCCTAGAGATAGGACTTGAAGAAGGAATGGAAAGAAATCAGGCAGACCTTTCACAAGGAAGTGGAAAGCATAAGCCAAAACACAAATAAAGCAAGTTGTAGGCATGCATGAGTCTTGGTGAAGAAAGGCTGGTGTAGATCAAAGAGCACCTAGAATAGCAAAGCAGTTTGGATCAGAATCAAAAGGAAAAGGAAGCCTCCAGAGATTTCTGAGTTGGGCAATAAACTAAATTCAAATCTTATTTTTGAAAGATTCTTCTGGTAGTCTTATAGTCACACTCAAAGCTGTCATGAACTTCTCTAATTCTTATTTCTCCCTAGTCCTTCACATAAAGAGACTCAAAAGTTTTCCAAAAATCATATGCTCAATATAATCACTGATTATCCATGCCTTCTCCTTATTTTAAATGCCTATTTAATTCCAACCTTCTTTGTTTCAAGACTAAGTTCAAATCTCAATTCTACAATTAACTTTTCTCTTACAATTCAGGCCTTCATTTTACCCTTTCTTTCCTGTAACTTCCAGCATTTAAAACCCTATACTTTCCAACTTAGCATTTAATTATACACTACCTAGTATTGTTCACTATTTTCGTGAATATAAATTGTCTTCTCAACTAGATATTGAGCTCCATGAAGACAATGACCACATCTTCTAGTTCTCAGTCCCCGCTCATCTAGCACACTAATAATTATACCAGATTATCAGTAGTTATCAACTACTGATGATAATGGAACCTGAGAAATAGTAAATCTGAGATAGAAAAGGAAAGAAGTAAAAGGTCTTGGACAATGAATTGGAAAGTAAGATGATTTGGGCCTAGAGACCTGGGTGAATAAAAAGCAACATAATAAAATGGAGGGGAAGCTGGAAGGAGTATCTTTGCAGGAAATGGGGGATGGATATGTTTAACTGGAGTTCACAGAAAAACATCCAGAGAGAAATATTCTGCAGACATTAGGGAAAAACTCAGATGTAAGGCTGGCTAATGACAGCTTTGTCATTTAAACATTTGTATAAATCAAAAGCCAGGAAGAAGTATAGTCTCATACATGTTCTGAGGCACTTTGCAGAAAACAAAAAGATACCTGGCCACCAATTATGGAAGTACAAAAGGGGGCCTTGTCTTTTCCATAGTGGTGAGTGGGGAATGAGGCTACATCCTCCAAGTATTTTCAAAGGTTTACACATTTAAAAGTCTTTCCCCTAAAAAGTTTAGAAACGAATGCGTGAAATAGTACTCTATACATAGACATTCTAGCATCTCAACAGTGAATTGTGCCTTAATTGTAAGCAAGGTATACCTGCCAGGAATTATCAGTAGGCTTGCCCATACACAATCAGGAGCAGGGAAGTCTTTAATAAAGAATGCTGCTTTCTCTGACCTTCCCAACACTGGGCCATTCTTGACTAGATCTTAGAGATCATCTGACCCTGAGAGCTCCTTGGATTCACCCTATTACCACCTTGCTATGTCCATCTCCTAGAACCTTACAGATTTCAATCCTCTAGCCTTATGATCTGTCATATTATATCAGATGAGCCAGTTTCATGGTCCTGGTCCCAACAGGCTTGTTTTACCTTAACAACTCATTACCCAATGACTTATCTATTTTCAAAATACAGATTGACTTCAGGCTCCAACACTTAATGAGCGACACTTGAAATGACTGATAAAGAACATTTTTATATACTCTTGAGCTGAAATGAAAATTGAGAGTGGGGGTAATTGGCCAGGGCCAGAAATAAAGAGGAAAATATGGTACTAAAAGGAGGTTGTCAGTTTCTTTAACCTAATAGCTTGAGTTTAAATGCACACGTGGAAAGAGGAGCTACTGCCTTTAGCCTATAGCAGGCAGGGAGTTGGAATGGAGACCTCCACATAAAGCCAGCAGGAAGGGCTGTACCCTTAGTGTAATGGTTAGACTAGAAACCACTGAGCTGAGAAATTAACATAAAAATGGCAGTGAGCTGGGGGCTTCTGGATCACTCTTGGAAAGCACTCCCATAATATATAATCCAAATGATTAGCACAGAAAAATAAAATAAGCCCCTCTAAAAATAAGTTTATAGCTTTATTCATTATAATATGATTATTTAACACCGAAGGCAAACAATCGTCAGAGCTAAATGGAAGAAAACACGCTATCTACAAAGGAGTAAATTAGAATAACAACAAACTTTTCAAAATTAACAAGACCAAATGATCATGAAATAAGATCTTTAAAGTGCCAAGGAAACTATCAGCCTACAATACTAAATCCACAATTCAACAGTAATGTTAAAACAAGCAAAAACAAAATAGAAGGAGCAATACCTAGGTATTATATTATGCAGATATGGCATATGAATATTTACAAACAAACGACTCAGAATATCTTGCTTAGTTTGTCTACGAGACTTTGGAGAATTCATTTCAAGTGCTAACATTATGTACATTTTGTTGCCATTTCTGTTTCTTGGGAAGAATGACACTTTTCCATGTTATTCTTCCATAAGAACCTTAGCAACACGAAACAGCACAGGTTAAGGAGACCCAGTGCAGCATGATATACTGGAAAGAGCTCATGACTGGAGTTATAAAGCCCAGGTTCTCCTAGCTGGTAGTTGTGGGACTATGGCAAAGTCATTAATCTCCTTCAATCTGTTTCCGCAGCTGCAAAACAGAAGTAATACTATTAACATCTGCTCCATGTATAGCACAAGGTTAACAGTAAAGGCAATATTGAGGCAACTGTATGCAAACATGCTTTATACACTGTAAAAGAAAGTTATTGATAGAAAAATAACGAATCATGAAAGAATCAGGGTCTTTGCTTCAATTCTTGTGCCGTAACAATTCATTTGTTCTTTGCAGAAGCAACAGATGCCTATTACTCTAATTTTACCTCCAAAAGCTATTTCTAGCAATTCCAAAGAACAGCCTACTCCTTTTGTCCTGATGTTTTACTCCAGCAGACGGAAAGCTTTATAAAAACCTTTAGGCTATGAAAACCACCTTATTTGCCCTTTTCATAATGAAGGTAAAAGAAACTGCCATCACAATTAAAAGGACTCAGTCATCATCATGCAGTGAAACCCTCTTAAGCTAATTCAGCCCACACAATTCATAAAACAGGACACTTCTGTTACCAAAATACAATAACAGGGGATAAGAGAGAGTTTAAGGAGCCACAATCAATGGAGCAGAAACAATGGGAAAAATAACATTCTTTCTAATCCTAATAACATGGGGTTAAAGGTTATAAGTATTAAAAAATGACTAGCACAGGTTTATTTAAGCAACTTCACAGTCTTTTAATGTCTGAGTCCAGGGTATTATCAAAGCAGTGTTGTAGAAAACAATAGGAATAAATATTGAGTTGCCTTTTTAAAAGTCCCTTATAATGTAAAGGGACAGTATTTCTGATGATTAGAGTCACTCAACTTCTATCCTGTTGATGGCAAGTAATGGAAAGACATATATCTAAATCCCAAATTGTGGCATAGTGAATAAAAAATAAGTGTGCTTGATGGGATAAAACGACTGTCATACAAACAATCCCTAACATCATTATACCATCTCCAAAGAAGACAAGACAGAGGTCTTCAGATTGTTCCATATTTCTGAAAACCTGGCAGTTTGCAGTACAGACTTATAATTCTTATATCTGCATGGATAGAAGAGGCCGGAACTGTAGAAGTGATTCAAGTAGAAACAAGTATTTATTAATACTAAACAGACTGATCTAGATATCAAGTCACCCAAAAGATTCACTATGCAGTGGCCCAGGATTTTAGGGTTCTCTTTTATTCCCCCTCGTGAGCAGCTGCAGCATCCCCGAGACACCTCCCTATAGGGAATAGTATCTTTCAATGCAAACTCCATTGATTTCTCTGCAGGAACAGAAAGAAATGACACAAAGAGCTCCCTGCAGGGACGTTCACTTTTCGGTTTTGCTAGATTCTATCTGGATTAATTATCTATTTCATGTTGGACATTCTTCTGGCATGAACTACCAAATTCACAGTAAGATTGTGTCAGAAATGTTCTTTGACAAGAAAATGATTAGTGCTTTATTCCTCACAAATAACCAGAGGGAATTTTTCAAAAGCCCAGTTCCTTCCCCTGTTCAGATAAATGGCATTTAGACTTTAAGGTAAAAAGAAAAATAATAGAAATCCAATCAAAATAGCTTAAAAAAACACACCCCAACTGCTTAGAAGTTGTTTAGCAGGTAAAAATATATGGCTATATAATAACTACATAATCAATAAATATACCCCAGGAAGACAATACTGCACAAAGCTGAAAAAATTCTGATGTAACGAAAATTCAGATGTAACCAAAGAGCTTCCTGTAGGGTCTCAAAGAAAATACTAGCCAGTGACATCATAAGAGTTTAGATTGAACAAGCTACAACATGGATGAAGCTTAAAAACGCCAGGCTAACTATGGAGAACAGTGGAGATCTCCTAAAAAATTAAGAATAAAACTACCATATGACCCAGCAATCCCACTACTGGGGAAAATCTCAGTTCAAAAAGATACAAGTATGCCAAAGTTCATTGCAGCACTATTTACAATAGCCAGGATGTGAGGCACCCCAGAGACCCCTCAACAGATGAATGGATAAAGATGTAGAGGATATATGCATATATCTATGTATATGGAGGATAATTGCTTTATAATGTTGTGTTGGTTTCTGCCACACCACAGTATGAGTCAGTCCTAATTTTGTGTGTGTGTATTCTCTCCCTCCTGAGCTTCCCTCTCCCCTCCTATCCCACTCTAAGTTGTCACGGAACCAGGCCGGGCTCCATGTGTTATATAGCAGATATATACATATATACAATGTATATATGTGTGTGTGTGTGTGTATATATATATATATATATATATATATATATAGCAGATGTACATAATGAAATATTATTCAGCCATAAAAAGGAATGAATTTGAGTCAGTTCTAGTGAGGTAGATGAACCTGTTATACAGAATGAAGTCAGTCAGAAAGAGAATATCCCATATAATGCATATATATGAAATCTAGAAAAACAGTACTAATGAACCTATTTGCAGGGAAGGAATGGAGATGCAGATGTAGAGAACAGACTGTGAACACAGTCGGGGAAGAAGAGAGTGGGACAAACTGAGAAATCAGCACTGACATATGTATGCTATCATGGGTAAAACAGATACCTAGCAGGCAGCTGCTATATAACACAGGGAGCCCGGCCTGGCTCTGTGACAACTCAGAGTGGGATGGGAGGGGAGAGGGAGGCTCAAGAGGGAGAGAATACACACACACACACACACACACACACACACACACACACACACACACACAATCAGGACTGATTCGCACTGTGGTATGGCAAAAACCAACACAATATTGTAAAGCAATTATCCTCCGATTAAACACACACACACCAGGTTGTGTGAAAGAAGCCAGTCACAAAATACAACATATTATATGACTCCATTTATACAAAATGGAAAACAGGCAAATTTATAGAGACCAAAAGTAAATCACTGATTGTATAGGGTTGGGGGCAGGGGAGGGATGGAGGCACTGTGCGATGATAAGTTAGGGGATACAGAGCTTCTTTTGGGAGTGATGAAAATGTTCTAAACTTGAAAGTCACGATGGTTACAAAACTCTGTCAATATATTAAAAATCATCAAAGTGTAAACTGTAAATGAGTGAACTGTACTATTTGTGAATTTTATCTCACTAAATCTTTTCATCAAAAAAAAAAAAAGAGTTCAGATTTAGTGTGGACCTGTTTGACACCAGGGAAACAGATATTTTGGTATCAGAGAAGTTTAAGCTAGAACCTTAGCTGTGCCACTAATTAGCTAAATGACCTTTGGTTTTCCTTCTCTACAAAATGAAGGGTTGTGCTTGTATTAGGACTTTCTGGAGAAATAAAACCAACAAAAAAGAAAAGAAAGAAGGAGGGAAGGAAGAAAGATAAATGAAGATAGGGAGATGGATAGCGAAAAATATTTATTAGAGGAATTGTCTCAAGCAGTTGTGGAGGTCAAGAAGTCCCACAGTCTGCGGGCTGGAGAACCAGGCAAGCAACTGATGCAGATCAGATCAAGTTCAAAGACGTGAGCACCAGGTGGCTGCAGTGTAAGTCACAGTGTCTGCAGGTGCAAGAACCAGGAGCTCCAAAGTCCGGGGGCAAGAGAAGAAGGATGCCCCATATCAAGAAGAGAATTTACCCTTCCTTTGCATTTTTGTTTCATTCCAGCCATCATTGGATTAGTTGATGTTGCCACACTGTTAAGGGCAGATCTTGCTTCTAAGCCAAGGATTCAAATGCTAATCCCTGTCAGAAATATCCTCAGAGACACACACAGAAATTATGTTTTACCAACTATCTGGGCATTTCGTAGGCCTGTCAAGTTGGCATAGAAAATGTACTATCATAGTATAAAAAAATTGAAAACAAAATACTTATCAGTAAAAGATTGGGCAACATAAGAAAATGCAAGATACAATGAAATACTATGTAAGTGTAAAAAAGTATACATATATTGCCAGGAAAAAAAGTACACACTATATTAAGATGGAAAAATCAGGTTATACTACATAGTATGCTCAATAAAAGGTGTTCCCCAGTGGCTCAGACAATAAAGAATCTGCCTGCAATGTGGGAGACCCAGGTTCAATCCCTGGGTCAGGAAGATCCCCTGGAAAAGGGAATGGCAACCCACTCCAGTATTTTTGCCTGGAAAATCCAGGGACAGAGGATCCTGGTGGTATGCCGTCTACAGGATCCCACAGAGTTGGACATGACTGAGCAACTTTGCAGCAGCAGCTAGTGTCTGAAAGCTGCCAGTATTCGTGGGTCATGATTCCTTCCTCACACCATCACACCGCCTTTTCTTCTGTTTCAGTTGTCACGCCACATTCTCTCTTTACAGTAGTTAAATGTGTCTCCTTCTTAAAGGCACATTTGTGATTACATTTAGGGTACCACACAGATATGGTATGGACCTAACAGAAGCAGACGATATTAAGAAGAGGTGGCGAGAATACACGGAAGAACTGTACAAAAAACATCTTCACAACCCAGATAACCACAATGGTGTGACCACTCACCTAGAGCCAGACATTTTGGAATGTGAAGTCAAGTGGGCCTTAGGAAGCATCACTACGAACAAAGCTAGTGGAGGTGATGAAATTCCTGTTGACCTATTTCAAATCCTAAAAGACGATGCTGTGAAAGTGTTGCTCTCAATATGTCAACAAATTTGGAAAACTCAGCAGTGGCCACAGGACTGGAAAAGGTCAGTTTTCATTCCAATCCCAAAGAAAGGCAATGCCAAAGAATGCTCAGACTACCACACAATTGCATTCATCTCACATACTAGTAAAGTAATGCTCAAAATTCTCCAAGCCAGGCTTCAGCAATACGTGAACCATGAACTTCCAGATGTTCAAGCTGGACTTAGAAAAGGCAAAGGAACCAGAGATCAAATTGCCAACATCCACTGGATCATCGAAAAAGCAGGAGAGTTGCCGAAAAACATCTATTTCTGCTTTATTGACTATGCCAAAGCCTTTGACTGTGTGGATCACAACAAACTGTAGAAAATTCTTAAAGAGATGGGAATACCAGACCACTTGACCTGCCTCTTAAGAAATCCATATGCAGGTCAGGAAGCAATAGTCAGAACTGGACAAGGAACAACAGACTGGTTCCACACAGGAAAAGGAGTAAGTCAAGGCTGTATATTGTTACCCTGTTTATTTAACTTATATGCAGAGTACATCATGAAAAATGCTGGGCTGGAAGAAGCACAAGCTGGAATCAAGATTGCCGGGAGAAACATCAATAACCTCAGATATGCAGACGACACCACCCTTATGGCAGAAAGTGAAGAATTGAAGAGCGTCTTGATGAAAGTGAAAGAGAAGAGTGAAAAAGTTGGCTTAAAGCTCAACATTCAGAAAATGAAGATCATGGCATCCAGTCCCATCACTTCATGGGAAATAGATGAGGAAACAGTGGAAACAGTGACAGACTTTATTTTGGGGGCTCCAAAATCACTGCAGATGGTGATTGCAGCCATGGAATTAAAAGATGCTTACTCCTTGGAAAGAAAGTTATGACCAACCTAGACAGCATACTAAAAAGCAGAGACATTACCTTGCCAACAAAGGTCCATCTAGTCAAGGCTATTGTTTTTACAGTAGTCATGCATGGACGTGAGAGTTGGACCGTAAAGAAAGCTGAGTGCCAAAGAATTGATGCTTTTGAACTGTGGTGTTGGAGAAGACTCTTGAGAGTCCCTTGGACTGCAAGGAGATCCAACCAGTCCATCATAAAGGAAATCAGTCCTGAGTGTTCACTGGAAGGACTGATGTTGAAGCTGAAACTCCAATGCTCTGGCCTCCTTATGCGAAGAGCTGACTCATTTTAAGGGACCGTGATGCTGGGTAAGATTGAGGGCAGGGGGAGAAGAGGACAGAGGATAAGATGGTTGGATGGCATCACCAACTCAATGGACATGAGTTTGAGTAAACTCTGGGAATTAATGATAGATAGGGAGGCCTGGCATGCTGTGGTCCATGGGGTCCAAAGAGTCGGACATGACTGAGAGACTGAACGGAACTGAACTGAACAGATAGTCCAGGATAATCTACACATCTCAAGATCTTTAACATCATCATATACACAAAATCCCCTTTATTATATAGGGTAACATTCATAGGTTCCAGAGATTAGGACCTGGATATCTTTGAGGGCCATTATTCAGCCTACAGGAATCATTTAAAAGTGCTTTCATAGTGGTAGTTGATGTACAGCTTTATGAATCTACCAAAAAAATCACCAAACTGCACTTTAAAAGAGTGAACTTTATGATATGTGAATTATATCTCAGTAAAACTGGGACTTTCTTAAAAGAAAGACAGTTGTCAGAAAAAATATAGATATTACATAGCTCAAGAAATAAAAGGCAAACAATTTGTGTGTAGCTGTGCTCAGGCACACCATAAAGGAATGAAAAAAATTCCATAAAGTCAAGGTTAATAGTGCCTCAGATAAATCTTTCAACAACTCATATGTGGAATCAGCATGTATAGTAAAATGACATAACCACATATACATACATACATATAATTATACACATACAAATGTAAATATATATTAAATGACACAACTACATATTTGTATATATGCATATGTATGTATACATTTTATAAATTTATTTAATACATATGCATAAACTGCAATGGATTGTTATATTCTAACACAGGAGAGATGATGGTACCACCAGTCTTCACTGTGGTACTCCCATTTTTCCTTTAGGATACCTGACTACTCTGGGTGACATGTGACCATCTGATGGAAATTCAAGTAAAGAAACCATCCATCTGTATATTAAATATCACAAGAGCTTAATTTTACTCTCTTTTTGAGATAAAAGATAAATAAGAAATATTCTAATATCTTCTTCCCGTACCTCATGGCTGGACTTACACACAAAACATTTTAGAGACTGCTGCTCTTGACTATGCTCCCAAACACCACTGAATACCAGAGTCACTGAGGAGCTCATTAAAAATAGAGAGATTGGGCTTCATCTCGAAAGGATTCTGGTTTTGCAGCTCAAGTTATCCATAGAATTTTGAAGACCACACTAGACATCACTGCCATGCATTTTTCAATGAAGTCCATAATTTGGACAGAGTAGTTGAGCCAAACAAGTGAAAGTAAAGGAGATTCACTTTCACTGAAGCTATAAGTGTAACATGATGAAACAAAGTCAGCGATACTCTTTTGTTTGACCTGTTTTCAACAATTTCAGATCAAAGTCATATGACCCTGTGAATCACTAAAAGTGAAAGTGAAGTCACTCAGTCGTGTCCGACTCTTTGTGACCCGTGGACTGTAGCCCACCAGGCTCCTCTGTCCATGGGATTCTCCAGGCAAGAATACTGGAGTGGGCTGCCATTTCCTTCTCCAGGGGATCTTCCCGACTCAGGGATCGAACCCAGGTCTCCCGCATTGCAGGCAGATGCTTTAACCTCTGAGCCACCAGGGAAGCCCACTGAAGCAAGTTAATTGTTCAAACAACCACTTACATAAGTAGAGGCAGTGTGCCATGGCCCTGAAGCAAAAGGAATGGTACCTCTAAGAATATCTTACTCATTACTATTGAATTAGAATCTGCAGCAACAGGTTTCATTATGCTACTATGAGAAGATTTAAGCCCAGCTTTTAATAAAGCTCAAAAACCTAACAGGAGGGCCTACATAGGTATGAAGTCATTTAAGTCATGAAAGATAAGTAATATACACTGAAAACATGAGAAGGGCATTAGAATAACATCCAATTAATAGTACAGTCCATAGACTTGAACGAATCCTTTTCTGGTCAACTGCAAAGACTTTCAAACTTAAAACTAAAGAATCCTAAAACAAAATGTATATACTATCTCCTTTAAATACGACTTCTGGATTTATAAGCATGTTAAAGAGGCATTCCAAGTAATTCTGTGTTTATATAAGGATTTACCAAAAATTTACTGATTTAATTCCCAATACTTCCCAAGCCTTTCACTAACACATGATTTTAGTCATCTAGTCAAAGTGAAGTCTAACCTGGAAATGTTAATGTTTCTGGAAATGAGTCTCTCAGTGATATTTTATCTTGGGAAATGAGAAGGTAAGATCAACACATTTAATGGATAACCAACAAAGACCTGCAGCACAGCACACAGAGCTCTGCTCATTGTTATGTGGCAGCCTCGATGGGAGGGGAGTTGGAGGGAGAATGGATACATGTATGGCTGAATCTCTTCCCTGTTCACCTGAAACTTCACAACATTGTTAATTGGCTATACCCCAATACAAAATAAAAAGTTTTTTTTTTTTTAAAAAAAAGGTCAACACATTTATATAGCATGGAGATAAGTTTAATTACCACAGGTAACAATGATATTTTTTAATAAAAGTTTAATTCTAGGTTCACATGGGTATATGATGAATAAGTTTTAAAAAATTCTAGGTCACTTAAGGGTATATGTGAATTTCTTAGAAGGTACCAAAATAATGTTTTCCATTACATCTCAAAATCTATAAAGCCTTTCAAACATGTAATGCCATTTAATCTACAACCCTCCTTCAGAGACCTCCTCTCTACATCCTATGTCTCCATTTATCCCAGAAAACCCACCCCTTGGATAAGCTTAAATGATATATTTTATTCACAGCAATGGCAGAATGGCACACAATTAGCATCCTTTTAGTCATGTCATTATTTCTAGCTCAGTGGCGTTTATTCAGATGAGCACAATTTGCAGCCACTGGGCCCTGCTCTTCTGATGTTAACTGGCATCATTAAAACCCTCCTAGTGTCCAGTTCATTTGATCTTTTAAAGAATACCCTAGGTT
Organism: Nanger dama; assembly: GCA_917880005.1. NCBI lineage: Eukaryota > Metazoa > Chordata > Mammalia > Artiodactyla > Bovidae > Nanger > Nanger dama. The sequence continues at coordinate 422,718 of CAKJTW010000017.1, forward strand.
TGTGACTGAGAGCCGGAAACTCACGGCTGGATACCCTGAACAGCGTTCATGTTTGGTCACAGACTACTCACATTAGTTAATAATCCTCAGAGAGCAAATTCCACTTTAAGAGGGAAATCTTTTCATACAAAAAATTTTTAATACAAAATAAAATGGAATTAAGCAGCAACGGAATTAAAATAATCAACGGCAGGGAGAAGGGGGTTCCTAACTGTCATAACTTAGAAAGCTGCGGTTGTAAAATGTTCAGAGTGAAGTATCTAAAAGATGACACCAAATCTAGGTATAGCAAAGGTCAGACAGAGGAGAGAGGATGGGATCATAAGCGCAAAATCAGGAAATGATAAAATGCCAAGACTTCAAATTGAAAATTTTCTCTAAGTTTGATTTAGTGTTTGACTTTGCATTATCTACAAATACTGTCTACAAAAACTGAAAATGACCAATTAACTAATTATTAAAAGCTGAAGTCTTTTCTATTTAAACCGGAAATGTCAGTATTTGAATTTTCCCACACATTTCACACATGTGTTCAATAGTATTCCATTTTACAACTTACTACAGTCAGTTAAAATTTATTTTGAAAATGAAAACACATATTTAAAAATATACTTACAGCGTGACAAAGTAAATGTTATAATATCCACGAATGTTTAATAAAAGGCGAGTTCCTGCTGTCCTTTTATAGTTAAAAATAAGGCCAAACTACAACTTTCAACTGCAAAGAGTCATTGTGTAGTACATAAAAAGCTCAGCGTGGAAATAGATTCAACAAATGTACAAAAAGCGTTTTCATGCCCAGGAAGAACTGAAGGCATCAAAAACATGCCCCAACTACAAATAACATAGAGCTCGGTTCAAAAAGACAAGCAAATTCCTTGCCTAATGCATAGCAAATTAAACTTAATCAACTCCTCTGCAAGGTCGAGCTGGCAATCCACCTTTAAATGTCCTCACAAACAAAACATAAGAACAACAAAAGAGGTTCCAGAGAATAAGTAATAAATACCAAATCCACAGTAGGTGACAGAACCCTTACTGTACACAGCTGAGAAAAATTTGCCATGGAACAATGTAACACATTTCCATATTAAATTATATTTCCCACACTGAAAAATGCTTAAACAAAATGCAGGATTTCTATTGGCCATTTTAATACCACGTTGACTCCCTAAACCTTCCAAACCCAATCCTGTTGAAAACCTGAGTCCCATTGAAAATTGTTCCCACCCCATGGAGCCCTGAAGGAGCAGCTAAGACAAAGAGTTGGGATGATGGGAGAGGGCAGGGAGAACTACCTTACCCCATGATTTCAGAAATAAATCAATAAAAGAGGGTAGAATAGCCAAAACATAACCCTGGCATAGGGAATTTCCGGGAAAATCACTTCAGTGACAAATGGCCTGGAGTGAACTCTTCTAGCGGTCAAGAATCCCCAGGAAAGGGCCCTCCCCTCCTTATCTATTGCTCAATTGTACAATACTCTGCTTTGAAAATATAACACCCTCTTGGAGCTAGGCGGGATGAAAGAGCTTTTCTTCATGATCCTGCAACGCCTATTAATTTTTGCTACAAGAGACTCACAGCTGATTAAGAAAACAGAGAGTTAGCACTGCCTCACATTCCCATCTCAAGGACTTAACAGAGAAAAATCTTAAAAGTGAATGAGCCCTCTTTTTCAGTACAATGTACTGATCTTCATTTATGCACACACCAAAAGCTGTTTCTCTTCCAACTGTGGGCAATTTGTTTAGACTGAAAGTCATTTTCCTCCTTGAAGCATCAGAAGCGATGTTATAGATTCCTATGTGGTTAAAGAATTAAATTTCAGAAAAACTATGACTCATTCACCACCACCCAGAGCACAGATTTAGAAATCAATGGCTGAAGAAGCAAAACTTGTACTGTCCCCAAAGTGCATTCACACTTTTATCACAAGCAGAAAAGCAACACGATACAGTGGAAAAGCACAAGAAGTATAGAGAGTATGTGAATGTCTACCTTATCATGTCAATTTGGATGTTACTTTGACTTGCCAGGCTCATGAACAAATAGCACCTACATTACAAGGTTACTATGAAGTTTAATACAGACTATAATGGACACCAAATGCCAAACATATTCACTAGCATGAAAATATGCAGCTTTAATAGTTTTGTAGTATTAAAGTATAACAACACACTGCAAAAAGTACAGATCTTAATTGTATATTTCAATGAATCCTGACAAATGTACACACTATTGTAACCACCACCTCCATCGTGATACAGGCCATGGAAATATGTGAGCCATATATGCAATTTAAAATTTTCTAGTAACCACATTTTTAAAAAGTAAAAGGAGACAGATTAAATTAATTTGAATTACTGTCATTTTACTTAACCCAATCTATCCAAAACATCATTTTAACATGTAAAATATCCTAAAAATATGATGAGGTATTTTATACAATTTTTCATACTAAGACATCAATCTGCTGTACATTTTACACTTAGAGCACAACACAATTTGAATTAGCCATAATTCAAGTATCTAACAGCTCTTAGATACAGACCACAGTCCAGAAAATTGCCTCTTGCCCCTTTCTTGTCTACCCTTCTCCCCACCCCAAGTCAATTACCATGCTGATTTCTATCCTCATAGATGAATTTTGCCTATTCATGAATTTCATAAAAATGAGATGTATGGACTTTTTGTGACTGGCACCTTTCACTGAGCATGCTTCAGAGATTCATCCATATTGTTGCAAGTAGCAGTGGTCCTTTGCTTTTTATTGGTGAATAGCATTCCAATGTACAAACACAATACCCATTTGAGTTGTTTCCAAATATGCTATAATCATTAAGCTGAAATGAACACTCATATACAAGTCTTTTTGTGGATATGTTTTCATTGACTCAGATAAATACCTAGAAGTTATCTTTCATGATAATGAAAGAAAGTTGGCAAAGGTTTTCAAATTCTAATTTCTATAAATGTTAATGATTTATATAAAAACAAACATCCTTAATATCATAAACATTAAACCATTCAAGGTCCTTACTGATTACTGGTCAAAGATGGTATCTACTGGGACTTCCTGTGGATCATAAGTATACATTCAACTTTATAAGAAACTGTCAAATATTTTTCAACAGTGACTGTATCACTTTATAGTTCTGCCAATAGTGTAAGACATATCAAGTTACTTTACACCTTCTCCAATGTTTGATATCATCAGTTTTCTTTTTTTAATTACTGATTTCAGTGGATTATGTTTCCCATGACCAACATGTTGACATTTTTCCATATTTATTAGCCAATCATATGACATGTTTTTTAAAGAGTGATTTGGAAAAATGAAGGGAGAGTTGTTACATGGGCAAACTGAGATTACTTATATGATATTATTTCAATGATTAAAATAAGGGACATAATTCTAAGGACTACCTGAGTCAAGGAGAAAATGTAAATCTAAAAGCCAAGAGAAGTGCTGCAAATTAAAGTACATACTTCTCAAGAGGTAGCTGTTAATGTTACTTGGTATTAACTTGTCCCTCCCACGTGGAGAACCAGGCCAGGTTCTGCAAGATCTTCCTCTTTAACAAGAAAGGGTAGATGTCTGTAACTTTTACTTTTAATTAATATTAGAATTAATTAAAAATATTAGTCCTATGATAATGAAAGAAAATTGGCACAGGTTTTCAAATTCTAATTTCTATAAATGTTAATGATTTATATAAAGACAAACATCCTTAATATCATAAACATTAAACCATTCAAGGTCCTTAGTGATTACTGGTCAAAGATGGTATCTACTGGGACTTCCCTGTGGTCCAATAGTTAAGAATCTGTCTTGAAATGCAGGGGACATGGGTTTGATCCCTGATCTGGGAATTAGGATCCCACATGCCACAACTCTCTCGAGCATGGCAATGAGAGGGATATATGTGTGCTATATCACATGATATAGCCAAATAAATAAATATTAAAACCCAAGACCTCTCAAAAAAGCTATCTATTATATTATGACAAGGGCTATCAACCTACCAAAGACAAAATCATTTTGAGTGGCAGGCAACAGTGCCCCAGAAAAGTTATAAAGAAACAGTTGGTGAGGCCAGCTCCTGATTCCTCTTTTCCCGCTAGCCTCCCATATTACAGAACATATTCTATGAGATTCTTATTCTTCAGTGACTATTCATATCATGTACATTTTAGTAAGAATGAAAGTCATAGCTAAAAATACTTCAGTAGCAATGCCTACCTAGGAGTATATCCATTATTTGGGGAGAACAGAAGAAAAGATATCTGTTGATGGGATATAAAACACAACTGCTTTGGAAAACAGCCTGGCAGCTACTAAAATGGTTAAACATAATTACATGATCCAGCCATTCGACTCTTAGATATATACCCAAGGAAAACAAAGCATATGTTCACACAAGAACTTGAAAACGGAGCTTCACAGCAGCATTATTCATAACAGCCAAAAAGCAGAAGCAGCCCAGGTGTGGTGCCCATGTGCTCAGTGGTGCCCGATTCTTTGTAACCCTATGGACTGTAGTCCACCAGCCTCTTCCTTCCACGGGATTTTTCAGGCAAGAATGCTGGAATGGGTTGCTATTCCCTGCTCCAGGGGATCTTCCTGATCTAGGGATTGAACCTGAATCTCCTGCCTGGGCAGGCAGATTCTTTACCACTGAGCTACCCGGAAACAAACCAAATGTACATTAACTGATAAATGGAAGAATAAAATGTAAGTGAATGGATAAATAAAATGTCATATAGCCATACAGTGCAATATTACCTATAAAAAGGAATGAAGTATTGATACATGCTAAAACATGCATGAAATCTTGCAAACATTATGCTAACTAAAAAGCCAGTCACAAAAAGCCACATATTATTTGACTTCATTTACATGAAATGTCCAGAACAGGCAAATCTATAAGAAAGAAATTAAATTAGTGGTTCCCTATGGTGGGGGGCGAGGTATGGGGCTAGGGGTGGTATGGAAGGTGTGCAACTTCTTTTGGGGGTAATGAAAATGTCTAAAATTGATTGTGATTGTGGATGCACAACCAATATTCAAAAAGTGACTAAATTTCACTCTATAAATATATGAGCTGCGAACTATGTGAATGATACCTTGATACAGTGCATTACTTGGATGCAATCTCAAAAACAACAGAATGCTTTCCATTTGTTTCCAAGGCAAACCATCCCATATACAGTAATCCAAGTCTATGCCCCAACCAGTAACGCTAAAGAAGCTGAAGTTGAACGGTTCTATGAAGACTTATAAGACCTTTTAGAACTAACATCCAAAAACATGTCCTTTTCATTATAGGGGACTGGAATACAAAAGTAGGAAGTCAAGAAACACTTGGAGTAACAGGAAAATTGGCCTTGGAATGTGGAATGAAGCACGGCAAAGACTAATAGAGTTTTGCCAAGAAAATGCACTGATCGATCATAGCAAACACCCTCTTCCAACAACACAAGAGAAGACTCTACACATGGACATCACCAGATGGTCAACACCAAAATCAGAATGATTATATCCTTTGCATCCAAAGATGGAGAAGCTCTCTACAGTCAGCAAAAACAAGACCAGGAGTGGACTGTGGCTCAGATCATGAACTCCTTATTACCAAATTCAGACTTAAATTGAAGAAAGTAGAGAAAACTGCTAGACCATTCAGGTATGACTTAAATGAAATCCGTTATGATTATACAGTGGAAGTGAGAAATAGATTTAAGGGCCTAGATCTGATAGAGTGCCTGATGAACTATGGACTGAGGTTCCTGACATTGTACAGGAGACAGGGATCAAGACCATCCCCAAGGAAAAGAAATGCAAAAAGCAAAATGGCTGTCTGGGGAGGCCTTACAAGGAGCTGTGAAAAGAAGAGAGGTGAAAAGCAAAAGGGAAAAGGAAAGATATAAGCATCTGAATGCAGAGTTCCAAAGAATAGCAAGAAGAGATAAGAAAGCCTTCTTTAGCAATCAATGCAAAGAAATAGAGGAAAACAACAGAACGGGAAAGACTAGAGATCTCTTCAAGAAAATCAGAGATACCAAGGGAACATTTCATGCAAAGATGGGCTCGATAAAGGACAGAAATTGTCTGCCGAAGAAGACAGAAGCAGAAGATATTAAGAAGAGGTGGTGACAATACACGGAAGAACTGTACAAAATAGATCTTCATGACCCGGATAATCATGATGGTGTGATCACTCATCTAGAGCCAGACATCCTGGAATGTGAAGTCAAGTGGGCCTTAGAAAGCATCACTATGAACAAAGCTAGTGGAGGTGATGGAATTCCAGTTGAGCTATTTCAAATCCTAAAAGATGATGTTGTAAAAGTGCTGCTCTCAATATGTCAGCAAATTTGGAAAACTCAGCAGTGGCCACAGGACTGGAAAAGGTCAGTTTTCATTCCAATCCCAAAGAAAAGCAATGCCAAAGAATGCTCAACCTATCGCACAATTGCACTCATTTCACATGCTAATAAAGTAATGCTCAAAATTCTCCAAGCCAGGCTTCAGCAATACGTGAACCGTGAACTCTCTGATGTTCAAGCTGGTTTTAGAAAAGGCAGAGGAACCAGAGATCAAATTGCCAACATCCTCTGGATCATCAAAAAGCAAGGGAGTTCCAGAAAAACACCTATTTCTGCTTTATTGACTATGCCAAAGCCTTTGACTGTGTGGATCACAATAAACTGTGGAAAATTCTGAAAGAGATGGGAAGACCAGACCACTTGACTTGCCTCTAGAGAAATCTGTATGCAGGTCAGGAAGCAACAGTTAGAACCAGACATGGAACAACAGACTGGTTCCAAATAGGAAAAGGACTACATCAAGGCTGTATATTGTCACCCAGCTTATTTAACTTATATGCAGAGTACATCATGAGAAACGCTGGACTGGAAGAAATACAAGCTGGAATCAAGATTGCTAGGAGAAATATCAATAACCTCAATAACTGCAGATGACACCACCCTTATTGCAGAAACTGAAGAGGAGCTAAAAAGCCTCTTGATGAAAATGAAAGAGGAGAGTGAAAAAGTTGGCTTAAAGCTCAACATTCAGAAAACGAAGATCATGGCATCCGGTCCCATCACTTCATGGGAAATAGAAGAGGAAACAGTGGAAACAGTGTCAGACTTTATTTTGGGGGCTCCAAAATCAGTGTAGATGGTGACTGCAGCCATGTAATTAATAAATGCTTACTCCTTGGAAGAAAAGTTATGACCAACCTAGATAGCATATTCAAAAGCAGAGACATTAACTTTGCCAACTAAGGTCCATCTAGTCAAGGCTATGGTTTTTCCAGTAGTCATGTATGGATGTGAGAGTTGGACTGTGGAGAAGGCTGAGTGCCGAAGAAGTGATGCTTTTGAAGTGTGGTGTTGGAGAAGACTCTTGAGCTTCCCTTGGACTGCAAGGAGATCCAACCAGTCCATTCTGAAGGAGATCAACCCTGGAGTTTCTTTGGAAGGAATGATGCTAAAGCTGAAACTCCAGTACTCTGGCCACCTCATGCGAAGAATTGACTCATTGGAAAAGACTCTGATGCTGGGAAGTATTGGGGGCAGGAAGAGAAGGGGACGACAGAGGATGAGATGTCTGGATGGCATCACCGACTCGATGAATGTGAGTCTGAGTGAACTCCTAGAATTGGTGATGGACAGGGAGGCCTGGCGTGCTGCGATTCATAGGGTCGCAAAGAGTTGGACACGACTGAGAGACTGAACTGAACTGAACAACTGTTTACATAAAAAGAAAGGAAACTAAAGGTACTAGTGATTCACAGAGTCTCTGTTCTAGTCCTGAATACTCTTTTCCTCTGCCACCTGATGTTGCTGCTTGAGCTTTAGAAAAGTATTCGTTTGATGTTGTATCTTTCCTCTGCACTATTTCTGAATTTCAAATACATTTGGTGTACTTAACACGATGCTTTCCCTCCTAGGCTATGCGCCCCCTAGAAGGCTGAACATGCTCATAAATCTTTATATCCAGAGAACATTGTGCAGCCTGGCTTCAGTTTTCAATATTTTTATTTTAAAATTGATGTTTTTGGTGTCCTGCCTAGAAATTTTTGCCCATAGTGTACACTGCAGTGGACATAGGACAGGGGGAAGCTGTGCCATCTCTTTTTCCTTTGGTCTTCTCACTACTTCTACTCATCAGGGAATAAATGAAAAACTTGGCAGAACACTGTTGAAAGGCTGCCAACCCTTCTATTTGAACATCTTTTCCAACAGGCAACAAACTTTATGAAATTATGAGATAAACAGGATCCCTCTTACACTTACAGCCCATAAACCCAAAAGGCAAAGCAATGAGAGCACTTTTTAAGTGTAAAATAAAAAGTATGGATTTAAATATGATCTTTAGTCAACAAGATGGATTTCTAAAACATCTTTTAAAAGTATTCATAACAATACATCAATGATTTTAAAATAAATATTTTAAATCACTTCCACTTCTCTTAAATATTCTCCAAAGCTAAGCCTACACAGGGCAAATGCACTGTGAGGAAAAAATACTCATTGTAGACCTTCCCTTTCCATATGGGCCCCTCAGGGTTAACAAGCAGAATTGTCATATAACAAGAAGAAATGCTGCCCTCAATGAAGTGATGATATAATTGAACTGTTCTCTGTACTAACAAAAATACTGCCAGAAACTTAGGAACAAATTGCTGCATTACAACTTTCTATTTCATGCTCAATAAACATGGAAAGTTACTTAACAAATAAGCTAACTATTTATATATGTTAGTGTTAGCTGGGCTTCCCTGGTGGCTCAGCTGGTAGAGAATCCCCCTTCAGTGTGGGAGACCTCGGTTGAGCCTTGGGTTGGGAAGATCCCCTGGAGAAGAGAGTGACTATCCATTTTTATTTTTAAAGTAACTTCCCATGTTTATTGAGATAGCCAATGGGAATTTGCTGTATGACTCAGGGAACTCAAACAGGGGCTCTGTAATAACCTAGAAGGGTGGGAATTGTCAGGAACCGGGAGGGAAAGTCAAGAGGTAGGGGACATGTCTACACCTATGGCTAATTCACACTGACATATGACAGAAATCAAACCAATATTGTAAACCAACCAACAATAAAAATTAATTAACATTAAAAAAGCAAACTAACCATAAGATCATAAAATATCCATAAAACTCTAAAATATTTAGTTCAAGGAAACAATTCAAAAGAAAGGAAAAATTTTACATATATAATTACTTCTTAGACTAATTATAAAACTTTAGAATCCAATTGAAAATGAATTATTTGAATACATATGATACTTTCACTCAATGGAAAATAATTAGGGATCTTGCCAACTCAGGGATCAAACCCAGGTCTCTCACATTGCAGGCAGATTCTTTGCCAGATGAGCCATTGGGGAAGCCCTGAAAACCTGTAGCTACATCAAAAATCATTCTAGTAAAATGTAAATTGAGAAGATGGAAAGTATACATTCTATGTGCAAAGAAAATACAATGGGAAAAATGGAAAAATCAAAATGGTTTTGTGAAATGTGGATGAAGGATGCCTTCATTATCCAAAGTAAATGTGATGTTATTAATATAAAACTCTAAAGTAGGATAAAAACACTTCAAAGAGGCAGATGTGACTGAGCATGCATATATGAAGAAACATGTCAATACATCTTTAAAATATAAAATTCAATAAATAACCCATAAGGCACCAAACATCAATCTATTTTGGCTCAAATATCTTTTTCATTAGAATCTCTATGCAAAGCCTAAATAATTTGAAATCTTATGCATTAATGTATCATAAAAGAAATAGAGAAGTACGAAGGAAAGAGTTCAAACTTAATGCCACAAAAAGACTTATCCATTTAATATCAGAACAGGACAAGGCAATGAACAAAAACATGACCAGCAAAAACACAACCAGCAAAAACACAGAGTGACAGTATATGAATTATATCTTAATAAAGCTGTGGGTTTTTTAAGTGATTAATATATCATCTCTGAATTCAGGTAGACCTGGGTTTGAATCCTGGCTCTACAACATTTTAGCTGGATGACTCTGGGCAATTATTTAACCTCTGTCAGCCTCCCAGAAGAAAACAGTACCTTATCACATAAACAGCTTTTTTCCATAAGATTAAATCATATGATAAATATAACGATTATAGTATACAGTGCTTACTACATAGAAAGCACTCAGGAAGTCAGTAGATGCTTACTATTATTATTATTAAAATATCTCTAATAGTTTTCCATCTGAAAGCACTCTGCTAATTTCATATAAAAATAAAGGAAATGTCATCTGTGGGATTGTGTTCACCTATGGCTGATTCGTGTCAATGTATGGCAAAACAAATACAGTATTGTAATTAAAAAATAAATTAATTAAAATTTTAAAAAAATAAAATAAAATGCAGATTATCTGAAAAAAAAAAACAACAAAATAGCTAAGTGGAACATATGTTTCTTTACTTGATATTTCGCATGGCTTCATAAAAAGCTCTCTTTATAGTAAAAGGCCCAGAAAAGAATTCATGATTTCCCAGTATCCTTTATTTATCCTTTGCTTATAAGGATACTTATCCAATATCCAGTATCCTTACTTCTTAGAAGCAAGAAGACAAAATTGTTTTACCAATCATTCCTATAGGAATGAAACATAACACAGCTGACCAGGGCTGTGTTAAAAGCAGGGAAGTTAAAAGCAACAGAGAAGAAAATATGCAAAAGACCTGAATAGACTACTCCAAAAAGATACACAAGTGGCCAACACATACGTGAAAATATACTCAATATCACCAGTCATCAGTTCAGTTCAGTCCAGTTCAGTCGCTCAGTCATGTCCGACTCTTTGCGACCCCATGAATTGCAGCACGCCAAGCCTCCCTGTCCATCACCAACTCCCAGAGTTCACTCAGACGCACGTTCATCGAGTCAGTGATGCCATCCAGCCATCTCATCCTTGGTCATCCCCTTCTCCTCCTGCCCCCCAATCCTTCCCAGCATCAGAGTCTTTTCCAATGAGTCAACTCTTCGCATGAGATGGCCAAAGTACTGGAGTTTCAGCTTTAGCATCATTCCTTCCAAAGAAACCCCAGGGCTGTCTCCTTCAGAATGGACTGGTTGTATCTCTTTGCAGTCCAAGGGAATCTCAGGAGTCTTCTCCAACACCACAGTTCAAAAGCATCAATTCTTCGGTGCTCAGCCTTATCCACAGTCCAACTCTCACATCCATACATGACCACAGGAAAAACCGTAGCCTTGACTAGACGGACCTTAGTCGGCAAAGTAATGTCTCTGCTTTTGAATATACTATCTAGGTTGGTCACAGCCATTCTTCCAAGGACTAAGCGTCTTTTAATTTCATGGCTGCAGTCACCATCTGCAGTGATTTTGGAGCCCCCAAAAATAAGGTCTCACACTGTTTCCACTGTTTCTGCATCTACTTCCCATGAAGTGATGGGACCGGATGCCATGATCTTTGTTTTCTGAATGTTGAGCTTTAAGCCAACTTTTTCGCTTTCCTCTTTCACTTTCATCAAGAGGCTCTTTAGTTCTTCACTTTCTGCCATAAGGGTGGTATCATCTGCATATCTGAGGTTATTGATATTTCTCCCAGCAACCTTGATTCCAGCTTGTGTTTCTTCTAGTCCAGCATTTCTCATGATGTACTCTGCATATAAGTTAAATAAGCAGGGTGACAGCATACAGCCTTGACATACTCCTTTTCCTATTTGGAACCAGTCTGTTGTTCCATGTCCAGTTCTAACTGTTGCTTCCTGACCTGCATACAGATTTCTCTAGAGGCAGGTTAGGTGGTCTGGTATTCCCATCTCTTTCAGAATTTTCCAGTTTATTGTGATCCACACAGTCAAAAGCTTTGGCATAGTCAATAAAGCAGAAGATGTTTTTCTGGAACTCTCTTGCTTTTTCAATGATCAAGTGGATGTTGGCAATTTGATCTCTGGTTCCTCTGCCTTTTCTAAAACCAGCTTGAACATCAGGAGTTCACGGTTCACGTATTGCTAAAGCCTGGCTTGGAGAATTTTGAGCATTACTTTACTCGCATGTGAGATGAGTGCAATTGTGCAGTAGTTTGAGCATTCTTTGGCATTGCCTTTCTTTGTAATTTGGAATGAAAACTGGCCTTTCCAGTCCTGTGGCCACTGCTGAGTTTTCCAAATTTGCTGGCATATTGAGTGCAGCACTTTCACAGCATCATCTTTCAGGATTTGAAATAGCTCAACTGGAATGCCATCACCTCCACTAGCTTTGTTCATAGTGATGCTTTCTAAGGCCCACTTGACTTTACATTCCAGGATGTCTGGCTCTAGATGAGTGATCACACCATCATGATTATCTGGGTCATGAAGATCTTTTTGTACAGTTCTTCTGTGTATTCTTGCCACCTCTTCTTAATATCTTCTGCTTCTGTTAGCTCCATACCATTTCTGTCCTTTATCGAGCCCATCTTTGCATGAAATGTTCCCTTGGTATCCCTAACTTTCTTGAAGAGATCTCCAGTCTTTCCCATTCTGTTGTTTTCCTCTGTTTCCTTGCATTGATTGCTAAAGAAGGCTTTCTTATCTCTTCTTGCTATTCTTTGGAACTCTGCATTCAGATGCTTATATCTTTCCTTTTCTCCTTTGCTTTTCGCCTCTCTTCTTTTCACAGCTCTTTGTAAGGCCTCCCAGACAGCCATTTTGCTTTTTTACATTTCTTTTCCATGGGGATGGTCTTGATCCCTGTCTCCTGTACAATGTCAGGAACCTCAGTCCATAGTTCATCAGGCACTCTATCTATCAGATCTAGGCCCTTAAATCTATTTCTCACTTCTACTGTATAATCATAAGGGATTTGATTTAGGTCATTCCTGAATGGTCTAGCGGTTTTCCCTACTTTCTTCAATTTGAGTCTGAGTTTAGTAATAAGGAGTTCATGATCTGAGCCACAGTCAGCTCCTGGTCTTGTTTTCGTTGACTGTATAGAGCTTCTCCATCTTTGGTTGCATAGAATATAATCAATCTGATTTCAGTGTTGACCATCTGGTGATGTCCATGTGTAGAGTCTTCTCTTGTGTTGTTGGAAGAGGGTGTTTGCTATGACCAGCGCATTTTCTTGGCAAAACTCTATTAGTCTTTGCCCTGCTTCATTCCACATTCCAAGGCCAAATTTGCCTGTTACTCCAGGTGTTTCTTGACTTCCTACTTTAGCATTCCAGTTCCCTAGAATGAAAAGGACATTTTTTGGGGTATTAGTTCTAAAAGGTCTTGTAGGTCTTCATAAAACCGTTCAACTTCAGCTTCTTCAGCATTACTGGATGGGGCATAGACTTGGATAACTATGATACTGAATGGTTTGCCTTGGAGATGAACAGAGATCATTCTGGCATTTTTGAGGTTGTATCCAAGTACTGCACTTTGGACTCTTTTGTCCGAAAAAAGCAGGGAAATGCAAATCAAAGCCAAACGTGATAACACTTTGTACTCACTAGGAAGTGAAGTGAGAAGTGAAGTGAAGTCGCTCAGTCGTGTCCGACTCTTTGTGACCCCATGGACTGTAGCCTACCAGGCTTCTCCACCCATGGGATTTTCCAGGCAAGGCTACTGGAGTGGGTTGCCATTTCCTTCTCCACAGGATCTTCCTGACCCAGGAATTGAACCGAGGTCTCCTGCATTGCAGACGGATGCCTTACCCTCTGAGCCACCAGGAAGCCCCCACTCACTAGGAAGGCTACAGTTAACACAAAAAGCAGATAAGCATTGCTGAAATGGGGAGAAATTAGAACATCCACACTCTGCTGTTGTGAACATGAAACACCACAGCCACTTTGTAAAACAGTTCTGGAAGCTCCTTAAATAGTAAACACAGAGTAACCATACAATCCATCAATTTTATTCCTAGGTATATATCCCTCAAAAATGAAAACATATGTCCATGCAATAACATGTTCACAATATTCACAGCAGCAATATTCATAATAATCAGCAAAAATCCAAATGTCCATCAAATGATGAATGGATGAATAAAACCTAAGATAGTTGCATCAAATATTATTGGATCATAAAAAGAAGTGGAGTATTCGTACATACTTTAAAGGTGATGAACCTTATAAATATGCTAAGTGAAAGAAGCCAGTTACAAAAGACAATATGTTGTCTTTATTCAGATGGAATCCATCCTTTCAGTCTCTCACTGGAGACCATGATAAATGATTAAGCAACAATAATTACAGGTTTAATCTGACCCTATCAAGGACAAATGAGTGTCATAATGACTTTCAAAATTGAAGAGTCCATTGTCAACCTTCGGAAAAAGAGTTAACTCATAATACAAAGGCAAGGATGAGAAAGTCTGTGTGCTTAGTTGCTCAGTGGTGTCTGACTCTTTGAGACCTCATGGACTGTAGCCCTCCAGGCTCCTCTGTCTATGGATATTCTCCAGGCCAGAATACTAGAGAGGGTAGCCTTTCCCTTCTCCAGGGGATATTCCCAACCCAGGGATCAAACCTAGGTCTCCTGCATTGCAGGTGGATTCTTTACCAGCTGAGCCACAAGGGAAGCCCAAGAATACTGGAGTGGGGAGCCTATCCCTTCTCCAGCAGATCTTCCCGATCCAAGAATTGAACTGGGGTCTTCTGCATTGCAGCAGATTATTTACCAACTAAGCTATCAGGGAAGCCCTCTTTAAATATAGGGTTATCCAATTTACTCTCTTCAAATTGTATTTAAAAATTTCACAGTTTTAGGTTGTCTTTTCATATTCTTAATTATATTTGATAGCAAAGGATCCAAAGAGAAATAGAGAAATCACTACCAAATGTTTCTGGGAAGAAGATCCATAACCATGCTGAATATTTTCATTCTTGAAACTCTTGGCAGCCATCAATGCTTCACACATGGTATCAATTAAAAGACAGAATAAATAGCTTCATAGAATTCATGTTGGCTTCTGTGGATAGCATGCTGGCAAAACACCAAAAGATTAGCCCCAAAATTACTAAATGTGGCCTGGCAAGGGCCACCAAGTTGAGTATATTTTACAACTTTAACACACGTCACAGAACATAACAGCAGCAGCTCCACAAATAAGGAACACACACACACACACACACAGAGCTCGGAAAGATCAAGCCAAAGAGAAAGATCTGTTATTACTACAGGGCCCAGCACGGGGAATAGATTATTTATATTTATTTAGATGAACATAAAGTTATTCATTACCAAACATAAAAAGAATATTCTATTACCAAAATTAACAGTGATGCAGTTTCAACAAACTTCACAACTATAGACATTTGTAATATCTATAATGAAAATATGGTAAAATAACACTTATTCACAATTAGTAAGTGTCAATAAAATAGTGGGTTCTTCCCCCAGACAAGAAAGAGAGGTGAAAATGAAGGGATAAAAAATAAGTATCAGTCATGCCTGACTCTTTGCAACCCCATGGACTCTCCAGTCCAGAATACTGGAATGAGTAGCTGTTCCCTTCTCCAGAGGATCTTCCCAACCCAGGGATCAAACCCAGGTCTTCCCCATTGCAGGCAGATTCTTTACCAGGGAAGCCCTATAATAAAATGAAGTTAACTGATTAATGGCGTTGCTTTTTGACTTAGGAATGCCCATCTTATTATAAAAGGGACTTAAAGAGGTTAGTATATATTTGTTAGAAGGACAATATATAAATTCTTATCTCATTTGTAACATCTCAGTTGAAATTTTTTTGCAGTGAATACGGGATTTGGATTTTACAGCATTAAAAAAAGAGAGGGGTGGAGAAAGACAGACACAGTAAGAGAGAGGTCTTTAGCCAAGCCAAGGAAAAAGTATTGAAGTACCAAATCAGACACAGGCTTTATTAAATAAAATACTTAGGACATGATGCCTCAATTCTATATTTAAAATAGATGACCAATAAGGACCTACTACTGTATAGCACATGGAACTCTGCTCGATGCGATGTGGCAGCATGGATAGAAAGAGTTTGGAGGAGAATGGATACACGTATGGGCTTCCCCCATGGCGGAGTGGTAAAGAATCTGGCTATCAATGTAGCAGACACAAGAAATGCAGGTTCAATTCCTAGGTCAGGAAGGTCCCCTGGAATAGGAAATGGCAACCCACTCCAGTATTCTTGCCTGGGAAATTCCATGGACAGAGGAATCTGGTGGACTACACAGTTCATGGGGTCAAAAGAGTCAGACATGCCTAAGCACACATACACACACACACATGTACATGGATACATGTACATGTATGGCTGAATCCCTTCACTGTTCACCTGAAACTTTCTCAGCATTGTTTGTTAATTGGCTATACCCCAATACAAAATAAAAACTTACAGAATTTAAACATGTTCTTTCCATTAAAAAGATGTTATTTGCTATATAATGAATGCTTGTACCTACCCCCTAAATTCAGATGTTGACATCCTGATCCTCAAGGTGGTGGTATTAGGAAACGAGATCTTTGGAAGGAGATTAGGTCTTGAGGGTAGAGCCTTCATGCCAGGGATTAGTGTGCCTATAAGGAGATTACAGAGAGCTACCTTGCCCCTTTGGCTATGTGATATTACAGTGAGAAGACAGCTATGAATCAGGAAGTAGGCCCTCAACAGACAGTGAAAGTGCCAGCGCCTTGATCATGGACTTTTTAGCCTCCAGAATTGTGAGAAATAACTGATATTAATAAGCCATTCATTATGTTATTATTATAGCAACCTGAATGGATTCAGATTGCCAAGAGTGTCTGATAGTGGGCTCAGAACTGTCTTTATGAGTAGTGGTTTGGAATGGAGAAACAGATTTAGGGCTACAATGTAACAATCTCAAGAGGTCTCCTTTCAATACACAAAAAGTACCAAAAGCTTTGGCAGGGAACTTTAGGATACCATTTATGAGAAGAAACTAAGGTACTATCATATTTTATATGAGTTTTAGGGGAAAGATGAAAAACTACTTAGACTCTCCTTGAAGGCATGGACTATAAGCAATTTTTTAGGGACAAGTTTGACATTTAAAGAGCACCTATGTGGGCAGATATTACCCACATTACTAGATCTATTTTGTGTGTAATGCCATTTCACACTCATTTGAGAAAACGAGGGTCAAAGGGGTTAAGTAAATCAAAGGACACTCAGCTAATGACATATATACTAGGTAGACAATATGTCTGTCTAAAAACAAAGATGCTTTCTACCACTTCAGGCAATATTTTTATACCCTCAGTATTAACTACAGTTAACAATGATATCTTACAGAAGTGGAATGAGGAAAATCACTTCTTATGAGTTAATAAGCACTATAGACAACAGAACCTTATAGAAAGGAAAGCACAATGGAATGACCGAAAAAATTATTTTCTATATTTAGTTTCAGAAACAAGGTGATTTCTGTTTGGAAAAAATAATGACAAGGAAATACTCCCGAATGGTAGAACTATTTATTGTGAAACCAATACAATTATTAAAGTGGTACTTTCCAATTCCAGATGACTGACTGAAGCCATGAAAAACAAATTCTACCAGTTAAAAACAAGTAGATATGGTTACAGGTCAACATACATGAACCACAAATCAAAAACCTACAATAGATACCAAAAAAACTAGAAAGAAACACAAGAAAACTACTAAAGAAAATCAAACCATAAGGGAAGAAACAGAAGAAGGGAGCAGAGAACTACGAAACCAACTGGAAAACAAGTAATAAAAAGGCAATAAGTATATGCCTATCAGTAATCATTTTAAATGCCAATAGACTAAATGTCCCAATCAAAAGACATCAGGTGGCTGACTGACGAAAAGATAAAGATCTGTCTATATGCTGCTTATGAGAGAGTCACTTCAAGGTGACACACCGAGTAACAGCAAAGGGAAGGAAAAAGATATTTCATACAACCAGAAATGACAAGAAGACAAAAGAGAATTTTAAAACAAAGCTTTTAACAAAAGACAAGGAAGGGCCTTATATAATGATAAAGGCATAAGTACAAGAAGAAGCTGTTACACTCCTTCACGTGTATGTACCCGATACAATACATAAGCGGCTTCCCGAGTGGCTCAGATGGTAACGGGTCTGCCTGCAGTGGGGGAAACCCAGGCTCCATCCCTGGCTTGTGAATACCCCTGAAGAAGGAAATGCCAACTCACTCCAGTATTCTTGCCTAGAAAATCCCAAGGACAGGGGAGCCTGGCAGGCAACAATCATGGGGTCACAAAGAATGGACATGACTGACTAGTGCTAAATATATAAAGCAAATATTAACAGACATATAGGGAGAAATCGACAATAAAATGATAATAATAGGAAATGTTTATACTCCATATACATCAATGGATGTATATACATATCTTCTAGACAAGAAAATCAATAAAGCAACCATAGTTTTAAATGACACAATAAACCATGTGACCTTAAATAGATATCTCCAAGATCATCGCAGAGCAGAAAAATACACATCCTTTGCAAATGCACATGGAACATTTTCCAGAAGAGAGCAAATTCTAGGCCACAAATCACAAGTTTAAGAGGATATAAATTACGTCAAAATGTTTTTTCCGATCACAATAGCATGAAACTTGAAATCAATTGCAGAAAGAAAACTGAGAAAATAACAAACACCTTGAGACTAAACAATATGCTACCAAAAAACAAAGGGTCAATGAAGAAATCAAACAGGAAATCTGAAAATACCCCGAGATAGCTGAAAATGGAAATACATTTCCCAAAATCTATGAGACGCAGCAAAAGCAGTTCTAAGACAGAAGTTTACAGTGACACAGCACTTGCTCAGAAAATAAGAAGAATCTCAAATCAACAACCCAACCTACCATCTAAACCAATTAGAAAAAGAAGAACAAACAAAGCCCAAAGTAACCAGGAGAAAGGTAAGAATAAAGAACAGAGAGGAAATAAATAAATTAGCGGCACAAAAACAAAAACAAAATGATCAGTGAAACCAAGAGCTGATTTTTTTTGAAAAGATAAGCAAAACTCATAAACTATAGCCAGGTTCATCAAAAGGAAATGAGAGAGGACCAAAAAAAAAAAAAAGAATTGAAGAAGAGAAATAACAATTGATAGCACAGAGTTACAAAAATCATAAGATAATACTACAAATAGTTATGTGTCAACAAATTGAACAATCTAGAGGAAATGAAGAAATATCTATAAACATGCAAACTGTTAAGACTGAATCAGGAAGAAACAGACAATCTGAACAAATTAATCACTACAAGTGAAAATGAATTTCTAATAAAAAAATTCCCAGCAAAGAAAGTCCAGCATCAGAGGGTTTCACAGGAGAATATTACCCAAAACATAAAGAAGTGCTAATACCTAGCAAACTAGTCAAAAGAACTGAAGAGAATGAACACTCACAAATTTACTCTACAAGACTAACACTATCCTTATACCAAAGTCAGACAGACACTACAAAAAAGAAAGATTCAGGCCAATAACTTTGATGAATATAGATACAAAAACCCTTTAAAAATTATTAGCAACTTCATCCAATGATATATAAAATAATCATACACCATGATCAAGTAGGATTAATTCTAGGAATGTGACGATAATTTAACATTGGCAAATCAATGTGGAACACCACACTAAGAAAAAATAAAAACCACATGATCATCTCTATGAGTGATAGTCGCTCAGCCCTGTCCAACTCTTTGCGACCTCATGGACTGGAGTCCACCAGGCTCCTCTATCCATGGACTTCTCCAGGCAAGAAGACTGGAGTGGGTTGCCATTTCCTTCTCCAATCATCTCTATCATGCAGAAAAGGTATTTCACAAAACTCAATATCTATTCATTGTAGAAAATCAATTCATGATAGAAAAATCTCAAAGTTGGTGTAAAAGAAATATATCATAACATAGTAAAGGTCAGGTATTACAAACCTACATCACACTCATTGTAAAATGGTGAAAAACTAAAAGACTTCACACTAAATTAACAGATGAATGTAAAAAATGTGGGGTGTGTGTGTGTGTATTCCAAATATACATAATGGAATATTCAGTTCAGTCTTTCAGTTGTGTCAGACTCTTTGCGACTCCATGGACTGCAGCACACCAGGCTTCCCTGTCCATCACCAACTCCCGGAGTTTACTCAAATTCATGTCCATTGAGTCAGTGATGCCATCTAGCCATCTCATCCTCTGTCATCCCCTTCTCCTGCCCTCAATCTTTCCCAGCATCAGAGTTTTCTCAAATGAGCCAGCTATTCACATCAGGTGGCCAAAGCATTGGAGTTTCAGCTTCAACATCAGTCCTTCCAATGAACACTCAGGATTGATTTCCTTTAGAATGGAGTGGTTGTATCTCCTTGCAGTCCAAGGGACTTTCAAGAGTCTTCTCCAATACCATAGCTCAAAAACATCAATTCTGCACTCAGCTTTCTTTATAGTCCAACTCTTACATCCATATATGACTACTGGAAAAGCCTTGACTAGACAGATCTTTGTTGGCAAAGTAACGTCTCTGCTTTCTAGGTTGGTCATAACCTGTCTCCCAAGGAGTATGTGTCTTTTAATTTCATGGCTGCAATCACCATCTGCAGTGATTTTGGAGCCCAAAAACAGTCTGCCACTGTTTCCACTGTTTCCGCATCTATTTCCCATGACGTGATGGGACCAGAAGCCATGATCTTCGTTTTCTGAATGCTGAGCTTTAAGCCAACATTTTCACTCTCCTCTTTCACTTTCATCAAGAGGCTCTTTAGTTCTTCTTTACTTTCTGTCATAAGGCTGGTGTCATCTGCATATCTGAGGTTATTGATATTTCTCCCGGCAATCTTGATTCCAGCTTGTGCTTCTTCCAGCCCAACGTTTCTCATGATGTACTCTGCATAGAAGTTAAATAAGCAGGGTGACAATATACAGCCTTGATGTAATCCTTTTCCTATTTGGAACCAGTCTGTTGTTCCATGTCCAGTTCTAACTGTTGCTTCCTGACCTGCATATAGGTTTCTCAGGAGGCAGGTCAGGTGGTCTGGTATTCCCATCTCTTTCAGAATTTTCCACGGTTTGTTGTGATCCACACAGTCAAAGGCTTTAGCATAGTCAATAAAGCAGAAATAGATGTTTTTCTGGAACTCTCTTGCTTTTTCGATGATCCAACAGATGCTGGCAATTTGATCTCTGGTTCCTCTGCCTTTTCTAAATCTAACTTGAACATCTGGAAGTTCAAGGTTCACATATTGCTAAAGCCTGGCTTGGAGAATTTTGAGCATTACTTTACTCGCATGTGAGATGAGTGCAATTGTGCAGTAGTTTGAGCATTCTTTGGCATTGCCTTTCTTTGTAATTTGGAATGAAAACTGGCCTTTCCAGTCCTGTGGCCACTGCTGAGTTTTCCAAATTTGCTGGCATATTGAGTGCAGCCCTTTTATAGCATCATCTTTTAGGATTTGAAATAGGTCAACAGGAATTCCATCATCTCCACTAGTTTTGTTCCTAGTGATGCTTCCTAAGGCCCACTTGACTTCACATTCCAGGATGACTGGCTCCAGGTGAGTGATCACACCACTGTAATTATCTGGATGGTGAAGATCTTTTTGTACAGTTCTGTGTATTCTTGCTACTTCTTAATATCTTCTGTTAGGTCCTTACAATTTCTGCCCTTTACTGAGCCCATCTTTGCATGAAATATTCCCTTATCACTAATTTTCTTGATGAGATCTCTAGTCTTTCCCATTCTATTGTTTTCCTCTATTTCTTTGCACTGATCACTGAGGAAGGCTTTCTTATCTCTCCTTGCTATCCTTTGGAACTCAGCATTCAAATGGGTATATCTTTCCTTTTCTCCTTTGCTTTTCGCTTCTCTTCTTTTCACAGCTATTTGTAAGGCCTCCTCAGACAGCCATTTTACTTTTCTGCATTTCTTTTCCATGGGGATGGTCTTGCTCCCTGTCTCCTGTACAATGTCACGAACCTCTGTCCATAGTTCATCAGGCATTCTATCAGATCTAGTCCCTTAAATCTATTTCTCACTTCCACTGTATAATCGTTAGGGATTAGATTTAGGTCATACTTGAATGGCCACCTGATGCAAAGAGCTGACTCATTTGAAAAGACCCTGATGCTGGGAAAGATTGAAGGTGGGAGGAGAACGGACGACAGAGGATGAGATGGTTGGATGGCATCACCGACTCAATGGACATGGGTTTGGGTGGGCTCCAAGAGTTGGTGATGGACAGGGAGATCTGGCATACTGGCAGTTCATGGGGTTGCAAAGAGTCAGACACGACTGAGTGAATGAACTAAACTGAATGGTCTAGTGGTTTTCCCTACTTTCTTCAATTTAAGTCTGAATTTGGCAATACGGAGTTCATGATCTGAGCTACAGTCAGCTATTACTAAGCCATAAAAGAGTATGAAATTCTGTCATCTGCAACAATGCGTAGGAGTCTAAATTCATACATATTGTTGTATGAATACATTCTGTGTCTGACTAATAAGTCAGACACAGAAAGATAAGTACACTATGTTATCACTTATATGTGGAAACTAAAAGATAAAGCAAACAAATGTATATAACAAATTAGAAAGAGACTCAGAGATACAGAGAACAAATAAGTCATTCTCAGTGGGGAGGAGGGGGGATGAGGGAAGGTAAGGGGATCGGATTAAGAGACACAAAATACTACACATTAAAAATAGTACACATAACATAAATAAGCAAAAGAATATTATTGTATAGCACAGGGAAATTTAGGCATTATTTTTTTTATTAACTTAAAGGGAATATAACCTATACAAGTATTGAATTATTATGTTGTACACCTGAAACTAATATATTATAAATTAACTTCCATTAAAAATAATAATAAAGCTACTTACAAGACTGCATAAAGATATTAAAAATTGTGTTTGGTCAGTGAATGACCTTTGATGTAATTACTACATTTCTCCAAAACATTAAAGATTCCCTTTGTTGTGCTGTACTTTTGGAAGCAGTCTAAAGTTCAGAAGATAATTTAGAGGCTCAGTTCTAACATTAATCCATCCTACCCAATATGATCACCAGGAAAGGAAGAATCTTCTGCCAATCTTCAAGCCAACAAAAGTTTTTGCTATCTATAAAACTGAGATACCATGTCAATTTCCTCACCTCCTCTGTTTCTAAAGCTCTCTAATCACAGAACCAAGAAGCAAATATACTCAAAATTTCTTCTATAAGCATTATTCTTCACTTTATATTATCAAGAAAAGATAACAATGAAGAAGAAACTAAAGCATGATTTTCTTTAGCCTCTAGAGAATGTATACATGTTTCAAGACTCCCCTGTACAGAGAATTTGTAGACAATCTTGCTTCACTCTACCGAACAAAGAAAGATCTCTAGATATAAACAGTCTGACTTTCAGTTACTAGAATTTATCTTACATCCTTTTAAGCATAATGCCTTGTAAATTATTTTCTTCCAAATTATACAAAACAATTTAAAAACAATTCAGAAAAGCCCACCTCAGCTTGGCAGAGTGCATGAAGACCTTGTAACACCAAGGCTGCTGGAGTAGCTTGGTCAGGCTTAGTACACTCATTCAGCACCTGGGAAATAGCTGCCAACATATCTGCACCATGCTGATATGGCCTATAAGAAATGACATTTAGACGCAAGATTAAAGTCAAAGAGCTATATTACAGCTCAAGGTCTTTTGCCTGAATAAAAACATTAATGCTTTTCTTTACCCTCATGCCTATTAAACATGGACTCTCAACAGATGGGGGAGCCTAGAGGGCTGCCGTCTGTGGGGTTGCACAGAGTTGGACACGAATGAAGTGACTCAGAAGCAGCAGCAGCAGCAACAAATAAAACCATATGCTTTTTTTTTCAAAGATTTGCAACTTCATCACTTCTGCTATAACTTCAGGCTGATTTTTCATATTATTACCCAAAAAAGAAGACACTTACTAACAAATTTTATTCTCCCTGAATCACAAAGCCTATATAGTCTGTTTTTTCTGTTTTCACTGCAGGGGCATGAATTTGATCCCTGTTGGGGAACAAGTGTCCCACATGCTGCGTGGCAGAGCCAAAAAAGAATGTGAAGGAACAAAACCTATTGTCTGAATCAACAAAAACTCAAGTCTACAGTAGTAGTGAAAAGAAATGACTTACCTTATTGAGATCATCAGTAAACCCAGGGTTATGAGATCAGAAGATGACTGATTATAGTAGTGTTACAAACTTAGATGGTTATGCCTATCATGATGATGACAATGTACGATGATAAAGTTAATACTAATAATATGAACTATAACTGACTGAGCACTTATCTCATGTCAGGAACTGTGCCAGATTCACTGACTCTTCTTCCTTTCATTCCTCTATTGCACATATATTGTGCTATCTCTAGAACGCTTTTAACTTCATAAAACCCTTATAACCCCTCAGTGATATATTTCTCTCTACTTAACAAAATGTAAATTAAAAAATTGCTTGATTGAATTCTATGAAATCCACCAATGGAAATCATTTAGCAAAAACGGAAAATTTTGATAGGATCTTGAGGTGGTAACTGACAGGTGCACTAAATAAGCTTTTGACAGATTCTGATCTGGTCTGATATTTAACCTCTCCTGAGCCTCAGCTTTAAGTATGTAAAATTAAAATGTCGGCTTTCATCTCTTAATTTTTCCATGCCAATACCTCAAGAGAATCTAAACTCTGAGGTCTTGGGATACATGTGTATAACTTTTAGACCAAGTGATTTTTTTGTGTTGAGATTTTACCTAACACAGGAATCATCTGTATTATCAGCATCCAGGCCAACTCACTGAATTGTAAAGCTTCAGGAAGTACCATTCACAGCGTCATCATTGACAAAAGTGAGGATTATGCTCTAAGAATTCTACAGTGCAGTGGTTCAATCAACATGAAACTACAAGATTATAACCCATTTCAAATGTATTAAATCTATTTCCTCATTAAAGATTTTGACCTAATTCAAAAAATAGAAATCTGATGAGGTGGAGCTCTACTTAGTGTTATTTCAATCTTAGGAACGCCTGCCTAGCTATTAACCCATAACCTAGAAGAGCAGCAGCATCTCCCTAATATCTTCAAGTCTTTTTAAACCCCAGAGCATATACAAGAATTCAAGATCATTTCCTTCCCTCTAATATTTCCTAACAATTAATTTCATTCAATGAGTCACAAATAAGGCCTTCTCTATTTAAACATCTTATAAAAATCAAGCATAGGTTTTTAAGGAATCTCTATACTGTTCTCCACAGTAGCTGTGTCAATTACATATCCAGCCATAGTGGAAGAGATTTCCCTTTTCTCCATATCCTCTCCAGCATTTATTATTCATAAATCAAAAAAATCAAGCATCACATAAGGAGACTATAATAAAGAACAATTTGACCTATAACCCACTGCTTAGGTTTCAGGAACCGATATATAGAACAATACAAAATATAACATCTTATGTTTTATTACAACATTAAATTATTATCCAGAAAAGGATATAAATATCTGCTAAACCTAGATTTAAGACTAGACCTGAAAAGACATGCCTGCTACTCAATGTAATTGTCTGATGTTACTAAATTTTACAATCAGACACTTGTGCTTAATATTCATTTATTCTTACTTAAATATACTCTGCCTATCTTTCCAAGTGTCTTGCTTGCAATAAAAAGATTAAATACAAATATATATATCATGAAAAAATATATCATGCATTTTTATATATATGTATAAATGCAAAAATATGTATCATGATATACATTCCCAAGGGTCAAGCATGCCTTACCTTTGCTTACATATGTCTCTGATTGATGCTGCTTTAGCAATTAGTTTCTCCCATTGGACTTCCTTGCCCACAGACAGAGAGGGCACATCGGACATGGCCATGAAACGCTGCAGTTCAGGGTAGACACGGTCCTAAGAAGGCAGTTTCACAAAAAGGTAATTTTACAACTTGAGTTGAATAATCATTATCTCTTTCTATGAAACATTTTCACCTCTAAATCTTACATTTGCATTGCAAATTATAATGTATTTCTTCTAATCAGCAAAGAAGAATGCTGTTATGATTGCTAGAGATTTTCTTGCAGATCTATGTACTGTTCATTTCATAAAACTAGGAAAAAAGTGGCAAAATCTCACTTTAATTACAAAGGCTCTAATCACTTAAATTTCTATTACTTTTTCACAAAAATGGAAAAACAGATTTCAAAATTAAGGCAACAAGATGATTTTCTATTCTCAATTTCTCTCTGAGTCAATCACAACTGACAGCTTCATAGATCAAAAGTACAACACTAAATTAAAATTTCTCAATGCAATCATTTATGCCACTCACTAATATCACTATATCAAAGCACTGTCATGCATAATGACAAAATTTGTTTTCTTCAGTGAAAGGGACATGCTTAATATCCACAAAAGTGTGTATCTGAGCTTACCTGTTTTTCCCACAAAGATGTCAACAAGCGCAAAGTGACAGCTTTTAGTTGTGGAGTGGTTCCAAGAAGTTGAATTACTCGTAGAATCTGTCCTATGCACACCTATAAAACATTGATGAAAATTTGGGTTCATAAATGCAAATGTGAATAAAATCACAATGGTACCAAAAAAACCTTTAAAACCTCTTATTATAAAATAAAGACTGAAACGGAAGCTTACTATAGTATAACCTATCTTCTCAGAGGTCAGATACCTTTGGGATGAGCTAGTCAGCAATTTTGGGTGCATAAAGATCCTATGTCAGACAATATATCCAGTGGGAAAACATGATGAAAAGATGATTTTAGAAACTAATTCTTAAATATTTTAATGAATATTTTGGCCCAACAAGGAAGTAGCGATCTCAGCAAATTAAAGGGTCAAAATTTCACACGATAAAAAACAAAATTCAATGTATTCTTCATGCCTCACTTTCTTTCTGCTCCCAAGTAAATTGGTTAATATACAAACCTTGTGAACACCAAGTGCAGGTAAAGTATACAAGATATCATTGTATAATACAGGTGCCAGGGGTCTTCCTAATTTGAACATCAAAACTGGAATCAGATTCGGTACCTAAAATGAATTTAAAGAACATACAAATTATACCTTTTAAAAGAAATCAATCTATAAAGCAATCATTATTTCATTTTTCTCCAAAGGAAAACTATGAATATATATGAATTAAAAGACAAAAAATGCCAGTTAGCCATTTGTTGTTAATGATAAAGTCACAGTATCACTAATATCCTATTTATTTTTAAATTACTTGTGAGCTCTTGTTCTATCCATTTATACATGTTTAAATACTCTAGGGATTTTGGTGCTAAAATCACAACATTAATTCTTTGTAATAAAAAATACGTATGATCTATCTTGCCCTAAAGAAGCTTACAAATTCTTTAAAAAAAAAAAAAAGAAGAAGAAGAAGCAGCTTACAATTCTAATGAGCAACATAATGAAATATTCAGTGAAGTTATTCCAAAACAAAATAATTAAAATCAATTGTACTTTATGGGAATTAATACACAAAAATTCCTTGCAGGTTCATATTTCAATCCCTATGCATACCACAATAAAATAAGAAAAGCAAATCATTTTATGATTCAGTTCAGTTCAGTTCAGTTGCTCAGTCGTGTCCGACTCTTTGCAACCCTATGAATCGCAGCACGCCAGGTCTCCCTGTCCATCAAGAGCTCCCCGGAGTTCACTCAGACTCCCGTCCATCGAGTCAGTGATGCATCCAGCTTTTTTTTTTTTTTTTGATTGGATGCCTTTTATTATTAAGATGGCAATATTTCCCAAATACATCTACAGATTCAATATGAACGCTATCAAAATTCCAGCTGGCCTCTTTGCCAAAATTGAAAAATTAATCCTAAAATTCATATGAAAACAAGTGATCCTGAAGAACCAAAACAATCTTGAAAAGGAATAAAGTTTGAACATTCAACTTTCTCAAATACAAAATGTTCTACAAAGTTACAGCAATCAAAATATTGTGGTACTGTAATAAGAATGTAAATACAGATCAATGAAATAGAACTCAGAATCTAGAAATAAAACTTGTTACTTACCTTAATTGATTTTAGACAGGCCAAGAAAACATGATAGAGAAAGAAGAGTCTTTGAAAAATGGTGTCAGATTTTGAAAACTATATTTCCACCTACAAAAGAATTAATTTGGACTCTTTCTTCATACTACATTAATAATTTTTGAGCAAAAATTAACCCAAAATAGAGTTTAGACTAAAATGTAAGAACTTGAGTTAGGCAAAGCCTTCTTAGATATGACACCAAAAGCATGAGCAACAAAATAAAATATATTTCATCAAATTAAAAAATATTTGTCCTTCAAAAAACACTATGCTGCTGTTGCTGCTGC
This sequence comes from Nanger dama, assembly GCA_917880005.1. NCBI lineage: Eukaryota > Metazoa > Chordata > Mammalia > Artiodactyla > Bovidae > Nanger > Nanger dama. The sequence goes on from CAKJTW010000017.1 coordinate 451,069, forward strand.
TAAGTCGCTTCAGTTGTGTCCGACTCTGTGCAACCCCAGAGACGGCAGCCCACCAGGCACCCCCATTCCTGGGATTCTCCAGGCAAGAACACTGGAGTGGGTTGCCATTTCCTTCTCCAATGCATGAAAGTGAAAAGTGAAAGGGAAGTCGCTCAGTCATGTCCAACTCTTAGCAACCGCATGGGCTGCAGCCTACCAGGCTCCTCCATCCATGGGATTTTCCAGGCAAAAGACACTATAAAATGAAAGAAATTGTGGAATTCACAAACATGTAGGTGGACCTAGTAACTGTCTTGGAGAGTGAAGTAAGTCAGAAAGAGAAAAACAAATTCACATAATATCACTTATATGTGGAATCTAGAAAACGATACAGTGAACTTATTTGCAAAGCAGAAACAGAGACACAGACACAAAGAATGGACATATGGATAGTGGGGGAAGAGGGGGAGGCGGAGGGGCAAGAAGAGAGGAGGTGGGATGAATTGAGAGACTGGGATTGACACATATACACTATTATATATAAAATAGATAATTAATGAGAATCTATTATATAAGCACAGGGATTCCACTCAGCACTTTCTGGTGACCTAAATGGGAAGGAAAGCCAAAAGAGGGGATGTATATGTATACATATAGCTGATTCACTTTGTAGTATACCAGTAACTAACTCAACCTTATAAAGCAACTATATGCCAACACAAAAAAAGGTTTTTTTAAGACACTATAAAGAAAATGAAAATAAAAAGAACCCAGGGAACGGAAGAAAATATCTGCAAATCATACATCAAATGAAGGACTTACATATCCAGAATACAAATATATCAAGAATCCTCCATAATAAAGGACAAATAATTCAATTTTAAAAGAGCAAATAGACCTGAATAGGTATTTCTCCAAAGAAGACAAACAAATGACCAATACAGACAGGAAAAAGTATTAAACCAGCATTAACCATGACATAAATGCAAATCAAAACCAAATAATATGCCACCTCATACCAAATAGGATGACTTGAAAAGACATGTCATAGCAAATACCGACAAGGATGTGGCAAAATCAGGACCTTCATACACTGCCAGTGAGAGAGTTAAATGGTGAAGCCTCTTAGGAAAACAGTCAGTCCATTTCGCAATTGGCTAAATACAATTACCATATGATTTAGTAACTGTAGTCATAGGTATTTACCCAATAGAAATTAAAACATATAACCATACAAAAACTTACATGTGGACCTTCACAGCAGTATAATTCACAAGAGAAACACAGTGGAAACAATGCAAACATCCCTCAGCTGATGAAGGGATAAATAAAATGTAGTACACCCATATGATAGAACATTATTCTGCCATAAAAACAGAATCAATATGGATGAACTATTTACACATCAATAGCAAAATATAAACAAATTTAAAAATGAACAAAGGACTTGAACAGACATTTTCCAAAGAAGAACTACAAACGGCCACAGATACATGAAAAGATGCTCAATATCACTAAGCATCAGGGAAATGCAAATCAAAACCATGATGAGATATCACCTGACACCTGTTAGAACAGCCATTACCAATAACCTAGAAAATAACAGCTGCTGGCAAGGATGAAGAAAAACTGCAACCCTTGAGCAATGCTGGTAAAAAGGAAAATGGTGCAGTCACTAGGAAAAACAATATGGAGGTTGCTCAAAAATTAAAAACTAACATATGCAATCCCACTTCTGAGAATATCAGTACAGGCAGTAGTCTCTCTTAAAATTTATGCACTCCACACACACACACACACACACACACACACACAAATTAACTGCTCAGTTGCTATTAGCTACTATTCTAAAACAATAGTCTTTTGATTGAAACACAAGATTTTCTGTAATATTTTACAGAGTGTCAAGGAACTTTAATTGTTCAACTTGTTTCATCTGGCACTGTTGGTTTCTATAATAAAATACACATGGGCAATTAAAAATGTTTCAAATAAAATATTTCAAAGGAACTGAAATCAGGATCTCAAAGAGATATTACACACCTCCGTGTTCACTGTGGCATTACTCACTATAGCCAAGAGATGGAAATGACCTAAATACTATCAATGGATTGATGGATAAAGAAAACGTGGAGCATACATACAAGGAAATCCTGTCATATACTATAATATGGATATGGATAAATCTTGAGGACATTATGCTATGTGAAACAAGCCAGTCACAGAAGGACAAATATCACATGGTTCTATCGTATGAGGTGTCCAAACTAGCCAGTCTTAGAAAAAGAAAGTTGAATGTGCTTATTAAGAGCTGGGATAAGGGGAGAAATGGGGACTTGCTCAGTGGGTTCTGAAATTCAGACTTGCAAGACGAAAAACTGTATACAGTATACCTTCATTTTGATAAGAAGGTATATTTTATGTTATCTGCTCTTCACTAAAATTTTTAAAAGAACTATGGGATTGTTTTTTAAGAGTCAGAAGAGTCTTGTTGAGTTCATTGAGGTAAACGACTTTATTTTACAGGTGACAGAGGTAAGGCATGGAGGGAATTACAAAGTTAGTGACAGAATGAGGATGGAAGTTCAGATCTCAGTTTACTCCTCCCTTCTATACTGAAAACAACACAACATTCCAGGCTGTATATAATAGGATAAAGAGTTATCATGTTAAGTCTTCTTCCTATAATTGGACTAAACATATAAGAAAAAAGCAGGAGAGACAAAACTCAGCATCTCCCTGGAGTCAATCACATAAAGAACAGAGTAGAAAAATTTTACTCTGGATTCCAGAAAAATATCCATGTGGGCAACACTGTACAAGTTACGCAGAAAGCAGCATAATCTTTCAGAGTCCTATAATGAAAATCATGAGTAGTGCTATCCACTTATAAACTGAGAAACATAGAGGGCTCTGTTATTATTTGTTTTGGTTTCCAGATGAGAGATATAATTAATGTCTATAACTAGCCTCTTTTTAAAAGATATGAGAGAGCTCATATTTTAACAGTATACAAGAGACAGTTATAAATTAACATTAAAAATTAAGACACCAGTGAAAAAAAAATTCAAGGCATGTTCATCATATGGAAATAAGAGGTAAATATCCAAAGTGGTATCTGGTTTTCTTTAACTTTTCTGACTTACGTTTTATAAAACTAGATCTGAAATATAAAGTGAATTCCTAGATCATATTTTATAAACTCCCTTAGATAATTGCTGAAATATCTTCACACAAGACTGTCCCATGGAAAAAATGGAAGTAATTTTATGTATACAAAGGTATTTGCCATTTATAAAACAGTGGTAACATTATGTGTTAAGTCAGAAGTGAAAAGATAAAACATGAATTAAAATTTGTATTGATGTGCACTTGATTTAGTGTACATGTGTGAGTTTCGGGGGGTACTGCATAGTGATTTGGCAAAATGTGAAATTTTATAAAACAAAGAGTGAATATGCTAGGATGGTACATACAAACAGAAGCATGAAAGAATTCTTAAATAATTTTAACAGTGAAAGAGTTTTTTTTTTTAGTGATTTATTTTTCTTTAGAAAAGGTGCATAATGTACTATGGTGTTTTTGAATATCAGTTAATTCCATCTTCCTAAATTATTTGACATGTCTACGCACAATATTACTTATTATTTCAGTAATATAGTACAAAGCAGTTCACTGATGGACACGCTGAAAAGCTAATCATTTTCTTATAAGAATCTGAAGAAATGCAGCAACATCAAGGAAATCTAAACACAGTGTAATTCTTTTTTCTTCTGTGGTTCATATTATATTATAATGTTATAACTAAATAAGTGGCTTAGGGTCTTGAACTTTAACCTTTGTGAGTCAAATAAGGTCAAGGGAAAAAGACTGCCTCAACTAAGCAATCTTCTTTCTGTTTGATATTCACTCTAGCTTTATTCCAATTCAGCTTGAGCATATGATCTATAATGACTCCTCTAAGAGGAACAGCTAACATCTACTGAACAGTGACTACAAATGCTCTCCTTAGCACTTTATAGAAATCATGATTATCATGTTTCAAATGATAAAACTGAAGTTTGTAGAGGCCAAATAATTTTCCCGAGGTATTAATAAGAGTAGTACATACTGGAGTTGGGACTAGAGCAAAGCAATTTAACTCTGAACAGCCCATGTACTTGCCAGTTTGGCTTACCAAAAATAGGGTGACATCTTCATCACCTTTGTATCTCAGGTCCCAGCATATCATAAGTGCTTTCAGAATGCAAAACCTCTCCTAATTTCTTTATCTGCTCAAATTCTATATGCAAGATAGATCTTGTAATAGTGCTGCAGATATTTCATTTGGTACACAATTATTAAAAGCCTACCATTTGCAAAGAAAAGTACCTAGAGACAGTACTCTGACCAAACAACTCCAAATCACAAAAATTTACCTCTTAGGTTAAGTGTTACCAGGGTATCAATATTATCAGAACATCTTTAGAATCTGAGCTAAGAGTTTCCCAGTACATAGAAAAATAAGTTCATCAACATAGGAGCTCCGAGCAAAGAATAAACAAGAAAATATACCACAAATGAGAATGGATCAACTCAAGTACCATATCACTGGAAGAGTCTGAAATACCTGGAAGAAAATAACTGTGACCTTTCTCTAGCTAAACTTAATTTCTAGGTTAGTCTCCTTGGTCTTCTGAATTTCTCTCTCAGAGTCTGACAATTTATATATTTAGAAAATGGTATAAGAAAACTTAATTGTTGACAAAAGTAATCATCATGCTGTTAGATGTAAATACCAGTGGGACAAAGGAATAAAACCACAACTTATTTCAATTGCTAATATTTTAAAAACTTGATCTAAATAACAACTATAATGAGTAAATTCCTATAAGCATAAAATTTCCTTCCTAAACAAAAGTTTGTTTTACATTCCTATCATGAAAGTGTGAAAGTGAAAGTCGCTCAGTCCGATCTGACTCTTTGTGACCCCATGGACTGTACTATGGAATCCTCCAGGGCAGAATACTTGAGTGGGTAGCCTTTCCCTTCTCCAGGGGATCTTCCCAGCCCAGAGATCAAACCCAGGTCTCCTGCATTGCAGGCGGATTCTTTACCAAGTGAGCTTTCAGGGAAGCCCCAATACATTTCTATCATGGTAAGATCTAAATCTTTCGTAGTCTGAATGGTAGAACAAAAGTTAAAAGCCAATGTCCCATAAGTAAAGCATAACGTGTTTATTTTTCCTTTCAATTCAGAACAGTCAATTTCTACCAGTCTGTCTGTCACTGGCAATGAGTCTTATATTGGAGAGCTGAAAGGAGGAGCTTGAATGCTCTCCAAGAATGAGATATAATTAAATACAGCTCAGCGAGGTAAGCAACTATGTAATAAAACTAGAGAAAGTCGATGTTTTTGAATTTATTAAAATAGTAAATTGCTCAAGTATCCCAAAGCTATGACAGTCGGATAAATTTATTGGAATAAAAACTATTCAAGACTGACAATGGTAAATGTGAGCCAATTCATAGTACATTTGAAGCAAAAAAAAGATTAAATGGACAATACAAATAGGCTGAACATAAAGTACGACTCCAAATCCTCACTTTCCTTTTTCACTGACAAAAAACTTTTGAAGTATAAATAAGTGGTAGACATTTTATACCATAAATTGTATAAGGTTTCAATTCACTCTCAAATGAAAGCCTGAACATTAAACAGGGTTTATTTACATGAATAATGGTAAACAAATGACCTGACTAGAAAGCTATATTAACCAAACTGATTCACACCCAGGATGAAGTAAAATTAATGAAAAGCCAGAAACACAAAAAGGATTGATATAAATGTCTTACAACAATGAATAAGAAGACATTCAATTGCTTGGAGTAGACAGGGTATCATTAAGGAATGACACAAAACAGATTTAGTAAACTCCTATCCTGCCTAACCTTCTGCATCAAGGAAAAATATAAGACTAAAAAGATGACTGTTAGTAAGTAGACACTGACAGTGACATCCATGATAGAAACAATGCAAACCAACAGAAAAAAAAAAAGATGATAATGATTAATCCATGAATGGTTTTTAGAAAAACTGATTAGTTAATGGGGAAGAGAAATCCTAACACACTACTATGCAAGAAAAAAAAATTCCAAATGGATTTAGGAATTAAATATCAAAAAAAGTAATAAGACAATCTAGAAAAAAATTTAAGTGAATATTTACATGCTCCCTAGAGGGGAGGGAAATCTCACTATGAGGCTACAATTCCAGAGGAACGTTTAGAAAACATTAAGAGCATCTGAATTTAAATACATGTTAGCACAACCAAAAAAAGGTGAAAGATAACGTTAAGGAAATCACCTTGAAAGTGAAGTAAAAGTGTAGAGAGAAGAAAACAGGGAAAGAAAAGAAAAATGTAAGTAAAGTGAAGTTGCTCAGTCGTGTCTGACTCTTTGAGACCCGGTGGACTGTAGTCCACCAGGCTCCTCTGTCCATGGGATCCTCCAGGCAAGGATACTGGAGTGGGTTGCAATTTCCTTCTCCAAGGGATCTTCCCGACCCAGGGATCGAACCGAGGTCTCCCACATTGCAGGCAGATGCTCTACCCTCTGAGCCACCAGGGAAGCCCTGAAAAATGTAAGACCAGTACAGAATTCAGGGTCCAAGTAAGAGAAGTTCCAGAAAGAAAGAGCAGATCAGTAGAGGGAAAGAAATTAATGACAAAATAATAAATAAAATTCCCCAGAATTCAAGGGCCTTGATTTCCACATTTTAAAAGCCATCAATTACCAGTTCAACAGATGAAAAAAAGGTTCACACCAATACACATCTTCACTGAAATTACACAGTAGCAGGGCAAAGAGAAGATTCTAAAAGCTTCCAGAGAGGAAAAATAAAAACCAACATTAGATTCACAGAAACATACACTCAGGATTTCAGGAATCAGCATAACTTTGGATTTCTTCATAGCAGCACTTCAAGCTATAGAACCCATGGAAGAAAACAAACAAGATTTTGGAAAAAAATGGCTCCAAATGCAGAATTCTACACCCAAACTAACCCAATCTCATGCCATACAGGAAAGTACTAACTAATAGTTTTAAAAAGAAAACACACACACATACAATTTTCAATAAAAGATTTGATACTTTAGAATGTCAAAGATTCTTAAGTAAATACAGAATCCACCCCCTCCAAAATGGACAAAGCATACATATCTAAAATTCAAAGAGAAAAACAAAAGCAGTGAATAAAAACTTTAAATCTCACTACTAATTTTTAAAATTGAAAATGAAAACAAGATAGTTTCCTCACATACTGAAGTTTGAGATATTTTAAAATTCTAAAACGCAATGTAAAGATACAGTGAGACAGACATTCTCACACAATTATGGGGGAGGAAAAGGTCATGACACAATGTTTCTAAAGAGAAAATTTTCAAATTTTATTTAAGAAGTTTAGCTCTAATCTGAGATTTACTTCAAAATAACATTTCTGAGCTGAGGACCGGAGAGTGGAGAGTACAGAAGATACAGACCAGCTAGGGAATGATAACTGCTGAGGCTAAGCGATGAGTCAATCAGGTTTATTATACTATCCATCCATTTTTGACTATGCTTGAAATTTTAAAAAATATAAAACATTAAAAATCTAATCTAGGAGTCTCATCACATAAATGTATTTTTAAAAACTCAGAAATTCAATAAAATGTAGGAAACAAGATTTCCTTCCAATATACATACAACATTATGTCAGAGTAAATTAGCTTAAAAGAAAAAAGCAAAACAATAAAAAAACTTATTATTAAAACACCATACAATATGGAAAATATATCCCAGAAAAAAATACTATAAATAGAATTTGTTATAACCACAAAGGAAAAGGGACAAAGAGAAACAGAAAACTCTGTTTTCCTGTACTATAGAAGAATTGAAGGCAGACAATAGTTACCTATGAAATTTAAAGGGTTAACATGTAAAAGACAAACTAGGTTTTTCATGTAATTCCAAGGTTCAAATTGAAAGGCATATTTGAGTTTAATATGGAAAAGAAGTTTTAAGAGAAATTTTTAGAGAATAGAGTGGATGCCTTAGAAGGCAGTAAGTTTTCTGTAACCAGAGGTGCTCAATAAGAGAATGATAACCATCTATTGAGAAGTTGCTTAAGGTATATGTATTTATATATTCAAATATTAAAAATAAGAATAATAGAAGAAATTGCCAGGACCTACTATTTAAAATATAAAACATAGCTTCAATTAATCAAAATTTAAGCAAATATTCGTGCAGAAAAGAGTTAACATAGCAGGCTTGAGAATGTCATCCTTAAAAAGCCACCTTGCAAAGTTAGGCGTTGGGTAGAGCCTCAGAAAGTGGATTTTGGGAAGGTTCCTACCATTCTTTATTGATACAAATGTCCCTAAACTGTTTGTACAGACAGTTGCAATGGTAATGCTGTGCCTAAGCTGAGTGAGTGAAAGTCACTCGGTTGTGTCTGACTCTTTGTGACTCCATGGACTACACAGTCCACAGAATTATCCAGACCAGAATACTGGAACGGGTAGCCTTTCCCTTCCCCTGGGGATCTTCCCACCCAGGGACTGAACCCAGGTCTCTCGCATTGCAAGCGTATTCTTAACCAGCTGAGCCACCAGGGAAGCTTGAGCCTGAGCTGACCAGCCCCAATAAAACCCTTGGGCAGAGACTCTAATGCTCTTCCATATTAGACAACACTCCACATGTGCTGTCATGATTCCATGCTGGAGGAATTAAGCACATTCTGTGCGACTCCGCTAGGAGAGGATTTTTGGAAACTTGTGCCCAGTTTCCTCTGGACTTCACCCAATGAACCTTTTCCTTTGCTGATTCTGCTTTTACCCTTTAGCTGTAATAAATCATAGTTGTATTTGGAACTAGATAATGGGTCTTGTGAGTCCTTAAAGCAAATCAACAAGCCAGAGCACAGTCCTCGAGACTCCTGACCCAGAAGCATTTCATATTCTGCCTTAAAAGAAACTAGCAATGAAGAAAACACAAATGTTACGTAGAATTTTTTAAAAGAGCAACTTCTAGAGTATTTCTCAATCAATAACAACAGTAAATTCTCCCACAAGTTATATACTTAACAGTCAGAAACATTTGAGGAACAACTACACACTGGGTGCTGTGTCAAGCTTTAACAGAGCTGAGAAAAGACAGACCCTGCTCTCAAGTAGTTTATAGTTTATTCAAGGAACTCACAATTAAAATTTCCATCATTACTGACTGAATAAGCCAAACTCAACTTTGAGGGTTAAAAGCATAGAAAATAATTTCTATAGACAGAAATGAAGATATAAGAACAAGAAAACAATAATTCAAACTTTGATAACTGCAAAATACTAAATAGTATGGGCTTCCCAGGTGGCAAGTTGAATTAGTGGTTGAATCTGCCTGCCAATGCAAGAGATGTAAGAGACACAGGTTCAAATCCTGGGTTGGGAAGGTCCCCTGGAGAAGGGCACAGTAACCCACTTCAGTATTCTTGCCTGGAGAATCCCAAGGACAGAGGAGCCTGAAGTGACTTAGCATGCACACATGCTTTTTTCTGAGCAAAGGAGAAATTCTAGTACTGGGCTGCCCAATGCAATAGCCACTTTCCATATACAGCTACTTACATTTGAAATTAATGAAAATTAAGTAAGATTAAAACTCTGGTCTTTTAGTCACATTAGCCAAATTTCAAGTGCACAAAAGTCACAAGTGGCTAGTGACTACCATATTGGAAAACACAGATTACAGAACAATTTCATCACTGCAGAAACTTCTGTGTTGAACAGTGCTATCATAAAAGGCTGAAGTGCCCAAGAATTCTCAGATGTTTGCTACCACATTATCTGTAATGGCAGCAATAACAACAACAACAAAAACAGGAACAACTTAAGTGTCTATCAGTACAGAAACAATGGCATACATTAAACTGTTGATACCCTGTAGAACATCAGCAACCTTCAAACACCATAAATTAGATCTGTACAAACTAGCACAGAAAGGTGACTATACTGTATTAATGACAGAAAGACACCGCAAATGAATATATAGTATAACTCAACGGCTTTGTGTTCACATATGCGAATGTATTGTGGGTGATTCAGAGGGAAGAAAGTGCCTTAAGACAAATGTATTTGTTTATGACTACTTGGACATACTACTATATTTTCTGGATACATACTACAATTATATATTACAAGAATATTACTTCAGTAAAATATTTTTACTTTATTTATATTAATAAACGTAACTTAAATAGTAATGTTGTTTTACTAAATTTCTTTTCAGCAGTCTTTCAGTATGTGATGGGACTGAATTTGCATTAAATGACCAGAAGCTATAGGACTAGTACATAGAATAGTAGGAAGTAGACGTGGGAGCATTAGAACCCAGCGAAGGCTCAGTGGAGGAATGAGACAGACTGTAGACTTTCTGCCCAAAGAAGATGGATCCCATTTGGGAACAAAATCTGATTATGCTTCTCCCCTGCTTTCTTGCTCAACTTAGTTTTCAAGACAATCTAGTCCTTCTGGCTTACTGAACCTTGTATGTGTTCAATCTTTATCAAAATGATAGTTCAACTACTCATGTACTAACCACAAAAAATAGAGGCTTCCCAGGTGGCACTAGTGGTAAAGAACCCACCTGCCAATGCAAGAGACAAAATCTCCTGAGTCAGGAAGATCCCCTGGAGGAGGGCATGGCAATCCTTTCCAGTATTCCTGCCTGGAGAATCCCATGGACAGAGGAGACTGGCATGCTGCAGTCCATGGGGTCACAAAGAATCAGACATGATTGAAGCGACTTAGCACACATGCACAACCATGAAGAATGTCTTAAAATGGTCTAAATGTTTGTCCTTTTCTAGGCAAAGAATACCCTAAGCCCTGTTTGTCACTCTAGCTTTGTAAACGCCTTTATCTCAGTATACTTTGGGTAACAGTTATTCATTCTCAAGACTGCTGCCTACCGTAGTCTGTGAACGCCTTATAGGTAACAACTCTGTTCTATTCTTTTGAATTTACCCAAGACCACACATACAGCAAATACTCAGTAAATGAGAGCTGAATTAAACTCAAAGCTGACCTAAGGAGGAAGAGAAATTAACATACTGTTTGAGACTGACTACTTCCACCCCAAAAAGATCTGCCTGACATTCTATCACCCTCTTAGTACCTCTCTGAAAAGCCCGTTTTAAGAATTATTGTTCTTAACTGTTTCAGGTTTCTATTCCACTGCAGAGACTGTGCGGCTATTTTAGCCAAGTAAGATCAATAAGAAGAGTATTCTAAATCCTTGGTATACTTAAATGAACACTAGGATTTTTTTTTTTTTTTACTGTACATGTGTATTATTCAATCCAGTAGCTGCTAACCACATGTGGCTAAGGAGCCCTTAAAGGTAGTGAGTGTGAACTGAGATGTGCTGAAGGGTAAAATATACACCAGATTTGGAAAGTTTCATACCAAAGATGTATATGAATATGTTGATTATATACTGAAATAATATTTCAGATATATTGAGGTAAATAAAAAACATTTTAACATAATGTCACCTATTTATTTTCGCTTTTTAAAAAATGTAGCTACCAGAAAATTTAAATCTGTATATGTGGCTCATATACCTCTGTTAAGCAGCAGTATTCTCTATTTCCTGTATGCATCTAAATGCAGTTTAAAACACACACACACACACAAACATGCACACACAAGAACACTTAAAACAGTTAACGTCCCTCTTTTCATGTACTTGGGGAACAAAGAATGACAGTAAGTCTCAGATATGCAAGGAACATGTCTATCTTGCTAAATAGCCTAGCACTGAACCTAGAACATAAGGTAGCAGATAAATAACTGTAAAATAAAGAAGCTATAAAAATCAACCACAATTTTAATCACATATAACTTCTGTTAAGCACTGATTATAAATCAGGTATTATATAGTGGATTATCTCATTTAACCCACCTGAAAAATTTAATGAAGGCTGCTGCTGCTAAGTCACTTCAGTCGTGTCCGACTCTGTGCGACCCCATAGATGGCAGCCACCAGGCTCCCCGTCCCTGAGATTCTCCAGGCAAGAACACTGGAGTGGATTGCCATTTCCTTCTCCAATGCATGAAAGTGAAAAGTGAAAGTGAAGTTGCTCAGTCGTGTCCGACCCTCAGCGACCCCAAGGACTGCAGCCTTCCAGGCGCCTCCGTCCATGGGATTTTCCAGGCAAGAGTACTGGAGTGGGGGGTTCTTATATTATTCTCAGTTTAGAGATTAGAGAACACCAGTATATGCAGGTTTATAATGAATCTACAATATAACAAGAAACAAAACAATACATATATTCTATACAAGAGGTTCAATAAAACTTTAAGGAATAAATATTTATTGAGTGCTTTCTATCACATGATTCTAGGAGCTATGACATTAAGAGAAACACAGGTTAATTCAGTCAAAATATAAACGGTTATAGGCTAGAAATCTCACTATGATTATCAATAGTCTACATCGAAATATTAATAAGCCTGAATAATAGCTAATTATCTGGTAACACAAAATTCTTACAAATTCAGGTAATCCCTTGAAATTCACTGTAAAACACAGCATTTATATGGCACTTCACAATGTTTTTTCATAACTCATAACTATTATAACACTTCTGAGAGGCAGGTATTGTTAGAGATTGGATAGGAGCTTACAAATATTTAGATTCATTATCTGATCCATTATCAGGCTTTAATTCATGTTCTGTGGCTTGTCTTACGACTACTGTCCAGGAATTTTCTGGTAGGGTGACAGGGAGTTTGAGACAAGTCACCTACAAAATTAATTCTGGATTCCAGATTCCTATCATCTTCAGAAATAATGGCCTTGGGCTGAGCAAAGCATGAAGACAATGTTAATTAAAAACTTTCTATGAGGCTTAAAGAGGCCAGTACCAACAAATTTATCACTTTGTTGAGGGGGAAGCGTTCAAATTTAAAAAAGCCTTCAAATAGAATAATTTAATAAGCATCGATCAAAACATTCATCCTTACTGAGCTCCTTTTTGAAAATGTACTTATTAGGGCAGAAATCTTGATCCACCTTGAAAAAAATAAGCAATATTCAATGCTCACTAAATGGTCAACTTAATTTTTAATGGTTAAATGGCGTGGCAAGAATGGTTCAGGTACTTGTAAACGTTAAATGTCTGGGTATGTCTTCACTGGCTTTTGAACAGTTTCAAAGAGCAGACATGAGGATTCATTAGCTCTCAGCACATATGAACCTGCTCCAAAGGCAGCCATGGGAGTTGCCTAGCAACAGTGCATTTTGCATCTCTTATCATCCCCCAAGATGCTGCAGCAGCAGCAGCAGCAGCTAGGTCAAGCCTCTCATTAGCAACCTGAAAAAGCATTTTTATCTCCCATTTTACAAAATTATTCTTATTTTCAGGTAAAGCTCATGTATCTATGTATTATTCTTACTAACAATGTAGTCTCTTCCCTCTATTCCTTCTTACCAACCCCCATTTCACAACAGATATGTTTTAATGAACCCAACAAAATATCTGTAACAAAAGCAGGCACTGAGAAATCCAACAGAATTTATACGCCTGTTCACAGACTCTAATAGTTCCATATCTTTGGGGCAATAAACGAAGCTTTAGAAGAAGAAAAGACGACACTGCAGTCAAATAACGGGAAAAAAAAAGTCAATTCTTTGACTTCAAAATTAACAAAAAATCTACCCAAATTATTTGCAAAGCTACTGCTAGTTAGTCCTATTTCTTTCTCATCCTCACAAAAACTATTTGCAACCATATAGCAAAACAGCAAAAAGGCAGAAGATTCCAGAGTGGTACTAAACTATAACAAATGGATTGACAGTTTATAATGAATGCAATCTATTGAAAGGTACTCTGGTTCCCAATTTAATAACGGTGTTATTAAACTCAGATCAATAGCTATTCATTCACTTCTAAAAATATTTCCTAAAATTAATGCTCAGCATGGTTGCCACACAGAGCTAAAATATATACTCCCATAATGTTTTATATACAAAGACTTTTAAAAAGATAAACAAAATAATCCCATAGGCTTTTCATTTTATGTATTTTAAAGTGCTTAATCCAGATTTTGACATAAACCACATGCATCCTAGTCTCTGAGCTTGTATGCTATCATGAATTTCACTATGGAAAATATTACAGAATGTGCATGACATGTTTCAAAAGATAAACTATGGGGCTAATAGACATAGATTAAGAATGGTGTAATAAGGAACATTTAAAAGCAACTGTCATCACACCAAATCAAAATAAGTACATTTTAAAAGTGATCTGAAAGGAACAATGTGATTTTTCCCCCGAGGACCCTCCACCTGCCCCCCACCTTTTTTTTTTTTTACAAACATCAAAAAATGAATCTTTAGGAGGATCTCCCAGAAGGGTGTCGTTTACCACTAAAATATTTCATTCCAGCAGTTGAAAGACCATAAAAGGGTGAATGTCCTCCAGAGTCTCTAATAACAGTAATAGATCTTGTGTTACTATTCACAAGTGACCTCTCAGTCAGGCGATTTAATTTTTCCCCCTGCAGCATGGTTGGTTTCTCACACAGTGTAATAACAGTTTTTGCACAACAAGACAATTCATCTGATTAGAAGGACTATATTAAGTCTTTCATGAACAGCGTGTGTCATTACAGCTTCAGCTAGGGTTTGATTTAAGATGACCTAATATATATATGCATGATTCTTCATTTTTCTACTGTTTTAAAAGAGATTCCTGACTTTCTTCAGCAATCTTACAGACTATTGCCTGAACCCTTCCCTGGTTTCAAAAACTAATTAAGAACTCATCAAATTGCTCAGTGAGCACTCTAAGTCAGGTACTAAGAATTCACCAGGAAACAGAAATGTGTATAAGGCTTCTCCTTTCTACGTGGACCAAATGAAATTCTACTAATATCTCAAAAACAAACAAAAAAACATGAAAAGAGACAGAATGAGCATAACTGGTTACTGTAATTACTTTTATGTTTCACAACATTTCAACAATGCACTAATTATAAAGACAATATGGCATTACCATGAAAAACTTCAGATAAAGTGAATTTTGAGACTTCATTGTAAATCTCAGCAAAGCACAAAAATTTAAAATTGGAAACCAGAGGAAAAGGTGTGAAATGAAACAACCATCTGGCAATCTCTACGATAATAAACGGTTCAGCATCATTCAATGCCCACAGAAGCTTAAACCTAAGAATGTCCATACATTTCTTACTGCCTTGCTGATGAGATTGAGAAGCTTATCCAGAATCTCTGCAGCAAAGGGCTGTAGTGACAGCTGGAGGAATTCTTAGGAGTTCCCTTAACCTTACCACCTTTAATTTAGGCTAATATTCTTGGCTTCCCCCCTCCCATCTCTGAATCTGGGCAGGCTCCTCTGAGGAGTAGCATCAGCACTCCTTTGCTACAAGGCTAGGAGTGTCCTTACACCTCCCCTGCTCAAAGATTCTCCTATTGTGCCATGGTCAGCAGCCCAAACCTGTAAGATCAAGTTCTGTTTAGACTTTTGATGCAGGTAAGATGCTCTCTTCCAGTTTGATTGGTCCACTCCATCTAGGAATCCCACTTCTTTGAGCAGAGGTCTGTATGTCCGATGAGTGCTAAGTTGCTTTGGTCGTGTCCGACTCTTTGCCACCCTATGAACTGTAGCCCATCAGGCTCTTATATCCATGAGATTCTCCAGGCAAGAATACTGGAGTGGATTGTTGTGCCCTCCTCCAAGGGATCTTCTAAACCCAGGGATCGAACTTGTGTCTCCTGTGGCTTCTGGATTGCAGGTGAATTCTTTTACCACTAAACCACCAGGGAAGTCCATATGCCCCTTAAGCAAACTCTAAAATGAGCTGAGACAATTCCACTATACTTGCCTTGCCCCTGCTGCCCACATTTTACCCATAGGAAACACTAACATATCTTTTGCTTTGAATAAATTCTAGGCACACAAGTCAATTCCCGCACGGTGGTCCTCTTTCTTTTGTCTGCACTATCCCAGCAGCCAGCCAGCCCATTACTTCCCATTAGATTTGGGTGGGGAGGTAGTCATCAACTCATCGCAAATGTCTGCCCACTGCAGCTGCAAGGGGTGCATGTCAAGCTGCATGGGGGTATGGAGCTTCACTGCAGTCTCTGTCGCAGGCTTGAGACAAGGGGCTGGGCCTTGTGGAATCCAGCAGACTCCAGCAACTTTCGCCGAGAATCCGCCCCCTTTTCTTCATCTCACCTTTCATTTCCTAACTTCTAGACCCTTGATAGGCTAAGAATTGTAATAGTACTCCAGCCTTGAGGTTTATTCCTACTACTCTTCACATTCTAGAGGGTATTCTGTATTAAAATTCACTTTAGTATCTTAAGGTCCCTACCGAAAATTCTAACATTCTGTTGTATAACTTTATCTCCTCTATGTCTCATTATCTCAATACTTTAGATAAAGTCTCATCTCCGGCTTGACTGCAAGGTTCTTCAGGATCTTCTTTCCAAATAGCTGTCCAGCATCCGCTCCAGGATCAATTTTCCTCCCCTATATATCCTAGTTTAATGTGATATAGTTAATGCTTGCGGTCTAGTTACCCCACTGTCACCTGCCACACATCTGTGTCTTTGCATATGCTCTCCCATCCTGCTAGAACACCTTTCCAGTCCCCTACATCAGGGAAACCCGTGGATTTCTTCCTATATGTTCCAGAGACATTTATATACCTACACAATGGCAATCACCACCTTGTGCTGAAAAGTAATTTTTAATACCTCTGGCAACAGACTAGGATCTATGATTCCTGGAAACAAAGACCGTGTCCTTTCATCTTAGTATCACCTGAACTTGCCATGTGGAGGGTATGTAATATACTCATGTTGAATGATTAAACCAATGGCTTAAAAATGCTTGATAAATAAAATAGTGCCTAATAAAAGCAAGATATCTACAGTATTTCAAGCTAAATGATAATTCCACTTAATGCAGATCAAGTTGCACCATTAAAGCTTGAATACAATTTGACAACTAAATACACGTAAGTACCGTAAAATGCCACCAGTATAATTATCACGAATAACTCAAGACTACAAGAAACAATGAAGGTAGACAAGACTGGATTAGAGAGAAATGTTAAGGAAATAAAACTCGATTACTGTCACGTATATACTCTAACAAACTAATTAGCCAAGTGTTGCCAAGTACCAGTCCCTGCTGATGGGTCTTAATGAATAGCTAATTTGATCATTTTAAACTGGCACATTCATTGTACTAATGCAAATGAGCAAGCTCAAACTGCCTAAAAACAATAGCATCAACATCAGCTTATGTTTTAACTCAGCCTATATAAAATTACCCTGAACACTAAATTAATAGGATTTCATTTAATAAGATTTTACTGTAATCTAACCTAAACCCTGTCCCTGGACTCCACACTGTTTCCTCAATTAGTCTGGAAAACACATGCAAATATTGGAAAAGAGTTTATTGTTTCTAGGATGGTGGGCACATACATCTAATACATTTGTGTATTAATGCAATGAGGCAACAAAATAAGTATCAAACCCAGCAACTGGCAAGGTTGCTGCTGCTGCTGCTGCTGCTAAGTCGCTTCAGTCGTGTCCGACTCTGTGCGACCCCAGAGATGGCAGCCCACCAGGCTCTGCCATCTCTGGGATTCTCCAGGCAAGAACATTGGAGTGGGTCACCATTTCCTTCTCCAGTGCATGAAAGTGAAAAGGGAAAGTGAAATTGCTCAGTCGTGTCCGATTCTTCGGGACCCCATGGACTGCAGCCTACCAGGCTCCTCCGTCCATGGGGTTTTCCAGGCAAGAGTACTGGAGTGGGTTGCCATTGCCTTCTCCTTGGGCAAGGTTACTAGGAGGCAAAACAAGGGAAGCACAGGTTCTCTTGAGGAATTCCTTTTATGAATTCCAAATCTAATTGTGATTCACTGAAAATTTTCTTTGACAATAACTACAGGACATTTCAAGATGGTTAATTTGTCCTTATTTATCTTTAATGCTGTTTGTGATATGACAAGTTCAGATTACATATTTTTTAATATGTTGGTTTTCTTTAGATTGAGAAAAGAAATACACAAATTCTCTTAAATGCAGACGTCAACCACTACCACAACAGTGAGCATAAACTGGAGTGGCAAGACACGTGGTCTCTAAAAGTCCAATGAATACACCAGAAGCCTCACATGTAGAAATGATCCCACTTCTTAACTATCTGTCTGGCTCCACTGAATGTGTAACCACATCTAACCCATTTGAAGTAAACTGACTTTAGAATGCCCAATTTCAGTATATCAACTATTCTAAAAACTTGCCAAGATGTCCACTGTATTATCTATTATTAAAAGCTCACAACACTAGTAGGGTAGAACCCCAGTATGCTGAAAAGACAAAGGAAGAGTGTTAAGTCTCAAGACTTCCAGTGATGGAGCTCACATAGTTAAACTTTAGTAATTTTGAAGTAAACCTTTCCCCCTAAACCCAGCAAATCATGGCCCATCATCTCAATTACAGCTATCAGAGAGTAGCTATAATTGTGATGAAGTATCAACAGCTTTCTTTTACTTCCCTTTACTTTCTTTTACAAGAAAATTAAATCTAAAGTAGAAAGGTATTGCTAAAGAACTTATGGTTCACCCCATAAAGCACTCCAGTACCTCCAAAAATTTATTTATTCCCACCTTTTGCCCAACAGTAGCACTCAAAAAGGATCGCGTAAGTGTCATATATTAAAAAGTAGCACTTCATTTGTAATAGAAACAGGCAATAAGACTCTATAAGTTAATTTCAAAGATGTTTGTTTAACTTGGACTTGTTCAGCAACAGCTCATGTTTTCTGGGCCTTTACAACCATGTAGGCTTCTCTGCATCACAGCACGTATCACAGAATATTCTAACTGTATACTGCCCATCTTCCCTGTGCACTGTGAATCCACCAATAATTATCTTTGTATCCCAAGTTCCAATTAAACTGTGTGCCCCAAAGAGGTTCTTCATGACTACTTACTAAATGATTCTTTAATGCCCTTTCAAGCTCTTAAATGAACAGTATATCTTATTAAACCTTTTAAATACTTCAAACTTAAAAGCTAAGGTGTGATTTTTCTCAGCATTTTATAAAAGTTAGTTTTCAAAATAAAGGGACTACAACAACTTACATTTTTGTTCACTAAAAGGCCATTTCTCTAAAGAAGTCATACAGATGGCCAGCAGGCACAGGAACGGCTGACTATTGAGAGGCTGAAGGATAAATGGTAGGAGAAGCCTACTGGCAGCTTCACCCTGAGGTGTCTGGCCATGATACAAGTAGGCAGGGGCCAATACCTTCTTCTTCCTTCCCTGCCCTCTGACTAAATAAGAAAAACATATTCTGGCAGTGGTGGACTTCATGTATTTCCCCTTTAGAAGAATTCCGCATGCCTGTTATGACATTCAAAGTTGCCACTAAATCTGTTACCCTCTGAGCCCTTCGCCAACACCAGAAGCCCATTCCAAGCAGGTTTAAACGGAACACAAAGCCACTGCTAACTAACAGTCAACTCGGAGCAGACAGACTCCGCTGTTACAAACGCAGTTTCAGGCCCCGTGCTCATCAAATTCCACCCGCATCCTTTCTGTTACTCACTGCTCAGTGACACAACAAGACAAATGGCTTTTGTTTCAGTCTACTAGTAAGCCAGTGAGTGTCACAGTGATATAGGGTTAAACTGAAAAGTCACAACAATTCTATCAGTGAGAATTTTAAGCAATTCATACTCTGTAGTCTTCTTAGAAGAAACTCAGCCTACTATGAGCACTCAGGAACTCAGGAAAGGTAAGCAATTGACACAGGACTGCTTTCCTTAGTATAAACTCGGCTTCATGCAAAATAAAACCTGAAAAAATATCTAAAAATTTAAATGCCAGTTAAAAACATTTCATTATACAGATATCTATGTGGGGTTTATAAAGAATAAATAAATATATTGCCACAGGATGGAGTAGATACTTGACCTTGTATTTTCGTCTGTGTTTCTCTTTGTCTAATTGTTTCATACTGACAGGCTCATCCCAATTTTGCTCTAGGCATAATCGATACTAAGGCTGCAAGGGAATAGTAGTACAGCATTTCTTATCTGGAAAGCTCTTTATTAAAAGTACTGTACACTCTGGCTTCTTTTTTGCTGGTGTGAAGAACACAGGAAACAGGCTGACTTCAGGGGGCAGCAATTCATAGAACTCAGTGACAACAGAACAGAATGCAATGTGTCCAAAGAGTCTTTGTGCAAGTTCCTTTATAGAATATATTTTCTCCTTTTCTCACAGCAGTAACTTACAGACCATTAAATTTCACACATTTCCTATTCATTTTCCATGTTAAAATATGGCTAATGACCCAGAGTAGAACCATCACAGGATTCTGCCCTGAAAGTCAACTTTTACTGTTTGATAATCTACGACTTCTAAAAGACCAGCATGTCCTGGGCCATGAACCTGCCCTCATAAGTGATTTAAATGGCTCAAACATGGGTATGCTGTCAAAACACCACCAACAAAAAGCCCTGAAAACATTACAAAGGATACAATAAAATTATCAAAGGTTGTAATTGTTTCATTAAGACCTCTAGCTAGACTTAACAATCAAAAGGTAAAAAGAAAGCAAAAGTCCTCACAGTTGTAAATGCAACCAAAACCAAAATAAGAAAGAAACAAACAAACCAAAAAACACAACTCTAGCCCCACTTACAAACAAGAGTAAAGCATGCAAGTACCAAGGGTTTGAAAGAGGCATTGGGTTTCACAAAAATTTGTTAAGTTCCTAAGTGAAGGAAGGTAAGGAAGAGATCTTTGGTTCTCTAAAGCCAAATTCATAAATTTTTCTTCTTTGGCATATTTCATTTTATAAACAAGTTAAAAAGAAATTATTATGCCTTACATGTAGCAGTTAGAGTTCTTCCACTGAAGTGAAATACTAAGCTACTGTATGATTTTACTTTAAACCATCTCAGCCTATTGAAAAGTAATTCATTTTCATGATTAATGTTCCATTCAGATGTCTAAGTATTTAGTCTTGCCATAAATGCTTAACAATATAAGTAGAAACATAGAAAGAAAACACATTTTCCTACGTTTTAAAACCACTAGCAAGCAGCCTGGATTCCAAAAGAGAATATAATCTATTGTCAGGTGTTCTCTTTACATCTATTTATTAAGACATACTATTGAGTATCTAATAACCTATAGGAGGCTTTTGTTGAATCACACATCTATGTAAAAAGTAGCTTCTTCCAACACTTCTATTATTCTTTAGGATATAATGCTTTGGGTAGAGAAATCTCAATTCCAATAGTTACAGGGAAGCTGTATTGTACTGTATAGTCAATAACATAGCTAACATAATAATTATTATATATTTCATATATATTATATCACTACATAATAATCATAACAAACATTATACTAATTAGCCAATGATACAGTTCATATAATTTAACTAAGCTAATAGATATTAGAGAAGGTTTTAAGAGGTGAGCAATATCCTTTTCTTCTCAAGGGGCCAGAGAAGTACTGTGAGGAATTGGGGGTGAGGGTGAACCCCAGGCAGACACAGAGAGAAGTTTATCTGAAGCTGCCAGAAGGAATATGGGTGGCTATTACTGGAAATCAACGTCAGTTGGAGTTGGCAAAGAGCTAAACATAAAATTCAAAGTGGGAAGGAGAGTTAGGAAGAGAGGAAGAAAAGGTCCGAAACCCCTCCCACCTCTCTCCCCCTGCCATCCCTCTGGTTTGCCCCAGAGCGCCAGCTTTGGGAGCCCAGCGTCAAGCATCACACTTGCACTGGCCATCTAGTTTACATGTGGTAATGCACACGTTTCAGTCCTATTCTCTCAAATCATCCCACCCTCCATCAAGTATGATTAAGAGGCACATAGTATAGATCACTGGTCAGAACAGCCATCATCAAAAATCCACAAAGAAAAAAATGTTGGAGAGGGTGTGGACGAAAGGAAGCCGCCCATCATTTGGTGAAAATGTAAACTGGTACAGCCACTATGCAGAGAGGTATGGAGGCTCCTTAAAAAACTAAAAATAGAGCTACCATATGATCCAGCAATCCCACTACTGGGCATATGCCCTGAGAAAACCACAATTCAAAAAAAACACAATATCCCAATGTTCACTGCAGCACTATTTACAATAGTCAGGACATGAAGCTAGTGGAAAGCTGCTATATAACACAGGGAGCCCAACCTGGCACTCTGTGACAACCTAGAGGGGCAGGTTGGGATAGGGGTGGGGCTTGGAGGGAGGCTAGAGGAGGAGGGGATATTTATGTATATAGTTATGACTGATTCACAATGTTGTATGGCAGAAACCAACCTAACACTGTAAAGTAATTATACTGTAAAAATATGATCAATACACTTATTGAAATAATCTATAATAAAACAAGCAATTAAAAAAAGGTGCTATTATCAATTCTATTTGAGACTGTACTGGAGTCCTAGTCACTGTAGTTAAAAAAAAAAAAAAAATAAATTTAAAAGATACATGCACCCCTAATGTTCACTGCAGCACTATTTACAATATAGAGGACATAGGAGTGACTTCAATGTCCATCAACAGAGGAATGGATAAAGAAGATGTGGTGCATATATACAATGGAATATTAGTCAGCTGCAAAAGAAAGAATGAAATACTTCATTTGCAGCAACATGTATGGACCTGCTGCTGCTGCTGCTGCTAAGTCATGTCAGTCATGTCCGACTCTGTGTGACCCCAGGGACTGCAGTCTCCCAGGCTCTTCCGTCCATGGGATTCTCCAAGAAAGAATACTGGAGTGGGTTGCCATTTCCTTCTCCAGTGCATGAAAGTGAAAAGTGTAAGTGAAGTTGCTCAGTCGTGTCCGACTCTGCGACCCCATGGACTGCAGTCCACCAGGCTCCTCCGTCCATGGGACTCTCCAGGCCAAGAGTACTGGAGTGGGGTGCCATAGCCTTCTCCGATGTATGGACCTAGAGATTGTCATATTGAGTGAAGCAAGTCAGACAGAGAAAGAAAATATCACAAGATACTGCTTATATGTGAAATTTTTTTTAAAAAAGGATACAAATGAACTCATCTACAAAACAGAAATAGAATTACAGATGTAGAAAATAAACTTATGTTTACTGGGGGTAAGGCTGTGCTTAGTCACTCAGTTGTGTCTGACTCCTTGCAATCCCATGGACTGTAGCCTGCCAGGCTCCTCTGTCCACGGGGATTCTCCAGGCAAGAACACTGGAGTGTGTTGCCATGCCCTCCTCCAGGGAATTGTCCCAACTCAGGGATCAAACTCGGGTCTCCTGCATTGCAGGTGGATTCTTTACAGTCTGAGCCACCAGGGAAGCCCATAGAAGTAGGATGATAAATTGGAAGATTGGAATTGGCATATACACATTACTATACATAAAGTAGATAACTAATATAAGGACCTACTGTACAGCACAGGGAACTCTACTGAATACTCCCTAATGAGCTATATGGGGAAAAAAATCTAAAAAGAGTGGATATATATATAACAGATTCATTTTGCTATACACTGAAATACAATATTATAAATCAACTATACCCCAATAAATTTTTTTTAAATACTATAAAATTAAAGTTCATAAAATGCCCCCACTTGGGCCTAGGATCCACATTATTTCTTGATTAGAGATTGTGTTTATATTCACACCACTGATTTCAAACTAGATATGACCAGATCTGGACAAATCACAGAGGTAGGAAATAGCTTTCTGAAGAAGAAAGAATAAGGCCAACTGGACATTACTGTTTATGAGCCATGAAACCATATGCTTCAATTGTCATTCAGGCATCTCTTAGGGCAGACTGAATGATTTACATCAAATTGTGGCGAAACAAAATTACTCACAGTACCAGAAAGGCAGGAACTGTTACAGAAACATAACCAAAAAGTACATGAATCTATCAACTGCAATTTCCAGAAAAAACACTAATTTAGGAATTAGATGGCATTCCCATATATTATAAGCACAGACTAAGATATGAAAATCTTCCTCTAAACTAAATCAATGTGTTTAAAACTTTCAAGACCTCCATGGGAATTCACACAGAATGCTTATTCTTGGATCTTTCCCCAGAACACTCTAAGATATTCCTTCCAAGAATATAAAAGGCACTTAATTTTTACTGAGCACCACCTGGCCTGAGCGTATATCTTCTGCAAATTATGTCTCATGATGTCTGGGTAAGAGAACTATATGGATTATTAGTAACTGCTGACAGCATTTCTAGACTTGGGGGAAAACATTTCTTAATCTTTTTTTCAAGTGTTGATTTATTGCTGTGGCCTTGAGTAACTATCTAGTTATTTTAACACCATCATCTGTATCCAGTTAACTAAAATGGTACTCAAAAGGCCAAGTTTCCTTCAGACTATCTAGCTCCATTAGACTTCCACAGCCATAACTGTATTAAACCCAATGGAAAATGCATGCCACAGGGGAATCAGCTGAGGAGGGATGGAGGATGAAAACTCAGGGGGAAGGGGATCCATCAATGTGCATGATAAGAATAATAATCACTTTTTAATAGATGACCAGTGCAAGTTCGATTCATGAAGCAAGGGACTCAAAGCCCATGCTCTGGGACAATCCAGAGAGATGAGGTGGGGAGGGCTGTGGGAAGGGGGTTCAGGATGGGGGGACACGTGTGCACTTGTGGCTGATTCATGTTGATATATGGTAAAAACCATCACAATATTGTAATTATCCTCCAATTAAAATAAATTAATTTAAAAATAAAATCATTAGGTGACTAATTAATAAGGAACTATGAGAATCAGGCTTATAGAATGTGAATGCACTGATCAATCTTAACATTACAAAAAGTGAGACAATCCAGATATAATATTAAATGTACACTTGATTCTCAACAAAGATGTGAACACCTGATTTTCAACAAAAGGTAACTCAATGGAAAAAAAGATAGTCTTTTCAACAAATGCTGCTGAAATAATTGAATACCCATGCATAAATCAAATAACTTTTTGGACTGATTCAAATAGAAATGTTCTATTTGATTATGGTGGTGATTATATGATTGTATATAACTGTCAGAACTCACCAAACTATAATCGTAAAAAGAGTGAATTTAATGTATGTAAATTTTTCCTTAATAAATCTATGTTTAAAAATTACACTTTTAAAAAGGTATATTTTCTCATCATTATTAACTCTAAAATTATTAATTGATATTGATAACTTACATTGATAAGTACCATCAAAAATAATTTCTATTAGTCTCTTATAATAAATAATAACCATCATACCAAACATACTTCAAACCTGGCATATCTTTCAAACTTTTAAAAGATTTTCTTTCACAAGATTTTACAGTAGAATTCTTATAATAAATTATGGTGTTACACAAACACAATACTTAGATAAGCATACTGTATGCCAGTAAACCCTACAAAGAGGTTATCCTTTCTCTAGGGGAGCTCCTGATCAAGAGATCAAATCCAGGCCTCCTGCATTGCAGGCAGATTCTCCACAATCTGAGCCACCAAGAAAGCCCATATAGAGGTAGAAGATAGCCTTTAAATTCTTACTTTTGCTTACCTATTAACTTAGCATATGCTTACTAGTAGGCTAAAACTTTTCTTTAGTATTTATCTACTCCTCCATGAATTTGAGCCAATGATTGCTAAAATACAACACTATCTTTTATAAAGTAAGAAAGGTCAAACACACTTGAAATAAGAATACATGTCATGTAACGAAAGAAATAGAAAATACTCCTCCAATAAGAGATTGTGACCCTAATGCATCTATTTGAATCTATTTCAAGCAGTTATTCATAATTAGAGAACTTGCTTTTTCTTTTTCATTCTTTTTGTGTGTTTGGGGTAGGTTGTTTTTTTTTAATTGAAAGGTAATTGCTTTACAGTATTTATGGTTTTCTGTTATACATCAACAAGAATCAGCGTCAGGTACACCCATGTTTTCAAAATACTCATTCTTATCCTTTTGGCTGCTTTTCCTTCTATTTATAAAGACCAGAAAAATGATACGATATGGTGACTTCATAATGAAAAGTGAAGAAAAGAATAGTATCTCCCACTTCTAGTCTTCTTTTATACTTCTCAAAAGACTTTAACTCCACTTGTAAGTTCTTATTAATTAACTACATTGCCTTTGCTGCTGCATGAATTTGGGTAACTATATTTAAACATTTTACCTCACCATTCACCTTAACAAGCAAAATTACACCTTTTTTCTCATTTCTTTAAAAACTTCTAAGAAATTATCAATAGGAGCATTATATTTACTTTAATTTATGTTAATAGCACTGCTTCTTAAAGGACATTTATTGAATAAATAAATGAACCTGGATGGTCACTCCAGTGCTTCCTAACCATTTCCATTTCATGGCACACATGAAAAATATTTATAAGAATACTGGATCACACTAAAACTTCAAAGACTAAATGTATTTCCTGAGTATCAATACACATATTCATATAACATCTGTTTTATGCCAGTGGCAAACATAGGTCAGGTGACCTACTGAATGACTTCCTCAGGTCATCTCTAGGCATTATTTGTACATTTACTATCCTAAAGAGATTACCCAACAAGGTGTCAACAGTGACAAAAGCATCCAGTAGAATCAGGATTGTTACAGAAGGTGAAGAGAGAGACAAAGTAGGAAGCAGGCTGAAATGACTCACATTACTTATACACCATAAGACAAAGGTGCTTGGAGTACATTATGGATCCACTTGCAGAATTAGACCAGAAAAGGTCTAGTCAGAGGGAAAACTTCTGTTACATATCAGCAGTTGTTTACTTGACGAAAGGGAATTAGTGCGACAAGTTGGGGACAAAAAAGAATTCCCCATACACTAATTTCACATCTTAAAGAAACACACTTATCCCACCTTTACCATCAAATTGTGTTCCAAAAGGAACATATAACTTTCCTTAAAGAGATGGACTTTCTCCATACCATGCTTAAAAAGGAATACAAGCACAGGCACTAAGATAAAGAAGATAATAAAAACACCATACCTACTTGGTAATGAAATCCTTCCCTTCACAGGAAATACATTTTAGACACTCTACCCAATGGAAAAAAATTACAGATGCCCATGCTAAATATATGGTTCATTAAAAGGGGGAGGAGGGACTTTATTAATAATGTCTGACATCTTTATTATACTCCAAGAACTGTACAGATAGAAAAAAATGACTCTTTGTCTTCATATCCCAGCATGTTGATCAATAATATATATAGCAAGGACCCAGTATTTTTCTTTTTTTGCTTATTAAATGACTGAATAAAAATGGGATTAAATTCCAAGAAGTTAAAGGGATTAATGCCTATTATATAGGCACATTTATTCTGAATTAATTAATTTTTCCACCTTAAAAGACTGATATTAGCATCAAGGGCCATGCATCTTGGAATAGGGTGCAAGAGTTAATGAAAATGTTAAAAATTAGCAAACCCACCAATAGATTAGCATCCTGTGTAGATTCTCACTTGAAGTGCTTTCACTAAAGAAAATATTCGCATCACTAAATATACATCAACTCAGAGGAAGGAGGGGAAAAAAAATGGGGAAAATAAAAATAGCAAAGAAAAAAAGAAGCCTGTACTTTAAAACTGATAAAAATCGTCCACTAAGAAAGAATAATTTTTGATTCCAATGCCAAGCTTTTCCCTCATTACTGTTCTATTATTGTCTTGCTTTACCTGAGAGGAATCAGCCTGGGCTAATTCTGTAGTGACCTTCAGTATTTGGTGAAGATTTCTGTCCCTTATCTTCAACAAGGAGGTAAGCCAGCAGAAGAAAAACATGAGCAGGGATCACTGTGGTTATAGGGAGCAATGACTCCACGGAAGCCAGCCAGCCAGTTGCCGCAGACTCTTCTCTCATTGCCTCAAGGATCCTCCAGGCTGCAAATATTGAACCATACATGCTGGTTACGGGGAACGCAAGCTTGTAGGAGAGCTGAAAAATAAACACAAAAAAAATACGAATAAATGAGGTAAATCTGTCAGAAATATACTTCTGACATTCATTTATTCTTTATATTTCAAGAAACAGAAGAGATCGATCCTTCCAACAAAATGAATACAAAATTTTCAATTCCTGACTCAAACCTCTCTGCACATATCTGAGCCAATAGGATTACACAAAAAGAAAGGAGTTGCCAGATAGAAACCCTAGAACAGTTTCATTAAAAATTATCCTCATGTTTACCATTCGCTCCCTGTTGGGGCTTCCCAGGCAGCGCTAGTGGTAAAGAACCTGCCTGTCAGTGCAGGAAATGCCACAGACACAGGTTCAATCCCTGGGCGGAGAAGATCCCCTGGAGGAGGAAATGAGAACCCATTCCAGCGTTCTTGCCTGAGAGTTCCATGGGCAGAAGAGCCTGGTGGGCTCCAGTCCATGAAGCCACAAAGACTTGGACACAACTGAGAGACTGAGCAAGGCAGAGAAACAAAAGTGGGGGGCGGGGTCAATATACAAAATCCAGAGGCAACAGAGTTTGGAAAAAGCCATTATTATGTAAGAGGTATTTACCAGTGAGAACGAAGATAGAAAAACAACAGCAGCAACACTGTATTTGCCCAGCCCCAAGCCCCATAAGAGGCAGCTCAGGGCAGATGGCAGATTTGGACTGAGGACAATTCATTTCTGTAATAGTATGTTGATAGGAACACAGCTGGTTCAGCTGGAGTCTGGAAACTCATTAATCGTTTGTAGATAACTCCTACAAGAAGCAGCAGCCTGACAGCTCTAAACTGAAATGATACCCAAAGAAGACGTTATGCTTAAGTCACTCTGAGCAATGGCTCCTCGTGGAAGTCAAGTGGTACAACAGGGTCAGAGACTGGATAGAATTCTACCGTTGTGAGTGGTATGCCCAAACAGCCCGGAAGAAGCCACAGACACTAAAGGGGAATTAGATATTGCCTGTTCAAAAATAATTCATTTAGAATGTGATGAGACAAATTAGAAATCTCTAGAGTATCTCTGTCCTATTATTAGAGACTCACTTAAATGGATAAAGGTAACAACTGAAAGGATGAGAAGTAAAAGTTAAGCCTTATGAAACTTTTTAATAACAGCTTTATTGAGATATAATTCACATATCATTAGAGCCAGGCTTTTAAAGTTAATAACTCAGAGGATTTTAGTAATTCATAAAGTTGTATAACCATCATCACCAGCTAATTTTAGAACATTTTTCTTCACCCCAAAAGAAAACTCCATGCCCATTAAAGTGTAAGTCACTCAGTCGTGTCTGACTCTTTGTGACCCCATGGACTGTAGCCACCAGGCTCCTCTGTCCATGGGATTCTCTAGGCAAGAATACTGGAGTGCGTTGCCATTTCCTTCTCCAATGTCCATTAAAAGTCCTTCTTTATTCCCTCTGATCCCCAAGCCCTGGCAACCACTAATTTGATATTTTGTTTATTTCATATAATAGGAACCACACAACATGTGGTCTTTAGTAACTAGCTTCTTTTATTTCACATAAAATAAAACTTTTTCAAGGTTCATCCATGTTGTGGCTGACTGGTATCTATCAATGCTTTATTTCTTTTCATTATCAAATAATATCCCACTGTATGGATATATATTTTGTTTTGTTTTGTTTCCCACTTTTTGGCTATGACAAATAATGTTGCTGTGAATATTACTATAAAAGATTTTGTGAGGACATAGATGTTCAGTTATTTCAAGTATATGCTTAAGAATGAAGATCACCTTTATTTGAAAATAAATGCCACTATAAAAACATATGAGGAAGCTTTATCTTTTCTGATATGGAAAGATCTCACACAGGAAAATACAAGATACATACAATTTGCCTGAAATGCTGAGATTATTTTAAAGGGAAGCATAGGGACTATATAGTTGTATTTGCATAAATATGTACAAACACACACACACACACATTTGGACTGTGATAAGACAAATCAGAAATCTCTAGAGTATAACTATCCTGTTATTAGAGACTCACATGGACTCACACACACACACAAAAGTATTTAGACAAACAGAAGAAATTAATAACTACTAATCTTCATCTTCTTCATTTTAAGAGTGTGGAAATTGGACAACCAGAATCAAAGGTGAGAAAGAGACTGCTCATTGTATACCATTTATGATTCTTGAACCATTTCAATGTACTAAAATACTTTATTTATTATAGTCTTGTCTCGCTAAGAATTTTTTTCCCAAGAAAGTGAAATTCATTAAAGACTAGAGTCAAGTTCTTTAGTCTAATGACAAATAGCGTTGGACGTCAGATTTAAAAGACCAGGACTTTAGCACAGCCATGACAGTTATTAGACAGTTATTAAAAACTGTTACACAATTTCTCTGAGCTTTACTTTCCTCATCTATAAAATGGAAGTAATGTCTATCTCCCTGCCAAAATTATTGAGGTTGATAAAGAAATAGTATCTACAAAGCACCTAGCACAGTGCCTAAAGTTGCGAAATAAAGGAAAATATTATCCTTGTCATCTTCAGGAGAGAAAAATAAAATTGCTGGATATGATTATAAAAGAAAATAATTGGAAATCACCATGAACCATAAATTGACTAGACAGCAGCAATATTACAGAGTAAACATATTAAAACAGAAAAGTAATCCTACTGTGCTTAAAGTATTAGTCCAGGTTTAGGCTCTGTTTTGGTCTGTTTGCCTAAGGTTAGAGTCACAGGAAAAAGGCACAACGTTGACTAAGAGATCACAGAATGGTCTCTCTGTCCCACTGAGTGACAGCTGCCACAGGCATGATCCCAGGGCAAAGGTGCCACCAAGGGTTTTCTCTCAGCACCCGCCACCAAATCCTGGCCCCGTGGAGTGCTGGTAGGCCCTGAGTTTTAGAGGAGAAAGTAGGTGTTTAAAGATAAAAGACAGGCTTATGTTAAATGAATTATATCTCAATAAAAAAGATAAGAAACAATAGAAAAGCAACATTTAAGTGAATATGAAATGGTTGCACAACATCTACATTTGTAAAACAGCTGTAAATCTTTACTTTTTAAAAAACTTTAATAAAAGGTTCAGGTACACTAAATACCAATAACATCTGCTTATACTTCTTCGTCTAAAGAAGACTGAAAAAGAACTTGTGAATGCAGGTGAACAATATAGATTTTCATTAACTTAAAAGAATAACAGTTATCTATAATCTGGACTAAAACAGGCTTAACAAAAGTGAGGCCAGGATTTGATCAGGAGAGGGAGTGTGGAACAAACCTAGAGACACTTAAAAGTAGCACAGGTCTGTGCAACAAGGGATTTAATTACTCACCAGATCGGAAACAGAAGACTGGAATAGATAAAGTCTTAAGAGTGTCCTGTTCTATACATCTATGAAGAATCTAATCAAGAGTTGAAAGGCTTGGTAGTGGTTAATTACCACCAAAAGACAAAACCCCATTCTCTGTATCCATGTTATTAAAAAGACAATGATAGAAACACAAGATTTAATTCCTATTAACTTCCAATCAAAAGCTTTTAAAAAACCAGTTTACTTCAATTTACTATTGATTTACTGTTTTCCTGTAAATCTGAAATACTGTTATTAACTCCCAAGTTCAGCACAAAGATGATAAATTACTGTTAATAAAATCAAAGTGGCAGCAATAGAGTGTAGGCAAATCTAAACTCTATTTGTCAGACAAAACCTGAATCTCAATCCTACATCCACTACCTGTGTAGTGAGGGGGAAGTTAATTAACCTCCATAATTTCTATTTCTTCACTTACAAAATGAATACTGTAAGATTATCATCAAGGAAATGCAAATCAAAACCACAATGAAATAGCACTTCATAACCACTCCTGTGTTAGTTGCTCAGTCATGTCTGACTCTTCGCAACCCCATGGACTCCCCATCGGGCTTATCACCCCATCAAGCTGCTCTGTCCATGGAATTCGCCAGGCAAGAATACTAGAGTGGGTTGCCATTCCCTTCTCCAGGGGATCTTCCTGACCCAGGGATCAAACCTGGGTCTCCTGCATTGCAGGCAGATTCTTTACCAGCTGAGCCACCAGGGAAGCCCTTCACAACCACTAGAATCATTGTAATAAAACGACAGGCAGTAACAAGTGTTGGCAAGTATAGAGAGAAACTGGCACCTTCACACACTGCTAATGGGAATGTAAAATGATACAGTCCCTTTGGAAAAGTCTCACGGCTCCTCAGATAATCAAACACATGGTTACCAGATGATCTAGCAATTTCACTCCTAGGTTATCTACCCAAGAAAAATGAAAATCTATGTCCACACAAAAACTTGTACAGGAGTATTGACAACAGCATTATTCACAATAACCAAAATTTTCTTTAAAAAATTAAAACCTAAATGTTCAATAGATGAATGAAAACATAAAATGAGGTAGCTTCACACAATGGAACATTATTTGGGGATAGGTTTCTTTTTGGAGTAATAAAAGTATTCTAAAAGTGACTGTGGTATTATATATACAACTCTGCAAACATACAAAAAGCCACTGAGTTGTGAACTTTAAATGAGTAAAATGTATGTATGTGAATTTTATCTCAACAAATTATTTTAAAAAATAATCAGACTCTCACTGCATGACCCTTGGAAAGTTATCTTCTCTATATTTCAGTTAACTCTTGGATAAAATTAGACCAATAATAATACCTACTTCAAAGAGTTTGGGATAAAATCAAATGACTTAATACATGGCAAAGCACTTAGAATGGAGCCTGAAAATAAGACATGCTTAATAAACAACCACATGAAGCAGAGCTTTGTTGCCCATTTGGCCAGGGCCCGGAGAGCTTCAACCATTAGTCCAAGGCCACACATGTGGAAATGGCAAAACAAAACTATTTCAAAGTTATTGTGAGAAAAGAGTTGATCCACATAACTTCTTAAATAGAGCATGTGCTCAATAAATCTTAACTTTAGCTATAAATAGGACAAGAATATATTATAAATCTTTATTTTTAAGAGACAAATACTCAGAATACTTTCTGCTTACTATATACTACTTCAAAGTGACAATGAATGAAACCTACTTAGTACTGCTTTATTAAAAGGTAACAAAGCTCACAGTGCTTTAAGTTTGAACAAAGTACTTTATCCAAAAATACCAATTAATAAATGCATGACAGATCCTACCTCAGTCATACTTTTTCTAAATCTTTCTGTTGACTAAAATAGTTCTCCAAAGATGAATCTTGCCAGACTATATAACTGCAGGAATTTGACTATTAAGTCACTTTCTTGCTTTATATCACCCATCCCTGGCTGCCAGGGGCATGCAAGAGGCTCCAGCAAACGGCTTTGTCTGGGCCAGCTCGGCTTGTGGCACCTCACACACTTCAACAGCTACAATCTTCCCACCAAGCTGTGACCTTAGCCTTGAGTGCAGAGATGCATTTCGCTTATTCTTTGGGTGTCCCCTGCCTCAGTCTCAGAAGTAGAAGCTGCTCTCGACATTTATTATGCCAATATTCCTTCGAGCCTCATCACTGCTTTCAGTAATTAAACACCTTTTACTCGTTAATAATTTCTGTATTAAGTTTCTCTTTATTTAAATTATCAGTGTGGTTTCTCTCTACTAACTAGACCCTGACTTATACCCTGGTGCTTTCTTACTACCACCACTCCCCCATTTTCTGGGGTCAGTTCAGTTCAGTCACTCAGTCGTGTCCAACTCTCTGTGACCCCATGAATCGCAGCACGCCAGGCCTCCCTGTCCATCACCAACTCCCGGAGTTCACTCAGACTCATGTCCATCAAGTCAATGATGCCATCCGAAGCCATCTCATCCTCGGTCGTCCCCTCCTCCCTCCTGCCCCCAATCCTTCCCAGCATTAGAGTCTTTTCCAATGAGTCAACTCTTCACATGAGGTAGCCAAAGTACTAGAGTTTCAGCTTTAGCACCATTCCTTCCAAAGAAATCTCAGGGTTGATCTCCTTCAGAATGGATTGGTTGGATCTCCTTGCAGTCCAAGGGACTCTCAGGAGTCTTCTCCAACACCACACTTCAAAAGCATCAATTCTTCGGTGCTCAGCCATCTTCACAGTCCAACTCTTACATCCATACATGACCACAGGAAAAACCATAGCCTTGACTAGACGGATCTTAGTCGGCAAAGTAATGACTCTGCTTTTGAATATACTGTATAGGTTGGTCATAACTTTTCTTCCAAGGACTAAGTGTCTTTTAATTTCATGGCTGCAGTCACCATCTGCAGTGATTTTGGAGCCCCCTAAAATAAAGTCTGACACTGTTTCCACTGTTTCCCCATCTATTTCCCATAAAGTGAT
The DNA here is from genome assembly GCA_917880005.1 of Nanger dama. Classification (NCBI taxonomy): domain Eukaryota; kingdom Metazoa; phylum Chordata; class Mammalia; order Artiodactyla; family Bovidae; genus Nanger; species Nanger dama. The sequence goes on from CAKJTW010000017.1 coordinate 485,432, forward strand.
GGGACCAGATGCCATGATCTTCGTTTTCTGAATGTTGAGCTTTAAGCCAACTTTTTCACTTTCCTCTTTAGTTCCTCTTCACTTTCTGCCATAAGGGTGGTAACATCTGCATATCTGAGGTTATTGATATTTCTCCTGGCAATCTTGATTCCAGTTTGTGTTTCTTCCAGTCCAGTGTTTCTTATGATGTACTCTGCATATAAGTTAAATAAGCAGGGTGACAAATAAGCAGCCTTGATGTACTCCTTTTCCTATTTGGAACCAGTCTGTTATTCTATGTCCAGTTCTAACTGCTGCTTCCTGACCTGCTTTTCTGGGGTAGGAGCAGCAAAATTTTAAGGACTTTAGAGCTGTGACTAGTATTTGATGTTTTTCACATAAGAGAACACAAATAGGTTTTAAACATCACCTGTCACAGTCTAATAAAAAGGATCCTATTTTTCTTACATCATAAATAAACAAAAGTTTATAAGATTATGCTAATCTTTTAAAAAGATGAATGGCTGCTTTGATATTTTACTTTTTAATTCTTAGAAACTGAGATAAGTTAAAATGTGTTTTATTTCATTGTTATGAACACTTCAGAATCAGATAGGGAATTCCCTGGCAGTCTAGTGGTTAGGATTCTACTTTCACAGCTCAGGGTGTGGGTCGATCTCTGGTGAGGGAGCTAAGATTCCAATGGCACACAGCATAGTCAAAAAACAAAGGGAAAAAAAAAAAAGAAATGGACAGGGAACAGAGAACTGCATGGTACAGTAATATTTAACCTTGGATTTATTTATCAGGATAATTTTACTTCTGAAGAAACGCTTCAATTCTAAGCCAAATACTCAAGTCAGAATCACCAATTTAAAATGAAATAATAAAAATATAAACAATAAAAATCTATGATTCTAAATAGACTTTCTGAAATAAATCAAGAGGGTAAAATGATCTGTATTTGTATCAGAAGCAGACATTCCTCACTGAACAGAAATTTCTTGACTATACTACGTAGTAAACAATAGGTCAGGTGTGAGGATGCAAAGACAAATTAATAAGCTAGAGTGTTATCTATTTCTTTGAATATATGGAAAATATTCAGTTGCACCACTGCTAAAGTGTTTTTAATTTTCCCATCCATGATCAGCTGAAAAAGATAATGCAGAAACACCTAGGTGGAAAAAACATCAAAAGTTCAACAATTGTTGCAATTTAAATATTAATGTGCTTAAAAAGTAAAGGCAAATTGTGAAAAGGCCAAGATTCCTTCCCTCAGTGAGCTCACGGCACAGCTGGAGGTACAAATATGTACCCCTTAAATTAAGACAGACAACACAATCCACTAATGCCGAAAGTGTTTGGATGCAAAGGAGAGAGAGTAATAAATTCTGACTCAGGGAGGCTGAAAACACTTGGCTGGGTCTTAAAGAAGGAGTAGTTCAGGCAAAGGAGACAAAAGAGCATTATGTGCTAAAGCAAAGATTCAAGAGGAGAACTGGGAGTCTGGGGCAGGTTAAATTTATAGGTATGTTTGGAATATAGGGTCTGGCCAGGTGTAGGAGAAAAGCCAACAGTAAACCGTGGCTTAAATTTTTCAAAAGGGAGATCATATATCCACTGAAAGCCTCAATATAGCACCACACCATCATCAGGGGGACATTTACACACCTAATAGTATTCCTTCCTCCTCCCTCTTCACCAGCTGCTAAACACAAAATCCACCATGCAGTGCCGATGAGTAAGATTCACACACACCTGAGCAAATAGTAAGCTGAGTACTTACACATTAGATTTAGGGTGATCCTCAGTAAATATCACTCATGATTTAAAGGAACAGAACTCTCAGACATAGTACCCTGTCCCCACTCCCATTCAGAATCCAATTTGTGTTCTATATGGGCAAACTAAAAGGGAGGTAAAAGGCTATTAGAAATTTGGGGTCACAGTTTGTCATCCTATCAGAGCAGATGTTAAGAACTCTCTTCTTTTAATGCAAATCAATTACCTATTTCAAGTTTTATGGTTTAGTCAAACAATTAGGATCGAGGAGGCTGCAGCATTATTTCAATATGCCTGCAGGCTAGTTTGTGCTAAATGATCAAACAGGGAACATAACCAAGAATCCCCAACAATGCCTGGATTTCTGCTGCTAGAACATTTAACAATACATTGTTAGTGGTATCTCTACTTTTGCAAACAAAACAATTAAGGCACTTGCTTGCATTTATGTAATGTCTTTGTTCTCTGGAAACTTAAGATGCTTCACCAGTTTTACCGTCTTTAACCCTTTATAGTTGGGAAGTACTATCACATTTTACTGGGCTTCACTGGTGGCACTAGGGGAAAGAACCTGCACGCCAGCGCAGATAGGTGTAAAAGATGGAGGTTTGATTCCGGGGTCAGGAAGATCCCCTGGAGGAGCCCACGGCAACCCACTCCAATATTATTGCCTGGAGAATTCCGTGGACTGAGGAGCCTGGCAAGCTACAGTTCACAAGGTTGCACAGAGCTGGACACGACTGAAGTGACTTAGCACGCACACACCACATTTTACTAAAGGCAAAACCCAAGCACCTGAACGGAAAAAATATGATGAATGTAGGCCTAGAATTCAGCCACTAACAAGATATTACTCCTATTTCTCCATTATTCTAACAGGACCAGTGAGACTGACAAAGCCAAATGCATTAAGCCCAGTAGGCATGGATCGGAATGGAGTGTCACAGTCGGGCTGAAGGGAATAGGAACACACACTAGGGACATCAAGAACCATGTGCCAGGGAATACAGTGTAAGGTGCTATATTCAAAAGTCTAGTCTTAGTTCTTACAGATCCCAGAACTTCCAGGCAATTGCAATTCCCCACCATGGATTGTTGCAGGTCTAATTATGCTGCACTATTTAACAGTATGAAGAGGGGGAAGAAAGGCTCCATGCTCACAAGTGTTGCAGAACACTAGGTTAGTTAACTGGAACTAGTTCCTTTTCTGCAGGATTCCTCAGGACACTTAACCGCTGATGGGACACTAGAAACGCAACAAGAAAAAAAGATCAGACAGATTTCCAACACTTATTTAACAGCAGGACTACCCTCCCCATCACAGTCCAGAAGAATACACTAACATCTACACCAGTGCCTGACAGAGTGGTAAAATTCAATGACAGGATTTAAACCCAAACACATATATCATCAGGAAGTGAGATTTCCGACAGTGACTTAAATCCCATATAACTGACTGAACTTTATGTTAAGAGAAACAAGCATGAAGTGGTTACCTGCTGGTGCTCGTCTCTGTAGCACTCCTGCTGTACCATTTCTAAAAGGTTGAGAGCCAACTGCTGCCTAGAGGGACCTTCTTCATCCATGGATATACAGTCTTCCAAGGCAGTAGAAGATAGTATCTGCAGAACTGGCATCACTAGCAGCAACGAGGACTTCGGGATCTTCTGACTCTCAGCAGAAGAAAGGAGCTTCAGAGCTGGTCATCCAAACAACAATTCACAGTTTTCAAAATTAATACTACAGTCAAACAAAATGCTGTTTTGTGTAAGAGAAATGTGCAAAAGCTTTCTTGCCCCTTTACAATTGGGTCACACATACAATTAAGATGATAAACCTTATCCTTTAAGAAATAAAAAGAACATAAAAATTAACTCAGTAAAAATAAGCTGTTAATGTACAGAACTTTTAGTTTTTACATGAGGATGCTCTTAGAGAAAATTTCTATCATAGGCCAAAAAGTAAAATCAACTTCTTTCTTTAGGTCAATATGAATTTCTTTAAAATTCAACTCAACTTTTGTCCTTCTACCCTGTCAGATCCTCTGCCCTCACAAGCTGAGCCAAGAGACCAGAGTTCCTGATCTATGGAACAAAATCAACACGTGCACTTCTCTTTCAAGCCCAGCTGAGAACTGTATCAAGAGATGCAAAAGTAAACAAGGTGAAGCAGGGGATGACCTTCAGCAGTAATTACTAAGAAGCAAATCAGCAAATTCTCAAAGTCCATAACCATGGAATACAACCCATTTTTAAGAAAGATTTTTTTAACATGGAAAAAATCACACACGTCCAATAATTTACTTATATGTGTAGTCTCCCCTAGACTATGAACAGGATGAATTAAAAGTAAACTTTTTCACAGTTATTGAATGAATGCTGATTTACTGAAAGAGGTTATTTGTAAGTTTCGGAGTGAGATTATTAATCAACTTAACTTCCCCACTACACCAAAAAAATACAGTGAACTTTAAATCATGTCAATGAATTGCTAGTAGTGTATTTTTAAATTACCTGGAAGTCAAACCTGATTGCAGTATGAAATACAAAAACACTTGTTACTCCAACACTACGAATTTACTTTTTTGCCTAAATATTAGTCTTAATTCATAATTGTCAGTTATTATAATAATCCAATATCTTTAACAAAATATGAAATTCATATAATTCAAATATTTCTATATTCTGTACTATGGCTCTTGCAGGCGTTTTTGCAAATTGCTATTTACAATCATAGCCAGTGTTAGAAATTAAGAAGCATAACATCGTATTATGCACGCTCAGTCGTTTCAGTCATGTCTGACTCTCTGCAATCACATGGACTATAACCTGCCAGGCTCCTCTGTCCAAGGGATTCTCCATGCAAGAACACTGGAGTGGGTTGCCATGCCCTCCTCCAGGGGATCTTCCCAACCCAGGGATTGAACCTGCATCTTCTGCATCTCCTGTATTGCAGGTGGATTCTTTACCACTGAGCCACCAGAAAAGTCCCAACATTGTATTAGTGCTGTGTATTTTTAAAACTTGAAATAATCAATATTCTCCCTGCTATCCTATTGCTTTGAGCATTCTTTCCCAATATACTAAACAATAGATTTTTGTTTACATTTCAACATGATATACTAGCTCAGTAGTTTTCAGTATGGTTTATTCACTCTATCGAAGGTAACTTCAAATCAGAGACACTACTTTACAAAAAGGAAAACTTGGCTCTTCTCCAATAAAAGCATTGGAGTGTTTGATCCTGTAGTATCCTATCATACATGAGCTATAATGAAGGACTGGAGCCTCAGAATTAGGAATGCAGATTCTGTAGGGCATCAGAAATTTTTCTGGTCCAAAAACAAAACCCATGTATACAAAATATCCAGAAGAGACAAATTTAGAGACAGAATGCACTTTAGTGTTTTTCTGGGACTGAGGGTGGGAATTAGGATTAACTGTAAATGGGTGCAAGAAATTTGCTGGAGAGGGATTGATGCAAAATGTTGTAATACTAAACTGTGGAGCTGGCGGCACAACTCTGTAAACGTACTTTTTAAAAATGTATTTATTTATGGCCGTGCTGGGTCTTTGTTGCTGTGCGAGCTTGTCTCTGGTTGCAGCGAGCAAGGGCTGCTCTCGAGCTGCAGTGCGTGGGCTTCTCATGGACGTGGCTTCTCTTGCTTGTGGAGCACGGGCTCTAGTCTCGAGAGCTTCAGTAGCCGCAGCACACAGGCTCATCAGTTGTGGCCCCTAGAGCTAGCAGGCTTCAGAAGTTGTGGCACATGGGGTCATTAGTTGTGGTGCAAGGCTTAGTTTCTCCATGGCATATGGAGTCTTCCCGGACCAAGGATCAAACCCGTGTCCCCTTCTTTTCCAATGTGCAACCAGGAAGTCCCATAAATTTCCTTTTAAAAGCATGTCGATTGTGTTCACCTATGGCTGATTCGTGTCAATGTATGGCAAAACAAATACACTATTGTAATTTAAAAATAAATAAATTTAATTAAAAAAATAAATAAAATCCATGTCTTTAAACATGGTCCATCAACAAAAAAAAATTAAAATAAAAATAAAAGCATGTTACTGTACATTTAAAAACAGTATGGTAAGTAAATTTGCCTCAATAAAGCTGCTTTTTAAAAATAATAAAACTATGACTGTCATAAGTAACAGGATTAGAAAATTATGCCTATAGGAGGATGCCATGTATACTCTTTAAGGGGAGGAGGCAAAAACAGTTCAATAAGAGACTAGGGAGGAAGGTACAAAGAGAGTAGGGCCAATAAGCAAAAGCAGGGTAGGAATCAAAGCCCTTAAAAGAGCCAAGGGTCCCTTCCCTATGCTAAAGCTATTCCTAAGACACTGTAAATTAAAGAGTAATTCACCCTCAAAATCATGGATTAAAATGCCCAGAAGGAGTTACACAATCAGTATTTACCTCAAGCACGTTTTAAAAATGAAAGCGGGGAATGAATCAACTAATCATGGCATCATAACATACACATCACAAATTAGAAAACATCCTACATTACTGCATGTATTATATTGGACCAAGTAAAGTGAGGCAATATTAATGTAAAAGACACAATTTAAAGGTATGACTTGTTTGTTGATCTGCAAACTTGATTCTTTCCCACATTATTCTTTTTTAATTAATTTATTTATTTTAATTGGAGGCTAATTACTTTGCTATAATGTAGTGGGTTTTGCCATACATTGACATGAGTCAGTCATGGGTGTGCAAGTGTCCCCCATCTTGAACCCCCCTCCCACTTCCCTCCCCATCCCATCCCTCAGGGTTGTCCCACTGCACCAGCTTTGAGTGCCCTGTTTCGTGCATCAACCTTGGACTGTTGATCTATTTCACATATGGTAATATACACGTTTCAATGGTTTTTTCTCAAAGCATCCCACCCTCACCTTCTCCCACAGAGTCCAAAAGTCTGTTCTTTACATATATGTCTCTTTTGCTGTCTCACATATAGGGTCATTGTTACCATCTTTCTAAATTCCACATATAGGTATTAATATACTGAATTGGTGTTTTCTTTCTGACTTACTTCACTCTGTACAATAGGCTTCAATTTCATCCACCCCATTAGAACTGATTCAAATGTATTCTTTTTAATAGTTGAGTAATACTCCATTGTGTATATGTACCACAACTTTCTTATCCATTCGTCTGCCAATGGACATCTAGGTTACTTCCACGTCCCTAGCTATTGTAAACAATACTGTGATGAATGTTGTGTTACATGTCTCTTTCAACTCCGGTTTCCTCAGCGTGTATGCCTAGCAGTGGGACTGCTGGGTCGTATGGCAGTTCTATTTCCAGTTTTTAATGAATCTCCACACTGTTCTCCATAGTGGCTGCACTAGTTTGCATTCCCACCAACAGTGTAAGAGGGTTCCCTTTTCTCTGTACCCTCTTCAGCATTTATTGTTTGCAGACTTTTTGATAGCAGTCATTCTGACTGGCATGAGATGGTACCTCATTGTCTCACATTATTCTTAAACAGAACATTTTTTGCCTTCCTTTAGCCCCATTCCTTACCTTTTTTAAGTCAATACTGGACAGTCAAAAGAATGTTATCTTCATTTGATCTTGGTAGGTTAACAAAATAATCATAAATTAGGCCTTGTTCAATGTGGCACCAGTTTTGAATAGTAAAGGTGTATAGCATTTTAAAAGTAAATTCAAATGCTAAACACTTATTCTGTTTCAAGGGTTTTATGCTATTGATTCTGTTTGCTGTACAACTGAGTGAGCTGACACAAACTTCAAAATATTTACCAATGTCACTGCTATATAATTTAGAACATAATGTCCTAATGAGCAGCTGAGATATTTGATAAATTATGGTATACGGAATCTTGCACAAACACCTTGATAAGAAAAAGAAAGCTCTAGTTGATAATGACTAAACAGAAAAATTCCAGAATGGACATTCACAATATATAGGACTTTACAGCACAGTACAATATGTATTTCAAGTGACACCTGCCAATACTCATGTTAATTTATGTTACTCTTGTGAGCGTAATTTTTATTTACCTAGACTTAAGATTGGCTTCTGTTGACTTGCTGGAGTCTGTAGAAGTAGTAAAGCTATTCCAATTATGACTGGTTCAACAGGAAAATCCTAAAGGAAAAGAAGAAAAGTAAAGAGCTGAAGAAGTTTCTAAGACCCATTGATTTATAATATGTATCTAGGAAAAGTATATTTAACATGAAATATTATAAACCTATTGTACAAAATACTTACAGTAAGCCTGCTCTATTTAAGGAAGAATTGTTGAATGCCTCAGCAGTCAAAAGTAAATTCAAAATGTTATCATATCTGGCCAAAGAGCAATAAGTTATAAACCATATTAATTCAGAGAGAAAACCTGCAGTCTTCAAAACAGTCAATCTTTGCAAACCAATAAAAACTACCTGAAATACTTAAGAATATTTCATTTCTGGAAAGTAGCTGAATTGTCTGCTTAGGTAATATAGACATCACTCATCTATACAACTTACATAATAAATTACACTTAACAAATTTTGATAAATCATGTTATTAGAATAAAAGAAACATTAGTATGAGAAAAGGCAGACATTTTTAAATTACAGTAACTAAGTATATGTAAATATAGTAAAGCAATAACCATAACTTAAAGTCACTAATTTCACCAAGTATATAAATGAAATTTTAAAAAGATAAAAAGAACAAATTCTAATAAGGAAAATACAAGTGGCATAAGATGTCATTTGAGGTTTCTAAATAAAGAAAACAATAATGTATTATGGAACTAAAGAAGGTCCAACACACTCTACTAAAATTACTTCATTCTGAAATTTACAGAAGTGTCTAAAATTCTGTAACAAATTTTGTACAATTCTACAAGCAGAAATTTCTCATGAATCATTAAGTGTAGGCAAAAATTAAAAAACGAAATGCAAGATAGAACTGTGTGTTAAACACTAGAGAGAAATCAACTTAGTCTGACACAACCAGAGTTATAATCCTGGAGATGCCATCAACTCTGGCACACATTAAGAAATGTATATCTACATCTTCAGCTTCTCTGGTGGCTCAGTGGTAAAAGAATCCTCCTGCCAATGGAAGAAAGCCTTTAACACACAGGCTATCATTGGAAAGGCCACCAAGTAGCTTCTCATGAGACTGGCCTGTTGAGAACAGAGGGTGGAAGAGAAAGAGCTGGAGATCAAGACACCCAAAATAAGGAAAAGTAATGGCAGAGGATGAGACTAGATGACTTTAAATTGTTCATGATTCTGAGAGGTCACAAATTTTTGTGTGACTAAAAGGCTTCCTGGTGACTCAAATGGTAAAAGAATCAGCCTGCAATGCAGGGGACCCAGGTTCTGTCTCTGAGTTGGAAAGATCCCCTGAAGAAGGGAATGGCTACCCATTACAGTATTCTTGCCTGGAGAATCCCACAGACAGAGGAGCTTGGGGGGTCCATGGGGTCCCAAAGAGTCAGACACGACTGAGTGACTAACACTTCACTTCCACTGATTTAATGAACACCTGAGAATGGTACCATTTAATGAGGTCTTTCAATAAAAGCCTGTGCTGGACATCTCATGAACACCTTCCAATACTACGGCTATCGCTGTAGTGACTCATACTGCCTGCCCCAGGCCACGAGAGATCCAGAAGCACAGGGAAGTTAAAGCCCCAGAAGCCATGCCTTGACAAGAGACGTCCAGGGATAAACGCTTCCGCCTTTGTTCTGGATCCTTCTGGCAGGTTCTCAAACATCTTCCATAACACTTCTTAGCATATTCCATGAGGTGAGCAAGTGGCTCCTTACTGTAGTGGCCAACTTGATAATACGCGTACTGCCTCTCTCACCTTTAGTATTTCACCCTTCCTGTCTCTCTCCCACTTGCTTCCTGAGATCACAGCCACAAATGGACTCCTGATGATAAGCCTTTGCCTTTGTGGAAACCTAGGTTTTGTTTTTGGCTTTAGGGAAATTCAGGGTCTACTTTTGGGAAACCAAGGCTAATTCAAGAGTCTAACTGGAGAAAAGAAGTAAAGAAACCTTTAATTGGACCACAGATATCACTGGAGCCTTAATGACAGCAAACACCTGGAGTCCTTTCGCCTCAATCAAACGAAAGACAGCACTGAGCATCAGCTGTGTTCCAGGCACAAAGCACATATGCTGGGCTCAGGGATGCTACTGTGAACGAGAGAGCATGAAAAAGCTTTTACATTGTTGTTGGATTTTTTTTTCTTATGGTTGTTTTGTTTGTTTAGTGAAAAACAAGGAATGAGAAAGGCCGCAGCAGAGGTAAGTATCTGCAGCAGACATAACAAATGTGGCAGCCCAGCTCACACAATCCCCCAGGGCCACGGCTCTGCAACCTTCCCTGCCCTCCGCTCAGAGCTGACCAACCCAAGCTGGCCCAATCAGACCATTCTTCCTAGGAATCTGAGAACTTAACCTCAGTTTAACTTAAACCTCAGTTCTTCACACAGTGAAGAAAGGTATGGGGTACTGAGTCATCTGATGGCAATGTGTTAGGGAACATAGGTTTCCAGCCTTACCAAAGCTGGGACGTATAGCACTCTTCACTTTGAAAGCTACCTAGACTCCCCACAAACAATATTTTCTGTTAAGAGTACATATGCTTAGGGCTCTGTGCTTCCAATGCAGGGGGCATGGGTTCAATCACTGGTCAGGGAATTAAGGTCACACAAGTCACGTGATTAGCCAAAAAAAAGGGAGAGAGAGAGAAAAGAATATATATATTTTGCTTGAAATGGAAAACATCTTAGGTTATGATCATTCAAATAGGCTAAAAATAGTTCAATTTAGCTCAGTTCACTTGCTCAGTCGTGTCCGACTCTTTGCAACCCCATGAACTGCAGCACGCCAGGCCTTGCTATTCATCACCAACTCCCAGAGTTCACTCAAACTCATGTCCATTGAGTCAGTGATGCCATCCAGCCATCTCATCCTCAGTTGTCCCCTTCTCCTGCCCCCAGTCCCTCCTAGCATCAGACACTTTTCCAATGAGTCAACTCTTCACATGAGGTGGCCAAAGTACTGGAGTTTCAGCTTTAGCATCAGTCCTACCAAAGAACACCCAGGACTGATCTCCTTTAGAATGGATTGGTTGGATCTCCTTGCAGTCCAAGGGACTCTCAAGAGTCTTCTCCAACACCACAGTTCAAAAGCATCAATTCTTAGGCGCTCAGCCTTCTTCACAGTCCAACTCTCACATCCAGACATGACCACAGGAAAAACCATAGCCTTGACTAGACGGACCTTTATTGGCAAAGTAATGTCTCTGCTTTAGAATATGCTATCCAAGTTGGTCATAACTTTTCTTCCAAGGACTAAGCGTCTTTTAATTTCATGGCTGCAGTCACCATCTGCAGTGATTTTGGAGCCCCCAAAAATGAAGTCTGACACTGTTTCCACTGTTTCCCCATCTATTTCCCATGAAGTGATGGGACCAGATGCCATGATCTTTGTTTTCTGAATGTTGAGCTTTAAGCCAACTTTTGCACTCTCCTCTTTCACTTTCATCAAGGAGTTTTTTAGTTCCTCTTCACTTTCTGCCATAAGGGTGGTAACATCTGCATATCTGAGGTTATTGAGATTTCTCCTGGCAATCTTGATTCCAGCTTGTGCTTCTTCCACCCCAGCATTTCTCGTGATGTACTCCGCATAAGTTAAATAAACAGGGTGACAATATAGAGCGTTGACGTACTCCTTTTCCTATTTGGTTCAGCTAAGACCAAATATATTGAAACTAATGTAGCCTAAGAAATACATCTATTTTCAGTGTGCAATGAAATAAATCTGATATAAGAACAGAAAAGGAATAAAGAGGAAAAGACAAGTTAATGTAATGTTTGAATTGAACATTTAGCTAAATATCCTGGGGGACAAGAAATTTCATAACATAAGGATTTTAACAGTTCTACATATTTTTAATTCCTTCTACAATTTTTAAAATATTGGGCAGATAGAAGACACAGCATAAATAAGACCTTCTCCCACAGACACCATTTCATCATTCTCAATGAAAGTATTCTGTCATTCTACATTAAAATCAAAAATATTTTTAAATTCGACTCAAGTCAAAAATAGGACAATGTAAATTTTAATAAGGATATTATCTATAAGAAGTTGAAATGCATCAAATATGTTTAAAATAAGTTCAGAATACTTTCAGAAATTAGTAAGTAAAGGGAAAGAGTCAAGCCTGTATTCTAACTTTTCTGTATAAACTGTACTACTGGATAACCAAATACTAAGAGGAACCAACCACTTCTTTTAAGAGAAGTATCCCAGCTAACAAATGAAGAAGAAGAGAATTGATCATCACTTCTTTAATTCCTAATGAATTAATGGAATTAGGCACCAGCATCAACAAATACCAACATCATAAAAGAAGAGCAACACATATTATGTGCTTCTCGATAAAAGAACACACAATGTCCTGTAGTTTTGGAAACAAAAATATAAAACAAAAATCTGAATCTGATCAGGCCTCTATAGTGAACAACCTATGAACATGGAAACATGTCAAAGTGCGCCAAGAGATTGCAATCAGCAGATTTCAAGATTTACAAACTCTATAGCTCACATAAGCCAGATTTTTCTTAAAAAAAAAACAAACATGTAAACAATGTACAGATACACATGGAGGTGATAAAACTATAAACAAATGTAAAGAAGATATCACTATAGAAGTCAGGATAGTCAGGGGAGGAAGGAGGTTGTGATTAGGACTGGGCTCCTGGAAAACTTCTAGGGTTGCCAGAAAAGTTCTATTTCTTGATTTTTGATGCTTACAAGGTTGTTTACCTTATATGCAAATATATATATAAATAATAATAAAAAAATTATTTAAGGGTGCTAGTTTAAAAAGTAGATTGTTTGGACCCAACCAGCCCAGCTAATTCAATATCTCTAGGGGTAGGACCTAGGCATTTACAGTTTAAATCTGCCTAGTGATTTTGATGCACTCTAGTCTGAACAATTTGATTGGAATATAAACTTCACAGATCTTGTCTTTTTCACCTAAATGCCGTAGCAAAATATTTGCCATAAAAAACTGTCTCCTATTCACACTAATCTACACAAACACAAAGGAACATTATGGGTTTACTTGTTAAGTACATCATGTATATGTTTAAGATAGGCAATTCCAAGTAATTTAACTATATAATATTACTATATAGTATTCTCTATATATTATTTATCTGCAAATACTATTTATCCATATTTTATATATATTTTATTAGTATAATATATCAATATATTATCTAGTACAGCTATTATCTAATAGGTATAACTATATAAAATTGATATAAAATCTGAAAAAGTATGATCATTTTATTATATTAACTACATAATTTGTAACATCTAAGTAAGTGCTCAGTTGTGTCCAACTTTTTGCAACCCCATAGGCTGTAGCCCACCTAGCTCCTCTGCCCATGGAATTTTCCAGGCAAGAATACTAGAGTGGGGTGCCATTTCTTACTCCAGGAGATCTTCCCAACCCAGGGACCAAACCCATGCCTCTTATATCTCCTGCATTGGCAGGTGGATTCTTTACCACTATGCCACTTGGGATATGGTAATAATGTATAGTAACATTTAATATGTTTAACAGCATATATTACCATATATTAAATGTTACTATACATTATTACTATATATTACTATATCTAATAGATAATATATAATATTATAATACAATTTTTTAAAGTTACCATTAATATATAACACAAACATATCATTATATAATATATATATATAAAACCTAGCATCTGCTTCCCTGGTAGCTCCGACAGCAAAGAATCTGTCTGCAATGCAGGAGACTCAGGTTCATCCCCTAGGTCACGAAGATCCCCTGGAGAAGAGAATGGCTACCCACTCCAGCATTCTTGCCTGGGGGAATTCCAGGCACAGAGGAGCCTGACAAACTACTCCATGGGGTTGCAAAGAGTCAGACATGACTGAGCATCTGACACACACACCACACACACACACACATATAAAACTCAGCATCAGTGAAATCATGCTAATCACAAAACTGACAAACTGACAAGAGATTTACTTGAGTCTTCCCTGGCTCCCACCTCCCACCAAAGTCTACACTCATGTTCTCTGTTTCCTCACTCTTTTATTCTAATTTGTTTCCTATTGCTATCAGTCTGCTGAAACTGCTTGTTCTGTGAAGAATACATCTCTTTAGGCTGAAGCCTAAGAATACTTTCCAGCCCTTACTTTAAATCCTCTCCCCCAGAACACTGCTGAGCAATCCTCTTTTTGAAAAATTCCTTCCATTGATTTTCATGTCTGAGACAGACAACACAAGGAGTACCTCAAGGGAGGATGATCACCTGTCTTTTCTGCTTATGATACAATCCTCTTAGCTGTACTTTCTCAGACTTCTCTGTATCAATACGCTCCAAATAGTCACAGCCCCTAGAATTCCATCCCAAACCCTGTCATGCACTCCATGGTTAAAACTCTCACTCCAAAGTTGATGTTTACAAATGTATACCTTTAGCCTAAGTTTCCATCCTAAATTCTAAAACCATATATCCATCTATGATACCTACATACCTCAAACCAAGCATGGTGGTGGTGGTTTAGTCGCTAAGTCGTGTCTGACTCTTGCGACCCCCTGGACTGTAGCCTGCCAGTCCATAGGATTCTCAGGCAAGAATACTGGAGTGGCTTGCATTTCCTTCTCCAGGGATCTTCCTGACCCAGGAATCACACCCGGGTCTCCTGCACTGTAGACAGACTCTTTACTGAGTGAGCTATGAGGGAAGTCAAACCATATCTAAAATGAAATTTATCATCTTCCCTCCAACATCAGCTGTTCCTAAAGTGACTGCCACCATCCAGTTGCTCAAAACAGAAAGTTGAGACTCCACTAAGGACTTCTCCTTGAGCATATACTCAACCACAAGGCCCTACTGATTTCATGTTCTATATTTCTCTTTTCCTGTCTTTATTTCCCTAATTAGCCCCTTGCCATGGACTGAGGATCCCCTTCCAAAATATATACAATGAAGCCCTTACTGCCAATTGACTGTATTTGGAGTCAGGAAGTAATTATTAATAGTTAAATGAAGTCATAAGGGTGGGGCCTTAATACAAAAGTATTAGTGTCTTGTAAGAAGAAAAAATAGAGACCTCATTCAAGATCCAACCAGTCCATCCTAAAGGAGATCAGACCTGGGTGTCCATTGGAAGGACTGATGTTGAAGCTGAAACTCCAGTACTTGGGCCACCTCATGCTAAGAGTTGACTCATTGGAAAAGACCCTGATGCTGGGAGGGATTGGGGACAGGAGGAAAAGGGGACGACAGAGGGTGGCTGGATGGCATCACCGACTCGATGCACATGAGTTTGAGTGAACTCCGGGAGTTGGTGATGGACAGGGAGGCCTGGTGTGCTGCGATTCATGGGGTCTCAAAGAGTTAGACACGACTGAGCGACTGAACTGAACATTCTTGTCCTCTCTCCAGTGTGTGAGAACACAGTGAGACAGCATTCTTGTACAAGCCAGCTAAAAAGAGATCTTACTAGGAATCAAATTGGCCAGCAGCCTCATCTTGGACTTCCTAGTCTCCTGAACTGCGAGAAATAAATTTCTGTTGCTTAGGGTATCCAATCTGTGATTATTTTATTACGGCAGCCCTAGCAGTCTAAGACATCCACCCTCACTTCCTGCCCTATTCGTGTTCCCTACTCCACACCCTTTCCCACTCTCCCACTAGAATGATCTCACACACACACAAGTAGGAGGCCGCCACTTTGCTGAAAGTTCTTCAGTAGCATGCCACGGCCTAAAAGACAAGACAGAAGCTCATTTGTGAGGGAGGGAAGAGCCTTTGTGATAGGCTCAGCCTTCTCTCCTACATCTTAATCCTCAGCAACACTCAACACTTCTTTCTGAATGGGCCATTCTTGTGACTTCCTCATATTTCTGTGTTTGGGCACACACTGTTCCTGCAGCTGGAGTGCCTTCCCAGCTGCGGTTTGTACCAAGTTTGCTTAGCAAACTCCTCCAATCTGAACTCAGGCCCTACCTCCCTTAAATTATGCTCCCACTGGACTTTAAATACACCCCCACAAAAACATTTACCTTACTGTACTACAATTATTTATTTGCATGTTTCTAAGTCACTTGAGGTCATGGAATGGCCTTTTCAGTTATAAACAAGTGATTCTTGATAAACATATGGGTTTGAACTGCACAGGTCCGCTTATACATAGTTTTTTGTCAACAGATACATACTACAGAACTACACAATCAGAACAACAGCTGAATCAACAGATGCAGAACTCCAGATATGGAGAGCCGACTGTAAAGTTATACGTGTATTTTCCACCTCTCAGAGAACTGGCACCCCTAATTCCCATGTTGTTCAAGAGTGAAATGAATTCATCCATTGTTTTTCAGTCATTCAGTTGTGTCTGAGTTTCTGTGATCCTATGAACTGTAGCACACCAGTCTTCCTCATCCTTCACTATCTCTGGAGTTTGCTCGGATTTATGTCCAATGAGTCAATGATGCCATCCAACCATCTCATCCTCTGTCGTCCCCTTCTGTTCCTGCCCTCAATCTTCCTGTGCATCAAGGTCTTTTCCAATGAGTCAGCTCTTCACATCACATGGCCAAAGTACTGGAGCTTCAGCATCAGTCTTTCCAATAAATATTCAGGATTGATTTCCTCTAGGATTAATTGGTTTGATCTCCTTGCAGTCCAAGGTACTCTCAAGAGTTTTCTCCACCATCACAAAAAGCATCAATTCTTTGGCACTCAGCCCTCTTTGTAGTCCAACTCTCACATCCATATATGACTACTGGAAAAACTATAGCTTTGACTAGATGGACCTTTGTCGGCAAACTAACGTCTCTGCTTTTTAACATGCCATCTAGATTTGTCATAGCTTTTCTTCTAAGAAGCAAGCATCTTTTAATTTCATGGCTGCAGTCACCATCTGCAGTGATTTTACAGCCCCCAAAATAAAGTCTCTCATTCTTTCCATTGCTTCCCCCACTATTTTCCATGAAGAGATGGAATTGGATGCCATGATCTTCATTTTCTCATGTTGAGTTTTAACCCAGCTTTTTCACTCTTCTCTCTATCTTCATCAAGAGGCTCTTCTGTTCCTCTTTGCTTTCTGTCATAAGGGTAGTGTCATCTGCATATCTGAGGTTATTGATATTTTTCACGGCTATCTTGATTTCAACTTGTGCTTCATCCAGCCCAGCATTTCTCATGATGTACTCTGCATAGAAGTTAAATAAGGAGGGTGACAATATACAGCCTTGATGTACTCCTTTCCCAATTTAGAGCGAGTCCATTGTTCCATGTCTAGTTCCAACAGCTGCTTCTTGACCTGCATACAGGCTTCTTAGGAGGCAGGTCAGCAGGTCTGGCATTCCCATCTCTTAAAGAATTTTCCACAGTTTGTTTAATCCACACAGTCAAAGGCTTTAGCATAGTGAAGTAAAAGTAGATATCTTTCTGGAATTCTCTTGCTTTTTCTGTGATCCAAAAGATGTTGGCATTTTGATGTCTGGTTCCTCTGCCTTTCCTGAATCCAACCTGTACATCTGGAAGTTGTTGGTTCACATACTGTTGAAGCCTCGCTTGGAGTATTTTGAGCATTACATAGGGTGTGGCATATAAGTGTTGAATATTTGTGTCCTACATGAGTAAACGAAAAAAACTATCACTGTGGTAGACCCTTAACTGATGCTCCAAACAGTATGTGATGACTCATTTTTATAATAAATGATAATAGCAGCATTATGTTATTGGGCTTCCCTGGTGGCTCAGATGATAAAGAATCTGCCTACTATGTGGGAGACCCAAGTTCAATCCCTGGTCGGGAAGATCCCTGGAGAAGGGAATTGCTACCCACTCCAGTTTTCTTGCCTGGAAAATTCCATAGACAGAGAAGCCCAGCAAACTATAGTCCATGTGGTCACAAAAGTATGATCTAATAGTGTTAGATAAAAAACACCTTTGATATGCAATAAAGTGAAAGAGTATACTCACCTTGCTACTAAAAGACCAACATAAGTGATAACTGATATTAAAACTTCTTACTATCCTTACCTCCTTCAGAAGTTCAACACTGTGCTCTAAAAGGTGAATTAAAGATGAGCATTCCCCAGTTATGTTTAAGCTGACTTCACAGACACACAGCAGCTGAAGGGTTATCTGGGTAAGCTGAATTTTCCAGAAAACAGGATAACACAAAAGGTTTAAGTATACTTCTTCAATAAACAGCATCACTTCTGTTGTCTGTATCAAATCTTTGATCTGAGAAACAATCATTATAGGATATTAAAATAATACACAAACCAAAGGATAATTTAACTTATACAAGAAGCTTACCAATAAATTACTTTTTCTCTAAACCTATAAGGACTTAAAAGAAATGAAGAAATTTATTTAACTCAAAGACAGTTAAACCATACAACTCTGCCTTCTCCTATTGTCACTAACCAAAACACAATTTGCTACTGTTTTTGTTACTGCTGGCTGGCACAAACTCTTCTCATTTATTTTCTAACTACTCTCAGTGCAGATTTTAAAAGACAAATTACATGACACTACCACGTGTTGAAGTAAATAAATTAAAGTTGGCTTTGAATCCTTCAAATGAATTTGCCTTTTATAATTCCAACATAGTTACCTGCAAGAAAAGGGTTAGCATGTTATTCTAACACACTGCTAAGCCCTCCATTGCAAGAAATTTGTTCAGACAGTCTTAATGAGAGCATCATTTCCACACATGGCAGATGCAGTGAAAGACCATATTCAAATAGTAGAGTGTCTTCTCAACTGGCTAATGTATTAGATAGGAAGGACTTGACTGCTCTTGAAAATCCCAATTCAATTCAAACCCAGCTGTTCTGATCAAAATTCTGGAGTTAGTACTAAGGATATGGTCCTACTCACAGACACACTGGCATTTCCCAGAGATTACAAACAATGAACCATCTGCTTCAATCAGGAGCCTTGTGTCTGTTAAATTCATCAAGAGGAAAGCCTACAGTTGACCAGCTGTACCTTTCACCCAGTCGTTACCACCATAATAACCCCAAAAGACGGTAAGTTATACATAGAAAAATTAATTTCTAACAAATAAAAAGAATAAACTATTAAAATATCAAGGCGGAGGAGACAGCAGAAAATGCTAAGTTATTAAGAAAATATGTGAACAGTTCAGTAGCCAAATTATTTTACTTCTTTTTAAACATATAAAGGAGTATATTTGCAAAGGCAAAAGGCCACCAAGAATTGAAAGAGATTTAAAACAAAGTAAAGCCTCATGCTTATTTGGCAACATACTTCCTTGAGTGCATTTTTTTCTACATACTTAAAATTTTCTGTAATAAAAAAAATTTTTTCAAGACAGTCTCAGTAACTTCACATTAAAAGCTTTCTAATCTTTAACATTACCAAAATTCTTAACAAGGTTACTTTGTAAGTAATGGTTTCTCTTTATGTTGAAATAGACCATGTGCAAAGAATAATATGTGAGATGACAAGTCACAATTAAAAAGAACGACTGGGACCAAAGTGAGTAGTGAAGTTTAAGGCAGGTAAAAACACAACTCCATAAATACAAAATGAAAGAACAATTGAAGTGAGAAAAAAAATAAATAGGAGTTTCACTGGTCAGCATCTCATTGACTATGGATCAACAGTCTGATGGTTATTTCTAAGGAAAAACTTTTAATTATACGATTGTTTTGAAATGTTCCGTATGGATCAGACCACATCTACAGTACTACATTCAGCTCTAAAAAGAACATTTTATAATAATACATTCTCAACACCAACAGACTATAGAAATTCCTTGCAAAGAACAGTGAAAAGTCGAAACCATTTCATGCAGAAAAGTAAAGAAATTGATGAAAAAGAAAGAAGAGAGGAAGGGACTAAAGGATTAAAAGGAAGAAAAGGAAGGAAGAAATGTATAAGATAGAATGCAGATAAGCTGTTTTAAAAGCTTATTTTATTTTGTTTTGAGAAGAACAGAGACTAACAGGTAATCTTAGGAAAATGCCAGTCAATTAGAAGTATTTGCTAAAAAAAAAAAATATATATATATATATAATATATATAAAAATATATATATTTATATATATTATATATATAATTTATATATATAAATATATATATATATATATAAAACAGTTGCCTTGCAAAATAGCATGCTTCCTATCACTGAAATATTTAATTAGTCATGGGATGGTTGTCTCTTAAAGAGTATAATAAATACATATAATCAGTGGGAAAATAAATTATACTACCAAGATCCCTTCCAGCTCTGTTCTTCATTCCAATAAAGCTGATTTGTTAATAATTAAATGTATTTATGTCACTAGTCCCATTAGTTCCAAATGATGGATCTGGATTTTTCTTCTCACCTACCGTGACTAAATATATTAACAAGCCACAGATCCCCAGGTGGCACTAGTGGTAAGGAACCTGCCTGTCAATTCAGGAAACCTAAGAGACACAGGTTCCATCCCTGAGTCAGGAAAATCTGCTGGAGGAAGGTAAAGCAACCCACTCCAGTATTCTATCCTAGAGAATCCCATGGACAGAGCAGCCTGGCGGGCTATGCTCCATGTGGTCTCAAAGAGTCAGACACAACTGAAGTGACTTAGCACGCATGCACAGATTTCCGAAAATACTTCACAAAACACACTTCTAGAAGTATTTAGGCTTGTTAACATAGGTTGATGACAGTGAAGGCAAACATCTACCAAAGAGCACAGAACAGGGTAACACAAGCATGCTGTGGAACAAGTGTATCCCAGAGCTGTATGTTCTGCACACACACTGCTTTACTGGCCACACAAACCAAGAGCAGGAGAATTCACTTTCATGAACTGTTCTCTGCCTTGATTACAGGAAAGCCTGATTATGAGTCATAAAAGATTCACTCTAGTCATTCCTTGATAAAACAAACTTAAAGCGGGTCATCTGTGACCTCAAGTTATCACCTTGAAAAATATTCACAAATTCTCTCCCATTGGCTAGCAGCATGGTATTCAGATTGTAGGCAAACAACAAACTAGATGGTGAGATGGGATAAATGAACATTATATTCATATTACAACAATCTGGCAACTGAAATTTAAAAAAATCTGTAGTTACAGAGATAAGAGCTCAAATTTATCATTCCTCTTGACTCCCTAAGCATTCTATCCATACCTCTATTACACATCTTTGTCCATCTACTTTGAATTATAAGAATACATATACTGTTTTAGCTCCCTTACTAGACTGTGGTCTCTCCAAGAATAGGATCCATACAGGCCACCACATACACTATAAGGAAACTTTTGAAAACTGGAATCTAGCCAGCACTCAGTTGGTCAAGCCCCCAGGGCTGTGTGTACCCAGAGAGATAGACATCAACTTTCCAACTTACACAAAGAGGACTTTTTTCTTTTTTTTAACTTATAACCCTCTCAGTGTCCAGCACAAGGGGAAACTCAGTTCAAAATTATTTTCCCTGAGGAGTCCTTCTTAAAGTTTTCATCCCTACTAATCCTAAAATGTATTATGTTGATTTACATTTCTGTGAATTTAGTTAATGTTGTATATATCAGAGTGAAATCTAGATTTGTTTCCGTTATCATCGCCAAAACCCAGAAAGCGTTTCTAGAGCTGTTTGCCACATCACATAGGTTCTATTTTATGTACAACAATAACAATCAATACTTATTAATTTGGGTGCCACATTAATGAAAGAGGAGAAAAGTCCTTACCTGCAAACATGGAACCATGTCACAACACAGTTGTAGTATCTGTTGTTCCAATATTGATGGTTGTTCTTTGTCACATGGGACGCGGGGTTTAAGTAAGACTTTGAGCAGAGTTAATCGGAGTTTAGCATATTCTTGTAACTGGGATGGTTCACAATATAGATACCATAGAAATGGTGCCATAATTTGGATACATGAAACTTCAGACCTGCAAGTCAAGTCATGTAATGTAGAAGCCAGTCACTGAATTACACAGAGTACCAACCAGCTAAGTGTCAAGCATCAACTCAGAGTTCTGACATGTCATCAACTATGATACCATTAAGTGCACTTTTTATCATGACTCTTCTATTCTACCATGACCCACCTAAACTCATGCCAAACAGTTGTTTCTACACTGGGGAGAATGACTTAATACCTGGATCCCGTAAGCCTGATGCTCAGGACTAAGAGGGTCTACTTGTACACTAAAATGGCATCTACATCTCCAGGACCAGTCTCTAGTAAACATCAGAATCATCTGAGAACCTTCGAGAATTTAGACATCAGGATCCATTTATCCAAGAGTAGGCACTTTTGGAAAAGCTCAATGGGTAAGGTCCTAAGTAAAATAAAAAACAAAACTCAGACGTCCAAGAAGATGATCAACAGTAAATACGTACTTGTCAACTTGTCAGTACTTAGGGTGTGCATGTTACTACCCTTGGGGCCTTTAAATTCAATCAATCTTTACCACAACCCTACGAAATAAAAATATTATCCCATTATGCCGACACAGAAACTGAGGCAGACAGAAGTGCAGTAATTCGCCAAGTCTGCCTAAGTTTTTCCCACTCAAAGGAGGAAGACTTTACAAATCTTTAAATTTGTAAGACTTTACAAATTTAAGACTTACAAATTTAAGACTTACAAATTTAAGACTTTACAAATCTAAGACTTTACAAATCTTAGATTATAATACATCCCTATAACTCCAAGTCCAAAGTCACTAAAATGCCAGAGTGACCTTTCAGACATAAAAATTTGATCATGTCATTAATCAGCTTGACAGAGTTTATGCTAAAGATAAAGTATTCACAAACCCTTCATAATTTGACCTCTATCTTTCCAATTTCATTTCTCCTTCCTCTTCACTCTCCACTGAACTACACTAAATTTCATTCTGATCGTCAGTCAAGTCATCTGGGTTTTCTTCTCACCTGCTGTTACATTCATCTGTAATACTCTCCCCTTTCTCCTTTTCCTGTTCCCTTCTCTGCCTAATTTCTATCATCTTTCAGTTCTCCCCTTTAAAAGGACTTCCTGAGGGCCTTCCCTGATACAGAGCCTTGGTCAAATCCCCATTGTGTGCTTGCACAGCATAATGACTTTATTGTCATTATTTATTTATATCTCCATCCCCTGCCAGACTATCAGTCAATAAGGGCGTGAATCATGGGTTTCTGTTTAATGTTGTATTACCAATAAGCATACACACGAGGCCCTCAGAGATGCTCAATCATTAAATTAATTGATTCATTTACACTGTCACAGAGTAGTTTTATAATTACCATGCATTGATGAAATATCATGATTTTATTTTAATATTTTTCATACCTATTATAAATAAGTTATTATTAGATAAGATACAAAGATGAAACAGGCATTATCTATCCTTAAGAAGCATGTCATCTAACAGGGACCATCAGCTCTGTTCCTGGACTAGAGAATACAAAGTGAAAAAGGTGCTAAAAGAAAGGTATAAGGTGTAACACTTAATGTAGGAAATGGTATTTAAATCATAACTGATAACATTAATTTTATAATGCTATACATTCCACAGCTATGTGATTTCAAAACACCATTAACACTAATAAAAATTTAAAAGTTACCAAACTGATAAGATGTAACCTATTCATTCATTCATTTATTCGCTTCACAAAATTTACTGAGCTCCTACAGCTATCTTCACTCTTCTATGTGCTGGAAACAAAATTAAACACATGCTATGACAGAGCTCATAATCTGGAGGTAGTTGGTTTTTTTTCCCTCATCAGCACCAATACTTACACAATCTATTAAAAAAAAAAAACAAAAGGACTTGTGAGTTCATAATTATTAATGAAACGTTAATAATTGTCTTTATCACAATACTTACTATTGGAAACTAAAAGAGTTTCATAGATCAAGCAAGTAGATGATGTATATATGGATTAGACTATGGAACAGAAAAGAGACTTAAAAACATTGTTCCCCCATCTCTCTCCAATAATATACTCCCCAAAGAATAAATACTAGCCAGGTGGTAAACAACAGTTAGAACTGGACATGGAACAACAGACTGGTTCCAAATAGGAAAAGGAGTCTGTCAAGGCTGTATACTGTCACCATGCTTATTTAACTTATATGCAGAGTACATCATGAGAAACGCTGGACTGGAAGAAGCACAAGCTGGAATCAAGATTGCCAGGAGGAATATCAATAGCCTCAGATATGCAGGTGTTACCACCCTTATGGAAGAAAGTGAAGAAGAACTAAAGAGCCTCCTGATGAAAGTGAAAGAGGAAAGTGAAAAAGTTGGCTTTAAAGCTCAACATTCAGAAAACGAAGATCATGGCATCTGGCCCCATCACTTCATGGCAAGTAGATGCGGAAACAGTGGAAATAGTGGCTGATTTTAATTTTTGGAGCTCCAAAATCACTGCAGATGGTGACTGCAGCCATGAAATTAAAAGACACTTACTCCTTGGAAGAAAAGTTATGACCAACCTAGACAGCATATTAAAAGCAGAGACATTACTTTGCCAACAAAGGTCCGTCTTTAAGGCTATGGTTTTACCAGTAGTCATGTATGGATGTGAGAGTTGGACTATAAAGAAAGCTGAGTGCTGAAGAATTGATGCTTTTGAAGTGTGGTGTTGGAGAAGACTCTTGAGAGTCCCTTGGACTGCAAGGAGATCCAACCAGTCCATTCTAAAGGAAATCAGTCCTGAGTGTTCATTGGAAGGTGTGATGTTGAAACTGAAACTCCAGTACTTTAGCCATCTAATAAGAAGAGCTAACTCACTGGAAAAGACCCTGATGCAGGGGAAGATTGAAGGCATGAGGAGAAGGGCATGGCAGAGGATGAGATGTTTGGATGGCATCACCGACTCAATGATCATGAGTTTGAATAAACTCCAGGAGTTGGTGACAGATAGGGAGGCCTGGCGTGCTGTAGTCCATGGGGTCACAAAGAGTTGCACACGACTGAACTGGATTGAACTGAGGTGTTAAGAACATCCATGAATAGCTTATTAGTTTTCTCCTACTTTGAGGTGCTAAAGGTGAAATGGAAGGTTCATGCAAAGAAAAGTATTTCCAAGGTGTTATTATTTGACGATAAAAGCATAATGTTGAGCTTTCCTAGGAAATATACTATCTAAAATCTCTATGCTTAATCTGTTCTGATTCTAGATTTTGCATTTCCTATGTGACCAACCTAGATAGCATATTAAAAAGCAGAGACATTACTTTGCCAACAAAGGTCTGTCTAGTCAAGGCTATGGTTTTTCCAGCGGTCATGTATGGATGTGAGAGTTAGACTGTGAAGAAAGCTGAGTGCTGAAGAATTGATGCTTTTGAACTGTGGTGTTGGAGAAGACTCCTGAGAATCCTTTGGACTGCAAGGAGACCCAACCAGTCCATTCTAAAGGAGACCAGCCCTGGGTGTTCTTTGGAAGGACTGATGCTAAAGCTGAAACTCCAGTACTTTGGCCACCTCATGCGAAGAGTTGACTCATTGGAAAAGTGTCTGATGCTGGGAGGGAGTGGGGGCAGGAGGAGAAGGGGACAACAGAGGGTGAGATGGCTGAACAGCATCACTGACTCGATAGACATGAGTCTGAGTGAACTCCGGGAGTTGGTGATGGACAAGGAGGCCTGGCGTGCTGCAATTCATGGGGTCGCAGAGTCGGACACGCCTGAGCGACTGAACTGAACTGAACTGATGTGCTATCTGATGATTTACTATCAATGCTGTAGAGTATGAAATCAACTGGTCTTAAGGAGAAAAGGAAAATAAAACAGATAACCTAAAATCCCAAAGTGACTAAGTGTGTTTAAAAATGTAACCCATTGTGCATGTTTACAAACAAGGCTTTCACATGTATGTTCAACAAGGAGGGAGAAATAGTGGGAGAAGACTTGCAATAAGAGTCAAAAGACTGAGCCTTAGGGCCCAACTCTGCCAACTGACTAAGCCATGTGACCTTGAGGAAATCATTTAGTGTTGCTCTCCTTAGTTCCCTCTCTGAAAAACTATGTTGGCCTAGTTAATCTTGAAAAAGCCACGCTTAAACTCCATGTGTGTCAGTTGCTCAGTCATGTCCAACTCTTTGCAACCCCATGGACTATAGCTTGCCAGACTCCTCTGTCCATGGGATTCTCCAGGCAAGAATCCTGGGGTGGGTTGCCATTTCCTTCTCCAAAACACCATAACATCACTGTCAATTTACCCAATTCTTAGTTCTATAGAGATGAAGTCTTGACATCAGAGGCCTTCTTCAAATGAGTGCAGAGTTTAACTAGAGAATCACGTCCCCAAAAATCTAGCATGAAGATACACTGCTATTTCAGGACATCTACATTCTATTAAGAATGAAACCAAACAGCTATTCTAACCAACAATTCCTAAGACAGAAAGGTCTAGGATACTAGCTATCATCACAATATTTTGCCTCCTTCCTGTAGTTGTGAATCACCATTTATATTGTTACTAAATTACCAAATTTCCTTCATAATCTTCTAAATGTAAAAGCTACTAATCTAACTCACTCTAAAATTAAATCTCAGGAAATTAACTGTCTGCTGAAAATGCAACCAGAATTATCAATTTCATCCTGCAAAAAATAGTCTCATGGTGCAAAAGTAGAAATGAGACAACTGAAATTCTTTGCAAAGAAATATAAAATTACTTAGAACTTCTAAAAAGCTCTAGATAGCATACTCTAACACCTCAGAATTCAAATGAAAGGATTAAGTCAATAAAAGCTTATCAGTAAATAAATCAAAATCAATAAATAATCTTTTCTCCTTATGAACATCTGGACATTATCATTAGAGGAACTACTTCCAAATTCCAAAATAATACTCCTTTGAAACTAAAACAACTAAAATGTAATTTAATTATTTGCTAACTGAAGCATGAGACAAGTGAGATATTTGTAAGGATTACCCTAAAAGAAGCTTAATAACAGATTTGGCACATAAGCAGCACATCTTTTATAAAATATTCCAATCTATTTAACAAGAGAAATTTCATTAAACAACTGTTTATAAATTTGTTAATTTTGCTTTCTGATATGGATGAACAAAGACTTTTTAATAAATATTAATATCTTTGAAAATGCAGTCATGGGTGAGGGAAGAGAAGATGATAGTGTTTATTTTAAGATATTTATTCAATTGTTACACAGATTTTTCTCACTGGCAGATTCCAAGATTCTCTACATCTCATTTACTCTTCTTCTGACAGTATATCCTGCCTGGAAATTCTATCTAAAATTGAAGTTAAAGACTCCAAAATGGAATTCTAATAAATTGTATCTATAGGACAGTATAAGACCTTCAAGAACATTTGAATATAGGTAACCAGTCCATTCTAAAGAAGATCAGCCCTGGGATTTCTTTGGAAGGAATGATGCTAAAGCTGAAACTCCAGTACTTTGGCCACATGCGAAGAGTTGACTCATTGGAAAAGTCTCTGATGCTGGGAAGGATCGGGGGCAGGAGGAGAAGGGGACGACAGAGGATGAGCTGGCTCGATGGCATCACTGACTCAATGGACACGAGTCTGAGTGAACTCCGGGAGATGGTGATGGACAGGGAGGCCTGGCGTGCTGCGATTCATGGGGTCGCAAAGAGTCGGACACGACTGAGCAACTAAACTGAACTGAACTGAGTGTGGGAAGTGTAGATCAGGCATTGGACCACATGGTCAACGGTACTATCCTATCATGACCTTGTATAGAGTACTCAGTAAGCTGTTAGATATTACATTTTAGGAGCCACTTTACAACCCATTGCCTGGGCCCCACCAAGCTGTGAGCCTCCAGTGTATACATATATACTCTGAACATGTGTAAGCACCTAAACTGTGCCAGGTATTGTTAACATAAAGAATACTAAGACACAGTTCCTGCCCTCAAGAAAGCTTCAATTAATGGAGGATAATAATGATAAGACAATGTAATAAATATAATGATGTCAGAAATCACAACTGAAGTTATTAATTTAGCTTGTGTTAAGTAAACACTTCCTGGGAGAGACAATACCTAAAAAGAGATTTAAAATAGAGAAAGTAAGAAAGCGCTAGTTAGACAAAGGATGTGATGAGATTCAAGACAGTAAAGTAGAAATTAATAAGCAAAAGAAGAGGCAAGGGAATAGCACTTCTTGCTGTGTGGAACCAAAGCAAGTCAGCGTATTGCTGAATAAATAATTCATAAATTATGAGATAAAGAAAGGAGGAAATAAAATTGGTGAAACAGATCATACACAGAGCCTAGTATATGACATAATAGATCTCATCCTGTAGCCCAGGAATTTTCCGACTAGTCCAGAGACCAAACTATTGTTTTCCAATAGAAAGCTGCTGTGAGATATCAACACATTATTTTAAAAAAGAAAAACAGTATATAAAAACAGAGCTGGGACTTCCCTGGCTGTGCAGTGGTTAAGACCTCACTTTCCAATTCAGGAGATACATGTTCAATCCTGGTCAGAGTGTTAAGATCCCATATGCCTATGGCCAAAAACCCAAAACATAAAACAGAAGCAGCATTGTTACAAATTCAATAAAGACTTTAAAAACAGTCCACAAAACAGAAGAAGTATTGTTATAAATTCAATAAAGACTTTAAAAATGGTCCACATCAAATTAAAAAACAAACACAAAACTTTAAAAAAAAAAGGTGAAGCGATGTGAGGGTGTTTCTATGTTTAGCCTCTACATTGCAAGTCCAGTTTGAAAATCACAGTGATGGTGACCTAAGCTGGGAGTGATACAAAGATCTGCTCTCCTGATACGTCGCCCTGATGGATGGCTTAGAGAATGGCCTTGAGCAGGATGAGACAGAAGGCAGAGATGCCAGTTAAGAACAGGTGGCAACAGTCACAGCAAGAGATGACCACCTGAGCTAATGCCATGGAAACAGAATGGGAGAAAGCTTTGAGGACCATCAGAAGGCAGAAGGCTTTGGTGAAGCTAAACTAACTGCACATATGGTGGTCATCTGGTCCCAGTTGGCAATACTGCTTAATCCCAATTGGCACTGGTTTCTAATGGAGAGATTAACTCACTAATCAATTTCCAACAGGAAGACCTGTCATCCATATGTACTATGTAGTAGCTTACTGAATATTTCCAATCAACCTTCCCAACTATCCAATGCTTAGCTTCTTCAACAGTAGCTATTCTCATGGTCAATATTTCAACAATCAATAAAACTGGTAGGATTTTTTTCTTCTTAAAAAGAAAACAGAAAACTATATCCTGCTCTAAGACATTCCTGCAGGAGAAAACATTACAATCAAAGCAGCTTAAAGAAAAACTCTAAAATTAGCATATACTATTCCACCTCCCTGGTTTATTTTATTTTATATTACCTTTCAAGGCATTGCTGGAAAAAAGCTGTCAGCTGCTGCAAAATGACTGGCCAGCAATCAGGTCTGTGCTCAAGAACAGTGATCAAAGGCTGAGGATGGTTTCTGAAAAACACACAAAGTCATACTGGAAGCTGTCATTTCAGGATACACATTTTTAATATCCAAATTTAACATGAGAAAAAGCCACTGCCATCTAGAAACTTTTTTCCAGGATTCATAATTGTCACAGAATCCTCATTTGCTGCATCTGTTGCAAAGTTGGCTCATTAGAACTATTTTTTTAAATCTGTTTTCCAGAAAAAAGAACCTGAGTCTTAAAGACCCAAATTTGACAGCAGTCTCTGTTATCTAATAGCTCTATGACCTTGGCCAAGCTCTTCAATCCAGGAGCTCTCTCATTACCCACTCCCTTGCTTCCCTCATTCTTGGAAATTGCTTCCTGCTGATGAATCTCTTTCCAGCCCTGAAAGATTTCATCTCCTCTAACACGGCCCCAACCTGCAAGCACCATCTCTCTGTCCCTGTGGAGCTTCACTGGTGGCTCAGCAGTAAAGAACAGGGAACGTGGGCTTGACCCCTGGGTCAGGAAGACCCGCTGGTAAAGGGGATGGCAACCCACTCCAGTACTCTTGCCTGGGGAATTCCATGGACAGAGAGGCCTGGCAGACTACAGTCCATGCGGTTGCAAAGAGTCCGACCACGACACAAATGAGCAATTAAACAACAACTCTGTCTCTGTTCCCATTTACCCCCATTCTTCTCAATATATAGCTCTGTGTTCTCCTAATATACTTTAGGTAAGGAAAAAGAAAATATTCCTCCCATCTCAAATAACAAACTCTGCAAATTATAAATTCTGAAAATTTCTGTTGAACAAGGACAAATCTTTTTATCTGGGCTCCACAATCAAGATACCAAAAGACTATATAAAAGACCTGAAATGTGAAGGATTCTCAAATAATGGGGTTAAAAAAGAAAAGGAAAAAAGACAAACAAATTATTCTAAGCAGTACAAAAAAGTCTACTGGAAACTGTAAATTCATTAGTTCTTTAAACTATGAAGTACTATACAAAGAATTTTCAGTTCTTAGTGACGTGGCTTTTCCTCCAAGAAAAACATTTTTAATTAAAAATGCTACTAATTTTTTTAATGAAGTATAGCTGACTTACAATATCATGTTAGTTTCAGGTATACAAAAAATGATTCAGTTATACCTAGATACATATATACAAATTCTTTTTTTATTCTTTTCCATTATAGGTTATTATACGATATTGAACATAGTTCCCCATGCTATTCAGTAAATACTATTGTTTATCTATTTTATACATAGTAATATGCATCTATTAATCCCATACTCCCAATTTATCCCTCCCTTATCCTTTCCTGTTTGTCAACCATAGTTTGTTTTCTATGTCTGTGAGAATATTTTTGTTTTGTACATAAGTTCATTTGTACTATTTTTTTAGATTTCACATATAAGTGATATCATATAATATGTGTCTGACTTCATTTATATAATAATCTCTAGGTTGATCAATGTTGCTGCAGATGGTATTATTTCATTCTTTTTTATTCTGTTTTTAACTTTTTATCTTACGTTGCAGAATAGTTTATTAAGAATATTTTGGTAGTTTCAGGTATACAGCAAAGTGATTCAGTTATATATATACATGTGTCTATTTTCTCAAATTTTTAAAAAAATTTAAAATGTTATTTGAAAAAAATTCACACCATATAGATGCATCTATCTTTTTACATAAAAAGAATTATATACATAATTTTAATTCAATAATACAGCACTAGTAATGTTTATAAAAAAAGAAAGAAAAAGATCAGACCATCAGTCACACTCAAATGATTTTTTAAAACTGCCTTCTTGGTGGTTCTCAAAACGTGATCGCCTTCCCAGCAATATCAGCATCACCTGGGAACTTGTTAGAAATGAAAATAAATTCTCAGGCCTCAGCCAGACCTAATAAATAGCTCTCCAGACAATTCTGATGCACTGCTATAAAGCAGTGGTACTCAGCCCGGTTGTGAGTTAGATTCATCTGTGGAGCTCTTTTTAAAATACAAGTGCCCAGGCTTCAATTATACTAGGGTTGCTAGGAGTGGAGCCCATGCATTAGTAATTTTTAAAAATTCTTCTAGCAATTCTGATGTGTTGCCAGAGTTGAAAATTGGTACAAGTTAAAAACCACATAAGAGGGAAGTTGTAGTTGGGAAGTTTTCTGATTTTTTTTTCTTTTCTCTCTTAAACAGAAAATTATGGCAGATACATCACACTGAAACACTCATGTTAAACACCTCTCTGACACTACTACACAGTTTCTGGGTATTATAACACCATCTCTCTATTTTCTCCTCAATCTCACCTAATCTATCAGCCACTAACTTCAAATGCTGGCAAGCTCCTGTTTGTTAAAGCACAGGCTATTTCTGAGTGATCAGATTACTGACGTTGCTAAAGGACTGCTACAAGCAACTCTTTATGCCAAAACTTAAAAATCCTATCAAAATCACATTTCCGAATTCCAAACTCCTTGGCAGTTAATCCTATCTAGAATCTCCTTCTTGGAGAAGGAAATGGCAACCCACTCCAGTATTCTTGCCTAGAGAATCCCGGGGTGGGGGAGTCTGGTGGGCTGCCGTCTATGGGGTCGCACAGAATCGGACATGACTGAAGCGACTGACTTAGCAGCAGCAGCAGCAGCAGCAGCAGAATCTCCTTCTACCCTAGTTGTTACAGATATTAAGAAAATAAATGCTACAAATCCTAAAAGCCTCTCAGGGATGTCACATCATCTGAACTTCTTAGATTACAAATTCAGTAGGTCATGCTCAAGCAAATATGAATGAAAAGGAAAGAACAGCAACTGTAATTAATTTTAGCTATGGGTTTTCCTTCTGACAAGCACCATACTGAAATGATGAGCATCAGATATGACCACCCACTAGTCCTCCAACTAATGGTGGCATTTATGACTATTTAAGAAGAATATCCAACAAGATACTATAGTTTCTGTGTGATCATAAAACACTTAAATGCTTTTCAATACTGTTCCCTTATGTCACCTCCTACCTCTTCCCACTTCTCACGTTTCCTCCTCCAAAAAACCGTTAAGAATATACCTCCTTTTCAGAGACTCACAGACTTAGACAAAAACTTATGGTTGCTGGGTGGAAGAAAGTGGGGAAGGGATAGTCAGGGAGTTTGGGATGGACATGTACACACTCCTGCGTTTAGAATGGATAATCAACACATGGGTACAGCACATGGAACTCTGCTCAATGTTATGTGGCAACCTGGATGGGAGGGGAGTTATGGGTAAAATGGATACGTAGGTATGGCTGAGTCCCTCTGATGTTCACCTGAAATTATCACAACATTTTTTGTTAACTGACTATACCCCAACAAAATAAAAAAGGTTAAAAAATAATTTTTTTAATCTATCTTTTTAAAAACTATAAAAAATGTGTCTCCTTTTAAAAACAGTTTTGTCCAAATTAAATCATATCAACAGAAGTAAAAAGTAGTAATTTAAATTAGATTAGAAATGATGCATATATTAGCAAACAACTCTAGCATACTTTATTAATAGCTTCTACTTTATTGGAATTGTGGGACCCACTGTAACTTTGTGGTATGACTAACTTTGTTGGAGGCTCGTCCTGCTAGCTTTTGGGTTCAGCAAATTCTATTCAATATCTCAGACTTAAACTCTAAAGATGAGATTATGTAGAATAAAATAGGGATTATCCAAATTAATTACTGACTGTGTTGCCGTTTAGTCACTAAGTCATGTCTAACTCTTTTGCAACCCCATGGACTGTGGTTTGCCAGGCTCCTCGGTCCGTGAGATTTCCCAGGCAAGAATACTGGAGTGAGTTGACATTTCCTCCTTCAGGGGATCTTCCCAGCTCAGGGATCAAACCCCCATCTCGTGCATTGGCAGGCAGATTCTGTACCACTGAGCCACCAGGGAAGCCGAATTACTGACTTAGACATCTTTCCAGAGAATTAATTATGTCGGATCCAAATGACAATTTGTAGGAATAATATACAATATTGATTCCAAGAAATTAAAAACCTTGACAGATGAAAGGAAGTCCAAATTAAGAACACTGAATATTACTGCTGATTAACATTGATTACCATTATACTATTTCAACTTGGTACAACTAAGCTAAAATCAATTATAATTGCCAAAATTTTGTTTTAATACTTTGAATATAATGAAGAAAACAGCTAAGTTTTCCCTTGTGAATCACTACAGTGGCATGTGAATGTACCTATAAAATAATATATAAAGCTTTATGGTTTATAGAATGGACATAGTTTTAATTCAATCTACTTTATTGTGAAGTTGCCATACATAAAGTTTTTTCAGTCTGGCTCTACTGACATTTGGAGTCAGATTATTCTTTGGCATAGGGGTTGTTCAATATACCGTGGGATATTCAGCGGCATTTTGGCCTCTATCCACTAGATGCTAATAGCATTCAGTCTAGTTACATGACAATCAAAAATGTCTCTAGATATTACCAATTGTCCCCTGGGGCCACAACTGACCCTGGTTAAGTACCACTGAACTAGGTAAAAGGGCAAGCACTGTGCAAAGTACAAAACTAACTCAAACATAGTACTAGCCCTGAGCTATTCAAAAAGACAATGATTCCAACATTATCCTTCTTTACTAAGCCAAAAGCAATCAATCAATCATGAACAAAATTTGAAGTTTCTTATGGAAATATAGTCATCCAATAATAACATTAGGTGCACAAAGGTAATGGTACAGTAGAAAATAGAAGACTTAAAATGGAAAGCAAATGTACAATTAATTATTCCTTGAAAAAAACAAACAGAATTAAAATAAACAAACAGAATTAAATATTATGCATGATAATCTGGGTATGATAGAAAATTGTGTTAATTTCCTATTTAAAATACTATAATCAGTGCATTTAAAATGTTCTATTTCTGCTTTATTGACTACGCCAAAGCCTTTGACTGTGTGGATCACAATAAACTGTGGAAAATTCTGAAAGAGATGGGAATACCAGACCACCTGACCTGCCTCTTGGGAAATCTGTATGCAGATCAGGAAGCAACAGTTAGAACTGGACATGGAACAACAGACTGGTTCCAAATAGGAAAAGGAGTACGTCAAGGCTGTATATTGTCACCCTGCTTATTTAACTTCTATGCAGAGTACATCATGAGAAACACTGGACTGGAAGAAACACAAGCTGGAATCAAGATTGCCAGGAGAAATATCAATAACCTCAGATATGCAGATGACACCACCCTTATGGAAGAAAGTGAAGAGGAGCTAAAAATCCTCTTGATGAAAGAAAAAGAGGAGAGTGAAAAAGTTGGCTTAAAGCTCAACATTCAGAAAACTAAGATCATGGCATCCGGTCCCATCACTCCATGGGAAATAGATTGGGAAACAGTGGAAACAGTGTCAAACTTTATTTTGGGGGCTCCAAAATCACTGTAGATGGCGATTGCAACCATGAAATTAAAAGATGCTTACTCTTTGGAAAGAAAGTTATGACCAACCTAGATAGCATATTCAAAAGCAGAGACATTACTTTGCCAACTAAGGTCCATCTAGTCAAGGCTATGGTTTTTCCAGTAGTCATGTATGTATGGATGTGAGAGTTGGAATGTGAAGAAGGCTGAGTGCTGAAGAATTGATGCTTTTGAACTATGGTGTTGGGGAAGACTCTTGAGAGTCCCTTGGACTGCAAGGAGATCCAACCAGTCCATTCTGAAGGAGATCAGCCCTGGGATTTCTTTGGAAGGAATGATGCTGAAGCTGAAACTCCAGTACTTTGGCCACCTCATGCGAAGAGTTGACTCATTGGAAAAGACTTTGATGCTGGGAGGGATTGGGGGCAGGAGGAGAAGAGGACGACAGAGGATGAGATGGCTGGATGGCACCACTGACTCGATGGACGCGAGTCTGAGTGAACTCCGGGAGTTGGTGATGGACAGGGAGGCCTGGCGTGCTGCAATTCATGGGGTCGCAGAGAGTCAGACACAATTGAGCGACTGAACTGAACTGAAGGCTAAGTATAGTTCACTCTTCATATAGTCAAGGATTGATTCTTAAATCTATAGATTATTCAAGATTTTTCTTTTCTTTCTTCTCATTGCTTATTAGCCATTCCATTTCTTCCAAGTACCTCTGAGACAGGCCAAGGTAAATCTACAATTCAAACTTTACTTGTCATTAGAAGCATGTTGAGGACTAAAAAATGTGATACAAAAGAACATCAAAACAAAACCTGGGTTATGCCTTAAAATGTCAATTATCCCCTAAACTAGTAGTCAAGTCATAAAGAGTAAGTTGGCTCCAACACTTTATTCAAAATGATAGATAGGTTGAACATACAATCAACCTGATCACTTGTAAAGCTAACACTGGCAGACAATAAGCTCTATACAACTTTGAAAAGCAAACACAAATGTGGGGCACCGACGTCATTATTTACATAAGCAGTGCCTACATAGCATCATCTGAATCATTTACTGTTACGCTGCCACATCCACGTCTCAGAAACAAAAACTAGAAATGGAGAAGTGCTGTGAAATAGTGGACGGAAAACACTGAATTAAAGGGAAAGAATCAAGCATTCCAAATTCACCTTCTGTCTCTGCAACACACTGTGTGATCTCAACCAAGAGAATTAATCTCTCTTGCTTGGGTAAGAGCTCCTTCAGCTGTAAAATGAGGAAACCAAACTAAGTACCTTCCAGGGCTAAAGTTCCATAACCCACGTCACCCATTAAAGCTCTAACCTTTGAACTGCTCAAGATCAGAGGTGGAACCAAAGCCTGTAAAGGCAGAAAGCAATAAAGATGGCTCTCAACTATTAATAATTCTATGCCAAGTTTAAACAGCCCTAAGGCCAACATCTAATAAAACCTAAGGCCTCAAAACAGTGGTCTCCTATTTTTATCTCAAATAAATAAATCACCTTATATTTTTCATTTCAGAGAGAAATGCAGTACTGTATCCAGAATAAGCCTACAGAAAATTTCAAATCAGGATTTCCTAACTCTTAAGACATCCATCCAATAGGCTCTGCTTCCTTCTTAAAAGAGAATAACATTGTTTGTAAAGATTGAAGTCAATACAAAACAGGCAACCAGGTCACCCTTCACTGGCCTCTGGTGCCTCTAATTTCTCCTTCACTCTGTGGTTTTTAATATTTCTGTTGTTTTCCTGCCACAGATGAGCCAATTTATTGTATGTTCTTTGGCACTTGCCCATTTCATAATTTGTAAATGTTTTAACTGCCATTTTAAGTAAAGCATTTAACACAGTACCTAACACAAAGAATACTTTGTAAATGTGGTTCTATTATGATTATCATGCAGATAAATTTGATTCTTAAACTAGAGCATAAGCAGCTTGAAAGCTGGGTCTCTATCTTCTTACTCTTATGCTTTCCTTTCAGTGCCTAATGCACATTTTAAATAAATGTGACAAACACACACTTTTACCAAAGCACCTTTTTAAACTCTGAGTGGATCATGAAAAACCAACATCACAACCCCTCTAGGTACAATGTTGCAAAGTTAACAATGTTCAGAGGGGAAAAAAAAAAGGACAAAAGAAGCAGGCACAGTTCCTACCTAATATTCAGGACTCCCTACCCTTTAATAACATTGTCAGCAACACGGCGCAGTGCATGCATCCTAACAGACTGGAGTGCGGGGAAGGAATAAATGAAAAATTCGCAGTTCCACTAGACTAGCACAGAGACAACGATAAAATAAGGTATGTAACTAGATTCACCTTTCCAAGTATAAATGCATCAATCTTAATAGAAAAGAAGGAGTTTAAAAAAATTAGTCTTGTGGTAGGCAAATCAAAAAGCAAAACTTATTTGTAACCTTTAGGTCACCTCAACCTTTCTGCTCCATCTCTGAATGTAGGAAAGCTATGATTTGATTTATATCATAAAGTTAGCGATAGACACAGATTGCCTTTTTCTGTGTGAGGAAACAATGCCTGCAGTCACCATGCATTTTCATGTATGCAGCTGTGACCCCGGTGCTTTCAAAGCATAGCATAGCACTTACTACATCAAATATGCATTTTAAAAGCATTTCTCTACCTGCTCTGAATTTTGATTTGAAAATGTTGGTTAGAAGCCAAAGTAGGGTTAAAAGAGAAAAAAAAAAAGCTCTGAAGATTTTAAGATAAAAATGAATAATAATTGATTCCACAATAAATACTATTATAAAAAAGAAAAATTAAATGATAATAGTGAATCCTTATCTATCCTACAGAGTAGTAAGACAAATGCATTTCATCCATGCCAGAAAAGACTTGGAACAAAAAAAAATTTAATTTTGACATTTTTTATTAATTTCCTTTTTCTTTGGGTCTATAAGGCAGATAGGGAGGAGATAAGATTTCTTCAAAAGAGACTTCATATTACAATGGTTCTGCCCTCATAGTGAACCTTTCCCACGACTCCTATTTTGAGAGGCAGGATTTTAACACAAAGATGTCTGCCAATGTCAGAAGGCGAGAACTATTTTAGGTACTACTTGGTGGCTAAGGGAAACATAGACACACAGGGGTTCAAAACATCTATTATTAAGTTACATCCCTGATTGGGAAAGAAAAGAAACTAGAGACAAGATAAATAGGCTAATCAGGCAAAAATCAAGATATCTTGTGCTCTTAAAGACACTTACCAGCCAGTTACCATACCAATTTTTAAATTAAGCATATGCACTTAGCAGAATTTATAAAATATTTCCTGGTGGCAACCGCTAACTGGAAGATAGTGTATGTACAAATTATTCTTTACGTCTGATTTTTAAACACCAAGTGTAAGCCCCAGGTGACTGGAACCATGACTGTGAACAAAGACTCCCTGGGTAGGAAAGATGAGGGAAAAGAAGTGAAAACGGAAGCAAAGCATGCAGTTTGACAGTAAGAATCAAGTCACATATGAGGTCCACATCTAAAGCTTATCTGTATCTCCACTGCTATCAGTAAATCTGAAAGGAGTGGTAGAGTTGGGAAATTACCATTTTGAAATTATCTCAGTGAAAATTAATAGGGAGGGGGAGCTGTGAGTTTAATGAGGAACACGATATATTCACGGTCTCATAGCATCTTCTCCACAGACTGCTTATTAGTTACAAGAAGAAGATGGTATACACAGTAGAGAAACCAGATATTACCTTGATAGGGTAATGAAAATTAAAATCACCAATGAAAGGCAAGATGGACATCAGTGTCTCCAGACGAGACGTCCTGAGAAAGGCACAGCAACACTTTCACAGTATTCGATAATGTCAATGTCATAAAAGATAAGGATGAGATAATTCCAAGTTTTAAAAGACTAAAAAGATACGACAGTTAAAAGCAACATATGATCCTAAACTGGAACCCGTACACTAAAAATAAAAAGGAAAGAGGTAGGAAAGGATGTTATTAAGCCAAATGGCAAAACTAGGATTATAGGTAAAAGTGTTAAATGAACATTAAATTTTCTTGATTTGATAACTGTACTCTGGTTATATAGAGAATATCCTTGTTCTTAGAAAACATACCCTACTGAATATGTACAATCTACTCTCCAATGGTTTTTAATTCTATAGAGAGAAGGATAATGAGAATGTGGAAAATCAGTGAATTGGGGTAAATGCCAGATGGAAATTTTCTGTACTATTCTTGCACCATTTCTGGAACTTTAAAATTCTTTCAAAATAAGTTTAAAAAATAAAGCCTTCAATGACTTCCCACTACTCTTTAAAGAAAACCCAAAGTCTCTACCATGGCTTGCTCTTCTAGGCCATGTCTTACTCTCCTGAGCCTCTGTCTTGGCCTCTTCCTCCCTTAAACACTAAGCTCCGGGCACCCCACCTGCCGTTAGTTCCTCTAGGGCACCAGGCCCTCACAAAGCAGCAGCTAGGCAGCTAAGCACATGCTTTTCCCTAGATCTGAGACGCTCTGCACTCTTCGCACAGCCAGTTCCACCTCACCCACCAAAACAGAGAGAAGAGACAATGCAAAAAGAGCTTAATACCAGGAAGTGACTTTCGCTTTTCAGGGGGAAAAAAGTATGAACCACAAAGTACTTCAACCCTCAGGACACACATCTCTAAGATCTCAAAATTAACTCTACATCTAAATAAACTCATAACACTACACAAACAGATACACAAATACTGACAGACTAAATAAAGTTTCACCTACTCAGGGTATAACCATCCATTGCTATTGGCCTAATCACCCATTCCAGAGCATTCCATCTGCCCAAAACATTTAATATTCCCTTATTTCAGAAAGTACAGCTTGATGTTGATCAGACCAACTCTTTCCATAAACAAGATTCTCAACATGTGATATTTGTGCATGTCAGCCACTGTCTGGCACATCAGAATAACGCACAAATTCTGGAACAAGCAGTTACCGCTCATGAATTCACAGCTATTTCCTCACTTCAGCTGAGGGAAGAGAGATCTTAAAAAGACTGCCATAATATGAATACATAGAGGAAAAATTAAAAGCAAGAGTACATGATAAAATTTTAAGAGAAAAAAATGGCATATTACAAAGAAAATGAGCCTCTCATAATTAATGAATCTTAAAATTTTAGTTTGGGCTTCCTTCCTGGCTCAGTGGTAAAAACTCACCTGCCGATGCACAGGCTCCTGGGTGGAAGGATCCCCTGGAGGAGGAAATTGCAACCTACTCCACTGTTCTCGCCTAGGAAATCTCGTGGACAGAGGAGTCTGGTGAGCTACAGTCCATAGATTTGCAAAACTTAGTGACTAAACAATAACAACAACAATAAAATTTAGTCATTCTTTCTTATAATCAAAATATCAGGCAAACGCTGGTTCTCTGCTCCACTTCTGTATGGTCAATGTTATAGAGCACTGCTGCTGCTGCTGCTGCTGCTGCTGCTGCTGAGTCGCTTCAGTCGGGTCCGACTCTGTGTGACCCCATAGATGGCAGCCCACCAGGCTCCCCCGTCCCTGGGATCCTCCAGGCAAGAACACTGGAGTGGGTTGCCATTTCCTTCTCCAATGCATGAAAGTGAAAAGTGAAAGGGAAGTCGCTCAGTCGTGCCCGACTCTTACCAACTCCATGGACTGCAGCCTGCCAGGCTCCTCCATCCATGGGATTTTCCAGGCAAGAGTACTGGAGTGAAATAACTTAAAGATAAGTGTTTATAACAAAGTGGAGTTCAAGCTAACAAGAAGAAAATTTAGACCAAACAAAAAATGGGAGGGGAAAAATAAGCCTGAAATAGAGGATAACTTAGTGGTCATCTTTCATGTTTTTTAACTGATTAAACTAAAAATTGTTCACAGATTTAAAAAAGGCAGAGGGTGGAGGTTAAAGTTTTCGAAAACAGTTAAATGTCTAAATCAGAGGTCATAAACAGTTGCCCTTGGTTTGCATCTTATGAGCAGATGTGTTCGGTCTGCCGATTCTGTATTTTGAACAATTGGAATTGTTTTCCAACATTTATTAGTCAGAATATTTCATATAAAATGTTATTAATATTGAAGGATCTGAAGGTCTGGCGACAACAAAGCCCTGTGCTCACTGCAACAACTGGCCGGCAGTTCTCAGGCCAACTACCACACTAGTAACAATCCAGGAAGCTTTGAAAATAACCAGCGCTTGAGGCTGACCCCTACTCATTCTCGGGAGAGCCCAGGCACTACAGTTAAAAGTTCCTCGGAGAACTCTAACAGTGCAACCAGAACTGATACTCCTGGGCCTAGAGTAAAACTTGCATATTGTCTTTGTTTAATCAGGGTAGCCAATTGTGCTTTATTGCTCTTCCAATTTATCCCCATTCTAAAAGGCCCTGGGAATTGAAACTCCATTTAAATATCCTCCTTTAATCTTGTTTAAGTCACAAAACTATAGAAGGGTTCAGTTAAGCAAAATGAACTTTATACACTCTAATCTGATGTATCTCAAAGCATGGTGGGTAAATAGATCATCTGTGTACCCAAATTTCTTCTTAAAGTGTATGCTCCAGACATATACATGAAAAACGATGAACTCCTTCCACACTAAACACTGAAAACCATCACTGGTTTGTAGAATGGTGCTGAGGATTCAAGGGATTAGAGCTGATAGAGCTGATAGAGTGCCTGAAGAACTATGGATGGAGGTTTGTTACATTGTACAGGAGGTGGTGATCAAAACCAACCCCAAGAAAAAGAAATGCAAAAGGCAAAATGGTTGCCTGAAGAGGCCTTAAAAATAGCTGAGAAAAGAAGAGAAGCAAAAGGCAAAGGAGAAAAGGAAAGATATATCCATCTGAATGCAGAGTCCCAAAGAATAGCAAGGAGAGATAAGAAAGCCTTCCTCAGTGATCAATGCAAAGAAATAGAGGAAAACAATAGAATAGGAAAGACTAGAGATCTCTTCAAGAAAATTAGAGATACCAAGGGAACATTTCATGCAAAGATGGGCTTGATAAAGGACAGAAATGGTGTGGACCTAACAGAAGCAGAAGATATTAAGAAGAGATGGCGAGAATATACAGAAGAACTGTACAAAAAGATCTTAATGATACAGATAACCACAATGGTGTGATCACTCACCTAGAGCCAGACATTCTGAAATGTGAAGTCAAGTGGGCCTTAGAAAGCATCACTACGAACAAAGCTAGTGGAGGTGATGGAATTCCAGTTGAGCTGTTTCAAATCCTGAAAGATGATGCTGTGAAAGTGCTGCACTCAATATGCCAGCAAATTTGGAAAACTCAGCAGTGACCACAGGACTGGAAAAGGTCAGTTTTAATTCCAATCCCAAAGGCAGGCAATGTCAAAGAATGTTCAAATTACTGTACAACTGCACTCATCTCACACACTAGCAAGGTAATGCTCAAAAGTTTCCAAGTGAGGCTTCAATAGTACGTAAACCAAGAACTTCCAGATGTTCAAGCTGGATGTAGAAAAGGCAGAGGAACCAGAGACCAAATTGACAACATCTGCTGAATCATAGAAAAAGCAAGAGAGTTCCAGAAAAATATCTACTTCTGCTTCATTGACTACACTAAAGCCTTTGTGTGTATCACCACAAACTGTGGAAAATTCTTCAAGAGATGGGACTACCAGACCTGACCTTCCTCTTGAGAAATCTGTATGCAGGTGAGGAAGCAACAGTTAGAACCGGACATGGAAAAACAGACCTGTTCCAAATTGGGAAAAGAGTACCTCAAGGCTATATATTGTCACTCTACTTATTTAACTTATATGCAGAGTATATCATGTGAAATATCATGATGGATAAACCACAAGCTAGAATCAAGACTGCCAGGGAAAATATCAATAACCTCAGATACGCAGATGACACCACCCTTATGGCAGAAAGTGAAGAACTAAAGAGCCATGGAAAATAGATTGGGGAAACAATGGAAACAGTGACAGACTTTATTTTGGGGAGCTCTAAAATCAGGCTGTGGTTTCTCCAGTGGTCATGTATGGATGTGAGAGTTGGACTGTGAGAAAGCTGAACACTGAAGAATTGATGCTTTTGAACTGTGGTGTTGGAGAAGACTCTTGAGAGTCCCTTGGAGACTTGGACTTGGAGAGTCCCAAGGAGATCCAACCAGTCCATCCTAAAGATCAGTCCTAGGTGTTCATTGGAAGGACTGATGCTGAAGCTGGAACTCCAATACTTTGGCTACCTCATGCAAAGAGTTGACTCATTAGAAAAGACTGATGCTGGGAGGGATTGGGGACAGGAGGAGAAGGGGACGACAGAGGATGAGATGGCTGGGTGGCATCACCAACTCGATGGACATGAGTTTGGGTAAACTCTGAGAGTTGGTGACGGACAGGGAGGCCTGGTGTGCTATGATTCATGGGATCGCAA
The DNA here is from genome assembly GCA_917880005.1 of Nanger dama. NCBI lineage: Eukaryota > Metazoa > Chordata > Mammalia > Artiodactyla > Bovidae > Nanger > Nanger dama. The sequence continues at coordinate 528,512 of CAKJTW010000017.1, forward strand.
AGAGTTGGACACAACTGAGTGACTGAACTGAACTGAACTGAAAATCACTTCAGCCATGAAATTAAAAGACGCTTAATTCTCTCGAAGAAAAGCTATGACAAACCTAGACAGCATATTAAAAAGCAGAGACATTGCCAACAAAGCTATGGTTTTTCCAGTAGTTACGTATGGATATGACAGTTGGACTATAAAGAAAGCTGAGTGCTGAAGAACTGATGCTTTTGAACTGTGATGTTGGGAAAGACAGGGAAGCCTGGAGTGCTGCAGTCCATGGGGTCGCAAAGAGCTGGACACGACTGAGTTACTGAACTGAACTGGCCCAGGAGAAATACCAAACACCCAAAGGTTTGTGCTTCATTACTTCTGCACCCAAATGTTTATCACAGCATTATTTACAATATCCAAGATATGGAAACACCCTAAGTGTCACTGATGGATGTGGATGTATGGACAAAGAAGATGGGGTATACATGCACAATGGAATACTACTGAGCCATAAAAAGATGAAATCCTACCATTTACAACACCTGGATGGACACTGAGGGTAATATGCTAAGTGAAATAAGTCCGACAGAGAAAAACAAATACCATATGATTTCACTCACATTTGGAATATTAAAAATAAACAAACAAACCAAGCAAAAACAAACACACAGATACAGAGAACAGGTTAAATGATTACCAGAGGGGAAGAGGAGTTGGGGGAGGGCAAAATGGGTAAATGAGGTCAACTTTATGGTAACAGATGGAAACTAAACATTTTGTGGTAAGCATGCTGTAGCGTATATGGAGGTCAAAATATAAGGTTGTATACATGAAACAGTAATACAAACTAATATTTGCTCAATTTTTTAAAGTTTTAATGAAAAATAAGATGACCAATATTCTGTTTTACTATACTGCAAGTTAATCAGCTATTGGGACAAAAGAAAATCCAACAGTATACTAGCAGAGTCCTTAATACCATAAAATTATAGTTGAGTTTCCTGTCTAGAAAGCTTACAATTACTTGTCATACTACTTCCATTTTAGATCAAACCTACAACATAACCAAGGAAAACCTTTCAGTGGAGTTCTAAGCTCCTCATACCCTTTTATGTTTTCACACACAGCTCATCAGTTTCCTCTCTAAGGCTGGATGATATTGCTCACCAACATGTGGCATACAAGATTCTAAAACAGCATGACAATTTTATGATTGACTCAGGTAATCATAGCTCTCCTGAGGGAAATCTGCTCTTCAGGCTCACCTCTTCTGTGTTTCTGCCATCCACAATCCCCCGTGGAGGAACCTCAGGCTCTTACACACTCAATTACACTCTACTGATTTATAGTGCCAAACAGCCATTCACATGAGGGCCCTCCATAAACATTACAGGATTATGCCAACTCAAGTGATTGATTCCGGACCTCTTAATGTGCCACCACTCTACACACAATCCTTATATATCCAGTATGATTTCAGTTCATCAAACGAGGCTCCTGATCCACACCTTGCATCTATAGACTTCTAAGAACAAGCCTACAGCTAAAAGAGCCAACTACTGGAGAAAACAACCTATAAATAGAAAGCAGGTGAAACATTACAGGTAACAAAGTTTAGCACTCACTCACAGGAAGCACAATCAGTGTGAAAATCTAATTATTCTGAATGACTAAAAATGTCCTTAAATCATAATCAAAAAAACTAAGGTGGCTATGATCCACCTGGAAAATCTCACCAGAATGTAAGCTCTAATTTAGGTAGTCTGAGATGGGGTCTGAGATTCCACATTCCTAACAAGCTCCCAGGAACTGCTAATGCTGCTCAAAGCTCTGCTACTTAAAGTATGGTAGGGAAACAGCAGTATCAGCATCACCTGGGAGCTTGTTAGACCAGAATACTGAGCCCATGTTAGGTCTAAGGAAAGAGAATCTGCCATTCAACAAGGTCTCAAGTGATGGAAATGCATGGTAGAGAGCTGCTAACACACCATCTTATACTCACTGTTGATCAGAATCACCTGGGACTTTTCTGAATCTGATTCAGTGGGTCTAGGGTATTTCATTGTTCCTATGTTCATCTGTTTTTAGGCATACCCAGACTTAGTGACTGAACAACACAGCCAAAGGTGGCTCTCATGAATAGCCATTGTTGAGAACCAATGAAATTAAAAATACTTAATTGGGGAGCTCTAGGTTGATAGAGCTATGGTTAACGGGTGAGATGAAAATGTCCTAAAATTGATTATGGCAATGATTGTATCACTACATGAATATACTAAAAATCATTGAATTGTATACTTTAAACAGGTCACTTGTACAGTACAGTATGTGAATTATATTTCAATAAAATTATTAAATAAAATTTTAAAACTCTAGTCGCTTTCCTATTTTAAAATAAGTATAAATAACTCCTCCTGAATAACAATGAAATGGAATTATTTCCTATCCTGAACTCTGCCCCAAGAGTGTGAACCTCTTTCAAAAAAACAGAACACAAATGCTTGTATGACCCATCTAGAAACATTAAGTCCTGCTCATTTACTCCTTGGGTTCAATCCTGGTTAAGGTAATGTATATTTTTAAAAGAAAACCTTATTTATCAATTTGGAAAAGTTTACCCTTCACACCCAGTTTCCAGAGTAGTTTCAAATAAATAATTTTCCTTTTGCTTCCCCAACTTAAAATTAATGAGTTAACTAATAAGTTAACAGCGAATTAACTAATTCATTGTACTACATTCTTCCAACTGTTCTATATTTTTGAAAACATTCAAAAAACATGTTAAGGGGACTTCCCTGGTGGTTCGGTAGTTAAGAGTCTGCCCTGCAATGCAGGGAACATGGGTTCAGTCCCTCATTGAGGAACCAAGATCCCACATGCCGTGGGGTAACTAAGCCCATGTCACAACTAGAGAGTCCAGTGATGCAACTATGGAGCCCCAGTGCCACAAATACAGAGTCCAAGCACCACAGCGAAATAGCCCGCATGATGCAAGGAAGATCCTAAGTGCCACAATTAAGATCCAATGCACACAAACAAATAATTTAAAAAACAAATGTTAACAAAAAATATATAAAATGCAAATCTGACCTGGTTTTGAAAAAGCGACTTAAAAAACTCGATAATACACTCAGAAAAATAAAAGAGATGGTAAGTAGCACTAAACTAACAGGAAAGATCACTGTAATATATAAGACACTGTTTACTTACCATCAAAAGGAAAGTACTGTACATATGTAAGTAACAGGCACTATATATTAAGAGAGGCACTCACGGCTTCTGACAGCAGTGGTGTCAAATGCTTGAAACTGCGGGTTTTATATGCTCAAGCCAATGACAGTTCCCAAGTGTGGTCTACTTTCTCTGTTGGATCACCACGGCCTATGTTAGTCATTTTCCCCCAGAACCAGTGCCCTTGTTTAGGGTGCCATGCGTTCATTCTTTATAAAAGGTATATTCTAGATGCATCACTGAACAGATTTTCTAGGACAATATACACTGATTATGGGACATCTTCTGGCATCCTCTACTAAGTGGGAGACCCTCTCTTATGAAATGACTTTCTAGGACCTTCAAAGCAATGGTTAAGGTCACCTTCACAAGTAAGTATGCCTTCCCTTGCCCAAACTCTCCCATAAAAGTTAATGCATTTCATTGGAACTATTGCTGTGTATATATATATACACACACACACATATACCATGTTACATTCTATGGTCTCCTGCATTGCATGCAGATTCTTTACCCTCTGAGCCACCAGAGAAGCCCTATATAGATAACAACAACAAAAAGGTAAATCAATGCCGTTAATACTGACCCTGCCTTGGGTAATAACCCTTGGCTAGTCCCGTTACTTTTTATAGTGAGGAAGTTTACCTTCCTGCTTTTAATACATTTGTTCAATGAACTCTTCAGTTTTCATAGTATTGGGAAAATGATTCTATATCCCAGATCAAAATGAATGGCTTGAATTTTGGACAAAAGATTCCAATTCCAAGGGAGCAATCTGAAAGCCATAGTGATGATACTCAGCATACGGTAGTCAATTCTATCTCAATCCTGAGTGCTGGAAATACTAACTTCCTGAAAGGTTAAGACTCACAGTCTCTGTGAACTTAAATAACTAATTCTTAATGAATTAGCATGTCTTAATTCATAACTTATTTAACAATTTGCTAAAAAAGTTTCAAAAGAAAGGAGAAAAGGCTTACCGAATATTATATATATCCTGAATATTCTTCTCCCCATTGTGACCTTCCTTAACAGCTTGCATTTGTAATAGTTTCATAATGGCTTTTATCAAGCCATGTGTATTCCTGTAAAGACATATAATAGCATGTCAAATGTTATAAAGTGAACAGTCTACTCAGGTACTTAATCCTACCACTTTTGAATAGTTGAATGCTTTCCACCCACAGTGAACAGTAGCCGTCCACATACACCTAGCTTACTCCATAGCAAAGCCAAGAGGCCTGCAAGCTCCCATTCAACACAATGAAAGGAGAAGCGAAGCCAAAGAATCAGACTACCAACCTATCTATCACTTCACTACATATACTTGGGGGAAATCAATCAGGGAAAAGTAAACGTTAGCCCACATAATTGCAGGCAGTGACCACATCAATTACCCACCCTGAATAATCAAGTCCTTCATTTATAAATATTAGCAGACCATGAAAAATAATGAGACAGAAGAAATGGAATGGCCACTAAAAAAAAAAAAAAAAAAAAGTGGGCCAGGGGACCAATCAGAGCAAATAACCCCCATTAAAACAAAGTTAATGGGAGCAGGGAATAGAAATTTAAGTTTTCTCCTTATTCTCTGTAAGAAGCAGCAGGATAATAAATCAGAAAAAATGGCCTGCTTTTTAAAGTTTTTTCCTGTTACTAATGTTTTCTAACTATTAAATATGATTTTATTTCAGCTTTCGTGAGGTAAAACTAACAAAAACAACTGCAATGTAATGTGTACAAAATCATTTACGTGTGCATTTTTAAATGGTTGCCATAATCAAGTTAATGAAGACATATATCACCTCACAGTTATTTTAGTTTTCATTTTTTTGGATAAAATGCTAAATACTCTTAGCAAATTTCAAGTACACAATAAAACATTGTTGACTTTAGTTACTATGCTGTACATTAGATCCTCAGAATTTAATCATAACTGGAAGCTTGTATCTTTTGACCAGCATCTCCCCATTTCTCCTACCCGCCCCTGGCAACCACCATTCTACTCTCTGCTTCTATCTGTTCAATTTCTTTTTTAGATTCCACATATAAGTGGTACCATATGGTATTTATCTTCCTCTGTCTGGGTTATTTCACTTAGCACAATGCCCTCCAGGTTCATCCACGTTGTCACAAATTACCCTGATCTCTTTAAAGTAAGATTCTCCCTGGGAATGAGAAAGAAATCTTAGAAATAAAGATTATTTGCTAAATGAAAAAAAAAACAATATTTTAAAAATCATAGCTGTTAATAATTATGGAGCATCTATTGTACTCTCTTAAGTGCTTAACATGTATTATGTCATTACTATCTAGAAATCACTGTTAACTTTACCGTAGGGCTAACACAAGGCCTGGACTTAATTAATAAAAGTCATTTAGGGCAATTATGTGAGATGTTATTTAGTGTACTCTTTTATGGCATTTAAAGTTTTACAGCTGGTAAATGGTTTGTCCATGCTGTCCAATACAGCAGCCAATGGACACACATGGCTACTGAGCGTTTGTAACACGGCTAATCCACACTGGGATGTGCTGTAGTGTGAAATACATGCTGTATTTTAAAGACTTAGGGGCTTCACTGGTGATCCAGTGGTTAAAGCCTGCCTGCCAATATGGGAGTCATGAGTTTGATCCCTGGTCCAGGAAGATCCCATATGCTACAGGGCAACTAACCTGTGCGCCTCAATAAGAGAAGCCACTGCAGTGGGAAGCCCAGGCCCAGCAAGAAGAGCAGCCCTCACTCGTGGCAACTAGAGAAAGCCCACACATCAAAGAAGACCCAGCAAAGATAAAAATAAACAAACAAGAGGAATAAAATATACTTAAAAGACTGAGAACACAAAATACTGTAAAATATCATATGTAGTTTTTTATATTGATTACATCTTGATTACATATATATTTTTGAAATATGAGGTTACACAAAATAGATTATTAAAGTTAATACCACTGGTTTCTTTTTACTTTTTAATGTGGCTACTAGAAAATTTTGAATTATATATGTGGTTCACACTTGTGGCTCAGAATATATTTCTATTTCACAGTACTGCTAAAGACACTCATGGTTTGTTTCCTAAGTAGATTCTTTGGTGAGCAATGAGGTTTTTCTTGCAGTTGAAGCATTTCCCACAATCTACACAACAGTATGTTTTCTTTTCCATGTGGTTCCTCTTATGACCAGGCAGTGTGCATTCATGAATGAGTGTTTTGTGATAGGCTGTACACAAACATGGTTTCTCTCCTATGTGGATCCTCTGGTAAGAGCGATATCTCAGCACTGCATAAGCCTGTGCCCTAAGATTCCCTTCCCTGTGTTCTTTGCTGTATGTCAAACCGAGGTTCAGCTTTTCTCACATACCCTATATTGGTGTTGAATCAATTCCACTTTGCTTTCACTAAAAATATGGCCAGTAAATCCCACTGTGACTCAGTGAAAATTAAAAAGTAAATTTTTAAAAAACTAGTGGGAAGTACAGTTGTCTTAGAAAGGTCTGATGGCATGGCATCCCCTTGGGAACAGAGGTTCTGTCTTAATTTCTTCCCTCATGACTGCTCAGATTCTTCCAGGAGCCTTCTCTGTTGACACTCTTGAGTTTCTATAGTCCTCTTACTCTAAAGCTTAGGAAGAAGATATCTTAACATCCAAACATTCAGAATAAATTCCTTCTTTACAATTCCTCACAACATTCACTTTTACAGAATGAGACCCATCCTGCAGCTAAGGACCCTGGACTTTAAGAAAAGGTATTTTCCAGTCTATGCTCCAGCTCTTCACAACTCTGCTTACTTTCCTTCACCAAGATCTAGAGATCCTTCAGCATGGAGATCGCAACTGACTCTACCACTGGTTTATCAAGAACCTATTCTGGGTGTGAAGGTCTGACCTCAGTCACACAGAAGCTCCTTGGAGCTTCAGGGGATTCAATTCCTTCAAATATGCAAATTGGCTAAAGCTAACTCATCATGGAGAAGGCAATGGCACCTCACTCCAGTACTCTTGCTTGGTAAATCCCATGGATGGAGGAGCCTGGTAGGCTACAGTCCGCGGGATCACAAAGAGTTGGACACGACTGAGTGACTTCACTTTCACTTTTCACTTTAATGCATTGGAAAAGGAAATGGAAACCCACTCCAGTGTTCTTGCCTGGAGAATACCAGGGACGGGGGAGCCTGGTAGGCTGCCATCTCTGGGGTTGCACAGAGTCGGACACGACTGAAGCAACTTAGCAGCAGCAGCAGCAGCAGCAGCAACTCATCAGGCCTCAGTGATACAATCTTGCTTTTTGAAAGTTAGTCTTTCAAAAACCCTTTAACTCTGACCTAAGCCAGTGCCTAGATTCGACAAGACTATGAAATCTCTGGTCTATACGCATGTTAGACATAGCAGACAAATTCTAATCATCACTGAGCCAGTGAGCAGTTCCAGATTCCTCTGTCTGACTGAGACCTATCACCAGAGGTCTACTGTGGTTTTTTTGCCTTGGTGAGAACAGCACTGTGTGTTCAGAAGTTTCCTTGTCTTCTCATCTTCAATGTTTATGCAACTGACGATCAGCTTTAAAGCTGATTTCAGCTAAAAATAACCCCATTTATATATGGATGAAAGAGAGATGGAAAAAGTCTAGACCTCACCTAGAAACCTCATAAGACCACTCCCTGGGCCTAACGATGAGTTTAAAGGGTACTCATATTAAATGATCAGTATTAATTGAATTTCTGGCTGAATTTCTTCCATGAAATATGAATTCATTAAATAATCCCTTTTTGTATGTAAAACTAAATTGGTTTTCCTTATCTAATAATTTATTTGTCATATGAATAGTTTAAGAGAAGATAGATAATAGACACGATTTTTAACCAACTGGGGTCACTTACTTCTTTGTGAAAGCAGTACAATCACACAGAAAGCACACATCCTATATACATTTAATTCAAGGCATTTCCAAGAACCACTGTGGCCTGTAAATTTTCAGCTTTTTAAATCTTTAAGTTATACCTTGCTTTTATTTGTGGGCCAAGATTTTACAATGTGGATAACTGACTCCGTACTATATTTTAAGCAAGAGTGTAACATGAATAGATTATGAATATTGAAAGATGATGGCATCAATAAATAATGTATAGATACATTCAAGTAGTAACATAGTTGCCTTAAATTCAGTTGAATAATTTCTTAAATTTTTAAATATTTCAAGTGGGCTGAGAGGGATGGATGGTTTCAGATTTTCATTTAAATCCCTGCTTTAATTCTAATTAACTGGGAAATGTTGGGCAAGTCATTTAATGCCTACGAACAAAACACTTAATGCCAACATCCTCATCTGAGCAACTTAGAATCATAATAATGAACCCAATCTTGTGTTGTTTTAAAGAATAAATTAGTGTGTCAGTAAAGTGGTTATTTTTTCAATAAATGAATAATCTAATACTTATACCATTAAGATTGCACTGTTTCTCCCTTTGTAAGGTTATGCAAACAAAAGTGTCAGAGTTCATGAATGCAAAAACCTAGAACATTCCTAAAACTAACTACAGTTAAGTCATAAATGCCTAAATCCTAGCATCTTCCATCTTTCTTCACAAAAACCTCATTCTCTTGTTTTCGAGCCATTGTTACTCTGCATCTGAGATTTGTTGTTACAAAATTCAGTACAGTTCAGTCACTCAGTTGTGTCTGACTCTTTGCAACCCCTTGAACCACAGCACGCCAGGCCTCCCTGTCCATCACCAACTCCTGGAGTTCACACAAGCTCATGCCCATTGAGTTGGCGATGCAATCCAGTAGGAGACAAGAAGAATAAAAGAAAAGCAGGCCCCAGCAAGGGCTGCAAAAGAAATTTAAAATTACTGATAAACTGGATGCTATAAGGCATGACACTCTTGGAACAAGTCTAGAGGGAACAGTTAGTTCATAATCTTGAAAACAAGATATGATCCTGGGGTCAGAAAACTGACCCCAGACTGTTTCTCAACTGGCATCTCAGAGTCACATGTTTTACATATCTGGTAGAAAATCTATAGATAAGAATATTAGTCATAGTTACTGATTTGTTATTGATTACTGTTTCCTAATTACTTAATGGTTAATGATCATTTTGTTCTTTGGCCCCAAAGGCCACATGAATTGTAGTTTAATTCCCTGCACATTCTTTCATTCACGGATGAAAGTATTATAAAGCTGGCTTGGATTCAGTTTCGGCACCTTCACCTTGGAGCAGTGTTGATCCCCTGGTCCTCATTTTTCTCTGAATTCTTGTGTCTCCTTTCTCATTCTCTCGTGTATCACCCGCTTTCGGAAACCCTGCTTGTTGAGCTGGTCTTGACACCATCCAACCATCTTATCCTCTGTCGTCCCCTTCTCCTCCTGCCCTCAATCTTTCCCAGCATCACGGTTTTTTTCAAATGAGTCAGTCTTCACATGAGGTGGCCAAAGTACTGGAGTTTCAGCTTCAACATCAGTCCTTCTAATGAGCACTGAGGACTGATCTCCTTTAGGATGGACTGGTTGGATCTCCTTGCAGTCCAAGGGACTCTCAAGAGTCTTCTCCAACACCACACTTCAAAAGCATCAGTTCTGCGTTCAGCTTTCTTTACAGTCCAACTCTCACATCCATACATGACCACTGGAAAAACCATAGCCTTGACTAGACAGACCTTTGTTGGCAAAGTAATGTCTCTGCTTTTGAATATGCTATCTAGGTTGGTCATAATTTTCCTTCCAAGGAGTAAGCGTCTTTTAATTTCATGGCTGTAATCACTCTCTGCAGTGATTTTGGAGCCCAAAAATATAAAGTCAGCCACTACGTCCACTGTTTCCCCATCTATTTCCCATGAAATGATGGGACCAGATGCAATGATCTTCGTTTTCTGAATGTTGAGCTTTAAGCCAACTTTTTCACTCTCCTCTTTCACTTTCATCCAGAGGCTCTTTAGTTCTTCTTCATTTTCTGCCACAAGGGTGCTGTCATCTGTATATCTGAGGTTATTGATATTTCTCCCGGCAATCTTGATTCCAGCTTGTGCATCATCCAGCCCAGTGTTTCTCATGATGTACTCTGCATAGAAGTTAAATAAGCAGGGTGACAATATACAGCCTTGACAGACTCCTTTTCCTATTTGGAACCAGTCTGTTGTTCCATGTCCAGTTCTAACTGTTGCTTCCTGACTTGCATATACGTTTCTCAAGAGGCAGGTCAGGTGGTCTGGTAATCCCATCTCTTTCAGAATTTTCCAGTTTATTGTGATCCACACAGTCAAAGGCTTTGGCATAGTCAATAAATTAAAAATCTGTAACTGAATTGTATATGACTGCAGAAAGAGGTTACAACAACTTGAAGAGTGCTAAAAATCAAAATAATAAAAGAAAAAACATAGTCATTAGAGAAGCTCAAATCAAAGAAAGGAGAGAAGAAAATTTCAAAGTCTTCAAATTGAAAGGGCTACCAAGGGCTAGGCAAGAGTCTTGAAAAAATTAATTGCTAACATTTCCCAAATCCAAAGATGAAGAAAAAAAAATAGTATGAACTTTCAGTTATAAAATAAAATCTGTAAAATAAAGACTATTAGACTGACATCATATCTAATTTGGCGTAAGATTTCTCATCTGCAATGCTAAATGAAGCAATGCGTGTAGAATTATGAGGGAAAGGTTTATATAACTTAATAAATCTAACCCTCCCAGAATGACTAAGTGTAATGTATGAAGACAAAAGAAATAATTTTCAGACATAATTCTCTGAAAGTTTTTCTTAAAAAGGTTCTCCAGTTAAAAGATAAGGTATAATGATTACACAACTTTGTAAATATACCAAAAACCACTGAAATGTACACTTTATAAAAATGATTTTAATAAATGAATTATACCAAGAAAACTATTTATTTTTTAAGATAAAGTACAAGAAAGAACTGAATAGATCGAAAGATACAGAATACAAAGAACTCTGGTCACCAAGGAATTCCTTGGTGGTCCGATGGGTATGATGCAGTGCTTTCACTGAGGGTTCAGTCCCTGGTTAGGAAACTAAGATGCCACAAGCCACTCAGTGTGGAGAGAAAAAAGAAGAAACTTTGGTCAGAATGAATACCAGAAGAATTTACAATCCAGTCTTTAACATTTTTCAAATGTCACTATAAAGATTAAAGCAACTGTTATTGATGCTTTTGAACTGTGGTGTTGGAGAAGACTCCTGAGAGTCCCTTGGACTGCAAGGAGATCCAACTAGTCTATCCTAAAGGAGATCAGTCCTGGGTGTTCTTTGGAAGGAATGATGCTGAAGCTGAAACTCCAGAACTTTGGCCACCTCATGCGAAGAGTTGACTTATTGGAAAAGACTCTGATGCTGGAAGGGATTGGGGGCAGGAGGAGAACGGGATGACAGAGGATGAGATGGCTGGATGGCATCACTGACTCGATGGACGTGAGTCTGAGTGAACTTTGAGAGTTGGTGATGGACAGGGAGGCCCGGCATGGTGCAATTCATAGGGTCGCAAAGAGTCGGACACGACTGAGCAACTGAACTGAACTAAACTAAGAGAGGTTTTGGAGGGAAAAGTGTAAAAATGACAAAAAAAGGAAGACGACCTGTCATAAAAATTCCAAATCACTTTAGCAAAGTTAGTGGGGAAGGGTTTTGGGGGAAAGAAAACATAAAATTAACATGAGAGATAAACTGAGATTAAATATTACATATATGAGAAATACCCACAAAACAAAAATAAGCAACAACAACAAAAAAATCATATAACAGAAAAGTGAGCAGAGACTATAGATAAGCAGATCACAGAAGAGTAAGATTCATAATATCCAGTGTGGATGAGTGAATGGGGAATAAGTATTTTCAGGTTGAGCATACATTTGTTAAACTTCATGGAGGGCAATTTTGCAGTAATCATAAAAAGTTTAAATGCAGTCTTTTCCCCATAAATTGAGTTCCTAAAAACCTATCATGGGAATTCCCTGGTGGTCCAGTAGTTAAGACTCCACAGTCTCACTGCCAGAGACCCTGGGTTTGATCCCAGGTCAGGGAACTAAGATTCCAAAAGCCTTGAGGCACACCCCCAAAAAAATGACCTATCATATAGAAATACCCTTACATATACCCAAAAGAAGATCCATTTGTTAGCTTAAAGAAATGGAAGAAGAAAACTACATTTTACAAAGGAGAAATATTTAAAATAAGATATAATCATATAAAAAAATCACATCATAAAATATGATATAATCATATAAAGTAGTTTGCAGCTATTAATAAAGATGCAAACAGATCTATGAAAAGGCATCCCAACATATATTAAGTGAAAAAAAAAACAAGTTTTAGAACACTATACATATGAATAGAATATCCAATTTGAAAATACTTGAAGTGTATGGGGCTATAAGTAAAGTATGGGCTTTTTTTATAGGTCTAGAAATGGGGCTCCAGTTTCACTGGAATTAGCTGGTCCCTGATTCTGTGTGCCTGGATCTGATTTCAGATCACCCTATCTTTCCCAAGATTGTTGGATGGCATTGCCAACTCAATGGACATGAGTTTGGGCAAGTTCCAAGTGACGGTGAAGGACAGGGAAGCCTGGGATACTGCAGTCCATGGGGTTGCCAAGAGTTGGATACAACTGAGGGACTGAACAACAACTTTCCCTATACTCTAGAGGAAACAAAGATCAATATTTGGAGGAATCTCTAAGCCACTCTACACGCCTTAAGCCTTTCTAGTACTGTCACTTTCTAGTTCTACCAGGGCCCAACAAGAAAATGAATTTTTAAAAAGAAGAAAAGAAAGAGAGAAATGATAAAAGGAAAAATTTTACCACTTACTACTTTTACTACCTGCAAGTGCCATTGCTTGAGTTTTCAAAAAGTATGTATTACTTCTATTTTCCTAAATAGTGAAAAAAGCAGGGGTGAAATTTATAATCTCAAGGTGAGGTGGAACTCACTGAACACAAATAGAAGATTAAACCTCATCTCCTAGATAGACAGTATGAGCAGGAATTTAAATAAACAATGAAAGAGCTCAGTATCATTTATTGAGAACCTGCCTTCAGTCACAGTTTAGCATCGACATAAAAACATGCTAATTTGAGGAATAGACCTCTGAGAACAGTATCAGGATCTGAAATTAACCCTGAGACAAGCAGGCTGGCTGTGTATGAGATACACAGAAAGTTATTTTAAAAATACAAGAGAAGACTTTAATCAATGCAGAAGAGATCTGTTTAGATAGAACAACTAACTTGTTCATAGCACAATGTGTTCAGGGGATGTCACTACCATAAAAGGGCTTATCCAACTGCCTACTAGATATTCCCACTTTGGTGTCTAAATTGTGCCTTAAATCTAATATGTCCAAAACCAGACTCATGCTCTTCCCACACGCCTGGTCTTCTAATGTTTCCTATCTACCTGTCAGGGAAGCCAGAAATCAAGGAATCACGTTTGATATATTCCCTTCAGTCATTCTTTTATTCAATCTACCTCAAATGCTTCATCCCCTAAATATCTCACAAATCTGTCTATTTCCCCTTCAGCTCCAGGCAGCAACCATCACCCCCCACCTGAACTGTAGTAATAGCCACCTAAATCCAGCTCCCTGTACCACTCTAACTGCCTAGCCAGAAGCCAGCACTTTCAATGTCATGTTCACACTGCAGCCAGAATGGTCTTCTGGAATCACTGATACTCAGCAGATAAAAACACTTCAACAGATTCCCTCTGCACTCAGGATAAAGACCCAAATCCTCTAGAGTAGCCAGCATGGCCTGCATTGTCTGACTCCTGCCCTTATCCCCGGCTTCATCTCAAACCACTCTCTGCATAACGTTGGCATTTTTTAGGCCTTACTAAGAAGTCATCTCCCTCCCACCATAGGGACCTACCACACGCTACTTCCTATAACTGGAAAAGTCTATCCTCTTCTATTTCCCGAGATAAAATTTTATTTATGCCTCAGTCTCATGTTGAGTCACTTCATCAGGGAAGCCTTCCTTGACCTCCATGACAAGGTCGAACTCTCACGTTAAAGGCACAACCAGCAGAGGCTACTCTGTCTGAATGCAGTTGAAGATATAATTGTACGACTATGTGATTATGGCATCTCTCTAAACGCAATGAATACATCTGCTTTCCTCACCATGATCTCACAGCACCTAGCACAGGCATACAAGAGATATTCAATAAGTGTTTAATTAGTACATGAATAGGTGGATGGATGGAAGACAGCTAAAGTATTATTTTACTTGGATTCAGAAGTGACCTCTGAAGGTAATTTCTAGTTCTATACTTATGTGATCTTACATGTGCACACTGAAACTGCAGTATCTTATATCTATATAATTATAAAGTTCATTATTTGTGTGCATGCCCAGTCGTTCAGTCATGTTCAACTCTTTGCGACCCCGTGGACTGTAACCCATCAGGCTCCTCTGTCCATGGGATTTCCCAGGCAAGAATATTGGAGGGGGTTACCATTTCCTCCTCCAGGGGATCTTTCCCAATCCAGGGATCAAACCCACGTCTCCTGCACAGAAGGTGGATTCTTTACTGCTAAGCCACTGGGGAAGCCCAAAGTTCTTAGTTTATTACTAAATAGGCTAACATGAATGATATTACTAGCTATGGTTATAGTTCTTTCTGGGATTGTACACTTAGCAAATGAGGGAATCATAAATACTGGAAAGATAAAATCAATATAATATCCTTTACATTATCAAGCAATGAAGAAACCCTGTTTGGGGAAGGAAGGCAGGGGATTTTTCTTGGGAGTTTTTGTTTGTTTTAAAATACATCTTAAGCCACATAGCTTTAACGTTAAAACCAACTTAAGACTCCTGACAGAATAAGTAAAGTACAAGAAATATTCAGCACAGTCAACAGAGTTTTAATTCCTATGTTGATGACTGCCCACCACGCAGCCAAGTTCAATACACTATAAATTAACACCTAAGAGAATCTTACGAGTATTAAACGGTTCCTGTGACTTAAGATCCAGAGAAGGCAATGGCAACCCACTCCAGTACTCTCGCCTGGAGAAACCCATGGATGGAGGAGCCTGGTAGGCTGTAGTCCATGGGGTCATGAAGAGTCAGACATGACTGAGCCACTTGACTTTCACTTTTCACTTTCATGCATTGGAGAATGAAATGGCAACCCACTCCAGTGTTCTTGCCTGAAGAATCCCAGGGATGGCGGAGCCTGGTGGGCTGCCGTCTGTGGGGTCCCACAGAGTCAGACATAATTGAAGCAACTTAGCAGCAGCAGCAGCAGTAACTTATGATCAGAGCAGCTGAAAGGGGTCTTTGGAGGATGCTAGTTTTTTCACCCTCTTCCCTCTTAATTCATTTGTTATATATGAAAATCATTAAGTAGCAATAGGACTTTTGAATAATTTCTAATAAAATTTCTTCCTCACTCTCCCTTTACCTTATCTCTCTCTCAAGCTGCTTCTAAAAGAGTGGGTCTAAAATAAACGCAAAATAGTGAAAAGATAATAAAGGCTCAAAATATAATTTTTTAAAAGGGACAGAGGATGGAAATACATCAATTATCTTTAAATCCATGAGCTCATTGTGATTTTTATAAAATAAAATCTAATTGTTCGACACTGATGGATGTTTTTAAAAACTGATATTCTGAAGTTTAGCTAATAAAAAGAAAAAAATCTTACCTCTCCTATACAAACTGTACTACTGGGTAACCAGATAGTACATATGGGGAAAGTTCTCTTTATAGCAATATTTCAAATAATAAGCAAAAAGAAAAAAAACAATTAGAAACTCACTATTTTGAAACTCCTAATGAATTAATCAATCTAGCCATTAAGCACGGACAGCTAACATCACCAAAAGAGAAAATAAAGGGCTGTTATGTCCCTTTGGATGGAAGAACAGATTACCATCTATGTAGAAGTCTTCCCTCCTCAGACACTCCCTGTCAACAATAACAAAAATTGAACTTAAATCTCATCAAATTTCTAGAGTACACTTTTAATTTCTAGGAAATACAGAGAAATAAAGTACACCACGCGGAAGCAGTCAGCAAAATTCACACTGTGGGAATCACTGCAAACAACCAAGATTTTTCAATAAATGTAAGAAAGAGACAGAGAAAGATGGAGAGATGCGAAGCAGAGAGCCTATAGGTTAAGAGAGATATTAAAGACATAACAACTAATTCTTATTTGGATGGTTATTCCAACAAATTGTTTTTAAAAAAATTATGAGGCAATTAGAAAACTGAATACTGGCTAGATATTTTAAAATTACACACATACATATATCCAGGTATAATATTACTAATGTTTTTATTTTTAAAAACATATACACTTAATATTTACAGAAGAAATTACATAATATCTGGGATTTTCTACAAAAGAATATGGCAGGAGGGAATTATGGAGGAGCAGGACTGGCCATGAGCGGAAAGTTGTAAGGCTGAGTAATAGGAACATGAGGGTTCATAACACTCTTCTACTTATTTTTGAAATTTTCTACAGAAAGCTTTTAAAATCAGAGTTCCTCTTTGTAACACCTATTTTTTCTAAAATGTTCCTGTGTGTGTGTGTGTGTGTGTGTGTGTGTGTGTCACAGTCCAAGCTAGATTCCTTCCTTTACCTTCCTTCCCTTGGCAACCAAGTCAACGGCTATTTCTATATTACTCTGTTTGGAGAGATGATATATGCTTTCAAAACAATATTCCAGAGGATGGTTATATTGATGACGATGATGGAAAACATGGTGTCATCCTGCCATCACAACAAAACAATTATGTTATCTTTGACAATTGCTCTCCATCCACTCAATTGCTACTCCCTCTCCTGCAGTCAGAGCAACACAGATAGAATATCATTACCTATGCTTAAATACAATAATGTTTCAAAGCTAGAGCTGAGAAGCTGACAGATACCTATTTCCAAAGTTATGGCTTTCCCCCAAGTTCAATCTTCAGTAACAGTGTCCCAGTCTCCTCTCTGTTTTGAGAATTACCACTCCTTCTCCCTTCATATGGTTACTACAGAAGGGATCCTAGCATGCAAATATTTACAGAATAAAGACACAGCCAGTAAAGGGTAAATTGTCATCTTCCCAGGTGGCGCTAGTGGTAAAGAACTGCCAATACAGGAGACAGAAGAGATGCAGGATCAGATTCCTGGGTCGGGAGGATCTCCTGAAGAAGGGAATGGCAACCCACTCTAGTATTCCTGCCTGGAGAATCCCATGGACAGAAGATCCTGGTGGGCTATAGTACATAGGTCACAAAGAGCCAGACACGACTGAAGGGACTTAGCATGCAAGCAAATGTATATCTAAGTCCTAATCTCAATTCCTATGCATGTAACTTTACTTGGAAATAAGGTCTTCGCAGATGTAACTAAGGATCTTGAGATGCAATCATCCTGGGTGGGCCTTCAGTCCAATGACTGGTATCCTTATCAGAGACAGGAAAGAGAGATTTGAAACACAGAGGCACAGAGAAGAAGGTCATGAAAAGTCAGAAGCAGAGACTGCAACTGCACAGCCACAAGTCTAAAAATGTCAAGGGTTGCCAGCAGCCACCAGAAGCCATGAAAGAGGCATGGAACAGACCCATCCAGCCTCCAGAAGGAACCAGTCCTGATGACACTTTGGTTTGGGGTTTCTGGCCTTCAGAATTATGGAATAACAAGTTTCTGTTGCTTTAAGTTTGTAGTCATTTGTTACAGCACTCCTAGAGAACTAATAATACACAGCCCTTGGCAGAACCAACTGGTCCAGGAGCAAACATCTCAAACATGCTGGTCCTGGGAAACCTGCTAACTGTGGTCAAGAAATTTCAACCTCAGTCTGGCTATCTCTTACAGATAAGATATGTCAGCCCAGGAGGCAGGTGGTGCTCTGTAACTAGAGAGTAGAGAAATCCGTCTGCAGCAAGAGAGAAAAGATACATAGCCTGTGTCTCTAATTTGCATCTGAAGCCCAGGTACATTCCTCTTAAGTCCCATGGGATATCCCTTTAGGAAAATAAAATCACCCTTTTATGCTCGAAGGATTACAAACGAGTTTCTGTAACTTGTAGCCCACAGAGTCCTGTCATATTCAAGAACCTGTTGCCAAAAGCACTTTAGTAAAGATTGACTGGAACAAGTCCCTCCTTGGGTAGCTACCAAAACAAGTTGAAATGACTCATGAATCCTCTGTGCTTTGCTGTGCTTTAGTCGCTCAGTCGTGTCCAATTCTTTGCGACCCCAGGGACTGCAGTCCGCCAGGCTTCTCCATCCATGGAGATTCTCCAGGCAAGAATACTGGAGTGGGTGACCAGGCCCTCCTCCAGGGTGTCTTCCCAACCCTGGGATTCAACTCAGGTCTCCTGCATAGCAGGAAGATTCTTTACCATCTGAGCCACCAGGGAACCCCAAGAATACTGGAGTGGGTAGCCTATCCCTTCTCCAGGGGATCTTCCCGTCCCAGGAATCGAACCAGGGTTTCCTGCATTATAGGCTGACTCTTTACCAGCTAAGCTACCAGGGAAACCCCATGAACTCTCTAAGAGGGAGCAAAGGAAACTTCAGGCTTGAGCTACAAGCACAGTGATAAGAAACAATGCAAAAGGAAGCTCAGTTTGAAAAAAGAACCCTTGTTGGTGGGAAAATAAATTGGTACAACCACTATGGAGAAGAGTATGGAGGTTCCTTAAGAAACTAAAAATAGAGCTACCACATGATCCAACAATCACTCTTGGGCATTTATCTGGAACATAATTTGAAAAGATACATGCACCCCAATGTTCACAGCAGCACTATTAACAATAGCTAAGACATGGAAGCAACCTAAGTGTCAACCAAAAGATGAATGGATAAAGAAGATGTCATACATATATATAAAGGGAATAATCAACCATTAAAAGAATGAAATAACGCCACCTGCTATAACATGATAGGCCTACAGATTATGAAAGTGAAGTGAATCAGACAGACAAAGACAAATATATGATATTGCTTATACGTGCAATCTAAAAAAAAACAAAAACAAAAGCAAATGAATTACTTTACAAAACAGAAACAGACTCACAGACAGAAAACAAACTTATGGTTACCAAAGGAGGCAGTAGGAATAAATAAGGAGTTTGATTAACACACGCATACTACTATTTATAAAATACTATTTATAAGACCCATAAGGACCTACTGTATAGCACAGGGAAGCATAGCCAATATCTTGTAATAACCTATAATAAAAGAGAATATTAAAGACAAAATATATATATATAACTGAATCATTTTGCTATACAGATGAAACTAATATAAATAACTATTTTTTTAATTTTTTAAAAAGGAAGTTTAATTTTCACTGGCATAAGAGCTAAACCCAGATCTCATCATAAAAGGGAGTGTAGGCCAATAATGATGCTGAATATTCCAGAAAAAAGAAAAAGAAAAGAAAAATTTCTTGGTCAAGCTGTACAGATTATACTAATCAAAACCACACATAAAAATTGTTCTTCCCTAGGTAAATATAGCATAATTACTATTGTGTATATGAATACCATGTCTCAGGTTTCCTTTGTCTGGGGTTTATTTGATTATAGCATTAAACACTGTACTTATGTATGCAAGCATACATAAATACCATATGCTCCCCTCTCCTTTTGAAAAGACTACAATTAATGCTTGGTTCTTTATTTTCAAAACATCCAAAATATAAGGTGCAAGAAAGTACCCATACAAATTTTTTGACCAAGGATGAGAATAACAGAAGTTTGTGTTGAAGAGAATTACACAAACATTCCAAAAGAGAGCATCCCTGGCTATCATGGGAGAAAATGGTACAAATGTAGCCAAGTCTTTTTTTAACTAAAAAGGGTAAGTGGTCAGCCTTAAATACAGTATGTCCTAGCAAATAAGTGTTAAACACTAGATTAATGATCAAGTCATTTCCTATATTTGTTATAAAATTATATGAGAAAAAAAAAGCCAGGAAGAGAGGTAAGAAATTTTAAAAAGTTCTGGGAAACCCAAGGTTGAATAAATAACAAAAAATGATATTTCTTTCGAAAAAATTTTAAGTAATATAATGTTACTGAGATTTTGCTTCAGAAAGTTCTGCATATTTATTTATCTTCTAAGTACCAGAAAACAGCCAGATTTCTTCTGTAACATTTTCCCATTATAAAAGAAGTATCGTATATTTCTGTAGTCACTTTTTAAAATCACCTAAAAACATCTTCGCATAAACACGTGACTCTTATAATGGAAGATTTTTTTGACAAACAAAGCCTTCAACCAGGTCAGCTAACTTAACAAAAAATAGGGCAGAATGTCCTAGATGAGGAAAGTGGCTGGAATTACTTTTCTGATTATGAGCTGCAAGTTTAAAGAGATTCTGTAAGTTTAGAGAAAGAAAAAGGATTTGAAAAAGGCAAGGAGAGCATCTGAAAACAAGTTAAAAGGCTTAAGGAATACTTGAAAGACAAGATGAGGAAGTAGCCCTGAACCAGGAATTATGTCATTTTCAGATAAGAGTTAAAATTAAATGAACAATGACACCAACGTAGATATAAACCCTGAAACCATCTCAAAGTCACAAAAATTCTCTGACTCCCTGGCTTCAAATAAGCATGCTAACCATGACTGTCTTCCTCAATCTTGGGAAACCTCAAAAAGGCATCCTTCTTTAGCTCTTCTCCTGCCAAATAAAATAAAGCTAAATAATATAGAAAAGCTTCTATAATACAAGGTACGAATGTAGTAGTCTTCTTGGTTGCTAACCATTTCCTGAGTACTGATGAGTACTCAGACACTCAGTCGCACCCAACTCTTTTATGACCCCATGGACTGTAGCCGGCCAGGCTCCTCTGTCCATGGGATTTCCCAGGCATGTATATTGGAGTGGGTTGCCATTTCCTCCTCCAGGGAATCTTCTCGACCCAGGGATTGAACCATTTCTTACACGATAACAAAGCAATTAAGTTTCCCAAGGAACAGGGTCATCAACAAAAGAGAAGACCCTGAGAGACAAGAATTTTTTCATTAAATTGCCCAAAGTCTTAACTCCAATTAGTTCTCAAAATCATTTTTAACCAAACTAGAACTTCATCAGTCCATGATCCAAGACTCACTGGATCCAGCAGCTTTAGCCAGGCATTTTAAACATCTCATTTGAGATTTACTAAATAGTAGCTTTAAGGAGTCTCAGAAAATAGACTTTCATCTCTCACACCTTCATGCACTTTATTTTTCCCCCAAATATATAAATTACAGGTTCCTCTCCTATTTGAATGCACAAAAGAGAACACAAATCAAGTGCTAGTTTATCTAGAGCATTAACATCCTACCAAACACATTTTTTGAAAGAAGGGGTAGGGGGTCGGGGAAGCAGTTGAACTAAAATTACAGGCTGTCATGATATCTCAATATCGAAAACTAAATACCTGGTTCCATAGGAGAGTATGGTTTTTATTCACAATCCTGTTACTAAGCAACTGCAACAATGGCTGCATGAAGCTTTCTAGAAGTTAGCACAGTTAAGTGATCTAAGGAAAGAAAAACAGGGAAACTCCTTGCTTATGGGAATCTTTATATTAGGATGAACTCAATGTAAAAACAAAAACTAACAAAACCAAAAACAACCTAAACTTAAAACAAGCAGTTCCTTAAAGGACAAGAAAAGTACATGCTACCACATATCATTCACTTTATTTTAATTTTATCTAACTTCAAAATTCACATTTAACTGCTGATAATAATTTCCTTACTGTGTTTCCTTTGTAGTCCCCTTCTTTCCTTCACCCTCCCTAGGAAATAATTTTTTTCAATTTCCTTGCTGATTAAAAGAACATTTTGGACCTCTTGTGTCCATTTCTTTGTTTACAGAAGCTATAAAAACTAGTTTACAATTGTTTCATGTTGCCTCCGCTTTGAACCCCAGAGTGCTCTTGGACATCAGACTATTTCTTTGAAGGGAACAGTCTCTCAAACAGAGCCAGACACTTTCCCAGCCACTCCCTGAATTTTAGACAACCAGAGCTTTACAAATGTCAAGTCTCTTTTCAAAGTTAGACTATACAATGTAGCAGGCTCCAGACCAATGCTTCTCAAATTGTGGGTTGGATCTGGAGGGGGGGGGGTGAGAGGGAGAGGAGTGGAAGAGGGGGAAGCTTTTCATACATGTTGCAGGGGAATTTTACAGACTAGATCTGCAAAGGGGCTTCCCTGGTGGCTCAGATGGCAAAGAATCTGCCCACAATGCGCAAGACCCAGGTTGGATCCCTGGGTCAGGAAGATCCCCTAGAGAAGGGAATGGCTACCCACTCCAATACTCCAGCCTGGAGAATTCCATAGACAAAAGAAAAAAAGAGCCAAGGAGTAGGTTAAAACAGAGGAAGAACCACACTGACTTGTCCCTCCAACTTCTCTTACAGCTCTCAACATTTAATGCTGAGAGAGCTCCAGAAGCTACATCGTCTAAATGTCTATTTCATAGAAGGATGCTGCTTCTCCCTCCTTCCTTCCCTTCCTCTGTCTCTCTCTCTCCCCCCGCCCACTGCCCTCCCTTCTCCCTCTCTCCCCTTCTCTCGCTGTCCCTCTGAAGAATGCTAGGCAGACAAAATGAAAAAATAACAGTTTTACACTCATTCTTCTACATCAAAGCTGAGCAATCTTTGTGTGGTTCTGTGCCCAAGATACCTCTGCATTGCAATAAATCTCTATTTCAAAAACAGAAAGCCAGAGACAAGCAGAAATTTAAACACTGGAAACAGAAGATCCAAAATGTCTCAGCCAAGAACCACAGGGAAATGACAAAGTCATTTCTGCTTTTAGATCCCAAAGATAAAAACAGTTTTCTGTCTCAGAAGATTCCCTGAGGAGCATTTGGAAGAGCCGGCTGTGTGGGTTCCCTGTTTGTAATTAAATTTAACCTAATTTCTTAAATTTAATTCTCATTTTGTTTTTTTTTAAGCTGTAAACAATGCAGAATATAGTCTTTGTAATCACTGTAAACCACAAAGCTGTGCTACTTGAAATAAAACAAAGAAAGAAAATTCTTCACAAATAATCATTATGTCTACTGGCAAGAATAAAGAAAACCTAGCAGTTTTATAACACATTTCATGATCAAATTGATGCAAAAGTTAAATTGGTCAGCTTCAGAATCTACTCTGTCTACATCTCCTGTGGCGACCAATATGGACAACATGAATACTCTAATAAACTATAAAAAAAACTTTTCAGTTCAGTTCAGTTCAGTCGCTCAGTCATGTCCGACTCTTTGCGACCCCATGAATTGCAGCACGCCAGGCCTCCCTGCCCATCACCAACTCCCGGAGTTCACTCAGACTCGCGTCCATCGAGTCAGTGGTGCCATCCAGCCATCTCATCCTCGGTTGTCCCCTTTTCCTCCTGCCCCTAATCCCTCCCAGCATCAAAGTCTTTTCCAATGAGTCAACTCTTCACATGAGGTGGCCAAAGTACTGGAGTTTCAACTTCAGCATCATTCCTTCCAAAGAAATCCCAGGGCTGATCTCCTTCAGAATCGACTGGTTAGATCTCCTTGCAGTCCAAGGGACTCTCACGAGTCTTCTCCAACACCACAGTTCAAAAGCATCAATTCTTCAGCGCTCAGCCTTCTTCACAGTCCAACTCTCACATCCATACATACATGACTACTGGGAAAACCATAGCCTTGACTAGACAGACCTTAGTCGGCAAAGTAATGTCTCTGCTTTTGAATATACTATCTAGGTTGGTCATAACTTTTCTTCCAAGGAGTAAGCGTCTTTTAATTTCATGGCTGCAATCACCATCTGCAGTGATTTTGGAGCCCAAAATAATAAAGTCTGACACTCTTTCCACTGTTTCCCCATCTATTTCCCATGGAGTGATGGGACCGGATGCCATGATCTTGGTTTTCTGAATGTTGAGCGTTAAGTCAACTTTTTCATTCTCCTCTTTCCACTTTCATCAAGAGGCTTTTAGTTCCTCTTCACTTTCTGCCATAAGGGTGGTGTCATCTGCATATCTGAGGTTATTGATATTTCTCCTGGCAATCTTGATTCCAGCTTGTGTTTCTTCCAGTCCAGCGTTTCTCATGATGTACTCTGCATATAAGTTAAATAAGCAGGGTGACAATATACAGCCTTGACGTACTCCTTTTCCTATTTGGAACCACTCTGTTGTTCCATGTCCAGTTCTAACTATTGCTTCCTGGCCTGCATACAGATTTCTCAAGAGGCAGGTTTGGTGGTCTGGTATTCCCATCTCTTTCAGAATTTTCCACAGTTTATTATGATCCACACAGTCAAAGGCTTTGGCATACTTTTAAAACAGCTAAAAACTTATTTTCTGTCTTTTTCTTTGTGTGCATGCCCACACACACATGCACACATGTGTGCACACTTGAACAAATGGTTTTTTTCTGTTGTCATTGTTCAGTTGCTCAGTCATGTCTGACTCATTGGGAAGCCCATGGACTGCAGCACGCTGGGCTTCTCTGTCCTTCACCATCCCCTGGAGCTTGCTCAAACTCATGTCCATTGAGTTGGTGATGCCATCCAACCATCTAGTCCTCTGTCATCCCCTTTTCCTCTTGCCCTCAATCTTTCCCAGCATCAGAGTCTTTTCCAATGAGTCAGCTGTTCACATCAGGTAGCCAAAGGATTGGAGCATCAAAGCTTCAGCATCAGTCCTTCCAATGAATATTCAGGGTTGATTTCCTTTAGGATTGAATGGTTTGATCTCCTTGCTGTTCAAGGACTCTCAAGAGTCTTCTCCAGCACCACAGTTCGAAAGCAGCAATTCTTTGGCACTTATCCTTCTTTATGGTCCGACTCTCATATCTAAATATTTTTTAGAAGGATCCTATTGTACAATCACAAAAATATCAGTTTTGAGGGGGCTTTTAAAAGGTTAAGTTTTAATGTGTCTCTCTTTATGTAATTTATTGGTTGTCCTTAAATAAGCCACCAAGAATTTGCCTCAGTCATTTTTTCAAATGTGGATAGCAGTATTAGTTCCTCCCTAAATAGCTTTCACCTTAAATTTACAACATTAGAACCTCCTTGCACTATGTAGTTGTATTGTTTATATCCAAAAGTAAGACTATCAGCATCTTAAAGGGGCCAGGGGAACGTCTCTAAGAGATAATCGGAGCAAGTTAGATTACACCTTTAATTCAAGAATGTCTTATTAGAAAATGATAAGATGCTTCTAATGTCTCGTTAGAAAATGGCATGGGCCATCCTTTGCACATCAGTCTAAGTCCATCATCACTGCTGGAAACTGGAAAGCAGAAGTTTTGCTGATAGAGGATCAACATGCCATCTCTATATATTAAAATTTGTCAATAATATTAGGTTTTTAATTTAAAAATATACTTTTGAATTAGCAACATATTCACATAGTTAAATAGGCTTCCTGGTGGCTCAGATAGTAAAGCATCTGCCTGCAGTGTGGGAGATCTGGGTTCAATCCCTGGGTCGGAAAGATCCCTTGGAGAAGGAAATGGCAACCCACTCCAGCACTCTTGCCTGGAAAATCCCATGGACAGAGGAACCTGGCAGGCTACAGTCCATGGGGTTGCAAAGAGTCGGACACAACTGAGCAGATTGACTCACAGAGTTAAAAATTCAAAAAGGCATATGAGGCAAATATTCCGGCTTTCCTCTGTATCTCATTTTTTCCCCTCAGAGGTAAAAGTCTTACCAGGTCTTATTTATCCTTTTAAAGATACTGTATGCACATGTCACTGAAAATTTATAGGTACATGTGTTTTCTTTAAAAATAAAGAAGTAGCCTACTAGACATAGTATTCTTTTTCATTTTTAGTGAAAAAATATATCTTGGCCATCATTCCTTATTTTTCCAGCTGTATAATATTCCACTGTATCAATATGCCATAATTTACCAGTTTCCTATTATTTTCAATCATAGGCAGTGCTTCAGTGAGTAATTTTAAACATAAGGTTATCATTAGTTTTCAAGAGTCTTTGGAAATATGGCCAAAATATAGAAGAAAGCTTTGGATTTTATTGTACGCAAATATAGGAACTTTAACAATTGAAGGATCCTGAAAAAAAATTTTTTGTTTGTTTCTTAGAGTATTCATATTGTCTAAATTGGTAGCCATAGGAGATATAGACAGAGTAATTCTGAAACTAACCAATTTAAATTTTGCATCAATTTGATCAAATCTTTATTCAGAATGATCTGATTATCTATCAACTGTCAAAGACTGTGCTAGAGACAAAAATACAGGTTAAAAATATTGTGAAACATATTGTGAAAGAGCAAGTAGCCCAGCTGAAAGGGGGGAAGTATCTAGGTAGAAGAGCTGATATCTGAGCTGAGCTTTGAAGTATGAAGAAGAGATTTCAGAAAAGAAGGGGAAGGAACATTACATGCAGAAATACAGTGTGCACAGGTGTCAGAACAGGGATCAGGTATGTATGGCTAACAGGACTGTTCATGGCAGAAAACGCAGGTTGAACAGAAAGTGGGAACTAGTTTGGGAAGGGCATGTATACCATACTAAAGGGCTTGAACTTATAAACGTAGACTAAAAACACTATATGCAGACTATACAGAAAAATCAAGGTTCCAAAAAGTTCCAAAAATATGATCTAAGGGAACAAAATAAGAAGAAAGGTTAAAAGGCCAGAGGTTGATGGCTATTAAACACATGAAAAGATGTTCAACATTGCTCATTATTTGTCTGCTCACTTGCTCAGCTGCGTTTGACTCCTTGAGACCCCATGGACTGCAATCCCCCAGGCTCCTCTGTCCATGTAATTTTCCAGGCAGGAATACTGGAGTGGGTTGCCAGTTCCTATTCCAGGGGATCTTCCTGACCCAGGGATCAAACCCACATCTCTTTGACTCCTGCATTTTCAGGCAGGTTCTTTACCACTAGCACCACCTGGGAAGGTATTCACTCATTATTAGAGAAATGCAAACAAAAACTATAATGAGGTATCATCTCACACCAGTACCAGTCAGAACGGTCATTATCAAAAAGTCTACAAATTATAAATGCTAGAGGGGGTGTGGAAAAAGAGAACCCTCTTGCACTGTTGGTGGGAATGCAAATTGCTACAGCCACTATGGAGAACAGTATGGAGATTGCTTTATAAACTCCAAACAAAGCTAGCATACAACCCAGCAATCCCACTACTGGGCATATACTCCAAGGAGACCAGAACTGAAAAAGATATATGTACCCCAGTGTTCACTGCAACACTATTTACAATAGTATGACCTGGAAGCAGTCTAGATGTCCATCAACAGATGAATGGATAAGAAAGTTATGGCACATATACACAATGGAATGTTACTCAGCTATAAAAAGGAACACATTTGAGTCAGCTAATGAGGTGGATGAACCTAGAGCCTATTGCACAGTGTGAAGTAAATCAGAAAGAGAAAGACAAATGTCATACGTTAACACATATATGTAGAATTTAGAAAAATAGTACTGACAATCCTACTTGCAGGGCAGCAAAGGAGACACAGACATTTTGGACACAGAGGGGAAAGGAGAGGGTTGGATTACATGAGCAAATAGCACTGAAACCTATACATCACCACATGTAAAACAGGCAGCCCATAGGAATTTGCTGATTGATACAGGGAACCCAAACCCAGTGCTCTGTGATAATCTAGAGGGGTGAGATGGGGAGGGGTGAAAGGGGGGTTCAAGAGGGAGGGGACATTTGTACACCTAATGCTGATTTATGTTGATGTATGGTAAAAACCATCACAATATTGTAAAGTAATTAACCTCTAATTTTAAAAAATAAAATATATATTTTAAAAGGCCAGAGGTTATTTAATTCAATAGACCTCAAGTCCAGGAAGGCCCTAACCAAAGACTGACAATGACAGCTATATTCCATCTCCACCGAAGGCAGAAAAAAAGATCAAGTATTCAGTTCTGGGTTTCCTTGGTGGCTGAATCAGCAAAGAATCTCCCTGCCAAGCCGGAGACGCAGGATCAATCCCTAGGTCAGGAAGATCCCCTGGAGAAGGGAAGGGCAACCCACCCCAGTATTCTTTCCAGGGAAATCCCAGAGAAGAGAAACCCCC
This sequence comes from Nanger dama, assembly GCA_917880005.1. Classification (NCBI taxonomy): domain Eukaryota; kingdom Metazoa; phylum Chordata; class Mammalia; order Artiodactyla; family Bovidae; genus Nanger; species Nanger dama. The sequence continues at coordinate 556,780 of CAKJTW010000017.1, forward strand.
AGTCCACCAGGGGGTTGCAAAGAGTTGGACACAACCGCAACTAAACAGTGGCAGCAGTGAAGCAGCAGCAGTGAATGGAATAAATATGGTCAAACCAAACAAATTCAAAAAACTAAACATTATTTACTTCACATAATCAGGGGAAGGTATGTCTAAATCACAAAATGCTTTTAAAGAAATCGATGCCATTATTTTCTAATGTATGCACTGATGTTAAAGGCTGACCAAGGCTAACAGGGTATCAACTTTACCACTGTGGAATGAGTATTGCTCATGGGCAATCTCCTTTCTTAAAATAAGTCAGGAAATTACACTGCAAACTGTGAGTTATGAACTTGGCTATTCATTAAAAAGAACAATAACACTTTCAAGCAGAGTCTGAAAACTTAAGTACAGCAAAATGACCACAAATGCCCAAATTTTCAGAGCTTAATTTAGCATGTTTTCACCACATATGAAATATCAACTGTATGACATTTTTAGGGAAAGAACAATAACTAGTAAGTAGAATGAATGGTGAACCTTAATGGCAAATCAGTGAATTTTTGTCTAAAAATTTAAACTATTAACTGATCAAATATGAAGGAAAAGAGCACCTGGTTGATGGAATCAGGTTGAGAATCCCATTGAGAACATAGCTGAACTCCGCGTGATCCTGGAGCGACAAGGGCCACCAGACCCTCGCAGCAAGCTGTTCGAACCACGACATTATCGCTGCAACACTTCTCCCACAGCAAGTTCAAGGCAGGAGTCTGAAATCAAACCAGTGATTAAAACACACGACTGATGACTATCAAATGCATACACAGCCCTGGCAGCTCATCAAAGTGTGATTTGTTCACCGTAGGCTGACTTTCCTCTACAAAAATGATGCTGTGTCATACCCTGTGTAGGATACACTGGAGCTCGTTTTCCAAGAGAGGCAGTGGATATATTCTGATATAGTAACTCTCTCTCCTTTGGTGTCTTTGCAGCAAACAGGCTGGCTGCAGAGGTTCTATCTGAGTCTAAGCCATGCAGCTACTAGGAGATCAAAACTATGGTTTGGTTCCAGCACTGTGTTCTGAACCAAGCCATTTAACCAGACACCAACCATGCCAGCATATCAGTTAGTCTAAGTTGGACTTCAAATTATACCTATGCTTCAAGCCCTGAACATTTTCAGAAAATGTTCCTGCTCTCCTCCCACCAACCTCTGTTTAAATCATCAACTGGTCAAACATGGAGGAGAGAGCACCTGATTATGCCACCCCACTGAACCTTACGGCGCCCCTGCTCCAAGTGACTGAAGCTGAATGTGAACCCAGAGGAAGGAGACAGAAGCAGCCAAGGCTGCAAGCAAGCTGCTGGGCCAGGACCACCAGAAACACCTAGCAAAACTTTTGCCCAAGGAAGAGAGTTTGACTTCTCCCTTCACACTGTGAACCTGTCATCTTTGATAGGAAAGCATCAGAAAGACACAAAGGTAAATAGTTCTTCATTTTGAAAATTCCTAGTAAAGCAGAGGTTCCAGCTCTCATAACTTGCTCAGGAACTTATGACTCTCCTCAAAAAAAAAAAAGTTCATTACTAGTGATGAACCTACATTTGAATGTATTCTGGGCTAAGTCCATTTAGATTTTACATGGGGTTAGGGTTGCTTATTTTGCTTTTTTTTTTTTTTTTTAAAGAACACAATGAAGCTATTTTTCCTTCCTTCTGACATAATTTACTAGGGAAACATAAAATCTGGACAGAAAAAAATTACAATCCCCAGCTCCCATGGAATAACTAAACTAATGAAAATCAACATAAATTGTGCCCAGTTTCCCATGGTAGCTGACTCTGAGAGCCTTTTCAATTGTAGGATCCCACTAACTAACTGTACAGATCAAGATAGTTAACAATCACTGAAGGGAAGAAATACTTATATTCCATTTCTTTTATTCCAAAGGAAATTTTATGCACCTGTGTGGACCATACCAAAGGGTTCTAAACACCATCACTCCACTTCTAAGCCAGAATAACAAAGTAAATGGATAAAAACTGTTGCTTCAGGTAACATTGCACCTTCACGGAAGGAAGTACTCATTTACTAGCAGAAGAGGAAACATTTAGTTACAGGGATTTGACATTCAATAAATTCTGGCAGTTTAAGTAAAACCACTAGACCTTCTCAGAGTACATAATGTGATTACAGGCAGGATTAAGATCAGAGTTCTCAGGAAACCTAATTTATATGACTACATACAAACACCAGATGAATGCCCATTAGTGAAATATGCCTCCACATTGACTTCAGTCAGCAGAAGTGATAAAGAAATATAACTTGAAGTAGCTATTACCTTAGAGGCCCAACTTAAGCAGAGTTTCCAATCAGCATGTCAAGCTACATAGCACTGGTCACCAAAACCCAAGTCGTAAATAGGTCAGTAAATACGTCAGCATTGGCATTCACCAACTCTATGAATGATACAGAATTTTTTCCTCCAGTTCTACCTGTCAAAGCATGACCTTTCTAACTCAGAACTCGTGTGTGGGGCTACCTAAAGCCTGAGAAATCTACACCCCAGCAGAGCCATTGTGTTCACTCTGTCCGATAAACAGATCCCCTCAGCAGTATCTATCAGCTGCCTTCTAAAGGCTGCCTAAGCTCCCTTCCACCCATGTTCTTTTTCATTAATAGTCATAAGAATACTCCCCTTCACCCCTTCCCTGTCTAGCTCCTGGAGTCTGTTGTAACACTTTTTAAAGTTTAAAAGAAAAACATGGCAAACAAGGAAACAAAAATAGGTAAAATCATTTCTATAGTGATCTGAACGGTGAGGAAAACAAAAGAAGCGCAAAGGTGGTCCAGTTACCAGCAATATCTGAAGAGAACTAAGCACAAAATTAAAGACAGACCTGGTTTGTGCACTGGTGGATCTTTTCTGAAAAGCTGTTTTCCTTTAGAACTGCAGCAATAAGATGACCCACAGCCTAAAACAAACAAAATTAATGAATACATTCCCTCAGAAGTTCTCTCTCGATAGTGAATTTGAAGGTAAGTAACAGCAGTACTAGTGGATATGAGTATACCAGTCGATCGGCAGTAACACTCCCATTCAGGGCGTGTGTGCTCTGAAGAAGGCACTGTACTTGGCACTCCACAAATGGAATCTCTCATCTTCACAACACCCCTCAAGGTAAGCATTTTTATCCTACATTTTATCCCAGTAAGCAAACTACAGTTCACAGATGTTGAGAAAATTGCTGGATTTTCTGTTTATAAATTGTTGTCACTTGGTATTACAAGATAATATGAGATTGCTTAATCCATTAAACCATGAGTCTAATGAGAAACTCCACAGCTTTTAAAATCATCTTTGCAACTAAATGAAACGCATCATGCTTCATCATGCCTTTAATGAAGATAGAGAAAACTCATCACCATCTTCATGACTATGGCCCACACAGATTTGAACCAACAGGTCCTCTCCCCACTTCAAACATTCTCTCTCCTCTAGGATCTAGGATGTAATATCCCTGTTGGTTTCTCATAGGTTTCAGCTCCTTAATAAGCTTTCAGTCTCATAAATCTCTAAAAATTTTCCATATCGTCTTTGGTCAAAAAACCCAGAATTAAAACTAAAATTCTCATAGGAGTGCTGATTGATTCCATAAATATATAAATGTTGTTACTTCCTATCGTCTCAACTCCATTCTCCTAGATCTTCAGCACCACCCAGCATTGCTGTCGTAGAACCACAGACTAGCAACAACGACAGCCATTCTAGGTATGGGTTGGGAAAAATTTTGCTATGGCAAGAACTATTCAGTCTGCCCATGTGACCAATGTCTGATATGGATGTATAAACACCCATCAGCCTTGCAAAGTCTCCAGAAAAGCTCAGATGAAAGCACAGCACCTGCTCCTTCATTTCTTGTTGCATTTCACACACTAGAACTGAATTCAGACCTCAATGATATGATCAATGGTCTTTACAAGTCACTTATTTACATGAAATTTAAGTTTAGATCAATGACCTCTTACCTCCTTGTTAAAGAGATAGTAACAAAAATTGAGGACCAGTGAACAGCTTCAGTTCTTGTTTAAATATAACCATATTTCATTGAATGTAAATGGCCATCAAATGCAAGATGCACCATTATTTCATGAACTACTAAGAAAGAAAAAAGGCTGCTAATTAATGTTATACAACGCCTCTTATAATTTTTTGATTTTATGTTAATTTATTAATTTTATTATTTATTTAATTTTATGTTAATTTTCTAAGAGCTCTTTCAGACTCTTAGAAAATCATGGCCAAATGCACAACTGTGCAGGCAATATCAACTGTATAATGACTGCTGCCATCAATTACTAAACGCAGATGTTAAATATGAAAAAAAAATGTGTGAATCAATGAAATATGGTGCTAACACTGAGCAGTGGTTACAAAAGAACAATAAGAAGTATTCACAGAGGACAGGGAACAATTGCAAGCATCTAATAAAACCAATATGAAACCCAACATGGACAAAAAAGCTACCATTCATATTTAGAAAAAGGACTAACAGAAAATAAGCTTAATGATAAATACCCCCCACTGCCCACCAAATTCAATTTCTCTAATTTACCTTCCAATTTATCCCTCTAACAAATGAGACAGTATAGCCTAAATTGATTTTCAAATACAACATCCAAGTATAAATCAGCCTATGCTGCTACATAAGTTTTCCATAACAAAGAGTAGCTTAAATGGATACCGCACACTAAACAATACATTTACACTTTTCTCTTAATTTAACAGCAACACATATCGGCATTTCTTTATCTATGCTAATGAAGGGACTCCACACACAGAAAATTAGAAACTGTGGACAGTGTCCTCCAAGCCTTCATCTTCTTCTTCATGGTAAGCACCTGTGTTGCACAGGATATGACTCCAACCCAGTCAGGTAGAAGGGAATCTTGCATAAGGAGTGTTCTACTCCTCATGGAAGGGTTCCCCACTACCCAGCTAAGTCAATTCCCACAGCAGGCATCTCCGAAGGTAACTGCTGAGAGCATCCCAGACGGTGCAGGTTGGAAAATCTTCAGGCAGGCTTCTGCTGGACCCTTTGCTTTACTCTCATGAGAAAAGACAGTAGCTATTACGGTACCTTGATTAACCAAAATGCTTCTCGTTAGCTGAAGGTTAACCAGAAAACCAGTTCTGTTTTACCCCTAATAACTGAAAAGCTCTTCTAAAACTATTATCACAATCTTCTACCTGAGTTAGCATAGAGATCTAATTTTTCAATCCAGGATATTTTACTGATTTAATATCATTATTATAAAAACTATTATTCTTAATAGTTGTACTAAGGGTAGAATATACCTTTTAAAATAGGAATCTCTGACATTCTGAAGATGTATAACCATTTACTTCTGTTCCCAATAATTAACTACAGACCAAAAATATATATTCAGAGGTTAATCAAAGTTTTTTATCTCTAAGAAGAAAAGTATGACATAAATAAAAGCACAGATTGGTCAGTTTCACCATTTACTTTCCTATGTCTAATATAAATTTTCAAATTAACTGATATAAAAGTCAGTTATTAATATATACTCCTATACATAGATGAATAAAAATATTTAATGTTAAAAATATAAATTTCAATTAACAGTCCACCAAAAATGTTAATTTGTTACCATGAAGCATAAATAGATAAATAAATGAACAAATAAAATTACCTGTGACTGGATAAGAGAATTTGGAAATTCAAACCTTTTCCTTATGTCATCCGACATTTTTACTTCTCTTACATATAAGCAGATTCTGTAACCAAAACAAAAGATATCTGTTACTCTGGAAAAGGAGTTCAAATAACTATTTGTCAAATAACATGAAAGTAATTCTGTACAAAGACAACGACGGCAATAAAGCACAGAGCCCTGGAGAACAATCCCTCGGCACACCTTTCACTGTGACCACTTCAGTCCTCAAGCGGCGTGACTGGTGCCACAGTAAGCTAAAAATGCCCAACAGTCCTTAGTTTTCCCATGAGAGCAAATCACGCAACAGATGAATTCACGCCACAGAAACAAACAAAAATCCAAAAGTTCATGTCTAAATAGCAGGATTTTAAAAGTTCAACCACATATTTGAAATAGAAATTCATCCTTCTGTGGAGCAAAACTCCTGAGGAAGAAAGAACCAAATTTTCACAAAATTATTTAAGCTGTGCCTCACTTTGGTACAAGCTTCCAGTGAAGCATGAATCCACCCGTTTGTGACGAGTGTGAAGGAAGCCACTGGTGAGTCTTCTTCAGGAAGTATAGAAGTGACCTAGAAATCCACACAGCCAAACAGATCCTTTGCCTTCTAAAAGAGGAACAGCAAGCAGTCAGCACCACCTTTTAATACTTACGTCATGCCTCTCATGCCTATTGGGTTCTCAAGTACAACAGTCACAACAAAATCAGAGAGGAGGACAGAGTAGTCAAGGGGAGGCACAGAACTCGTAAGGGGGTTTCCCGAGGATCTCCCTTGATCCAGTTACCACACAGCACTGAACCCACTGAATTACACCCCACTGTGAAAAGCAGGATGCTGTAGGCCACCTATTTATTACAGTATAACTTTTAAAAATGCTTACGTTAGTACTGTTCTCTATGTTACCTTATAAAAATATCAGGCAACAAAACCAAGCTCCCCTGATCTTAAAAATGAAGGCATTTTGTGTTGAACCTAAAGCTTTTTCTCACTACTGTCTTCCTTTTCTTCTAAACCCAAACTCCCTGAATAATTTATGCTACTTTTCTTCCTCAACATATGGGTCCAACTTAACTCCCTTGAACCGGCCATTTCACAACACTGAAACAACATGTTCCAACTGAAAACCACGTCCCTTATCTAATCCACTCATTAGCTTTTAAACAGGTCAAAATTTCAACTTCCCAGTTGTATTAATCTCACCTTTCTTGAAATGTTCTTCTCTGTTGTTCCATAAGACATCATAACAGAATTTCCCAAAGTGTGTCTTGGGGAAAGCCAAGATAGAGACCTCTTCGAGAGGAAAAAGAATTTTGTAGGGACATATATTGCCATTTTGAAAATTCAAAAAGTAAATAAAAAGCCAAATAAAACATTAAATATGTTAGGAGGTGATACAATGGGAAAAAATAAATCTGATCTCTTTTTCTATGAGTTTGTTTGTGAAGTACAATTGACCTACAATGCTATCTGTTAGTTCCTGTTACACACACAATGATTCGATATTTCTAAGCATTTCTAAATGATCGCTATGGTATGTCTATTTACCATCACTTATATAAAGTTATTAAATAATTATTGACATTTTCCCCACACTATACAATTCATACCTGTGACTGGTTTATTTTGCAGCTGGAACCAGAGACAGGGGAGAGCGGGGAGGCCGAAGTGAACGAAGGCAGTCAAAAGATACAAACTTCCAGTTATAAGATAAATAGGTACCAGGGATGTAATGTTCAACACAGTGCTGAATGTTACATATAAAAGTTGTTGAAGGAGTAAATCTTAAGAATTATCATCAAAAGGAAAAAATATTTCTTTTCTACTTCTTTCATTTTGTATCACTATGAAATAGTGGATGTTCACTAAGCTTACTGTGGTAATCATTTGATGATGTATATGTCAAATCATTATGCATTAGAGTGCTAAATGTCAGCTGTATTTCAATAAAACAAGAAGAAGAAAAAAATTTTTTTAAGTAGAGCAAATAGAACAAAGGGGAGGAGATGAGAAATGGTGGTCACACTAGAGGGTGCCACTTGGGAGTTAGCCACACAGATAATCTAGGAAACAATATCACAGGCACAGGAAACAGTGAATTCAAAAGCTCTAAACTAATGATCTGCTTAAGATACATCCCAGAAAGAGCAAAAGGATGAGTCAGGAACAAAGCAAAGGAGGAAGGAAATGGCAAATGAGAGCCAATGAGAAGCTAGACCATAGAGGGCCTTGTAGGCCACTGGAAGGACTGATGTATTTATCCAGAGTGAAATGGTTAACCACTACAGGGGAGAAAAGCAAGAGGTAAGATTTTAATAGAATCACTTGAGGTGAGATGTGGTCAGACTCTGGGTATCTTCAAGGGTAGAGTCAATGTGGCTACTAACGGACTGGATGAGAGTATGGGAGAAGGTCGACTCCAGTGTTTCTGATCTGAGCAGCTTCATTCTTAATTTCAACCCCTTTGGGCATTTTACAAGACCATGAATATATTAATTACCATGGCATTTTTCACTAAAAGGAAAAGACAGAATTGCCATCCACTGAGAAAGGGGAATGAGTTATTTGAGGGAAGACTAGGAATTCCATTTTACACAAGTAAGTTTTAGATGCCTAATGGATATCCAAGTGGAGACGTCAGAGAGAAAGTTGGATACATGGATCTATAATTGAAAAGACATATTGGCGATACAAATAACGGTGTGTACTCATGAAGAACCTGAGAGGTTCTAAGGCAAGAAATTTGATAAACTTTGCAGATAGGTTTACCAAACTTATCTGGTCATGGACCCCTTTCTTCTGAAAATAGCTGTTAACAGTCTATACAGCCAACCTTCCCTTGGACACACCTTGGGAAACACTGCTCTACTGGTCCCTCCTATTCCTCTCTCCACTCTGCTTCTTGGCTGCCACCTTCTTTCCTGCAGGTGCTCCCAAGCCTCTTGTCTTGTTCTTCTTTCACGAAAACTCTCCTGGAGTCTTCATCTACTCCCTATCTCCACACACTTCCCTACTATCTCTCACAAGGCTCTCAAGCACCAGACTGGAGAAGTTAAAAACAAAACACAGATTTTCTCATCAAAATTGTTCCCATGTCAGTGCATCTTTTCCCAGTTCTCCTCTCACAGTTTTCTTCACCAACATTCTCAAAGTCCAGTCGGTCACAAAGGCAGCTTCATTCCTTCCAGCAGCTCAGAATTTATGCCTCCATTTCTCTACTCATCATCTTCAATGCTCATGTGAGACTTCCTTCTGTAACTGGTTAAACCTGGGGTTCTCTACCCCATACACTGTCACACTAACTGTCCTAAAATGCTATTCCCATCATATCAATTCCCTGTAAAGAATACATAACAGGTTTTTAATAGCCTGGCAGATTAAATACAAATACTTATTTCAGGCTTTTAAGTTGTCTCCAACAACAATCTCACACATTCAACTTTTATTTTCACCGTTGTCTAATTCTGGTGGTTTAGTTGCTAAGTCGTGTCTGACTCTTGCAAGCCCATGGACGGTAGCCTGCCAGGCTCCTTTGTCCAGGGGATTCTCCAGGTGAGAATACTGCAGTGGGTTGCCATTTCCTTCTCCAGAGGATCTTCCTGACCCAGGAATTGAACTCGGGTCTCCTGCATTGCAAGCAGATTCTTTACTGACTGAGCTATACGGGAAGTTGTCTAATTTTAAGCTGCCTAAAACCATTTTCAGAATAGACCCATGTGCTCAAAAATCGGTTCATTCCTAAGGGGTTCCTGCCTACCCTACCACCCCTCATGTGGAATCTCAGTTCCCCAACCAGTGATGGAACCCATGCCCTCTGCAGTGGAAGCACAAAGTCTTAACCACTGGACTGTCAGGGAACAGGGAAGTCCCTAAGGGATTTTATTTATGCTGTTCTCTCCCACATAAAATGTCCTCCTCTATATGATCACTGCAGATGGTGACTGCAGCCATTAAATTAAAAGACACTTGCTCTTTGGAAGAAAAGCTATAACCAACCTAGACAGCACATTAAAAAGCAGAGACATTACTTTGCCAACAAAGGTCCGTCTAGTCAAAGCTATGGTTTTTCCAGTAGTCATGTATGGATGTGAGAGTTGAACTACAAAGAAAGCTGAGAGGCAAAGAATTGATGATTTTGAACTGTGCTATTGGAGAAAGACTCTTGAGAGTCCCCTGGACAGCAAAAGATCCAATCAGTCAATCCTAAAGGAAATCGGTCCTGAATATTCACTGGAAGGACTGATGCTGAAGCTGAAACTCCAATACTTTGGCCACCTGACACAAAGAGCTGACTCATTTGAAAAGACCCTGACACTGGGGAAGATTGAAGGCAGGAGGAGAAGGGCATGACAGAGGATGAGATGGTTGATAGCATCATCATAACTCAAAGGACATGAGTTTGAGTAAACTCCGGGGAGTTGATGATAGACAGGGAGGCCTGGCATGCTGCAATCCACTGGGTCACAAAGAGTCAGACACAACTGAGCAACTGAACTGAACTGATATGTTCCTACAATTATAGGTGAAATTCCTTTTATACCACATCTTCTGTGTTTAACCTTTCTCAAGGAGCCACATCTTAAGAGTATTCACCTTACTTTATATTTCTTCAGTGCTACTGCATTTGGCCTGAGCCATACTACCATGTGATTAATTACATTCGGATTGTTAATATTTTTCTGTAAAGGCAAATAGCAACTACTCAGATTTGCCACTGTAGCAGGAAAAGCAGCTACAGACAATACATAAACAAATGACCAGGGTTGTATTCCAATAAAACTTTATTTACAAAACAGGAGACAGGTGGGCTGTAGTTACTGACTCTTGATTTATATACTATTTATTTAATTTGTAAAATTTATTGATAAAAATTGCTAAATTGACATTCAAATTTGCCCCTGTGCATCCAAGCACAGATAATACACAAATAAGATAAATTGAACATGTCTTATTATCTAAAAATGGAAAAGTTCTATTATAGAAAACAATTTTCATGCCCCTAAACTCTGAAACTTCTCACATTAAGCTTTCTATTGGGGCTTCCCTCATAGCTCAGTTGGTAAAGAATCTGCCTACAATGCAAGAGACCCAGGTTCAGTCCCTGGGTCAAGAAGATCCCCGGGAGAAGGAAATGGCAATCCATTCCAGTATTCTTGTCCAGAGAATCCCATGGACAGAGGAGCCTGGCAGGTGGGCAGTCCATGGGGTCACAATATTCAGACATGGACTTAGCGACTAAACCACCACCACCACCACCACCATGGGATGCAGGGTGATATAATAAACAATAATCTCAATAACATAAGCAAAACAGAATTTTGTTACCTCTCTTTTAAACAAAAAATGAAAGTCAAGTTTGTATCATAATATATAACTCAGGAAGAAAAAAAAACCCTCAGCTAATGGAGTCAAAGCTCAACAGAGCTTTCTGATGATCTAATCTAACTCAAGAAAGGCAACTCTAGAATCTCGAGAGAAGCAGAGGTTATTAGCTTATCACAGAATATACTTACCCAAATGTCAAGAGTGACAGAGCTAAACTGAAGGAAATGTGGGATTATATTCTCTCATCCAGACCTGAATGATAGAATTCCAAAATGCTCTAAAGACCAGACCAACAGCTGTTAGGCTAATACCATGATGGCAGTGAAGAAGCTGAACCATCCAGAAAGAGGATCCAGGAGGAGGTGGGCCAATGGAGTAAAAAGAGTACTGCCTTTATCAAAATTGTCTTAAGTATCGATGACAAATACCTAAGCTTACAAAAGACAGTCCTAATTTTTGGTACAATGGTTTAGAGAACAAGTTTTCTTAAATCTACAGTAACTTTATCTTTCCTAACAAATGGCCAGAAGGCAGTTTCAAAGCCACTACCCAAGCTGCAATATAGATCTGATACCATCCTTGATTTGCTATCCTTGGGCTACAAATTGCAAGTGTCTTTCATCTGCTAGAGATTTTTATTTCAAGGTTAATCACAACCACTTGGCCTTTTAAGGTATCAAAACACCATATTCTCTCAGGGAATTTCAGGAAAGAGTATAAATGTTTGCTTTAGCATTGGCAGCGTAGCCTCTGTCCTACTTTATTTTTAATCTCAATGTCCCTTGGGCATTTTATACATTAAAGAAAACAATTATATATTACTTCTTACCATGACATTCTTTACCAGAGGGAACTAGTCACATTTTGCTCCATAAACCATGTGTGACAAAAAACAATGTTTGATTTGAAAAGATTTATCTCCAACCTGTCCTTGTGCTTTTTTGTCTGCCTGAATCTAAATCAGAAAGAGAATTTTTAATGAGGGCTTTAAGTTCCAGGTGAATCAAAGCATTTGTTTGACTTAACCAATTATTGAATTATTTGCCAGAGTATTTTAGCCATGTAAGAACACTTTCAAAACAATAAATCAGTGGCACTCTAGCAGTAATAAAGAAGTAGCAGATAGATAAAACACATTAGGTTTTCAACTTTCTCAATAGTTTCTCTAGCATAAAAAACACAAAACCATAAACCACACAAAAGTATTTAGTGTCAAACTTCAAATAAAAGTTACAATCTGAAAAACAAGAGAAAAATGTATCTATAGTTGACCCTTGAACAATGCAGGGGTTAGGGATGCCAACCCCTGCACAGCTGAAAATCTATACAACGTTATAATCTGTCCTTTAAAGCAGTGGTTCCTCATCCACCAATTCAACCTACTTGGATCATGTAGTACTGCAGTAACGCATTTACTGAAAAAAATCTGTTTACAAGTGGACCCATGCTGTTCAAGGGTCAACTATATTTATATTCACAGTAGCTATGGGAGCCTAGCAGAAGGACTATGCAAGGTAGTTTGCAGGGGGCACTATCCAATAGTCACAGAGAAAGACTTGATATTGATTTTTTTTTTTTTTTTTTTTTTTTGCCATGCCGTGCTACATGTGGGATCTTAGTTTCCTAACCAGCAATGGAATACATGTCCCCTGCAGGAGAAGCAAGGAGTCTTAATCACTGAATCACCAGGGAAGTCCATGACTTTGAACACTTGATTATCAAATTTCTGTACAGGAAAGATTCAGAGTAGTAACGTAGGTGGTAGTCAGGGCTACAGAGAGTACCTTCTGGAAACTGGTCTATATAAACAAAGTCATCATCAGATTGAGAAAAAGCAAACTGCATTCACATTAATGGGATCCTATTTCAGAGATACAAAATCTAGGCCTTTTTTTCTTTATCAAGCTATTTCAATTATTAGTTATCCATTTACTTAGCTTCTTCCTTTCATACTTTAAGCTACAGAACCAACAACCTGAGGATTTTAAACACATATTTTGACAACGTATTACTTTTTAAATGGCTTATAGAAAGCTGATGGGCATCATCAATAAATCTGACCTGATCTCATAAATTTATCAAGATTATGACTCAGGGGCATATTCCAGACTCTCCTAATTGCTTCACTCTGCCTCTTAAAGAAAAAAGAAAAAAATTAAACCATCCACTGTCCAGTGTTTCTATCTTCCTTGTTCTCCTGCATGCTTTGCTTCTCACCTACCTCTTCTCATCCCTAAGGGCCCCACAGCATCTCCAGGATCCGGCAGCTGGAATCTGTGTCATCACTCTTTATTACATCCTCTAGAAACTCAAGTTTAACCACAGCTCTTGCTTCCAAAGCTTCAAAATCCAGCCGGCTCCTGCACTCTCAAATTAATAGGACAACTGAAGCCCTCCTAATGATATGATTCATAAAAATGGAAATGTCATTGGGAAATTGCAAAGTTTTTAATACTAAAGAGCAAGTGTCACAGAGCTCTGTGACAATGTAGAGGAGTGGGGATGGGGTGGAGGTGGGAGGAAGGCTTAAGAGGGAGCCTATGGCTGATCCATGTTGATGTATGGCAGAAAGCAACACAATATTATAATTATCTCTCAATTGGAAATTTTTTTTTAAAGCAAGCATAAGAAAATAGTGCTTTTTTAATCATTATATTCACCAAGTCATCATTAAATTAAGCTGAAAGTGGGAAACACTTTTATTTTGACCACTAATTTTAAAACCAAACCAAGGCAGAGGTCAACCAACTGGTATGGAAGAACCACTTGGTCAATCAGAGAAAGAAGGAATGGCATGGATGTGGCAGAGATGCTAATGATCCTTATCTGTGCCCTTTCTTCTGTATTAATAAGACTGTAGCAGGACCAGCTGCATTACCTCCGCAGCTTCAAGCATGGCTATGTGGGACTATGTGTGGTCCAGTTCTCCCCAGCAGAGTCTGAGCAGACATGCTGTGCTAATTCCAGACTGCAGCCTGCCTCCTCCACTCTCTTCCCAACAGAAACCGGGTGTTAGCAACACTCAAGATTATCGGGTGCATAAAGAATGCCACGAGCAAACGATAGCCTGGAGTTGAACTGCAAACCTGGAATTCCAATCACTACATAAGAGAAAAATAAAGTTTCGACTTTGTTTGAACCATTGCACTTGGGGATCATTTTTTTGCAGTAGCTAGCACTTCCTTGAGGATTCCCTGGTGGTTCAGAAGTTAAAGCATCTGCCTCCAATGCGGGAGACCCAGGTTCGATCCCTGGGTCGGGAAGATCCCCTGGAGAAGGAAATGGCAATCCACTCCAGTATTCTTGCCTGGAGAATCCCATGGACAGAGAAGCTTAGTAGGTTACAGTCCACGGGGTCGCAAAGAGTCAGACACGACTGAGTGACTTCACCTCAGCACTTCCTTAATATGGTGCAGCGCTCCCCAACCTTTTAGGCCCCCGAGAAGACAATTTTTCCACGGATGGTGAAGCGTGCGGGGGCGGGGGGATGGTTTGGGGATGATTCTCATAAGGAGCAAGCAACCTAGATCCCTCACATGCGCAGTTCACAGTAAGCTTTGTGCTCCTATGAAAATTTAATGCCACCACTGATCCGACAGGGGGCAGAGCACAGGCGGTAGTATAAGCAATGGGGAGCAGCTGTAAATACAGATAAAGCTTTGCTTGCTAAACCATCACTCAACTCCTGCTGTATGGCCCAGTTCCTAACAGGCCACAGACTGGAACTGGCCCATGGCCCAGGGGTTGGGGACCCCTAATATAGTGGACCTGGGAGCATCTGCCTTCCGTCACTAGAGAAACAATGTTAGAGCAACTTAGTAAAAAGGTACTCATCCTAGCAGTTCATGTAAGAAGAAAGGTTTCATGCCTTCCAACCCAGTGTTTCCCTGGACCATCGGTAACATGAGGCACAGCCAGCACACTCCACATTCCTGCATCAAGTCCCAAGAATTTTAAGATCTGTAATTCAAGTGCTGAGCAAAGTTAGGTGACTATGGGTTCTGATGATCTCACCGGCTGCAATTTACTAAAATACATCAAATTGCAATCACATTTCTGCCTTTACAATTTAGTTTCTTCTCAGTCCCATCACATGTTACTTACTCATAGATTTTGAAACAGGAGTCTAAAATAAGATCAAAGGCAGGAAATTCCAAGTTAGAACTGATTACTGTCCAGGAGAATCAAGCATGAAAGTAGGAAACAAAACCACCAACTTGAATAATGTCTGATTTGTTACATTTTCTTCTTCTAAAGTGTCTTTTATGTGCATATACATGACAAATACATAATGAAACATAGATTTAAAAACAGTATTAATAATTTTTAAAATTGAAAGACTGATTTAAATCTAGAATTTTTATAGTTTCCAATCTAAGTCTTCAAAGAAGTCTTCAAATTACGTCCCTTATGATGATTATTTTCTCTAATATTACAATTTTTAAAGAATTTTGCTTCATCTAAAGAATAATTACTCAAATTGTTGACTATGTTTTTAAATAAATATTTTATGTTGATACAAAATAACCTTTACTGTGTATTTATTATAAAATTGATGCCCATTTTAAAGAACTTACTGACCAATAAATGCCTAATCTTCATAGGTAAAATCTCCAAATTCATCACATTACTTCAAATACCAGTTAACTAAAATTCAATCAAACACCAAAGAATGTATTTTATACATATTTGATTTGTATTCTTCCTCTAATAAAATTACTCAAAATTTGCACACTGGTCTTCTAAAATAATTTACTTCTTAGCAAATATTAATTTGGCACAAACTGAAGTATGCCAATGTCCCTCCAGGGGAAAAAAAAGGAGGAACTCATAAGTAAAACAAGAATACCTAAATGCTGATACTAAATGGGTACATTAGAATTCATAATACTATTCTATGTTTATATATGTTTGAAATTTTCTGAATAAGCTTTTTAAAAAAAAAAAACCCGTGTGTGTGGCTCTCACTAGGGACCAGGCAATATCTTCAGCACTTCACATTTATTACTTCATTTAATCCTCAAAATAACCCTATGAAATAGGCACTCATTGTACAGAGGAAGAAACTAAAGCACAGAAGACAGATAACTTTCCCAAGGCCACACAGTAAGCTGAAATTCAAATCCAGGTAGCCTGGTTACATATGTACATAGAAAAACTTGGAAAATATAAATTACAGTGCTTTTAATTTTGCTTATTCCTATTTTCTAACTTTTTACAAGAATATGTCTTTTTGTCATTTGAATAAAGTTCCAAAATTATGAAAACTTTTATTCCAATACTTATATATTCTTTAGAAACAGAGGATGTGACTTTCTAAAACCTACATCATTACAAGCGTAGAAATCTATCATTAACAGATGTCATTAAATGAACACTACTAAATTAGGAAAATTTTAGAAATGATAAAAGATTACTTTGTTAGCCATTTACCAATGTCCTATGGAAAGGGTAATATTGAAAAGGAGTCAATATAATTTAACTAGATTCAATTAACTTTAGACCATTTAAAAATCTTCCTTCATCTTCAAAAAAAATACAACCATTTTTATCTTTCTATTTTAGACTCCTGGGGAAATTTTATACCAAAATAAGAACTCTCACTCTAGAAAAGAATTATGTAGACTGATGACGAGTTAAATGGAAACATTTTTCTTAATTGCTGCAAACTGGCCAAACTCATTTATTTTTCATGAAAAGCAAATTATCAAATTCATGTAAAATGGAATAGAGTTATTTTAACTTGCACTCTTGGTACTAAAGAAAGTTGAAGATCAAATGAGCCAAGGAGTTTTACAGGAAGATAGTTAATCTCCTTGCTGTTAACTAACTCGGTGTAGCCCAAGCTGTAGAACACCTCTATATTCCAGACCTGAAGAGACACAATCACAAAAACAACATCATCACCACATTGTTAGAAGAACCACTTTGAAAATTTCCCATGAATAAGATGAATGGGGCACTGTGAAGCAATGTCATGTCAAGCAATGTCTCTTGCAAACCCTAAGACAATCCACAGTGAAGATGAGAAAACATCTTTAATTGGATGACACTTACTCTTACATACCTCTGTCTCCATGAAGAGTAACATGACACAGGAGGAAAAATGCATGGAGTTAGGAGTTGGGAAGAGGGAGAAACAGACTGGATGGAAAACCTGACTCCTTAGGTGAACCACTTACTACCTGGAGCCTGCTTCCTCACTGATTAGATCTGAGGACACCTGCCTCACAAGATGATGCAAAGAATGATAGGAAGTGAGTCTGAAAGCCAAGAGGATGCTGAGGTAGGTATGTACATACAGTAGGCATGTATTCTAAAAATGTGTTTCCTCCATCCCTTGATACAATGCGGGACAGTCAAGGGAGGTAAAGGATGGAGAAGAATTTAAGTTTAGGGATAAGTTAGGCATCTCTAATCAAAGACTAGGGTGGGATCTCATATGTAAGTCAAAAGCTAGAGAAATAAGACACCAGCCCCCAGGTTAGGAAATGCATGAGATTCCATTCAAAATATAGTTGACTTCTAACTCAACCTGCTCAAAGCCTTTCAACAGCTTCCCACTGCACTTTGTAATAAAATTCAAACTCCAAACCATGGCCAAAAGGTCCTACATCATCTGGTCTCACAACTCTCCTTCAATCAAGGGGCTTCAGCCACCATAACCTCGTTTGCTCTGTGGACCCCCTAAGGTCTTTCCATGTGCAGGTCTAGAACCCTTAGGTCCCTCATGAAGTGTTCGTGCCCTTGCTGTTCAAACAGCTGACTCCTCTCACCTTTCACATCTTCTCTTGAGACTCCAATACCCACCCAGCCCCAAGTGGTTCCCCACTGCCTACCCCCAGGGACCCACTACCATATCCTTCATTGCTTTGATCACAATCTCAAAGGATCATCATATCTTATTTCTGTTGCCTCTCTCTCCCCCTCCTTCACCAGTAAAATGCAAACTCTTCCCTCCTCCACCAGTAAAATGCAAACTCTTGAGGGCAGGGACCTGGTCTCTTTTTGACCACGATAATCCAGCATATAATAAGTTATCTGCTCAATACAGATCCACTGAACAAACACAAAGCAAGACATGGGATTTGGAACACCATGTTGGATGAAACAGCTCCTATGTGCCACACATCCATCAAACATTTTCAGTAACTAATCCCATTGGATCGTCACAACGACTCTGAGTTAGGTATCATTAACTCCATTTCCCATATGAGAAAATGAGAGCTCAGAGAGGAAGTAACTTGCCTGAGGTTATACACTGATATTAATAGCCAAGATTTATTGAGAATTTTACCACGTGCCAGGCAGGCACAGTTGAAGCTCTTTACGTGTGTTCTCTCACCCAATATTCAAAAACCCCACAAATGACTACTATTATTATCCTCATTTTCATATGAAAAACCATGTGAGGCAAAGAGAGATCAAAATTAATTGCCTAATTAAGTAAGTAGCAGAGCATGGATATGAACTGTGCAGCCTATGAATCTGAGGCAAAGTTTACATTCTTAACCACTCCTCTATAAAGTAGAGTTGACACAGAGTTTTTAAAAAGTTAAAATAATCCATTTAAGCAATTCACTCAGAATCAGGCACATAACCAACACTTTCTAAATGTTTGCTATTATGAATCTTAGTCTAAATCCAATACCTTCTCTTTTTTTTCCTATTATATCTTGCTGCTTCCCAAGGAATCAAGCAAATCTTAAAAAGAACAACCTAAGTTTGGATATAGTGTTAGATCAGGTTTCCAAAGCAGCTCATCAGCATCCACAAATAGCTCTGTATCTTAGTGTATATTGCAACCCTAAAAACATATAAAGTCTGATGCATGAAAGTTACATATGAAAGGGGTGCTGCAAGCCATGCACAAAACACAAAAGTTATCCATCTAAACTTAACCTTTATCCTGTGGCACCATTACCAGCAACACATCTATCTACCACATTTGTGTATGTTCTGAGATTTTATACTTGTATTTTATCATTGACCATTCCAAGTTCAATGACCATCTAACAAAAGCTAAAGATTGCCACTTTGGTCATGGCAACTGGTATCAACCTTTAGTAAGTCTAGCCTTCTTATTGATAGCAACGCTTTCACATTGACATTTTCCATCTTTTTAATCAGTAAATATTCACTGCAGTAGATGACAGCAATTATTTGCCCAAATGGCTACTCAAACACTACCACCCAAACACAGATGGCTACACTGCTGCAAATGTATGCTTGTCTGGCAGGCAGCTCCATCAGGTGACAGTTCAAGATGCAGCTCAACAAAGCAGGGCAATTTCCACGTGGATGTGTTCACGTGTAAAAACAGACAGGAGCTTGAAATAACAGTGGAATGTTCTGGAAGTGATGTTCAGAACCAGGAAGACCAAGAGGAAGGCACTGATATGTTCTCAGTTCCTGCAGCTGCCTCAGAAAACAGAGCTTGACCTCCAACTGGCAGCACACTTGATGCAAGGAGACCACAATGATATGCTGTACAGGGGCATACTAGAACTAGGCCCATTTCTCATGACCCTTTCCACTCTGAGAGGACTGTCACCAATCCTCAAGATGTAGATATCGTCTAGTTCTGAAGGGGCTAGCTCCATCTGTGTAGCAGCAGCACCTGCTCAGACACGAAGTGAAGAGGAATCTCAAGCAGGAAGGACTCCTCACTGACCAAGCCTGCTGCGTTCTTCTCCTGCACTTCCAAGTTTCTTGGGAGAAAAGCTGAGCCCTGTTCACCGCCTGCCAAGTCTAGCAGGTAGTAAGCAGCTAATAAAGGTTTTTGAGTTATTGTCTTTAGTGTAGCACCTAATACACAATAGACTCAAAAATATGTTAAAATCAGAATTATACTGTTTGTTTTCAGATCAACTTTCCAAATCAGGAAGTGAGAAACAGAAGAATCTATATCCACATCTTTCTCACCCATGAAGATTCATGAAACAGACCAAAATAAATTTAAAAGAAGGAAGCCTCATGCTGCAGTCCATGGGGTTGCAAAGAGTCAGACACAACTGACTGACTGAACTGAACTAAACTGAAAAGTAAAAAGAAAAACTGTAAACAACTTTCTTTTCAAATTAATACAGTAACCAGATCCAGTTATCAACACATTTAGGGTTTTAAGTAGTTCTTTTTAAGATGGACTCCTTTTTACCAGCTTTTTAAGTTGAGAAAATAAATTTTATATAGACAGGATAAAGATGAACTTCAGCCAAGCCCAAATCCCAAATCAGCAGAATCCAAATTAGTGAGATTTTATCATGCTGTTTTTTGTTTTGTTTTGTTTTGTTTTTACCAAAATCAAGTAAAGGTCAAAGAACACATGTCAGCATAAGACTGGTTATTTACTGTTTCCAGCTAAATCTAATAGTTATGGGAAATGGGTCTTTGTTACTTGAATACATCATAAGTTTTACATGAATGCTTCAGCTGACAGCTATTATTTATCATAGCTATATTCTTAATCTTCTATGTATTACAATCCTTTAAACACCCATGGTATCACCTCCGTGTATTTCCCACTGGGGTAAAAAGCATTTTAAATACATAATTACCCAGTGAAGTAACATTTACCAATTTTCCATTACACAGCTAGCAGTATTCATGGCTGTTTTACTTGTGGGGTTCTTAATAATCCGATATTAGTTAACCTTCACAAGCATCCTAGGCAGATGGTCATTAGTAAATCCTTCCACATTAGTAAGAGACATCAGGCAGTATATTCAAGAATCAGAAGAGGATTCAGCAAAGTCATGCTAATATCCAGTTGGCACAGTATAGTGTGTAGAATGTCTTTCCGATAAAGTCAAGAACTTTATGTAAAGAAAGAAGGATGAAGAGGAGGTGGAGAAGGGGCGGAAGAGAAGGAACATTAGCTCCTCATGAGAATAATTTTTAACTTCACAAATTTTAAAACCAATACATACAATTTTCACATGTACAGGGTTCAATGGAACTTCTCAACGCTGTGTTGGAAGTAAATGACTGACTAGAAAAACGACAGTGAATTGGCAACTCACAATAAAGCCAATGCTCAGAGCTTCATTTCAACTTCAAAATTTACTTCTGCCTCTCAGTCGCTTGGTCATATCTGGCTCTTTGCGATCCCTGTAGAGTCCATGGATTCTCCAGGCCAGAATACTGGAGTGGGTGGCCTTTCCCTTCCCCGGGGATCTTCCCAACCCAGGGATCAAACCCAGGTCTTCCACATTGCAGGCGGATTCTTTACCAGCTGAGCTACAAGGGAAGCCTTGACCAGTTCTGTAGATGAATACTTAAGAACCTTCTTTCTGGTCATCTGCGTTTTTTTTGTTTTTGTTTTTGGTTTGTTTTTTCCCACTAAATCTCTAGAGCTGAGGTGTGCAGCTCATTATCTCTAGATAGGAAGAATCTCTGTGGGCTTCTTTTGGGAGAGACTTCCAGCAAGGTGGCTCAGATGGTGAAGCGTCTGCCTACAATGCAGGAGACCCAGGTTCGGTCCCTGGGTTGGGAAGATTCTCTGGGGAGGGAAATGGCAACCTACTCCAGTACTCTTGCCTGGAAAATCCCATGGACAGAGGAGGCTACAGTCTATCGGGTTGCAAAGAGTCAGACACGACTGAGCGACTTCTCTTCACTTCTCAGTCCAAACAAAAACCCTGTTTATGAAAGTGCTCCCAACCTGTCTTACCTCCAAAACGATATCCATGGGTCCTCAAAGGCCAGATCAGCTGGGGAGCAAAGCCACAGAAGTAAGGCAGGATCAGCATGGTTCCCAGGACCACAAGCCTCTCCACACTCCACAGCCCACTATTCTCAATTCCATAGGGAACTTAGCACAGTAAAGCTGAAAGTCTGGGGCAGGTCAGCAACTAAAGCCAGTCTCGGAAAGTGGGCTGTCAGGGTACTCACTGAGCATTTAGCCTTAGCATTTGGCGCTTCTTGGCAATATCCCAAAGTGTGGCACATGTGCTTCAAATTCTAGCCACCTCCCAATTCAGAAGTATAAGACTCCAAAAGGCTCTAAGTTGGCATCTTTTTAATTTATTTTTTAATTGAAGGATAATTGCTTTACAGAATTTTGTTGTTTTCCATCAAACCTCAGCATGAATCAGCCATAGATATACATATGTCCACTCCCTTTTGAACTTCCCTCCCATATCCCTCCCCAGCCCACCCCTCTATGTTGATACAGAGCCCCTGTTTGAGTTTCCTGAGACATACAGCAAATTCCCATTGTAAAGCCAGCATCTTTTGTGCAAAGTCATTCAATGATTGCTCTAACAGGTAAGCTAAGGAATATGTAGATTAAGTATTGATTAGTAATGTGAAACAGTTACAAAGAGTTTTAATAATATATAGGTATGCTTATGGCAGAGTAAAAAAACTGAAAGAAATCTTTATACACAATCATGAACACAACCAAATTTAAACTAAAGATATAAAGACAAGACTAAGGGAAAAAAGTGAATATGCAAAAATGTTAAGTTCATTTCTAGTTAACAAGTTGATGACTGATTACATACTATTTCTCTTCTGATATTTGCTACATTTCATTTCTGGTTAACAAGTTGATGACTGATTACATACTATTTCTCTTCTGATATTTGCTACATTTAACTTTTCCCTCCTACAATGGGCATACATTACTTTTGTACATTAATAAAAATGATCACTTCTCTTCAAGTAAAAAATCAATATTTTTAGTCTCAATTTAAAGAAAAGTTGTAATCTAACTTATTCACTTGGAACCATGGTCTTTTATCACTGTCTAAAGAGGCAGTTTCACCACAGCACACACCAAGATAAAAAGCCTCACTTGATCCAATTACACCACTTATTAAGAGCTATTTAATGAGAAAGTCACACCTTGGAGTTATTAGATGCTATAATGGTCCTGCAGTGTTCCAAACAACTAAGCTAACAGAATTAGCTTTGATTCTAAACCGTTTGCCAGGAGATTAATCCATCTGGTCCCTGAAAAAAATTAAGTGTTCCTCCAGTGTGTTCAATTTCCTCCAATCTCATTTTAATCAAGGATGTCGGCCTCTGTTGTCAGGTATTTAATAGATTTACTGAAGTATAATGGATATACAAAGAAATCACATATTTAATGTGTGCAATCTGATGATTCTGGACATGTGCAAACACCTGTGATGCATCACCATAATCAATGTAACAGACATATGCAACACCTTCCAAAGTTCCCTTGTGTCCTTTTTTCCTTCATTTTTTGGTGTACACAATATTGTACCTTAACAACTGGCATCAGGCTGTACAGTAGATCTTTAAAACTTATTTATCTAGCATAACTGAAACTTTATAAAGGATAGCTATTTTTAATTTCTTAAATTACAGTACAAAGAGTTTGATTTTTCCTTTAATTTTCCCCAAATGCAAATAGCATATAATACCTAAAAAAATTGTTATCATCAATAGATACATTTTCAGGAGATCTTTACATGTTTTGGCATCTGCCAAAGAATCAAGAAATGTCTTTCTGACATAGTGACATTTGGAAAAAGACCTAGAGGAAACAATGAGCATTCCAGACAGAAGGAATGCTAAGGGCAACAACCCTGAGACGGAAGCAGCTGTTGCTGCAGCTGCTGCTGCTGCTGCTGCATTGCTTCAGTCGTGTCCGACTCTGTGTGACCCCATAGACGGCAGCCCACCAGGCTCCTCCGTTCCTGGGATTCTCCAGGCAAGAACACTGGAGTGGATTGCCATTTCCTTCTCCAATGCACGAAAGTGAAACGTGAAAGTGAAGTCGCTCAGTCGTGTCCGACTCTTAGCAACCCCATGGACTGCAGCCCACCAGGCTCCTCCAACCATGGGATTTTCCAGGCAAGAGTACTTGAGTGGGAAGATGGAAGCATGTGTGGTAAATTCAGGGAAGACCAAGGACACCAGTATGGTTGATGCAAATGTGCAAGCTGGGAAGTGAGAAATGACAGAGTGGAATAGGAGCCAGATGACAGAAGGCCCTACAGACACTGTGGGCTCCGGATGTTTCTGAGTGGGATAGATAGCCCTAGAGGCTTTGGGGCAGGGAGATGGCACACTTGCCCGTCATTTTTAAAAGGTCATCTGACTCCTCTAGAGAACAGACCATAAGTGAGAAAGGATAAAAAGGGAGACCAGTTAGGAGGTTACAGCAATAATCCAAGAAAGAAACCATATTGCCATGGACAACGAGAAGAGCAGTGGAGATGGTAAGAAGAGGTCAGACTTCACACTTATTTTGACAGATTTTGACAGAATTTGCTAAGGGATTGGATGTGGAATGTAAGAACAGTGAAGGATGACTCCAAGGTTTCTGGTTCAGACAAGAAGAAGAAAGATGTAGTCAGACAGTGAGATGCCAAAGACCGGAAGAGTCATTTGTTCATTTTTGGCCACATGGCATGTGAGATCTAGTCCCTCTGCTGCTGCTGCTGCTGCTGCTGCTAAGTCGCTTCAGTCGTGTCCGACTCTGTGCAACCCCACAGACAGCAGCCTACCAGGCTCCCCCATCCCTGGGATTCTCAAGGCAAGGACACTGGAGTGGGTTGCCATTTCCTTCTCCTACCTGGGATCAAATCCATGCCCCCTGCATTGGAAGCATGTAGCCCCAACCATTGGACTGCCTGGGATAGTCCATTCCTTTTGAAACAGGGCAACAATGCACAAGTATCCTCAATCCACGGGCTGCAAAAAAAAAAGCGGGCAACAGAGGATGAGATGGTGTGATGGCATCACAGACTTAATGGACATGAGTCTGAGCAAGCTCTGGGAGTTGGTGATGGACAGGGACAGCACTAATGTGCTACAGTCCATGGGGTCGCAAAGAGTTGGACACGACTTAGCAACTGAACAACAAATGTCTGGAAGGAGAGGCTACAGGACAAAAGAGTGCAGAGTGAGGGAGAGTACAAGCTTCATCTTTTTCTCAACTTTATTTGAAGCCAATCTTCACGATAATACAATTAATGTTAAATTTTGTATGCTTAGTTCTAGCTTCCCTGGTGGCTCAGAAGGTAAAGAATTAGCCTGCAATGCAAGAAACCTGGGTTGGATCAGTGGCTTGGGAAGATCCCCTGGAGAAGGGAATGGCAACCCACTTCAGTATTCTTGCCTGGAGAATCCCCACGGACAGAGGAGCCTGGCAGGCTACAGTCCATAGGGTCACAAAGAGTTGGACATGACTGAGCGACTAAGCACGCAACACAGCTCTAGACTGGATCTGCATTTGATTCATACCCAGTGCCAACGCTGCTGTCAGCACTTGCCCCACTTTCCAAGCTCCATAAGGACTCAGTGGCCACCCTAACTGTTCTACACAGCTTAAAAATCTCATAAATTGAAAAGAGAGAGATAGAAAGGAAGGAGGGAAACAGGTAAATTAGTAGGTGGGTGGGTAGATAATCCTTACTATCCTGTTCCCCCAGCCTTCATCGTCCATTCCATTTCATATCTCCTTCCAAGCTTTCTGTTAAATGTTCAATACATTCCACAGGCACTGTGAACAGGAACAAATTTAGGATTCAAGGAGGGAGAAAGGGGTCAACTGGTTGGGAAGTGATACTGTACACAGAAATGTGAAGAAAATTCCAAGGTATTTATTTATTTTAAAAAAAAAACCAAACCTTTAGAGATCTGAAGTCCCTTTGTGAATATTCAATTGATTTGTGAAAGCACCACTGTCACTGTTGTTGCTGACACTACGGTAGGAGATCAAGGGAAAACAGACCAGTTAGAAGGCTATCATGCTGTCACTTCAATCATGTCCAACTGAAGTGGACAAAGCTGGAAATCCAACTTTATGACCCCATGGACTGTAGTCTGCCAGGCTTCTCTGTCCACGGCATTCTCCAGGCAAGAATACTGGAGTGGCTTGCCATGCCCTCCTCCAGGGGATCTTTCTGACCCAGGGATCAAACCCACGTCTCCTGTGTCTCCTACACTGCCAGTGGATTCTTGACCACTGAGCCACTGGGGAAGCCCTTAGAAGGCTATGGTAGATTGCAAAAACGGCCCCAAATTCTTCCCAATTTGGTATGCACATATCTTTACAAAGTGACTTTGTTGCTCCTAAGTAGGTTACTTCTCCATCCCCTTGGCTTTGGGCTGTCTTTGTGACTACTTTGAGCAACAGTAGGAGAAGTAAACTGGGATTTCTTAGTCTACCTCTCAGAAGGCCATGTAGATTCCTCTTGCTCTCTTGGCTCTATCAGACCAAGCATGGGACAGTTTACTGGACCAGATGTAGCAGAGATAAGCCATTCCAGCTGATGCCTCCAAACCTACAGCTGCCATTTGCTACTTGAGTGAACCCACCAGCAAAAAGAGCTCCCCCACAGCTGGCCACCCCAAGCCTAATCCAAATTGCCAACCCCAGAATCATAAACTGATAAAAGATTGTTGCTTTAAGCCACCAAATTACGACAGTGAGTGGTAATAAGTAACTGATACAGAGACTATTACAACATCAAGAACATACACAATGTAGGCTTATACTAGGGTGGGAGCAGTGGATGGTGAAAAGTACTCAGATTCTAGACATATTTTGAAGGGCTAGACAGTAGGCTTTCCTAGTAGTTTACAAGTGGATTGTGAGAAAGAGAGAAGAATCAGGGCTGACACCCAAGTTTCTGGCTCAAGTAATGGAAAGGACAAAATTTCCATCATCTGAGATGAGGAAGACCACAGGTGATGCAGGTGTAGGAAGAAAATCAGGAGCTGTATTTGAGATTTCTATTTAGTCATCCAAGTAGAAATGCTAAGTAGGCATCTAGATACACGGAGTCTAGAGTTCAAAAGAAGAGGTGTACAGAACTTCCCTGTGGTCTGGTGGTTAAAAATCCACCTATCAATGCAGGAGACACAGGTTTGATCCCTGGTCTGGGAAGATTCCACATACTGTGTAGCAATTAAGCCCGAGAACCACAACTACTGAAGTCCATATGCCTGGAGCCTGTGCTCCACAACACGAGAAGCTACTGCAATGAAAAGCCTGCACACTGCAATTCCAGAGTAGCCCCTACTCGCTGCAACTAGAGAAAGCCTGCACACAGACCCAGAACATTCAAAAATAAAATTTTAAAAATATCAAGTGTCAATTTGTAAAATCCCATCTATGTAAATCATTTTAAAAGAGTAATAGGTCCAGGCTACATATATATGTGTACATATATATATATATATATACATACACACACACACACACACACACACACACACACACAGACGTGTATATACATATATAAATTGGGAGTTAATAGTTATTGCATGTGAGCATGCGTGCTCAGTCACTTCAGTCACGTCCGACCCTATGAACTGTAGCCCACCAGGCTCCTCTGTCCATAGGATTCTCCAGGCAAGAATACTGGAATGGGTTACCATGCTCTCCTCCAGGGGATCTACCTGACCCAAGGACCAAACCTGAATCTTCAGCATCTCCTGCACTGCAGGTGGATTCTTTACTGCTAGGCCATGCGGAGAAGCCTAATAGGGTATTACTAGTATGTAAAGACTGAATAGGGGGCAGGGCATATTTTTCAAAAGAAAAAAATGGAAAAAAAGACAATAATATGATTGAAGGACTGTGAGGACTGAGCCAAGGAGCTCTCCTATTTGAGAGGTGAGGGCAGTAAGAAAGAACCAATAAAGGAGTTGAAAAGGTGCAGAGGGGCCGGAGGAAGACCAGGAATTGTAGCATCTTTGATAATAAAGGAAGAGAATGTTTCAAGAAGCAGAAAGTGATCAACTATGGAACTAAGCAACAGGAAATGGTAACTATGTGACAGGATACAGAGGGTGGCTCATGCTATGGTGCAAATCATTTTACAGTTTCTAAATGTATCAAATCAAATCAACCTGCTGTACCTTAAACTTACACAATGTTATATGTCAATCATATGTCAATAAAGTTGGGGGTGAAATGATGATCAGTCATATAAAAGATGTGAATTAAAAACAGACATCTGGACTTAGCACAATAAAAGTCATTAGTGACTGAGGAAAGCAATTTTTTTTTTTTAATAGTAGTACTCACTCATTTGAAAAGACCCTGATGCTGGGAAAGACTGAAGGCGGGAGGAGAAGGGAACGACAGAGGATGAGATGGTTGGTGGCATTGACGACTCAATGGACATGAGTTTGAGTAAACTCCGGGAGTCGGTAATAGACAGGGAGGCCTGGCGTGCTGCAGTCCATGGGGTCACAAAGAGTAGGACATGACTGGGTGACTGAAATGAACTGAACCGAGGGAGAAAGTCTGATGAAAGTGAGTTTAATAAAGAATGAGGGGAAGTAATTGGACACATGAGTGTAAGTCTTGCCATAAAGGAAAATAGTGTGGTGGCATAAAGAGGAAATGGGGTCAAGAAAGAGTAATTATTTTAAGGTAGGAGAAGGAACAGCATATTTAGATACTGAAGGGAACAATCCAGTAATGAGGGGAAATGTGACCTTGCGGGAGAGTGATGCTGGAGCCAAATCTTAGAGTAGGTGAAAGGAATCTTCATGCAGGGATGCAGAGTTCTTAGAAACACAACCTTATTTCCCAAGACTTTCAGTCCCAAAATAACTGAAGGCAAATCAGAAGTAAATGCAGGTACGCCCACCTCTCACACCCATGGCAACTGTCATTAGTATCAAGGCATTTTTCATACCTCCCAGGTTAGAATCAACCTAAAAATGCTCAACATAACCTTCCAGGCATTCCAATAAAATGAGAGTTGTCAGATGTGATGAAAAGTGCAGCTGACTCTTGAACAACCTGGGGGTTCGGGGTGCTGACCCTCCTTGCAGTGAAAAGCTCACACATGCCTCTACCGTGGGCCCTCCCTGGCTACAGTTCGGCATCCATGGATCCAACCAACCAGAAAACCTTCTGACAGAACTATAGTTCAACATTCACAATTACAACATTTGTTGAACACACTTACCAGCCAAATTAGCAGTTACTTATCGGACCCAAAATATTAGAGGATATACTCTAATACACTGGAAAGAACTGAATTCTTCAGTTTACTGTGAAACACTGGTTCACAGTAAGTGAAATTATGGATTTTAAAATAAATAATAACAAACTATGCAATTTGAATTCTCAGCTTCCTTGGGTCTGAAGAAATATTTTCCCTTCATGAACAATGGAAAATGTTAGAGTATTTAATGTCACAGCTTTTGAAATATTTTCAAAATATATAAAACTAAAGTAACTCAGGCTAACTGAATGGAATTCAATATAAATCAGCAAAAATTTTAAATCCTAAATGTAGTATTATTACTTCCAATGTGGCTTAGAATAGGTTAAAAAAATTCTGAGGCCAGAGGTACTTGGCAGACCCAACTTATAAAAACAACATTCAATCTATTGTTTGAAAAGTGGATGAGGTCTTCTGCATTGCTTGAAAACTCTGTTTCAAATAATTGAAATGGGAGAAAATTGACAAGTATCCCTTGTTCTATTAGCTTAGCAAATTTGAATCCTATCCTGTGGAAACAGTACACACAACTTCCATCCAATTTATCACTAATTGTGAACAAAAGATTTATATTATACTACAAAACTATACCATATTTTATTATATTACTCATATTTAGATTTTTAAGAAATATAATACTTACAGATTTCACATTTCCTAAAGAAATATCTATTGCCAACTTGATCAAAGTTTAAATTATCACCCTAGGTTTCTTTTTGAGATAACTGAGCTCATTGTTATAAACCAAGAAATATTATGACCAGGTTTTGCCACAGATCCAAAAATAATCCTGACACTACTATTTCCTTACATTTCTTCCAAATATAATTTCATTTTTCACTGTTTTTCTCCCCAAATTTTAATTTTTTTCCTTCCCACAGATATTTTAATATATAATCTGAATCCCTGAGTCTCCCCAGATTTTAAACCAGAAGACTGCACTTGGATTTTTTTCCTCAGCTCCTGCATTTCTCCCCAGTCTTCCCATCTTGATCTGCTCCATTTCTAGAACTAGAAAAATTTGTTAAAGTTCTGTTTTCTTAAATTTTCCCACCCCCTAGTAGTGATATAGGGGTTTAACTTAATTCACTTAATGGTTTGTGAATAACAGTCCAAAAGTATCACAAGGCTATGAATGTGTGTGTTAAGTCACTTTAGTCCATGTCCAACTCTTTGCGACACTATGGACTGTGGCCTGCCAGCCTCGTCTGTCCATAGGATTCTCCAGGCAGGAACACTGGAGTGGGTTGCCATGCACTTCTCCAAGGCTATGAATATTATGTCTCAAAAAAACTATTCTAGAAATTTTACACCTGCAGGAAGACCAAATGGATTACTTAGTAAGTACCATCAATAAATCAACTAATCAAAAACTATTTGTTACCTCTCTATGAGCATCTTTACTCTCAAACTGATGATGTGCTTACCTTTTGGTTATTAATTCTCAACTGTAAAGCAGCAATCAATTAAAATCCAATAAAATTTAGGTTGATAAAATAAATGTTAACATAGACAGGATATTGAAAGACATTAACCAGGTGATGACAACTACCAAATATTAACCAAGTAAGCAAATAACCAAGGCAGTTACCACTAATCTATTAAAGCAAGTAAAAATGCTTTGAAAATTGCATTCTTATCCAATGTTTTTATATCATACCTTTAAATGTAACATTTAAAATCTCCTGATTATTACATTTCAAAATTTAGATGAGTCATAGTGCTTTGAGTGCGGGAATTATATGTGAATCAAAATTGTAAACATGCACTTGCTTGCTAGTCAAAAAGTCAATGTGGACAGATTCAGGAAGAGTAAAACATATGATCTTAAAATATATCCAGGGTTTTGTAAATGGTCACTTCTCAAATATTAACACAGTTCAGTAAACGTGCAATCTGCCCATCCTGTCCTTGAATATCTCAGTATTACTAAATATTTCTAACCCCATCCCCTCACTTTTCAGATAGGTGCCTGAGACCTAGGTCTTTAGTGATACTTAGCAGGACTATGCCTCAGAGCTGTAACGGTCTGAGGCTTACAGGAGGTAAAAGTAAGGAAAACTGAATGAGGTCACAGAAGAGCTATATAGCTTATGATACAGGATCATAAGCTTCTGTGCCTAAGTCTAGAACCTGAAATTGAATCATCAAATCTAGACGATAAAACTGGCTGATAAACTGGAAGAAAAAGACAGGGAATGACTGCTTTACTTTACTGAAAAAGTGCTGAACAGATGAATGACCGATTGCAATGATACTTGACAGCATGACTTCATTGATTTCAGAAGCTTCAAATTCAGAAACTAAATTAAGGATATCATGCTGAAACTAAAACTGATAGAGGGTAAGGGGCAACACAACGGGCAAGTCTCTAAATCTCTGCATAGCTGTTGCTGACATTTCGAAACATACGTTCATACGTGTATGTGATACATATACAGAGATACAGAAACATACTACTTCTTCAAGGAATTCCTGCAAGTGAGGACAGAGCCAGAAGATCTGAAAACAGGCCCTGCTCACCCACAAGCCCTTGCATTAAAGTAGACAAGATCTGAGTGAGTCACCAGGAATTAGGAGGAGACAGTCACTCCAGGACAAGGAGGGGAGGGCTAGAGTCCCCTGTGCTGCCTTCAGACTAGGGAAAAGTGGGATGACTGCAACCTGATGCAGGAAGGTATGCAAGGACCGCGCCGACCTGTTTCCGAATCAGGATCCCGCTGAGCCCCACCGCAGTCACCAGAGCCGGCCCCACCCAGGCATCCGGAAGCTCTCTAACGCCGAAGGCCTACTCTCCTTCGGGAATTCAGAACCCCAGCAGGACAGGACGAGGGCAATCGACAAGACCTGTCCCCTTCCCGGCCGCCCAAACCACGACGCGGCCCTGCCACCACATGCTCTATTACCCCATCTCCCATTAAAGCTCCAGGCCCGCCGGGCCTCAGCCTCCCCTCCCAGCAAGCTGAGTCAGGCCATAGGCGAGTGCCATCGGGCGACCTCTGTGCAGGAGGCAGAGGCCCGCAGCCCGCCGCCTAACACCCGCAAAGCTTACCTCCCTTCTGCCACAAGCTCAGCCCCACGCCGGCTGCCTGACGTGGCCCGCCCCGCCGTCTCGAGCGCCTGGGGGCGGTGACTATGGGACACAGCCAATGGCCCGCAGACCTCAAGGGCTTGCCCCGCCTCCTCTAACTTCGACCCGCCCGCCCCTGCTTAAGCGCACGCGCGTTCAAAGCCAAGGCCGCGCACTGCGGCTGGAAGGCGGCGTGGGCGGCCAAGCGCTCAGCAGCAGTCCCGGAGCTGGAAGGGTGGTGCGCGCGAGTGCTGGCTGTGGGACTGCGCCGCAGTGGGGAGTTAGCCTAGGGAGAGGCGGATTAAAGGAACCCGCCTGGAGACACCACTGCAGCGTGTCCGGATGGTCCTATTGGCAGCCTGCCCCTATGCAGCTTTTGGCGGTGCAAAAGCAGCTTCTTGGTATTGGGAGATTTTGTTTCGGGGGGTGGGGGGGAACAGTACTTATAACTGTAGGATTCAAAATTTTAATACAGACAGCAGACTTGCGGTTTCGTTTTTGGTAGTCGCTGCTTGGTTATCTTTACTTCACTTGGCCAACACAGAACATTGAGGTTCTTGGTGCTAGTCTGGTATATCCACCTGTTGAGTAGTCGTACACGTCATCCTGTTGATTTAATCTGGAGAAAACTGTTACTTTTATTGTTTTTATTTTTGCCTAATACCTATTGACTGTCCACCCGTGCATGAACACGCATTTTCATAAGAAGACTGTAAGGCACCTGGCACAATGGAACAGAAACTAAAAGTAGGAGCAGGAAAAAAATGAAAAGGTTATGACAAAATGGAATTCTGATTGTGGATGACAAAAGTGGGAATTATATACAAGATAAAATAGTTATGACAAGTTGCTCTACAGAACCTGCCTTATCCAACAGTTTCTAAACCCTGGCTCACATTTTTAAATACCACTGCCTGGGCCCCTTTTCTAGAAAGTCTGCTTTAATAGCTCTGCTGAGGAGCCTTGGCATTGTTATTTCTCTAAGATTCCAAAGTTTTTGTAATGTGCTGACAAGAAGCTCTACTCATTTATAAGAAGGATTTGGTTTCCTATACTCCACTTCAGAAAAGTAATTATATACCACCAACCGTCTTCCATTCTCTCACTAATCTATTATGCATTCATTCTGTAAGAATGTATTTAAATTAATTTTGAAACTACTTATATATTCAGTCTCTGTATGTAACCCTTTGAGAGAAAGGAGCATTATAAGGTTTATAATTGCTTTTTTATTTTATAGACTTTGATGATATTCACCTTCAATCTTAATAACTCCAAATAGCAATACATCAGCTCTTCTTTTAGGACTAGTTTAATTATTTTTAAAAATTCTTCCTCTGTTCCCTTAATTCTTGAGATACATTAGTCAATATTACAGTTGAACATTTAATTATGTAAACAGCACCTTTAAATGTATATCAACTCATTTAATCCAACTGTATGAAGCAGGTACTATTATGACCCACATTTTATAAATAAGGAAACTTAGGCACAAGGAGTAAACATCTTAATCAAGAGGCAAAATTTGAATCCAGGCACTCTGGCTCTCAATAAGTAAATATACTGCCTCTTTTACATAAAGACTTGCTTTAGGTGTGTGGGAGGAAATGCCCATTTAAAGAATGGTAAGGAGTCTGTGGTTTTTCACTTTTGACACTTCCCCTGGATTCTGGGCAGGACTGAAGGACTTTGGCTGTTAAACCAAGAACCCAGAATTGACTTGACAACTTGTGACAGATCTCGGGCTAGGCTGGAAGCCCGAGGGCTCACCCTCTTCTGGGATATACTCACCCTGCCTCTGGGTTTGACTCCTTCCATACATGACTATAGTTCAGCAAAGATTGTTCTTTTAATTTATTTAATTTATTGCTATATCTGGCACTGTGCTAGACATGAGAGATACCAAGATGAAATACACAGTCCAGAGACACAAGGAGGCAGCTCATCCTGGAGATTCATCTGGACAAGATGAGAGGTGTAGACTTTTAGAACCAGAAAGGATGTTAGAAGTTGCCCATCTATGACAAGTTTTCACTGACAAGTGCGGAAATGAATAAGTAAATAAATGACAGTGTATCAAGTTTTCATAAAAATAAATTTATTCAGTGTAAAGGACTGTTCTTTTTGAGACTGTGTGATTGTGTTTTGATTTTTTTCTCGTAAAAATGTTCTCTCATAATAATTAGTAGGTTAAGTTGTTGGGAATTTTGTTTTCTTTAACGACCTTGAAGTTCTGTCTTGATTCTCAAAATTTTTTGACGTTTTACTGATTTAGTTTGGCTATCAGCTGATGGCGAGAGAAATTGAATAAGATTGCAGAGGGACAAAATGCAGTTTTCTTTCTACTGCATACCCACTGGAATACCCCATTTCATGAGCAGGGTTAGAAATGTTTAAAACTAGTCATGTCAATAACAAATTTAAGAAGAAATTAAGGTCAAGGTTAGACAACAAAGATTAGAACTGATTCTGATAGGCCAGCTGGTTGTTAGCCAGGAAGAGCAGTCTTCAGTCTGCTTAATTAATCAGATTATCTTGGTTTCCTTCTGAGCTGAAAGCAAAGAATGGGGCCTAAGGGAATACAGCTACTCTATGAAGTGACATTTTGATTAGGGTAAGACCTAGGAAAGATCAGCATGACTGAGAGGGAATACGCTTGTCTGATATAGATATGTGGAGTCTATATTCCCCAAGAGTCAGCCTGGGGAGAATTTTTGAGAATCAACAGGGAGAGAGTGGACCCCTTCGAGTACCATGGGAGGAGAATCAATTTCATTCATGCAACCTGCAGAGGGTGATCTAGACCTAATACCAGAAGCCCCAGCACAGATGGAAATTTCAACTGAAGGATTAAAACAGACTTCAAATCTGTATATTATTTTCTGGATAGGCTTAGATTATATATACACATGAACTCTCTGCTTTTTAAATATTCAAGACAAACCACCATCTTGCAGAAGTAAGCAAGCAGACAGCGTTTCTCTGTTAAACTCCTTGTATTATGACCCCTGAGGTGCTGATAGTTAAGCAGTTAGTTCTCTATTGTACCAGACCCTTTAGATAAGTACCCTTTTTGAAGTCAGTATAGAAGGGCCTATTGACTTTAGCAACAACAAAAAAGAAAGAGAGTAAGAAAAATCTGTCCACTCCCAAATCATTAACTGAACTGAAAAGAATATGCTAACAAAAAAAGACACTGTAGTCTGAATCCTGTACTGTAAGAGAAGGTCATGTCCCCCACAGCATCAGGAGAGGCACATAGCCTTGAACTCAGACCCAAGCATGCTGGGCTAGTGCAACACGCCCACGCATTCATCAGCCGGCAGGGAACTGGGAGGAGAAATTCAGAACTGAGTCACAGGGCTCCACTGTTGACACATAACAGAAAGTGGTCTTATTAGATTTAGTTAGATGTGAGTAGATGGCTTCAAAGGTTCCACATTTCTTTTAGAGTAGAAGCCAAAGTCCCACAAAGGTCAATGAACTATACATGGTTTGCCTCCCTGAATGATGCACCTCCACCCCCAACACACACACACACACACACACACACACACACACACACACACACACACACACACACACACACACACACACACACCCTGTTAATCTTTGCCTTCTACACTCGCTCCAACCCACTCCACTCCAGTCACCCTGCCCCCTTGCTGCTACAGGATCTTGGCACTCACCCTCTCATATTTTCATGACTCATTCCATTGAATCATTCAAGCCTTTGCTAAGAGGTTGGTTACCTTTTGGATAAGGACTCCACTCTTAGTCAAGGTCTCAGCAGGAAACAGATGGCACAATCAAATTAGGGAAAATGGAGTAGCATTTAATAGAGGGGCCATAAACAGAGGTGTGGGCATGGAATAAAGAGATCACAAGGGAGATTCAGAAATATTCAGGCCCCCAAAATCACCTCTGAGCCTAAATTAGGGCAAGAAGAAGGAGTAGCTACGAAACATGGAGAAGGCTGTGTACATAGGAGACTACCTGACAGGGGCTGGGACCTTTGATCAAGGAACACAGCCGGTCCACAGTGACCTAACAGGGAGAGGGCTCAGGAGTTATTACCTTGACCGTCATCATTCTCCTCTCTTTCTGATTTTCTGAAGCCAGGGAAGCCAGTGTTGCAGTTCATATGAGCCCATCTCCTGTGGTACAGGAAAGGGGCAAAAAGAAGTTATCTCAGGACTTCCCTGGTGCTCCATGCTTCCTCCGCAGGGGGTTAAGGGGTCAATCCCTGGTCAGGGAAGTAAGATCCCACATGCTGCATGCAAACAAGAAGAAGATATCTTGCACATTTACCTTGATCACCTACAGTTCAGCTTCCCTGGTGGCTCAGAGGTTAAAGCATCTGCCTCTGATGCGGGAGACCCGGGTTCGATCCCTGGGTCAGGAAGATCCCCTGGAGAAGGAAATGGTAACCCACTCCAGTATTCTTGCCTAGAGAATCCCATGGACAAAGAAGCCTGTTAGGCTACAGTCCACGGGGTCGCAAAGAGTAGGACACGACTGAGCGACTTCACTTTTGCTTTCACTTTCACTTTCCTACAGTTCAGTTCAGTACAGCCACTCAGTCGTGTCTAACTCTTTGCAACCCCATGAACTGCAGCATGCCAGGCCTCCCTGTCCATCACCAACTCCCGGAGTCCACCCAAACCCATGTCCATGGAGTCCGTAACGCCATCCAACCATCTCATCCTCTGTCATCCCCTTCTCCTCCTGCCCTCAATCTTTCCCAGCATTAGGGTCTTTTCCAGTGAGTCAGCTCTTCGCATCAGGTGGCCAAAGTATTGGAGTTTCAGCTTCAGCATCAGTCCTGCCAATGAATATTCAGGACTGATCACCTTTAGGATGGACTGCAGTCCAAGGGACTCTCAAGAGTCTTCTCCAACACTGCAGTTCAAAAGCATCAATTCTTTGGCGCTCAGCTTTCTTCACAGTCCAACTCTCACATCCATACATGACCACTGGAAAAACCATAGTCTTGACTAGACAGACCTTTGTTGACAAAGTAATGTCTCTGCTTTCCAATACGTTGTCTAGGCTGGTCATAACTTTCCTTCCAAGGAGTAAGCGTCTTATTTTCATGGCTACAATCACCATCTGCAGTGATTTTGGAGCCCCCCAAAATAAAATCAGCCACTGTTTCCACTGTTTCCCCATCTATTTGCCATGAAGTGAGAGCTGGAGCAATAGGATAAAGCAATAGCAATAGGATAAAGTGGCCATGTATCTGTATTAACTGTAACCAATCTCTTTTCTTATTTGTGTGACACCATCAGATCCTTGCTACTAATAATATCAAGATACATTATTTTGATGGAATTTCCATGTTAAAGCAATACCAGAGCTTCTCTAAGGGCTCTGTGATAAAGAATCCACCTGCTGATGAAGAAGACACAGGTTCGATCCCTTAACCAGGAGGATTCCACATGCCTCAGAGCAACTAAGCCTGTGTGCCACAACTATTGAGCTTGTGTTCTAGAGCCCCGGGGGCCACAACTACTGAAGCTCAAGCACCCTAGAATCCTTGCTCCACAACGAAAGAAGCTACCACAGTGAGAAGCCCATGCAGCGCTAGAGAGTAGTCCTCGCTCGCTGCAACCAGAGAAAAGCCCTCGCAGCAACAAAGACCCGGCACAGCCAAAAATACATAAATAGATAAAATTTTTTTTTTTTAAAGGGGCTAGAACAGGATTGATCAAAACCAATGTTAGTCTCTCAGTCGTGTCCAACTCTTTTGCAACCCCACTGACTGTAGCCCTCCAGGCTCGTCTGTCCATGGGATTTTCCAGGCAAAAATACTGGAGTGCGTTACCATTTCCTTCAAAACCAGAGATCAACAAATTTTTTCTATAATGAACTCAGAAAGTAAATATTCTAGGCTTATGAACCGAGGCAAAATTGAGTACATTATAGAAAAAGTTAACTAAAAAGAGAGAAAGAAAAGGCAAATTTCCATAAAATTTTTATTGATGAAATTCAAAGTGCAATAATTCAGTACAATCATTTATAATTCAGATCTACTAAAAAGAATGGAATTCTTTATTAGAAGATAATAGTTCATTTAATAGGGATTCAAAGTTAGTATTCCCTGTTAATCAAAGTCAATTCCAAATATACATCTGTTAATGTTGATCTATAATGAGATTTTTATCCATTTCATCTTTGAAAGTATCCTTTACATAGATCGATATGGCAAAATACTGATATCAGCCTATGAGCATATAATTTTAATTGAGCATATTTATCACTTGGAAGTAATTTACAGAATTCTATTAGGTTCTTCTCTTGATATTTGCTAATTACCATGCCATGATATTGCAGATTAATCACTTCCAATTAAAAGCTAGGTGAAAGATACTCAGTTGGAAAGTTAAATGGATTTTGAAATATGGAAATTTCCTTTCCACATGCACTGAGATCCAAAATGCTGTTGGAACTGTAGTTTGAGCTTAGAAAATATATCTCCTGCAAATTTTTGTGAGAATGAAGATCTTGCTTCTTTTTAAAACTTTGACAGCACAGGAAGTGTATCAAACAGCTTGACATTACTTGTGATTCAAAGAACATCAGTTGTTCTTAAAATTACTTTCTCGCAGTGTTACATTTACATTTAAGCACTATTTACTTTGTAATTTTATATTGAGAAATATGACCAAGTCTGCAGCAAAAGAGAATTTTCAAAACCAGTGTTCAATAAAACTGATTGAGGGAAGTTCTCATTTCAAAAAAATCAGTCTCAGGCCTGAGCTCCAAGATTGCAATAAAACTAAACTACGTCTAAGCCATCATCGACTCCTGTGTGGTAGAGCAAGGCAAAAATATTCAGTCTCTATTTTTGACAAAAGTCCATAGAACTGATGGTTGTTAAATTCACCAGAGTAAATGAAGTTTAATGTGGAGGCTACTGGTTCAAAAGCACAAGAAACTGAAAAACTTTGTGCCAGTGGCCCATGGATGAGTAATACAGTGATTAACCACAAGCTTTATAAATTTGTTCAAATAAGTCTTCTCCACACATATTTTTATCACCATCAGCTGGAACTTATCTCAGCAGATTCCACTTCAGGTTGTACTGAGTTAAAGTTTTCTCAATTTCTTTGAAAATATTCTCATCTGTAGTTGTTCCAATACAGTTTATAGAGGCTGATTCTTCAGTTGCTTCAAACTCAGCATTGACTCCTTGAATAAACAATGTATTGAACAGTATTAGTAACATCTGTCAGCTCATCAAGAGCTGAGGAAAACCTGTGGATATCATTGACTTTGATTAAAAAAATTTTTTTCTATTTATTTTTTTTTCTTTTTGGCTGCACCCAGCAGTATGTGGGACCTTCATTCCCTGGCCAGGGATTGAACCTCGGCCCTCTGTAGTGGAAACATAGAGGCTTAACCACTGGGCCATGGGGGAAGTCCCTGACTTTGATTCTTAATTAACTATTGATGCTGCTCCCAGTGTCCTCAACTCTTCAAGTAACTGTTTTCAATGAAAAGCTCCTGGTCTTAAGTTTATTTTCTCCAGAAATATTTCTTTAGCTGCTGCCATTAAACATGACTTAATTAACTCATTATCAGTGAACCGCTTTCCTGGCTCAGCTAACAAAATGAGCCACTCAGAAATTTACTTTCATTGAAACTTTTTCATTTTTATTTTTGTGAAAAATTCTTGCTGTGATGAGATGTTGTGTTTTAAATTTTTGTATTTTTCTGATCACTGTTTTCTTGTGAGTTGGGACTGTTTTGATGAATCTGGAAATGTCTATATATATTGTAATCTTTTCCACACAGGTATAATGTCACTGCACAATAAACACGTACTTTGTCATTTATTTTGAAAGTAAAACCATCCATATCTATTGTGCCTTTAAAAGTATGACATAAAAGGTGAGTGATGTCACCAAAATGGTGCATTAGGAGACCTCAGCCTTAAGAGTTAGATAGCTATCCCAGGAAAGGCAGCTCTGGGAGCACTCTGGGGTCCACTTAAGAAACTCCAGCAACAGGGAATCCCCTGGTGGTCCAGTGATTAGCGGACTTCCCCAGTGGCTCAGCAGTGAAGAATCTGCCTGCAGTGTAGGATCTGCAGGAGACACGGGTTCCATCTCCGGGTTAGGAAGATCCCTTTGAGGAGGGTATGCAATCCACAGCAGAATTCTTGCCTGGAGAATCCCATGGACGAAGCCTGGCAGGCTACAGTCCGTGGGGTTGCAAAGAGCTGGACACGACTAAAGCGACTTAACATGCCTGCCTGCATCAGTGATTAGGACTCTATGCTTTCACTGCTGTGGGCCCAGGTTTAATCCCTGGAGGGGGAACTAAGATCCTACAAGCTGCACAGTATGGCCAAAAAAAAAAAAAAGACAAACTTCAGTAGCGCAGTGGAACAAAAACCTGAGAAGAGCTACAGGAAAAGAGGGAAGAGAGCTTAACTCTGCGTGATTATCCCAACCCCTAAGCCAGCATGGCTCAGCGCCAGGAGGAACTTCCCAGCTAGAAAGAATTTCCTTCCAGGAAAGGAAGAGCAAGGTGAGTAACTAGCTCTGCCAGCCTTTTGGGACATTGCACAAACCCACTTCTGACTCACCCAACTCAGACCTGAAAAGACGAGACATATAGAGATGGCTAGAAACAAGAAAGAGAAGCAAGGGCTCCCAGTAGCAGCCATGCACCTAGAACAATTACAGTTCCAAGGGACCAGCTTTGGATTTTGCCACTGAAGGAACCAATGGCCCAAACAGTCACTAAGGAGCCCTGAAGACGTCATCGGCTTTCAACCCACAGATACTCATGTTCACTGACTGACACCAGCCACCTGAGTCCCTCCCTGCTCCCTCTCCCACCCTTCACCCTAACAGAGCCGGGGAGATTCACTAGCAACCAGCCTAGGCCTTTGCAGTTGTGCAAATACAACACATCAGCCTAGACCCAGGAGTTGAACCTCATCACTATACATATGCATAGTGTGTGCACTATGCTTCTCTGGTGGCTCAGTCGGTAAAGAAACTGCCTTCAATGCAGGAGACCTGTGCTCAATTCCTAGGTCAGGAAGAGCCCCCTGGAGCAGGAAATGGCAACCCCCTCCAGTATTCTTGCCTAGGAAATCCCATAGACAGAGGAGCCTGGCAGGCTACAGTCCATGGAATCACAACAGTAAGACACAATTCAGTCCATTTAACCACTTAGTCCACTAAATCATCACTACCATACATACACTCAGGGTTAGCCCTTCTAAGTGTGCACTTGTATGCCACTGGCCTGATGCCTGTCACTGGACTCCGCTGTAGGATGTACACCCAGGAGGAGAACAGCCACAGAAGAGCACATCAACGGCCAGGGCCCATGCAGTTGCTTTGGGGACCTGACTGGGCCTTGTCTTCTGTTATTGGCCTGCACCATTGTTCTCACCTGCAGCTAAGCCCCCTCCAGCTAGGCATCTGCATGCCCCTGGCTCAGCCACTGTGATTGTCCTTCACTGCCATGCGCCCATGGAAGACCTAGCAGCCATGGTAGTACACAACAACAGCCAGGGTCCCAGAGCTGCCAATGAGTCCGTAATTGACCCCAGCCCTTACTGACTGCCCTGACCTCCATCACTACATTTTAACCTGCAGCTGACCCTCGCCACTATGCAGATACCTACAGCTGGCCCTCTGTAGTCAGCACTGACTCTGGTCACAATCACTGCCTGCCCTAGTGGGCAGAAATAAATATATTAAAACTAATGGGATGGAGCAAAAGCATTTCTAAGAGGGATGTTTGTAGCAATAAACTAGAAAAAGAAGAACAAACTAAACTTTAGCAGAAGAAAAAAGTGAAGTAGAGACCAGAAAAAAACAGTATAAAAAGTTAATAAAACAAAATTTTTAAGATAAACAAAGTTGAAAAATCTTTAGCTAGACAAGAAAAATTAAGAAAAGAGTTAAATAAATAAAACAAGAACTCGAAGAAGAGACATTGTAACTGATACCACAGAAATATGAAGATCATAAGAGACTGCTATGAAAAATTATACACCAACAAATTGGATAATTCTAAGAAATAGAAAAATCCTAGAAAGAAACCCACTGTCTGCTGAATCATAAAGATAATCTGAATAGACCAGAGAGAAAAGAGACTGAATCAGTAATCAAAAACCTCCCAACAAAAAAGCCTGGGACCAGCTGAATTTACTAGTAAATTCTCCCAAAAATTTAAAGAAAAATTAATGCCAATTTTCTCAAACTCTTTCAAAAAATTAAAAAGGAAGGAACACTAATATGCACACTTTATGAGTCTAGTATTATCCTGATAGCAAAACCAGATAAGTAAGAATACTATTAATACCAGAAAACTACAGATCAATATCATTAATGAATATAGATGTAAAAATTCTCAACAAAATATTAGCAAACCACATAAAAAGATTTTACACCACAATCAGGATTTATCCTTGAGATGTAAGGATAGTTCAACTTATACAAGCCAATAAATGTGAAATACCACATTAATAGAATGAAGATAAAAATGATATGATCGTAGGGAAAAAAAGTGACAAAATACAACAAACTCTCATGATAATAAACGCTCAACACTATAACAACCTAGAAAGGTGGGATGGGGAGGGAGGTGGGAGGGAAGTTCAAGAGAGAGGGGACACATACACACCTATGGCTGCTTCATGTTAATGTATGGCAGAAACCAACACAATATTGTAAAGCAATTATCCTTCAATTAAAATAAATTTTAAAAATGCTCAGCAAATCAGGTATGCAAGAGACATACCTCAACATCGTGAACAGAGGAACCTGGTGGACTACAGTCCATGGGGCCACAAAGAGTCAGACACGACTGAGTGACTGAGCGGAGCACAGCACACGGCAAACCCACAGGTAACATTATGGCAAAACATTAAAAGCTTTCTCTCTATAACTGGGACTAAGTCAGGGATGCGCCCTCTCACTTGTATTCAGCATCATACTGGAAGGCCTAGCCAGAGCAATCAGTCAATTAAAGGGAATAAAAGGCATCCAACTCAAAAGGAAGATGCAAAATTCTGGGGGTTTTTGCAAATAATATGATGTGTAGAAAATCCTAATGACTCCACCAAAAAAATGGTTAGAACTAATCAATGAACTCAGTAAAATTGCACAATACAAAATCAATATACGGAATCAGCTGTGCTTCTATACACTAAAAACAACAGTCAAAGAGAAACAAGGTAAACAACCCCATTCACAATAACATCAAAAACAATAAGATATTTAGGAATAAATTCAACCAAAAAAGTGAAAGATCTGTACTGAAAACTATAAGACTCTGATGAAAGAATTTGAAAAAGACCCAAACAAATGGAAAGATATGCCATACTCATGGATCAGAAGAATTAATATTGTTGAAATGTCCATACTACTCAAAGCCATCTTTATTCAATGAAATTCCTATCAAAATTTCAATTGCCTTTTTCAAGGAAGTAGAAAAAAATTCTACTATTTGTATGGAACTGCCAAAGATCCCATATATCCAAAGGAATCCTGAGAAAAGAGAACAAAGCTGGAGACATCAGTTTCTGATGTCAAACTGTTTGGCAAAGCTATAGTAATCAAAAGAGAAACAACTGGGGGAAAAATGCACACATAGACCAATGCAACAGAATGAAGTGCCCAAGCATAAACATTTGAATATATAGTCAACTAATATCTGACAAGGGAACCAAGAAAATTTAGTGGGGAAAGGATATTTCTTCAGTAACTCAGCTCAGTTCAGTTCAGTTGTTCAGTCGTGTCTGACTCTTTGCGACCCATGGACGGCAGCACACCAGGGCCTCCCTGTCCATCACCAACTCCCAGAGTTTACTCAACCTCATGTCTATTGAGTCGGTGATGCCATCCAACCATCTCATCCTCTGTCGTCCCCTTCTCCTCCTGCCTTCAATCTTTCCCAGCATCAGGGTCTTTTACAGTGAGTCAGCTCTTCCAGATCAGGTGACCAAAGTACTGGAGTTTCAGCTTCAGCATCAGTCCTTCCAGTGAATATTCAGGACTGGTCCCCTTTAGGATGGACTGGTTGGATCTCCTTGCAGTCCAAGGGCCTCTCAAGAGTCTTCTCCAACACCACAGTTCAAAAGCATCAATTCTTCAGCACTCAGTTTTCTTTATAGTCCAACTCTCACATCCATACATGACTATTGGAAAAACCATAGCCTTAGCTAGACGGACCCTTTGTTGGCAAAGTAATGTCTCTGCTTTTCAATATGTTGTCTAGGCTGGTCATAACTTTCATTCCAAGGAGTCTTTTAATTTCATGGCTGCAGTCACCATATGCAATGATTTTGGAGCCCCCAGAAATAAAGTCTGCCACTGTTTCCCCATCTGTTTGCCATGAAGTGATGGGGCCAGATGCTATGATCTTAGTTTTCTGAATGTTGAGCTTTAAGCCAACGTTTTCACGCTCCTTTTCACTTTCATCAAGCTTCAATAAATAATGCTAGGGAAACTGGATAACTACATTCAGAAGAATAAAATTGGACCTCTATCTTATATCACTTAAAAGAATTTACTCAAAATGGATTAAAAACTTAAAGATAAGAAATGAAATTTAAAACTTCAAGAAGAAACCATACAAGAAAATCTCCTCAACACTGGTCTTGGCAATGATTTTTTAGATATGATACCAGAAACACAGCAACAAAAGTAAAAATTAACAAGTGGGATTACATCAAACTGAAAATCT
Source organism: Nanger dama (assembly GCA_917880005.1). Classification (NCBI taxonomy): domain Eukaryota; kingdom Metazoa; phylum Chordata; class Mammalia; order Artiodactyla; family Bovidae; genus Nanger; species Nanger dama. The sequence continues at coordinate 601,569 of CAKJTW010000017.1, forward strand.
TTTGCAGAGCAGAAGAAACACTCAACAAGATGAAAGGGCAACATATGGAATGGGAAAATACGTTTGAAAATCTGATAAGGGGTTAAGATTCAAATTATGTAAAGAACTCACATAACTAAATAGCAAAACAAATGGCTATTATCAAAAAAACAAGTGATAAGTATTAGTGAGGGTGTGGAAAATAGGGGAACACTTGTGCAACTGTTGGTAGGAATGCAAATGGTACAGCCACTATGGAAAATAGAATGGATGGTGCTCAAAAAATTAAAAATAGAGCCACTAAATGATCCAGCAATCCCGCTTCTGGGTATGTATACACAGAAATTGAAAACAGAGTCTTGAAGAGATACCTGCATTCCCAAGTTCATTGCAACACTATTTTCAGTAGCCAAGATATGGAAACAATCTAAGTTTCTGTCAAGAATGAGTGGGTAAAGAAGTTGTGGTATGTGTAAACACAATGGAATATTATTTACCCATGAGAAAGAAGGAAATCCTGAGAACATGCATGAACTTTGAGGGAATTATGGTAAGTGAAAGAAACCAGATAGAGAAAGACCAGTACTGTATGATCTCACTTATATGTGGGCTCTAAACGAAAAGTAACCACCAATTTAGATGGTTACTGGGAACTGGGTTGGGGGAGGAGAAGGGAATGGGAGATACTGATTACAGGGTACAAATTTCCAGCTATAAAATGAATTGGTTCTAGGAAACTAATATACAAGATGGTTATTCTAGCTAATAATATTATATAACTGAAACTTGCTAAGAGAGTAAGTCTTAAATAGTCTCGCCAAAAAAGAAAGAGTAATTATTAATATTTAATGTGACAGATATTAGCTATCTCTGGTATAATCATTTTATAATATATAAATGTATCATATAAATGCATTGCAAACCTTAAACTTACACAGTGTTATATGCCAATGATATATGTCAATCAATAAAGTTGGGGGAAAAAGCATGACACAGAAAGCTTAATTTTCTTAAATTTTTTTAAGTTGGAAGGAAAATTTATTAAAGAGAAGTACATTATTTTATATTTATCTTCAGGTTAAATGCAGTATGACTGAATCATACCCTCTCTTTCAGTCTTTTACTAAACTGGTACCTGGGGCTTCTCGGGTGGCTCAGTGGTCAAGAATCTGCCTGCAATGCAGGAGACCTGGCTTCAATCCCTGGTTTGGAAAGATTCCCTGAAGAAGGGGATGGCAACCCACTCTGGTATTCTTGCCTGGAGAATTCTATGGACAGAGGAGCCTGGGGGGCTACAGTCCATGGGGTTCCAAAGAGTTGGACACAGCTGAGCAACTAACACATACATACACACAAACGGATACCTCTTGGGTGGGGGGTAGCTTTTTTTCCCTCTGTTTTAGCTTTGCTGTGTCTTTGTTGCTATGTAGGGGCTTCTCTTGTTGCAGAGCATAGGCTTAGTTGCCCCAAAGTATGTCAGGGATCAAACCCATGTCCCCTGCATTGGAAGGAGGATTCTTAACCATTAGACCACCAGATAAGTCCTTTACTTTTCTTATTTTGACATGATGGATCTGTACTGGTATTTTTTAATGTAAAAATTATCCTTAGCTTGCAGGCTCTACAAAAACATGTGATGGTCTAGATTTGACCTCCACATTTTATGTTGATACTTAGCGTATCCCAAGCCCATTATGGCTATTGTGTTCCCCTTTGCCAGAAACTTGTCCAGACTCCGTTATAGCAAGGTGTGGTCATGTGATTCAGTTCATCTTATGAGACATACAGAACTATAAGATTTCTAGAGGATTGTCTTTAACCAGAAAAAGAGGCCATTACAAGGAAGAAGTCATTTGCCCTCATTCCTGGCTTTTGAATTCATTTTGGTGGAGAACGCAAGCAAAAGTAGCAATCTGTTCTGTTTCTGCTTTTTAGCTATGGTCGTTCCCATCCCACCCCACCCCACCCCACCCTGGATTCTGACATAACTCCTCACCTAAGTGCTTATTTAACTCCAGAGATCTCCCTAGCCTCCTTGGGCCACGTGAGGATAAGAAGATAAGTCTGAAGCCTGGAAATGGCCTTACCCTCTCCCAACAATGCTGATCTCTTGCATTTCAGCTTCCAGAACTGTGAAAAATTAAATTTCTGTTATTTAACTTGCAGGAGATTTGGATTGACATATATATATACATTGTTGATACTATGGCTATGATAGGTAACTGATGAGAACCTACTGTATAGCACAAAGACCTCTATTTAGTGCTCTGTGGTGAACTAAATGGGAAGGGACTCCAACATAGAGGGGATATATGTCAACACAGAGCTGGTTAACTTTGCGGGACAGTAGAAACCAACACAACATTGTAAAGGAACGATGCTCCAATAAAAATTAATAAAAAATAAATAAAAGTCACCTAGTCTGGGATATCTTGTTATAACAGCCCAAACAGACTAGAACTGAAAAGAGGGGAAGAAATGTAGTGTTTGTTGATTTCTTCAGTTGTAAATACTCTATTTTTGATTTCGAACAATGAAAGTAATGGCAGTGAACATGTAGTTAGGAAGAGTTGTGCTCAGGGCTCAGATGCCTGTTATGTGGAACCAGTTTTGAGGGGAAGGGATGACACTTGAGGCCCATCACATCTTGAAGAGTTACTGTATTGGGGAGCAATGCAAGCAGTTCTTTGCCTCTTTTTTACCCTTGTAGGAAGCACAGCTGTTCTCTTCAGCATCTGTTTGATACCACATTTTCTCTCTTTTCTCTGCTTTTTTTTTTTCTTTTAATCGCTCCTATTTTTAATTTTTATTACCTGCTAACGCACTGATCTACTTTTGTGAGAGAATGGTGCCTCCTTGGCAAGAATGGTCAATAGCTGGTAACCAGTCACCATACGCTGAAGTTCTGAGGCTCACTCTCCTCTGTGCACATTGAGATGCTCAGAAAAAGTTGCATCCACCTGAGAAAAAAGATGTCCCGGGCTGCCTCCAGATTTGGAGACAGTCCTATAGTCTGTGGATTTCAGAAGGCTGGTACTAAATAAGAGGGTCTTGTATACAAAGAAGTGTAGATTTGCTTCCACCAGTATCAACACATACATTCCATTCTTAAGGACTTTTTCTTCTTTAAGGCTTTTACTCCTTGAAATTGGTCACTAAGAGTGCAGACGTGTAGCTTTTCTGTATCTATGTAATTTTATTCACATGAATATTTCTTGATGACTATTGAGTTCTAATTAGCATGGCACATATGTAACATTATAGGTATCCATGATACAATACATCATATATTATATCCATGATATAGTGGTTTCATTGCCCTATGACAGAAGATCAGGAAGGTAATTTTAAAAAGTCTGAGAATATATCTGTCTAAGGAGAGCAGTCCTATGCGTGATCAGAGTCTTGTACAGTTACTATTTACTAGTTGGAATTTCTAAAGTTTTTAATAATTATTATATTTCTCTGGTGTCAAGTTCGTTAACTGTTAAGAGATATGACCCAGTTAATGCCAAAAGATAATACCAAAAGGAATTAAAAAACCAAGCAATCATTCAAAGTGCTTAGGACAGGCAGAATGGTTAAGTGTTTAAATTTTGTAATCAGAGGAATTGGGTGCCAATCCCAGAGGTTAACTAGGTGACCTTGGGCAAATTACTTTTAACTCTTCAAGCATCATTTTCCTTATCTCTAAAATGAGGATAATACTAATATTTACCTCCTGAGGTTGCTTAAGCATTAAATGAGCTCGTTTATATAAAACCCTTAGCCAGTTTCTGAATTTTTCTTATCCATCCATTTCTTCAATGAGTAGGAGTACGTACCATGTAGCAGGCCTTGAGATCATAATAAGATCTCAGTGAATATTAGTTCTCACTTTGTGTTTAATAAATACCCTGTATCAAAAAGATGCATAAGAAACTCATGCTACTGCCACAGGTCTTTTAAGATTTTTAAACAACTTATAGTTTAATTTTTTCATGCTTCTCCAATTCTACACAATTCCTCAAAGATCAACCATTTCATTTACAAATATCCCAGAAAGGCTGACTTCCTGGGTATGTAACCTCACACTCAGAAAGTCCCCAGGTCTTGCTTTCTAGAAGTTATGGATAACTTTTCAATGAAGGCCCTACATTTTCTTTTTCCCTTTCTTTCATTAGCTGTTGCAAGTTGTGTAGCCTGTCCTGCCCAGAAGGTAATGCTTCTGGGTCCTAGAATCCAGATTTCATTTAGAACAACCAGGTATTCTCCAGCTACTTCTCAGGCTTCTGTTCCTTCACTATTTTGGTCTGTGCTGCTTTGATTATAAGGAACAGAATCCCCTCAATAAAAGGAAGGATAAATGTAAGGAATTAGTCATCAAGTTTGAATCCCATGGACAAAGGAGCCTGGCAGGCTACAGTCCATAAGGTGGCAAAGAGTCGGACACGGCTGAGCAACTAACACTTTACTTTCTGGTGCCAGCCCCATCCTTGCATAGTCCTGAGACCCAGTGTTCCCTTGAATTTTATATCCAAGCTCTCACTTGCCTCATCCTCATCTGTCCCTGCTGTGGTCCTTGGGGAGCACATGGCCCAAGAAGAAAACACCAAGGAACAAAATATCCAAGAGCAGGGAAATGAAGTCTCTCTTCCTTCCTCCAGTCCCCACTAGGACTTGCCATGGGCTGAATCCAAATGGAAGTCAGCGGGCAAGGAATTTCTTTTAATGAAGACCACAGAGGTCAGGCCAGCTGAGTGGCTCTGAAAAAGTAAACTACCCAGCACACGTTGGTAACAGGACAGACAGACAGACAATAATCAAGCTTTTCTAGTGTTATTACCACTATGTATGCTATGTGCTTTAGTTCAGCCCAGAAACACTAAATTACTTTTGAGCTTTGCTACTTCATTTCTATTAAGTTGAAAAAGAAAGGGTTTTTAAGGTTTGTCCAGATGCATCAGGATTCAACCTCCTGACAAGGCTAACACTTGGTATAGGGCAATTCATATGTGGAAGGTGACCTCCTCAGAGACAGTCATTTAACTAGCTCTTGACAGCTACAATTATGACTAATGGATCTATTCAGTGGCCATCATGCCCTGCATCCACACTAGTTAAGATTTTTACGATCTTTATAGCCCAGAATGTAATGCTGATTTCTCTCTTTTTCCTCCCCCTATATATATATATATATATATTTAATATAGATGTTGCTCTATATCAGAACATAAAAAATAAAAATATGAGAACAACAGTTAGCTATTCATAATTATTTATCACTGGGAGTATTTTCTTGTACAGCGTAATAACACTGAAAGATAATGCAACTTTGCTTACATCAATACACATTTATAGAATGTTTCCTCTTGATTTACATTTCCATCTGAATAGGATGGAATGTCCTAATAGGATGTCCTTCAACTTGCTTCTCTTTTTGTATCTAGTTGTCAAAATGAAGTCATTAAAAATCGGATAATTCTTGGGTCATTTATGATGAAATAAGTATTCAGTAATGAGCTCTCAAAGAAAGGAAAACTAAGAGAACTTTATTACAATTTAATACCTCATTCTAAAAATACTAAAAGAGATGCAAAAAGAATGGATTTCTTCACTATTATATTAAACAAGAAAATGCATTTATATACAGGAAATTATGCAACTAAATCACATTTCACTAAGAAATTATTAGAAATACTTGGCTTTCAGGGAAGAGTAACAGGTGAAAAAAGTGCATACCTTCTTCCCTGTCTAAATGCAGTTAAACTTTTTCTAGTGACATTTGTAAACAACTGAAAAAAATAATGAATAATTTGGCTCCGTTTCTGTTATCTACATCAGAATGATCTTTGTAAATACAATGGAGAAAGAACTCCTTCTCTATTAGGAATATGAATAGTCTGGTTTTTATTTTGGTTTGATGTTTTGTTTTTGTTTTGAAGGGGGTTTCTGATTTCTTTATTCTTCGTAAATCCAAGGTTTTCCACATGTAATCTTGCCCTAGCCCAATCCTGATGCTTCCCTTATCAAAAGAGTAACCATGTACAAAAGATCGTCAGCTATCAGTTATAAAGCACCTAAAACATAATTGGAATTTCTGTAGTGGTTTCCTTGGTAATTTTTTTTTGTCTCCTCAGGGATGTTCCTGGACCCCAGGCTAACATTACAGAATTAAAATGAAAGATTCCATTGTCAGAGACGTACCCAAAAGGATGGGATTGATTTTGGACAGGTTTAAAACACAGAAGATGAGATATTTATTGAATATTTTTCCTTTACAGTTTAAATTCTCAATTATAAATTATATAGCACATATATCATCTCTTCCTTCTGGATTAATAAATCTGTAGACTTTCCTTTAAGAGCTTGTCAACCAGACTTATACCAGACAATTTCAATCTCGAATGAGTGAATGATTTTTAATTTTTCCTAAAGTGTATAGCCTAAGATGACTTATCAGAATATTTTGAGTGATATGAAAGATTAAATTTTTAATTAAGATGACAATATGAGACATAACACAACATATGCATTTTACGCAAGCACGTTTTCAATAACTATACAGGATAAACAAAGAAACAAAAGGTAGTTAGTGGTAGATTAAGTTGATTCACATGTAATCACTAGTAGCTTCAGAAAACAATGCTGCAAGCAACTACCAAATTTTCCTAAAGTGACCTCAAATTTAAATCAGTCCCTTATTTTCTTAATAAGGAGACGCAAAAATAGTGAGGTATTGGGTTTGTTTTGCCCTACGAGAATATATAATATTTTAGAAACTTTGAAGACATAGTAAAAATCATTTAATAATTTACACATGTACATTTACTTACTTGGGCTTCCCCAGTAATGCAGCAGTAAAGAATCCACCTGCAGTGCAGGAGCTGCGGGAGACACGGATTCCATCCCTGGGTGGGGGAAGATTCCCCCAGAGGAGGACATGACAATCCACTCCAGTATTCTTGCCTGGAGAGTCCCATGGGCAGAGGAGCTTGGCAGGCTGCAGTCCATAGGGTTGCAAAGAATGGGACACGACTGAAGTGGCTTAGCACCCACGCACCCACCCAAGAAATATGGGTTCAATGTCTGGGTTGGAAAGCTCCCCTGGAGTAAGAAATGACAAGCTACTCCAGTATTCTTGCCTGGAAAATTACATGAACAGAGGAGTCCATGGGACTGTAAAGAGTCTGACATGACTCTGAGCATGCACAAATTATACAAATTTATAATACCACATTACCTAGTATTATTTTCAGATGTTTTCCTACTCATATATATTCATTAAACAATTTTATTCAAACTTTCCATGGGCATATCCATATTCAGCACTTTTGTTACCAAGAGAGCCACATTTTAAATCATCATAATTTTCTAGCACACCATCTTCACTTCCATCTAAATTACTTAAGACTAAGAATTTATTGAATCTATATGTGAGCTATTCAGTTCAGTCACTCAGTCGTGTCTGACTCTTTGAGACCCCACGAATCGCAGCACACCAGGCCTCCCTGTCCATCACCAACTCCCGGAGTTCACTCAAACTCACTTCCGTCAAGTCAGTGATGCCATCCAGTCATCTCATCCTCTGTCATCCCCTTCTCCTCCTGCCCCCAGTCCCTCCCAGCATCAGAGTCTTTTCCAGTGAGTCAACTCTTCAAATGAGGTGGCCAAAGTACTGAAGTTTCAGCTTCAGCATCATTCCTTCCAAAGAAATCCCAGGGTTGATCTCCTCCAGAATGGACTGGTTGGATCTCCTTGCAGTCCAAGGGACTCTCAAGAGTCTTCTCCAACACCACAGTTCAAAAGCATCAATTCTTCTGCACTCAGCCTTCACAGTCCAACTCTCACATCCATACATGACTACTGGAAAAACCATAGCCTTGACTAGACGGACCTTTTGGCAAAGTAACGCCTCTCTTTTTCAATATGCTATCTAGGTTGATCATAACTTATCTTCCAAGGACTAAGGGTCTTTTAATTTCATGGCTGCAGTCACCATCTGCAGTGATTTTGGAGTCCCAAAAAATAAAGTCAGCCACTGTGTCCACTGTTTCCCCATCTATTTCCCATGAAGTGATGGGACCGGATGCCATGATCTTCGTTTTCTGAATGTTGAGCTTTAAGCCAACTTTTGCACTCTCCTCTTGAACTTTCATCAAGAGGCTTTGTAGTACCTCTTCACTTTCTGCCTTAAGGGTGGTGTCATCTGCACATCTGAGGTTATTGATAGTTTTCCCAGCAATCTTGATTCCAGCTTGTGCTTCTTCCAACCCAGCTTTTCTCATGATGTACTCTGCATAGAAGTTAAATAAGCAGGGTGACAATATACTGCCTTGACGTACTCATTTTCCTATTTTGGAACCATGTTATTCCATGCCCAGTTCTAACTGGGGCTTCCTGACCTGCATATAGGTTTCTCAAGAGGCAGGTCAGGTGGTCTGGTATTCTCATCTCTTTAAGAATTTTCCACAGTTTATTGTGATCCACACAGTAAAAGGCTGTGGTATAGTCAACAAAGCAGAAATAGATGTTTTTCTGGAACTCTCTTGCTTTTTCAATGATCCAGAGGAGGCTGGCAATTTGATCTCTGGTTCCTCTGCCTTTTCTAAATCCAGCTTCAACATCTGGAAGTTTTCAGTTCACATATTGCTGAAGTCTGGCTTGGAGAGTTTTGAGCATTACTTCACTAGCGTGTGAGATGAGTGCAACTGTGAAGTAGTTTGAACATTCTTTGGCATTGCCTTTCTTTGGGATTGGAATGAAAACTGACCTTTTCCAGTCCTGTGGCCACTGCTGAGTTTTCCCAATTTGCTGGCATATTGAGTGCGGCACTTTCACAGCATCATCTTTCAGGATTGAAATAGCTCAACTGGAAACCCATCACCTCCACTAGCTTTGTTCATAGTGATGCTTCCTAAAGCCCACTTGACTTCACATTCCAGGATGTCTGGCGCTAGGTGAGTGATCACACCATCGTGATTATCTGGGCCATGAAGATCTTTTTTGTACAGTTCTTCTGTGTATTCTTGCCACCTCTTCTTAATATCTTCTGTTTCTGTTAGATCCAGACCATTTCTGTCCTTTATTGAACCCATCTTTGTATGAAATGTTCCCTTGGTATCTCTAATTTTCTTGACAGAATGTGGTCCACTGGAGAAGGGAATGGCAAACCACTTCAGTATTCTTGCCTTGAGAACCCCATGAACAGTATGAAAAGGCAAGATGATAGGATACTGAAAGAGGAACTCCCTAGATCAGTAGGTACCCAATATGCTCCTGGAGATCAGTGGAGAAATAACTCCAGGAAGAATGAAGATATAGAGCTAAAGCTAAAACAATACCCAGTTGTGGATGTGACTGGTGATAGAAGCAAGATCCAATGCTATAAAGAGCAATATTGCATAGGAACCTGGAATGTCAGGTCCATGAATCAAGGCAAATTGGAAGTGGTCAAACAGGAGATGGCAAGAGTGAATGTCGACATTCTAGGAATCAGTGAACTAAAATGGACTGGAATGGGTGAATTTAACTCAGATGACCATTATATCTACTACTGCGGGCAGGAATCCCTCAGAAGAAATGGATTAGCCATCATGGTCAACAAGAGTCCAAAATGCAGTACTTGGATGCAATCTCAAAAATGACAGAATGATCTCTGTTTGTTTCCAAGGCAAACCATTCAGTATCACAGTAATCCAAGTCTATGCCCCAACCAGTAATGCTGAAGAAGCTGAAGTTGAACGGTTCTATGAAGACCTATAAGACCTTTTAGAACTAACACCCAAAAAAGATGTCCTTTTCATTATAGGGGACTGGAATGCAAAAGTAGGAAGTCAAGAAACACCTGGAGTAACAGGCAAATTTAGCCTTGGAATGCGGAATGAAGCAGAGCAAAGACTAATAGAGTTTTGCCAAGAAAATGCACTGGTCATAGCAAACACCCTCTTCCAACAACACAAGAGAAGACTCTACACATGGACATCACCAGATGGTCAACATCGAAATCAGATTGATTATATTCTTTGCAGCCAAAGATGGAGAAGCTCTATACAGTCAGCAAAAACAAGACCACAAACTAACTGTGGCTCAGATCATGACCTCCTTATTGCCAAATTCAGACTTAAATTGAAGAAAGTAGGGAAAACCACTAGATCATTCAGGTATAACCTAAATCAAATCTCTTATGATTATACAGTGGAAGTGAGAAATAGATAGATAGAGTGCCTGATGAACTACGGACTGAGGTTCATGACATTGTACAGGAGACAGGGATCAAGACCATCCCCATGGGAAAGAAATGCAAAAAAAGCAAAATGGCTATCTGGGGAGGCCTTACAAATAGCTGTGAAAAGAAAAGAAGCGAAAAGCAAAGGAGAAAAGGAAAAATAAAAGCATCTGAATGCAGAGTTCCAAAGAATAGCAAGAAGCGATAAGAAAGCCGCCTTCAGCGATCAATGCAAAGAAATAGAGGAAAACAACGGAATGAGAAAGACTAGAGATTCTAAGTCATAAGTACCTATTTAAGGAAGATTAAGGCAGTTATTTTCATTCATACTATATGTAATATTCATATTTACCAAGTAACCATTTAATAGAATACTTAAAGTATGGGTAAATAAACAATCAGAGAGTGTTAGAGTACTTTTAACTATAACAACAATAACAAAAACCAGAAGTCTCCTGATCTCTCCTCCTCACCCCTGACTCCAGATTTCTAGTGGCCACTACTTTCAAGCCAGTTAGGGGTTTTTTGTTTGTTTGTTTTTTCTCTCAGTATTCTCCTTCCTATTTTTAAGTGGGTTATTCAAGTATTTCTTGATTTTTTTCAAAAAAGTTTTAGATAATATCTATTGACTTCCTACTTTGAAAGATGAAGGTTTAATCTCTTATATTAATATATGTCTCCCTCTGCAAACTCTCTCTCTCTCTCTCCATCTTTCTAATGTAGTATCACAATTTTGAGTTAAGTCAGTACTCGGTGTTTACATTATGATGCTTATACTAAGAGTGACAGCTGAACCACCTTGTGTGCTATAATAACATTTCCATTATTGTATGATATATTTGTTTTTCTTTCCTCTCACACCAGGAAAAATGACTATGGTAAACTTGGTTAAATTTCTTGGTCTGTTCTTTAATATATATATATATATATATATAATATATACTAAATATATGAAATATAGTTTAAATATATAAAATATATTTAACATATAAAATATATAATATAAAATATATATTATATTATATATAATATAAAATATATTATATACACACACACACACACACATATATTTATTTATTTGTCTTTGGCTGTGCTGGGTCTTCGTTGCTGAGAGGCTTTTCTCTAGTTTTGGTGAGCGTGGGGCTACTCCCTAGTTGCCGTGTACGGGTTTCTCATTTTGGTGACTTCTCTGGTTCTGGAGCATGGGCTCTAGAGCGTTTGGGCTTCGGTAGTTACCATAGGGGAGACGGCAAAGGCACCCCACTCCAGTACTATTGCCTGGGAAATCCCATGGACAGAGGAGCCGGTAGGCTGCGGTCCATGGGGTCGCGAAGAGTTGGACACGACTGAGCGACTTCCCTTTCACTTTTCATTTTCATGCATTGGAAAAGGCAATGGCAACCCACTCCAGTGTTCTTGCCTGGAGAACCCCAGGGACGGGGGAGCCTGGTGGGCTGCCGTCTATGGGATCACACAGAGTCGAACACGACTGAAGCGACTTAGCAGCAGCAGCAGCAGCAGCAGTTACCGTAGCTGGGCTTAGTTGCCTCAGCTCCCGGGCTCCACAACCACAGGCTCAGGGGTTGTGGTACCGATTCAGCTGCTCCATGGCACACAGGAGCTTCCCCCATTAGGGATCCAACGAACCAGTGTCTCCTGCATTAGCAGGAGGATTCTTTACCACTGAGTCACCACGGAAGGCCTGCTCAATTTTTTTCTTTTTAAATTTATTCCATTATTTAAACATCCAAAACTGTCATTTACTGAGGTCGCTTCAAGCCAATGGATCTTCAAAAATATAACTTTATAATTCAAATAACATGATTGAGAAATTATGTAATATGAGAAACTTTAGAGATGGTTGGATGGCATCACTGACTCAACAGACATGAGCTTGAGTAAACTCCGGGAGTTGGTGATGGATAGGGAGGCCTGGCATGCTAAAGTTCATGGGGGTCACAAAGAGTCGGACACGACTGAGTGACTGAACTGAACTGAATACAGGGAGATCCTTTATAATCCATGTGAGATTTGGGTGAAATTTTTCATCTTATTGGGAAATATATTCTATTTTGAAACAATATATTTCATTATATTCTAGATAATGAGAGCTTAAAACCTAGGAAAAGAAAATAAATTCTTTTCCTTCAAGAACAACTTTGTATTCTTTTCTCCTACTTTGATTTGTGTTTTCACACTTTTTGCCAACATACTCACTCACTTCTTCCTTTTACTTTCATATTTATGGAGTCAATTAATTGTCTGAACATAGCATAAGCATAAACACACTTAATCTGCTCCTGACATAACACAGATCACATGTAGAAGGAAGTGACTGTACTGTATCACTACTCATAATTCTCTAATTAAATAGATGACTTAGAGTTGATTCTATACTGAAAAAGATACAGAATTGGGCTTTACTGACTGGAGCCAATGTGAATCAATCCAATATTAATCATAACCTCCCATATTAAAATGTAAGTGAGGAGGTGTTTTAATTTTTCGCTATCATACTCTGTCATCATGATCATTCTCTTTCGTAAGATTAGGAAGTGGCCTTCTCCTGTGGTCCAGTGGTAGAGATGCTATACTTCTATTGCAGGCAACACAGGTTCGATCTCTGGTTGGGGAAAGTTCCACAAGTCTTGAGGTGCTGCCAAAGAAAAAAGTCTTTTTAAAAAAAAAAAGAGTGACTTCCTGGTAATCCAACAGTTAAGACTTTGCTTTCCAGTGCGGGGAGTGCAGGTTTGATCCCTGGTTGGGGAGCCGAGATCCCACATGCCTTGTGGCCAAAATAATAAAACATAAAGCAGAAGCAATACTATAACAGATTCAATAAAGACTTTTAAAATGGTCCACATCAAAAAAGAAATATTTTTAAAAAGAAAGAAAAATCAAATTTGCAAACTAAAAAAAAAAAAAAAAGACTAGAAGGAGAACTATGTAATTATCCCAGGCTCTTGGACCTCTTGGGAATCGTTCATAGTCTTAATAAAACTTCAAGTGTAGTTTTTCTTTTTCTTTAACAGTCTCTAAGCCAGTAACTCTAGGTCTATGAAACCTTTAACTATCAAAATACTTAACAAATCTAGCAAATCTAGCAGATAAGTGCCTTATCCTGAGGCACTTTTGGGGCTTATGACTTTCTTTTTCTAATTCAATCAACTAACATTGTCACCAGTTTATTTATAAAACAGAATGCCAATTTTATAATTCTCTGCTTTAAAAATTGTAGTTTTTATTATGCATAATATTATATAAAATCTTCTTACATTGTTATTATTAACAGTAGCTTTATTGAGGTAGCTTTGACATACAACAAACTATATTTAAAGTGTGCAATTTAATAAGCTTTGGCATAGGTATGTTCTCTTGAACCCATCACCAGAATTAAGGTGTTACCCTAGAGTTTGAAGTTGAGATGATTTCATCTTTATGGGATTTGTCTCTTACTGCTTGCTTATTGCTTTTATGATTCCTGAATGTATTATGAACTCTTCAGAAAGACAGAGGAATTCTTACTCATCTTTGGAACACTCACATGCTTAATAAAAACATGGGCTCAAAAAGAATAGCTATTTTTATTAATTGAGGCCTAATCTTGTGAGTCTTGAAAGAGAACTAGCTCTAATTGAAATATATTACCCATAAGCTCCTTTAATAAAGAAGATATTTCTATGGCCATGCACATGTGCATTCGTGCTAAGTAACTTCAGTTATGTCTGACTCCTTGAGACTCTGTGGACTCTAGCCCGCTGGGATCCTCTGCCCATGGGATTCTCCAGGCAAGAATACTGGAGTGGGTTGCCATCCTTCCTCCAGGGGATCTTCCCAACCCAGGGATTAAACCAGCATCTCTTATGTCTCCTGCATAGTCAGGTATGTTCTTTACCACTAGTGCCACCTGGGAAGCCGTTCTATGGTCAGGCTAGATGTCAAATCACTGTCTATATTATACAGCAAATAGATGAATTTAATGCTATAAATTCTTCTATATGAAGCCTAAAAGACTTTAAGGAAAAAACATACATATGCAGTACTTCAATTACATTGGAAAAAACATACTTATGCAGTACTTCAACTACATTTTCTGCAGAATCTTGAAGAGAAAAACAAGGCTTATTGTCTTATTTCATTAATAATAATAAAAACAGCAATAAAGAAATTTTTACTTCACTGTTTCAAAAGTACTTTGAAATTTACTTTCTCACCTGTTCTTATTAAGACAAAATAACAATACAAAATAGGTTACTGGGAAATGTTTTAAAAGATCATCCATTTATGACATTAATGAAAATTTGAAAGGTATATAATCCTTACATGTTTATTTTAGTATGAGAGTGAGGGGGAAATACCATAGGATGTATATTTTGCAAGGATATTTGATACAATTTTTATCATAAAAAGTGTTTTAGGAAAATGGAAAATATAGAAGCTTCAAAGAAAATTTTTTTCAGAAAATCTTGATACCTGAAGCAGCCTTGGGTTTGATGTTACACATTGGTCTTCTCAAACCACAATTTTAAAAGCTTTCTGGTAACCTTATTCAAGTACCAACTAAATTATGAGCCCTTTGGAAACAGAACCTTTCCTAGTATAGTTTCTGATACATAGCATTTAATATATGTTTATTAAATGATAAAAGGCAGATGATGGATAGATGGTCCCTTGTGCCAAAGGTTGGGGACCACTGGCTTAAACAACGGAGATTTGTTTTCTCACAGTTCTCCAGGCTAGAGGTCTAGGATCAAGGTGGTGTCAGGCTTGGTTTCTCCTGAGGCTTCTCTCTTACTTTGAGCATGATCTTTTCCCTATGCACTCACATCCCTGATGTCCTTTTGTGGGTATGTCTAAATTTCCTCTTTCTATAAATTAATCACCTCTTTAAAGGCCCTAACTTCAAATACAGTCACACTCTAAAGTACTGGGGTTAAGACCTGCAACATATTAATTTTGAGGGACAAAATTTAGCCCCCATAAAAATCACATACAGTTAAGGGTGGAGTTAGTCATTATAGCATGTAAATACACTTATAGTCTGGCCCTTTCAACTTTCCAATTTCATCCCTTGCTATTTCTCTGCCACTTTATAGTCCAGAAATTCCAGATTGGACACAGTTTCCCCAAACACCCCATTTGTCTGGTTCCTCTGTGTCACCGACTCTTTTTGACTAGATTGCCACTACTCCCATCCTTGTCCCTGGTAAACTTTCTCCTTCAGACCTTATGCTGAGAATTTTCTGACATTCCCAAATCCATATATTAGCAAGTGATTTATTATGTTATTGTGTTGGTCTGATGGAATTTCATTACATTTTCTAGTGTAAAGATAGAACTCAGAGCACATCCTTTTTGCTTTGGATTAGTGGGCTTATAGACAAAAGAAGCAGTCACAAAATATCAACTCTTGCCCAGGACCTGGAAAAAGAGGGCATTCAGCACAGGAGAAGTAAAGGGCTGCCCCTCCCAGCAGTCCAGGCAGGGTGAGGGTGAAACCCTAAGTGGACCTGGTCCCTGCACACCTTGCCTCCTGGCAGAAACTGGGTTTTGCTTTGTCCATTCAAGAGAAGTCCATTTCTCCAGCACAAGAGAATTTATTTTTCTAACTTTAAATACATCAGGGATGATCACAGTCATCTTGTGAGGCATCTCTTCCTTCCCTCATCTCACAGACAGTGTCACTGAGTGATGACTTCCTCCTCTCCTTGTGATGCTGTCTAAAGCCCTGTTCCCTTCCCCGAGGAGGCAGTCGGATGGCACTTGCTCCAGGGATGAGTGCCAGGGACTGCAGACCCAGAAGGAGACCTTCCTGGAACACCTCCACCAGTGTGACTCGATTCCCATGCTTCTCTGCCTCTAGACCCCAGCTATGCTGCTTTCTTCTTTAGAGGCATATAATACAAAAGTGTCTTTACTATCTTTCTGGAGATAAATCATACATGCTCAGCTAATTTACACTTAATTCTTCCTCATTTTTACACATTAGAGAGCATACTATACACTCTATAGCTTGCTTTTTCTGAACAATATTGGACGGTGAAGCTCATCATATCACATAGAGGCTGTCTTCACAGGGATGTATCATCATGTAACCCTGCTATATTCCAATATAGGGATGTATCCTCATGTAACCCTCTCCTGAAGAACTCTTTAGGCATTACAAATGATGCTATAATGAGTAATCTATTCCATACATTGTTACATACATGAGTGAAGAAAGTCTGAGATAAATTCCAGACATGTTGGGTTGAATTGTTAATTCTGTGAGACAGTGCCTGATTTACATTCAATTTATGTACATCATATACAATTTATGTACCTCTCATACATCAACCAATGATGTATGAGAGCAAAAAATCAGTCTAACCTTTAGATCTTTGCTACTGTGATAATTTAGAAGTAACATCCCAGTTTGTTTTAATTTGTATTTCTGTTTCTGTAAGCAAGATTAAGCATCTTTTTATATGTTTATGGGTCACTTGTATTTTCTTTTATAAGAAGAGTCCATTGGTCTTTTTGGGCTTCCCTGGTGGCTCAGAGGTTAAAGTGTCTGCCTGCAATGCGGGAGACCTGGGTTCGATCAAGTGTCTGCCTGCAATGCGGGAGACCTGGGTTCGATCCCTGGGTTGGGAAGATACCCTGGAGGAGAAAATGGCAACCCACTCCAGTATTCTTGCCTGGAGAATCCCATGGACGGAGGAGCCTGGTGGGCTACAGTCCACGGGGTCGCATAGAGTCAGACATGACGGAGCGACTTCACTTATTGGTCTTTTTATTGATTTATAAAAGCTCTCTCTATATTAGAAAATTTTATACCTGCTGGTGGTATAAGTAACAAATACTTTTCCTAGTTTGTCATTTGTCTTTTGATGTTTTTGTTTATTCTCTTAAAAAAATCTTATTTTTATTTTTATGTGGTTATTTATTAATCTTATCTTTTATGGCTTCTGAGTGTTGTGACATATGTAGAAATTACTTCCGCCAACACATGTATTTTTTTTTAAAGGGAATTTTCAATGATTTCTTCTAGTTCCCTTGCAGTTTCATTTTTACATGTAAATATTTGGCCTAACTGGGATTTGTTTTAATGAAAGTTATGAGGTACAGATCCAAATTTATTTTTCCTTATTTTTCTAGATCTCTATCAGTAGCTAAACATAAATCATCTTTCCCATTGATTAGAAATGCTGCTTTTATAATTACTAAATTCTATTTCTGAATGTTCTCATTTGATCCATTGATTCTTTTCAACATATAAAAGGATGAGACTATCCCACATTCAAGGACTATGTTGAAACTCCAATACTTTGGCCTGATGTGAAGAGCTGACTCATTTGAAAAGACCCTGATGCTGGGAAAGATTGAGTGCAGGAGGAGAAGTTGAGATGATTGGATGGCATCACCAACTCAATGTACACGAGTTTGGGTAAACTCCAGGAGTTGGTGATGGACAGGGAGGCCTGGTGTGCTGTGGTTTATGGGGTCGCAAAGAGTCGAACACGACTAAGTGACTGAACTGAACTGACCCCACATTCTACACTTTTCCTACATTTTCTTCAATACTGTTGCTTCTTTCTTTTAAAGATAAATTTTAGAATCAGATTAGCTAAGATAAAGTCCTCTTTGTATTTTTACTGAACTGATCTCTGCTGGATTCTGAGTGATACTATTCAAGGACATGGTATGTCTCTGCATCTGTCCAGGGTTTTGAGGGGGCTTCAGCTGCAGTTTAATTTTTTTTTTTCAAATAGATTTTGCACATTTCTTGTTATTTTCAACATGTTTCTCTTTTTTGTTTTTTTTACATAAGGTCTTTTTGTCCAATATATCTTTTAAGTAGCTAGTTGATATACGTAAATAAACTTGCTGTTCATTTCAGAATGCTAATTTCGTACTCAGCCAGCTAGTGAACCCTCTTATTATCTATGGTAGCTTTTCAAATGCCTCGAGGATTTTAAGAATGCAACAGCAACACTGAGGAATAATTATAATTTTCCTCCTCCCTTTCCATTTTTTATATTTCTCAGTTCTGTCACCTTTCTAGCTGTGATGGCTTCCATCTACAGGAATGTTGAATAGCAGTGACAGTACATATTCTCATCTAGCTCCTGATTTTAACGTGATGTCTTCAGCTGTTTCCTATTAGTATGATTCCAGGTTTGGGGATTAAATAGGTACATTTCATTAAGTTAAGGAATTATCCACCCATTACTATCTTAATGAGAGTTTTTAAAAAAACAAGTATTTATGTTACACTTTATAAGATACCACTGTATGGAGATGTTATGATTTTTATGTTATGATCTATTAATATAATCAGTATATTAGCAATTTTCCAATATTGAACATCTTGCATTATTGGAATTAACTCTTCATAATAATATAGTATTCTAATGAGTTTCTAGGGTTTTATATATACATATATATACATATATATATATATATATAGAAAGAGAGAGAGAATGAGAGATTAAATACAGTCAGTATGTCACTTTTTCTATCCTTGTCTTATTATGGCATTGATATAATCCTCTCTTAAAAAAGTTTTCTGAGATTTGTTTCCTATGTTCTACAAGGTTTTTCTATAACCATAGAGATGTTTTTTCTTTAAGAATTTGGCAGAATTCCCTCGTGAAAACATCTCAGCCTTGTTATTTGCAAGGGGCTGGGAACAGTTGATAATTTTTGCAAGTATTTTTTCTATTCATGGTAATTTGCATAGATTTAAAAAATCCTTTCTAGGCTTAGATTTAGTAAATTATGTTTTCCTATGAAGTTATTCATTTCATCCAGGTTATTAAATATATTCCCCTGGCAGACTGTTTCATTAGTGGCCCCACTGAATCTGCCTTCTGGTATCCATGAATTTGGTTAGGTGGTTGATTTGGAGTTGATTTTTGAGACACAGTTTTATTAACTACTTCACACCGGGGCTTGCCTCTTGGAGTACTGCCTCTAGCGTGTGAGGAAACTCAGTGAGTCTTCTTAAGGAGCAAAGACACACACACTCAGTCATGTCCGAGTCTTTGCGGCCCCATGACTGTAGCCCACTAGACTCCTCTGTGCATAGAATTTTCCAGGCAAAAATACTGCAGTGGGTGGACATACCCTCCTCCAGGGAACATTCCCGATTCAGGGATTGAACCCATGTTTCTTTTGCCTCCTGCATTGGCAGACATATTCTTTACCACTGAGCCATCTGGGAATCCCATAGAAGGAGAGGTCCGATCATCCCAGCTTTTCCAGGTGCGCCGAGCTCCCTGCTGATTCTTAAAATGTTGCTGCATGGGTGAGCCCAGTCATAACTAGAAAACAAAAATCTGCTAGCAAACCCACAGAATGTGATAAACAGTCATTATTTTAAACCACTAAATTTTGGAGTGGTATGTTATGCAGATAACTGGAACACCTCCATAATTTTAAAAACCTGATGTACTCTGATTGCCCACTGTGTAAGGGTTTCCCTGGTGGCTCAGACAGTAATGGACCTGCCTGAAATGCCAGAGACCAGGTTCAGGAAGATCCCCTGGGTCAGGAAGATCCTCTGGAGAAGAGAAAGGCAACTGACTCTAGTATTCTTGCCTGGAGAACTGCACAGACAGAGGAGCCTGGAGGGCTAGAGTCCATGGGATTGCGAAGAGTTGGACAGGACTAAGAGACTAACACTTAAATTTAAATAAGTAATGTAGTCATTACTTATTTAAAAGTAACAACTATATAATGTTAATCATTACTGGCCCAACCCCTGGACACACCACTACCATCACCCCATATCAGAGAGCAGCTTGCCCTGCTCTCAGGGAGCAAGCAAGCAAGGGAACCTGTTGTTTGCTCTTGCTCCCCCTCCTGCTGCAGCAGAGGCCCCAGTAAAGCCTTGCCTGAATTACTCCTCCAGCCTCTGATCACTTTATATTGATTAAGGAGGCCAAGAACCCTGGTCGGTAACAAAGATGGGCTGGACTCGGTAGGTAAGTGAGGTGTGTTTAGGACATTTTTAACTTGGGATGGGTGTGTCAGGAGGGAGCCCCATGTAAATCCAGGAAGATCTGCAGTGAACCATTGGATCCTGAGAATAATAGGGTAAACACTGTTTTTCTTTTGATTATTTTGATAACCCAAGCTATGGGGCAGTTTGGGGAATCTGGAATCCGTAGTTGCTGCTTTCACATTCTTTGGGGGAAAAAAGTGGAGAATCTGACTGATTTAGTTTAGTACTTTGCTTTCTGTTTATTTTCCTATTTGAACAATTACTAAAAGTATTAAAAACTATTGGCACAAAGATTCAAGAAAGAAAATATTTCAGAATACAAGTCTACAGATATTGATTCTAGCACTTTTCTAATTATTATGCCATGTTCTGGCCTCTATTTTATTCTTATAGGTGAAGTATAAATAGCAGGAAAGTGTTTTACTTTGGAAAGACAATAAATAGGTCAAGAATGGAATAAAGTCTCATGTGACAGTTGATATTTTCTAGAATATTCACACTTCATGTTCACTGTCTCCTGCAGCCAACAGTTTAATCTACCATTCTTCCTCAGAGTTACAGCACTGAGTTCCTTATCTCTGCAGCTGAGTCTGGAAATGTACAGTGAGATCTGGCCTGGAGGAACGGATTTGGGAATCATCATGTGATAATCAAAAACACAGGATTAGATGAGATAATCCAGAAGCATGTGCTCTAGTAAGAGAATATAAATAAACCAAGGATGAGTATCTGGATAAAATCAGTTAGAAGGGTAGTTGGAAGAAAAAAAGTCTAAAACAGAAAATGAAAAGGAATAGCAAGAGTGAAAAGAAAACCATAAGAAAAATGTGTCCTTGGGACTTCCCTGGCATTCCAGTGGTTAAGACCCTGCGCTTCCAATGTAGGGGGTGTGGGTTCAATCCCTGGTTGGGGAACTGAGATTCTACATGCTGCTTGGTATGGCAAAAGAAAAAGAGAGAGAGAAAAATAAAAGAAAAAGAAAATGTGCTCTTGAAACACAGGGAGGCAAGAATCTCAAGAGATTGTTAACATCAAAATCTCCAGAGAGGAAATTAAAGATTTGACCAGAACGGTGTCATTGGATGTCGGGTCTATTATGTGCCAAGTAGGATATCCCCCCTTCATCTGGTCACAAATCTGCTTCCCTATCGCCAGGGACAGGCACATGACTTGGACTGTGCCCACCACAGTAGCTCATCGCAAGTTCAATAGTAAACATATGACCTACTGGGCCAATCTGAACCTTTGCCTGGGGTCTCACTATGTGGCACTGAGTCTGACTGCATTGCAAGAGACCTGGTTTCCATCCCTGGGTCAGGAAAATCCCTTGGAGAAGGGAATGGCAACACACTCCAGTATTCTTGCCTGGAGAATTCCAGGGACAGAGGAGCCTTGCAGGCTCCTTTCATCCATGGGGTCACAAAGAGCTGGAAACGACTATGCAACTAACACTTTAGACTACTATCTGGTACCAGTGAAGAAGGCACTCTTTTTTCTCCTAGATAATAAAAATATTAAAACGAAGTAAAAATACAGAGATATATAGAGATGAGATATGGGCAACATGAAAGACTGAAAGACTCATCTGTGTTTCATTCAATGGATCCAGTCATCCCTGATGCCAGACCTGTCTCCTTCTCCTGAAACTTAATTCTCGTAATTCTATCAGCTTCCTCAATGTCCTTCTAATAACGTCAGGTGATTCTCTCTGTTTTTTAGTAACAAAAGAATTAAGATTAATAGGTAGAAGTCAGATTGTAATTGGTTTAAAAATGAATCATATAAAATAGCTCAGAAAAAACCATAATAAGAAATGGTCAGGAACGATATAAATAAAACTACAAAATTTTACTGAAGAACATAAAAGAAGACTTGAATAAATGGAAAGTCCTACCATGTTCCTGGGTAACAAAGACTATTATAAAGGTGTCAGTTCTTCCCAAATTAATTTATAGGTTTAATGTAACTCTAATCAAAATCCAAATAGGATATCTTTTGGAGCTTGAAATGGTGATTTTAAAGTTGATTAGCTAGAAAAAACAGAGATGAGCCAAGAAATTTTGAAAAAGACAACCAATGAAGTGAACAATGAACACCTACTGGGTGCATTACATGATTTAAAGAATTCAACAGGGTGCTTCTGTAATTGTCTCTCCTGTTCAAAGTCATCTTTCTCTCTGGGCACAGTCAATTGGTTTGTAGATATTCTCTCTCTTCCTTAAAGCAACTGTAATGAATCTTTGTTACTTGTAACTAAAAAAAAAAAAAAGACTTATTATAAGGACTTTCCCCATGATATATTAAAATGTATTAAAACAGTACTTAGGGACTTCTCTTTTCTTTTCCATGGGATGGTCTTGATCCCTGTCTTCTGTACAATGTCATGAACCTCATTCCATAGTTCATCAGGAACTCTATCTATCAGATCTAGGCCCTTAAATCTATTTCTCACTTCCACTGTATAATCATAAGGGATTTGATTTAGGTCATACCTGAATGGTCTAGCGGTTTTCCTTACTTTCTTCAATTTAAGTCTGAATTCGGCAATAAGGAGTTCTTGATCCGAGCCACGGTCAGCTCCTGGTCTAGTTTTTGTTGACTATATAGAGCTTCTCCATCTTTGGCTGCAAAGAATATAATCAATCTGATTTCGGTGTTGACCATCTGGTGATGTCCATGTGTAGAGTCTTCTCTTGTGTTGTTGGAAGAGGGTGTTTGCTATGACCAGTGCATTTTCTTGGCAAAACTCTATTAGTCTTTGCCCTGCTTCATTCCGCATTCCAAGGCTAAATTTGCCTGTTACTCCAGGTGTTTCTTGACTTCCTACTTTTGCATTCCAGTCCCCTATAATGAAAAGGACATCTTTTTTGGGTGTTAGTTCTAAAAGGTCATGTAGCTCTTCATAAAACCATTCAGCTTCAGCTTCTTCAGCATTACTGGTTGGGGCATAGACTTGAATAACTGTGATATTGAATGGTTTGCCTTGGAGACAAACAGATATCATTCTGTCATTTTTGAGATTGCATCCAAGTACTGCATTTCGGACTCTTGTTGACCATGATGGCTACGCCATTTCTTCTGAGGGATTCCTGCCCGCAGTAGTAGATATAATGGTCATCTGAATTAAATTCACCCATTCCAGTCCATTTTACTTCGCTAATTCCTAGAATGTCGACGTTCACCCTTGCCATCTCTTGTTTGACCACTTCCAATTTGCCTTGATTCATGGACCTGACATTCCAGGTTCCTATGCAATATTGCTCTTTACAGCATTGGATCTTGCTTCTATCACCAGTCACATCCACAACTGGGTATTGTTTTTGCTTTGGCTCCATCCCTTCATTCTTTATGGAGTTATTTCTCCTCTGATATCCAGTAGCATATTGGGCACCTAATGACCTGGGGAGTTCCTCTTTTGGTATCCTATCATCTTGCCTTTTCATACTGTTCATGGGGTTCTCAAGGCAAGAATACTGAAGTGGCTTGGAAAAAAAATGCAAAAAGCAAAATGGTTGTCTGGGGAGCCCTTACAAATAGCTGTGAAGAGAAGAGAAGCAAAAAACAAAGGAGAAAAGGAAAGATATAAGCATGTGAATGCAGAGTTACAAAGAATAGCAAGAAGAGATAAGAAAGCCTTCTTCAGCGATCAATGCAAGGAAACAGAGGAAAACAACAGAATGGGAAAGACTAGAGATCTCTTGAAGAAAATTAGAGATACCAAGGGAACATTTCATGCAAAGATGGGCTCAATAAAGCACAGAAATGGTCTAGACCTAACAGAAGCAGAAGATATTAAGAAGATGTGGCAAGAATACATGGAATAACTGTACAAAAAGATCTTCACGACCCAGATAATCATGATGATGTGATCACTAATCTAGAGCCAGACATCTTGGAATGTGAGGTCAAGTGGGCCTTAGAAAGCATCACTACGAACAAAGCTAGTGGAGGTGATGGAATTCCAGTGGAGCTGTTTCAAATCCTGAAAGATGATGCTGTGAAAGTGCTGCACTCAATATGCCAGCAAATTGGGAAAACTCAGCAGTGGCCACAGGACTGGAAAAGGTCAGTTTTCATTCCAATTCCTAAGAAAGGCAATGCCAAAGAATGCTCAGACTACCACACAATTGCACTCATCTCACATGCTAGTAAAGTAATGCTCAAAATTCTCCAAGCCAGGCTTCAGCAATATGTGAACCGTGAACTCCCTGATGTACAACCTGGTTTTAGAAAAGGCAGAGGAACCAGAGATCAAATTGCCAACATCCGCTGGATCATTGAAAAAGCAAGAGAGTTCCAGAAAAACATTTATTTCTGCTTTATTGACTATGCCAAAGCCTTTGACTGTGTGGATCACAATAAACTGTGGAAAATTCTTCAAGAGATGAGAATACCAGACCACCTGACCTGCCTCTTGAGAAATCTGTATGCAGGCCAGGAAGCAACAGTTACAATTGCACATGGAACAACAGACTGGTTCCAAATAGGAAAAGGAGTACATCAAGGCTGTATATTGTCACCCTGCTTATTTAACTTCTATGCAGAGTACATCATGAGAAATGCTGGACTGGAAGAAAGACAAGCTGGAATAAGGTTGCCAGGAGAAATATCAATAATTTCAGATATGCAGATGACGCCAGCCTTATGGCAGAAAGTGAAGAGGAGCTAAAAGCCTCTTGATGAAAGTGAAAGAGGAGAGTGCAAAAGTTGGCTTAAAGCTCAACATTCAGAAAATGAAAATCATGGCATCCGGTCCCATCACTTCATGGGAAATAGATGGGGAACAGTGGAAAGAGTGTCAGACTTTATTTTTGGGGCTCCAAAATCACTGCAGATGGTGACTGCAGCCATGAAATTAAAAGACCCTTAGTCTTTTGAAGAAAAGTTATGACCAACCTAGATAGTATATTCAAAAGCAGAGACATTACTTTGCCTACTAAGGTCCGTCTAGTCAAGGCTATAGTTTTTCCTGTGGTCATGTATGGATGTGAGAGTTGGACTGTGAAGAAGGCTGAGAGCCAAAGAATTGATGCTTTTGAACTATGGTGTTGGAGAAGACTCTTGAGAGTCCCTTGGACTGCAAGGAGATCCAACCAGTCCATTCTGAAGGAGATCAGCCCTGGGATTTCTTTGGAAGGAATCCAGTATTTTGGCCACCTCATCCAAAGAGTTGACTCATTGGAAAAACTCTGATGCTGGGAGGGATTGGGGGCAGGAGGAGATGCGGACGACAGAGGATGAGATGGCTGGATGGCATCATGGACTCAATGGACGTGAGTCTGAGTGAACTCTGGTAGTTGGTGATGGACAGGGAGGCCTGGCGTGCTGCAGTTCATGGGGTTGCAAAGAGTCAGACACGACTGAACGACTGAACTGAACTGAACTAGGGATTTCTCTGGCAATTCAGTGGTTAAGACTCTATGCTTCCATTGCAGGGGGGCATGGGTTTGATCCCTGGTTGGGGAACTAAGTTCAACATGCCACAGGGTACAGCCAAAAAACCTCAAAAAGCAAAATCAAACAATGCCAAAACAGTATGTAACACAGGGTACTACTAGCATAAATGTCTATAAGCATATTTTTTGAACAGAAGAAATCAGTTCAATCGCTCATTCGTGTCCAACTCTGCGGCCCCATGGACTGTAGCACAGCAGGCTTCCCTGTCCATCGCCAACTCCCAAAGCTTGCACAAACTCATGTCCTTCCAGTTGGTGATGCCATCCAACCATCTCATCCATTGTCGTCCCCTTCTGCTCCTGCCTTCAATCTTTCCCAGTGTCAGAGTCTTTTCAAATGAGTCAGCTCTTTGAATCAGGAGGCCAAAGTAATGGAGTTTCAGCTTCAGCATCAGTTCAGTTCAGTTCAGTTCAGTTGCTCAGTCATGTCCAACCCTTTGTGACTCCATAGACTGCAGCACACCAGGCCTCCTTGTCCATCACAAACTCCTGAAGTTTACTCAAACTCATGTCCATTGAGTCATTGATGTCATCCATCCATCTCATCCTCTGTCGTTCCCCTCTCCTGCCTTCAGTCTTTCTCAGCATCAGGGTTTTTTCAAATGAGTCAGCTCTTTGCACCAGGTGGCCAAAGTACTGGAGTTGCAGCTTCAACAACAGTCCTTCCAATGAACACTCAGGACGGATCACCTTTAGAATGGACTGGTTGGATCTCCTTGCAATCCAAGGGACTCTAAAGAGTCCTCTCCAATACCACAGTTACAGTCCAGCTCCCCATCCATACTGACTGCTAGAAAAAACCTTGACTAGATGGACCTTTGTTGGCAAAGTAGTGTCTCTGCTTTTTAATATGCTGTCTAGGTTGGTTACAACTTTCCTCCCAGGAGTAAGCATCTTTTAATTTCATGGCTGTAATCACCATCTGCAGTGATTTGGAGCCCCCAGAATCAACCACCACTATTTCCACTGTACCCCATCTATTTTCCATGAAGTGATGGGGCTGGATGCCATGATTTTAGTTTTGTGAATGTTGAGCTTTAAGTCAACTTTTTCACTCTCCTCTTTCACGTTCATCAAGAGGCTCTTTAGTTTTTCTTCACTTTCTGCCATAAGGGTGGTGTCATCTGCATATCTGAGGTTATTGATATTTCTCCCGGCAATCTTGATTCCAGCTTATGTTTCTTCCAGCCCAGCATTTCTCATGATGTACTCTGCATATAAGTTAAATGAGCAGGGTGACAATATATAGCCTTGACATACTCCTTTTCCTATTTGGAACCAGTTTATTGTTCCATGTCCAGTTCTAACTGTTACTTCCTGACCTGCATACAGATTTCTCAGGAGGCAGGTCAGGTGGTCTGGTATTCCCAAGTCTTTCAGAATTTCCCACAATTTATTGTGATCCACACAGTCAAAAGTTTTTGGCATAGTAAATAAAGCAGAAGTAGATGTTCTTCAGGAACTCTCTTGCTTTTTGATGATCCAGAGGATGTTGGCAATTTGATCTCTGGTTCCTCTGCCTTTTCTAAATCCAGCTTCAACATCTGGAAGTTCATGGTTCACGTGTTGTTGAAGCCTGGCTTGGAGGATTTTCAGCATTACTTTACTAGCATGTGAGAGGAGTACAATTGCACGGTAGTTTGAGCATTCTTTGGCATTGCCTTTCTTTGGGATTGGAATGGAAACTGACCTTTTCCAGTCCTGTAGCCACTGCTGAGTTTTCCAAATTTGCTGGCATATTGAGTGCGGCACTTTCACAGCATCATTTTTCAGGATTTGAAATAGCTCAACTGGAATGCCATCACCTCCACTAGCTTTCTTCATAGTCATGCTTTCTAAGGCCCACTTGACCTCACATTCCAGGATGTCTGGCTCTAGGTGAGTGATCATACCATCGTGATTATCTGGGCCATGAAGGTCTTTTTTTACAGTTCTTCTGTGTATTCTTGCCACCTCTTCTTAATGTCTTCTGCTTCTATAGGTCCCTACCATTTCTGTGCTTTATTGATCCCATCTTTGCATGAAATGTTCCCTTGGTATCTCTAATTTTCTTTAAGAGATCTCTAGTCTTTCCCATTCTATTGTTTTCCTCTATTTCTTTGCATTGATCATTGAAGAAGGCTTTCTTATCTCTCGCTGCTATTCTTTGGAACTCTGCATTCAAATGGGTATATCTTTCCTTTTCTCCTTTGCTTTTGGCTTCTTTTCTTTTCACAGCTTTTTCTAAGGCCTCCTCAGACAGCCATTTTGCTTTTTTGCATTTCTTTTACTGGGGATGGTCTTGATCCTTGTATCTTGTACAATGTCATAAACCTAGGTTCATAGATCATCAGGCACTCTGTCTATCAGAACCAGTCCCTTAAATCTATTTCTCACTTCCACTGTATAATCATAAGGAATTTGATTTAGGTCATACCTGAATGGTCTAGCGGTTTTCCCTACTTTCTTCAATTTAAGTCTGAATTTGGCAATAAGAAGTTCATGATCTGAGCCACAGTCAGCTTCCAGTCTTTATTTTGCTGACTGTTTGGAGCTTCTCCATCTTTGGCTGCAAAGAATATAATTAGTCTGATTTTGGTGTTGACCATCTGGTGATGTCCATGTGTAGAGTCTTCTCTTGTGATGTTGGAAGAGGGTGTTTGCTATGACCAATGAGTTCTCTTGGCAAAACTCTATTAGCCTTTGCCCTGCTTCATTCTGTACTCCAAGACCAACTTTCTTTATAGTCCAACTCTCACATCCATACATGACTACTGGAAAAACCATTGCTTTGACTAGATGGACATTTGTTGGCAATGTAATGTCTCTGCTTTTTATATGCTGTCTAGCTTGGTCATAGTTTTTCTTCCAAGGAGCAAGCGTCTCTTAATTTCATGGGTGCAGTCACCATCTATAGTGATTTTGGAGCCCCTCAAAATAAAGTTTGTCACTGTTTCCATTATTTCCCCATCTATTTGCCACTGGACCAGATGCCATGATATTTGTTTTCTGAATGTTGAGTTTTAAGCCAACTTTTTCACTCTCCTCTTTCCCTTTCATCAGGAGGTCCTTTAGTTCTTCACTTTCTGCCATAAGGGTGGTGTCATCTGCATATCTGAGGTTATTGATAGTTCTCCCTGCAATCTTGATTCCAGCTTGTGCTTCATCCAGCTTGGCGTTTCACATGATGTACTCTGCATAATTTAGATAAGCACGGTGACAACATACAGCCTTGACGTACTCCTTTTCCTATTTGGAACCAGTCTGTTGTTCCATGTCCAGTTCTAACTATTGCTTCCTGGCCTGCATACAGATTTCTCAGGATGCAGGTCAGGTGGTCTGTTATTCCTATTTTTAGAATTTTCCACAATTTGTCATTAACCACACAGTTAAAGGCTTTGGCATAGTGAATAAAGCAGAAATAGATATTTTTCTGGAACTCTTTGCTTTTTCTATAATCCATATTTTTTGAATAGAATAAATAGCCATCAATAAATACTATTACTTATAAAAATGATGTAAATAATAAAGTCATTATTTTATAATGGGCAAAAGAGAAACTATTCTATAAATTAGCTAGCTATGGAAGTTAAACTGTCAGTTTACAAAATAAATTAAAATAAATTCCAGATGTTAAATGTAGAAAGTGTTAAATATAAAGTAAACAGAGAAATATTAAAGCACATACGTGAAATATAATCCAGGTGTGCCACAGTCTGGTTTGAAAGCTAAAAGAATGTTTCATTTCAGGTCAGTCACTCAGTTGTGTCCGACTCTTTGCGAGCCCATGGATCACAGCATGCCAGGCCTCCCTGTCCATCACCATCTCCTGGAGTTCACTCAAACTCCATATCCCTCGAGTCAGTGATGCCATCCAGCCATCTCATCCTTTGTCGTCCCCTTCTCCTCCTGCCCCCAATCCCTCCCAGCATCAGAATCTTTTCCAATGAGTCAACTCTTTGCATGAGGTGGCCAAAGTACTGGAGTTTCAGCTTTAGCATCGTACCTTCCAAAGTACACCCATAGTTAATCTCCTTCAGAATGGACTGTTTAGATCTCCTTGCAGTCCAAGGGACTCTCAAGAGTCTTCTCCAACACCACAGTTCAAAAGCATCAATTGTTCGGCACTCAGCTTTTTTCATAGTTCATCTCTCACATCCATATATGACCACTGGAAAAACTATAGCCTTGACTAGATGGACCTTTGTTGGCAAAGTAACATCTCTGCTTTTCATATGCTATCTAGGTTGGTCATAACTTTCCTTCGAAGGAGTAAGGGTCTTTTAATTTCATGGCTACAGTCACCATCTGCAGTGATTTTGGAGCCCAAAATAATAAAGTCTGATACTGTTTCCCCATCTATTTCCCATGAAGTGATGGGGCCAAATGCCATGATCTTCATTTTCTGTATGTTGAGCGTTAAGCCAACTCTTTCACTCTCCACTTTCACTTTCATCAAGAGGCTTTTTAGTTCTTCTTCACTTTCTGCCATAAGGGTGGTGTCATCTGCATATCTGAGGTTATTGATATTTCTCCTGGCAATCTTGATTCCATCTTGTACTTCTTCCAGCCCAGCATTTCTCATGATGTACTCTGCATAGAAGTTAAATAAACAGGGTGACAATATACAGCCTTGACGTACTCCTTTTCCTATTTGGAACCAGTCTGTTGTTCCATGTCCAGTTCTAACTGTTGCTTCCTGACCTGCATATAGGTTTCTCAAGAGGCAGGTCAGGTGGTCTGGTATTCCCATCTCTTTCAGAATTTTCCACAGTTTATTGTGATCCACACAGTCAAAGGCTTTGGCATAGTTAATAAAGCAGAAATAGATGTTTTGGGAACTATTTAAAATATTTGCTTGTCCTAGAGATGAATGAAGAATTGTCTATGCATAAAATCATTGGGCTTAATCACAAAGGAATCAAAAACAAATGTTTGACTACGTGAAAAATTTAAAAGAAACCATCAAAAACTGAGAAGTAAATTACAAAGGAAAAATATCTGACAAAAATGATTAGCAGTTTAAATCAGGAAAACATTGAAACTTCAATGGAGAAAGGTACAACAACAAATGTGTAGACAAATCTGAGACACAGAAACATAAATGACCAGTATATACATGACACGATTCGCTGTTAGTAGTTACTAAGTAAAATATCAGCGACATATTATTTTATTTTACCGAAAAACAAAAACTCTAAAATTTATAAAGGTTATGGCTGATGAGGTTGTTTCAAAATAAGTGTAGTCATACCCTTTTATTGACAATCTAAGTTGATTATAAGGTATTTTTGGAGGAAAAAAATTGGCAACATATCAATAATTTTATAGAGGGTCCATGGTCCTTTTCCCAAATTTTCTTTCTAGGAACCTAAACTAGTGTAATTGTTAAAAGCACAAATTGTAGCTCCTGCCCTCAAAGCATAAATTTGTGAAAACATAACACTGACAACCACAGGAAAAGGGCACGGAGGACGTGGGGATAGCATTAAGTCCCTGGCTCTAGTCCTGGAGTTTCCTAGGATAGCCTGGGTTCCTTGGAACTCTTCCAATGAGTCCTTCCCTCACTTTCCTCAGTCCCTGTCCCTTGCACAAGAAGGCTATTAACTAACAGCCACTCTGGCCTGAAATGCCTATCATTTCTTTCTGCTAGATTAATATACCATATAATTTTTGGTAAGAGGTACACAACTTAGTGGGGCCTTCCCCAGTGGCTCAGCATAAAGAATCCACCTGCAATGCAGGAGCTGTATGAGACATGGGTTCGATCCCTGAGTTGGAAAGATTCCCTGTAGGAGGGCATGGTAACCCTTTCCAGGATTCTTGCCTGGAGAATCCCATGGACAGTGGAGCCTGGTGGGCTACAGTCCATGGGGTCACACAGAGTTGGACACGACTGAAGCGACTTGTCAGGCACACAACTTAGTGACTGAACAAAACAATAACTCATCACCTGGAGTCACGCTAGTTGGTTCCAGTCCAGGCTTAATTAATTTAGAATCAAAATGGATCCAATACCGGTACCTTCCAGGGTGTCTACCTAAACACAATATTAGATTGCTAAAATTCATGGATAAGAATCATTGGTGAGGTTTTTAACAAAGACAAAGCAGTGTTTGCTAGACCAAGTAGAAGAGAAAAATGAGAAGACATTGACTGTACTTAGTCGTAATTAATGAGATAAAATTAGTTCATGTTGTGCTGAGTGTGATATCACTGAACAAAACAGTGAAATTCAACATCCCGAGGGGATGCTCTTGAATCTTTTCCTTTCTCAATGGGTCAAAGTCTTTGACACAGTGAACCATTCCTTTCTTGTCTTTTTTCCTCAGCCTTTACAATTCCATACACTCCTGATACTTCTCATTTTTCACCTTCTCCCCTGGCTTTAAATAACAGTTCGATTAGCTCAAATAGAGAACAGAATGCTGTACCAAAGACAAAAAATGCTTAAACAGATAATTCTCATGTAAAATTTTATGTATATGGTCCATGAATAATAGGGTAGCCCAATGATTTAGAGAACTCATGATCTGTTTAAG
Source organism: Nanger dama (assembly GCA_917880005.1). Classification (NCBI taxonomy): domain Eukaryota; kingdom Metazoa; phylum Chordata; class Mammalia; order Artiodactyla; family Bovidae; genus Nanger; species Nanger dama. The sequence goes on from CAKJTW010000017.1 coordinate 633,723, forward strand.
TTACATCTGTTTGGTACAGCCTTCATGCACAGGGCCAAAATTATTTCACTACCATATCTGTATTCAAGTCCACAGAAGATGGGAACTATGCTTCTTTCCTATAAAGGACATGACCTAGAAATTGTGAACACTGTTTCTGCTAAATCCCACAGGTCAGAACCCAGGCATGTGGCCACAATTAGCTACAATAGGAGGCTGGGAAATATAAATCTCTATTGAGGAGCCTGATACCTAGCTAAACCTCTACCTTATAGAAAAATAGCACTCTCTAAACTCTTTCTATATACACTCATGTTTACTAAATATATTTCTTTTGCTCAGATTTCTCTTCTGAAATTCAGAACTATTTATTCAACCATTTACTGAGCATTGTTTATTCAACAAAAATTTAACTGAGCAGCTGTGTTACCAGTCACAGGAAAATAGAGTCTTCTTCAATTTAGAAGTTAGCCAGAAGTCTACCGTGTTCAAAATCGACCTTGTCATATTACCCAAATCCTCATCTTTGCTATCTCAGTCATCTTTGCCACCATCCAACCAGCTGCCCAAGTCAGAAATGAGGGTACCTCTTACTTACATTCTTGGTCTAACTCACCCAGTCATCAGGCATAATCAAATTTACCACCTAAATATATTTTCATTCAAGCCACTTTTTCCATACCTCTTAACTTTGTATCTAAATCTCAGTCCCTCTGTCTCTACCTCTGTCTCTATCTCATGACTTTTATTTGTTTTTTTCCTTTCTTTTAAACTGAGGTACAACATAGATGTAGTAACATATGTAAAGCATATTAATGTACATATAAACCTTAATGAATTTTACATATGCACACACCCACCATCCAGATCAAGATGCCCTTCAAAGTTCTCTGTGACTTTTCCCTGTCAAACTTTTTAGTTAGGTAATTGTACTAGCCTTTTCAGTGATTGAGTGTATTGCAATTAACTCACTGATCATCTTTCCATTTTTTTTCTGTATTTATTTTCTCAATTTTACTTCTCTGTTTCTGTCTCTTTCTATCTCTCTCTATATATATAAAAATTTTTTTTCGTTGCCTCTGGGACTTCACTTCACCCTTATTCTCCCTTCTCCCTTTTCTCCTGGCTAATCCTGCTGTGTTTCAGATGCAAGTTTAGACATCCCTTTTTGTCAAGAAGCCCTGTTATTAATAGTTGCTGGTATGAGGCTTTGTTTAAATAGTTTTGTTATGGTTATCTTAGCTTGGGAAAAAGGAGAAAGAAAATTCCTGTTGAACATGATTTGATTTGGAATATACTGTTTTGGGTAAGTGAATTAGAGATAATATTTTACTGGTCAGCAAGACCTGGTCACAAAAATATTTTCATTCCTAACATTAAATATTGCTACTGTAAGTTAGCTATCACAGCAAATCAGCAATATTTAAGCCCTAGTTCCTCTGAGTGTGTCTCAGGATTAAATAACCAATTGAAAAGTAAGTTCATATTTATTTTTAGTTATCTAATTTTAAAATAAATTACATATAGTCAAGTGCATACATCTTAGAGCAGTATACAGTTTATGAGTTTTGACAGTTGTGTATACCTGGGGAACTAACATCTCAGTTTTGATGTAGAATTTTTCCATTATTTCAGATAGTTCCTTTGTGACTCTTTTAATCAATCCCTCCATGAGGAAGTTGCTGTTCTGATTTCTGTCACAACCCATTAGTTTCACAGGTTCTTGAATGTCAAAGAAATAGAATCATGTAGTACACACTCTTAAATGTTTGGCTACTTTTGCTAAAAAGTATGTTTTTGGGATTCATCCATGTTGCTGCATATATGAACAGTTTATCCAGTTTTCTTACCAGTTTTCCAATAGAGTGTATATACAACTTGTTTATCCATTTTTAATCAACTCTCTTGTTGTTTGAGTTATAGAACCATTATAAACATTCCCTGATAAGTGTTTTTGTAAATATATGTTTCAAATTTAATTAAAAACCTAGAAGTTGTACAGCTGGATCATAGAAGAGGTATATTTTTATCTTTGTTGGAAACTGCTAAACAGTTTTCCAAAGTGTTGGTACCATTTTACACTCTAACTAGAAAGGTATTCAGGTTCTAGTTACTCCACATCCACTCCAAAATCTGATGTTGTTTTTCTTTTTAACGTTTGCCATTTTAGAAGTATGAAATGGTATCTCATTGCACTTTTAACTGCAGATGGTGACTGCAGCCATGAAATTAAAAGAAGCCTACTCTTTGGAAGAAAAGTTATGACCAACCTAGATAGCGTATTCAAAAGCAGAGACATTACTTTGCCGACTAAGGTCCGTCTAGTCAAGGCCATGGTTTTTCCAGTGGTCATGTATGGATGTGAGAGTTGGACTGTGAAGAAGGCTGAGCGCCGAAGAATTGATGCGTTTGAACTGTGGTGTTGGAGAAGACTCTTGAGAGTCCCTTGGACTGCAAGGAGATCCAACCAGTCCAATCTGAAGGAGATCAACCCTGGGATTTCTTTGGAAGGAATGATGCTAAAGCTGAAACTCCAGTACTTTGGCCACCTCATGTGAAGAGTTGACTCATTGGAAAAGACTTTGATGCTGGGAGGGATTGGGGGCAGGAGGAGAAGGGAACAACAGAGGATGAGATGGCTGGATGGCATCACTGACTCAATGAACGTGAGTCTGAGTGAACTCCGGGAGATGGTGATGGACAGGGAGGCCTGGCATGCTGCAATTCATGGGGTCGCGAAGAGTCGGACACAACTGAACTGAAGACTAAGGATGTTAAGCACCTTTTCTATGTTTCTGTTCTAGAATCCTTAGGATGTGGTCTTCATTCTCATTCGTATAAAATGGTGCAGGAGTTCACTCTGAGTTGTAGGCAAAAGAAAGAACAAAGGGTCCAAGTCCTGAACTCCTGAATCGGTTGAGTCCTGCCCAGAAGACTACTTATATCTTATTAGTCAGAATCATGTCACAGGGTCACTCTAACCTGCAAGGAAGGCTGGGAAATGTAGTTTTAAAAGTTGGTGTTCTGGGTGTCAACTGCTATGCAACAAACCAACTCAAAACTTACTGGATTAAAAAGAAAACACATGCTTTTCTCAAATATGCCATTTAAGCAAAACTCAACAGAAATGTCCAGTCTCTCTTCTACTTGGCATCAAAACTTAACAGCAGTTGTTGCTGGCTTCCAGCCAAGCAGACTCACACAGTTGGAACTGTGGTTAGCATACCTACATATGACCTTTTCATGTGGGTGCTTAGCTTCCCACACCATAATGGCTGAGCCCCAAGGGTAAGGGTCCCAAGAGAGACTGAGATGGGAACCATGTTGCCTTTTATGACTTAGGCTTGGAAGTCACATAGCGTCACTTGTGCTTTACTCTATTCATTGTGGCAAATACAAAAGACCGCCCAGGTTAAACAGGAGGGAGATAGATTTTACCTCTAAACGTAGGGGTGGCAGGTTCTGGAAGAGAATGTAGGATCAAAATATTGGTGTGGCCATTTGGGGGAAAATACAATCTGTTACAACCCAACCAAACTGGGATTCTCTTAACAGGAAACATGTGGTAAATAGATATTGGGTAAGCAAAGTCACTTTCTATCATGTTCTTTACACATCACATTGTAGGGTTGTTTTTTTTTTTTTTTTTTTTGCCACTAGCCTATATTCTCCATGAGGGAGTAGCCAGATTTGTCTATCTTGCCAATTATTGGTTCTTTGTGGCCTGAGGGAAATGTATTCAGGAAATATTTGTTAATGAATAAGTGTCAAGCCAAATAAAAATGTAGAGAGATTATCTGTTTTAGAAAATAAACTGTGAGGCATACATTAGGAAAGGATAAAATGTTTGACATTTTAAAAGTTGATAATATACAAAAACTGAAATAAACATATATGCTAAGGATTAAAACAAATTTTCTCCTTCCAATTTTTAAAATAGATCACAAAGCAAAATGTTACCTTCTCAATTAGAAATCTGTGCATGTGGAAAGAAGTATTTCTTAAAAAAGAAAAGCATGCTTCAGGGAGGTGATAAGAACCTCTAGTCAGTCACCATGATTTTCATTTATGTTTTTTCCAATTGATTTAGAATACCCATTGACCACTGACCACTGTTTGCTACCACTGGGGATGGGTTAGAAACTGCAACCTCGCTAACCTTTCCTCAATCAGTATTGAGGTCAAGAACTTGTTCCTTTAATAAACTTTCTCTTCTTCATCCTTAAATACACTGTTAGTTCAAGTGGCTTAAAATATTTTCTGACTTATTTTCTTTGATATGTTTAAATCTTTTTATCACTTTTATATTCCTTTTCCAAGAGATTGTCAAAGTTATTTTAAGTTTTTCTGGTCCATTTAATAACTAGGTTACCATTAACTGTGTTTTTGCATGGCACATTCCTTAGGACACTGTTTGACAAACATTCTCCTACTGCAATCTTTTTAACATGCAAATCTAATCATATTAGTCCTCTGTTCAGATCATTTCAGCAGCATCCTACCAGCACAGAGAAATTTAAATTTCTTAGCACGACACACAAGGCTCTTTAGGAGTGGGCCCACTGCTGTTCTTCCCTCTGACTACTGAGAACACCATGCTCTCTCCTGTCTGCGGCTCTTCACCCCACCGCTGCCTAGTGTCTCTCCAGGCTGAGAGAAGAATATCTGTTCAGTGTTTCCTTCAATGCCCTGCACCTCCCTTCCCTTACCCGCCTCCCCCGCCCGACCACCAACCCTCCGCAACCTGCCAATCCAAGGGAAAAACTCTCACCCTTCAGTTGAGCTTCCCAGGTGGTGCAGTGGCAAAGAATGCCACTGCCAATACAGGAGATGCAGGTTCAATCCCTGGGTCAGGGAAGATCCCATGGAGGAGGGAATGGCAACCCAGTCCAGTATTCTTGCCTGGAGAATTCCACGAACAGAGGAGCCTGGCAGGCTGTAGTCCATGGGGTCTCAAAGGGTCAGACATGACCGGGCAGCTGAACACACACACATGCAGGCTGCAATGGTCAGGTCTGCTCTCCAGCTGCAAGCAATTGATGCAAATTAACTTCAGCACATTCTGGAGTGTTTATTGGGAGATTAGGTGAGCTGAAGGTGCATTTTTCCAGTAGACCCATCATGTAACAGCCAAGATTTCAGGTCTGCTTTTGTTTGGCCCATTTCCATGCATGGTGTTTCCACATTTATTAGGGTTATCACTGCATTATTGCGAGGGACACAACACATTAGTAGCATGGAGTCTGGAGTCACATTGCCAAGGTTTGAATTTTAGAGTGACCTCTTATCCTGGTTTTCCCAGGATCAAAGAGTTTTATGAGGATGTAGGCTTGTCAATGGACATTCTGGGCAAACCAGACAGTGATCACCCTAGTGGGTCACAACTAGCTGTGTGAACAAACTATTCTCTTAGGACCTCAGATTTCTCAGGCCTAGAATGGGGGTACTAATAATATCCTAACATTATGGAAGTATTAGGTCAAAAAGCTAACATTTGTAAAGTGCTTATAAGAGATTTAGGCATATAAAAGTATCTTTTACATTAAAAATTTAAGAAAGACATAGTTTTCCTCTGGGCAAAAGCTCAGTGTTCACACATGGATTGTATTTTCTGCCCTTATTTTGGGGACTCACAACAGTGAGTTTCTTATTTCTCTATGTATTTACATATACACATAGAAACACTCTGACTAATCACGTTTTTATGGTCTGATTTTCACATAGAACAATTCATTCTCAAAAACATTTTCTTAATAATGTTAAATGATAAAATGGTGCTATGTAATGTGAATAAGAAGGACCACTGATTGTGAAGAACCTCCTCCAAACCCTTGACCCTCTTTCCTTTCACTCTACTGCTATTTTGAACAAAGCACCATTATAATAATTACTGTATTGTATTAGAATTGTTCACGTCTATTACCAGGGGAGAGAGGATATCCAAGGGGTAGGGTGAGCACAGAGGGAGAGCCGGCACTGCAGCTGATAGCAGGGAGGGGAAAGGACAGCATGGGCCAGGAGCTTTTAACACCAGAAATGAGAGACCCCAGGACTGGCAGACCCCACCCGTCAGTTTAGCCACCATCATCGGAGGTCTCAAAGAGTTGGACACAACTGAAGTGACTTAGCACACAGGCAGAGCATTCAAAATTACATATGAGGCCCACATCTCATTTTTAGTGGACAGTATAGTTTCAGACAGGGGTCAGAAAAGTATTTTGATAAAGGGCCAGACAGAGACGATTTAAGGCTTTGTGGTCGTGTACTCACTGTCACAACCACTCCATTCTGCCCTTGTAGCACAAAAGCAGACATAGATAACTCATACGAAAAGCTTTGGTATGTTTCAAATAAAACTTTACTTATGGACACTGAGATCTGAATTTCAGTTTGCACATGTCATGAAGTATTCTTTAACACTTCTGTTTGACTATTTAAAAATATACTTTTTTTTAGGCTCAAAAGGTTTGAAGCCTGATTGGTTCTTCTAGACATAGCTTGCCCACCATAGATTAACCACATCTGTTCTAAATCAATAGTGGGATGCTAGGGATAAGATTATCTTCACTAACACAGAAAAGGTCTGAAGGACTAGGCCAGTTGAATAAATGAGTGAAATGCAGAAAGCAGTACTCTAGGTAACCAGAGGAGGACAACTTAGTCTAATGAGGCAGCCTACATTCAATGTCAGCTGAGTTCCCATTCAAGTAAGTGAGCCTTGGGTGACCAGATCTTCTGACTTTTTTTCCCCAGGAGAAGCAGGGGATTAAAATTTTATGTAAAAATTTCCAATTACTAATTGTTTTTCCCCTCCCTACTTCTGATATAATTCTCCAATCATGATTTTATTTTTTGAGAAAATATATTCTTTCCTGAAAAATGGATTTTAAGTGACTAGTAGATGATAATTATCATGATTCAAACAAGATCTAATTTTTATTTTAGTTTTACTGTAATTGTTTCACAGAATGAATACTTAGAAAACTGTGTTCACTGAAAAAAAAAACAACTCAGCATAAAAATTGACTTGGGGTTAAAAAAAAATGCTGCTTTCCCCTTGGTTTAACAATTGTCTGGGGACCATCTTTATTTCTAGTTTAAATGAATTTTATACTGTTAGTAATCAAAAGTTATTCTGAAATTTTTTTCTATTACTACAATAGAATACGATGTCTCAAGTTTGTTATTTTTGGAAAGTCTGCCAATTGGAGGCAACTTCTTGATGTCAAAGAACTTTCTTTTTGAGAAATGTTCAGTTCAGTTTAGTCGCTCAGTTGAGTCCGACTCTTTGCGACCCTATCAACTGCAGCATGCCAGGCCTACCTGTCCATCACAAACTCTTGCAGTTTACTCAAACTCATGTCCCTTGAGTCCGTGATGCCATCCAACCATCTTACCCTCTGTCGTTCCCTTCTCCTCCCGCCTTCAATCTTTCCCACCATCAGGGTCTTTTCCAATGAGGCAGTTCTTCGCATCAGGTGGCCAAAGTATTGGAGTTTCAGCTTCAATATCAGTCCCTCCAGTGAATATTCAGGACTGATTTCCTTCAGGATGGACTGGTTGGATCTCCTTGCAGTCCAAGGTACCCTTAAGAGTCTTCTCCAACACCACAGTTCAAAAGCATCAATTCTTTGGCACTCAGCTTTCTTTATGATCCAACTCTTACATCCATATATGACTACTGGAAAAACATAGCTTTGACGATACAGAACTTTGTTGGCAAAGTAATGTCTCTGCTTTTTGCTATGCTGTCTATGTTTCTCAAAGCTTTTCTTCCAAAGAGTAAAAGTCTTTTAATTTCATGGCTGCAGTCACCATCTGCAGTGATTTTGGAGCCTCCCAGAATAAACTCTGTCAGTTTCCATTGTATCCCCATCTATTTCCCATGAAGTGATGGGGCCAGATGCCATGATCTTAGTTTTCTGAATGTTGAACTTTAAGCCAACTTTTTCACTCTCCTCTTTCGCTTTCATCAAGAGGCTCTTTTTAGTTCTTTGTTTGCTGCCATAAGGGTGGTGTCATCTGCATATCTGAGGTTATTGATATTTCTCCTGGCAATCTTGATTCTAGTTTGTCATCTAGTCCAGCGTTTCTCATGATGTACTCTGCATATGAGTTAAATAATCAGGGTGACAATATATAGCCTTGATGTACCCCTTTTCCTATTTGGAACCAGTCTGTTGTTCCATGTCCAGTTCTAACTGTTGCTTCTCGACCTGCATACAGATTTCTCAGGAGGCAGGTCAGGTCATCTGGTATTCCCATCTCTTGAAGAACTTTCCACAGTTTGTTGTGATCCACACAGTCAAAGGTTTTGGCATAGTCAATAAAGCAGAAGTAGATGTTTTTCTGGAACTCTTTTGTTTTTTCAGTGATCCAACGGATGATCAATGGATCTGTACTTGGCTCAGAATTACTTATGCCCCCAGTTTTGCCAAGTGGGCTTGCTTATACCCAAGAATTAAACCACTCTATCTTTGACATTCAGTTCAGTTCAGTTCATTCACTCAGTCATGTCTGACTCTTTGCGATCCCATGAATCACAGCACGCCAGGCCTCCCTGTCCATCACCAACTCCCGGAGTTCACTTAGACTCACGTCACGGCCATTGAGTCCTTTGACATTAGGGAGCAGTTTAGCCAACTGACATTTAGGTTAATACTTTTAAAAGAAAAAAATATCTGCTAAGATATATTTAATCCTGCTTTATAGAATTTTCTTTGTATATTTACATGAGTTCAATGACGTCTTGACTCCAAACATGTAAAATGAAATAACGAAACCTTTGCAATTACCTTCAGACCTGCTTTTTCAAGGTGTCAACCCGTGAAACACTAAGTAGCTTTTGAATATGACCAATTTTATCAAATACTAGAGTGGCAGGGGGAAAGAATGCAGTTAAAAACTGCTGCTATGATAAAACCAGGACCAAGACTGTTCTAATTTATCCCAGTAGTAAAAATGACGTTTGGTGCACCTAAGCCTTGATAGCATTTTTTTCATAAAGACAGAATCCTTTATAGGGATTCTGGAGAAGACTTGATTCTCTATTCCCAAGTTTTTCAAATTCTAACTGTGCCCATGGTATGTTATTCATACTGTTTCTTATTTTTTAACAAGTTGATTTAGTCCAGGAAATATATCATCTTGAGGAATTAAAAAATTAAATACTTGTAAATTTTTCAACATGGCCTTTTGGCAGATTTTCTTATTTATTTTCTTGTTTCCAAGTATTTCTTTCCTGTACATTCTCTTTTTTTCTCCCCTCTCTCTCCTTTAACCAACATTACTCCACAAAATTGCCTTCCTAATTAAATTCTGTTTTAAAATTATTTATTTATTTTTGGTTACACTGGGTCTTCGCTGCTGCACGGGCTTTCTCCAGTGGCAGTGTGCAGGCTTCGCACTGTTGTGGCTTCTCTTGTTGCAGAGCAAGGACTCTAGAGCACTTGGCCTTCAGTAGTTGTGGTACTCAGATTTAGTTCCCTGGGGCATGTGGGATCTTCTGGGACCAGGGATTAAACATGTGTCCCTGCATTGCCAGGTGTATTCTTAACCACTGGATGATCAGGGAATCCCTTTCCGATTGAATCCTATTCTAAAACTGCAAAGCTTAATTATGTGTGTGCGTTGTGTATAATAGGGAAAGTAAAGGTGTAAATCGCTCAATTGTGTCTGACTCTTTGCTACCTCATGGACTACAGCTCGCCAAGATCCTCTGCCCATGGAATTCTCCAGGCAGGAATACTGGAGTGGGTAGTCATTCCCTTCTCCAGGGGAATCTTCTCCATCCAGGGACTGAACCCAGGTCTCCTGAATTGCAGGTAGGTTCTTTGCTGTCTGAGCCACCAGAGAAGCCTTTGCATATAAGACATATACAATAAATATCTGTTTAAAAGAAGCTGTTAGGGAAACACTTTTCTAATAGAGCCCATCAACAGTTTTACAGATTGGTGGATCTAGGAGCAGAAGCAATATCCACCTATATGGTGACTGTCACTTATAATAGGGGGCTTCCCAGATGGCGCTAGTGGTAAAGAAACCCCCTGCCAATGCAGAAGACATTAAGAGCCATGGGTTCCATCCTTGGGTTGGGAAGATCCCCTGGAGGAGGGCATGGTAACCCACTCCAGTATTCTTGCCTGGAGAATCTGATGGACAGAGGAGCCTGGCAGTCTACACAGTCCATAAGATGGCAAAGAATTGGCATGATTGAAGCAACCTAGCCCACATCACACACTTAATAAGGATATCATAATTTCTTCCCAAGATATAACAACAAAAATCAAAACCTTGGGTGTCTTGACAGTGAAAGCATTTGTACCAAGCTGGTGAGTCAAGGAAAACAAAGCGATCTGAGATTGGTACTGTGGCCTGGAAACTTTATATCGTTTACCTGCTAAGTGCAAATGATCTCAGCCTTCAAGCTCTATGGAAGTTTTTGACTTGAAGGCCAATGTGTTGATCTTTAATCAAAATGTCTGGGGTATGGCAGAATCAGTACATAGCTGTATTCATTTGTATAAGAGAATTCAAAGTCTTAACTGAAGAAAAAGTTAAGAGGTATGACATCTCTGAAGGACGATCTTGTGTCTTTTGTCTACAGAGAAACCACAGTTTGGGTAAGAACCACAGTATAACAACTAGTTAATTGAGAAATTATACGGACTATATTATATGCAGTCATAGCTACTACATTGGGGTTACTGAATCAAAATAAAAATCCATCTCTAAAATCTTTACCCTCAGAGTAAAGAAATTTTTACAGTAAATTTATCTTATTTATAATACCCATACATTTTGTTTTATGGTTTAGCTTGTTTTTTTTTTTTTCTTAAAGTGATTTGAATTTATCTTGTTTATGTGTCTTTTATTTGGAGTCTGATTTTTTTTCTCCACTTGTTTCTCTCGATGACTTTCTTTGCTCCTGACTGACATTTTGAGGAAAGAGTGGTGTCTTTGTGTACCCTACTCTCTCTGAAGTTTGGAATGGAAACATAGAGGTCTCTACCTTGCTTCTATTTTGTCTAATCTTACACATTCCTCTCTCTGGTACATGGTTAACAATGACAACGAAAAATCCTCACTAGGATACTGGCGCTAAGAATGAGAGCCTGAAGAGTAATTTATTAATCTGCTATTTGTTCAAAACTGCTGTCCAATCTTTAGACACTGCATAGCCTGTACATGGATCAAGAGAAGGTCCTATTCCTGATTCTGAGAAGTGCAAACCTGACAGGTGTCAGAGGTAGATGACCTTAAAGGAAATATTAACAGAGAACAAAAGTATTAGATGGTTTCTAAATGAGCCAAGGCTACTCACCCAGCTGCCCTTGAGCAATAAAAAGGAAAGTCAGGGCATTATACACCGGGTCAGTGATAAAAGCCATGAAAAAAAAAATCTTTCTAAGTTAGACAATGCTGATATTGGCAGTCCTTGAATGCTATTAAACACACACACACTTCTTTTAGAGAAATGCTTAATGGTGCACAATTAAGCGATCTGTAGAACTGAATGACCTTTAAATTGCTGTAATCTCATGAAGGAAACCTTTCACATACAGCATCTACTTTTGAAAGAAGCTTCACATGAAAATATTGCCACTAATTCAGTAGGGCATGCCAGACTCATGTCCTGCATCTTGCTCCCTTTGGAACCCTTCATTATTGTAGAAAAGCGAAAGTCACCAAAGATGCTTACCTTAAACATGTGAGTCAACCAAAAGCCATCACACTTTTATAATTCAAAAACAAATTTGGTGGTGAGCACAAAAGAAAGATTATAAAGGATCGAGTGCCCGCCCCCACCAAATCTGATCTTCTGTCTTTTCTTTCAAACAAAATCCTTTTGAATATAATATTTTCTATTTCCGTACTTTTGTTCTTGTTTTTTTTTTTTTTTAAGGAAACAAAAGACTTGCTATTGAAAACCCTTATACTGAATTCAGAAATTAGTTTTGAATCTTGCGGATCATTTTTCCCCTGAAACTTATACTTTAAGAAAAAAAAAACAAACTACAGAAAATGTAGTGCAATGATCACTTCAATTCATTTGTAGTCTCTCTTGCTCTCAACGTACAATTGTGTATAACAATGGATTTATTTATTATTTTCATTAATCTACTTGAGATTAAGTTATACGTTAGACATCAGAATACTTTCTTAAACACTTCAGCATGTAGTTCCTAAGAACTAGGAAAGTCTTCTGTATAACCACAAAGTCGTTAGCACATCCACTTAATTTAACCTGATACCATGTGTGTGTTAGTAGTTCAGCCGTGTCCAACCTCTACAGGGACTGTAGCCTGCCAGGCTCCTCTGTCCACAGGGATTCTCCAGGTAACAGTACTGGAGTGGGTTGCCATTCTCTTCTCCATGGGATCTTCCCAACCTAGGGATTGAACCCAGGTATTCTGCATTGTAGGCAGATTCTTTACCATCTGAGCTAACAGGGAGGGCGTTTCAGGAATTTCCTTAAACTGTTTTTTTCGTTTGTTTATATGTTTGCTTTTGGATCTAGAATCTAGTTAACTATCAGGTATTGTATTTAGTTGTCATGTTTCTTTCGTTGCCTTTAGTCTGAAACATTTCCTCACTTTTTAAGGAAAGAAGTCAGCTATGATATTGATTTCTGAAGACTCCAGGCCAGTTATCTTGTAAAATATCCCACATGACCTGGATTTGTCTGATTTCTTCCTCACAGATGCAAACATTTTTGACAGGAATATGACACAGGTGATTCTGTATGCTTTTTATTAATCATATCAAGAGGGACATGTCAGATCATCTTATCATTGGTTATGGTCACTTGGTTAAGTGATCTCCACCAAATTTCTCCATTGAAAAGACTCTTTTCTTCTTTTTTTTAAAATTAATATGCAATCTGTGGAATGATGCAATGAAGCATGGTATCACTGTGAATAATATGTTCTCCAAAAATCTTTCACTCTTTATTTTCAACATATATTGATGAGTTTGGACTAAATCTATTACTGCTTTGGTTGCTGCAAAATAATGATCTTTCAAAGTCTATCATTCCTTTTACATACATTAATTAGCTAGTATTTTTCTATGAGGAGATATTTTACTTTTTATCTGCTTGCTAGTTTTCTCAAAGTATCGTTACAGACTCATAGATTCTTTTTGAGACTCAAATTGTCCCAAATGAACCAATTGTACAATGGCTTAAAAATGAAATTTTGATTTGGAAGTACACTCGGTACCTGTTTGTGACCTTAGTAAATAATTTCAACCATGGTTTCTTTCTTCCTTTTTCCTTTGTAAGGATTATTGCCAATGTCATGGCTAAATCTTTCTTTCTTATAGAGATATAAGTGAATAACAAAGATTTATTGTTAAGTGCTTAATAATATCTTTTATTATTTATAACAACTTATCAACTTGAAGGCAACAATTATGAAATGACTTAAAATAAATGATGGTGTTAAAAGTATCCTAGACTTGTAGCCTGATTTTTCAAAGGACCAAGAACAGTGGCTGACCTTCAATGGACAGCCAATAAAAGTTAATTGAATGCATTGAATTAATAATAAAACCAAAATGTCAAAGTCATGAAGCAGAAGCCAAAAGATTGAAATAACATATATTAAGGGTATAATTGTATAGAAATAAGTAGAGTCCTTTTTATTCCTCAGTCACTTTTATCTCCTTGTTGAAACTTGAAATTTCTGCTACATTGCAACCACTACAGTTCAGAAGATAGTCCTTCCCAGAGAAAGAGAAATATTGTATGTTATCACTTACATGTGGAATCAAAAGAATAGAAAGAATGAATATAACAAAAGCAGACATATAGAAAACAAACTAGCAGTTACCAGTAAGGAGAAGAGTGGGGAAGGGGCAATATAGGGGTAGAAGATTAAAGAGCACAGACTACTCTACGTAAAATAAATAAGATACAAGAGTATATTGCATGGTATAGAAAATATAGCTAATATTTCATAATAACTTTAAAGGCAGTTTAACCTATAAAAACATTGAACACTATGTTGTACACCTGAAACCAATATAATATTGTAAATAAATGATCTTTTATTTAAAAAAAAGATCATCCTTCCTTATCTTTCCCTTATTTGATTTCATGAAGAATACAAACTAGAACTATATAAATAATAATAGTCCCTAGGAGTTCTTTTGATTCACCACACTGGTAAATGAGTAGTCTTTCTTTGCTATCGATTTCTGTTGCTTCCCAGACCAATAAGGAATAAAATAAAATAAAATAGACTGATTTTGCCAAATAAGTCTATCTCTGGGATAACAAATTGCTTATAAAAAATAGGAAGTGGGATCCAAAAGAGGTCTTTGGACTTTGGACAAAGCACTAAAGATAGGAAATATGGACTTCTCTATGAGAAAACTATGAATGGAAACTGAGAAATAGAAGCAGTCTTGCACGTTTTGTACAAAAATCTGACTCTAACATAAATTTACATTAACAAAAACCCCACACATGTAAATTGTGTCACTGTAGATTATCTACAAAGTGGATAATATGCTCATGGATTATTCAGAGCTGACTGTAAATAGTTTAACTCAACCAGGATACTTGATCCTACCAGAAAGAAGTAAATCACTCACTTCTCAGAGGCTTAGTATTATTTTCAAACCACTCTCAAGTCATTTAATATAAGGAAGGGGAGTAATTTCTTCTTCCTAAATTTCTTTTGCACTTTTGATTGAAGTTTTACCTGTTGACATTAGTTCATAGGCCCAATATTTTTCCATTTTATCAAATAAGGCCAAATACAGTTTATGATTTTAGGTTGTTTTAACAACTCCATTCCTATTGTAATATATGAATGGGAGAGGTGAAATCATATATGAAAACAGAATTTGCAGTGAAAATCAAGGAGGTTAAATCATTCTTTAAAGAAAGATCGGAAATTTTGCAGTGGCCTTTGAAAAGATGCCAGAGACTCGTACAGTAAAATGGTCTACTTTTTAGATAGCTTGTTTTATAGCAAGCAGATTCAATTTAACAAGTATTTTACCTATAAATATTCCACTGGGATCCTTGTATATATTAGGAAGACATTTTCAATCACACTATATCAACTGCCCTCCAATATTTATCTTGTTTCATTTGTAGGTCTTATATAACATCTTTGATTAATTTTCACGCCTTGAGGTGCTATTTATTAAATTAGGGACACAGCCCACTAAATTTATAAATTATTATTGTGGAGGCACTCTTGTATTCTGAATGTATAAGTACATTGCTTAAATTACTCTCAGGGAATGATTTACACATGAAGAGGCTCTGGTGGCTAAGATGGCTTTGTGTGTTTCTTATCTCGGGACTAGGTGCTTAAGTGGGTATCAAAGCAATTGTTTTTTCAAAGTGGTAATGATTTGTACTATTCAGGGGTTCCCAATACACTATTCTAGAATTGTGAATTAAATGTAATGTTAAAAAATAACATTTTGACCAAAAATTTCCATAAAAATGGAGATTGTTTTAAATGAGAAAATTCCCCATGATCTTAAAAGGCTTTGTAGGCTTTCTTTGACTGTGAGGTTTTTTTTTTTTTCCTTAAAAGAGCTGCAATAAGGTGAACATAGAAAACACTTCAGATCAAAGAAAAGAAATCAACTTGGCTGCTGTTGCAAAAAGATGCTATTCCCCTTCTACCTTATTGAAAGGTGGAATAAGAACAATGCTCCTGGGATTCTAATCTTGCTTCACTCTTTTTCCTGTCCTTGGGATGTTTCAGTCAAATCTGCAAGCTGCTTGCTTATGTGTGACACACGTCTCTATCCCAAATTTAGGCATTATAAAATTTAAAACAGAGATAAGGTTTTGATAAAATATCTTCCTTGGGTCATAGACTCTGAGAGAGCAGGAACTCTGTCATTCTTATATTCTTAGAGCCTAGCTCTGTGCCTGGCACATGGAGCAGGAGAAATATCATTTTGGTGAATGAGCATACGGGTGAAGTATATAGAAAAAGCACACTATTATGGAAAAAAAATCCTTAATTATTCTGGATCTAATATTGCAGGATGTTTGGTTGTGTGCATCTCATCATCTATTTTTCCCCATGCATTATTCTTCCTTCCCCCCCAAAATCCAGACAGCAAAGAATGAGCTGGGCTTAATTTTAGTTGATCTAATTATTGGAGTTTATACATCAATAATTTTTCACAAGTAAAACTGTATTAAAAAGCAACACCCTAATTACTCTTTAAAGGAGTTACGTGGTGCTAGAACATCCAAACTGGCCTCAGCTTCTAAATGAAACAAATCAATTGCAAATAAACGGACTGGAACCAGAAGATGAGGCATGGTAGTAGCCATGGTGGTAGCAGTGATCCAGTAGTGAAGATGCATCCTGGACATATTCCTCTTTTATTCTCCAGCAAGTATTGATGATATCAATTGCTTTTCTTTTCTGCTCCTCAAAAACTAACTCTTTGGTGGTTCACACTCTGCCAAGCACTGCAGTATGAATTTTGGTAAGATAATTGTTTTTGGATAAATGGTTTTATCCCTCATCACTTCCGTTTAATTTTTTTGGGGGGTGTGGTATTTAGAAATGAAAAATTGGTTGAAAAACTTATTTGCAAATACATTCTACAATCACATTGTCAAGTACCCAAAGGGTTGTTTCACATTTGTACCTCACCTTAAGTGCAAAGAGCTTCAGATATGCTGAATACAAAATTAACCTGTTAATTCTGTTTTGAATCCTTTTAATTAATAGTTCTAGAATAGTCTATAAGTAATATATTGGCATAAATTGAAAGACTGGCATAAATTCCTTTGCCCCAAAGTAGAATCTGGAGTATTCAGGGTTATATTTTTTCCCCCATCCTGAGTTTTTGTGGTTGTTGCAAAGAGGTCACATAAGGACGTTCGTGGAAGGGCTCCGTGCGCCATCTACTGACGGAATCTATATTTCCAGGGTCCGGAGAAAGAATTACCCTTAAGGTTTTTAAAAGCATTCTTTGAGAAAGGAGAAATAATGGTAAAAGATCCTCTCTGACTCTATGGCTTAGATGACTCCTGGAATAAATCTGAATTCTGCGAGCACGTAATTCAGAAAGGAGACATCAGTCCCTCAGCGCAGTATGATTCATAGAATCCCAAGACAGCCCTGATGGCTTTGGAAGAAGTTAGCCAAACCCCGAAGTCAACTCAAGTGAAGAATGGATTATTATTTTTCACCCGTGTGCTAAGCTAGACTCGCTGCCTAATGGCTGTGCTTTATAGGAAATGGCTTTATTAATGGCACACCCAGATAGCCATCAGTTTTCTATCTTATTATTCCAAAGGGCTTCGTTCCAATTTGATTATTTTATTTAAAACTTTAATAATGTATAGCAAGTAGGTCCATCCTTAGATCCTAACACAGTTTTGTTTCGGTGCATGTCAACTTAGTTCTTATGTACAAAAACAGACACAACCACACATATGCCTGCAAGATGACATGCATCAATGTACATGTGGGTCAGTTGAGAATCTAAATTCTTGGACTTGGATTAAAATGTTTCTATTCGCAACCATTCTCTCCATCATTCTACTAGGTCCAGTTATTTTACTAAGTCCAGTAAAAGGGTGGGAGGATCGGGATCCACCCGGTAGAAGCTTTCTTGGCTCTAACTGTAAGACAGCAAAATATCAGTTTTAGGGGTTCAAACCACTCAAGTTGGAGGCTTGCAGTGGAAATTAAAATTGGCCCAAAGCAGTCCGATCTAATTCTGGTTATCTTCATGCGAGCAGCTGGAAGGACCGACAAATTAACATCGAGGATCCCTGATGTCCCAGCTAACTCCTTTCCCCTGTATCGCTCTCTTTAATCCAAGGGCCCAGACAACTTGCTTTCGTGGTTTTAAGAAAGAAAAAAATGAAGAAAGCAATATAGTTGAGCCAAAAACATAAGAGAGAGGCAAGGAAAAGAGGAAAGAGAGGGAGAAGAGAATGAAACCAGGGGAAAGATTCAGAAAGAAGTTAGGAGGTAGGAAAAAGGGGAGGAAAGAAAGAAGATAAAGGGAGCAAAAGAAAAGGAATGAGAGCTAGGAAGATGCAAGGATCCTTCTATAACGAACCAAAGTTACACCCATCTTTCACTTTCAAATCAATCGTCTAGATCTTATCCGTTTCCTTTGTAAAGGTTGTCTGTGCTGCTAAAGGAAGCTAGTCAGTCCTCCTACCCCGCCCCACGAGTGTCTGCGCTGTTCTACCTCGGCCTCCGAGACCAGGTAAAATCCGAGTGGAAACATTTGTAGAAGCGCGACTCTGGGAACACTCCTGCGCCTGATTATCACCCAGGAGCCTAACAGGATTAATACCCAGAGATGGATTACGTTGGCTGTCACCAATACGCCTAAAGATTATAATCCAATTTATGCACATTACAGTCAGTATTAACTTTATCTGCTATTTTAAGACTCCCAGTTGCCCCCCGCGTCCTTAGAGGACAATTTTTTTCACGTTCTGATGCAACCCAGCAGGCTGTCAGGAGTGGGAACCTCCCCCAAAATACAACTCCCAGCCTGGTCCCGGAAGGTCTGCGCCCAGCACTCCCAGGTATCTCGCAGTTCACCTGGGCACCGCTTTGTGGTGCCTCCCAGTTGAGGATTACCAACGCGGGAGGCGTTCCCTGGGAAGGAAGTAGCCTTCTTATTTCTTGCTCTGGTTAATTTCATTTTTAAAATTTTCGGTAGCGGTAGCAGAAGGGCGGGGTGAGTGGATGGGAAAGGGGGCCAGGGAATCATTGCCGGTTATAAAACTGAGCGATTGCTTTTAGATGCTGTTTGAAAGGGTGGCATTTCTCTCGCTCTGTCTTTAAATAAGTTTGTTTGGGTGTGAGTTCTTGCCTTTTCAGCACAAAACCGTAAAAAGACGTGGTGGAAAGTAAAAGAAACCCCCTCCCTTCCCAGAGCTTTCTAACTAACGCCAAAGACTTAATTTAACACCCTTTCTCCGGCGGCTGGGGGCTCTAAGCAGTGGCTACATTCCAGCAGTTTTAATCCGTTTTTTATTGTAGGGAGAGAGCAGTTTACACAGAGGCTGGGATGGCTCCCCAGCTGGCCGCTCTCCCCACTCCAGCGCCCCCCTCCCCGCCCCCTCCCCACCCCCTCAGCAGGAACCTGTTACTTTAAGCGAGGCGTTCCAGTGTGGCGGTGCTGGCGGCCCGGGTTTCGGAAGGTGGCCGGTGATTGGCTCTTTCGAGCTCCCCCTGGCTCGATCGCTCGGCCTCCCCGCGCGCTCCGCCCCGCCCGCGCGCCCTCCCTCCACCCCGTGAGGCTCGGAGCCCCGGTGTCAGGCGCCACGGCGCATGCTCCGGAATCTCATCCTCTGGCCCTGGAGCTGCTGCTGCTGCTGCTGCTGCTGCTTTTGCTTTTGGGGCTGAGTTTAATAAGCGAGCGAGCGAGCAAGCGATCGCGGGGGAAAAAGGCAGAGAATGTCCGCCATCTACCCTCCGCTCCTGGTCGCGCTCTCATTCATAGCAGCCTCTTCATGAATTACAGCTGAGGGGGCGGGGAGGGGGGGTACCACACAACACCCCAGCAAACCTCCGGGCCCCCAGGCATGGCTAGCTCGGTAAGTACCTGCAAAAAAATAATAAAAGACCCCCCCCGCCCCTGCGCCTTTCCTCCCTCGCTCTGCGCCGCCACCGCAGCCCAGACAGCGCCAGCGCTCAGCGGTTCCAATTAGAGAAAGGTTGGTACGGCTTGCAGGGAGCTGCTGCCTCTCCCTCAGTCTCCGTTCCCCTCCCTCTCACCCCCTCCCCGGCGCGCGCGCACACACACACTCACACACTAACACACACTCGGCCCTCCACCCCCGCGCCTCCCTCCCTCCTCGCCTCTTTGCAATCGCAAGAAGCGCACTCTCGCTCACACGCGCGCACTCTCTCTCTCTCTCTCTCACACACACACACACACACACACACACACACACGGTGGAAGGAGGCGAATAATAACTCAGCCATATTTCAGCCGCCGCCGCCGCCGGGAGCCGCGGGCACAGTCGGGGGACGCGGCGAGCAGCCTCGCCGGCCGCTACGATGGTGCGTTCTCCGCGGCGCGCGAGTGTGAGCCGGAGTGAGCGGGCTGACAGCCGCGGGTCCGCACGCAACTTTGCCCCCGCGCCGGGCTGTGCGCAGTCGGGGCTCCGCGGCTATCCGCCCGCCGCCCTGCCTTTCTGAATTTAATTTTTGGGGGAGGTGGGAGGTACTTTGGGGCCACTTTGGCTCTTGGAAGTGTGTTGCGGGGGCTTTCTTAGGCTGGCCTCGCCGATCGCGTGGGGCTTTTTCGCTGGGGGGTGCGGGGTGCATTAAGTTATGGACGCCTCGGCGTGTTTTCCTGCGGGCGTGTGTGCATGTGTGTGTGACGATGTCTCATTTTTGTTGTGCACAAACCCCGTGGTAGGAACACGGGAGTTTGTGCCCATCGGCAGAGGCTGCTCGTAGTTTCCATTCCGCCTGGCACAGCGCTCCACACGCACGCACACACACACGTACACAAAGACTTCCTCGGCGTGTGTCTGTCGCCGCAGCACTTTCGGGGTGGGGGCTTGCGAGAACCCCCCTTCGGGTGTTCCAACTACCTCCCTTCCCACGCCGGGCAACCGCCCCGGCATCGCCTCCTAATTGTCTCTAATTTGTTTCCGATGCATTCGTTGTCGTGCTTGTAGTGGCTGACTGTGCTGGCTCCTCTTAACCCTCCTCCCCGCCCCGACCACCGGACCCCCTTCCCGATCGGGGGTAACATTCCGTTACAATCCCGGCCTGTACCGATGCGGGCCCAGGGGTGCCGTGGGCCGGGCAGGCCGGGTAGGCTGCGTTTGGGGGTGTGGGGTGTGCGCGCCCACGCGCGTGAAACGTGGATGCAGAGGGCACTGCCGTTTCCTTTTATGTGCGTTTCAAGAAGGAGGAAAAAAAATGTCAGGCGCAATGTTCAGTGTCGAACGGTCGCCTTCCTGTTGTTCACGGCTGTCTCTCCCCCCCCTTGCCCACAGTGTGCCGTGCAGGTGAAGCTGGAGCTGGGGCACCGCGCCCAGGTGAGGAAAAACCCACCGTGGAGGGCTTCACCCACGACTGGATGGTGTTCGTGCGCGGTCCGGAGCACAGTAACATACAGCACTTTGTGGAGAAAGTCGTCTTCCACTTGCACGAAAGCTTTCCTAGGCCAAAAAGAGGTAGGGCTCGAATACAAAAGGAGCTTGATAAAAAATGTCTTTGCTGGCGGTGGAAACAATCGCTTGGTCCGGGCGGTCCCCCTGCCCCTCTCCCCGCCCCCGCGTCGCGCTCGCTGGCGTAGCTCGGGACCGGGGTGCGCGGGCGCCGCGCTGGCCAGGTCCCCGCTCCCGCCCGCGCGCGCGCCACTTCGGCTCCTTGAAAGTCACCGCAGAGAAAGGACCGTCAGGTGTCGAGTGTTTATTCATCCCAAGCCAGCTCTCACCGGTCCTCTGGGGTTAGCCGCGGGTTCTGCGGGGAAACTGCAATTAGTTGCTGGGTTTGGAGGCGTGGGGAGTGGGGCTGGAGGGAATAAACAGCTTGCGCTTAAAAACAAAAAACAAAAAAACAAAACCTAGAGAAATTGAGATTTACCTGTGTTGTTAGCAGAGGATGCATGGGATGTAGTTATTGTTCCGTCTTGAGAAGTCACCTGTCTTTAGGATCCTCTCTGCCTTCCTCCTTGTGTGAGGTGTTCGTTATGTGCCAGCTGTCATAGACTTTTCTTTTTGTGGGTTATCCACCCCGACCTCCCACCGTCAGGATTTTATGTTCAGTTGGGAGTGGGGGAAGCGGGCGCCTTAGCCCCCTCGATGGCACTTGATTGCTCATTCGATTTTGAGTCACGTTCATAAGTGTTTGCCCGATGTGATCTGCAGGGAGAGGGTCCCTGCCAGAGGTCGAAGCTAAGTTTCAGAGGAATAGCTTGTCTTGCCTTCTTCAGTCTTCCCTCTCCTTGGTTTTTAGCAGCCTTGGTGTCTGGTTTGCATAAATCTGCTCAGCCTCTGAGGTCTCAAAACATTTTCCATAAAGGACAGTTTTGGAAAAAGGAACGGAGTGTTATTTTACAAGACATTTAAAGAGGGTTTGAGAAATCCCAATTTCTGGTCCCTTCAGCCTCTGGAAAGCTACCCTCCTGTTGTTTTAGTTGGATTAGTGGAGGTAACAGTACAGATACAGTAAGGTGCTTTGTTTGTGATCAGGTTTATTCATCTAAGTGGACACAATGGTTAGCAGTTATCTTCCATTTGATCCGTAATCTTTATTGGCATCTAGAACTCCTGCAGTTTCTTAGCTTAACATCATAATAAATCCATTCTGCTTAGAGCTACGGTGGAAATTATTGAACATTCAAGGGCTTGAATAAAGAAAGGAAAAATGCTGTGTGTCTTAGAGGTGACAGAGGTTTGTGTTGACACTTGTTTTTGTTTCCAGGGCTCCTGTAATGGGTCTTAGGATTGTATGTTTTGCCTATAATGGTTTGTTTTATAGCTGCTCTTGAAAACTCGAACAGTTGAATTTGATGGGCTTTGCTGGTTGGTTAATAAATGAATCCAGCCTCTCACAAGGGGTAGGGATATGCATGGCCTGTTGGAAATAACATTTAGATTTTGTTAGCACTTTGTATCAGAAGATAGCCAGAGATAGTATACTTAATTTTTCTTCTGAACTGTGATGAAGATGAGTGTTGTCAAGTTTCTGTCCCTCTGTGAGGTTGGGTCTGATGCTTCTTGGGATCTTGTTTTTCGTTTTCCATCTGTCCATAGAGCCACAGCAGAGGAGTTTAAACAAAAGAAACCACCTTCTAAGATCCTTGGTTGGTACACACTGTTAGGACTACTTGGCTGTCTGTTCACTTCCAGGTGAAACACCCTTAACAACAACAAAGCAATATTTATTGTATTAGGAAAACTAAGCCAGTTGGCCGAAGATGTAGCTCTTAAGGTAACTTTGTTTAGGCTCCTTAACAATCCACAAATTGGCATTATGAAATTAGAGGTGATCAACCTCTCCACATTTCACCACTGTTTCTCTGCTTCAGTGGGTGTGTGTGGTGATGTCTCCTTTTATTTCCCATACTTAATGATTTTCTGTCCGCCTGCGGGGACATGAGAGTGCTGCCTGCATAGCCCACACCTGGGAGTTTTGTTGCTAGGTGTGGTGAGTGGTTTGATAACACCAAGGTCTTCTCAGACCTCTCTAGTGAGAGATGTCTGCTTGTTGGTAGGGTTCTTCAATTTTTATTCTCAGTTGTGGAGTTTCTTGATGTAGTCTATAAGCCATTGTTTCAAAATGTTTATTTTTGGATTTTTATTTGTATGTGTGCTTCCCATGATGTGACAAGTCCTGGGAAAAATGCCAGCTTACATAGCCCAGGAGAGACCTTGTCATACTGTAATTACACATGATTCAGATTGCAAGAGAAGGTTTCTGTGTTCATTGGGAATAGTTAGTTGTAAATTCAAGTAACACCAAACATGCCACTTAATCCTGGGGACTTATTTTTTGGCTTATGAGGTCTTTGAAATGATAAGAATAAATCCAGAATAAGAATGCCAGGCAGTTCTAAGTCTACTTCTGTACCTTTTAAAGTGTTATATTTTTGATATTATAGATCTATAAATAAGGGGATTGAAAATGGAAGAAACTGAAAATGGCTTTGTGAGAAATCTGAATTACAAGAATTGCAGGCTGTAAACTGTAAATGGCTATTAATAATACCAGTTTAAGTCACTTTCAAAATGTATGGTAGTTGATAAACAGAAGTGGACTTAGATCTGAGAATGAATTGCTCAAGCCATTAAGATGGATGAGTTCTCAGTTTCATAAATCTTAGGTTTGGAAAAGCAGATTGATTTTCATGTTGATTTCCTTTATTCTATAGTAATATTATGAGAACTTATAGGGGAAAAAAATTATAGTAAATTCAACTTGCTGCCCATTGAGAATTATGTATGCCATTTCAAAACTGAACTAATTGGACTTGAATTGATAAGGTTTTACTGTGTCCTAAAGACAGTTTCATTTAAAACTACTAGCACAAAATCCTAGAAAGGAGATTTTGATGAAATAGTGCAGCCTGGAATATCCATTAGCCATTAAAGAATAGGCATGTCAAACTATAATGCATTTTGAAACTATCTGCTTGCAAAAAAGACTATATCTTATTTATTACTATCACAGATTTATAATAGTCTGATATGACTGAAATGAATAGTCACATTCAAAACATTTCATTTAAAATATTAATGTTTTCATTTTCAGTATGATATGAATTTGAGTGGACTTTCTTTTCAGTTACTGCCATCCTTACTATTGCAATCTGTTCCATTGACATTTACGATATGAAATCTGTTGCTTATTATTTTATGTAAGCTAATTTGGCCACTGGTATGATTTGATAGCTTATTATTTGCAGCCTTAGTCCTTTGAGTGGGCAGATAAAGTGCAGTAAATCTATACTTGTAACTTTCTTTTAAGTGTTTGAGCCCAGTTTTACTGTGTAGTTCTGATTTGTGTTAGTCTTCCGAAATAGTTTGAATAACTTTTTATCAGGGTATCTAAAATTTAAGGGCTAACTAGTTGAAAATATTGTTTGCACCTGGCGCATTTTGTCTCCTGAGATATTTAAAAGGTTTATAGAAGAAAAAAAAAAAGGTGAGTGACTATACTGATACAGTCAGTGAGTGTTACAAGATTTGTGTAGAATTCTATACGGAGTTAAGATGACCAGTGAGAACAGTTTTACAGCTTGACATTTTGAAGGAACACAAAGTATAATTTACCAAAGCGCACTTAAAAAGCTGAATTGCTAGAGGAAATCTCATGTGCTGTTAGTAAGAATGTAAATTGGGCACGGACATTTTGGAGGCCATTTGGCAAAATCTATTAAGATTTTAAATGTTTATGCACATCGACCCAGCGGTTTTACTTCTAGGAATTTTCCAACAGATATGGCTTCACAATTCCACAGAGTTACAGCATTTTTTTGGACTGTATTTTGATAGCAAACATTTGGAAGCAATCCATAGAAGGGACCTCAGTGGGGTACAGTTAGATCTTGGTGATCTATTTAAAAAGAGGGTAAATCTATTTGTAGATGCAGGAAGATCTTCAAGAGATGTTAGGTGAAATAAGGTAATCAATGTAATCCCATTTAAAAAATGTGCTTATACAGATAAAAAGTATATGTGTGTATGTGGGTAAAAAAATTCTGGATGAATGAACATCAAACTCTGACTAATAGTTTTCTTAAGTGGATGCTATGGTACTGGTGGTGATGAGAGGTTTTTGTGTTTTTTGGTAATGTTTGATTTTTTTAAAGATAAATGTTAATTCGTTACATTTAAAGCCTTCAAATGAGCACTCATTACTTTTTAAGACAAAACAGTGAAAGTAAAGGCCCAGTGTATGCTACTGCCTTTTGGACATGGATTACCATGTAGTTCTCTAAAAGTGCTCTTGAACTTTCTTGGGTAGATGTTGACCAGTGGTGAGGAGGAATTAGATTTAGGAATTTTAATGTAAATTATATGTATTAATATTGCCTGTATTTGAAATTAACCAGAAATAGTTTAAACAAATTACTTACTATGTAAGAATAACAATCATCAGCCCATTAGGTGAGTGTATAGATACTATTTTAATGAAAAATTATCTTCTACAACAAAAAGAAAAGTGAGAAGAGTAGCATCATTTTATTTGTGTTTGTATGCAGTCTCTAATGTTTTGCTTAATAGAAGACAACTGGATCTGCTTATGTCTTCTGTATTTGGTCTGTTGTGTTACCACTCGTCATGTAGCCTTTGGAAAACTCTGCTGTACACTTAATGAGAGAACAAGGGTGAAATGGCAAATAACGTCTTACAGTTTATAAAAATAGTTTTAATTTTGCCAGTTCCTGGGAAAGGTTATGGGCATCCTGGGATCTGCAGACTTATACTCGGTGAACCTCTGATATAAAATAATCACAATACTACCTACACAGATAAACAGCTCTGTTAAGATGTGGAAGGTGATTTTCTTTGTAACCACTATTACTGTTGCTAATAAAAATACTTATTTAGTGGAAAGAGAAAGGGTAAATTTTCCAAGGTATTTGCATGGTTAAATTCCAGTGTTAACAATTATCTAACACATTTTTTTTTTTTCTGAAAAGGAAAATCCAAATTTGGTTTTACTGGCTATATTTTATAGTTAACATTGCTGTCCATTTTATGAAGCAGAAGCCTTTTATATCTATTATTTTGGGTAACCCTCTGTAGAAGTACCTTTGGGAGGTAGACAGAGTTGGGAGATCAGTCAGTTTTATAATTTTTCTTTAAAGATTTTTTTTTGTTCCTCTCTTGGCTCTTTGAAGTTTCCTTCTAATGGTCTTCCATGGACCAACCTGAGCCCTTTAGGTCTTTTCCTGATCATCTAATACAGTAATACCCAGTACTTAACACAGCTTTTACAGTTCTAAGATGTGGAACATTTTGGGTGTCTTTTTTTTCATCTCTTAAGTCTTCAAAAGAGAACTTGGAAAAGTTTAGATACTTGGGAACGGGGAAATGTTAAACACAATTATAGCAGTTATGTAATTAAGCAAGGACTCAGTATATTACTGGACAATATATTTGGACTCAACTTACTGGACTTTAATCTTTATTGGCCAGATTTCAGGATATTTTTGATCTCTAAAACAATATTTCACACTGTCCCAATAGAAATAATACAGAATTCTGTAGTTTTTTTCTCTCTCTGCTTTTGTGTTTTCACTCCTCAACAAAGCTAATATGTAGGAGAGATTCTCTTGTCTCAGTGATACAAATTTATATTCTTTTAAAACATTTTGTGTGTATGGCCAGAATCTCTTTACTTCATTCTCTTCCTCATAACAGATATTTTAATCCATTAATCTTGTTTTCTCTTATATTTTGTGGTTCTCATTATTTTATAGTGCTATATTCACTTTTGGGAATATGATTTATCTGAAAAGAGTTTTGGGGTAAATAATTTCCCATAGATGATATTACAGGTAATTGACAAGTTTTTGTTATGTTATCACAGAAACTGAGACATTACAGTGCACAGTTTTACAGTTTAGCTTTTAGGAAGAATGCATATGCTATTTTTTATATACAAATTAAAATTATATTTTCTAATTTATACATATATATTCACTGTAGAAAAATCAAACCATAGAAATATCAAGAAAGGAGTTACCTGAAAATTCTTCATAGATAACCATAATTAATATTTTGGTAGGCATCTTTTTATAATTGTGTTTATATTTGTATACAGACAAAAATGAACTTTAAATTATAATTTATTCAGCAAGTGGTTTTTGGAGCTCTTATCATCTGTCTAGAGTATTTCTAGAAGTTGGGGATAAATGAGCATTGAGAAGTGAGAAATTGGGGACAGATGAGCATTCTTGCCCTCATGGTACGTGGTGGGATATCATTTTAAAGCTGAATTTGATGGTATCACATTAAATATAGATTTATTTATATGAAAATTTATATTGTTCTTATTTCTAATTTGTTATAAATAATGCTCTAATGAAGATCCTTGACATTCATTTTTATGGTTTTTCCAATAATTTCCTTATGTATATAGATTTTACATTTTGACATTCATTACCAAACTTCCCTTCAAAAAGATTGTACCAGTTTATACTTCCTTAGGAGTTGGGAGACTGCCCGTTTCCTACATGGCTGCCAGTACTGGGGATTAAAAGGTTTTTAAAATCTTTGCCAATCTGCTGCATGGACTGATACCTCATTTTTATTTGCATTTATTTGATTAGTAATGCCACATATCTTTGTGTATACATATTTACCATTTGCTGTTGGTGATAATGCTTGTTTTGAACCCTTTTTGTATTCTCAAAAAGGGAGGTATAGGAAAATACAAAGGAAAGAATAATATAATAAACATTCACATCCCTTTACTGAGAATGAACATATATTTACATTTTATCATATTTTTCTAACTTTTTATTTTATATTGGAATATAGTTGATTAACAATGTTTTGATAGTTTCTGGTATATAGCAAATTGATTCAGTTTTCCATATATGTATGTCTCTTCTTTACTGAATTCTTTTCCCACTTAGGTCTTTATCTAGTGAGTAGAGTTCTCTGTGCTATATAGTAGGTCCTTTTTTCTTATTTGATTCCTTGTTTGATTTGAGGGAATTAAGTCTTATAGATATGGGTCAAGTTTTTAAATGATTCCCAGTCTTTTCTTCCAGGTCTTCAATCTCTTCCCCATCTATTTATGTACATTTGCACATTTATGCTGCTACAGGTGATAGTATATTATGTCTTAAAATCTTCATGAAGTGTATCATAATGGGTGAATCATTTTTTCAATTGAAATATTCATATACCATAAAATTCATCTTTTTAAAGTGGAAAATTTAGTGTTTTTAGTATATTCATAAGATTGTGCAAAAACTATTTAATTCAATGAGTGAATCATTTTGTGTCTTGCTCCCCCCACCTCTGTTGGCCTCAGTACATCTTGAACCTTTCCCTGTTTTATCTTGAGAGACCCAATTCATTCCGTTTAATTTTTTTCTGCTTAGTATTCTGTTTAGGAGTATGTTCTCTATTAACTTTTCTGTTCTATTAAGCAATATATGGGTCATTTTCTGTTCTGGGCAGTGAATATCTTTGTACTTGTTACCTTGTGCAAATGAGCAAGATATAGGTCTAGGATACCAGCTGTGGGTGTTTCCATTTGCAATAGACATTGTCAGATTGCTCCACAAAGTAGTTGTGACAGTTTATATTCTGTCAGAGAATGAGTATCGTTTTCTGTGCATCTTTGCCAGCATCAAATATTTAAAAATTTCTCATTTTTGTTATTAGTTGCAGTAGTGTCTTTTTGTTTTCAGTTGCATTTCTCTGTTTCTAATGGGGTTAAGCATTTTCTATCTGCTTACTGACCATTTACATTCCTTCTTTTGGAAACAGAGGGAGATTGCCTATATTGATTTCTTTTATATCCTCTGTCTTAAAAAATTTTTTGCCTTATCTGTGGGATGTTAAT
This sequence comes from Nanger dama, assembly GCA_917880005.1. Lineage (NCBI taxonomy): Eukaryota > Metazoa > Chordata > Mammalia > Artiodactyla > Bovidae > Nanger > Nanger dama. The sequence continues at coordinate 662,732 of CAKJTW010000017.1, forward strand.
TCTTTGTTATTTGTGTGGAAAACATCTTGTCCCATTTTTTTGTCTGTTTCTTGGTAGCCTAATATATGGTATCTTTTTGTCATACATAAGTTTTTAATTTTGTCAAATTGATTTGTTTTATTTTGTTTTCCTGTCTGGTTTTGGGGTTTTGTGGAAGAATATAATTTGTGGGCATGATAATGTGCTTAACCAACAGGCTTTGTATATGCAGGATGCAGTGAAAGGACTGGGGGAGACGTAAATAACAGAAAGAGGAGGTCCCTGCCTTCAATGTGCTTGTGTCTTTTAGAGTTGGCAAGGACTCTTGAGAGTCTTCATCTTTGTTTACCCTCTCATTTTACTTTTAATCAGAAGCCTGGAAATGTGCAGTGATCTTGCATGTAGACACAATGAGTCACAAGTGTGCCGGTGCAAAGATAACTAGTAATAAATGGTGGTAAATGTTTACTTTTAAAACACTGAGTAATTATTCACTTATATTAGCAGACAAATGTTCAGCCATAACTGCTTTTGTAGACATGATCTAGGACGTAATTAAGTGGTGGTAACCATGGTAGATGCCGTTTAAAATGAAGAGGTTCTCTATAGCCACTTTTGGGTAAAATCAAATTCATTTTATGGATTAATTTAAGGTTTTCCTTTGAAATTAAATCATTAGGAAAAATTGCTTCTGAATGGTAGGTATTCCCTGATATTTTTCACTCCCACCACCTCCATGGTAAGATTCCAGCTCCTTGAAGGATATAGAACATTGTTTTAAGAAATAAAACCTAATCCTTTTAACTTAAGTGTGTTAAGTTTGTAGTGATCAAGGCCCAAAGAGTCTAGCATCTGGGTGTGATTTAGTTGGTATGTCAATAGTTAACAGTTACCTTTTTTGGATAAAATCAATGCATCATTTTTTAGGAAAGAAAATTATGTCTTATACTGAGCTTAATTCTGAGGTCCATTTTTTTGAAATAATGTTCATAAGTGGTTATAAAGATGATCAGTTAAATTTAATTAGTTATGACCCATGTTAGAAGATTGATATTTCCAGAGTAAATAAATTTTAATATATTTAATTTTGCCAAATATGAATGTTTTCCTTTGTTCCTTTCCAGCAGAAATCATTATTTTCCCATCAATACTAGGCCAAATGCTATGTATAAGTATTGATTTTTAAGAGCAAAATAGACATGAACAATTTCCTAAAATATTAATACAATAATAGTGGCCTCGACAGTGGAGAGATTTAGTTTCTTTTACTGTTTCTGGATATTAATTTAATCTGCATGATGCCTTTAATGTTTGCAGATAGGTTTTGTGGTCGATTCTTCCCTTCCTCCCATTCCATGTGTCTATTTATTTTGATAAGCATTTATAACATTTGGAATGTTTAAAAACAAAGTTCATTTACATAGAACCATGAAAAAAAAACAAACGGAGGTTCATTCTTGACTTCGTGTCATCCATACCTTCTACCCGAAGTACTCCATTGATATGAGCTGCTGAATAATGAAAGCTTCCTTTGTGTTGAAGAAATATTCTTCTATTTTATGAAATGTTTTTCTTCATTTGGGTTCTTTCCTTGTTCCTATAATATAAGCAGCTGTTTTGTACTGACTTTTATGGAAAAATAGAGTTCAGGCCACTGGGATTTGGTTGCTCTTATTAATAGTGGGATATGTGTGTGTGTGGTGCTCAGTTGTGCCTGACTTTTCACGACCCCATGGACTGTACCCTGCCAGGCTTCTCCATCTATGGAATTTTCCAGGCAAGAACACTGGAGTGGGTTGTCATTTCCTACTGCAGGGGATCTTCCCAACCCGGGATTGAAACTGTATCTCCTGTGTCTCCTGCGTTGGCAGGCAGATTATTTGCCACTGAGCCACCTGGGAAGCCCTTTGGTAGGATAAGTTATGTAAAATGTTGACATAGCTCCAGATTGTCTAATCAGAGATGCTCGTTTTATAACTTTTCCTACTTAGGCCCAGCAGTAGTACTGGGAAGTGGGGAGCTACCTTCTTCACCACAGGGAACACAAAGCATGCATTACATGTTTCCCGCAAGTCCAGCGCTCATTTCTCCTTGTTGTATCTGTTGTTGCTTTTGTGCTGCCTTCGAGTTACACATCCAAGGAGCTGGGACCAATATTATCACTATGGTTAGTACTCATACCTTTAATCAATGTAGTCTAGACACGGGCAACAGTATAATATCAAAGTGGTTATCACAAGTCAGAAAGAGAATCCTGATTAAGCATCCCTCCTCTAAGTGGTAAATTATTACTCAGTCTTCTGAAACTTATTTCCTCTGTACCTCTAATAACTGACTTCATGTAAACAGAACCACCACTTGAATTTAGCAAAAACATTGTGTTGGCCCAGAATCACATTTTCTAGAATTGTTTTAGCTTAGTAGTTATAGGCAATTTTTCTCCTTTTCTCTCTTTTCTTTCTTACCTACTTCAAGTGCTTATTTAAAAACTGGACACAAATTTGAGCAACTTAGCCAGGTCCATCTTTTTTTAAAAATTACTTAATCCGTGAAATAGAACTAGCCTTTTAGCTTAAAAATAGGAGTCAGATGTATTCCAGTAACTGGTAGGAGCAGTATTTAGCAATGCAGCAGGAAAGACTCTGGCCTGGGGAAGTAAATGGGATGTGTTTGCACTGAGAAAACTCTGTGGGCTTTTCCAGCTCTAAAATATTATTTTCCCTTGGTTTTTAAAAAAGGATATATTCTGAGTATGTCATTGATTTACCTTTTTTTTATAGTGATGAGATACCTACCACTTATTACATTTCAACTGTATATTGGTTACCATGCTAGACAATAGACATGTGTTGATGTGTTTAATTTCTCACTTTTCATAAGTGTAGCAGTTTGGAGAATGACTAAAAAGAAAAAAAGACCACATGTTGACATGAACTTCAGTATGTTGGATTATTACACTAAAATGGTGTGTGAACAGTGGAATGGGTAAAAGACTTGTTGAATATCAGGAAGTAGACGATAATGTGGATAATTCACCAAGTAGGTGGTTAAGTTTTGGTTATGAAGTTACTTTCTGAGTTTATTGGTGCCATTTATACCTACTATCAACTACTTCTTGTAGGTTGGAGCAGTTCAGGAACGCATGAGACTGTTTATTTGAAACTTCTCCCTCTAATATGGCTCTTGACCAGGTCATTAGGTCTTTGGGTTTTTTCATGAAAGCTGACTGATAATTTAAAAAAAAATTTAATATAACATAATCCAGACCTTGAAATTTTGTCACTTGTTTTGCTTTTGAAAGTATCATGTTTTGTAACTATTTATATATCTATTATCAATTGAGTAATAAGTGGGGGCTTGGACTTATATTATCAGGTGAATAGGTTAGTAGAAAGTATGTCAGGTCTTTGACCACTCATCATATTTGCAGGACTTTCTGTTTAAGAATGCAGATGCATAACTTTTAGGTTAAAGAAAAATAATTCTAGTTATCACTCCAGCTTGTTAATGGGAATTGTTGAGTGACTGACTACAGCCAAGAATTTAATTATACAAAATACACAAATGTAGATATTTTAAAGAGTAGCAAATGAATGAGAATTTTCTTACTTGTAAAGGCTACAGAAATTTCCAGTAGCATGTAGTTAATGCTACTTGGTTTAGTATCTTTCTGTGGAGTCGTTTTTTTTTTTTGGATTTATCATGATCATTGATTTTAGTATGATTAGGTTTATTTTTCTTTATGAACTAAAAATTTCTGGCGAATGGCCAGAATTGTTCATCTTTATCCACATTTGGAGAATTGTATGACAGATAAAATACATCAGTGAAAAGATGGGAAGAAAATACTTCACACAGTGTTAATGAAAGTTATCTCTGAGAGGTGGGATATCAGGAAATTCTTGTCACCAGTAAAAGTTGCTGGATTTTTAAGCTTTCTTGAATGATACATACTACTTATGTGAAAGTTAAACTAGATACTTAAATGTACATAAGGATATGTTTACAATAAGCTTTTTAGTTTTTTAAAAGTAATCTCACTTGAAGCATTAAAAGAAATGTCTTCCCCAAGGAACATTTTCATATTTTGTTATTTGAAATTTAATCACCTTGTCATTCTGAGTGTTTTCTTTTAATATTACTATGAATATATGTATAAATGTTTCATAAGTTGATTGTAACCTTTAAAGAGACACATGTAAATCATATTCTTACCTTTCTTAACAATTAATTGTCTTAAGGTGTAAAATTAATCAGATTAACTAGACATAAAAGTACTTGATATATTTATAAATTTTCTTTGTAACAGAAAGACAACTGTGTTTATTATTTCAGTAGAACATACACTTTTGGAGTACTTAAGAATGTTTTGAGAAGTTTGACCTTTTTTAACCTGTAGAATTTTGGTAAATATAACTTTGTTAATTAATATGTTTATCTGATGTCTAGTGGTAGAAAAATTTCCAGAGCCTACATCTGACTTAAAATTGTCTGCAAATGAAAGAACTGTCATTATGCTTAGATATATAGTGGTGTGTTAGGAATAAATGGGATCTATAGTTAGAAATTCTTATTTGTGAGTCCCTCGGAGGAGGGCATGGCAACCCACTCTAGTATTCATGCCTGGAAAATCCCATGGACAGAGAGCCTGGCAGGCTACAGTTCATAGGGTCACACAGAGCTGGACACGACGAAGTAACTTAGCATGCATGCATGTATATAATTTGGAAGTTAAACATTAAATTATGAAAAATAAAAGGTATAAAAACAACTGCCAAAACCAAGGCAAAAGTATTGTTTGAGACAGGGAAGTAAGTAGTCACACAGACAGTATTTAGCATTAAAAGGTGTTTCAGTACTGTTCAACATATAGGCTTAAAAAATAACTAGAAGTTAAAAGAAAATAAAATATAATTTCATGTTTTATAGATAATACAGACAGATTGGTATGAATATTCCTAAATAAAGGAATTTCTGCAGAATGAGGGAGTTGATTTTAGTCGTCTTAAAAGATCTTTTAGCAATCTTGGTTTATCTGATTAAGTCCACAATATTATGATTAATGGGAAAACACCTCTGCCTTTTTAACATTAAAAAAATCACTATTACAAGTATATTATACTCAAATGCTTAGCAAAACTATATGTCAAATAAAAACAAAACTGTTTTCCCTTTATTGTTAGATGCATTTATAAAAATCATACATTATATTCAGTAGGTAGCCAGATTAATTCTACCTTAGAAAGTAAAATATAAAAATTGATGTTGGTGATTTGAGCATTTCCTTATTAGCTCCTTGAATAAGATTGCCACTTTAAATTCTATTGGGTAGCATTTGGAATAACAGTATATTTCACAGAGCTTTAATTTAGTTCTGCTGATACATTTTTATTTAACTATTCCTGGTCTTTTTGAGAGAATCCTAAATGGGATTCAGAGTGGCCTGGATTCCTTTCTTCAAGATTAAGGTGTGTATGAGAATGAGGGAAATCCACTCTTTGGCACCTTGATTACAACTTACCATGTTTACTTCCTATTGTTCTAATTAAATTATGTAGATGTCTTAATTGCAGATATAGAAAATAAAGTGCCTGTTTTGAAACTGTTTTGAAAACTTTAAAAGAACATTTAGGGGACCAGACTGAAGACTTGGTGTGAATATTGCAGATTGTAAGAAGAGCTTCCCAATTTGGCATAAATTAAATAAATATACTCATAGAATTTTGTTATAGGACAGACAAAGCTGTGTTCGACCAAGGAGATGTGTGACTGGCTCTTATTTGGAGCATATAGAGTGGGAGGAGGTTTTGCAGTGAAAGGGACTAAAGGACAAGGTGTTCTCTGCTTGTAAAGACCTCAGAGTTTTCTTTATGTTATTGTAGAAAGACATTATTTTTGCTTTGGCGTGCTTAAAACTAAAGGGCAAATGATCCAAAAGAATAATCTTGAAACTCAATAGCAAGAAAACTACTTGACATTGTGGGCCGGAGGCCAACAAACGTGTTGCTTTCATTGAATGCGTGGGAAATGGGGCAGGCCTGGAATTTAAAGAGACAGGGTGCAGTACCCTAGAAAAGAAAAGCCCTCCTGTATGATTTGCTTACTTGGAGGAAAAAAATAGACTTAAAGTTTCCTCTAAAGGATCTTTATTGGATCAACTCTTTAAGGCATTGAAAGACACTGAGTGAATTTTTCCTAATGGCACCTCCATCTCCCTAGTCATTTTCTCTTGTCTGAAATTGGTGCAGAGTAAAACTGTTTGTAACAGAGGAGAAGCTGCTTTACAAATAAAAGTACTTTGTAGCCTGTTCAAATGGAGTATAATGCAATTCTCTGAAATTGAGCATTTATTACTTTGTTTATGTAGTTTAAAAGGAGGGGCGTGGGATAAGGAAGGGGGATGCCATAGGAACCTCTGCTTTAGAAATTGCTGGGTTTTTTTCTGTGTATGAGTTTTTCTCCCCATCCACTCATGAATCCCCCTTCTCCCCCTCCCCCACCTTCCACAATCCCTCAATAAAATAGTATTTAAAAGACTTGAATAACTAGTCCTATGTACCCGCTTCTTGCTGGAGGCAATAATGTTGTACTATTTTCAATGGGTGGTCTTGAGTCTCCATGGGAGATTTTTACAGGCAGTGGGCTCCAAGACCCACTAAATGTATTATATTGAACGTAACTAGTTAAATTCCCAAGCCATAGAGAATATGCAGAGGTAGTTTTACACTATTGAAGTCCCATCGTTAATTACTGGCAAACCAATTTATTTGAATTTTATCGGAAGAATTTATGGCTTAAATCCCTAAAAATGACACATATTAACTCAGTGTTTGAGTTCTACTTTTTAAAACAAGTAAGACATTTGTATATATGTCAATTCAGTAATACTCATTTGTGTGTATATTTTAGTTCATAGGTGTCTTTGTTTTAATTCTCCTCCTTTAGGAAACCAACACCTAGTGGTCATTTCCAAATGTTTGTTAATGGAAGCCTTATTTCTCCTTATGGAGACAGTGTAAAATGATAGGATCTGTTATAATCAGAAAGGGTATCAGGTATTTTTATAAGCATTAAGCCTTACCTCCTAGCTGTGGCAAGTAGCACAAATGTATTCTACCCTGAAATTTATAACCAAAATTGCTTTGGGCCAAACCTTTGTAGAAACACACAGGATTGGAATGATACATTAAATACTGGATTAAAATTGCTTTTTAGAAAAAAATTCTTTTTACTTAAACGTGAATAAAACAATACATGTATTTATGCTCTGTAAATATAGAAATGGGGGATGTTGCACTCATGCCTATTCCTACATAATTTAGTTTAAAATTACTTTGGAATATCTAGTGTAAGTTTGTCATTAGTGATAACATAACTTTATTGGGTTATTGATTTGATTACTTTGTTTTCCTTATTCACATTCTCCACAAAATTAATTTATGGAGAATATTGAATTGCTATTTAAAATAAATATAAGTCCTGATTAGTTGGAAGTCTGACCTACCTGTTTTCCATAGGCTGAGTAGAGAATTTAGGAGTAGGAATCTCAGATATATTGATAAATAAATGAATGATATATGATGAGAGAGCATTTTTGTTTGTTTTAAACAATGTCAGTAGTTTTAGGTGGAAAATTGTAATTTTTAAAGAATTTGTTTCTTTTACAAAAATTAGTGTACACTTGCTTCAGGTCATACGAAAATGGTATGAATTCTGTAGTTTTCTTCACTGATAGACTCAAAGCTCTATGGCTTAACAGCTTACAGCAATGACTAAATGTTTGCCTTTTCTTTTTAGCTCAGTACTAGTCCTTGAATAGCTAAAAAGTTTTCCAGTAGTTTTTACAAGTGGGTTTAAAGAAGTGATAGTCATCTGAAGTTTATCTTGTGTAGCCAGTATTTAGAAGTTATTAAGGTTGTCTACACACAAAAAGAAACAGGTCTTCTGGCTATGTATGTGAATAAAAGTTAAAGGTTGGTGAAAATTAGCTTGTCAAGTAAAATTACTGACTGAGGAATAATTTTGTTTTCATTATCCAGTCCCCTGGCTGAAAATGAAATAGAAACGATCTGGTTACTAAAGACCAGTGCTTATTGGATCACTTCCTTGAGCTTTTGCTATGATCGTTAAAGGCAAAGTTAGACAGCTGCTGTAGATTTTGCCTGTGGTCTCACAAAAGAAATTGTTTAACCCTGTTAGTTTCAGACACTATCATTTCTACTTTGCAGATAGGTTTACTTTCTTCAATATGAGTGATAAACGTGTTAGATATGAATCTCTGTGATTATGATTTGAACTTCTAATTTATAGGAAGGCAGTATAGCAGAAAATGAGTAATTTTAGCACTCTACTACAATAGTTTCATGTCTTGAATATGACCGAGCTCAACATTTTTGCTTATATTCAGACAGATTTAAAAACTTCAGCTTTTACCTTTCAAAGTTAGACTTTGCATTTGTATCCGAAGACCTTTAGGGAATTCTAAAAATTGTGAAAGTCGAGTGTGACTTATAATATATTATAACTGAATATTTAAATATCCTTTTTGGGGCCCAAAATTCAGAGGAAATACTAAGTCCTCGACTTTAATATCTTGTTTTGGATAAGTGTAAAATTAGAACAATGCCATCTACTCCTGAAATTGATGTCATAATGTTGAAAATCCCAATGATGTTGGGTTCCTTTTGTATAATGTGTTTGCATTATTGCTAGAGGTTTAAAGGGCAGGGAAATACTTTATTGTTCAGGCTAAAGAGGGCAAGATTTGGAAACCTACCGCTATGTGATTAAATCAGTGTGTTTGCCCTTAGGCTTGAGCCATTCAATCTGAATTCATAGTTTAAAATTTTGGATTTCTCTTGTGTTTGAAAAATAATACTTCTTGAAAATGTTAACACTGCTCTTGCTTGCTCACATGAAAACTATTGAGGCAAGTGATCAGGGTTAAGAATTTCTTGCAATTAAGACTTCAGGTACATTTCAATGTTTTAAAGAGAAAGTTCACAGCCATTTTACATAAAATTTTACTGGGCTTTTCATTAATCTAAAATAACTGGTCTATAAGTACTTTATCAGTGAAAACTGCTCAGCATGTAAAACGAGGAGTAGAAGAGCACAAAGGCTTCCTGCAAATTAAGGGCACAATGAGTACTAACGGACTTTCCAGCCATCTCCAGCTGTGAGATTATTATAGTTTTTGCAAACCCTTTTCTCTCAAAACTAAATCAAGAATGGTAGAGACCTGATAAAAAGAAGTGTGGAAAAGCCTAACTAATCCTTAGATGAGTTACTTCAAACGTGCCAAAATAGAATAAAATCAGTTAATAGCATGGATTAAAGGTTACTTTTAATGCATTTTTATCATTCATGTTGAGAATTTTGTTGTATGTTAATGCATTTGGCCTAGGTTAAAAAAAAATCCAGAAGGGAAAAAATATAATTAAATGTGAGAGATTACATAATCATATCGTTACGAGGAAATTTAGTACCAATGTTAGGTGCCAGATTTGACCTATGAGATAAAAGCTATGTACTTGAGATCAGAGCTGTAAACAGGTGGCTCTAATTTTGAGTGGTAAGTCTTCCAGTTATAATGAGGAAGGCTCATCTATGTACTACTAACAGTTGATTTATTATGTAGATTTAGAAAACAACATGGCTTTCTATCTTTGGGAAAATATCTACACGTGGTTCCCTGGATAAGGTCATGGAAGGGTGCTGAAATCCAATCTGTATTAATATTTTAAAAGTGTTTGTTTTTTTTTCAGGTGGAGAAGAGAAGAGAAATAAGAGGCAGGTTTGGGGGTGTGAAGGTAGTTTTTACTATTTATGCCGTGTCTGAAATGATCTCTTTTCATATTACAAGGATATTGTAGTTTATACTTCTGATTCAGAATCACGTTTGCCAGCTACTTAATCTGTGAAATACTTTTTCTACCTAACTGGCATATGATAGAGCTGCCAAAAATATTGGGTTAAGGGAAAACTGATTTGGCGTGCTGCTGTTGGTAGGAAAAATTTTTTAAAAGTGATGTCTTTTTGGGTGCATATTATATAGGTATTGATATAAGCATGTATGTATGTGTGTTTCTATCAACCTTGATAAAGTTTTATTGTATGAACCTGGGTAGTGGGAGATTTTATAATCATATCATATTTATCACTCCTCTAAGATGCCCAATTAGAAGTTTCTCTAATGGAACTTAGCATTTATTTCCTTGTAATAGACATGTATATTGATTTTGCTGTGGCTTAATAGGAAGTAGGCTGACTGGCACTCTGAGCACATGTGTGTGCTGTGTATATTAGGTATTTGTATGTGCCATCCCATTTAATTACAAGTAGTGATTTTTCATAAGTCAGGTGGTAATAAAGTCCTATTAATAGTAAAAATGTACAATCACCCATAAATTTCCTCACCTTGATATTCTGACCAGATTTAACCTTATACAAAGAACTCCTAGCTTGAATGCATTTTTGCAACATTGCACAAATACTGTGATATACAGTTATTTATGTGCTTAAGAAGCTGGACTTTCGTTCAAGCCCAGTCTGTTCCCATGGGATATGTTATTTTAGTGAATCAGAAAATTTCTCTGAAAGCAAAGTCATTCTTAATTTTTGGTGGCTTGAAAATGGGGATATGCCCCTATGCATGAGGGGGAAAAAGTCTAGTTGGCTCCTATCGCTGAAAATTAATTCAGAGTACTTGGCCATCTTATGTTCTTTGCGGGGAAGAAACTACACCACAATGCTGCTGAATTACTTTACTTCTGTAGTTATGTCTTTGTGTGTTTATAGGAGTGGGAACATTTTATCTTCTGTGTTTCTGTTGAGGTTGTTTCTCTGCAGTGCCCCAAGAAAAGTCCTGGAGACTAGCTTTGAAGCCCTGTGGACAAGCTGGATATCAAAGAACCAGAGGAATTCGGCAGTAATTGTTTTATGGCTGGCCAGAAATCAGACCTATTTGTATAGGTAGCACACAAAATAGCTGTGATTTGACAATTTGGTGCTATTTATACCTGCCATAAAAAGAGAAAAGAAAAAGTTAAAGGGGTATTTTGGAAACAGGAACTAAGCTGTAAATGCAAATTGCTTCACCATTTTCTCAAAGGAACAAAAAAGGAAAGGGTTTAGGAAGTTTTTACTGAAGCTACGTTATTGAGGAACTGTCTGCTTTTAGGACTTTAATATTGTACTCACACTGAAACTATACTTCTTTCTGTTGGCGGTTTGTTTTTTTTTTTTTCATCCCATTCCCATCTGATTAAAATTATTTTTGTGGAGCAAAAGAAACTCTCTGGAGGAGGGACAGTGAAAATCTCAGAGCTTTCCATTCTCTCTTAACAGACCTTTAATATTTCATTTTACTGTTGTTATTTAGCTCGGGTTAAGTGCCATTTGCTGCTGCTACAGCGAATTTTTTTCTTTCCAAATAAAAATTATATTTTCAACAAGCAGTCATAGGTTGTTTACTGTAGTAGTGGGTGAGGACTTGCCAGGTAAATTTTCCTGGCTTTTAGGAAACATGCAGGAGAACTTTTGAATGACTGTTCTTAATCTGTCAGCTCATAGAGGTCTTTTTGAATACACTGAGACTCTCACCTCGAGTATATGCCAAGCTCAAGGTGGGCAGTGTATCATGATGTGACTGTAAGTCAGTGAACAGCCCAAAGCGAAGTTTGTTTTACCAGAATGTCATTCAGACCTTTTGAGCTTGTCAAATGCTTCATTGTTTTGCCTTGAAACCCCGGAGTCCCAAGAGCAGTCTGAGTCTGGGGGCAACTGTGCAAAGAAAAAGCAAACAGCCTGTGATTGACTACAGTTTTGTTTTTTTTTTTAAGAAACCCTAGAAATGTCTTAGGGACCTGTGGGGCTTTGTTACAATTTAAAACCGTTTTACCACTGGCATTTAGGGCTGTCAAATTGAGAGTGTATTAATTTGCTTTTAATTTTTTTCATCGGATCCTGATCCTCCAATAATAAGGAGAATTGTCTTTGTCAAGTGTACCTTAATTTCTGGGGGAGGCCCTGGTAGTTTTGATTGGACAAAGAGAGTTCATGGAGGGTAGGGAAAAAGTGTGGGAATCCATAGAGATAAATCTGGTATTGAGACAGTTTTGCTTTTACTTGAATGAAGAGTTACAATTTAGTAATCTGTGTGAAGGATCAGGAGCATCTAAATAAAGATTTAAAATGGGAATTTTCTAAAAGGTTTCTAAAATTAAGGTTTTCTAAAAACCTTAAGTGGATTTTAAGATGGATTCCCTCTACGGAAGTAGGTGAAAACACTCTATAGAGAAGAAAGAGTCTGGGTTGCTGGTAGTCCTCAGGAATATGAAAACTCAGGTAGGGAAAGATGAGGACATAGGTAGTTACAGATCACCTTTATGGGTTGAGGATGTACTGTGAGGTTAGGGCTGGCTAATGAAGAGTTGTATTTCTAAAGTAGTCATCATTTATTCAGCCAACTCTGACTACCTACTATGTGACAGGAACTTCTTCAAACACTGAAGATAACAATAGGAACTGAAGCAGTTCTCATCTACTCGGGCACTTAGTCCGGCATCAGGCATGATCTGCCTCACCCCCGCTGACCCCTGCCCCCAAAAAAAAAGAATGCTTTTATGAAGTTACAAAAAGCAAAGCTGTGGAAACAAAATTTTGAGAGATTAGTTCTACTAATCAGAGATATCAGAATTTGGATTAAGCTTAAAAATTGCAAATGAAAAGTCTAATAAAAACTACATGGATTAAAAAATTATCTAGGATCTCTCACATGATTGGTGTTTCTGTGTGATGTTTTCAGTTTCCGTACTCTGGGCTAGCATGGTAGAATATAGGGTTATTCTACCCTATCTTCCTTGAATAGGAAGGCAATTTATAGTTACTGAAGTTTTAATTCTGTACCCTGTTATTCACATTTTACAGATGTGGATCCAAGACTCAATAAGCTGTCCAAGGTCTGTATGGTTTGAATACAGTGTGACATTGTATTCTGTTGGCTGGGGATAGTCCCAATTTTTGCCTGTTGTCATGTGTCACTCTCAGAACTGGAGCTTTTTCAATAATTTGTTGTTGTTAAGTCGCTCAGTCGTGGTCGACTCTTTGTGATCCCATGGACTGTAGCATTCCAGACTTCCCCATCCTTCGCTCTCTCCCAGAGTTTGCTCAAACTCATGTCCATCTTGTCGGTGATACAGTCCAACCATCTCACCCTCTGTCATCCCATTGTCCTCTTGCCTTCAATCTTTCTCAGCATCAAGGTCTTTTCCATCGGCTCTTCACATGAGTTGGTCGAAGAATTAGAGAGCTTCAGCATCAGTCCTTCCAATGAATATTCAGGGCTGATTTCCTTTAGGATTGACTAGTTTGGTCTCCTTGCTGTCTAAGGGACTCTCAAGAGTCTTCTCCAGCACCACAGTTCAAAAAGCATCAATTCTTCAGCACTTAGCCTTCTATATAGGCTGTATGATTACTCTGTTTTTGAGTGGCATTAAGCTAAGATTTTCGGTAAAGCATCTGCCTGCAATGTGGGAGACCCGGTTCAATTCCTGGGTCGGGAAGATCCCCTGGAGAAGGAAATGGCAATCCACTCCAGCACTCTTGCCTGGAAAATCCCATGGATGGAGGAGCCTGATAGGCTACAGTCTACAGGGTCACAAAGAGTCGGACATGACTGAGCGGCTTCACTTCACTTCACTTCAAACTAAGATTTAAACTCCAAATCTCAGGCTCACCAGTGTTACACCCTGTTTCTTCTGTGGTTCTAGGTCATGATTCTAATTCCATGGTTGGTCTGATGAGAAGGATGCTGAGACATAGATCTGGCTCAGTGCAGTACTCAGTACTTGGTTGGCGGTGCTTATCATGGGTAAAGGGAAAAACATAGTAGTTTTCATGCTTCCTTCCTTCCTCCTCAAATGTTTTAGAATGTGATTTAATTTTCCCTCAGAAATTTCAAAGGAAATTTAGGCATTAAAGGAACTTCAAGTCTTGGGAACATATCAGTAAATATCAGTCATCATTGCATGGTACTAATCAAGAACATTCTGGTGACTTGTGTCTTCTGGATAAATGGAAATTTGTGGCATCTCTTGATCACTGAACATGCTGCTTTTTCCTTTAATTTTTGTTCCTTTCCCCACCTAATCAGAAGCTTTGAGCAGCAGAAGAGTGCTTGAAGAAAGTAACTCTAATTTGGAAAAGAAAATAGAAAACTGATGTTCTGATTTGCACAGATGGGTCAGCTTTTCCACCAGCTTTGCTGGATGAATACTGAGAATGTCACTTTTAATTGATCCCATTTAAAAGGCTCAATACTTAAGCAGGGTGGAGTTTTAGATGTGTACTATCTATCAGGTAGGTTAGCGAAAACTTAAATAGATTGATTTTACTAATAATTAGTTCTGGTAATTAAAGAACTTTTGTGTCACTTCTTTTACATGCTATGACGCTTCATCAGTAGACAGTGTGGTCTGAGCTGTACCTCGCTGAGGCTGTAGTCTTCTTCACTTGAAGGAGGACTCATGTCAACTTTCTGTTAGTCTTTGAATCACATAGAGGGGTAGAAGCAAAATAAAGCCATTTCCAAAAACTTCTGGGATAGGTCAGGTTAGGGTGGGATGGAAATGCCCCGTGTTGCTCTCATCCTACTTCTGGGCCACATCTGAAATTCTGGGCAGTTATATGACTTCTCTGCCCTTGAAAAGCTCAGAAGCTTGTGGGGAGAAGGGTAGGTTGACTTGTAAGCAGATACTGCAATACATTTCAGTGTAAGTTAAGAATTATAGTTGATGTCAGATGGAGTTTTGTGGGCGCACAAATGGGCAAGTTGAGATTGAAGGTGAGCACAGTGGTTTCCATTTATGTAACACATGTTTCAACCTGAGTCTCTTTTCATCTTTTTACCATTTTTGGTTTATAAAACATTTTATGTTTTTGCATCGTTTCCCCCACCCCCCCAGTGACAGTTTATGACCCAGCTTGAATAATACAATGAAATTCTTCTTTACCTCTCTAGCTATTGTGGAGCCAAAGATAGATCTGGGCTGAGACTGGACTTCATGACATGAATTTTTGTTTGTAGGTTGTGGCTGTTATTGTTCCAATAAATAGGTGTAACTTAAAAGTTATTTAGAAAGAAGTAAAGCAAATGTTGCTGAGACAAAAGGAGGCCTGGTTGATTTATAAATGATGCTAAAGCAGGTGTCTCAGCTTAAAGGGCTGTTTGGAATGAAATTGTTTTAGAGAAAAAATACTAGTAAACGTCTGTGGGATCGCAGTATTAGAGACTAAAGTCCTGGCGGATCCTTACCTGTTCTAATGCCCCTACTCAGCCCCTTCCCTGCCTCCCCGTTTCTGTTTCCCTTTACTGGAAATTCAAAAGCATGAAATAGATTTCAGAGAATGAAAAGTACAATGATACTAATTGCAAGACGCTACAACTTTCCTGCCATACTAGTCAAGGGCAATGTAGGAGCATTGCTCTGAAACCATACTGTGTTCCCAAGATGTATGGAAGAGTCTGGTCAGAGGTATTGAAAAGGTGTGCGTGCAAGAAGGAAAAGGAGGGCTAAACCTCATTTGCATGGTTCAAAGTAATAGCTTTCTGTGCCTCTTTAAGAGTGTTTGAAAGCAAATTTGTTGCAAAAGATAGCTTATCTGAACTTTTATTGTGGTATCTGTACAAATCACTTGAGGGACAAGTAGGATCTATTTCTGCTCTTAGACTGCTCATTCATTAAGGATAAGATTTTTTTTTCTTTTTTTTTTAATCACTGTATCACTCACACTTTTGCACATGGGAAGTGTTGAATAAACATTTTATAGTAAGATACTTTTGTAAAGTACTTAATATATGAAAGTACTTTAGTAGTAATAGGTGGTATTTAACACATACTGCTGCTGCTGCTAAGTTGCTTCAGTCATGTCTGACTCTGTGCCACCCAGTAGACGGCAGCCCACCAGGCTCCCTGTCCCTGGGATTCTCCAGGCAAGAATACTGGAGTGGGTTGCCATTTCCTTCTCCAATGCATGAAAGTGAAAAGTGAAAGTGAAGTCGCTCAGTCGTGTCCGACTCTTAGCGACCCCATGGACTGCAGCCTACCAGGCTCCTCCATCCATGGGATTTTCCAGGCAAGAGTACTGGAGTGGCCTAAAAGAATTACCTAATTAGTCTAATGGTCACCCTATGAATTGGAACACTACTAGTATTACCTCCATGATAAATGAGTTAATCCAGGTTGTAGGATTCAAGATCAGTATCCAAAAGTCAATAATATTTTGATACACTCTCTGAATATTCAAAGAATGAAATAAACAATATAGTAGCATCAAAAGAATAAAATACTTAAGAATACATTTAACAAAAGAAGCATAAAACTTATACTTTGAAACTATAAAACATTTTTGAAAGAAATTAAAGAATATATAAGTGAAAAATAACCCTTGTTCATCAATTGAGAGTCCAGAACTAAACCTATGTGTCTCAGATTAACAAGGGTGCCAAGACCATTCAGTAGGGAAAGAATAATCTTTTTGATATATGGTGCTGGGAAAACTGGATATCACATGCAAAATAATGAAGTTGTATTCTTACCTTATACTATACATAAAGCTTAGTTCAAAATGGATCAAAAATGTGAACTATAACTATAGAACTCTTAAAAGAATGCATAGGAATTAATCTTTGTCAAGGAATAGCCTTGAGTTTGGCAGGGAATGCATTCTTAAAAAGAAAAACTAGATAAATTGGATTTTATAAAAATTAAGAGTTTTTCTATTTCAATGGAAACTTTCAAGAACATGAAAAGACTGCCCATGGAATGGGAGTACATATTTTCAAATCATCTATATGATAATGGCTTGTATTTAGAATACATACCCAGCTCAGTAATATGACAACCCAATTAAACATGAGCAAATAATCTGAATAGACATTTCTTTAAAGAAGAAGAACAAATGGCCAATAAGCATGTGAAAATATTCTCAGTGTTATTAATTAACAAGGAAATAAAAGCACACTGAGATACCATATCTCCTGGAATGGGTATTATAAAAAATCAGTAACAAGTACTGGTGAGGATGTGGAGAAATCAGAACCCTTCACACACTGCTGCAGGAAAGGTGAAATGATGCACCTGCTTTGGAAAACAGTCTGGCAGTTCCTCAAACTTAAATGTAGAGTTACTGTATGACCCAACAGTTTTACCCCTTGGCATCTGCTTAAGAGCAATGAAAACATATGTCCACACAAAATCTTGCACGTCAATTTTTGTAGCGGCGTTACTCACAGTAGCCAAAAGCTGGAAGCAGCCCACATGTCCATGAAATAATGAATGGATAAGTAATATGTGATAGATTCACACAATGGAATATTATTTGGCCCTATAAAAGAATGAAACACTGCTACATGCTACAACATGGATGTGTGTGTGCTTGGTTGCTCAGTCATGTCCGACTCTTTGCGACCTCATGGACTGTAGCCCACCAGGCTTCTCTGTCCATGGGGATCCTCCAGGCAAGAATATCGGAGTGGGTTGCCATGCCCTCCTCCAGGGGATCTTCCCAATCCAGAGATCAAACCCAGGTCTTCTGTGCTGCAGGCAGATTCATTATTTTCTGAGCCACTAGGGAAGTCCACAATGTGGATAAACCTTGAGAACATGGTGCTAATTGAAAAAAAAGTCACAATCCACATATTGTATAATTCTATATCTATTAAAGGCTTAGAATTGGAAAATCTATAAAGGCAGATAGAAGATTAGAGAAGAATACAGGATTTCTTTTTTGAAATAATGAGAATATTGTAGCATTGTAATGGCTGTACATATCTGAATATACTAAAACCATTGAATTGCATGTTTAAAAAGGTGACTATATAGTGTGTGAATTCTGTCTCAATAAGCCTATTATTTTATTAGTAAAAATGCTAACACAAGCAATATCTTTAGTTATACATTGAAGTGAAGTCGCTCAGTCATGTCCGATACAGTCCCTGGAATTCTCCAGGCCAGAATACTGGAGTGGGTAGCCTTTCCCTTCTCCAGAGGATCTTCTCAACCCAGAGATCGAACCCCAGTCTCCTGCATTACAGGCAGATTCTTTACCAGCTGAGCCACAAGGGAAGCCCAAGAATACTGTAGTGCGTAGCCTGTCCCTTCTCCAGTGGATCCTTTGACCCAGGAATTGAACTGGGATCTCCTGCATTGCAGGCAGATTCTTTACCAACTAAGCTATCAGTGAAAGTGAAGTCGCTCAGTCATGTCCAACACTTTGTGACCCCATGGACTGTAGCCTACCAGGCTCCTCTGCCCATGGGATTTTCCAGGCAATAGTACTGGAGTGGATTGCCATTCCTTCTCCAGGGGATCATCCTGATCCAGGGATCAAACCCTGGTCTCCCGCATTGTAGACAGACGCTTTACTGTCTGAGCCACCAGGGAAGTCCAAGCTATCAGGGGAGCCCTTATTAGAGAAACAAATCTTGATGGGATATCTTTTCTCTTGATAGGCACATGTCATCATTTCAGGGTTGTTGGTTGCCCCAGTATGGTTTATTAAAAGAGCTTTGATTCATGGGTTGAACAAGACCTAATTAAAAGTGTATATCTGGCTGCTTTGGTGATTTTACTCTAAGTTACTTTATATGTATGTTTGCTTTGTTTCCATTTATCAAAAATTCAAGCTCTTAGTTGATAGGAAATGGTAACAAGTGTTCATGGAAGACTTACCATGTGTAGATACTTTTCTGTGTGATTTTTAATGTGTTATCCAATACATCTCACAATAATTCTACAAAGTAAATATAGTAATTCTGGGTTTAATGATGGGGAAACTGAGGCACAGGATTTAGATAACTTACTCAAAATCAAATAATAGGTAAGTGACAGAATATGGTACTAGGTACCAGCAGTGTTTTGTATTATTCTGGGCCAAGCATATTTTACCTTATACGATAGATGTTTCTGGCAGTGTGTGTTTAAAATAACTTTTTGTAAGTGAAACCATATTTTTAGTGTGCTAAAGGAGCCTATTATTTTAAATGAAACCTGCAAATAAATCAGTTCTTTTTATCAGTCTTGACAATTGTGACATCTTAAATCAGGGCACTCCTATATATTTGATTGAGTGCAGTAATTTCTCTGGTAATTCTATTGATTTGGGGTAGGTTTAAAGCTTTATTAGTTTCATTCTGCAAACTTTTATTGAGGACCTATTTTTTGTAGCAAAGAAAAAGTGCTGTAAGAAAGTCCAAAGGAGGCAATTCCCGATTTAGAATTAGCTGGTGATAAAAGCTTATAAAATACTTTTCCCTGAAACCTGTCCTTAATTTAACCTTGTAAATTATATTGCCATTCATGCCTATATTTTTGTACATATGCTACAGCTGCAGTATCTAAAACAATAGCCACTAGACATGTGTGTCTATTTAAATGTAAATTAATTAGTATTAAATAAAATGCAAAATTCTGTTCCTTAATCACTAGCCACATTCTAAATGTCTGACAGTTGTGTGTAACCAGTGGCTGCCATATTGGACAGAACAGGACTAGAGAAATGGTAACATCCACTCTTTTTACTGGAATTAAGGTGGTTTATGTGCTTTTGTGGGGAATGAAAAGTGGAGGAAAAGGATCTCATGGGACTTTTTATTTAAAAGTATACATTACACTTTCTTTTTTTGACAGGATGAAGCATATAAATAAATTTTAGCCTTCATAAGGAAATGAAGAGCCAAAGAAACTGAGCTGTGTATTTTTACGCAAGGTTTAATAAAGGGTAGGTGGTCATGAAGAAGTAAGATAGGTTGGGGCGTATGGGTAACTGTAGTAAACTGGGAGAAATTTAACAGGGTCTTGCACTGAAATTTCCTCTTCACTGTCCTTTGTCTTCTTAGATTAGGGTGCTTCCTTCTTCTGGGTATGGGGGAGCCTCCTCTCACATGAGGTTTTTATGTCCTTTCTAAGCTTTTGGCCTCTTATTAGTTAACCTTTTTGCCAGTTCAATTTTTAAGTAATGTTTTTCCTGTTTTCATCGGCTGTTTTCACAGGGTTGTCAGTCAGTGTATCTAGTCTACCATGTGGATCACCAGCTTATATAAAAGGATGTAAATCAGGAACAGCCAGATGGAAGAGATGCCTAGGACAGGGAAGGGAGAAAGGCATGGAGTTCTTTCCCTGCTCTCTCCAAGCTCATCACTCTCCCTGAATCTCCACGTGTTCACCAACCCAGAAACAATATGTGTTACTTTTTTTTAAAGACCTTGGAGTATCTTCACAATATCTCTTCCGAACTGAAAAATAATAGGTAACTGAAGTGTTGGTAAATAATATTTTAAAGTATTAGTAATGCTGCTTTTTGGAGAAGACAATGGCAACCCAGCCTGGAAAATCTCATGGGCGGAGGAGCCTGGTAGGCTTCAGTCCATGGCGTCGCTGAGTCAGACACAACTGAGCCGACTTCCCTTTCACTTTTCACTTTCATGCATTGGAGAAGGAAATGGCAACACACTCCAGTGTTCTTGCCTGGAGAATCCTAGGGACTGGGGAGCCTGGTGGGCTGCCGTCTGCAGAGAGTCGGACATGACTGACGTGACTTAGAAGCAGCATGCTGCTTTTTAAATGGAATTTTGTGTTATTAAAAAGTCCCCTTGTATGCTCCTAAGAATTTAGTAAGCTATTCATGGCTTTGGTCATATATGCTTTTTTAACATTTAATGAGAATGAAAAGAAAACATATGTTGAGAGAATAATGGCACAAATGTTCATATGCCACCATTCATTAACATGCAACCATATCATATTTGGTTGTATGTATCACTTAAAAGTGAGTTGCAGTCACCATACTTGAGCCTTTAATACTTAGCATACACAACCCCTAAGACCCAGAATGTTATACTGGGTAACAATATTATCATCATCACTCAAGAAATAGATGATAAATTTGTTCGTATACCATATAATGCCAGGCCTATTTAAACATCCAGTTGTCTCCTAAATTTCTCTTTTCCTAAATCAGGGTGCCATCAAGTTTTATGCACGTCTGTAGTTTTGAGCATCCCTACAACTTTAATTTTTATTTTCGTGAATTATAGCCTCCTCAACTTTATTTTGAAAAATTTGAAACCTACAATAAGGTTGAAAAGTAGTGTGTACAAGGAATGCCCACATTCATCAATTATTAATGCTTTGCTTCATGCACTTTATCTCTTTGTTTATATTTATTCCTTTCAGTCATTTGAAATTAAATTACAGATATCATGGCCTCTTAACCCTAAGTCCTTAACAGTGTATCTCCTAAGAACAATAATTTTCTCCAGTGAGCCACAAAGCCATTGATCACATGTAAGATTTAACATTAGCCTTAAGATGTCATGTCTCTTGGGTATCCTTTAATCTAGGACATTTCCCCTGCCTCCACCTTCTCCCCACTTTTGATCTTAATATTGTTGTCTTATAGTGGCTAGGCCAGTTGTGTTATAGAACCTCTTACAGTCTGGATTTGTTTGATCATTTCTTTATAGACTCGTTTAACTTGAATTTTCTATCCCTTTTGTTTCTTGTGAATTGGAGTTAGATCTATAAGTTTTATTCCATTTAGGTTAAATATTTTTAGCAAGACACTTCCATAGGTATTTCTTGTTGTGTTTCACATCAGGAGACACTTAGTGTTGATTATCCCAGTAAGGCGATGGCACCCCACTCCAGTACTCTTGCCTGGAAAATCCCATGGATGGAGGAGCCTTGTAGGCTATAGTCCATGGGGTTGCTAAGAGTCGGACACGACTGAGCGACTTCACTTTTGCTTTTCACTTTCATGCATTGGAGAAGGAAATGGCAACCCACTCCAGTATTCTTGCCTGGAGAATCCCAGGGATGGGGGAGCCTGGTGGGCTGCTGTCTATGGGGTCGCACAGAGTCGGACACGACTGAAGTGACTTTAGCAGCAGCAGCAGCAGTGATACAGAGCTTTATCTTTATCACTTGGTGGAAGTGGCAAAAGCTATTGAAAAGATACATTTTTCCTCATAATTACAAAGTAGCCATGTGATGATACTTTGTATCTTTCACATGTCCTATTACACAACCCAGGAATGGAACCAGAGTCTCCTTCCTTGCAGGCAGATTCTTTACCAACTAAGCTATGAGGGAGGCCCACATTACACATTAGTCTTTGTGTAATGTTTTAGCATCTACTGATGACTCTTGAGAGTCCCTTAGACTGCAAGGAAATCCAACCAGTCCATTCGAAAGGAGATCAGCCCTGGGATTTCTTTGGAAGGAATGATGCTAAAGCTGAAACTCCAGTACTTTGTCCACCTCATGCGAAGAGTTGACTCACTGGAAAAGACTCTGATGCTGGGAAGGACTGGGGGCAGGAGGAGAAGGGGGCGACAGAGGATGAGATGGCTGGATGGCATCACTGACCTGATGAATGTGAGTCTGACTGAACTCCGGGAGATGGTGATGGACAGGGAGGCCTGGCGTTCTGCAATTCATGGGTTCGCAAAGAGTTGGACATGACTAAGTGACTGAACTGAACTGAACTGATGATCCTTTGTGGTGAACATGGTTAGCTATTTCACTGGGATTGCATATTGGTTATTTTTTTCTTAGTTTTGTGGTACTTATGTTTAAGAGAATAAGGATTTATTCCATCACCTATTTTTATCCATGCTATATAGTTTTTGAAACAGTTTATATCTTGACAAATGCTTTCTGTCTGACTATATGGTTTAGAGAAATATGTGATAATATAAAGTTTTCTGTGTACTCTGATTTCTCCAATAATTTTTAAACGTTGAGATCTGATGAAGGTGAGTCTAGGGGAGGGAACTAATTCTAGTCTGTGGTCATTTTAATTTACAGTATTGAAGCCCTTGTTTCTTGCATTTAAATATGCTATGGCTTCTGAAGAAGAAATTTGTGCCTCTGTAGATTTAGCTACAGTTTAGGAAAATTTTGTGAACTCTTAAGTTCTGGGCATGGATATCAAGAATGCCATCATACTCTTTTTTTTTTTTTTCTTTTAACATGTGAAAATAGTATTTTAATAGTAACAGGAATACACAGCACTTCCTGGGCTGGAGGGTCCAGACAAGAACACTAAGTACAAGCCTCTCAGGTACCAAAGCTGCTTGCTTCCCTCACAGCTCTGTTGCGACAAAGGTCAGATACACCCCAGGTCCCCCTCAAGGAGGGAACCCCACCAGGCCCTGGCCCCTTACACAACGAAGGTCACATGGACACTGCAGGTTTATCATAAGTTGCCAGCGGCACTTTAATTTTTCTTTTCAACATCCTGTTCTGCGGCTTCCTTGGCTCTTTTTGCCTGGATGCCAAAGAGCCAGGCGTTGGCACGGGCCATGAGGAGACTGGCAAATGCCTTAAAGTTCTCCTCCTCCTCTGTGATGACTCTGGCTTTCTCCTTCTTATAGACGTTCCGTGTGGGCATAACAGGTCCGGTCAGCTGAGTGGCCAGTTTGAGCTCTTCTGCAGAGCTGTCTCCCTTCTTGGGGGCCGAGGGCTTCCTGGGGAACAGGGTAAGTTTGGAGCGGTGCTCCTTGAGCCGCTGCACGTTGGCCTGCAAGGACTCCGTGCACTTGTTCCTCCGCCTCGGGTCCACCGAGATCCCAATGGTCCGGGCCACCTTCTTGTGGATGCCGGCCACCCTAAGCTCCTCCAGGCTGAAGCCCCTGCCAGCACGAACCTTCGTTGTGGTACCTGACCGTCGGGCATCTCACCACCGGCCGGAGAGGACCGGAGGCGGGGCGCGGGCAGTGCGGGCCTTGAGTCTACGGATCTTGCGAGCCGGCTGGTTGAACCACGTGGCCACGCGCCGCTGCCAGTCCTTGTGGAAGTGGGGCTTCAGGATCATGCCATTCTGGCTAGGCGCCATGGCTGCGGCTGAAAGGCCTCCTCCGAGGGCTCACGGCCGGGAAAGCGCCATCAGACTCTTAACAGCTTTGGAAGCAAGTGTTGGAATGTAACTATGTAAACTTTTTTTTTCTTTTCCTTTTTCCTTCTCTTTCACTGCTTCTTTGGTTTTATCACCAGGGATGGGTGTGAAAGTAACTTGTGTGAAATTTTGTTGCCCTTAGGGAGTGACTTAAAATTCCCAAGGTAGTTTTAGAGCTGATTCTTGATCTTGGAATGATGGAACAGACCTCTCGGTAATCCTCTTCCTGAAGTGAACATGGATTCTAAGAGGGGTCAGAAGAGTCCTGAGTGTAATGGTGATTTTCTTGTTGTTTGCTTATCTCTCATTTTCTTTTTGCTGATGAGCTTTATTAAGGGAATTTTCAAACTTTCTGAAGTAATGTTTATTTTAAATGAAAAAAATATATATAGCTAGCAGTAGTGTTATTGTCATTGGAGAAGGAAATGGCAACCCACTCCAATGTTCTTGCCTGGAGAATCCCAGGGATGAGGGAGCCTGGTGGGCTGCCGACTATGGGGTTGCATGGAGTTGGACACAACTGAAGCGACTTAGCAGCAGCAGCAGTGTCTGAATTGTTTCCTCCCTCCTGCCATATTTTTACACTGAAGGTACAACCCCTACACCTCAGAATATAACTACCTGAAGATAGAGCCCTTAGAGAGATAATTAAGATTAAATGAGTTTATTAGGATGGATTCTAATCCAGTATCACATCCTTCTAGAACAGGAGACTCGGAAACAGGCCTAAAGAGAAAAGACCCTATGAAGACACAGGGAAAAGATAGCCATCTACTAGCCAAAGAGGAGGAGAAATCAGTGCGGCTGATACCCTGACCTTGGATTTTTGACCTTCAGAAATGTGGCAGAATAAGTCTGTTATTTAAGTTATCTTGTCTGTGGTATTCTGGTATGGCAGCCTGTGCAGACTAATACCATATGATCCAGCAATTAGTGCTGTATATTCATGCATATATATTACATTTAATTTATCAAAAATTATTTGTGCATTAAAATGAAATGTATAATTATTCTGGTTTGTATCTAAAGCTACTTACAAAGCAGGGTAGGGGCAGTATAGGTTAGAAATAACCAAAGGCTAAAGTGAAGATGGATTGTGAACTTTAAAATCCGATTTCTCATCTTCCAGTTGGCGTCACTGAGATATGTGATTAGAATGGCTAAAATGTCCATCTGTGCACTCACCCTGTTTTCTCTCTGATATAGGTCTTCATTCGTTTCACTTGGGAGTAGAAATATGGTAATAGGATTGGTAGCTCACCAATTTCTATTCTTTCTGTTTCTGTAGTACTTCTTTAAAAATACTCTTCCTTGCTGTTCCATTGGAGAAGTCATTTTCCTGCTCTCAACTTAATCTTCCTTAGACGCTGTCCTTCACATTTAATATACATCCAATCAGTCACTTCTTTGCTTAAATGCCTATGACTTAAAAACCTTTTTCTGTGAACAGTTTTACAGGGCAGGATACTCCTCAGATGCTGAGTCCACTGTTTGGACATCGGTTAATTTTCAGATGATTCTTTGTTCCCCAAGCCTTTCAGTATTTCATTCCTTGGTGTAAGTAAGTTGTACCCCCTTAATTTGGAATGCTCTTGGTGCCTCACCTGGAGTCAGTTTCCTTTTATGGCCTTCAGTATTCTCAGGTTGTTTTAAAATGTCTGTTTATAAATTTGTCCTGTGGGCCAGGGTGACTCCTTTGTGGCAGCATCTGCTGGACACACTTGTCAAATCACCACCTACACTGGAATCATCTTAAAATGTTGCTTCCTGGACACTCTCCCAGTCACGTTGACTTGACTTAGAACCTTTTCGAGTGCAGTCTGGGTAGCTGCATTTGAAGCAAGTTTCTTGGTGATTCTGACTTGGAGCACCTCCACGGTGGAATAGGGGAGGCACTTCACTCATCTTTAGAGCCCTGCCCTGGTAAGTTAGAAAAAACTCAATAAATTAGGAAAAACAATACACCAGATTTGAAAAAGAGCCCCAATAAGTTGAAAAGTGCTACTATATTCACTAAAATGCCAACATTATTTGAAAGTAATATGGATTTATAAACCCCTTGAAACTCAAGTCTTCGAAATGTTGATATTATTTTGTATTTTACTACAATAGATATATTGTGGGTGTTGGGGTGGTGATGGTTAATGTAATTAAATGTCTCCTGTATCCTTCTTCATCTTTTTTAGTGTCAGGATAGCAAAAAGTGTAGCTGCTGCTAAGTCACTTCAGTCGTGTCCGACTCTGTGCGACCCCATAGACAGTAGCCCATGAGGCTTCCCCGTCCCTGGGATTCTCCAGGCAAGAACACCGGACTGTCCTTATTTAGCACTAATGTAAAAGAGGATTTGAAATTCCTAGGACATAACTGTCATTTTTGTCTATCCTGCCTTCTTGGGTGTTTAGAAGTTTGAAGGGAGTTTTTGTTGCCCATCGAAATGGATGTAGCAGCTGTGGAGGCTAATTAGGTTAGAATGCTTGGTGAAAAGAAAGGGAGACAGAGGTTTTCCAGCTTCCAACAACTGGCATAGAAGACTCTGCAAACAGGCTGTTCATTACCTGCAGGATGTCTTGTGCTGGCAGATAACTTGCAATATAGAGGGCTGCCTAGAATTCATCGGTTAACACCATGGTCTGAAATATTAGTGCTATTAATATTACAGAGGGAATTTGAGAGAGACGAAGCTTATGAACACAATCTTCAAATTCTTTTTTAAAAAAGATTTCCCAGTATAGTCTAAAATTACATTATGGATTTTTTCTTTGAGTCTTATAATTTAAACATTATCATAGTATTGCCAAATGGAAAAGAGTAGGGGCTTCTTTGTCTTGGAGATGGAGTTCTGGGTTTGAATTCTGGCTTCACTGTGTGCTCAAAGCTATGTACTGAGAAAGCTCCCTAATCTCCAAGAGACTGCTTTCTTTTATGTAGAATGAAGATAGGCAGATCAGCTTTCTCCACTTCACTCAGAATAGTGATAATGGGATCGAGCAAAAAGAAATTGTGTATAAGCATGTGTTGTAAATGGTAAAATGCTAATAAATCAGTGATGTCAAGAAACTTATTACTGTTTGCCATTACCAAAAAAATGTTTGGAGTAAATAGTCTGATTTACAGTTGATTATAGCTGAGTGTTTTGGCCATGAAAGAAAATTATTTTAATCTATTCTGTGTCTTACTGGTTTTAAAAATAAGTTTTCTTTGTAGATATGAACCTATTGGGAAATAATTTTTCTCCAGTTGCTTATCTATTGCAAATGTGCAGTAATTACCAACTTTTACTGTTGAGATTAAAAGATAGTAAGTAAATTTTCAACTATAAATTAAAAAGTCAACTTTTGTTTGAAATACTTAAGAGAAATTAGTATATTATTACCGGAAACGTCAAAATCATGGCTTTTATTTTATACTTGATGTTCTATTGAAGAATCATCTGGCTACTACCTAGAAAGTTTGGAGAAAATTAATTAATCAGATTTACTACTCAGGAGAGAATCATGCTTTTGGTTTAAAAACAGATTGGAGGTTTCATTTCAAACTTAAAACTCTAAGTAAAGGATGTAGAATATAGATAAGGGAAGAATATTATGCTAGCAATAGTTTTGATTTTCTTACATTTTCGCTTTTTCTTTTCTTTCTGTTCCCCACCCCCATCTCTTAGAAAAGGGGCAACTGTTTCTTTTCCTGTCCTCACCACCAAGGCCCGCTGCTTCACTGCTTTCTCTCCCTTCCTTCCTCTCCTTCCTTGGAAGGAAAGAAGTAAAAAACAAAACAAAACCCCAAACTCTTTGAGGCTTATTAGGGGCTTTAAAAATGAGTTTGATTTGTGACCTGTCATAGTTTGAAAAATTTGCTTCCATGGTAGTTTGCTTATCTCAGCTTCCCAGCTGCATGCCCAACTTCTGCCTCTTCTTCTTTCTTGGCAGATTAGTTTAGCTTATTTTGAAGGAGTAGAACCAGTTGTCTCCCCCAACCTCACCCCACCACCCCCTCACCCTACTTCCAGTGATTTTCCTGGGGGATCGAGGTCAAACAACTCAATTCCTATTCTGACCCCCTTTTTCATCACTGAGTAACCTTGACTTCCTGATCATGGCAGAATACCCATCCATATTATATTTATTCTTTTTGAAAGAATTTGTCAGCTTCCAGTGAGGAAAAGATAAGGATGCAGGTCTCTAACAAGTGAGTCCAGTAAGAGTGAGGCTACCCATTGGTGATTCTTAATAAGTGTTCTCTCCTGTCTTCTACTGTGTATCTGTCCCTTTAACGTTTCTCTCTTGAATGTATTAAGAAAATCTTTGTTTCATCGCTAAGTCATGTCCGACTCTTTTGTGACCCCATGGACTGCAGCCTGCCAGGCTTCTCTGTCCATGGGATATACAGGTAAGAATACTGAAGTGAGTTGCCATTTCCTCGTCCAGGGGATCTTTCTGACCCAGGGGTTGAATCCAAGTCTCCTGCGTTGGCAGGTGGATTCTTTACCACTGAGCTACCGGGGAAACCCAAGAAGAGTCCATATGTTAGTGCTGGATGGGGCCCAAACTTCTTCGTCTCTCGCAGGCTGCCCAGGTGATCCCGCTCTAGAAGTGAAAGTTGCTCAGTTATGTCCAACTCTTTGTGACACCATGGACTATATAGTCCATGGAATTCTCCAGGCCAGAATACTGGAGTGGGTAGCCGTGCCCTCCTCGAGAGGATCTTCCCAACCCAGGGGTGGAACCCAGGTCTCCCACATTGTAGGCAGATTCTTTACCAGCTGAGCCACTAAGGGAGCCCTAAGGTGCCAGTAGGATCACACTTTGGAAACATACATTTAGAGTAGTGAATAGAATGTGTTGCAGACACCTCACCAAAGAAAATATACAGATGGCAAATAAGCATATGAAATGAGTCTCCACATCATGTCTTATTAGAACATTTCAAATTAAAACAACATGAAATACTACTTCCCACCTATTAGAATGGCTAAGATCTAAAACCCTGACAACACCAAATGCTAACAAGGATGTGAAGCAATAGGAACTCTTATCAATTGCTGGTGTAAATGTTACAGACACTTTGAAAGTCAATTTGGAAATTTCTTACAAAGCTAAGTGTACTCTTAACATGTGTTATGGCCTGAATGTTTGAATCCCCTTCAGGTTTGTATATCAAAACCTCAATGTGACTGCATTTGGAGATGGAGCTTTATGGAGGTAATTAAGGTTAAATTAAGCAAGAGAGTTCCAGAAAAACATCTATTTCTGCTTTATTGACTATGCCAAAGCCTTTGACAGTGTGGATCACAATAAACTGTGGAAAATTCTTAAAGAGATGGGAAACATACCACTTGACCTGCCTCTTGAGAAACCTATATGCAGGTCAGGAAGCAACAATTAAAACTGGACATGGAACAACAGACTGGTTCCAAATAGGAACCTGCTTATTTAACTTATATGCAGAGTACATCATGAGAAACACTGGGCTGGAAGAAGTACAAGCTGGAATCCAGATTGCTGGGAGAAATCTCAATAACCTCAGATATGCAGATGACACCACCCTTATGGCAGAAAGTGAAGAGGAACTGAAAAGCCTCTTGATTGAAAGTGAAAGAGGAGAGTGAAAAAGTTGGCTAAGCTCAACATTCTGAAAACTAAGATCATGGCATCTGGTCCCATCACTTCATGGGAAATATATAGGGAAACAGTGGAAACAGTGTCAGACTTTATTTTGGGGGCTCCAAAATCACTGCAGATGGTGACTGCAGCCATGAAATTAAAAGACACTTACTCCTTGGAAGGAAAGTTATGACCAACCTAGATGGCATATTGAAAAGCAGAGACACTACTTTGCCAACAAATGTCCATCTAGTCAAGGCTATGGTTTTTCCTGTGGTCATGTATGGATGTGAGAGTTGGACTGTGAAGAAAGCTGAGTGCCGAAGAATTAATGCTTTTGAACTGTGGTGTTAGAGAAGACTCTTGAGAGTCCCTTGGACTACAAGGAGATCCAACCAGTCCATTCTAAAGGAGATCAGTCCTGGGTGTTCATTGGAAGGACTGATGTTAAAGCTGAAACTCCAGTACTTTGGCCACCTCATGTGAAGAGTTGACTCATTGGAAAAGACCCTGATGCTGGGAGGGATTGGAATCAGGAGGAGAAGGGGATGACCGAGGATGAGATGGCTGGATGGCATCACTGACTCCATGGACGTCAGTCTGAGTAACTCCGGGAGTTGGTGATGCCAAGGAGGCCTGGAGTGCTGCGATTCATGGAGTCATAAAGAGCTGGACACGACTGAGCCGACTTAACTGAACTACTGAACTGAATTGAAGGTTAAATGAGATAGTAAGCGTAAGACCCTAATCTGATGGCATTCGTATCCTTATACGGAGAGATTAGAGCTCTCCTCCCCAACCTTCCACACTTCAGTCATGTGAGGATATAGTAGCTATCTACCAGCCAGGAAGAGAGCTCTCAGTAGAAATTTAATGAGCTGGCACCTTGATCTTGGACATTTTAGCCTCCATAACTGTGAGAAGTAAATCTCCATTGTTTAAGTCACCCAGTCCATAGTATTTTGTTATGGCAGCTCAAGGAGACTAATAATACACCAATACACTCTACCCTTCAGCAGTTTTGTTCCCAAGTTTTTACTCAGATGAGTTGAAAACTTAGGTCCACACAGAAAAACTTACATATGGATGTTTATAACAGCCTTTATTCATAATTGCCCCAAATTGGAAGCAGCCAAGATATTCTTCAATAGGTGAATGGGTAAACAAACTGGGGTCCATTCATACATTGAAATGTTATTCAGTGATAAAACAAATGACAAGCTACCAAAAAATATGGAAGAATCTTGAATGCATATTACTAAGTGAAAGAAGTCAGTCTGAAAAGCTTACATATTGTTTCATTCCAACTCTGTGACCTTCTGGAAAAGGCAGAGCTTTGGAGGCAGTGAAAAGATCAGTGGTTGCCAGGGGTTCTGTGGGGAGGGAGGGGATGATGAATAAGTGGAACACAGGGAATTTTTAGGACAGAAAATGGTTCTGTATGATACTGTAATGGTGGATACAAAACATTATGCATTTGTCAAAACTGGTTGAATTATCACACAAAGAGTGACCACTAATGTAAATGATGACCTTTAGTTTTGGTGCAGTCCGTAGCAACGAATGTCTCACACCAGTGCACGATGCTTAAAATAGGAATGTAGCGGGGTGAAGTGAGATGGAATAAGGGAATATATGGGAACTCTGTATTTTCTGCTCATTTTAAAATTATAAACCTAAAACTGCTCTAAAATGAACAGTTAATTAATATTATAGAGGACTGAAATTAAGGTAATTAAAAACATTCAAAAAATTTTTTTCACCAATTGAGTATCAGATACAAGACTCTGTTCTGTTGCTTTAAAAGTGAGAGAGAAAAACAAAGAGAAAAATTGAGGTATCTTCCAACTGGAAGGGATTTATTGCCTTTCAGCAGCTCATTGGCATTTCTCAAATGCATTTCTGTTGTTGTTTATCATTTAGAGAAAGAACCAAAGGTGATAGTATTTCTCTTACCAAACTGAAGGGTTAGAGCTGTGAAGAAATGTTGGATGTGAAATGTTTTCCTGATACTTGATAAAATTGTGTAGTGTTTCCCAGTCTTTGAGTGGCTAGTAGATCAGGTTAAGGAGCTTCATGGACTGAGTATCTCTTAGCCAGGGCTCTAAGAGCTTGAGTGTTTTAATCAGTGGTCCTTGTTCCCGAACGTTGGTTTGAGACTTGCCTATTAGAATAGAGCCAACCACCCCAAGAGTTAAAGGTGAATTGCATAGCCTGTTTTTGTTGAAAAATAATTTTTTCCTCCAAGAGAATTTTTAGTGTGAGTTAGAGAAGACTTCTTCAGGCTGCTCTTTTAATCATTAAAGTGGCCTCTTAGAACTCCTGATTTGATGAACCGATAAAAATGTTTTGTAATTAGCAGATCAAAGCTCTACTGTGGCTGCTGTTTACATTGTGAGTATGTAAATGGAACTTCTAAAGGGAATGAAAAGAATTTGTTTAACACCTCTTTAATTTTGTTTATGTAATTCTTTTGCTTAAAAATCTCCCCCACTACCACTTCACGTTGATACTGCTAAGGTAAACATTAACTTTTCTGTCTCACTTTAATATCAAAGAGCTTGAGAAACAGCAGCGTCTGAATTGTTGAGGTTTACTACATTTAAGTCAGGGATTGAGTTCAACCATCCTCTGAAATGAAACATCATCTTCAAAGGTTTGTCCATCAACCCTAAGTCATAAATGAATCTGTTGATAACTTGAATTTAAAAAGCACCAAAAAGTATTGGGTGTTGTCTATGATAATCTTGAATTGAAATTTGGCACTATCCTCTCCTGTGAATAAACAAATGCAACGTAGCATAGCTTGTTTGGAATAGAGTGTATATTTAAAAGTAAAGTCTGGTGATAGAAGCTTTTCTCTTTAGGTGGTTAGGCAGTCTGGCCCTGTGTTAGTTGTTGTGAAAGTGAAAGTGAAAATGAAGTCACTCTGTCGTGTCCAACTCTTTGCGACTCTATGGACTGTAACCTGTTCGGTTCTTCTGTTCATGGGATTTTCCAGGCAAGAGTACTGGAGTGGGGTGCCGTTAGCTGTTGTAGGTCTAGTCTAATCCCTCAAACTAGAGGGTGGGGTACTGTCTCTTTCAGCACTCTGATATGATATGATTAGAATGCTATGTCTGATATGGCAGCTATTTTAAATAAAAATGAGCATTGATGCTTTATTTCTGGGTGCTATCTGGGCATGTTTGGGGAGGGAGTGCAAAGGGAAACATTGGTAAGGCTCGCCTGTCTGAAAGGAAAACTACAATTGACCCATGAACAACGTGGGGATCAGTCCACAAATACTTTATAATTGGTTCCTCAGCATCATGGGGTTCAGCCAACCACAGACTGTGATACTGAAAAAATATCTGTTATAAAGCGGGCACACAGTTCAAACTTGCATCATTCAGGGGTCAGCTGGTACGAGGTATTTCAAGTCATTCCATCCATGATTGCATTTGATTGAAACCTTGGTCTCCTCTCGGACTTATTATATACTGAGTTTCTGGATAAAACTGCTGAAACTAAGTGGATTAAAAAGCTGTCCCAAGAGAGCCTAAGAACTTATTTTATGAAAGTTTGTAGCTTACCAGTGGTGGGTCCCAATCTGAATTTATTCAGGACTGAAAAGAGTGCCAGTGTGTCTGTGGAATGGTATTTGTCAAGAGATTGGTTTAATAAGACTTTTTCTTTTTCCAGTTCAACATGAAAAAAAACAATAAATCTTACTAACTCAAGGCAAGGTGTTAGATGTAACTCTTGTCTCTGTCTAGTTATGCAAGGGATTTACTTTGGTTAACTTCCATCAATGGAGAGAAGAGATGTGACCTTTCTGTTTGTTTTAAGGACTTACTAAATGTTCACAGGGAAGAAAGAGAGTGAAGAAGGAGGTGGGTGGCATTGTGTGTCCGTCCATGACTGAGATGGGTAGTCTCTTTCTATTGTGAGACTGTGGTCGCTAAGCCAGAGCACTTGGGTCTCACTAAGGTGACAACAAGCAAGGGCTTGCTTTTGGGGGCCTCATTAGTATGACTGAAGACTGCTTTGCTCCCTATTTACCTCACACAAGTCTGGTGAGATTTAATTAGTTGTACTTAGAGAAAGCTGCCTGGGGCTTGCTTGTAAGGTGGATCCACCCGATACCCGCTCCTTGCCTGAAGAAAATAAAGCCGCCGGCCCATCTTTTTCCCTCCCTATGTGTCCCACACTGACCTCTATAGGTCAGCAGGCAGGAGGTCCCCTTCACACTTAGAGTGTTACCTTGTCCTGCCTGGTCTCCCCTTTGTGTCCCTAACCTGATTTTGGACTTAGTCCTAGGTAAAAGGGTTAGAAGACAGAGCTCTTTCACTCGAACCACAAGTCTACATTTCCTCATACCTTTCATACTTTGCTATTTTGTGGAATATTAACTTTGTGTATCCCTATAATGGCTCTTACCAGCTTCCTGCTAAATAAAAAAGATTTATATATGTTAATGCATAGGTCAGAATTCTTGTGAGTAAATTACTAGGATACTTAAACATTTAATTTGGAGTGATGCTTTTTTGTTTTTCAGTTTTTAAAAATTTCATTTGTATTAAAAAATTTTTTTGTATTTTCTCTTTTGGAGAGATACTTTTAAATCTTGTCATGGCTCTTTATAAAAGCATGTTTCCCTTGTTTCTCTGTGATGCTGATTTGATGTATTCTTATTCTTAACCCTGTTTTCAAAAACTGTTAAATGTTTTACAACCTTTAAGGTAGAAATAGAAGACAAGCCATGGTTGTAATTTTAAGTTTTCTAGTCATCATATTAAAAAAATAGTAACAAGTAAAGTTAATTTTAACAATATAATTTGTTTAAGAACCAGAGATCAAATTGCCAACATCTGTTGGATCATCAAAAAAAGCAAGAGAGTTCCAGGAAAAAAATCTACTTCTGCTTTATTGACTACGCCAAAGCCTTTGACTGTGTGAATCACAACAACTGTGGAAAATTCTGAAAGAGATGGAAATACCAGACCACCCGACCTGCCTTCTGAGAAATTTGTATGTAGGTCAAGAAGCAACAGTTAGAACTGGACATGGAACAACAGACTGGTTCCAAATCAGGAAAGGAGTACGTCAAGGCTGTATATTGTCACCCTGCTTATTTAACTTAAATGCAGAGTACATCATGCGAAATGCTGAGCTGGATGAAGCACAAGCTGGAATCAAGATTGCCAGGAGAAATATCAATAATCTCAGATATGCAGATGACACCACCCTTATGGCAGAAAGTGAAGAAGAACTAAAAAGCCTCTTGATGAAAGTGGAAGAGGATAGTGAAAAAGTTAGCTTAAAACTCAACTTTCAGGAAACTAAGATCAGGGCACCTGGTCCCATCACTTCATGGCAAATAGATGGGGAAACGATGGAAACAGTGAGAGACTTTCTTTTCTTGGGCTCCAAAATCACTGAAGATGGTGATTGCAGCCATGAAATTAAAAGACGTTTGCTCCTTTGAAGAAAAGCTATGACCAACCTAGACAGCATATTAAAAGCAGAGACATTACTTTGCCAACAAAGATCCGTCTAGTCAAAGCTATGGCTTTTCAATAGTTATGTATGGATGTGAGAACTGGACCATAAAGAAAGCTGAGCCCTGAAGAATTGATGCTTTTGAACTGTGGTGTTGAAAAAGACTCTTGAGAGTCCCTTGGACAGCAAGGAGAGCCAACCAGACAATCCTACAGGAAATCAGTCCTGAATATTCACTGGAAGAACTGATGCTGAAGCTGAAGCTCCAATACTTTGGCCACCTGATGTGAAGAACTGACTCATTGGAAAAGACCCTCATGCTGGGAAGGATTGAAGGCAGGAGGGGAAGGGGACAGCAGAGGATGAGATGGTTGGATGGCATCACCAACTTGATGGACATGAGTTTGAGCAATCTCCGGGAGTTGGTGATGGACAGGGAGGCCTGGTGTGCTGCAGTCCATGGGGTTGCAAAGAGTCAGACATGACTGAGTGTCTAAACTGGACTGAATATATCCAAAATGTTATCATTCAATATGTAATCAATATAAACAATCACTAAGGTGTTTTACATTTTTTCATACTGAGTCTTCAAAGTCTGGCTTGTGTTTAGATTTCATAAAATATGCAGTTGAAAAGGTAGATTCTTGGTACTTACTACCCTGGGGATCCAATGGCTGAGATTCCATACTCCCAGTGCAAGGGGTTCAGGTTTGATTCCTGATTGGGGAACTAGGTTGCACATTCCACAACTAAAGATCCCACATATTGTAACTAAGACACAGCACTGCCAAATAAATAAGTAAATATATATATATTTTAAAAAACCAGATTCATATACTTGAATTGTTCAAAATATTTTCAAATTTTCTGGTTATTGATCAGTTATATTTAAAAATTTAAATTAATTAAAAAGTAAAATAAAAATGCAGTTCCTCGTTTGCACTTAGTCACATTGCTAATGCTCCATGGCCGCATGTGGCTGGTGGCTGGTGTATTAAATAGCATAGTTTTCTTTATCTGTTATTCTCTCTTTGATAGGTTTCCCATTTTCAGATAATGAATCAGATTGTTAATCACCTCTTTTTCATTATGCTCTTATAATATTCAGAACACATACTGAGGGAAGGAGTGATTTACCTAGATTTATTTTTAATCCATTTAGCAGTTCTTAAATTCCTACTTAGTGAAGATCAGTGCCAGAGTCTGGGGTGGAATCCAGATCTTCCAGAGTGCTGTCCTTCTCTTCCCTTGTGCTAAATTCTACTCATTCCCCCTTGCTATGGAGCGTTTCCTTTCACAGGTGATAAGAAGTTAAAAGGAATCCATTTCTGTTTAGTGGCATTGACCTGTTGAAACCTGTTGAAATCATACACTCCAGCCAGGTTCAGCAGGGAGGGTTTAGTATAGGATATTAGGTCCTTGTTGAATCTTGGAGGAGCTGAAAGAGCAGGCTCTGGGTTGAATTTCTAAGAAAGACTCTCAGAATAACATTGTAAGACTGGCTAGCCAGGAAACTGCCACCTGGGCTATAATTTAAAAAACTGAGCATGCAAGGAACCTCGCATGTTACAGCAGCTGCAGTCAGGACCTCATAAGCTAAGCTGGCAAAATGGTGTGGGTGTTGGCTGTTAGCTTTGCAACTGGGGGCTGAACACCAGGACCTCAGCCTTAGAAGCACAGCCCTGCCTGGCGGTGCTCCCTCTTCCTTTCAGGTCTGTCTCACTGTGTATGGCAGAAGCTCTGGCAGTGTGGTCTTCTCTTGTTCTAGGTTGTGCAATCCAGGGGCTAGAATAATGTGAGTGAACAAGTGTGTAGTAGTTGCCCAAATAGGCAACTTATTGATACAGAGGTCAAAGATGGACCAATGGAAATCTCCACTGAACTTGGGGCTATTTGTCTTGCAGAGATAATTTCACTGAGTGAAACTCAAGTGTAGTTAATTTACAATGTTGTGTTAGTTTCAAGTGTACAGCAAAATGATTCAGTTGCGCACACACACACATATACTTTTTCAGATTCCTTTCCATTATAGGTTATTTTAAGATATTGAGTATATGTGTATTTTTTTCTTGAGATCATTTCTCCATGTCCATAACTTCTGGAAAGTTATGGATAAATGGTAATAGTCCTGGACCAAACTTGATTAATCTGTAATTTGAAAATCTGAGAGTTCGATTCTACATAAATATATCAGTGTCGTCTAAATATTTATGTTAGTATTCTATCCTACTTTGTGCTGTTTTTGTGTGTCTGAACATTCAAGATCTTTAAAATATGAAAGAGGAGAGAGTACATTGAAATTTTTGCCCTACTGTTGTTCTAACTGGGATTATTAGATATATCAAATATGGGGATAAATCACTATAAGGAGCAGAATGTAATTTTGGAACAGACAAGTAGAAAGAGTTATGTTTCCATGGGATTATTGTGGGTCAAGATAATAGACATTGGGCCGTGTTACAGAATTAATCCTGGTTGAAAATACCATACTTTATACTATAGCAACTTCTCACAGAACACTTGTTCTTCAAAATGTGGATAAATCAAATAATTTGAAAATTCAGACACTGGAATTAGGTTTGGTTATACCCAATTTATCATTCTTTTATTGCATCTCTGGGCTACCCTGATAGCTCAGTTGGTAAAGAATGTGCCTGCAATGCAGGAGAGCCCGGTTCAATTCCTGGGTTGAGAAGACCTACTGGAGAAGAGATAGGCTACCCACTCCAGGGGTAGGCTACTTCCTTGTGGCTCAGTTGGTAAAGAATCTGCCTGTAATGCTGGAGACCTGCGTTCGATCCCTGGGTTGGGAAGATCCCCTGGAGAAGAGAAAGGCTACCCACTCCTGTATTCTGGCCTGGAGAATTCCATGGGCTATATAGTCTATGAGGTCACAAAGAGTCGGACGCGACTTTCACTTTCACTTATTGCATCTCTAAATATTGAGTGTATCTCACTGTGATTAGTATAAGCAGTGGGTCTCTATATGGGATCTCCAGCAGCAGCAGCACCTGGGAACTTGTTAGAAGTACAAATTCTTGGGCTCCACCTCAAACTATTGAATCTTAGACCCTGGGGGTGGTGCTCAGCACAGGGAAATCTGTGTTTTAACAAACCCTCCAGGTGATTTTGATTTTCACTTTAAGAACACAGACATTAAATGAATCCATATTCTTTAAAGGGATTGCCAGTTACCAGTTCTTCCTACCCGTCAGAATTCTCTCTAAATAAAATAAAAAAGTAAAAGGCAAAAAATTTTGTCCTTTGGCCTCTGTATCTTAGTTTGTCTCCTGTGAAATGAGAAAATGTATAGTTCGATATTTTGGGGAGGATTAAACGAGATACATGACTGATATCATGCATAGAATAGTTCAATAAATACTACTATGATTATTGCTACTATAGCTCATTTTTCAAAAATACTTTGGATGTAGCAACTTGATTCTGGAGGAGGGCATGGCAGTCCATTCCTGTATTCTTGCCTGGAGAATCCCCATGGATGGAAGAGCCTGGCAGGCTGCAGTCTATGGGGTCTCACAGAGTTGGACACGACTGAGTGACTAAGCACAGCACAGCAACTTGATTCCGGGTTACCAAGGGGACGCAGGATGGAAATATATCTAACCTGCTTGGTTTAGCCCTCTTAAATTGTGTCAGAGAGTATAATTTATATTTCAGTTAGCATTTAGCTTACTGCAACTTTGTTTGTATCCAGTTTAAAAATTTAAAATTATTTGAATTTCTTCTAGCTTCTTTTTCTAGCCCTTTTTCTGTTTCCATTTTAGTGGTGTTATGTGTATCGTATTTCTGCAGTTTTTAAAAAATCCTTTTTGACTCTGACCTAGTTTTCAGACTTGTGGGTAACATGAAAAGATCAACAGGAGAACAAACCAAAAGCTTTCTTTAGACAGCAGCCTGGAGGTACTTCTTTTTGTATGTAAGTGTATACTTTTTAAAAGAGAGATGGTATCTATTCATGGAGAAAACACTTTGAGCAAGAAGAGGTTTTCTTATTTTTATTTTCTTTCAGATAAAGAAGTAGGTCAGAAATTTTCTTTGTTTCTGAAGCTAATAAGTTGAATGAGAAATCTAGAAGTTGTAAGCTCACCTGAGTTCATAAGACTTAAATAAAACATTCCTTTACAAAGTTAAATGGCACTGTATGAAAATACGTCTTTGTTGGTTAAGGGGTGATGTGTATGTGTGTGTGAGAGGTGGTCCTGGTTTTGTTTGTGCGACTGAGCGTGTTTCATTACTACAAAGGCATGTAGTTCTATTTTCAGTGAGTAGTTTTCCTCGCAGCTTCTTTGTATGTAATACAGTCTAGCAATTGTGTAGTTAGTTTACAAAGTCTCTGTATGACTCATCTTCAGGCTATGGCTTTTTCAAGTTACACTTAAAGGTCAGAGTCTGTTTAGTCCTTAACCCTGCCTTTTCTAACTGGGAAGTGAGAGTCGAAAGAATGAAAAAGTATGGAATTTGTTGAGTCTGGATTTAGACCAGTAGGTTTTTTTGGGGGAAGGGGTTGTTCTTTGAAGGAGAACAGTCTGTATTGTGAGGAATTCCCAGAGTTGTCAACTAATTTGAGACTTAATCTTTTTTTTTTTTTAGTGTTGTTCATTAAAGCAGGCCTTTGGATTTAAATTTTTATTTAAATGTTTAATTTCTGTATCACATTGACAAAAACAACAAACTAAGAAAGAGATTCAGAATTCCTTTTGCCCTCATGTCATAAATATGCATACATCTAAATCTGTTTTGTTGTCATAGACATTCCAAAAATCTTAAACAAAAGTAGTTTGAAGTAATTAGCTTGAAATATTGTTAAAACAGTAATAGATGTAGGAGAGATCCTTTTATATGTTTGTTTGAAAATGCAGTGGTTGGCCTTATTAATGTCACTCTATATTAAGCATTAGGACAACAAAATACAAAATTTAAAAAGCAAAATACTCTAGTGTAAGTACTCTGTAGCTTTTTTATGACTACCAAGCTAATAAGGCAGAATTAGCTAGTAAGGAAGAAAGTTAAGATTCTATGACTTGATTCTTTGGAATTCTGACTGTTGTCACTGTATAAACAAATAAAACAATCTCTGGCTGCTCAGAGAGTTTTTGTCCCTTGGATAGATAATAATGTCCTGGCATTTTTCATATTCTATTATTAAAGCCAAGGTCTAGAATTTTAAGTGGGAAGTTGGCTCTGAAATAATCAAATGCCAAACAAAGCTCATCTGAAAGTCCAATAAAGTAAAATTATAGTATTGCAAAATAAGAGAGTTACTGAACTAAATCCCCACAATTTGAGGATCTTTACTATAAAGATGTTATTGTGTTATGAGAGGGAGGGGCGGTAGTTTGGGCCAGCTGGGGGTATTACTTTGATCCACGAACGGGGGAGCTGAGAGTTCATTTTCCCCTTGGGGTTACTGAGGAGGAAGAATGCTGGCTGGTATCGGCCACAGTGCTTTATGTGGGGATGAAGCCTTTACTGAGCGTCTGCTCAGTGTTGAGAGCCAAGCCCTGAGTTAGGCGCTTTACATATAAATAGGTATTGTTATCGCTGCTAATAGGGACCTAAAGTGAGATTGGTAGTGGCTAAAAGATGACATGCCTAGGGTCATGGAGCTTGTAAACTGTGAAGCTGGGATTTGAAATTGTCTCCCTACTCCAAATCTCTTTCTGAAACTGGGTGTTCTGAATACCAAGGACGCCACTGGTGTTTCCCATGGCACCAATCTGCTAAAGTTTTATTATAGGTTGTTATCATCAGCTTGTGTATCTTTCATAAGATCCAAGTTTTAAATAGATTGTAGGAAATCTACTCTATAATCTTCCTAACATCTTTAAACTTTGAAAAGTCTTGGTAACCATTTTGTTTGGGTGTTAATTTGGGAGCACAGATGCTTGCTCTGCAGGGTGGACTTAGGACTTGCATTGAGTGAGTGAGCCTATTTTTCAAGGATCATCATTGTGTTTTGATGCATGCAATATCCAGCTCCTGGGGACTTTTGGGATCTAAAAGACAGTTTTTGCTTATTAGCGGTTATTTTGAGCAAGTTACCTGGCTTCCCTGAGGTTCACTTTTAGTAAAATAGGAATGACAGTGGTTTCTTTAGAAGGGGTTGTGAATAACACAGTGCTAGGCACATAAACATTCCACAAATGCTAGCTGCTGTGATTGACCATTACATATAAATACCATATAAATAGGTCTTGCTGATACCACTAATAGGGACCAAAAGTGAGAGCAAGAGTGACTAAATGATGACATGCCTAGGGTCATAGAGCTTGTAAACTGTGAAGCTGGGATTTGAAACTGTCTCTTTACTGCAGATCTCTCTCTCTAACGTTGTTCTGAGCACTGAGGGCATCCCTGAGTTTGTGTGCATGCTCAGTCGTGTCTGACTCTTTGCAACACCAGGGACTGCAGCCTGCCAGGCTCCTCTGTCCATGGAATTTTCCAGGCAAGAATACTGGAGTGGGTTGCCATTTCCTACGCCAGAGGATCTTCCTGACCCAGGAGTCGAACCCGCATCTCCTGCGTCTCCTGCATTGCAGACAGATTCTTTACCAATGAGCCACCAGATTATTGGAGTTTTATTATAGGTAGTAATCATCGGCTTGTGAATTAGTTTATGAAACTTTTAATTCTTCTTGATATATTCCTTTTACACTCACTTTCTTCCCTTGGTCTTGAGGATGGACAGGTTCTGGGTTATTTACTTTGGGGATTTTTTGAAGTAGATTAACTTCTCTCTATCCACCTGGGACTTTCCTCTCCTATTTTTCTCTCAGACATCCTGAAGACAAAGATGTGATCACATTCTTGGTTGGAATCCCTACTCCCAACTCCACGCTGTTTAAACTCTCTGAATCTCAGTTTCTTCATTTCTGAAAAGGATGTAATACTCGAACTTCCTCTCAGGGTTATTATGAGGATTAGGTGAAAGTACAGTCAAGTTATTTGTACCTAGCAAGGGCTCAATCAACTTTAGCTGAAAAGGAAAAATAAGCCTTTTTAAAAGATGATATTGCCCTTCAGGAAAAGGAATTAATTTGTTTTACTTTCTGTTGGGATATTTTTGTCAGATTCTTTTCATTCTGTACTTGTTACATCCTTGCTTGAAACTTTTTTTTAATGTGGATTTCTGAGTGTGTGTGCCTCAGGGCACAATGGTTTTCTCTTAAATTTGAATCTTGCTACAACCTGGTTTACCATGACAGGAGTGGCTTCTAAAGGCATCTAGATAAGAGCATCATTCTTCACCAGAAATATTTTAGCAATCATCATCAAGCTAACAGTAAATATTTACTTTCTGAACACAAAAGTGATAATATTTTTTGTCGAAAAGCTCATAGAAGAAAATAATCCTGACTCCACTTGAGAGGTCGTTAGTGTTAGTATTTGACCGTATGTATATACATACTTACATGCTCCACTCTCTTGTTTTTTATTTTGGAAATTTAAAGATTTTCAGAAAAGCAGAGTAGTATAATAATAGTATTCACTGTTTGTGTCTATGTGTATGTGTGTGTTGCTCAGTCATGTCTGACTCTTAGGACTCCCTAGACTGTAGCCTCCTAGGCTCCTCTGTCCATGGGATTTTCCAGGCAAGAATACTGGAGTGGGTTGCCATTCCCTTCTGCAGGGGATTTTCCCGGCCCAGAGATTAAACCTGAGTCTCCTGCGTCTCCTGCATTGGAAGGTGAATTCTTTACCACTGAGCCACCTGGGAAGCCGACTTAGTCTCAACAGTTGTTAACTCACAGACAGTCTACTGTTACCAGTTCCATCACCCTCCCTCTCTCTAAATGGATTTATTTTGAGTTCAGTCCTAGACATCTCATCATTTAACCCATAAATATCTCAGTGACATATACT
Source organism: Nanger dama (assembly GCA_917880005.1). Classification (NCBI taxonomy): domain Eukaryota; kingdom Metazoa; phylum Chordata; class Mammalia; order Artiodactyla; family Bovidae; genus Nanger; species Nanger dama. Next base: position 705,638 of record CAKJTW010000017.1, read on the forward strand.
TTTAAAATGTGATTTGTCACGGTTTCTACTCCCCCACCTCTGCGTCCACCCCCGCGTACCTCATACTCTAGAGTATATTCAGGTAGCTATTTCTGGCCCCTGTATTTAATTTTTCATAGCTTAGTGATTCTGTTAGTTGATTTTTCTCATTAATTTGCAATTGTTGAGTAGTTTTGGAACCAGGATTCCAAGTCAACATCTTATTTGTCCCTGAAGGCAGCTCTGGGTGGGGAATGGAGGTAGGAGATTTTCCTGGGTGTGTAGTCTGTAAGACGTGGCAGAAATAAACTGACAAACAGGTACATGTTTAAGTATAGACACTGGCCTGGAAGGATACATATCAAATGGTTAGCAGGGGTTGGAGGGAGGAGAGAGTGGACCTGTTTTTACTGTAGATGTCTAGGTAATGTTTGAATTGGTTAGAAGCATATACTGTTCAGGCAATTAAAAGGAAGATATGTTGTGATAGATACAAGAGACATATAAAAATACAGTGGGAAAGTGACTAGCTCCTCCCTGAGTAGGAGGGAGAAGTGCAGAGATAGGGAGAAAGCTTTTCATGCAGGAGAGACTAGAATGTGCCCAAGACTGAGGGAGCCTCTTGTTTTGTTTGGAGTTCCAGTAGTGACTAGATACACCAGCTCTTTGGGCACTACAGCTTTTCCTTCCCGGAGAGTGGAGAGGTAACATGCAATCGCATTTTCTTGGGGGACTTGGAACATATTTGCTTAAATATACTTCAGCTATATTCAGTATTCTTGAAAGGGTGGCATAATTGGTGAGTAGACATGAGTAGAAGTGAACATTAAACTGGACTATGCTTAGCTCTGTTTCAGTAGGAATATAACGTTGGAGAAGGCGATGGCAGCCCACTCCAGTCCTCTTGCCTGGCAGATCCCAGGGACGGAGGAGCCTGGTGGGCTGCAGGCCGTGGGGTCGCAGAGAGTCAGACCCGCCTGAAGCGACTTAGCAGCAGCAGCAGCAGCATACCATTAAGCTGAAGGTTCCATTGTAGTGTGTATTAGATTGGGAGGGTGGCAGGGTGGTCTTTAGGGCAGTTGTCCCATAAAGAAAATGAACAGTTAAGTTCTTGGGTCAATTGGGGCACTTTGGAAGCTTTCCCTTTGGGGCTATGAATTGGTAAGTTAATTCTCAGGTCTTCTGCTCCACCAAGGGCACAGTTGCCTAACAACTCACAGTGGTTTTTTTTGTTTTTGTTTTAAACTCATCTCTCCCAGATCCTGAGCCCCAGTTTTTTTTTTTTTTTTTTTTTAAGTGTAGCTGATAACTCAACAGAACCTAAACTTGACCATTGTGCAGTTTGACCAACAGCACACTTTCTGATGTGAAAAGCATCCAATACGAAGAGAGCCGACTCATTGGCAAAGACTCTGATGCTGGGAAGGATTGAAGGCCAAAGGATAAGAGGGTTACGAAATGGTTAGACAGCATCACCGACTCAACAGACATGAAGCTGAGCAAACTCTGGGAGATAGTGAGGGACAGGGAAGCCTGGGATGCTGCAGTCCATGGGGTCACAAAGAGTCAGTCAGGACTTAGTGACCGAACAATAATAACACTTGCAGGAGATAATCTTGTCAGTTGGAAACACGCTGTCAAGGGGGCGTCCTTTTATTTTTCAAATTGATGGAAGAAAGCTACATACCCAGGAAAAACACATGGTCAGTCAGTACCACCAAGATTTTACCTAATTTATGTGGAATAAAGCAGTTAGTTATTTGATTCTCTGTTCATGTCAATATTGTAGTGATATCACTTCTGGAAGTTTCCAGGGTGTTTTCATTCTTTAACCATAGATAAATGGTAGGTATGTGAGCTGAGATGAGTGTAGAAAGCAGTCATATGAAGTGCCTACACATACTGTGTGGTATTTCTTCCTCTTCCTACAAAACATTTGCCTTTTGGAAGAATGGATGGCTCAAGGGATTAGTGATGGGGAAGTGGAGGCTTTCACATCGGTTCAGATTTGACCTTGGTTAGTGATGCTTGAAAATCAGCACTATTTAATAGGCATTAAGAGAGTCCACTTTTGATCCACTTCCAGTGGATAAATATCCATAGTTCTTTAATGCCATAGTTGCGGAACTAATTGGCAGAATTAAATGATTTAAGAACTTTACTCCCCTTTTGCCCTCAGAAAATAGTTGGTCTTTGTTTAAATCAGAATCTTGGAGACGGCATGAGTCATTTCTGAGTCCTGAAGGCTGTGGTTCGCTTTGCAGCTCTTACTGTATTTGGAAGCTTATATGCTCTAACATGGCTCTTAGTAGGGAGGTTTGGAGTACGGGGAGTGGGCTGTTTTTCCTTTCAGTTTGCAGTTTTCCCAAAATTGGGGCTCATCCTAACTTGGACCCACTTAAAAAAATACTGGAGTCATTCATCATCCAAGACCCTTTCTTCTTTTCTCCATGATTAAATAAAGGGGATGTCTCCTTATTTTCCCTCTCCTGGAAGAATTTCAATGCACAAAACTTCCCCTAACACCCTCCTTTTGATGGATACTCTGGAATTTTGCTTTGTGACTCCAGTGAAGTTAGTAGTATTTTAAGTTTTAAGCTTACTAACTGCCAGTCATGATCACTCTATATTTATAAAGCTTCCAGGGAAGGGTGAGTAGTCAGTGATAATTACCTGCTAATTTGTTTGCTGAAAGATGGGCCCATATATTTAGAATGATGACAGATCAGAATATTTGGCTAAGTATATCAGTCAGTGTATCATTTATCAAAACAGGAAAACACCAACATGCAACTGTAAAAAAAAATGCAGATGGTGTTTCCTTGTTCAGTGAATTTCTGTCCTCACTAGATTCTTTTACTTATTTGAGAAGTCACCTTTTTTTGTTGTTGTTATATCCTAAACTGAGTAACAAAGAACTTCAGGCTGTTTTTGTTTTTTTTTTTTCTTCTTTTGTAGGTTCTGTTTGTCATTCCTGCAACTCAGATTCCTTTTTTCTTATTGCAATTTTGGACACTAACATCTTTACCACATAAAGAAGGTCAAGTACAGAAATCTATAGGCCTGACTACCCTTTGTTCTCTCTGTCTGTAGCCAAGAGGTGTAGACAAGGCCTTCACTAAAGGGAAAAGTGAACAAAACAATGAGCTTTCTAATCCAGCCAAGAAGCTTTAGGTTGTGGGAGGAGTTAGAAGTGCCAGTGGGAAGGCAGAAAAGCCATGGTTATTCTTGAGTAGGTAGAGATGTTGCATATTCTAGATGTCCCTGTGGACATTTATGGGCTGTTTCTCTTCTCCACACTCAAACAATCCAGAAATGTATTTAGAATAGCTTATCTGAGTAAACTGTCAACCAAGAGAAAAGAAAAGGAAAAGGTAGTCTTCAACTATGCACTGCCCCACCTCAGTAGGGACCTGGCTTGGGGACAGCAAGATTAGACAGTGAGTGAATAAAAGGTGTTCTCCGCTGTAGTTTCCCTCTGTATAGAAAGAGATCTTTTTTTAAAAAAAGTGTAAGGATATTCAGAGATGAGCAAATCGAATTTCAGGTAAATCCATTAATGCCTTTACCCAGTGATGTGTTACTGATTTTCCCAGGACTGTACGTGTAATCTGTATGAGTTAAAGGTATTTAAATTTGGAGGTGATAATAGCAGGAGAGATACCGTTCCTCCCTTGAATCCTGCCTAGTTTGTCTCTTGGGAATGTTCCCCAGCCTGCCGGACAGTTCTCATAGGCTGTCATGCTCCTTTGTCCCAGGTCTCTGGATCCCTCTGGGTGTCTCAAGCCAGCTGTGGTTTGGTGGCGGTGGGATGCAGTGTTGCTGGAAGGTGGTGTTGGATTGGGTGCAGTATGAGTAAAACAAAGACAAAATGCCAGGAATGCTTCTGTGACCCAGGGTTTTTGCGATCCCACAACTCTCAATAGTTATGACTCAAAGCCAGGCCTTCCCTGGAGATTCTACTGCATCACCTGCTCCATCACATCAAGCGATTCAGTTCAGTTCAGTTCAGTTCAGTCGCTCAGTTGTGTCCGACTCTTTGCGACCCCATGAATCTCAGCACGCCAGGCCTCCCTGTCCATCACCAACTCCCGGAGTTCACCCAAACTCATGTCCATCGAGTCGGTGATGCCATCCAGCCGTAGGGAAACGCTTTCACAAACCCAGTGCCTGCAAGTGGAAAGAGGGGCAGGGCTGCGAGGCTGTTCTTAAGAGTAGTGTCTTTCTTAGGAAATGCAAATTATACTCCTATATATACACTCCTTAAATACACATTCTATGTAAAATCATATGTGTATCCATGAGAGGTGAGCCTGCTACCTCTAAGAATATTCAGCCCTTTTTGTTGTCACTCTTCACTTGCATTTTCTTTTATTACATTTCTGGATCTGTTTAACGAAATTGTCTCTGAAATTGTCTTTGTTGGTGCTAAGAGTCAGCTGGTGCTAAACAGTTGGTTAGCTGTTTATATTTATGATAGTTTCTTAAATCCTGTTAGTGTCAGATCAGATTTTAAATCCCTTTGCTCACTACTTTAGAGATAGAAAGAGATGCATTTTGCTTTTGGAAGTTTAAATTGTTTTTAAGCTTTTATTTTGTAAATAATAGTGGTGGAGGGGGAGGCTAGCGGCAGGAATGGAAGCAGGGACAGCAAGTTTAAACCACATTTTAAATTGCTTAATTTCATTTGCCAGGCTGTATTTTTGCTGTTGTTTTGTGTCGTTGCTGAGTGGGGAATTACATGGATTGTGAAACTGGTTTTATTCTGGAAATGACAGAGTATAATAAACGACATAGGCGTTTTACCAGCACAACTCTCTGCCCTGCATTGTAAATATTGACATGTGTGGCTTTGTCTATTTCCTCAGTAATAAATGTGATTAAATGAAGCACAAAAGTGTTACCTATAAAATATTTGTAGAAAGAGAATATGGAAATTCTTGTGTCTGAAGTTACTGTTATACTCTCCCCATCTCCCAGTGGTGATCTACCTTCCTTTTTGCCTCTGATCACCCACTCCCTCCTCCAATAGACAAACAGAATCCAAACTCTCAATTCTTCAAAAGGATCAGAGAGTTAAATTATAGTGATATATAGCAAGTAGGACAATTGTAGCTGTTGGTCTGTCCCAAAGTCTACAGAAGGTTCTTATTTCATAAGCAGAGATAATTTGTTTTTCTCTGTGTGCCATATGGTTTTGCAACTGCAGAGATCAAACAGATTTGTGGATGTAAACTTCAGTTCTGTACTTGAAAACTTTTTGAGTGGTGTGGAGATTTTCATAATGTGCTTGAATCATTGATGCCAACCAGGTCTTTTGGAGTAAAGGAGTCCTTGTCAGTTCTGTAAGCAACCATGTATCGTGGTTTCTGTTTGCCTTGAACTTTAAAGACAACTTTTTGAAAGGAAACTTGGAACATGGATTGTCAACTGGAATGCAGTGATTATTTGTTTTTCATAAAGATGATGATTAAAACCAGGAATCATTAACATAGAAGAATACTGGTTCTGAGGCTGCCCAGGTGGTCTCTGGAAGGGACTGGAGTTTTCTCTTAATCAGAAAACTTTTAATTATACTAATTTATTTTGAGATTAATTGTTTTGGGGGATAGTCTTCAGAATTAAGTGTTTGAGTTTTTGATTATTTTTCAAAGGACAAAAGGAAAATATGTGTGCCAATGATTCCCCCCCCACCTTTTTAAAGATTAATTTTTATTGGAATATAGTTGCTTTACAATGTTGTGCTAGTTTCTGCTGTCCAGTAAAATGAATCAGCCATGCATATACATATATCCTCTTTTGGACTTCCTTGCCATTCGTCACCACAGTGCATTGCTAGACTTTCCTGTGCTATACAATAGGTTCTCAATAATTATCTATTTTATACACAGTATATACATACATACATACATATATATATATATGTCAATCCCAGTCTCCCAATTCATCCCACTCCCTGCTTCCCCCTTAGTATCCATACATTTATTCTCTGCATCTGTGTCTCTATTTCTGCTTTGCAGATAAGATTATTCATACCATTTTTCTTGATTCCACATATATGTGTTAATATTTGCTATTTCTTTTTCTCTTTCTGACTTACATCATTCTCTATGCTGGTCTCTACATCCATCCATGTCTCTCCAAACGATCCAGTTTCATTCTTCCCTTTGATTTTAGTGACTGTATACATGCTCTGTCATGGTCACAATGAGTATAACTGCTCAGAGGTTAAAGTGTCTGCCTCCAATGCGGGAGACCCGGGTTCAATCCCTGGTTTGGGGAGATCCCCTGGAGAAGGAAATGGCAACCCACTCCAGTATTCTTGCCTGGAGAATCCCATGGACGGAGAAGCCTGGTACGCTGCAGTCCACAGGGTCGCAAAGAGTCGGATACGACTGAGCGACTTCACTCACTTTTGTTTATTTAAAGTAGCTGCATATTCCCTGATCCCTTTGTTTTCTAGTTAAGTTCAGCAGTGTATCTAAATTGTCTAAACAGTCTCCATTTATAGACCTTTTTTTCCTATATATATAATAAAGTAGCTTTCATAGGTAGGGTTAAATCTGGAGGGCAGAACAGGAATTGAAACTTGGCCCTATAGACATAAAATTTGATCGATTCCAAGGTTATTCCCTTGTGTTTGGAATGTTCTTTCCTGTTAGCATGTGATATCCCCACAATCCCTCACATCTTAGATGAATTATTATTCCCTGGGGGAAAGTCTTCAGGGCTCTCAGACCCAGCTTCTTACACTATTAGATTTTCTGGGCACACCCTTTACATTCTTCTCTGGTGCAGTGGCTGCCGCTTTTGTAATAATTAATTCTTTAATTTTTATTAACCTGGCTCTCCTGCTATTTATCTGGCTCCAGAAAACAAACTGTTTCTGTCTTGTTTTCTTCTCTATTCCCAGTTCTTGGCTTGTAATGTGTAGTCAGTAAATATTTGTTGAGTAAGTGATAGTATAGTTGATGTAAATCATGCTTCCTTAGTATATATAAATATATCACTTTCCCCCTTTTGTTAATTTTCATATAGAGCATCTTCCAAAATAGCAGTTGTGGCTTTTTAGTTTGTTAAATGAGTGCATACCTTCTGGTTGTGCATATTCGAAAAGGTTTGCTGCCTGGGTATCCAGATGTTCTCCTTTTTTTTTTTTTCCCCTCCCAGCTTGTGCATGGCAGCTATTCTTTTGCTCTTTCCCAGGCTTATAATTCCAGAACCCACACTAGGAGTAAGGAGGCAGTAATGAATCTGTACCTAAATCATACAATATGCTTTATCTTTGTTGGTACAAATAGCAACAACTCCTGAAACTTCTTGAAAAGAACAGGATCATGGAGTGAGAGCTCTTAGACCTAGTGTCTCCTGACTCCCTCATCTGTTTTTCTTTTCATTTGCTTATCCACTTTATTCAGAAAGCGTTGACTGAGCCTGTCCTGACTATCAGGCACTGGACTGGGGATGTTGTTGTTGTGTCCAGCTCTTTGTGACCCCATGGACTGCAGCACACCAGGCCTCTCTGTCCCTCACCATCTCCCCGTCCATTGCATCAGTGATGCAACCTGGCTCTCTCATCCTCTGACGCCCTCTTCTCTTTCAGTCCTCAATCTTTTCAGCATCAGAGACTTTTCCAGCGTTTAAAAATTACAGGACACAGCCCTGGGAGGTTACATTCGCCACATCCTAGGAACGCTCAGTCTACCGAGTCTACTCTTCGAAGATGATGGCATAATGGCAATCCAGGTCACATTATGATTCTTATTGGGTCCACGGTACTTTTGCCTTTGTGTGTGTGTGTGTGTGTGTGTGTGTGTGTGTGTGTGTGTGTGAGCACTCAGTCGTGTCCGATTCTTTGTGGCCCCGTGGACTGTAGTCTGCCCAGCTCTGTCCATGGAATTTTCCAGGCAAGAATATCGGAGGGAGTTGCCATTTCCTACTCCATCTCCCTCATTTTGTATCTGATGAACCCAAGCACACAAGGAGGTTACTTGTCTTTCCCCCAAACAAAATGACTGGTTAACTTGGTTAGTATATGAGTAGGGTTAAGAACCCCATCACCTGAGTCCACATTGGTCCTCTTGGTGCAACAAAACCTTCGTATTTGGCAGAAAGTCAGTTTTTCTCTGCATCACAACTTCTTGAGGAAGTTAGTGGGGTCAAGCATTCATGAATGACTGCCCCATAAATATTTGTTTGACACTCCTTCAGGCAGTGGTCATAACAGATATCCCACATTTGATAAGATGAAGTGCTTTATCCTACATAAATCAGGTGGAGGTGTCACTCAAATTGGAGGGCACAGTGTGTCTCATTTCAAAGGTGTGAAGTGATTTGGCCAAAGGTTCCGTAACAGTAAGGTTTCTTTTGTCATGATGCCCCTGTGCTTCCCCACGGAGAGACTTTGAAACAGATAGCCCTCATCAGATAAACCCAGCAATTCATTTGGAGGGGCGAGTCAATGAGTTAAGAGATTACCAAGATGAAGAGGGCTTTCAGCCTACCAGGGCATGTCTTCCTGCTCCCCACTCTGATGTAGAAACCGCCTCTGAGGCTGTTTTTCCACCCATGAAAGCAGCTTGGAAACTGGAATGTTAACTTGAACACCACGTGCTTCAACCAGCTAGCTAGAGCTTGGTTTAAGTCACTTTTTCATAACAGAAGTTAAAAGAGTCTCTCTCTCATCTTTTAAAAGTACTCAAACATCCATCTTTAAGGAGTAGGAACCAGCGTCCTTTACTGCTTGTTTTAGGAACACCCATATTCCAGAATACTTGCATTTATATCAGAATTTTAAAATGGAGTCATATTATAAAGTTATAGTAGTTTAATATTTTTATATAAACCTGTAGACACAAATGAGGGAAAGTGCCTCAACAGGAGTGCTTCTCCAGGGGCCACATTTGCAGGGAGCCCCCTTTTCCTGGGGTTCCCAGGTGGCCCTAGTGGTAAAGTGCCCACGTGCCAGTGTAGGAGACATAAGAGACACAGGCTTGATCCCTGGGTCAGAAAGGTCTCCTGGATGAGGGAAATGGCAGCCCACTCCAGTATTCTTGCCTGGAGAATCCCATGGACAGAGGAGCCTGGTGGGCTCCAGTCCATGAGGTCTCAAAGAGTCGGACACACTGAACAGCTTAGCATGCACATGCACCCTTTTCCTGCTCCAGGGATCTTGGCCAGCAGTGGACTCAGGACAGGACACATCAAACTTAGTGTCTCTGCCCACTGTCCCCCATCTAACAGGAAGACAGCAGTGTGGTCTCATCATCCAAGCCAGGCCAACTGGGATTTTATGCCAGGCTTGCGCCGCCTGAAGCTGTGGGAAAGATGCTCTCCCCTTCCTTTGCTTGCCAGCGTGGGACGTCTACAACCCAGAGCAGTTTGCAGTCCTGGTTCCAGCTTTGTGGAGCCAGAGCTCACTGACGAAAAGGACACCAGCACGTCTGAGTTTCTCCAAGTGGGCAAAGTGAATATGAGTTGCATTTACTGCCTGATATTCCAGGGATGTCCTCCAGGCAGTGGTTGTAAAATTATAATGGATATACTCAGGAGTTCTCTGAGAGTTTGTTTAACAAGGCAGATTCTTGCTTCCCTGGTGGCTCAGATGGTCAGGAGTCTGCCTGCAGTGGAGGAGACCTGGGTTCGATCCCTGGGTTGGGAAGATCCCTTTGAGAAGGGAATGGCTACGCACTCCAGTGTTCTGCCTGGGGGAATTTCATGGACATAGGAGCCTGGCAGGCTACAGTCCATGGGGCCACAAAGAGTCGGACACACCTGAGGGACTCACAGTTTCAGTTCACCACAGACTGAACCAGCTGGCTGGGGAGTTTAGGAAGCTGTGTTTCAGAAAAACAGTCCAGGTGATTCTAATACTCCTGTGTGCTGCTGAATTGATGAGAGCCTATTCTTCCACCTGGGATGCGAGGATGTTGGTTTACTTTAGGTGCAAATTATTTTTAAGTTTATTGCTGTTAATAAGTTAGGTTTATGGCAAATTGGTTTAGAAGGATGCTTCATCGGGGTCAAATACAGGCTCATATTTATTATGGCAAATTATTTTTTAAAAATCTGCTTTCTTAAAGATGTGATTTGGGGGAATGTTGGTGGAAGGGGTTGTTGTAGTCAGTGAAATCATCTCTTCTGTAGCCATACACCTGCCAGCCCGTGTGCCCCAGGGCTGCTCTGATGGTCTTCTTCTTGGCTTCCTTCCTGTACTTTTCTTTTTACAGCCCGCTCTAAGCCACAATGGAGAAGGCAATGGCACCCCCACTCCAGTACTCTTGCCTGGAAAATCCCATGGACGGAGGAGCCTGGTGGGCTGCAGTCCATGGTGTTGAGAAGAGTTGGACACGACTGAGCGACTTCACTTTCACTTTTCACTTTCATGCACTGGAGAAGGCAATGGCAACCCACTCCAGTGTTCTTGCCTGGAGAATCCCAGGGACAGGGGAGCTTGGTGGGCTGCTATCTATGGGGTCGCACAGAGTCAGACATGACTGAAGTAACTTAGAGCAGCAGCAGCTAAGCCACAGTGATTGGGGGGCAGCAGGCAGTGGTATCCATATCAGTTTTTTAAAGTTTATTTAATTATTACTATTATTTGGCTGCTCTGGGTCTTTGTTGCTGTGTGCAGATTTTCTCTAGTTGCGGAGGGTGGGGCTGCTTTTTGCTGCAGTGCATGGACTTCTGATAGTGGTGGCTCGTCTTGCTGTGGAGCACAGGTTCTAGGCAGGCAGGCTTCAGTAGTTGTAGCTTGTGGGCTCAGTAGTTGTGGCACATGAGCTTCTTTGCTCCAGGGCATGTGGCATCTTCCGGGACCAGGGATTGAACCCGTGTCCTCTGCATTGGCATGCGGGTTCTTATCCACTGTACCAGCATATCAGTTTGAAGAGTGAGTCCATACAGTTCTATTTTTGGTTTTTCTTGGTCATGGATAGAGATTTTCCCTCTGCCTCAATTATTTTCCACTTAATTGTCTCTTGAGGCAAGATAAGGAATGGAAAGAAGCCCCGAGGATGGAAAGTGTGACTTTTCCCAGGTGTTTGTTCTTAGGGCTCTTTCTCTGTATTTCTTGCTACTAGATTTTTCTGCTTTTGGAACACAAAGGGTGAGACCTTGAGAAAAGGCCCAGGTAGAATTTTTTGTTAATTATAATATCCTTGCTAATATTCCTCTCTCTTAACATGAGTTACCTGTGTAGAGTTTTTCTGGGCCCAATTATGCTTTCACTAGCCGTCTTTCTCGAGGAGGGAACAAATGTGGTGGATAGATGTTCTTGTCTGTTCTTTCCAACTATATGGTGGCCTGACATAGGATGTGATTATGGTAGTTGTAGTAATAATTCTGGGCTTCCCAAGTGGCTCAGTGGTAAAGAACCCACCTGCCAATATACAGGAGATGCTGGAGATGCAGGTTTGCTCCCAAGGTGGGGAAGATCCCCTGGAGGAGGAAATGGCAACCCCCTCTAGTATTCTTGCCAGGAGAATCCCATGGACAGAGGAGCCTGGTGGGCTACAGAGTAGGACAAAGAGTTTCTTGCAAAGAGTTGGACACGATTGAGCAACTGAGCATGCAGGCAGTAATAATTGTGGTTGGTGGTGCTATTACTGATGATAATGTAGCAAAAACTATGTGTCAGGTAGTATTGAGAGTTTTAATGAATTAGCTTGTTCAATTTTTACACAACCCTGAACAGGCAGTGCTGGTTGTGTTGGTTGTAATCCCCATTTGATGGATGAGGATACTGGACCATAGAGAGATTAAGTAACTGGTTTAAATTAGTGAGTGGCAGAGCCAGCATTTGAGATGATGCCACCTGTCACCTTATTCCACGCTGTCAATCCCACTATGTTATTTGACCCTCTTACCAACTTATCAGGTCACAGCACCTGAGCAGAAGAAGCTGGTCTTTCAAGGGAGAAAGGTAGAAATTGAAAGAGGACTGGGTCTGTCTTTCTGGCAGTCGGCAGTCTGGACAAGGATGAGGGGGGCGAGAAAGTACAAAAGTTTGTGGAGGAAATGGTTTCTTAGACTCCAAGAGCAGTAGAGGCAAGAAAGGTAGCTGGGGCATTCCTCTGAATGAGAGTCCATGGATACCAACAGGCTCTACTTCTGTGGCTCTGTGGTCTTCAGATTTGTACTGATATCTCAACTTTCACCACAGGTTCATTTTGTATCAAAACACAATTTCAGGCATATTATAAAAATTTACATTTAAAAATAAACCTTTTTATTTGTGCTCTTTACATGATGCTCTTATGTGTAGTTGATGAATAAATCTAACATTTTCATACCAGCCACCATTCATTAAGACAAAAACAGATTTTTTAATTGGAAACTTATCTATCCCCCTTAACCTTGAATTGTTTTTTATCCTATTCGCTCCTCCAGCATTTATTCAAATGTAATACATGTTCACGTTTCAGAGTCTTTTGTTGATTTTCATGTCATAGTTATAAAAATGTATAAAAACTTAAAAAATGTCTTGTATCTGTAAGAGTTACTCAATCTAAAAGTAGTTGATTAAACATTTCAATAGTTAGTAGAACAGAGTTAATGAAAATAGCATGATTATACTATAAATTCTGATATCTGATAAATAAAAATAAAAAGTAAAAATGTATCTCTTTTAAAATTTATCTCTTACAAGTTATTCATATTTCAGTGGCTGATAAAAGATTAGTCATCACTTATTTTCTTTTTTCCCTCTCCTTCCTTCCTCTCTCTCTCTCTTTCTTTTTAGCATATGCAGGGACTAAAAGAACTTGTTCCCGAAAATGAAAATGGGAGGAGTATTATGTCAAAGACAGCCAATCCTTTGGACACTTTTCTGATGTTGCATGGCAAAAACTCACACAATGATCTGTCATCAACAATTAGGTTTAATAATTGGCTGAAGACTCAAAGCTTGGATCCTCATGTTGTGTTTGAAGCAATCTGACTTGAAGAAGTATCTGCTTTCTTGTCTGTAGACGCTGCTATTTCTTACATGATTCTTTGCACTCCGACCAGTTCGTGTCAAGTGGCTCTCCTCTCTGGTGCCCTGAAAGTGTTGTATCCCTGGTGAGATGTCTGAGAAGTGTCCTGACTTGAGCAAGTAAGGAAAGGGCAGTTTAGGAAAGAAATGGTGACATTTCCAGCCATGTCATTTTGGGGACAGAGGATTCAAAGCAGTTGAAGGTGGAGAAATTGATTTCTTTCCTCTGGAACAGTTTTCATGCACCCTAAAGGGTAAACATAGCCCAGTTTGAAGACTATTGTTGTAGGATGTAGTGCATCAGTGAGGCTTAAATTTATTCGCTCAGCTCTGTGTGTTCAAGAATTCAGTTTTAGCTTCTAGAAGTGTCATTTGGGTGCTTTATACATTTAGACTTACACAGGAGGCTGGTTTTTACACCAAAATGCTATTTCCAGCATGAAAATCAACTGGAGAATCCAGTTTAAGTTTAGATTGAGAAGATGATTTGTGGGGTCTATTATGTGACCTTCAGGAGGAGTGCTGGCGGAAGAATGGGCTGGCCGCAGTGGGGAGGGTGGTTGGTGATGTGGCCACCATATCATTGTTCATTCCCTGAAACCCTTAGTTTGATATGAGCCTATTACTGGGCATAGCTCTAGTTTGTTAATTAGTTAGGAATACTTAAGATATATACATTTATCTTAGGCATTTTAACTGAAAACATAAATATCCCTATTCTCCAATATCCTGAGGAATGAGCAGTTTTAAAAAATGAGTGTTTGTATATATATCTCCACTGATTGGGGTTGAGTGGTTTTTCTGTGTGGTTTTTCTTGGGTTAACCACACACTAATACATCATTCACTTAAAAAATGAAGCAAGAATTTGAAGTTCTGTAATCTGAGGTTAGAATCTTTGCAGATTAAAATTATTCTTTTACTTCTAGTCTCAAATTCTCTTTCTGAAGTTGTTGGAAAATGAAAGTGAAAGTCACTCAGTCGTGTCTGACTCTTTGAGATCCTATGGACTATACAGCCCTTGGAATTCTCCAGGCCTGAATACGGAAGTGGGTAGTCTTTCCCTTCTCCAGGGATCTTCCCAACCCAGAGATCAAACCCAGGTATCCTGCATTGCAGGCGAATTCTTTACCAGCTGAGCCAAAGTAGTTGGGGCTGATATTAATTTAGATGCTCCCCTTCACTGAGTATTTGCAAAAGCATTTGCTTTATTTTTTAAAAAAATAATGCTTCTCACCCTCATTTCATTCTTTAAAGGTAGTACTTTTCACTTTCATTTCATTATGATTGCAGATGCAAATAGTTACCACCTGCTCCCCCCCACCCCCCACCCCCCGAAAAACCCAACAAAACCAAACCAGATTTGGGAATAAACAAAATGCTTCTGGTAAGTATATTGTTATGCAGTAGGTATTCAGTAGCTTTAAGCATTTGGTATATGGAGGCCATCACCTGTGTATATTAAAGAGGGAAAGTAGGTGCCCTTGTCAGGGTTTTGCCCAATAAATAAGAATCTTTCTCATTGATTTTTCTTTCCTATTGCATGTAGTGTTGTCTGTTGTAATGTTCTATGAACATATTTTATTCCTATCATCCATCTTTGGTGTTCAGTAATTTATAAAAAGAGTTTTAAGGAAGGATGGTTGCTTGAAGGTGGGACCGGTTTTATAAGTGTACTAGCAGTTTTTCTCTGTCAGAGAGTGGTAACAGAACTTGTAACAACTTGTATTCATTTATATTCAGCCAGGCTATGAATTTTCTTAAATAGAAAACAGAGGTCTTTAAAGAATCGTGAACTAAGATTTTTTTTCCAAAGGTGAAATGAAAGCAATACTGTACAGGAAATTAAATTTTGGGCTAAGGAAGTGAAATTGATGTGATTGAAATCATTAATGTCTCCTTAATGAGGAGTTGTATGAAAAATGTTAGGCAGAGAGTGTGATGCTAGTTAAAAATCATAGATATGAAATTTATTTAGTTTGAAAAAGCAGTGTTTGGAATTGAACAGAGAAGAAAAGGAAAATTTTTATAGGAAAGGTATTGTCATTTTCAAGGATATAGAAAGCTACTGGGCTGTTATAATTGATTTGCTTTTGTTTAGAGAGAAATATTTGATTCAAAGATTTGTGATAACAATTTTTAAAAATTCATGCAACTTAGTTATTTAGTATTTTAGAGACATTTTCCTTGCTAGAAGTGTTGTGAATGTCTGTATTTGCATTTTGTAAATTTAAAAATATATAGTTTCCTGCCTTCGAAAAGTTAGGAAAGCATCTAATGTAGTTCTGAAAACTTAGTTACACATTCAGGCTCCAGTTTGTTTCCTGTGTTCTAGATCTGTAAGATAAGAGTGTTTAAAAGCTCAAGTAATTTGACCAGCTTCATTGAGAAAGCCCCAGTGAATACTGACATTAATATTTGGAGTTGAATATTCAATCATACGGAGAAGGCAATGGCACCCCACTCCAGTACTCTTGCCTGGAAAATCCCATGGACGGAGGAGCCTGGTAGGCTGCAGTCCATGGAGTCGCTGAGGGTCAGACACGACTCAACGACTTCACTTTCACTTTTCATTTTCATCCATTGGAGAAGGAAATGGCAACCCACTCCAGTGTTCTTGCCTGGAGAATCCCAGGGACGGGGAAACCTGGTGGGCTGCCGTCTATGGGGTCGCACGGAGTTGGACACGACTGAAGTGACTTAGCATTCAATCATAGGTGAGGGATAAAACCTGTTCTAAGACTGAGGCAAGAAAATGAGCAATATTCTGTATGTATAAGTAAGATGTTGATGCAAAGCATAGAGGCTGACCTAGTAGGCATTCAGTATTTGTTGAGCGCTAGGGGAGGAGTTGAGGCTTCCCTGGTGGCTCAGACGGTAAAGCGTCTGCCTGCAACGTGGGAGACCTGGGTTCGATCCCTGGGTCGGGAAGATCCTCTGGAGAAGGAAATGGCGACCCACTCCAGTATTCTTCCCTGGGAAATCCCATGGCCAGAGGAACCTGGTAGACTACAGCCCATGGGGTTACAAAGAGTCGGACACAACTGAGCGACTGAACTGAAGGGATGAGTTGAGACCAGCTGGCGTTGGTGGAGTTCAGGAGTACGGATGAAGATTCTGATTGAGTGTGTTCAAGGCACCTAAATCCATGCCCAGTATATGGCACTCCTCTGTCCTTTATTGTGAATGAGGTGTGTGCCAAGGACAAGGACTGCAGCTTCTTTGTGGATATGAATGTAAGTGCCTCTAATTATTTTGGAAGAAGAAATAACCAAAGTGAGAGCCTCCTGTCTCTTTTTCCTTGATGAACCTGTTTTCTACAGATTTATACTTAGTGTTGAGAATGGAGGGCTTTTTTTTTTGTTTGTTTGTTTGAAGCTACATTGAAAACTTCTCTGAGATTCATGCATGGAGTTAAAGTATAAAAGTGTGACCATAAAGCAAGGACTTCTTTCTGGATTCTGACCTCTGGTGGTGAAGAATAAGCACCCATTACTCATAATAAAAAGTCAGATTCTCAGATTTTCTCTGGTACTTTCTGGATATCTAATGCAAAGAATATCCTTATTAGAAAAAGTGTTTTAGTGTGTGTTTTTCAATTTTTGTGTTAAAAACTTTATTTTTTTGGCATAGGCTTTTAATAAACCTATAGTAACATTTAGGATGTAGTCTTATGAGGCTCATGACTAAAACTGATTTGTCTTTGGGATCTTGCCAGAGGAGAAAAAGATTCTATGTGATTTTTTTAAAAACTAAATACTGCAGTCTTGAATTTGGCTTCTTAAACTTTCTATTAAAATTATTTTTCAAGTAAATTAAGGCTTATTGGGATAACAAATTGTAGTATTGCCCAGTGTATACATTAATATATTACTTGTGAAGAGTGCCACGGTAGAGTTTTTGGGGGCCTTAAAAACAACAGTTGATCAGAAAATCAAAGCTTATCCTTGATGTCGTACCAGTTATTGACCTTCTAGGTTCTATTCTCATCCCCTTCACTCTCAAAATCTCTGTTTGTTCCCTTTTTAACACCCATACAAACTCGTCAGGGAGATGTCTTATCAACTAGAGTCTTAGCTGGTAGTGGTGCCAGAGGTAATAAGGTGGTTGTAATGATAAAGGTTACTGTCTCTCATGTGAGTGATGTCAGCCATAATAAAAAGTAAATTAAAATTTTGGTAGCTTAGGAAATTAAAAGGATAATTTCTTCAAAGGTGGCGCTTGCTACCTGGTATCTGCACTCTACCTTGGATCTACTGGGTGGCCTTCTGCAGCTTGCTTAACCTTATTTTTTCTGCGTTAAATAGGATTAAGAATGCTGCCTTTTCTAGAGTGTTGTAAGAAGGCTCTGATATGACTGTAAAGTTCTTCGCAAACAAGCCTCCAAGTAATAAAGAAAAATCTTAAAACGTCTTTGTTTCTGTTGCTTACTATCCTCCCCCAATAAACTTCTGAGAATTGATCAGAGTTCTATAAAAGGAAAGTGGTTACAGTGTGTCAGGAAAAAGCATGAGAAATAAGTAATCCATAAACTTTACAGTCATAAGGGTACCTGGGTGGGTGGATCTGATGACTTGGCAATTGAGAAAGGGAAGCAGGTGTAATTGTTGATTTTATCAGAGCAGTTGTGTGTGTGTGTGTGTGTGTATGTGCACATACGAGGATGGGGATTGAGTATAGACAGAACAATTAACATTAATTTCAAGAGGTTATAAAAATCTACTCTATATAAATCTCAAGCAATATTACCGTCTTCATAGGGTATGTTATTAATGCTCAATAAAAATGATATCAAATTCTGTTAACATAGAGCTTGTAATAAATATGTGGCTTTGCTTCCTTTCATAGAATTTGTATTGGGGGATCTCCAGGTAAATAGTTTGTATATATTATCACGGGGAGTTTATGAAAAGTTGATTTTAGTATAAGTAACTCCGTGTTGAATACTGAACTCAGAAACAGTACCATCTTGGTCACTAAGCAAGTTGTTTTCTGATTCTGAAATTTCAGCACTTTTTAGCTTTGAAGGTTGCTTTGGGTTTGTTTTTGAATGGAAAATGTCACAGGGAAGGATGGTTGTTAAATTCATGACCAATCAGGAGAATTTATAGGGCTCAGAATGTTTGGTAAATTCCTTTAATTAGAACATATTTCCTCAGGACTCTTCCCAAGGAATGCAGTTCCAAGTAATAATTTACTGAAAGGGAATCGAAAAAGGGAAATATCACCTTTGGGGCAGGAGGCTGAGGGAGGTGGTTGAGTAGAGTACTTTAAAAGCAGTCTTTCCTTTGTAGAATGCTTTAAGAGTGGCATGGGCTATAAGCAGCTCATTCAATTATCAAGTATAGGAGTACCTTAGAAGTTAGACCAGGCATGGTATTATTCTGGGGGAGCCCAGGAATAAATTCAAGAATTGGGAGTGTTGTACTTCACCTTCATGTCTGTTGGCTGCAAAGACCATTTGGAAATTTTAGCCAAGATGTTGGTTTATGTTTCTTTACCTATTAAATTTTCATAGTACTTTTTTTCCTCAATAGAATTAGTCATTTAAAGAAGACTTAAATATATTAAACAAGCTTTAACATAGTAAAGAAATCACATGTGTATGTGTGTGTACATGTGTATATATATACACATACACACATATACATATGTATGATTTCTTTATATATATTACATATATTATATATCTGTATAGGTATAGATACATACCAGTGGCACTAAGGAAGAAATCTAAATGGAGGAAAAAGGTGAGTCATATATTGCATTAACCAAAAAGTTTCTTTTATGACCAAAAAGTGTTTTCTGTAAGATGGTTAAAGGGGAAAACCCAAATGAACTCAATAGGAACACACAGAGTAGAAAGCCATGGTTAAATACCTGTCTCTGATTTAGGAAGGGCTGCATTTTCTCCTCTTTCTTCCACTTGGGTGTCTCCTTATTATTTATAAGCCACCTCCCTCATAAAGTGCTTTGAGCGTTTAGGGCAAATAAGAGGAGTGAGACTTGAAACAGTTTGCAATTCATTATCAGCCCTATATGTATAACAGCATGGGACTGGAAATGTTGTCTAAAGTGGGATTTTGAGTTTTCACATTGTAGGTAAGGTTTCAATGCATGCTTCATGCACCCATAACTCAAAGTGGTTTGGAGTTTGTGATATTGGGAGCAAGGACCCGGTTCACAGCTCCTGTCGATCACTGGTAAGCCACAGGATTTCTGTTGGGATCAACATTCAGCTATATGAAATTCCTGGGGTTGAAGAGGGCAGAGGGAGTAGAAATTCCCTAATGTGATTATATTGACAATGTTCTGGAACCAGATTTCCTACCTATGTATGCTAAGAGAAGAGACAAAGATCACAGTGGAAAGATCACTGGGCATCTTTGGGCCGCAAGGTTGGGAGAAGTATCATCTATCACTTTGGTGTTTGAGGGTCTGGGTAGTTAGTGGTCTTAGGTTCTTCTCAAACCAGCCACGGTGAATGCTACAGTCTTGGCTGTACATTGTAGTGGTTACAGTCATGTCCTGTGGAGTCAGACTGTTGGGGTTCAGATCTCAGGTGTTGTTCTGCCACTCACCTGTGTGACCTCTGTTCATTTAACTGCACTTTCCTGACTTTCCTCATCTTTGAAGGAGGGGTTATAAAATATTTATAGAGTCAGAATGCAGATTCAACAGTATATGTGAAATGTGTAATGTAGGCTTAGAGCAATTCCTGGCACAGAGTGGCACACGTGTGTTAGCTATTGTTATTACTATTATCATTACTCTTTAAGAGTTAGTCGTTGCTGCTATAAACCATGTTTTTAACGTGGAAATGCTCTTTCTTGGTAGAGAAAGCAAAGCCTGTTGTCAGTTTTATCTTTCAGTCCAGTGTTTGGATCGACACACATTATAACTTGTTGCCTTTTCTCTTTTGGGTAGCTTCCAAGGACGCTCTCATCATTTATTGGTGATTTGAGTGATTTATGCCTTGTCTAAGTACGGCTGTATTTGTAACACCTTGTTTAATTTTTATCGTTTTTTGTTAATGACTTTGAGTGAAATGAGTGTGTTGGTCAGTCTGAGCAGATTGAGGTCCCCAACAAAGAATACCGTTCATGAGTAACTTTCACAGACATTCCTGTGAATAGTTTTCTCCTTTGCAGCTCTTTGCTGCCCTTTAATCACCCTGCTGCCTAGAATTCCCAGGAAAGATTATACCTGAGACAGAGGACGACTTCTTTTTATTTAAAAAAATTGAAATAAGTTAATTTACAATGGTGTGTTAGTTTCAGGTGTATGGCACAGTGATTCAAAATTAAAAGATTCTTACTCCTTGGAAGGAAAATTATGACCGACCTAGATAGCATATTGAAAAGCAGAGACATTACTTTGCCAACAAAGATCCATCTAGTCAAGGCTATGCTTTTTCCTGTGGTCATGTATGGATGTGAGAGATGGACTGTGAAGAAAGCTGAGTGCCGAAGAATTGATGCTTTTGAACTGTGGTGTTGGAGAAGACTCTTGAGAGTCCCTTGGACTGCAAGGAGATCCAGCCAGTCCATTCTAAAGGAGATCAGCCCTAGGTGTTCTTTGGAAGGAATGATGCTAAAGCTGAAACTCCAGTACTTTGGCCACCTCATGTGAAGAGCTGAGTCATTGGAAAAGACTCTGATGCTGGGAGGGATTGGGGGCAGGAGGAGAAGGGGATGACAGAGGATGAGATGGCTGGATGGCATCACTGACTCGATGGATGTGAATCGGAGTGAACTCTGGGAGTTGGTGATGGACAGGGGAGGCCTGGCGTGCTGCGATCCATGGGGTCGCAAAGAGTCGGACACGACTGAGCGACTGAACTGAGCTGATATTCTTTTTCATATTCTTTTCTATATAGGTTATTGCAAGATATTGACTATCTCTCCCTGTGCTATATCCAGTAGGTCCTTGTTCGTCTCTTTTACAAATAGTAGTATGTATCTGTTAATTCTAAACTTGTAATTTATCCTCCCCTATCTTTCCTCTTTGGTAACCATCAGTTTATTTTCTATGTCTGTGACTCTTATTTCTGTTTTGTAAATAAGTTCATTTGTGTCATTTTTAAAAATTCCACATATAAGTGATAGGATATTTGTCTTTCTCTGTCTGACTTATTTCACTAAGTATGACCATCTCTAGGTCCATCCAGGTTGCTGCAAATGGCATTATTTCATTCTTTTTTAAGGCTGAGTACCATTCCATTGTGTGTGTATCCATTCTTTGTCCATTCATATGTTGATGGACATTTAGGTTGCTTCCATGTCTTGGCTAGTGTAAATAGTATTGCCATGAATATTGGGGTACATGTTTCTTTTCGAGTTAAAGAGTATTTGTCTTTTCCAGGTATATATGTCCAGGAGTGAGATTGCAGGACCACATGGTAACTCTATTCTTAGTTTTTTAAAGAATCTCCATACTGTTTTCCATTGTGGTTGTATCAATTTACATTCTCAGCAACAGTGTAGAAAGGTTCCCTTTTGGGGGTGGCTTCTTTTGGCTCTTACTCTTATAAAGACCATCCCAAATGGATGTCAGGGCAATTTCACATAGTTAGGGCAAGCATATTTTACCTCTGGTGTTTCCAACAATTAATTATTACAATGAAAATTCATTTACTGTAAGCACACCAATGGGATGTAAAATCTAATCTGCATTTAGCACTCGTCCTGGATGACTTACACTTTTTCATTTCCTATTTTTCAAGCATCAAATGCTGACTACTTTCCAGAAAAACAAAAACAGCTTCCTTGGGGAGAAGGAACTTCATGGCTAATCTGGGACTGCACGAATTAGATACGTTGAGAGTCATCATAAATGAATGTTGTAGGACTAAAGGAGAATGGAAACAGAAGAAACTGATGCCTTTTCATGTTCCTGTTAGAAACGCTTGCTGTGCAGTTTGGTAGTCACTAACTCCTGGTGTTTGTTGAGCCCCTGAAGTGTGTCTCAGGCTGAAAAATTGCATTTTAAATTTTATTGAATTTTAATTAAATTACAATTTAAATCAGATTTGATTCAAATTTTTAGAAAACTGTAAGTATGTTTAAAACAACTTGGGCATGTGAATCTACTTTTTCAGCTGTAAATTTTTTGAAACCTAGATACTTGTCAAGTAGATGCCAGTGAACATTTAGCATCTAAATTGAGATGTGCTGTAAGTGTAAAATATACACTAGATTCTAAAGACTTAGTATGAATGAAAGGATGTAAAATGCCACAATAATTTTAATATTAATTTCAAAAATATCTTTACTTAAAAATGTAGAGAATGTTCAATTGCATGTGTTGTTCATGTTCTTTTTCTATTGGGCAGCGCTGTATTAGGCTGTTTCCCCCTATCTATGTCTTTGGAAGCTTTTTAACATACTCAGATGTTCCTGTGTTTTGGGAGATCATGTTCTGGAAGAGTTCATGAGAAATAAAAATCATCTGGAAATAAAATGATGAGGTTAATGTTTATTGAATATGAAAAACAATCTCAACCCTGAACCCTTTTATGATTTCAAATGAGTGTCTTACAAGTAGATTTGCCGCTGCGGTTGATTTAAATCTAATAGGGTTAAAGAGGCATGACTAAAATATGAGGTCATTAAATAAGATTTTAGGTATAAGTAATATATTCCTGCTTTTGGCCACAAAAAATATGTATAACAAAATATGCCCTCCCAACCATTTCCAATTTACAGTGAAATATTGTCTACCACATGTATGTACACTGTGCAGCAAATTTCCAGAACCTGCCCCCCGCTCCTGCATGACCGAAGTTCTACACTCACCTGACGACTTCCCCCACCCCCCTCCCCCCAGCCCATGGCAACCACCGTTCAACTTTGATTCCCTGAGCAGATTTGACTACTCACATAACTCCCTCATACAAGTGTAATCATGGAGTATTTGTCTTCCTATGCTTAGCTTATTTCACTTAGCATAGTGTGCTGGAGCTTCATCCATGTTGTAGCGTATGACAGGGTTTCTTTTTTTTTTTTAAGGCTGAATGCTCTTCTGATGTACGAATAAACTGTGCTTTCTGTATCCATTCACCATCCATGTACACTCATGTTGCTCTGTGTGCTTAGTTGCTCAGTTGTGTCTGACTCTTTGGGATGCCATGGACTGTAACCCACCAGGTTCCTCTGGCCGTGGGGATTCTCCAGGCAAGAATACTGGAGTGGGTTGCCATGCCCTTCTCCAGGGAATCTTCCTAACCCAGGGATCGAACCCAGGTCTCCCACATTGCAGGTGGATTCTTTACGGTCTGAGCCACCAGGGAAGCCCTACTTAGTTATTATGAGTAATGCTGGAAGTCGCACAGGTATGCAAATATCTCTTCAAGATCCTGTTTTCAGTTCTTTTAGATATATACCCAAGAGAAGGCAATGGCACCCCCACTCCAGTACTCTTGCCTGGAAAATCTCATGGACGGAGGAGCCTGGTGGGCTGCAGTCCATGGGGTTGCTAAAAGTCGGACACGACTGAGCGACTTCACTTTCACTTTCCATTTTCATCCATTGGAGAAGGAAATGGCAACCCACTCCAGTGTTCTTGCCTGGAGAATTCCAGGGACGGGGGAGCCTGGTGGGCTGCTGTCTGTGGGGTCGCACAGAGTCGGACACGACTGAAGCGACTTAGCAGCAGCAGCAGCAGATATATACCCAAAGTGGGACACTAGCATACAGAAGTTCTATTTTAATATTTTGAGAAACACCTATACTGTTTTCTATAGTGGCTGAACCAATTTATATTTCCATCAATAGTGTATACAAGGGTTCCAGTTTCTCCTCATCTTCATCAATATTTATTACTTTCTTTGTTTCTGATAGTGGCCATTCTGACAGGTATAAGATGATGTCTCACTGTGGTTTTGATATACATTTCTCTGGTGATTAGTGATGACCATCTTGTCATATTGCTGATTTGTATATCTTTTTTGAAAAATGTCTATTCAAACCCTTTATCCATTTTTAAAGAGGGATATTTGTTTGTTATTGAGCTGCTGGAGTTCTTTGTATATTCTAGATATTAACTCCTTATCAGATGCATGGTTTGCAAATATTTTTTCCCATTTCGTAGATTGCCTTTTCACTCTTTTGATTGTTTTCTTTGTTGTGCAGAAGTTTTAAGATTTGATATAGTGCATTTGTGTCTTTTCCTCTTGTGTTGCTTGTGCTTTCTTGGTGTTATATTTAAGAAATCCTTGTCAAATTCAGTATCACGAGGCTTCGCCCCTGCCCATGTTTTCTTTTAGGAGTTTTATACTTTCAGGTATTACATTTATGTCTTTAATTCATTTTGAGTTAATTTTCGCGTAGGATGTAAGTTAAGGGTCCAACTTCTTTCTTTTGCAAATGGATGTCTAGTTTTCCCAACACCATTTGTTACAGTCTTTTCTCATTGAGTAGTCTTTGCTCCTTGTCAAAGATTATTTGACCCATGTACCCATTCCATTGGTCTGTATGTCTGCCATTATGCCAGTACCATATTGTTTTGATTATCTCATTAGAGTAATTTTTAAAAGCATTGAGTTTTTTTTTTCATGTTTTTAAGGATCTCAGTAGGACTGTTTAGAAAACTCTCTTGATAATACCTTCTCTAATTCTTTATAATTTATAACTTGCTGCATTTTGGTATCCGTATCTCTTTCCCAGAAGAATAAGGGAATTTGTATTTTCTCTTTTTCCCTTTTACCTCAAGCATGTTTGGAACAATGTAAGTATGTGAATCTACTTATCCAAAGGGATGGCGTGGCAGATGGTGTAAATTTAGGTAGGAATGCTTGCCTTCTCAGGTATTCCTGATCTTCAGATGGAGGTGGGAAGACAGGGAGGATGGTGGATTGTTTAATATGCTGTATGGTAGAAATGTGGTAAAAAGATTGACTTTGGAGCTAGCTTGCCCAGGTTTGAATTTTAGCTGTAAATTGCAAATAATTGTTTTCTGTGTATTTGTTTTAGTTTCCTCATCTATAAAATGAAGTTAATGTTAGAAGCTCTGAACAGGAATGTTCAGAAATTCTCACAGGAACATTCAGAGGGCAAAGTGAATTAAATACAGTGCCTGGCACATACTAAGTGCTGTATAAGTGTGTGTTTTATTACTCTGAATGTTAAAAACTAGAACACTTGCTAAATTCTTGGGTTTGGAGGTGACCAGCCTTTATAGTTCCACCAGAAATAATGAACAAATCGGGCACACATTATTTCTATCACTGAGAACTCTTAACACCCAGATGGTGTAACAGAAGATTATACAGTCTTATATCAGGAGGTTCCCAAATCTTTTAATGATTATATGAACATTACATTTATATTAAGGGATATTACAAATGTTGCTGTGTAGTTTATCATTTGTCTTCAGGCTTGTAATTAGTTTTTTTAATGTATGTGTAAAACCTAGGGTAAGATGAAGATTAATGTATTTGAACAGCATAAACCATGGTGACGCTTTGATATTGGAGTGCTTATAATATGCCATGTCTGTCAAATAAATTTTGCAACTTAGACTTTATTTTCGCACTGCAATAAATCATCTGAAGGATCTTAAGTTTTAAAACTTAATGGTAGTGCTTTTAAATTTCATTTTCTTGGTGTTTTAATTACATTGAACTTTTATAGCTTGTGTTGCTTTATTTGAATTATTCCAACATTTGAAAAATAAACAGATGAAAGTTCACATTGGAACCAAAGACTTGTTTGCAATCTCTCTCTCTCTCTCTCTCTCTCTCTCTCAAAGGGGAGGACTCCTTCCCCCTCCCTCATTCCTTTTTTTTTTTTTTAAGCTATAAGTGAATGAAAAGTCTTAAGTGTTCATTTATTAGGAAAATCTTGGACTAGAGCTTATAATTCAAGATGTTCATGAATGGTGAGATGATCATCTCTAGGGAAGTAAAAGCATTCTTTGAATAAGAAAGTGAATCTAAGATTTCTTGTACGAAAGGAATGTTACACATATCTTTCTCTACATTTTACATTTCTCTAGTGTATTAAAAACCACATCACTCCTTCCATTAGACAAATGGAATATTTTCACTTTTGTAATATACATCTCTGGCATCAAGGAGGCACACCTGTGTATAGCACCAGTCCTCTGTAGCTACTGTTATTTAGTTGCTAAGTCATGTCTGATTCTTGGCAACCCCATGGACTGTAGCCCTCCATATTCCTCTGTCCATGGGATTTCCCAGGCAAGAAGACTGGAGTGGGTTGCCATTACCTTCTCCAAATCCTCTATGGTAGTATACATTGATTGAGTTGTAGCATTTTCTTGCCCAGCTGTAATAACATTGAATACTTGTCTGTTTTCTCCAAGCCATTTTGGAATGTGTAACATTTTTAATACCTGCCATTAACTGAAAGGTAAGTGTCCATGAATGCTTATGTTGAATACCTCCTATATGGCCTTAAGTAATTGGCTACTTAATGGCTTCCCATTGATAGCTTGACAGTGGGCAGTACAGGCACCTAGGTTTCATGCTCCTGGATGTTTGTGTGGCTGAGAAACCCTGGTCATAAGTGAAAAACCAGATGGTTGTTCTTCACTTGGGCTGCCGATCTTAGATGCTCTACAAAGCTGCTCCTGTCTATAAATGTAGCACTTATATTTTCTGCACAGTATGTGCCTGTTGGCAGTGTTTTTGTTTTTCTAGTTAAACAGCCACTACCTACAGGAGGAGTCACATACCAGAGCCTAGAAGAAATAGCCTTGGCTATCGTATGAAATAATTTTGTAATTCAAAAAATTGCACGTGGTACATTTTATTAAAACAGTTCTGTATACAAAAGATCACCCTTCAGGAATACTCATCAGCATTCAAGAATGAATTTAAATTGGAGGGGCTCTGATTAAAGTGTTGTGTAACCAGGATGTAGGGTCTCTTTGCCTCGCCCATGGTTTTACCCTCTCCTTTACTCAACTTTTTCTTCTAGGTCAATTATGGCTCATTAGACTGATAACGGAAGAACCATAGGGATATAGCATATTAAATTTACCACCTAGCATAGCATAGTGGTTGGATGGTATCACTGACTCAATGGACATGAGTTTGAGCAAGCTCCGGGAGATGGTGAAGGACAAGGAAGCCTGGTGTGCTGCAGTGCAGGGGGTCACAAAGAGTGAGAGATGGCAGAGTGACTGAACACAACAACAATGGGGGTTTTTATGAAATTCTCACCTTAAGGGGGCTGAAGGAAAAATTTGGATAAACGCAGTGTATTCTTTCTGTCTGAATGATAGTCATCAAAATCTAGAGTCAGAAACAAATTTTTCGTGATAACATGCTTTCTTCTTTTATCTTTACATGTGCCCCTGAAACTTGGGACACTTGCTCAGGCCCGAGGACATGGTGTGAAGCAGAAGTATGAGCTCTGTCTCAGTTGCAGGGTAAATATTACAAAGGCATTGTCCACTTCCTGTTCTGTTATCCATTTATCCACTGCTGTCCAGTTAAAAAACAAACAAGAATGCCCGTAGTATTGCTTTTTGCATGACTGAGTTAATGACAAAGCATAGCTTTCTCTCTCTTTGATTTTTCTAATGGATTGATTGGCTTTTTGCCTGCTTGACTACATTAAGGAAAAAAATCCCCTTTTAAGAATTACAGTCAGAAATATACCTGTGATGGACTTTTAAAAGCTTTTTTATATTTAATAAGTGCAGGAGGTCTTTGTAAGTTGGAGGCATTCTCGCCTGAATTGCTACAACCTCCTGTTTAGTAATAGAATCACATAGCCCTGTCTGCCTCTTGATGGATTCAGAGACAACCTCATTGGGCCAAATTTCTGCCTTGCATGGATATTTCTAGCTGAGTTATGTCTGGATTGGCATCCTCCCATTTCTGTCTGTTTTTAACATTTGCCAGTATTGAACAGGTTTTGAACATGTGGTGGTGTCTTTGGGATGTGGAGCAGGTGGGGGTTGAGATGATCAGCTCCTCAGGTCTCTTGGATGTTCCTTAATTGTGGGGAGCATCTCCTCCCAGACCTTGCCACTTCAGCACTATCCCATAGTACCTATTGGAACCTTAAATGTGTTCCTTGCAGTCTCTTTCTGCTGAGTGAATGCAGTTTTCTTTCAGTAACTCTTATGTCTCTCATTACTTGAATATTTTCTGATTGATTTTTTTCGGATGTACATTCCCTTCCTTCCTCTTGGTTTCTATTAAAAGTCCATCACGTCTAAAAAAGCATCACAGGCTCTGGCCTCTTTGGCACCAGAGCTCCCAGGGGTTAGACCTGATGAACTGTTGCTGAGTATCTTTCCTAATGTTTACATGCCTGTGGAAGACTTAGTATTTGCATTTTGGAATGCTCCTTCTTGTTTGTGTAGCTCATGGTTAGTGCTGGCTTTAAACAATTATTTTTTTTTCTTCTAGTTTTGTGAGTGCTTGTTGGTTTCATGTGCTGATTGGAGAGGGCTCTGCAGAAAGCAGCATATTTAAAATTTTTATTTCAAACTCATTTTCCATGCATCCAGGTAGGACAAGGTTGGGTAAAAATGAAGGGCAGTGTCCCTGAAGCTCAGAACTTTTCACATGATTCTGTCAATTCATAACTAATTTTAAACTTAAAGTTGGTTGTGTATACATAGGACTGAAGCAGAAACATAGGATCAATGTTTCAGTTGGATCTTTCCCCAACTATTTTAGCCGTGGAAGACTCTAAACAAGGATCTGTAATGAAGATTTTTTTTTCCCGTCATTGCCATTGCTGTTTATCTTATTTGCTTTTTAAGAGTTGGATTAATTCCTCTCCAGAGGAGCTTTCGAAAATGTGTCTGACAAAATTTCACACATAAATTTGCTAAATATTTCTCCTTTGAAAAACTGCATTTGTGTAGTAACTTAAATTTTCTGGAAGTAGATGTCAGCCACTAAGATGCTATATTTTTAGGTATTCTAGTGAGGGAGGACAGAGTTCATGATATAAGTTGAAAAAGTAGGCCCAAATTATATACCATGTGGTGCAACTGTATTACTTTTTCACATTTATGAACACATATCATGTTGGTGTCTTTTCCTAGTTTGTAAATGTTATCATTGGTTCATCCTGGTTGTTAGGTTTATGAATGATTTTAACTTTTATATAGATTTCTACATTTAGTAGGTTTTCCATACTGTGTGTCTACAACAATAACAGCAACAAAAACTCTCTAAAGTGCTGCTGGTGAATCTTTTTAAAGGGTCGAGCAATATTTTCTAGATTATTGCAGAGATTTCATCATATGTTTGAATATCTTAATTTTACAGATTAAACGAAGGCTGTAAGGTTTAATCTTTTGCTTGAAATCATGACATTTAGGGCCCAAATCTGCAATTTAATGCAGCTATGAAAACAACTTTGAGATTAATTTAATTTGGTCATTTTTGTGGGATATGGAGTACTGCTGCCTATCACTGTATTAACAAATAGTGGATGATTTGTAAATATTTTAGTTATTTTGTATAAACTAAAATTGAGGGTTTTTTTTTTTTAGCTTTACTGTAAATCAGTAGTTTACACAGATTGTTAAAACAGATAAGATTGAGAGGCCTTACTGGAACTGTGAGAGGAGACATCAAGCCATCCTTTTCCTCAGAGATTTTTAAAATCTGTTTTTAACTAGTTTTTAGTTTTATATCTTGAAAATGACATGGAATCAACAGTTTCTTAGTCTAATATAAAATGCAGTGACACATTTCATGTCATACTTCCTGTCTTAGAAATTGATTGTAATTAAAATTGCTAGTGAAAGTGAGAAAAAAGAAAAAGTTTAGGGGAAGATAAATGAGAAGCAAAACTTGCTTCTCAATGAGGAGTCTATAGAATTAGAGTGGCCGCCACTAGGATGAAATCCTAATTAAGTACGTGACAAAGAATTAAAATAAAGACAAGCAGTGCTTTAAAAAGATAAAAAGAAAACAAAATGAATACAGAGTTGAAAGGAAAATGTATTTGAAAAAGCAACTGTGCAATGGACAGAAAGGAGAAAACAATGATTGCTCTGTCATGGTGAAAGCCAATTGCAAAACTAAGCTATTCTTGGATTTTTCTTTTGAGGGGAAAGCAAGAGGTATCAAAGAATATAAGTAGATTATTAAAATAAATTTGGATACAAAGAAGTATGTTGTAAATGAAAGCTATAATCCATGATTCATCTAAAATGTATAAGCGGTTTACACAAGACTTTCAGATTGTGGAGGACCAAATACCAGTTTATATTCAGTAATTGTTTTTGTGAAGATACTTACCAGGAAACAGAATGTGAAAAATAGGTGTGATTTTCTGAAGAACATTTTTCAGATTTTGAAAGTTGTTGGATAAATTCCCCTTTATGTCAGCTAGGAACTACACCTTAACCTCTATATCTTGGCTTAAGCTCTGGAAAATTTGACAGGTGAGTTGGGTAGAATATTTCCTAAGGGACTTTGAAGTGCTTTTTCATTGTATAAAAATGAAATGCATATTTCAGTTCAAAAGTGTAGTGACTCTTTCTTATAGTTTTCATATTAAAATATGTATGTTCTCATCTTGGTAATTTTTATTTACATAATGGCAAATAGGGGTAACAGTAGAAATTCAGCCTTTTTATTGCTTCCTGATCTGATCCTCCTATATTTGTGAACTCAGTATATTGAGGTACTTTTTTTTTTTTTGCTGGCTTTATAGTTACTTATCATACTGATCAACCAAGTAAAGATATTTCTAAGCAGAGTTAACAAACAGTAACGTTGTTTGTTCAACTTTTGACATATATAGGTTTCCTTTTCTAATAAGCATTTTAAAAAAACATACATTTAGAAACAGAATCAACTGACTTTTGAGTTTCCTTTGGTTTCTCTGTTATGAAGGTGCAGAAAAACTCCTAGGTAGCTGGATAAAAGAGCAGTTGCAGAAAGAAGGAAGAGGAGTCAGAGATAAGAATATAAAATCCTCAGTTTGCATAATTAACCTGGGTGATAGAAAATTTGATTTATCATCTTTGAGTTTTGACTGTCATTTCCCATGCCTTGGTAATGGTTTTCTATATAAAAATAAAATCATGAAACAGTAGGCATGATTCTAAAATAACCACAATGTAACATGAATATTTCCATGAGTTGCTTGTTCTAAGCTAGCAGTGCTTAATACTGTTAAGGGTTAATTGCTCTGTCATGTCCGACTCTTTGTCGGACATGGCCAGGTGGACTGTGGCCAGGCTCCTATGTCCATGGAATTCTCCAGGCAAGAGTACTGGAGTGGGTAGTCATTATAGGCAGATTCTTTACCTTCAGAGCCTGTTAAAGCTATGTCAATTAAATGAACAAACTTGAGCTTCCTTGTAATGAAACTTTTTAGTTTCTTGGTTGACCATCATGTTCACATATTCTAATTTGGCTAAAATAGTTACAGTTCTAAGTTTTTAGAACTTAAGATCTCAACATATTTTCAAATTAAATTAAGAATGTGATTATTAAAGATATTCTTTTTCTCTAAGGAGAAAATGTGGTTCCATTAAATTTATTGTAACAACAAACAAATCTTTCCCTGTATAATTAAGTTTTCCATCTTATTTGTTTTTTTTCTGCTGGAGATGGTGGTTTTTCCATCTTGCCTGCACATGCGAATCACCTGAGTTTAAAAAAGAGCAAGGAAACAAAAATCCCCAAATCTGGGCTGTACATCCAGATTCTAATTTTAGTGATCTCAGGTGGGGCCCTAGCATCAGTAACTGTAAAATCAGAAATTGTAAATGTTCCCTGGTGATTTAATATCTAGCCAGAGTTGATAACCTTGTGCCAGGCACTTATTTGTAATGGATATTTATAGTATGACACTGGCCGTCTGATTTTTCTGGACATCGTATTTCACTGCATCCTGAACTTTCATGCAGTATGGATTGAAATTCCTTGCCTTACCCTTTCTTACAGTTTGGACTTTGACATACAAACTGATGAGTACTTTAAACAACCCTACCGCAGGGTGCTGTAATAGGCCTGAATGTGGTCTGGAGATTTGTCTGAGTCCTAGTCCCTAGCATCTGTAAATCTTACCTTATATGGAAAAGAAGTATTTTGTAAATTTGATTAAGATCTTAAGATGAGGAAAGAAGAGGGAAATTCGCCAGACACACTGAGGAGACAATGTGAAGATGAAGGCAAGGGTAGGAGTGGTGGGGCCACAGGTCAGGGAATGCCTGCAACCACCAGAAGATGGGAGAGGCGAGGAACAGCCTCTCCCGTGCTATCCGGAGAGAGTGCAACCTGAGTGATGCCTAATTTATTCTCAGAGGAACTGCTTCTGGAATTCTGGCCTCTAGAACTGTGAGAGTTTAAATGAGTGAAGTGAGTGAGTGAGTGAGTGGAAGTTGCTCAGTCGTGTCCGACTCTCTACGACCCTGTAGACTACACAGTCCGTGGAATTCTCCAGGTCAGAATACGGGAGTGGGTAGCCTTTCCCTTCTCCAAGGGATCTTCCCAACCCAGGGATCGAACCCAGGTCTCCCGCATAGCAGGCGGATTCTTTACCAACTGAGCTATCAGGAAGCCCCAGAGATTAAATGTGTGTTGTTTTAAGCCACCAAGTTTGTGGTTAGTTGTTACAGCAGTTGGCAGGGGAAACTAGCATAGCTGCTTTCCATAGAGCAGTTGGGTTTTGGTGGCCTGCCTCTCTACACAGCAGTATATATTTGTGTAATCCATTAAATCCTTAATTGCATTACCCCATTTTATAAAAATAAGTTGAAATCACAGAAAGGTTTGTGTGTTTGTGAACACATAAGTGTTTATGTTTGTATATACACATACACAGTAGTGTAGCCTAAGATGGAAATCATTAGGATGGGTCTTTAACCTCAATTAGATGCTCATTAGATTTAAGCTGTGTTTAATGATGAAGTAAAAGAACACAATTAATGAACATGTACTGAAAGCTGAAACTGGTTGAAGATTATTTCTAAAAATGTGAGTGATAATTAGGGATTTTAATAAACTTCTATTGCACTGGGAATAGATCATTTCTTATAACATTTACTCTGCTTCTTTGATTCTAAGGTGTATCACTTGTCTCTTTTATCAAATTCAGATCTGACCATGTGTTCCTTTACAGATGTGTTCATTTATTGTCTTTTTTCCTCACCCAAAGATGTTCCAAAATGATGTCATTCTGAATTAAAGGTGTTGTAGAATTGTGACACTTCAACAGGTCTGTTGTTGGACTTTTCAGATTCAACGCTTGGATATTCAGTTTGAGCACATTTTCTGAAATGCATTATGTTAGAAGGCGAGCAGTACCTATACGAAGTTCTGAAACTTGCAGTGTTCTAATCTAATTACTGTTTTTCAAGAGCTACAATGGTGGAAACTA
Organism: Nanger dama; assembly: GCA_917880005.1. Classification (NCBI taxonomy): domain Eukaryota; kingdom Metazoa; phylum Chordata; class Mammalia; order Artiodactyla; family Bovidae; genus Nanger; species Nanger dama. The sequence goes on from CAKJTW010000017.1 coordinate 738,928, forward strand.
AATCTTACAATAACTTTGGTTGTCGAGATGTAGGATCTTTAGTGAAAAAGTCATAGACTTTAGAAGTAGGTAGACCTTTTTCATGTGTATATATCGTATTTGTATTAAATAGATGACAAACTTCTGCTCAAGCAGTTGTATCTAGAATATGGAAAGGACTCGGCCAAATCAAAATACAGAAAAGGCAGCCAACCCAGTAGTAAAAGTGGATAGAAGACCTCAACTATCATTCCAGTGAGTGTCCAGTATGCACAACAAACATATGAATGTTGCCTAATCTCATTAGTCCTTAGGGAAGTGCAAATTAAACCACCATGTAATTCCTCTACACGTTCAGCAGAATGGCTAAAATTAAGAAAGACAATAAAGTGCTGACAGGTATGTAGGACAATTAAAACTCAAACTCTGCTTGTAGGAATGTAAACTGGTGCAAGCACTTTGGAAAACTGTCAGTAAAGTTAAACATAGACGTATTCAATGATCCAGATATTCTACTTCTAGGAATGTGTGTATGTATGTGTGTGTACATGTACAAGACATGCACAAGGATATTCATAGCAGAACTACTTGTAATAACTTAAAACTGTCCATCAACTTTAGAATGGGTACATACATTGTTGAATGTTTCTACACTGGAAAAATATAATTTTGTACATTAGAGCAATGAACCAACTACTGCTATGCTCAACAGTATGAATACATTTCACAGACATAACATTTGTTTAAGAGGCCAGACACAAAAGAATATGTATTCCACAGTTCCGTTGTTAGAAAGTTCAAAAAGAATCATGCTCCAGTACTTTGGTGACCTGAAGCGAAGAGCCAACTCATTGGAAAAGACCCTGATGCTGGGAAATACTGAGGGCAAGAGGAGAAGAGGAGGCCAAAGGATAAGATGGTTGAATGGCATCACTGACTCAATGCACATGGGTCTGAGCAAACTGCGGGAGATAGTGACGGACAGGGAAGCCTGTGAGCTGCAGTCCAAGGGGTCACAAAGAGTGAGAGATGACTGAGCGACTGAAAAGCCACCACCTTTGGATAGACAGGTTGAGTTTGGAGGAGCAGACTTCTGAGAAGCTTATAATGTATTTCTTGAACTGGGTAGTGGTTATTCTGGATTGTTGATTTGCTGAGAAGTATATCAAGCTGTATTCTTAGGATCTGCTTCATTTTTCTGTATGCATGTGTACTAAACTTCAATAAGTTTACTTTACAAAAAGTTAATCATCGTCAGCAAAGTGCTTGGCAGTTCATGGGTGCCTAAATGAATGAATGAAGTCGCTTAGTCGTGTCCGACTCTTTGTGACCCCATGGACTGTAGCCTATCAGGCTCCTCTGTCCATGGGATTTTCCAGGCAAGAGTGCTGGAGTGGATTGCCATTTCCTTCTCCAGGAGATCTTCCCGACCCAGGAACTGAACCCGGGTCTCCCACATTGTAGGCAGATGCTTTACCGTCTGAGCCACCAGGGAAGCCTTGATTCTTATATTTTTAGTACCTTATGAAAATTTTCACACGAGATATTCTACTGCTATCTAATCTTAAACATGTATATTTTCTCTACAGCAACCCTACCCATTCTCCATTCCCTCCAACCTTGTTGACCTCCACATTTTCCTTAGCCATGGTCAGAATTGCAAAAGATATTTCTTATTTGGTCTCAGTACAAATACCCTTGCCATGATTTTTAATAAATGCCTTCAAAGAATGTCACAACATGTAAATTTAGACGGTCAGACTTCAAGCTAAACTGCTATGGGTCTTGTGAGACCAGTTATGAGTAATAGTTTGATGAAAGGTATTAAAAGCCTGAACTGACACATTAAAAGAGCTAAAAAAAATTGTACAGCAAAGACGTTGTATCCCAAACCTATTAAACAGAGAAGCATGTGTGCCCAGTGACCTTGAGATTGACTAGACCTGCATTTGAGAGTTGACAAGGAATGGTTTACAAATGAATGAAATAAGAAGCATGTGTAGTGGGGATACTGTTACATTTGATAGAAGGAACAAAAATAAGAGCTTTAAATATCATTTAAAAACCTTGGCCCTTAAAAAAAAAAAAAAGACTCAAAAACTGATTTTTGTCTTCCTGTTGCTAGAACTTATTTATGTTAAGAACCAAGCGCTTTTTCCACTGCTCCTTTTTGTCTGGTCCTGCTCCTTGAGTTCTTCAGTTTCTCGTTCATGCCCTCTTCCCTGTCCTCTGTGTCTTCACCCTGTGCTTCCCCTCCCCCCATGCCCCTTCCTAGAGAGTAGGTGGTCTTCCAGACTGTTGAGGCTGCCTTGGCTCCCACACAGGGGTCTTTCATTTGTTGTGTTCCTTTGGAAGGAAGAGTCTTAATTTCTTGTCTCCCTTTGGGATACATCTAAAAAACTAAGCAGGGATGGGGGGCTGTGTAGTTTGGGAAGCATCAGTGACCGTCTGGAGCCTCACTCCCAGGTTGGCTGCGTTCGTCTGAATGGGAGGGGAAGCATGCACATGGGTGGTAATCATTCCTGGGGCCATTGATAAAGCTTGTGGTGGACCATTCATGACAGCTACCGACCCTGCACCCCAGTCATGTTCTTCAGTATTTTTATTTTAAAATGTTCTTTCTAGTTAGTCAGTCATTCTGTTCTCTGCTTTAGAAAATTAGGAAGAAAATTTTTATTTTAGGTAGTAAATTTCATCTGGCAGAAATATTTTATCATGCCATTGTACTGTGAGATAGTTTCATAGATGTTTTCATGGAGATTGTCATGTAAGACCCAGGATAAGGATACTATTAATTCTGGTCTTGATACAAATAGTATTTTAAGAGACAGAATACTTATTTTCTATTTATTTTAGTTTTCTTCCTTATGCTTACACATGCTGAGCAGGAACTCCCTGGATGTTTGAAACAAGAGGGAATAAATGTTACATATGACTTTGAAATTTGATATAAGACAAACAGAGCCACCTTTAAGTATAACTCCATTAGTGGGCAATAATTCCATCTTCTAAAGAGTAATGACTTTAGTACTGGGATCCAGAAAGAGTCTATCAATATTTCAGAGAGGTGAAGCTAATTTTAAAATGTCCCATTGTTTTCCTCCAAATAACGTTTAAGCATTAATAATCCAGTTTATCTACTTCTAAGTACAGTCAGTTCAGTCTCTCAGTCGTATCCGAGTCTTTGCGACCCCATGGACTGCAGCACACCAGGCCTCCCTGTCCATCACCAACTCCCGGAATTTACTCAGACTCGTGTCCATTGAGTTGGTGATGCCATCCAACCATCTCATCCTCTGTCGTCCCCTTCTCTTCCCGCCGTCAGTCTTTCCCAGCATCAGGGTCTTTTCCAATGAGTCAGTTCTTCGCCTAAGTATCAGGTGGCTGGAGTTTTCAGCTTCGGTATCAGTCCTTCCAATGAATATTCAGAACTGATTTCCTTTAGAATGGACTGATTGGATCTCCTTGCAGTCCAAGGAACTCTCAAGAGTCTTCTCATTTACCACAGTTCAAAAGCATCAATTCTTTGGTGCTCAGCTTTCTTTATGGTCCAGCTCTCACATCCATACATGACTACTGGAAAAACCATAGCCTTGACTAGATGGACCTTTGCAAAGTAACGTCTCTGCTTTTTAATATGCTGTCTAGGTTGGTTATAACTTTCCTTCCAAGGACTCTGTTAATTTCATGGCTGCAGTCACCATCTACAGTGATTTTGGAGCCCCAAAAATAAAGTCTGTCACTCTTTCCACTGTTTCCCCATCTATTTGCCATGACGTGATGGACCAGATACCATGATCTTAGTTTTCTGAATGTTGAGCTTTAAGCCAACTTTTTCACTCTCCTCTTTCCCTTTCATCAGGAGGTCCTTTAGTTCTTCTTTATTGTGCTTCTTCCAGCCCAGCATTTCTCATGATGTCCTCTGCATAGAAGTTAAATAAGCAGGGTGACAATATACAGCCTTGACGTACTCCTTTCCCGATTTGGAACCAGTCTGTTGTTCCATATCCAATTCTAATGGTTGCTTCCTGACCTGCATATAGGTTTCTCAAGAGGCAGGTCAGGTGGTCTAGTATTCCCATCTCTTGAAGAATTTTCCACGGTTTGTTTCGATCCACATGGTCAGAGGCTTCAGCCTAGTCAGTAAAGCAGAAGTAGAGTACAGGTCTAAGAGCAGTAAGTACAGTACAGGATTACTTTAATTTTTGAACTAATGCTTTCTTTGGTGGCTTTCAAAGCTGAAAGAGGTGACTTTGGTGGTCTTATTTGAAGTGTGAATTATCAAAAGGATTTCTGTGTAAAGCTTGTTCCTCTATCTACTTCAGTGGTAATTTAAAAAACATTAATAATTTGGTGATAACAAGAGGGTCTTTGTTTCTCCCTAAATTGTTTTTGTATCAATTGATTCTGGGTTCTAGGAATTAATTGTGCTTTACATTTTTACATTTAGTTTATGAGGAAATGCCTCACAATATGTTTTCAAGAATATTAAGAAACTTGTGACAATTAAAGGATAAGTTCCCTTTACTATCAAATGATGTCTTTTTCTCTTCAGTTCGTATGCATTCATTTTTTACATCTCCTGTCTTAGATTGCCGTTGATCTTGAATACCAGGCTGCATTGGATAAATAGAATGAGCATATTATGGCTATTTTTCTAGCAATTAATGAGTTCTAGCTGGTCTTAATTGCTTATGGCATCATGGACAATAAGAGATTTCTCTTCATTAAGTCCAGGATTCAGTTCTGATTTAAAGAACAGAAAGCACTGTCATCTTTTCATACGGTGTTTGAGAACACATTTTCCTACTAGTTTCTGCCTATCTAGAGCATGTACACTTAAAATGATTTGCAGTTTAAATGTTCCTTTTATGGTAGAGTCACAGTAATATGGTTTTGAACCAAGAGTCTCTGTAGAGACTTGGATTTGTGTTACAATTAGATACTCTTCTCCTGTCAATCTTTTGTTAAATGTTAACTCATTTGAGACCCATTGTCTCCTTTTACACACACACCCACAAACACCCACCACTGCTCCTATGGCTTTCTGTGGAGTTGTTGTACTGTGGCCGTGGGTCAGCATTCTCTCTTAACGTTTTGCCAGTTTCAGATGTGCCTTAAATTCTCCTGTCCCTGTGCCTTTGAGACATTCTCTCTCCTTCTCCAGCTGTCCAGTCTTCATTCCAGACTAGATCAACAATCACCTCTAGGAAACGGTCTGTTCTGTCTACTAGGTAATCAGTCATCCCTTCTTTCTGAGTACCTAACTCTTCTATGGTTTTACTCTGGTGGTCTTCTCTTTATTCTCTAATTATTTTCTTGTATGAGTCTTTACATGATTCTCCAATTATTTTCATGCCTTTCTATTTTACTAGATTTATGTTACATGAAAGAAATTGGAATTCCGAGCACTTGGAATGGGACTAGATTGGTACAAACTAAACTTAAAATAAGTACTTTTAAACTGATAATTGATAAGTTTTGTGAGTCAATATATGATTGTAGCTCAGCTTATTCCATTTGAGGCAATGAATTCTGTGAGTTCAACCATATGTATCATGAGTTGTGTATGTATGTCAGTCAGTCAGTTCAGTCACTCAGTCGTGTCCAATTCTTTGCAACCCCATGGACTGCAGCACGCCAGGCATCCCTGTCCATCACCAGCTCCCAGAACTTACTTAAACTCATGTCCATCAGGTCGATGATGCCATCCAACCATCTCATCCTCTGTCGTCCCCTTCTCTTCCCACCTTCAGTCTTTCCCAGCATCAGGGTTTATCCAGTGAGTCAGTTCTTCACAACAGATCGACAAAGTATTGGAGTTTCACCTTCAGCATCAGTCCTTCCAATGAACACCCAGGACTGATCTCCTTTGGGATGGTTTGGTTGGATCTCCTTGCAGTCCAAAGGACTCTTAAGAGTCTTCTCCAACACCACAATTCAAAAGCATCAATTCTTTAGGGCTCAACTTTGTTTATAGTCCAACTCTCACATCCATACATGATCACTGGAAAAACCATAGCCTTGACTAGACGGACCTTTTTGACAAAGTCATGTCTCTGCTTTTTAATATGCTATCTAGGTTGGTTAGGCTTCCCTGGTGGTTCAGAGGTTAAAGTGGCCACCTCCAATGTGGGAAACCCAGGTTCGATCCCTGGGTGGGGAAGATCCCCTGGAGAAAGAAATGGCAAACCAAACCAATATTCTTGCCTGGAGAATCCCGTGGATGGCGGAGCTTGGTAGGCTACAGTCCACAGGATCGCGAAGAGTCGGACACGACTGAGTGACTTCACAATTACACTTTCACTTTTGGTTGGTCATAACTTTTCTTCCAAGGAGTAAGCGTTTTTTTAATTTTATGGCTGCAGTCACCATCTGCAGTGATTTTGGAGCCCAAGAAAATAAAGTCTCTCTCACTTCCATTGTTTCCCCATCTATTTACCATGATGTGATGGGACCAGGTGCCATGATCTTAGTTTTCTGAATGTTGAGTTTTAAGCCAACTTTTTCATTCTCCTGTTTCATTTTCATCAAGAGGCTCTTTAGTTCTTTGCCTTCTGCCATAAGTGTGATATCATCTTCATGTCTGAGGTTATTGATATTTCTCCCGGCAATCTTGATTCCAGCTTGTGTTTTTTCCAGCCCAGCATTTCTCATGATGTACTCTGCATATAAGTTAAATAAGCAGGGTGACAACATACAGCCTTGATGTACACTTTCCTGATTTGGAACCAGTCTGTTGTTTCATGTCCAGTTCTAACTGTTGCTTCTTGACCTGCATTCAGATTTCTCAGGAGGCAGGTAATGTGGTCTGGTATTCCCTTCTCTTAAATTTTCTGCAGTTTGTTGTGATCCACATATTCAAAGGCTTTGGCATAGTCAATAAAGCAGAAATAGATGTTTCTCTGGAACTCTCTTGCTTTTTCCATGATCCAATGGATATTGGCAATTTGATCTCTGGTTCCTCTGCCTTTTCTAAATCCAGCTTGAACATCTGGAAGTTCATGGTTCACATACTGTTGAAGCCTGGCTTGGAGAATTTTGAGCATTACTTTGCTAGTGTGTGCTGCTGCTACCGCTAAGTCACTTCAGTCGTGTCCGACTCTGCGTGACCCCATAGATGGCAGCCCTCCAGGCTCTACCGTCCCTGAGATTCTCCAGGCAAGAACCCTGGAGTGTGAGATGAGTGCAATTATGCAGTAGTTCTTTGGCATTGCTTTTCTTTGGGATTGGAATGAATGTATGTATGTACATGTGTGAAAAAAATATCTGCCATATAATCAAGTAAACCAATATGGTTTAATAAAATGACTTGCTCCAATGCAGGAAGTGTTTGTACAACTGAAAATTATAAGACATATATTTAATAAACTTTTAATTTTGAAATGAAGTTTTCAGAAGAATTGCAAATACAGTACAAAAAATTCTTGTGTAGCTATTACCCACTTTCCCTGTTGTTAAGGTTTTACATTACCATGATGTAATGTACATTACGTTACCATTACATTACCATGATTAGTTTTTTTGTAAAAACCAAGAAACTAATGTTGGTGCATCACTGTTAAATAAACTCCAGACTTTATTCAGACTTCTTTAGTTTTTATACTAATATCCTTTTTGTGTTTCAAATCCAGTCTAGATACCACATTAGAAGTGTTTGGAGAACTGTTAGAAGTCTTAATTAAAATACTTACATAAATTTCTTCTGTTTAATAAGTATTTCTATCAGTTTTCCTTATTATTATTTTTTTTTAGTTTTGGAAGACTAATTTTTATTTCTCTTTTTTCATCCTTAATTTTGATTCTTTGTAACATTTACATATCTCAATTCACCGATTTAATTTTTTAAAAGCATTGTTTTTTCTTTTATCTTTGTCATGAAGGAAGATCTTTGTCTTGTAGGAAGATTGAACTCACTGTGAGTTAACTGAACCATTAAGTTTTAAAAAAGTATTACAGGACCAGCAAAATGAAAATAGTCCTTGCCCCTTTTAAATTCAAAATAGTGATCCATCTTAACCTTTATTGAGAATTGTTAGCTTTTTTAATCCTGTGATTTTAGTGAATTTTCCCCTATTCCTACCTTCTTTTTTATGTCCTATAAAATTTTATAATGTTCTCTATAATTATTTTGTGGTTTTTGTCAGGTTTATAGCTAGTAATTTTTTGCTGATGGTGTAGTTGGTTTATTTTTTTCTGGTGTGCTTTCCACAGCTTTTATTTTGAGATAATTTTAGACTCAATGAAGATTTGCAAAAATAGGAAAAAGAATTTCTGTCCGTGCTTCACCTAGCTCCTTTTATGTTAACATTTTAAATAAACATAAAACAGTTGTGGTACAATATAGAATTTATTTTAACTCTATTGATTCTGCTAGCATTCTTTTTTTTTCTGTTGCAGAATCCAGTCTCACATCCCACATCACACTTAGTTGTCAGGTTTCTTTGGTTTCCAGTCTGTGACAGTGCTGAGGCTTTCCTTGTCTTTCTTGACCTCAATAGTTGAAGAGTCCTGGCCAGGTGGTTTGTGGACTATCCCTGAATTTGGGGTTCATCTGATGTTTTCTCATGATTAGACTGTGGTTATGTGGTGCTGGGAAGAATAGCACAGCCTTGCTGAGCCCTTCTCAGTGCATCATCTCAGGGGCTGCATGTTGTTAATATTTGTTACTTTGTTCCCTTTGTTTAAGTGGTATCTACCAGGATACTCCACTGTAAAGTTACTATTTTTCTCTTTGTGATTATTAAACATTTTGGGAAAGATGCTTTTGAGACTTCATGATATTTTGTTTCTGCCTAAACTTTTGCCCACCTGTTTTGGCATTCATCCATGAATTTTCCTGCAGCAGTTCTAAATAAGTTTTACTTATTTCTTCTCATTTATTAACTGGAATTCTCCCAGAAAGAAAATTTATCACTTCTCCCTGATTGTTTGTTTATATCAGTATGTCACATGGATATTTTTTTCCATGTTACTATTGTGTATTTTGTTATTTAAGTTGCCCCAACTTTGGCCAGTGGGAACTCCTACAGGTTGCTTCCTGGGGCTTTAAGATGTGTTTCCATTCCCACCCCCAGAACCGCCCTGTTTTCAAATTTTCTGACTCCATGAGACTATCCAAGTGCATCTTATATTTTCATATTCCCAGCCCTGGGTTCAACCAGTTTTTCAGAGAGCCTTGGTTTCTTTTCTTGGGGACTAGTGTTTAGATCGGGGCACCTTTTGTGATCATTGCTACTGAGTGCCATTTCTTCTTGTTCCTCTCAGTGGATAGTGCTATGATTTAAGTGTGTGAGATTCTATTTTGATGTTGTTTGTATTGCCCTCTACTATTAGTCCACTAAAAAAATCCTGGTATAGACTTTAGCACCATTTTATGTCTCTAAGGTTATATGTTCAGAATTCTAATGACACTGATATTCAATAAGCATTATGAAACGTTAGACTTTGAACACTTTAAAGTCTGAAAAAAAACCCTATATTACCACGTGGGCAGTAAGTACATGTTCATTAACAAATTGAATTAAACTAGTTTAAAAAAATAGAGATACCATATTAAGTATAATTATTTCTTATAGTTAATAAAGTGGAACATATATCCTTAAACTGGCTAGCAATTTCCAGCAAATTACTGAAAATTTAGTAGGTACTTAAAATGTGTGAGTCATGTTTATTAAAACACATTTTCAATTATCTCATGAGAGTGTAAAAATAATATACTTAGGAAAGATTTTACCTTTTAGTCTTCTATTGAACCTGCTAAGATATTTGGAAACATGAAATATGTTGCCTATTCAAAATTACCACATAATCTTTTTACATCATTGCAACTATTGGTACCCTTTTAGGAGAAAAATAGATTTTTTTTTTTTAGTTCAAGTGTATCTGGAAATCATACTACACACTCTGTAGGTGACAGAGCATTATAATACATTTTGACAAAAGAGAAATAGATGTTTCTGCTCAGCATCACAAATAAAGTTTTATGTAGTATATGTCTTTTGGCATGACAATTATTTAATAAAATAACATTCCGTAGACACAGAAAGTGAGGAACAGCAGGGGGACCTGATAGGTAATGAAAGTTTTGGAGATAAGCCAAAGAATGAGAACAGTAAGACTGCTGAAGTTCTCTGATTAACTGTAATTTAAAGTATTTGGCTGTGTATGTATTTAGAATTTTATGCTTTTCTATTTATTTTTGTAAGAGTACCTATCAGATTGGACTGTGATTTTTAAAAAAATTTACAACGTTAACTAGACTTATTGTGATCATTTTGCAGTATTTGCAGACACTGAATCATAATGTTATATGTCAATTCTACATCAGTTGTTTAAAGTTGCTATAGCTTTTCAGTACACATATATAAAGCCTCATTGTGATCAGAAGAGCCACTGGTGTTAACATTGTTTCCAGGCTTTTATGATGGAGCTGCTTCCTCCTTCACGTGCATCACAGGTGGGGTTGGGGGAGTCTTGTAGGAGTCAGGTGAGCACACCTGAAGCAGGGCTAATGTTCAGTGTTCACAGCTGAAAGACCTGGAGCTGGGTCTGGGGTTTGTGGCTATCATCTTCTGGATGCCTTTCTTAGTGACTTTGCTTTCATTTTGTATTTCTTTGTCATTATGCATTATATTCCCGTGGTACATAATATAACACATCTAGTGACATTTGCTTGTGCATCATTTGTTGCGTGAAAACCTTCACAGAATCCATGCTGTTCTGATGCAGAATGTACATCATTATTTTTCAGACATAAGCTTGATCACAAAACATTTCTATCAGGGAATCTGTGCATGAACTTGTTGTTTGGGGCGCAAGCCTTTTGAAATGGTATAGAAATTTTTTACGTGTGAAAAAATGTTTTTGCACATGTGTTTTTGAGTGGATTGTCTGAGGTTACATCAGGGTCTCAGAAACAGTTCAGAATGACTGCGGTCTCAGGGCTCACTGAGGCACAACTGTACGTAGGGCCATCAAACTGAAATCCCTGTGAATGGCATTATGACTCAGCACCAGATACAGTAGCTTGTTCCCTAGCAAATCATGCCACACCCTCTCTCATGTCTTCCCTCTACTTTGCTTGGGGTTTGGGGTTAGGGGGCTGACAATCTTTTCTACTACTGGGCTTCTACAACTTCTGTTTTCTCTCTGGTGCCCCCTATAGAGGGGAACACCTCTCTGCAGCCTCTTCTGTATTGTATACCACTTAGTATGTAAGGATTTAGATAGTCAAAGAGTCAAACTATGCCAGGCGGCTATAACAAAAAGACCTAAGAATACAGTGGCTTCAATAGCAAAGATGTTTTTCTCATTTATGTAAGCCTTGATAGGCATGATCCAGGTTGAGGGACCTGTATTTATTCAGAGATCCAGATTCCTTTCAAGTCTCTTTGTCCCCATCCCATGACACATTGTTGTCATTTGTGTGACTGAAGTCCTGTGGCTACCAGGTCCAGGTTTTCTGGGAACAGGACAGAAGGAGAAACATATTTGATGGTTTAAAGCCTAAGATGTCTAACATCATATATCACTTTTCACCTTCTATTAGTAAGAGCTGTTTGTACAACCACTCTACTGCAAAGGAAGCCGGGAAATACTATTGGGAAGCACGGAAGAGGGAGGAGCAGGTTTTGGTGGAAATCTGGGGAATCTCTGCCATATTCTGCGTGGTATTCTCCAGCTAGTTTGTAAATTCGCTGAAGTCAGGGCCTTCCATGCTGTTCTTCATATGGTGTCTTATGTATAGTAGATGTTAGATCATCTGTGTTTATTGAATTGTCCCATACAGTGGAGTATGGATTTATACATTTAAGTAAAGTCATTTTTACAGCTGGTGATGCAAAAAAAGGCAAGTACCATAAACAACAGGCGTTCCAGCCAAAAGGCAGGCTCTGCAAAATGTATCCTTAGTATGGGGAGGGATTGGTCATGTATTTTGCTTTGTCAGTGAGGTTAGAGGCAGTTCTAGTGATTGCCATAGCTATTTTAGTAACCTCAGTTACTGACTTCTAAGAACAGAGTTTCTTGAAAAAAATTAGCGACATTAAAAAAAACCCCAAATAACAAATGAAATTTACTTAATGATGTCGTTACATGTTATGCCACTGCTGCTGCTAAGTCGCTTCAGTCGTGTCCGACTCTGTGCGACCCCAGAGATGGCAGCCCACCAGGCTCTGCCATCCCTGGGATTCTCCAGGCAAGAACACTGGAGTGGGTTGTCATTTCCTTCTCCAATGTATGAAAGTGAAAAGTGAAAGAAGTAGCTCAGTCGTGTCCGACTCTTAGCGACCCCATGGACTGCAGCCTACCAGGCTCTTGCGTCCATGGGATTTTCCAGGCAGGAGTGCTGGAGTGGGGGTGCCATTGCCTACTACTGAAATAGTATTACTGCTGTTAAACTTTGCAGACCTGCAGGATAAAAGCACCTACAGATATTGATGATGTTTTCACACAGGTAGTTTGACGCAGTGGTTCTGAAACTTTAGTGGTTATCAGAATCAGAACAAACTGGAAAGCTGGGTGAAAAATGAACTGGTTTCCTCCCCTGAAGTTTCTGATTCATGTTTTAGGGTGAGGTCTGATCATTTTTGCATTTCCAGTAAGTTCCAAGGTGGTATTAATGCTGCTAGTCTTGAGGTCACAATTTGATAACTGTTGGTTAAAGGTAAGGAGGACCTATCAAAATGGGTAAGTGTCCAGTATTACCAATTCATGCTGGTATGCTGTTGCCATATGAAATTAAGAAAGATCTATTTTGGAATGAAAGCATGTTTGTTAATGGAATTTCATACCAGCCGCCAGATGGGGAGGGATCTATTGTTCCACAATCCCTAAAACTACACCATTGTAGCCTTTCTTGGAGGCATATCAAGAATGAGCATTTTAGTAGCTTTTATTGAAGGAAGACTTTTGAAGACTTGCTCTTGAACTGCTTAGGTAGCAAAGGGTAGGCAAGGGTGTGCATCTCATCATTGGTTCAGTCTTGGAAACCTTTTTCTCCGCTAAAGACAGCTAGGCTATCTGCCTTTCTGAGCCAGAGAAGGCAGATGGGTTTCTCGCTTTTCTGTTCGGAGACTGGAATTCTCAGCTCCATATCAGTGAACACATGATTGATTATTAATGTCTGCTGTGACTACTCTTGCCATCCGCTACCCCCAACCTCAGCAGCAGGTACCTGTCTTCTCACTTTTGCTTTTCCTTCCCTTCAGTGACAGAGTAATGTGTGTGTATGTGTGAGCACCTGTGGTACCTATACATCTATAAATGATATGTTTAATGATGTTTCATAGCTTAACTTTTTCTACTTCTCTTATTTTTACTTCTGGTAGCAGTTTGGGACAAGGAGAGATGAGATAGAATATTGTAAAGTATTTAACATAGAACTCATTATATTATACTTTGATTGTCTTGGTAGATTTCTTTTTCCTATTTGAAAGAATATATGGAATATTGATTATTTTTAATTGCACATTTATATGTATTCTTTCTAATATTGGGCACAATCAGTCTCTTTTCATCTTATTTTCTCTTGAAAATTTTTAAAATTATAAAATGTAATACATTTAATTTTCATAAGTCAGTCACTCCAGAAATGAATAAATATCCCTGCATACACATGTGCAAATAAACACAATCAGCCCCACCAGTATCAACTTTTGTGATGACCAGTATTAACATTATGGTATATTTCTCCCACATCTTTCTCATATGGCTAATAAAATAGACATGTAAAAACTTAAATAGATAATGCCATTTACATGATTCTCCAACTTGAACTTTTCAGTTCAACATACATGTACCTTGGACATATTTCAAGATCAACAGATGTAGACATAGAATTCATTATTTGTAACGGATAAATAAATTCTCCCTATAGAATTATAGAGAGAATCAACTGTGATTTATTCAGCTTTCGGCTGTTGATAGAAACTGCAATTCCAGCTTTTGTTCTTCTAAACAGTAATGAAGATATCCCTGAATATGTATCTTAAATACTGGTGCTTTAAGTTCAGTTGAATAAATACAAAAAATGGGGTTCCTTAATTGAAGGATGTTTTTGTTGTTGTTTAGTTGCTAAATCATGTCTGACTCTTTTACAACCCCATGGAGTGCAACCTGTCAGGTTCCTTTGTCCGTGGGATTTCCCGGGCAAGCATACTGGAGTGGGTTGCCATTTTCTTCTCCAGGGGATCTTGCTGATCAAGGGATCAAACCCATGTCTCCTACTTGGCAGGTGGATTCTTTACCACTGAGCTACCTAATTTATTTGCATTTTTTCTATTTCTTGATTATCTTTTTTTCTCCTGGGTTCTTTCATTTATCAAATTTTTGGAGTCCTTTAGAGGTATTGACAGATGTGTTGAAAATATTTTTTTTTAGTTTATCACTTGTCTTTTGCCATACAGAAATAGTAAATTCTTATGTAATTCAGCCTATCAGTTCTTTCTTTTATGGTTTTGTGTAGTATTTTTAGGATATATAAAACATTTTCACATTTGATCCTCTCAATATCCCTGAGATAAATAGGGTATAATGTTGATATTCTCATCTTTAGATGAGGACTCCGATTTTCAGAGAAGCCAAGTGCCCTGTCCAGGTTTATAAGTGCTGCCTTTCAGATTCAAAATAACTTCTAAAACTACTGTACCCTGGCCATTGCACTGTGCTCTGATTGATAGTTCTTCTTACAATAACAGTTACTGAAGTCACTTTGCAGAATATAAAACAAAAATCTGTGGTATTAATGAAATAGTTGTAATCTGTTTTAAAGATATACGTGATAGAAGGTATAAGTTATTTTGTTAGTGAAAGATGCATTGGTATATATATAACAAAAACAATTTGAACTGTGGTATAATTAGTTTTGCAGAGGTGAGCTGTTTTTAATATGGTGTATCACTCAGTATTTCAGTTACTTATGCTTAAAAACAAACTCAAACTCAAGTGCAGATAGTTAATGAGTATTTGTCTCGGGAGAAGAAGCAAGGTAGAAAAGAAACAACTCTCCAACAAGGATGTTTTAAATACTCAGACCAGGCACTACTAGAGAGTAATACCCGCTTTTATCTGAAGATAAAGAAGAATTACAAAGAATATAGTAAACATTTCTTCCCACTATATTCATCTGAAATTTGAACCAAGTAAATATACCTTTCAGCACACATTTTAATGAGCATACTGCCCATAGTGAACATACTCAAAAAAATAGATCACACTTAGGGAGCCAGTTATTGTACTACCAGAATGTGAAGGGGCCCCAAGTCTGGACTCTGAAAGGAGAGAATCTGAGGAGCCCAAGTTGACCTGGTGTTCATTTAGATCTTCACAAAATGTTAATTGTGGGCATTGTGCACACTTAGAAAAACACGGTGCCTACCACAACAGGGATCTCTTTTGCATGAAAAGAGCAGAGCCCTACTTCTTTTAATTCCCACTGGCTTATTTTGGCTTGTAATTCCTTGTCATGTCCTCACCACCCTTCTCCAAACACAGAATAACTTGACTTCTAAAATGGAATGATTTACAATGAAATCATGTATTGTGCTCTTTGGTTCCTAGTTCCTTGAGGCCATAGAGAGGATAGATGTATAAATTAGTGATACCATGAAATAGAAATGGTTTGAGTACATAATATTTGGGATTCTTAGCCATATATTTTTTTTTTTTGCAGTAGGGTTGATGGAGTCTTTGTACTTATTTTAGTGAATATGGCAAATATAGTTTGCCATCTGGGTTTAAAACATTTTAAAAACTGTCCTCCTTTTTGTCTAGTTCTTTTTAATTCAAGAGGCTAGTTTCTATAGACTTGAATTGTTTGGAGTCTGACTTTCTAAAGCAGTTTGTGCTTATCTGTCTAATCCTTTCCTATAGCCTGAATCTTTAGCTATGTTTTGTCTTCATTCTTTACCTCTAAGATTTACTTTCAGTTCCTCACTAAAGCTATGACTGGGGTTTTGTGGACTAGAATTTCTTCTCTTTAGGTCTCTAGATCCTGGGAAGATAGTGTTGGCTCAGGGGTGGTGTCCTCCCCTATCTCTTTCTACCATCTGTAAACACTTTCATTCTGCCTTTAGTGGATGGGCCTCTGGAGGATACATGAAGCAGAGTGTTTGTGAAAGGAAACTGATAAGACTGAAGAGATTTTTTTTTTTTTTCCATAAAAGAGCAAGGGTGGAATGTGGGGGAAAGGTACGGGAATAGATCTGTTGTCCTCATTATGCATTTCAAGCATTCTGTGGGTTTTGCATTTACCTTGGATTTTCTGGGGCCAGAGAGGAAAGTTGCAATGTTTTAAATTTAGAGCAGTCTCAGAAGCAATGGTACTGTTTGTGATTCTGGTCAATAGTGGACCCTAAAATATTTTATTGTGATAACACTGAAATAGAACCTCCCTTTTTGTATTAAGCAGCAGGGAATGTAAAATTCTGTATCTTAATTTTCCTTATTTTCACACTTAGTATGCCTGCATCAACCCCTGTGTAAGCTGTTTTCTTTTATTCTTTTTTAATGTGTTATATTTTGACACTTAACCTAGAGGTTAACCAAATGAACTTAACTTCATTTGGATTGATGATATAGTCTTATTGTAACATGCACTTTTTGTTTACATTTTATTTGGTCTTAACATTTAAAATATTGATTTATCTATTATCCTGATTTGACTTGTTTTTTCCATTTTAGAAATAGGCTGCATGAAATTGTGTGATTGATTAATGTTCTTCTAATACTGAGGCTCCGCCTTTGAAGAAGACAGTGAACTTGCTATAGTTAGTAAGCAAAATCTTGCATGCATGGGCAGGAGGAAATTGAGTAATCGTGAGAAATCATATGCTAGCTTTGAACATGGGATTAATTTTGGTTTTGATTACAGTGTTATCCCAGAGGTTTGGGAGGGAAGAATAAGGGTCTGACTTTTAAAGCAGGCTTTAGAAAGGTTATATAAAGTTTGATCATACCATAAATATCTTTTATGATAATACCATTGTCATCTTTAGAAAATGATAAAAGTTTTGACCTTAGGCCCTGGTCACTTAGAGCAGGCAATTTTAGAAAATTAAGAAAAATTTAAGAAAATGTAAGAAGAAATCTCTTGGGTTTTCATCGGATGGTGATATTTTTTTGGTAGGAAGTGGACTGCTCTAGATGCACAGCTAACAGATTATGTGAATTTGTAGATGGTATGTCAGCATGAAAATTTGGAGTTAGATATGGGTGGAAAACTTGACCTGGGTTCCACTTATCCCCTTCTCTCTTAAAAAATCAATTAGCTCTTAAAGTGATGTTTTAAGGAACAGGGTTCTTTGCCAAAAGTAGATTTCATTTTTAAAATTTACCGCTCACTTCAGCACTAAGCCAGGGCCGACCCACTGAAGATTCTAGGAGTGCCTTGGCAACTCTTGCTGTTGCCAGTTGAATAGTAAGTGTTGCTTTGGAACAAAGCGAATTAATTTTGTGTGTTTGAGAAGGATTCATTTTTTAGTGATACCCACTCCCTCCTACTTTCTCAAATAGCTAGTGATTAACTACTACTTTAATTTTCAATTAATCAAATTAGATTTCTACTGGTAGATTTTGATTACATGCAGTTCTAACAGCTTCCAGATACACTTCTTTTTCCCATATGTTTACCATATGCTGAGTAAAACCAATGTAGAATAAATTAGTGTAAAAGTAGGAACATTTAGTTCTTTTGTAGAGTTCATTTTGAATGACAGAAGACAGTTCAGAATCATTTTAGCTACGAGGCACCTTTTGAAAAGTGATATGGAAAAATAACCCATTTATGTGTGCCAAGGTCTGTTTTCATAAATGTAAATTTGAAAGTTCATTAAAATTTTGGCATGTGATTTGGAATGCATAATAACTGGATGTGATTCAAAGCCAGAAATCTGTATCCTTATACCAACAACATGTTTCACTGAAGACTGGCTTTGTATGGGTGTTTAATATTTAAAAGGTTAAAAAAAATAGTATTTACTCGATGGTTATAGCTCTGGAAGCTGTTCAGGATGGAGAGGCTGCAGTGGCAGGGCAAAGCCAGCAGTGCCTCCACAGTGCTCACCAGCCTCTCCTCTTGGACAAGTTGGGTAGGTGACCCCTGTCAGTGACCACTGTCACTTATTTTTCAGAGATGACAAAACAGAAATGCATATTTTCCTTGCTGTCTTTGGGAATGTGAAGATGGATCATGAAAGACATTTCAGCTTACATTTAAAAGAGGGCCTTCCCAGTGGCTATGACTCAATGTTCCCAGTGCAGGAGGCCCAGGTTTGATTCCTGGTCAGGGAACTAGATCCCACATGCTGCAACTAAAAATCCTGCATGTCACTACTAAGATCTGGTGCAGCCACATGAATACATAACTGTTAAAACAAAACAAAAAACAGCAGAAAAATGGCAGAGTTGGATCAGGCAGAAATGGTATCTAATGCTTGTAGCTAATATGAACAGTTAGTGCTTGGAGATGTTCTAATGCTTTGTGCCAGACCTACTGCTCACCTATAATATAAACCTCCCAAGGAGAGAATAGAGAAGCAAAGGGAAAGAGAAAAAAAACCCACCTGTTGAAGGTGCAACTACAAGCTCATTTCTTGTCTGTAATAAGAGACATGCTTGCTACCAGGGGGCCTTTCAGACATCTTCAAGTGAGGCATGGGAAGAAGGGCCACAGCCAAAGTAAGAATGGATGAGGAATTACTCCTATAGGAGCATTTTTATTTGAGAGCTTACAGACTAACCTGTTACAATTTTCATCCTCTGCCAGTTGTTATTTTTGCTGCTATATATGTGTACTTTGTACCGATTCCATTTTGATTCTGTTATTCCTCTTTATGACTTTGTTTTTAAAGTTTCTTGTTCCCTGACATCTCAGGGCCTCTGGTTTCTACCTTCTTGTTTTGTGGTAGGAGAGAGAAACATGGTTTAAAAGGCGAGTAAGACGATCACCAGGGTGAAAAGTTACTCTCCTGGAGTTTGTGATTATGTACTTAGCTCATAGTCTGTCACTTAGGGTGTCGTTTAGTGATGTTATTCTATAATTAACCAAGCTTCCTGCAGAAAGTAAGTTTAAAATCACTGTCGTCTTGGTTTATTTCCTCTCTTAGCCTTTTGATCTGTTTGACTTTGACACATGATTCTGTCCACCTTCTGTAGATTCTTATTCTGACAGGATGCTTTTATCGCCTGCCTCCCCTCCAGCCCTGGTTCAAGGTATCTGTCACCGGATTGGATGGTCTTGTATTTGCTTTGTTCATCCCATTCCTGGGCCCCTTTTTCCTTTTGCCTGAACTTAGTAGTTTTTCCTGCTTCCAGGCTCTTTTCCCACAAACCATTTCCCACATAGTGGCCAATTGTCATTCTGAAAACTTGGGTCTCCTTAAGTCTTTTCACCTCTTAAAAGTATTTAGTCGCTGTCTATTGCCTGTAGAACTCAACTCCTCACGATATTGTGTAAAGAACAACACAGACCAGCTCTTGGCTGCCTTTCTAGCCTCATGGTTGGTCACAAACAGTCAAGGACCTGGAGTATATCTGTAAGAGGAACCTTCAAGTTCACTGATGCTTCCTTATCCAGCCATGTCTTCTTTATATTCTGGGCTCTATGTTTTCTTTTTGCCTACCTGGGTAATCTCTTTTATTTACAGTTTTAAACAAGTCGCTTAAGCCTTAGTCATATCTTGTTTGTGGTGAAGTTATGTAGTGGTTGCTGGTAAATCCGCCTCCCGTGTTGGAAGCTTAGCTCCATGAGGGGAAGGAGACTGTGCCTTACTTCTCTCTGTGGCCTGGCACATGGCAGACGGCCTGGCATGCAGTCAGCGTTCCATAAATATTTATTGTATGAAATTTAGTTTATTTTCCATTGTATTTTATAGAAAAGAAAGGCATCTTAAAGGAAGTGCCTAAAAATGGTGTAGTTGAATGAAGATTTATCATGATTTATGGAAGTAGAAGGGATCATGAGACATTTCCCTGGCACTCAGACTAATGAATAGCTATCATGAACCATAATTGATGAATGACCCAAAAGACATTCACATTTGACTGAAGAAGGTGTTGGCGTGTGTGTGTGTGTGTGTGTGTGTGTGTGTGTGTGTGTGTGTGTCTTACAGTGAGAGATTAACTTCAAACCCATGAAAGAATGATTTGAAACTGAATTATAAATAGTTCTGAATAAGTTTTGGTAGGGCTAGAGTGGAACCTCTGTTTCTGGGCCTTCATCATGAGAAGGATGGAATGGAGGGAGTTGCTAATTACAGAGAGTTAAGTGGTTGCCATTAGTTTCTCTGTATGACTTTGAATAAAGAATTCTGGATCCACTGTTTATAACACAGAACACCCAGAGGGCGTAAATCACTAGTGTATGCTAGACCGTAGGAGTTAAGATGAAGGACAGTATCGGCAGAAACAAGAATGGGGAAAATATTGAGTGCTAGGAATTTGAGTATATACCTTGAACTTGGCATTTAATGTAAATGGAGCAGAGCCCCAGGGAAATATAGGGTATATTCTGCAGCAAATTTTGCTTTCCAAAGATTTCCACAGTGTTATCTCCCATCTGACATGTTCATCTCCCAATTTGATTTTGACACGTTTATCAAGAGATAGGTCTATGTTTTCCTCTTTGAAACTAAGTGGGCTTTTATGACTGAATCAGCTGACAGAGTCCTGCAGAAATGACCCTTTGCGATTTCTGAAGTGAGATCATAAGAGGCAGTGCTTCTTCCTCTTTTTTGTTTTCTTGGAAAGCAAGACTTGATTGTGAAACCTGCAGCCACCGTAGGAGCGGTCCAACTGTCCTGAGGCCATTGTGTTTTGAGGCGAGACCACAGGAGAGGGCCTTCAGCCTCCCGAGGCCCTGTCGCTCCGGCTCCAGCCACCGTCTGACTGCCGCCGAGTGAGAAATGAGAAACTGAGTCAGGACTGCCCAGCCAGATCTTCCCAGCGTCCTGAGGGAAAGATAGTTAATGGCTGTTATTATTTTTAAACCAAGTTTAGGGTGCTTTATTATGCAACAGTTGATAATGAAAACATGTTTCTTTGGAGAAGCAATTTGTATCTTCTTCTAGGTGATGCTGAAGGAAGACAGGTCTGTAATTAGACACAGCTCTTAGATTTAGACTCGTCACTAACTTTCCTGGTGGCTCAGTAGGTAAAGAATCCGCTTGCAAAGCAGGAGCTCCTGGGTCAGGAAGATCTCCTGGACAAGGGCATGGCAACCCACTCCAGTATTCTTGCCTGGAAAATTCATGGACAGAGAAGCCTGGTGGGCTACAGTCCATGGGGTCACAGAGAGTCAGACGCAACTGAGCAACTAACACTGACTAACTAACTGTAACTAACCCTGTTCCCCCAAATTTAGTACCCTAGTTGGGGGAAGACCAAGGAGAAGAGATCATAAAAGAGAAAATCATGGCAACTTTTTTTTTCTTCACATTCATTTACATAATAGTTGGTACAGACAAACGAACCAAGGGCAGGGGCAGAAGCTTAAACTGAACTGACTCTTGCAAGGAATCCAGCTGTTCTGAGGAAATAAGACCATGGGCAAGACATTCTGCAAATGTGGTTGGGGATATCTCTATGGGAACAGTGAAAGAGGCAAAAACAGACTGTTGTCAAGGAGGCTAGAACTCATGTTGAATAATTTATCATTCAGTGTGCTTTTTTTTTTAATATTAAAATCTGTGCACCTGCTGTGTATTGAATTTTGTACACCCCCCCAAAACATAGGATGAAAGTCTAATCCCTCACCTGTGAATGTGGTCTTATTTAGAAATAGGTTTTTTTGCAGATATAATCAAGTTAAGATTGTAATGCATTAAGTGTGGGCTCTAAAGCCAATGACTAATGTCTTTATGAGGAAGCAGTGTGAAGATACAGACACGCAGAGATACACAGTGAAGAATGCTGTGCAAAGATAGCAGAGACTGGAGTTATGCTATCACAGCTAAGGAGTTCCACTGATTGCCAGCAACCACCAGAAGCTAGAAGAGTCAGGGAGAGCTTTCAGCAGGAGCATCACCCTGCTGACACTTTGGTCACCTTGATTTCAGACTTCCAGGATCAAAGATGTTTTAGTGCTTTAGTATGACAGACTTTGTGCCTAAAGGAGGGAAAATGAAACAAGTTCTGCTTTTCAAAAGTTATGAAAATGAAAAGCCACAGGCTGGGAGAAGATATCTGCTAAGCATATGTCTAACGAAGGAATTGAGTCTAGATTATTTAAAGGGTTTACGATTCAGTGAAATTAAAAGACATTTGCTGCCTGGAAGAAAAGCTGTTTAAGAAGCAGATAGCCTTTAAGAAGCAGAGACATCACTTTGCTGACAAAGGTCCATATAGTCAAAGCTGTGGGCGTTTCCAGCAGTCATGTAGAGATGAGAGAGTTGGACCATAAAGAAGATGGAGCACTGAAAAGCTTCTGAACTTTGGTGCTGGAGAAGACTCTTGAGAGTCCTTTGGACGGCAAGGAGATCAAACCAGTCAGTCCTAAAGGAAATCAACCCTGAATATTCATTGGACTTCAAGTACTGATGCTGAAGCTGAAACTCCAATACTTTGGCCACCTGATGGAAAGAGCTGATTCATTGGAAAAGACCTGGATGCTAGGAAGGATTGAGGGCTGGAGGAGAAGGCAACAACAGAGGATGAGAAAGTTGGATGGAATCATTGACTCAGTGGACATGAGTTTTAGCAAATTGCAGGAGACAGTGGGGAATAGGGAAGCCTGGCATGCTGCAGTCCATGAGGTCTCAAAGAATTGGATATGACTTAGTGACTACTTAGAGTAACAAAACAACGATTCAGTAATAAGAAAGCAATCCAGTAAAAAATTGGCAAAATATTTAGACAGACACTTCAACAGAGGAAATACACAATGTCAAGTAAGCCCATGAAATGATGCTCAGTATCATTTGTTATGTGTCATTAGGAAAATGCAAAGTGAAACTACCATGAGATATCATTATACCACCATTTTAACCGTTAGAATGGCTAAATTTAAAAAGACTGACGATACCAAATGTTGATGAGGTTGTGGAGCAACCAGAACCCTCATACTTTGCTGATCGATACTTGAAAAGGTTTAATCACTTTAGAAAATAGTTTTTCAGTGTCTTAAAACATTAGCATATACCTTCCTAGTTCTAATCATAGGTACTTAATCAACAGACTTGAAAGTGTATGTCCATGCAAAGACATTTACACAAATGTGCTTGAGAACTTTATTTGTAATAGCTCCAAACTAGAAGCAACTCAAATGTCCACCAATAAGTGAATGTATAAATAAACTGTTAGAGATCTACATAGTGAAACATTACTAAATAATAAAAAGGAGCTATTAATGTACACAGCAACATGAATGAATCTGAAAGAAGTCAGATACCCCTGCTCACCCCAAAAAGAGTACATATTGTGTGATTCCATGTGTATATATAATTCTGGAAGATGTAAAATAATTCTAGTGATAGAACATAGATCAGTGGTGCCTAGAGATGGGAGATATGGGGCAAGGCAGATAGGGGAAAGAATTTTAAAGAGAATTGAGAAGAATTTTGGGGTTGATAGATATGTACATTAACTGTGATGAAAACATATCAAATTATGTACCTTAAATATGAGCTTCTTATATGTCAATTATGTCTCAATGAAGCCAGAAAAAAAAAAAAAAAAGTTATATGGGAAAAAGGTAGGGTTTAGTGATAGGCTTAAACCTTAAGCCATATATTAGCACAGCTGAGCATCAGCAAGCGAAGTTTGTTGTGCCATTTAGTATTGAATATGCCATGTCATTAATGGCAAAAGACCATTAAATGCAGAGCTAACAGGTAAACCAAACCTTTCAAATCAGTTGGAGTTTAATCATGGAAGAAGACTACAATTGATTACTGAGTAAGAGTTTTATTATAGAAATTATTCCTTACACATTTATGAAAGGTGCTTGGGAATTGGAGGTTCAGGAGGCAAGTCACAATGTCAGTTAGCCTGAGAAGCCAAACATGAGACATGGCTCATGGGAGCGGGTCTGTGGAAGGCTGTGCCTCCGTGGAGTTTCCATCTATGGGTCTGTTGGTGGGCCTGGAGTCACTGTTGACCTGAGGGACCAGCTTGGAAACTGGACAGTGATCTGAGAAGAGCAAAGGTAAGCTTGAACCCGCCTACACAGCCATGTCTTGTCACTGTACTAACCATGACAACCTTCAGAGAGCATTGGTTGCCATAACCATGCAGATCCTTCCTTCCAAGTCTAGGCCAGCTCTACTTTTGGTTAACTTTAACCTGGAACGACAGAGAATTTTCCAGGAAATGTCATTTCCACTTACTGAAGTTGACAACAGTACAAACCACCACAGCTTGCTCATTAATGAGGTTGGTAATTGTAGTCCTGATTATGAACCTAAACGCCCTTGTTCACACGAGATGAGTCGATCTTGCTAAACAAATACAGAATATCTTTGAGAGTGATCTAATTGGGACAGAATGGAGGAAGAATGAGTCCAGGCATGAGGAATCAGGGTAGATCTTTTTCAGAATAAGGCTGATTATAATGTAAACAATGGGGAAAGGCTATATACCCTCTTACAAGGAAGGTGTTTATAGCAACATAAACACCTTTTCAACACAGTAACATAAACGGTTTCTCAAGGAAACATTCTCTGGCATCCAGGAAATGTTTCTTTCTTTACAAACAAAAAGTGTGTTTTTCTAAAGATTTAATTTACTTAAGGGCTCTGTTTAGAACAAGACTACGATTGTACGGGGATAAAGTTATTCCCAAAACACTTTTGTGGTAGGCTCTATTTGAAGTCCTTATAGAAGCAGCTTGTTTAAAGATCTGTAGACTAATAGAGCATGGGTCAGCACAGGTGTACCATGTTACATATTGGATACACATTTGGAAAGGTGTATAAATTACACTTCTGTGAGTCACATTGTATTGTAAATTCCCAGAAGCCTGCCATTTGATATTTTCTTATGAAAGCTATTCTTGAAAGTGTGAGGACCTTTGTTACAGATACCTCCTTGTGAGACCTACTGTGAGACCACAGACTATGATAAGGGCTATATATTTGATTTAAAGATGTGTACTTCATTAATTTATAAGGTGAATTACATTGGTTCCTAAAACTGATCAATTAGGATTTTTCTATTAAGGTTCCTTGACTCATTTTTAACTTGCAACAATTAAAAATAGATTTCATCCACAAGATCCATTTTAGGTTTGAACAGAAGAGGGGAAGTCTTTTAGCAAGATTTCTATTAGAGAATGGAGAACAGATGTATGTATTTTCAGCTTGTTATTAAAAAATATCTAGTTCTGATAGTGCAGTGAAAATCCTGTTAATAGGCACAAAGCATCAGTCACTTGCATGTTTTTTATCTTTGTGGAAGGACTTGATCTAATTAAAAGATTTATTAACAATCTCTAGGAATGACTTATTTGTTGCTGACTATAGATTTTCTGCAGCTTTTCACAACAGCTTAGCACATACAAGCAGGAAATAGTTTACTGTGCTGCCTTCTACCTTAACTTCTAGACTAGTGCTTCTTAAGCTTCAGAGTGCAGACAAACGACCTGGGCATTTTGGTAGATTTAGACTGTGATTCAGTAGGTCTAGGGTGGAGTCTGAGATTTTTAGTTCTGACAAGTTCTCGGGTGATGATGTCACTGATTTGTGAACCACACTCTTGAGAAGCAAGGGAGTAGGCGTTTCTGAGTATCATTTTTGGTGTGGTTGAGCATAGTATTCAACACTGTACAGCAAGTGTGGAAATAGAGAGAAACAGCTGTCTTCACAATCCCCAGTTTTTCCTTGAGGATGAAAAGATAGTGGTGAACTCCCTTTAATTAAGTAGCTTGCTTATGGTTTGGCAGCCCATTCAACTAACTATAAATTTATTACCTTTATTAAATTTTATTAAATTTATTACCTATTAAATGTGTGAAAGTAGACTAGTTTAAAAGACAACCTCTCATCAAGATGCAAATTTCCCTGTGAAGGGGGAAAAAAATCATTTTGTATATATGTACAGTACAACTGTGGGCTTACTTCTTTCCCCTGGAAATATCCCTTTGGTATCTATAAAACTAATAAAATAATTATATCATTGAATGTCAATGTATATAAAATAAAAATGAGTATGTGGTGGGTATTAAACTCAGGGCCAACTTGACTGGTTATGAAGAATAGTTTAGTAATGAGGAAATGTTCGTGGTGGGGAAACTTGTCTGTTTGAAAAATGAAAATTGGAGACTAATTTGAAAATACTTTTTAACTGTCTTTTTTTTTTTTTTTTTGAGCCCCTAAAGAAGGGCAGCCTGTAAAATGTTGGTAAATTTGCCCCCAGTGCTATTAAAATGTATTGGTTTTGAATATTTTCAAAGAGAACTTTAAGCAGCTAGATTTATCTGGGAAATATTGAAATGTGAATTTGTGATGAAGAAAAAAAATGTTCAGAGGGAGATAAGATCAACTACTTCAAGGAATTATTTGCTTATTTCTTAAAGTAGCCTAGTTTTTCTTAAATTTAGGTCAAACCCTTGTAGTGTAATTGAAGATTAAATGATCATCTTTAAAGCTTTCTGGGTTGCTGCATAAATCTGATCTTCCTTGAAGAATGGGGGAATGATGTGTCTCTATAGATGATGTGATGGATCATAGAAATCATTCAACAACAGTGAAAGTTCCTTAGGCTCCTGACACGTGTGGGAAAAAGAATCCCCAGGGATCCTGAAAGTCAAATTGTGTTTATCTTCTATAATAATAATTGATAGCCCAATTATTTTTAACTATGATAATTTAATAGTCTTCAGATAATACACACCCAAGTGTGTCCTCTGAAAGACAGAGGCTATTGGTTTCTATCTGAAAAATCTTCATCTGTGTTTCAGATGATTTAATGTGTTTGAAGTATACATTCTGGGAAAGTGAGCAAGGAGGTATTAATAGCTGCATGCCATAAAATGTGAGCAGAAGGACTGTAGCTATGGTGTTACTAAAAAAATTGTTTATGTACATTGTATATACCTTTTGGGAAAAAACAAAAACATATCCTGTATCCTTTCTAATATTTTTCAGTGTAGTTTTCAAAACTTGTAATTGTCCTTTTCTTTACACTTTCTGTAACATAAGCTGTTTCTCATGTAATTGCACATTTTTAGTAATGAACATGATTTTTTATATCTGTGTCATATTCCATTTATAAAAGGTATACTACTTAGGTAGCCATTCCTTCTTATCAGAGTTTAAGTGGATTTCTATGTTTTTCTCAGATGAATAATATCAGGCTTCCCTAGTGGTTCAGCAGTAAGGATCTGCCTACAATGCAGCTGATGCAGAAGATTCATGTTCGATCCTTGGGTCAGGAAGATCCCGTGGAGGAGGACATGGCAACTCACTCTAGTATTCTTGCCTGGAGAATCCCATGGACTGAGGAGCCTGGAGGGCTACAGTCTATAGGGTCACAAAGAGTCAGACATGACTTTAGCAACTGAGCATGCATGCAGGTGAATAATACTATAATGAACATCATAAGAGTGTGATGCTACTCTTTGATAAGAATTTTCTGCTTAGGACAGATTGCCAGAACTGAAATTAATATTCTTAAGTCTTATAGAAAACCTTTCCTTAAAAGCTCATCTGTGACGTTGAGGGACTGTTTACAAGGAAATACTAAGCCTTCCTGGATTTTAAAAAATAAGGACATTATGCAAGAGCTCAGTTGTTCTGACTCTTTGCAACCCTTTGGACTGTAGCCCGCCAGGCTCCTCTATCCATGGGATTCTCCAGGCAAGAATACTGGAGTTGCCATGCCCTCCTCCAGATCTTCCTGACCCAGGGATTGAAGCTGCATCTCCTGTATCTCCTGCATTCCAGATGAATTCTTTACTGCTTAGCCACTGTATCCCACAAGGATATTATGACAAGGTGTTAGAAGCTAAGCTGGAGTTGGATAGGTCAGAATAACCTGGTTCTATCTTTGACATCGGTTTTTAACACTTGTTGAAGTGGGGGAAAAGGGCCAAAAACTTGTCCTTTGTTAAGTTTTGAGAGGTAAGATGTTTTCTAAAGAAATGAATTGTTTACATGGCAAATGCCTTAAAAAATATTCTGCTAATAAATAAGAATAAGAGAGTACTTGATGATAAAGTTTCTAATAATAAGAACAAGTTTGTAATGTTTAATGCCTGACTCTCTGGAATTTAATTTAGGGCAAAAGTATTGAAATAGTTGGGATTCACTAAGCAAATTTAAAAAGGAGACAAGAATAATAGCTGTAGTAGAAAAAAACAGAAACCAGATTACAATTCAGACTGAAGACTGATTTGTAATCCTCTTTCATAGCCAGTTTTTAGAGGTAAGGTAATCAACTGGATACTCCATCCTGTCATCAGGATCCATCCTAGTTGCTCCATAAAGTTAAAAACAACCCAGACTTCTGGCTTATCAGCAATAGGTTAGTTACCCTATAGTCTTCCATAACGAATTTATAGCCAGAACTAAAGGTTTTCAAAACCAGATCTATAAGTTGTATTTTCTATATATAGTTTACTAAAGTTCTTAGTTTAGAAATTTTGATTTTTAAGTGGATTTACATTTTTCTGGATTGCAACTATTTTGTGCTCATCTGTATAGTTAAGTTTTGTAAAGGATTTTTTTCTATAAATTCCAAGGCATTCGTGTCTATATGCATATAGGAAGTCATGAAATACAGTATTCATAATTTTATTTTTATGTTTGTGACTATACTTTGAAGAAACTGTACCACCTGTTAATTTTAATCTATGTAGCACTTGGTACATATAGAACAACATAGATAATGTGTAAGTGACAAAGCAAGATTATCCAATGGACATCCGTGAATTTACCATCCAATTTAAGAACTAGAACATGACCAAATTACCTCTAAGTTCCTTTCTTAGCCTGTAGGAAAGGTACTGGTTGGAAAGATCTTGCCACATTCTTTTCTTAAATTATAATTAGTATGCTAGTAGCCTTAAAAAAATCTAAATAGGTATATGCAATTTATGTTAGAAGCATCTGCAAATTAATGATGGCTATCAATGCATGTACATAATTCATAATAACAAAGACATTTAAAAATAGGACATTAGCATTGAAAATTTTAACTATGGCCAGATACAAAATTTTTCCTGTAAATTTCTTAAACTGGAAATTGTGTCTCTGTTTTTTCTAAATAGGCTATTTAAAAAATCTTTTATTACTGAATCTAAAACAACACAAGTACACTATTCATACATAAAAGACCAAGTAGGTGTTCATTTAATGACTTAAATTCCCATTACATGTTGGAAATCCAAGGTTGGTTTATTTGAGAGGAAATTTTATATTTTGTCAGCCAGGACCTTCTGTGATCTGAGATTTTTGCCTCCAACTCTAGGAATCAAGAGTTCAAGGTTAAAAGTCCAACAAGAAAACATCATTGCTAGAGGAAAGTACTATTAATTAGTAAAGTTCAAGGTCTATATATGACTGTTTAAAGATTTCTTCATATTTCCCCTCAAAATATTTGTACTTCTGTTAATTACTGTTTTAGAATGTAACAGTTGTTGATATCTGAATTTTGACTGAATCTCAAAGAAAAGAAACACAAATTCTTGAAAATATTTTGTCTTTAGCAGTAACACTTCGAATGTTAGAAAACAAATTTCATTCCTCTCATTATAGACATTTTAGTGATTGATTGTGTCTGTCAGTCTTTCCCATAAACTAAATAATATGTTTCATTTTGGGCTTGTATTTCCCCCTGATTTTCTTTCTGTATTATCAGTGCCTTTAGTATATGTGTAAGCCACTCTGATCATTAGTGATTCCAGTGTATAAGTAAGCTGGTTATTTAACCTTTCTATTCTCAGTTTCCTCATTTGTAAAATGGAGAGGGATGACTTTTCAGGGTTGTTATGAGAATTAAACAAGTTACTGTGTCCTAGCATTTTCATGTAAGTGCTCGCATTAATTTTCTGTTGCTGCCAAAAGAAATTAATACAAATTTACCTGCTTAAAACAACACATGTTCATTATCTCATGGTTCTGTAGATGTTAGGATTGGCTTACCTGGTTTCCTTGTTCAGAGTTTTGTGAGCCTGAAATCCAGGTGTTGTCAGCTGGCCTGTTACTGGAAGATTTGGAAGAATCTGCTCGCAGCCTCATTCAGATTGTGGTCAGAATCTGGTTCCTTTTGGTTGCAGGGCGGAGGTCTCTGTTTCTTTGTGAATGTCAGTGAGTCCAGCCTTGAGCTCCTAGAGGCTTCTCTCTAGTTCTTGCTCAGGGGGCCCTACATTTAGAGCCAGCAAGGGCACGGCACAGCTTTCTCAACTGGGAATCCTCTCTTCTGCTACTGCGTCTCTTCTTCCTCTTGTACCACATCGCTCTCTTTACAGCTGGAGAAAGCTCCCCACTTTGTGGTCTCATGTGATCAGCTTGAGACTGGTTGGATAATCCAGGACGGTCTCCATAGCCTGTGGTCAGCTGACTAATAACCTTAATTACATTTACAAAATCTCTTCACTACAGTACCTAGATTAGTGTTTGATTGAATTACCAGAGGACTGGAATCTTGAGGGACAGCTTTGAAATTCTCCCTATCCTGGTGCTCAAAAATGGTGGTGAATTGTCTTGGAGGTAACCAACAGAGACGAAAGAAATTGTATCTTCATCAGAGGAGCATAGAGTAAATTGTAAATTCCTTGTAGGTAGGTACTTACTTTTTTCATATCCATAGGACCTAGGAGTTTTGTCATATAGCTATTTAAATACCTGCCATTGGTTGATAAGTTGAATGTAATTTATCTTTTGATTCTATTCATTTTCTGTCTCTGAATCATTACCAGTAGTGTGAAAGTTTTAATATCTCTTGTGCCTCCTTGGAAAGATGAATCATAACACTGAGTTTCCCCTTTTCTCCTGCTTTTGATTGTCATCAAATCACAGAGATAAAATAGCTTGGGTACAAGGGTACAGAAAGCTACCACAACTGACCTTTTGTCATTGGAGCACATGTTTTGAATTTCTTTGCCTTATGCTGTTTTAGCATTTGTTGGACTTGTATGTACTCTTACCCGAGTCTTCTGTAACTTGTATTTGGAGATAGGTTGTGAGTATAGAACACTGTTGATAGCTGAGTGTAAAGGTGACCACCTGCCCCAGCAGAAGCAGGTACCCTCTTGGCCTCTTCAAGGTGGTATCCTTAACTATTGAACCTATGTATACACACATCTACAAGGTGATAATCAGCCACTGTTCCTCTTACCGTTTTTGGATTTTCTCTGATAAAGAAATTTCAGTCTTCATTTGATGATTTTGATTTTATTAGATGTATTAGAGACATGGCAAGAAAAAAAGGGTAGCAATTCTTACCTTTAAGATGGCAAGATTTTTGAAAAAATGGTTAAAGCTGTCTCATGTTACTGTATTTAGGATATTTCCATAGACCTTTCTCTGTAGATATGAACACCTGTTTGTCTCAGGGACTCTACTCATTAAAATTAAACTTTTTTTTCTTTTACTCTTTTCATTAAATTGACTTCCTCAGCCCTCCACTCGCTACAGCCTTTACCCCTATAATCCTGTGTTATACCAAGAGAAATGAGTTTTTTTAATATCCTTTTGTGGACTAGTATTTACTTTGTTCCTTTCATTCATAAATGATGTCTTCTAATCTTTCTTACTTTTTCTGACACTTAGATGTTGTCTCTTCTCTCCACCTAAAAAGGTGCAAAACGTAAAGTAACTCTTTTGTACCAGAAAATTTAAGCACCTTTTGCCAAAGTTCCATGTTTACCTTGCTGCCTTTGAATTTCATCACAAGGGCTGGGTGAACATTCAGTATGGTTGGTTAGTCCTTTCAAAAATGCCTTTCTCTCTAAATCTAGGATCAACAGTGTCTATTCACTGTTTCTTTGATCTTTCTATATATTTTGCAGTTTCATCTGGCAGTCTAGTTTCTCCCATGGAAAAGTGGGCATTCGCTTTTTTCCTTTAACTACTTTTAAACTGAATTTGAGTTTTTAAAAAACCAAATTTTCTTTCAGGAGAAAGAGCTTTTAGAATCTCTTTTAAAGAGCCACATTTTCTGTATTGCTTATTCTGGCCTATTTTTGAAAAGCTATCCTGTTACCAGAATAAATTAGAAGTGTATTTGTTTAGTTTGTTGAGAAATTTGTGATTCTTTCTGAAGTCATTAGCTTATAATCAGGGAAGTGATTAGCACTCTGTTTAAAGTTTTCTGAAGTATTGACAACTTTTCAGTCTTTTTAAAAGTTCAACTTTTATGGGTCAACTTACTTTTTAAAGATGTGGCTAATATACATAAAATTTACCATTTTCACCATTTTGAAGTATATAGTTCAGTGACATTAAGAACATTCACACTGTTCAGTTGTTACCCTTCTCCATCTCTGGAACTGTTTCATCATCCCAAAGTGAAGGTCTGTACCCATTAAACAATAACTCTTCATCCTTTTCTTCCCCTGTCTCTTGGCAACCACCATTTTCCTTTCTGTCTCTATGAATTTAATTGGTTTGTTTTTGTAATGTTCACCTTAAGAATTTATCCTTCAGAGCCTGAGTGGGGTGGGTCCAGGGTCCAGGGACAAGGAGGAAGACTTGATTTATAGGCATCTGTTTAATTTACTGCCTAAGGAATTAATAAGTAACCTTTACCTGCCTTGTATATTTTGAATCCTTTTCATCTGCAGGATTTCAATACTAGGGATATATGACTATATAACTTGTCTTTAAAATAGAGTCTTTGAAAAAAGTAAAGCTTTGAAGTTTGAGTTAAGGGTTTTACTGATATTCCTATCTTTCAAATATATATATTTTCAATTTAGCTTTTCTTTGGGTTATTTGACTTCCCATCTTGAATGTTTAGTCTGTGCTACTAGTATTTAATGGTAATAATTCCTTGTTTTCTAAGACAGCTAATGGCTTGATTTTTGACAGCAGTATGTCTCATATGCCACAGGTTGTTTGAAATTAGCTTGATAAGAATGCACTATTGATAAATTATACCATTTGGATTGTAGATACTTTGCCTGATAACTAAGGAGTTTTCTGAATAGTACTGATTAAGGAATATGAGCCAATTTTCTGATTTTTGGCATGGGAAAGCAAGGCTTGAATTAAAAAATGGCTTAGGTTGTCTTCTGGGTAGTGTCTGTAAGATTCTCCCAGTGGAGGATTATAATCACATTTGTTCTTTTTGTAGACAATTGAGTGATCTGTTGAATGTAAATAGAATTGCATTCTAGCAGTTAAGGTCCTGTGATTTTGCCAGATAGCAGCAAGATTTTGACCTTGAATAGTCAGAATTATAGGTAATCAGGAGGCTAGTCAGAGAAGGCAATGGCACCCCACTCCAGTACTCTTGCCTGGAAAATCCCATGGATGGAGGAGCCTGGTAGGCTGCAGTCCATGGGGTCGCTAAGAGTTGGACACGTCTGGGCGACTTTACCTTCACTTTTCGCTTTCATGCATTGGAGAAGGCAATGGCAACCCACTCCAGTACTCTTGCCTGGAGAATCCCAGGGACGGGGGAGCTGGTGGGCTGCTGCTATGGGATCGCACAGAGTCGGACACGACTGAAGCGATTTAGCAGCAGTAGCAGCAGCAGCAGCAGCAGCAGGAGGCTAGTAGTGAAAAGCCTGCCTGCAATGCAGTAGGAGATGTGGGTTTGATCCCTGGGTCAGGAAGATCCCTTTGAGAAGGGAATAGCAACCCACTCCAGTATTCTTGCCTGGAGAATTCCGTGGACAGAGGAGCCTGGCGGGCTACTGTCCATTGGGTCACAAAGAGTCAGACACGACTGAAGCGACTTAGCACGCACACATAGGTAAACAGAAACCATGGCTTCACAAAGAGTCTTTTTACCGTTTTCTCCTCCTTAACGCGTAGTAGTCTGGGAGAACACGTGAAGATGAGACGAGAAACCTTTTAGTATTGACTACTTCTGTCTTGGGCTTCCCTGGTGGCTCAGACGGTAAAGTGTCTGTCTGCAGGAGACTGGGTTCGATCCCTGGGTTGGGAAGATCCCCTGGAAGAGGAAATGGCAGCCCACTCCAATATTCTTGCCTGGAAAATCCCATGAATGGTGGAGCCTGGTAGGCTACCGGCTATGGGGTTGCAAAGAGTCGGACACAACTGAGCAGCTTCACTTTCACTTTCTGTCTTGCAACTTTTCAGTATCAGTTTCAGAACATTTTCATTGATGTTCTTTGTGTTATAATTTTAGGTGATGAACATAGCTGATTATGTATGTAAATAATTTATTTTTCACAAATTTATTCTGTTTTAGAATCTTGACAAGCTACAATTGATAATCATTAGTGCATTTCTGTAACATTCTAAAGTGGTTTTGTTGTTGTTACAGTGTCATGGATAGTTAAATGGCTCTTTATTTCCTTCCGGATTCCTGTCTATTGCAATTTTTTATTAATCAACAAATGCTGATAAAGACTAAAATGTATGTGCCTTACCTTTGCAGAGTAAACCAGTTCATGGGTGCTTCTAGACATTTACTGAAAAGAGCAAGCATACGAGGCTCTGGGGGCACTGTGGGAGCACCTTTGCCAAAAAGTTTAAACTTTCATAAAGGCAAACCATGAGCTGAACCTTGAAGAATAGGTAGAAAGATTTATTGCGATGTGTCTGATACTGATTTGTGTTGTATAAGTTGACCTTATCTTATTTTAAACTCTTTGCCAATCTTTTAGAAAAATTGTCTTTGGCATTTTTTGATCCCAGCGAGGTGAAATAGCCTCTCATATATTTACTAGCAGCTCTTTTCTTTGGAGGATTGCCAACTAGTGTGCTTTCCCCATTTCTCTCATTAATCATCAAGACCACTTTATGTTAATGTTGGCCTATAGGGGACAGGATGTTTGTTGGAACTGTGTTAAAGGTATGGATTGATTTATGGGAAATTAATCTTTTTGTGATATTTCATCTTCCTTGTCTAACAGTATGTCATGTCAGGTCTTATTTTTTATTTCTTTCACTAAAGTTATATAGCTGTAATTATAGGTAATCTGTATTTCTTGAGTTCATTAAGTTTTTGTTGCTTTTATAAATGGAGACTTCTGTTCCACTGTATTTCAGAAGCAGTTATTCCAGAAAGTAGTTATTGAGACCATGAAGGAAATTAATATATTATTGTATATTACCTTATTTCTGGAAATCCTTTTGATACTAATACTTTTTCAATAAACTTTCTTTTAAAAAAACTATTTTATTTATTTCTTTGACTGCATCAGGTCTTAGCTGTGACAAGTAGGATCTAGTTCCCTGACCAGAGATCCATTTTTCTGAGTAGACAGTAATCTTCTGTAAGTAAATATGTATGGCTCTTGGCTGTTTTTTTAAAATCTTTATTATATTCACTAGGATTTTCAAAATAATTTTGAATTATGGTGTTATTAGTGGTCATTCCTGTTGAAGACATACAAGAGTTCAATGATACCATTCTGGCAAACACAAAAAGCAGAGCTCAGCACTTGAGTATAGCTGATGACAGACAAAAATACTTTTAGGAAATGTATGACTTGACCATAACTTGGCATGTGAAGGAAGTGTTACTTTATGGCCGAAAATAATATGATCTGTCCATCTGTGTGCAGAGTCTTTTCTTACAATTTTATCATCATTTTGACAACTGATGAATTACAGTGAAAATTTTAGGCCAAGTAAAATTTGATTGTTCGCCTTATTGCAGTTAATGGCATTGATTTATTTATCATTTTAAGATTATAAATAGCTCTCCTTATTTTCCACTCCCACTCGCAGGGGCATATCACTATAAAGTTTGTTTTGTAGCTTTCTAGTGTTTTCTATATGTATTAAATCACTCTAGTGTTTTCTATATGTATTAAATCACTACACACTACTACACACACACACAACACACACACTGTGTGTGTGTATTTATATATTTTTTCATGAATATGGGATAATTTAAAGCAGAAAAAATAGCAGTTTTGTTTTTTAAAAACTTAGCAATTAAATATATCATATGTCTCTTTCTAGTGTCATTTTAAAAGTCTTTGCTTAGTGTTCTGTACATTGTTATTATTATGTTGGTGACATTTCATAGTTTTTTTATGTTTAGGGCATATATATGAGAAATAAGCAAGTTAATGTATATCACAGTAAATGTCTTCTTTGAAAATAAAATAAATTGTTTAGATTTTCATACATATAGAAATCAGTTTTCCTAGGAGCCAGTTAGTGAAAACTGCCTTAAAATCATGTGTGGGATTTATATTTCCCTGGTGGCTCAGATGGTAAAGCGTCTGTCTACAATGTGGGAGACTCGGGTTTGATCCCTGCGTCGGGAAGATCCCCTGGAGAAGGAAATGGCAATCCACTCTAGTACTATTGCCTGGAAGATTCCATGGACAGAGGAGCTTGGTAGGCTACAGTCCATGGGGTCTCAAAGAGTTGGACACTTCACTCACTCACTCAAAAGAATTTCGTCAATCAAAATAAATTTAAATATAACAGGTATTTTTTTTAATGTAAAAATCAGGCTGTTAACCGAGACTTGAATATGCTGTTGCTTTAAAGATCTGATTAAGAAAAATAACTATAGATTTTATAGCAGGGAATTTGTATAAGTTTGGTTCATTTGTTCAAAAACCTTTGCCACAGTCCTTAACTACATCCAAGATGTGGGTATGATTATATAGTTATTGTTCTCTGGGTCATAGTGTTCTTATGTTCAAAGTTTTATCAACTGTTTTGAATACTTCAGGTTAAGCACCATACTAGGCCCTGGTAATGTCAAGCAAAATAAAAGGAGAAAAGAATAGTTCTTTTGGCAGATTTCGTGAAGAAAGCTGAGTGCTGAAGAATTGATGCTTTTGAACTGTGGTGTTGGAGAAGACTCTTGAGAGTCCCTTGGACTGCAAGGAGATCCAGCCAGTCCATCCTAAAGGAGATCAGTCCTGGGTGTTCTTTGGAAGGAATGATGCTAAAGCTGAAACTCCAGTACTTTGGCCACCTCATGTGAAGAGTTGACTCATTGGAAAAGACTCTGATGCTGGGAGGGATTGGGGGCAGGAGGAAAAGGGGACGACAGAGGATGAGATGACTGGATGGCATCACCGACTCGATGGATCTGAGTCTGAGTGAACTCCGGCAGTTGGTGATGAACAGGGAGGCCTGGTGTGCTGCGATTCATGGGGTCGCAAAGAGTCGGACACAACTGAGCAACTGAACTGAACTGATAGGTTACAGATAGTAGCAGGGATGGAGAAGCAAATTTTAAGTTCAGTAAAGTGAGGATAAGTATCCTCATTTAGATGCCAGAGGAGAAATTGGTAATTTGGGGGAATTAAAGAGAAAGAGGTCAGAAAAGTCAATGAGGAAGGTAGGGAAAACAAATAATTTTGGGGTTGAGATTTAAAAGATGAGTAGTACTTTTCCAGGTGGGTAGGTAGTAGGGAGACCTAGACAGCATATTAAAAGCATAGACATTACTTTACTGACAAAGATCTGTTTAGTCAAGGCTGTAGTTTTTCCAGTAGTCATGTATGGATGTGAGAGTTGGACTATAAAGAAAGCTGAGCATCAAAGAATTGATGCTGTTAAATTGTGGTCCTGACCAAGACTCTTGAGAGTCCCTTGGACAGCAAGGAGATCAAACCAGTCAAACCTATAGGAAATCAACCCTGAATATTCATTGGAAGGACTGATGCTGAAGCTAAACTTCTGTAGTTTGGGCACCTGATGTGAAGAATTGACTCATTTGAAAAGACCCTGATGCTGGCAAAGATTGCAGGCAGGAGGAGAAGGGGATGACAGAGGGTGAGATGGTTGGATGGCATCACCAACTCAATGGACAGGAGTTTGAGCAAGCTCTGGGAGTTGGTGATGGACAGGAAAGCCTGGCATGCTGCAGTCCACGGGGTTGCATGGAGTTGGACACGACTGAGTGACTGAACTGAGTCTGATAGGAGAACCATTTTCACCAAAATTTCAAATAGGCCTAAATAGAAAATATAGTGATACCAGAAGGAAAATAAATTTGATTTGATGATACTTCACCCCCTGATCACCTTTGCTGAATTACCTCTTTGAGCACATTTTCTTTAACCAAATCTCTTATAATGTGCTCAAGTTTTCAAATTTCTTGTTCAGTCGTGTCTGACTCTTTGCGACCCCGTGGACTTAGCCCACCAGGCTCCTCCGTCCGTGGGATTCTCCAGGCAAGAGTACTGGAGTGGGTTGCCGTTTCCTTCTCCAGGGGATCTTCCCAACCCAGGGATTGAACCTGGGTCTCCCGCATTGCAAGCAGACACTTTAACCTCTGAGCCACCAGGGAATGTGTTCATGTACCCACAAATACTCAAGTGTGATTACATCACTACTGTATTTCATAGATTTTAAGATCTACATTTTAACATCTCTGAATGTCCTTTATGTCTACTATTCAATACTAAGTTAGAGTTTTCCTGGCTATGTTTTCTTCTAGTGTAGCATAAAGTAGTGTTACATCTGTTTACTGTCAGTGGCATCTTAAACTTGGAATATGATGCTAATGTTTTCTTGGTCTGTCATTAAAAAAAAAAACACCATATATATTTTTACTTTAAAAAGTTGTAATTATTTTCAGTGATGTTTTGAGTAGCTGTGATGGTATGCCGTGGAGTATTTCTGATCAATTGCCTTAGTAAGGGTTACTGGGTATGGGGTTGCCATTTCCCTTAAGGATTCTGAAATGATTCATAGTTGTTGACCTCTAGCTGTCCTTTTCTTTTTCACAACATTTTTGCACCTGAAGATGCCAGAGTCACTTGTCATTTGTCAGTTCCAGTTCTTAGCATCTGAAGAGTTAAGTACAGTTCTAAGATTGGCAAAGAAAATTGGAGATGGAGTGACTTAAGAGGTGGAAGACCCGTTTTTAGGATATAAACAATCACCTGACAGGGTATGGGATAATGTGTCAAACTTATGATTTATACAGGAAAAACAATAGGGATGTGTAGATGGAAAGAATAGATGTGTGGGTGTCCCCTGTCATGAAAGGGTTTCGTCACCTGAGAAGTAAATGTACACTCATTTGAACTTTTCTTTGATTAAAAAATAGTGATAATAAAATGAAACCAATCCTTTAAAACCTCTTACATTATCTGAGTCATAATGCATTCTTGTCTTTGGGGCTTGTTAGAACTTGTATTTTTATGATAATCTATTGTTCAGCCTTCTGACTGGTAATAGATAGGGACTCCTAATAGTGTATGGTATCATATCTTTATGAGATAGCATTATTTAGAGATTAAAATTCAGGTGTGACTAAGAAAAATAGAGGATGTGATGATGAAAAGTCTGGTTGCTAGCAGACTTTCTTGGATTGACAGATATCTAAACAGGACTGAGTTTAGAGCACATTTCTTCAGGTTGGAGGTTTCAGATGTCAGGTGGACTGTGTACTGAGACTGAAGATTTATGAACAGGAAGGTAGGTACAAGACCTCTGGGTGTCAGAGGATTTAGCGTCAGGAGAAATGGGGAATTACCTACTCTCAGTGGTAAAGCGTTAGGAGAGGCTCATGGGCCTGGCATGGTAATAAGATAAAATTAGAAGATGAACTTTCAAAAGGCAGTGTTTACAAAAATCTTTCTCACTGAACAATGTCCTCTCTGTGTATTTTAAGAAAGTTGGTTTCTCATTTGCATGCTAAAGTGGAGAGCTATCTAATTCGAAGTTAGCTTAAATTTCTAAGAAAAAAAAATGTCTAAAATAGTAATAGATTGTATATGGCCAAAAACTACAGGAAAAATGAAATGTAATGCCTTGATTTGGAGATGAAAAGAGCTTGAAATGCATACTTTAAAATTGTAGAAAACGTAGCTTGGAATGATGAAATAAGAAATGATGAAATAAGAATTAAACTACAGCAGGAGAGACTTTGGTGAGAAGTCAATAAATATTTCCTGAAATACCAAGCATAATAAATGCATGCGAGTCAAGTTAGACATTTAAAATGCCTTCTCTGCACAATTTTAAGAAGCTGTTGCGTTTTTATTTATTTGAGGATGACTTTCAGGTTCGGTCATCTTGAATTGCAGGTGTTTTGAATGACCTCTCTGTTCCTTCTGGCCCTGGAATTTAATATTCGTTTGAAAGACAATTTGCCAGTTTGGTTCTAGTGGTGAAATCATAGGAAAGTTAACCAGATGAGGCTGTGGTTGAAAAAACATGTAGTGAGGATTTGGCCCACCACAGTTATTTTAGCGGACAGCCAACTCTTTCCCCATTCCATTTGCTCTGCAGTATCCATAATGTCTTTTTAAAATCATGTCCTCCCATGGGTAATAGACCCTTTAAATCATTGACTTTTGTGTTTATGTGCTCTGACTGAATAGGAAACCACCCACCTCCCTGACAGTGACAGGAAGAAGTTAAAACTTTTTTCTCTGAAGTTGTAGTTGGCTCAAGTTACCATTAGGGTGATTTTGGCCCAAATCAATGGCATTGCTTATTTTGTAGTGCTACGGAAGGAGCTTTCCTTTTGTTCGACTTTTAGAAAAATGCTGTTTTAACTTTTCACAGTCTTGACTTTGATAAGCAGCTTGTAACCTCTTCCAAGTGTGTGTGAAGTAATTACATTTTTTCCCAATGCTCCATGACTAAGAAGTACAAGGCATTGTTAACCCATGATACATTCTTGAGAGGAAGACCTAGATGGCAGGGGGTGGGTGTAAGGTGGGTGTGAGTTGGGGTGGGTGGATATGGAGCAATTTGATTGCTAATTCCTGGTAGCTACCTCACAGTGACATCAGGTATGATAAAATCAGATAACTGTAGCATTTGAGGCTACCCATTTAGGTGTCTCTTAAATTGTTCTTGGGCCTTCCCCAGTGGCTCCTTGGTAAGGGTTTTTAATATATTTTTTATTGAAGTATAGTTGAATTACAGTGTTGTGTTAGTTACTGCTGTCTAGCAAAGTGACTCAGTTTTACATATATACATTCTTTTTCATATTCCTTTCCGTTGTGGTTTATTATAGGATATTTCATATAGTTCCCTGTGCTACATACCCCTTGTTGTTCATCTATTCTGTGTATACCAATTTGCGTCTAATCCCAAAGTCTCAATCCTACCCTCTCTTGGCAATCACCGTTCTGTTTTCTATGTCCCTGATTTTGTTTCTCTTTCACAGATAGGCTCATTTGTTTCATATTTTAGATTCTACATATGGATATGATATTTGTCTTTGTCTTTCTGACTTCATATAGTATGATAATCGCTAGTTGCATCTATGTTGCTGCAGATGGCATTATTTCCTTCTTTTTATGGCTTTGTATTATTCCACTGTATGTGTGTACCACATCTTCTTTATCCATTCATCTGTTGATAGACACTTAGGTTATTTTCATGTCTTGGCTATTGTGACTAGTGCTATGAACATAGGGATGCATGTATCTTTTGCATTATAGTTT
The DNA here is from genome assembly GCA_917880005.1 of Nanger dama. Lineage (NCBI taxonomy): Eukaryota > Metazoa > Chordata > Mammalia > Artiodactyla > Bovidae > Nanger > Nanger dama. The sequence goes on from CAKJTW010000017.1 coordinate 780,371, forward strand.
TTTCTGGATATATGCCCAGGGGTGGGATTGCTGGGTCCCATGGTAATTCTATTTTTAATTTTCTGAGGAACCTCAATAGTGTTTTCCATAGTTGCTGCACCAGTTTACATTCCCACCGACAGTATAGGAGGGGTCTCTTTTTTTCCACACTCTGGGACATGGAAGCCTGGTGTGCTGCAGTTTCTGGGGTCACAAAGAGTCGGACACAACTTAGTGACTGAAGAACAGCAACACTTTTTAGTGATGGCAATTCTGGCTGGCTTGAGGTGGTACCTCACTGTAGTTTTGATTTAAGAATTGGCCAAGAATCTGAATGAGAGATTTAATAACTCTTAGCTTTCTGGCTGAAACATATAGGTTCATCATTATGGAAAGTATATTAATATTGCAGCTGCCCGAAACTTAGAGAGTTCATTAAGGAAAGCTTAACTTCAGTAGGGTGACTGGCAATAGTTTTCTCACTTTCATTCTCTCCGCTTACTTCAGGTTGTTGAATCATAACTAAATTTTTACTAACAGTACTTATTTTTCAAGGCTTAGCTTTAGGAATCTCTGTCTCTCTCTTTTTTTAAGGAATATCTCTTAAACACTTCCTATGAAACCATTTCTGACCCTTACCTTGCTGTTACTTCTAAAACTGCGGTTCTGACATTATAATAGTTTATTTCTACAGGTTTGTCTTTTATTCTCCTTTACACAGGGTCTTTCTGCTCCAGTGATCTTTATATGTGTAGCGTCTAGTACTTAACAGGTGGTCAGTAGAGAACCAGTTGAGTATCTACTGTGTACTCATCATGACATGAGGAACTCTGAGATTTTAAAATGAATGGATTCTTAATGAATGGCCTTCTGAAAGTGTAGGAAGACGTGTTTAAGTGAGTTAGTTCATGAGTGTTTTGTGAATTAATTGGGTTATGATTCGATTCTGTTGGGTTGTTCAGAAACACATTTGTGTCTTGAAGAGCACAGTTGCTCTGAGTGCCCACCAGAAGAGCAAGGCTGTTTCTCTAACATATGGAGGAAAAGGAGTCCTGACCCTCTTTGCAGAGAGAGGTGGCTTTGGTGTAGGCCCACAGTGCGCTGGCTCCACCTGAAGCTGTCGGTTCACCATCATTGAGTTTCCATGTGGCAATTTGTCATTGCTCTGCTGAGACAATTCAGGTATATCTGTTTGCGTGAAAGGAAACTTCTAGCTCTAGAAGCATCCGTATGAAAGACCAGGAGCTGGGAGTGAAAGCAGTGAAGGCCTAGTCCCAGGAACCAGTGGAGAAGCTATGTCACATGCATACTGATTTCTAGGCCCCCTTGTTTTGGGGAAGGCCACAGGAAGGGTTGAAATGGAAGGGTCCCAGGTTTGTGGCCTATCGTTTGGCTCTCAGGGAAATAGCATCAATTCTTTCTGCTAATTTTTTATTTTATTTACATTCCTGTGGGCGTCCCTGGTGGCTCAGGCGGTAAAGAATCTGCCTGCAATGCGGGAGACCAAGGTTCGATCCCTGGGTTAGGAAGATCCCCTGGAAAAAGGAATGGATACCCACTCTAGTATTCTGGCCTGGAGAATTCCATGGACAAAGGAGCCTGGCAGGCTATACAGTCCATGGGGTCACGAAGAGTTGTACACAACTGAGTAACTAAATTCCTGTGTTTTGCCTTCGCATTTTGTTTTGTTGCCTTCAGCCTGCTTTCCAAAGAGGCCAGGTTGGTGGGAAAAAGGATACAGGGTGTGGCAATGGGAGGGGGCAGATAATATACCTCTTGTATTTGCGGAAAGGATGGTACCTTGTTATGGGCCATGACATTTTCACCTTTTAACATTGTTGGGTTGGTTCAGAGCATAGGCTTTAGGAAATTTCTACTCATACCTGGGCATGAGTCAGCCTGTTGTGTAATATATACCCCAGCATTGTTATAAGTTATGGAAATTAAAACATGTTGTGCATGATTTCCCTGAAAATATTTCACAGTCTTTATTCAAATTTGGTTCTACCCACAGATAAATACTGCTATCTCTGTGACATTTCACATGTTGATTTTCATACTCTTTATTTCTAGAATACTTTTAATTTTTAAAAAGGTTTTTCATAACATCCCAAGAAAGTGAAGACAGATACTGCCACTTGTGTCTGATTAAGGAAATTGAGTCATAGGAAATTTTGTCTTACCTTGACGCTTACAGTTATCTAGTTAGCAGCAAGGCAGATGAACCACAGTACCTGCTTTCTCTAAGTCTTATTCTTTTCTCCTGTTTAAATTGCTTGCTTTGAGTTAAATAAGTTAACTCTTCCAAGCAGAAGGTCTCAGCTTAGAACTGGGCACTAATTTGAAAAACTTCTGTCTTTTTTTTTTTTAAGAATTTATTTGTGGTAGAGACATGGAATCACCTATGTTCTTCTTTAAAAAGAAAAAAAAACGCCGTAAGAAAGAAGGCAAATAGTTTGCTCCAGATGTAAAGAATGGCCAACAACAGTAAAAACATAATAAGCAAGTTAATTAGAGAAATTGTCCTGTTGCTTAAAGAGCACCTCTCCCAGTAATCACCTTGGGGCTCTAGTACAAAGTTAAAAACTTTCTTGAGAAACCTAATAGCGTCAAAAGAGCCAGCACTATCCCCCACCCCAGCACCCCCCAAAATAAAAAAATAAAAACCAAACGGGCCAGCAGGATTGTGTCATACTAGGACATTAGGCATATAAAGGAAACCAGTTTAAGCAGTGCCTTCCAAATTATTCCTCCTCCTCAGTAACGAAAGAGATCCATCGTGTTAGGAATAACACGGGGGAAACGAGTTCAGGCCCTGCCAGAGGAGGGCAGGCCAGGATCTCTTTAATTGAGAGCCTTCACATTCAAACTGTCATCAGGTCCCGTCAATCTCTTTCTTCATAGTCTCTCAAGTGCATTCCCACAGCTGCTATTCTACTCCGGCCGCTGTGGAAAATTCCGTTCTGAGTTCCTAGAAGTGGAACTTCCCCTTGCTGGAGCCAGCGCCTCCTCCCGCTCTTCTCCTTCCTCTCCGCACCTCCCTCGGCTCCTCCCTGTCCCCGCCTCCCCAGCTCCTTTCTTCCCTCCCTCCCTCCAGGTGCTTTCACAGACGTGGCCTCCTTTCTAAATACAACTAGACTGTGAAGTAAGTAGTATTCCCTTGTTACACTGGAGGAGGGCTGAGAGGTTAAAATGACTTGCCCCAGGTCATAGCTATTAAGTGGCAGATTTAGAATTTAAAACCAGGTCATCTTATTCCCAGACCTGAGCTCTTCTCACCTTGCCATAGCTGTCTCTTTCGTCTTAAGTACTTCGATCATGTGCAGAGGAAGAGATGTTTAATTCATCTTGGAGCCTTTATAAGACCATGATCAATAGTTTGAATTGTCCCTGCCTAGGGTTTAGTGTCCCCCTCTGCTGTTCACCAGCTGGAATTCTGGGTCACATTTCTGGTGAACTTTCAAGAGGTCTGTCTGTCCCGTTAACTGGGTTATCAGGCATCTGTTCTGTGCCAGGTATTGTGCTAGGCACGGGGACAGAACAAGGCTTAACAACTCTGCACAGATCTTGCATCCCCTCTCCTCTGGTTACCTCTTCATGGAGAGCCAGCAGTGTTTATAGAGCCTCTCAACATTGGGAAGTATGCCATGTTAACTTCAGTTAACATGCAGAGGTCGAGGACAGGGTGTTGCTCCTGTCAGTTTAATAGGAATCCCAGGTCCTGGATGGGTGGCAAAGGACCTCCTCATCCCTCATACACTCAGCCCTAGGGCAAGGTTTAGGGCATTTTGTATCTGAAGGAGGCTGTGTTTTTCTTGACTTAGCCCAGACAATGACTGTGCTTCTACTTTTGCACTTGTGAATAGGGGGTGGAGTTGGCAAAGGCTTTGCAATGCAATTAAAAACAAAACAAAACCCTACATATTTAAATGTTTTACTGGTTTGTAATCTGAAACATACAGTCACAGAAAATGGTTTTTTTTTTTCTCTTTGAAATTTTCTCTGTTACTTTTATATCCCAGTGATTGAGCATCCCGTGTTCAGGTAGATGTTAGCTTGCATACATAACTCAGACCATTAAGGACTGGTTCTTCTCAGTGTCTCTTTGGAATGGAAGGACCGTAGAGCCTGAAAGGACACTGTCTTCATCCCTCATTTTGTGGAAGAAATGGAGTCTAGGGAGAAGTTGTGTGTGTGACTGAATCTGGGCCTAGGCCTCACAGACCCCAGAGCAGGTAGGAGAGGAAGGTATCGTTGAGTTTTTTTTTCGGGCCAGTTTTATCATCCTCTGGTCATAGGTTAATGGTCTGCTTCAGTGTTGGGTTTGTTTTCATGTTTGGAGGTCTACTTTCAAAGGTTTTAAATTGCAGATGCAAGCGCAACTGCATCAGGGTTTGCTAGCCAAATGCAGTTATAAACCAGAGCCTCTGTTTCACTTTTCTAAAAGTCTATTTCAAAAAAAGCAAAGGCCATAAGCAACTTGTCGAGTTTATTGCCTTAAAAAGGAAAGAAAAAAAAAAAGGCTTGAAATTTCCTATCATAACTGATGGAACAAACCTTGAAGTCAACACATTAGACTTTTTCATTTTTGTTCCAGTTTTCTCCTGGCAAGTAGGAGAATTTAATAAGAAAGGGACCCGTGGTTCCAAAACAAATAGGGTCTAAGTCCAAGACATCTAAAGCTTGTGTGGAATCCCTCTGGCATTTATCCCACTGGGCCCCAGGGAAGGGAGGAGACAAAAGTCCACATCCCTGTGGTAGCCAGGGTTGGTTCAGTTGAAGGTGAAGCTGTCTGTCAGACTATTTACAGCATGTTTATAGCTTGATGGAAAAAACAAAAGACCATAGGTTTTAGAGCCTGGCTTTTATTCACAGATGATAAAGACTGTTTTGTTTTGCTTTAAAGAATAGATTCCTTAACATGCTCCATAGTAATTGACATGAATTTAAACCATGGCATTTTAGCCAACTGATGATTTTTATCATCTTCATTATCAACAATTAGTGTTTGAGGTTGAGAAATCAACAAAATATCAGTCTTTAGGATGAAGATGCCACTTATTTTTACATGGGCATAGCACGCTTTCAGTTTGACACTGTCTTAGAAAGTAAAGCATTATTCATTTCAAATTTTTAGAAGATTGGGTTTCATTGGCGTTTCCAAGGAAAAGGAATTTCAACCAGGTATGATATGATTAATAGAGTTCCAGTATAATTCGGAAAACTTTTTGTTCAATTTTGGTTTATAATTATGTTACCATTTATTCCATGGACAGAGGAGCCTTGTTGGTTACAGTCCATGGGGTTGCAAAGAGTTGGGACACGACTGATCGACTTCACTTCACCATTTATTCAAACATCTATTTCTCCATGATGTTTGAATTAAGATGCCATTTCTTTTTGTCTTAAAGGTGTAAATTGTTGACTTTTTTTTTTTTTGTACTGTTTCACAAGTGACTGCTATAACATATTTGCATAATATAAAGAAGAAATGTGTGAGTGAGGCATGCTGGAGTATATGGGGAACCTTTGCTAGATGACATACTTGACTCTGGGATATATTCATCAAAGTAAAGTTGCTGTCTCAGGACTCTATTGTAAAGTGTTTCTCTGGTTTGGGTCTTCTATGAGATGGCTGGATGACATCACTGACTCTATGGACGTGAGTCTGAGTGAATTCCGGGGAGTTGGTGATGGACAGGGAGGCCTGGCGTGATGTGATTCATGGAGTCGCAAAGAGTTGGACATGACTGAGAGACTGAACTGAACTGAACTGAACTAGCTTGTTTAGAGAACCAACCCACTGACTTGCCCCTTCAGTCCTGGTAAAGGAAATGGCATAAAATTGAAAGAGTGTGTACATTGCTCAAGTATTGTATTAGTTTTCCCGTGTTTTGTTAGCTTTATTTATCATAAGACATTTTATCCCGAAATGTCTTCACTGAATAGAAGGACTGATGTTTGGACCATCATTTCCTACCTGGTTTTGGATCAAGTAAATTTGGAACAGTTGAGAAAAGTTTCAGGTAGCATTCTCATATTTGATATTTAGCAAATATGCCTTAGTGAAATGTATGGTTTGCCCAGGTGGGACAGTTTTGTTGCTAAATAGTACCCTGACTGATATGCTATGCTCAACACTCACAATGTCTGTATTTTGAAGGAGGACTCAACTTTGGTGGATCAGTGGCCCTCATATTTAAAATATGTCAATTTTCTGGAAAAGGTAGGTAATGTAAATAAAAGCAGTGGAAGTCAAATGTGATTTTTCCATACAACCCATGTGGACCTCCATTCCTGACCCAGGGACTTTGGGCCAGTCCCAGTGAGCTAAGCACCATTTCCCATCAGCTGTAAATGGTACATTTCTGATGCTGTTGGATTGCCTTTAATATCTGCATGACTTACTTAATTCAATACCTTAGCCTAATTGTAGCAAGTTGTATGAACTCGTTTAATAAATGTTCACACATTCTTACATATTTCTCCACTGAAGGTGATTTGCACCTTACTTTTAATGCAGCAGATCAGAATTTGAAAATTACATCAAGTGAGTAGAGTGCAGGATGGCTTCTTGGAAGGGGAGATTTGATGGTTATCTTTGAGAAAATTTGTTAAGGCTTAGGGGTATTAATGTGCCTTTTTAGATGAATTATTGAGGGATATCTGTTTAGCTGCCCTCTTTCACATTATAAAAATTTACTGTAGAAAGCACAGCCATTAACAATCAAGTGGTTGGCATTTCTGCTGTGTTTGAATTTCTGCTTTCTAGACTGCCTTCCCATCAGCACAAATAACTTCACTTTGAGCCTTAAGGTTGTATAAATCATACCGACCTTTAAAATGCAGGAATCAAATTGTAAGACAAAGGATTTTTCATTCTCTCTTTTCCTTTTCTCTTGCAATTGCTTTGTAATGTCAAGTGACCTCAAAGCTTTGGGTTGATGAGTAGTTTGTAGCCAGTTCATAGAATCAAATTATTCTAGTTCATCCATGAGCTTTGGATACTGACTTATGACAGTAACGTCCTTGGTCAGTTAGAACACTGTTTCTTGCACCTATCAACCATTTAAAGATATTTGATAAGTTTATTTGACAAGTATTTGATGGGCTTTAGGCTAGAAAGATTTAGAACATATCCCAGCAAATGAGTATATTTATTTAAAGTGCTTTTCGTGGATATTGTCTTCAGAATTACTTTTAGAACTGTGGGAGAAAGCTGCTCTCATTAAATTACAGTCATAGGATGCTTCTTTGGTCTGCTTCTTTATCCTTTTTGGTCAGATGCCTGTAGGGCACTGTCTTCTTGAACTAACAGCTAGATCAGAGAGGGAACTGTATGTAGAGTGAAATCAGATCAGGATGGGATGGAAGCTAAGGTGTATAGGATGCTGATTGTCTGTGCTGAATGAGGCAGAGGCTTTTGTGTTCAGACTGAGGCTTGTAATATATGAGTAAGTGGATTCATGTACAGGAGCAGACTGACAAGGTAGGGTTAGTTCATTTATCAGCAATAACTTGAAAGTAATTGACTTAGTATAGTGAATATTGATTGTGGGCCAGCTAGTCACTGAAAATGAAAGTACTCTCAGCTGCATTTGAACATTTATGTATCTGCCCAAACCTAATTATCAAGGTGTTTAATCTTCTGAGTTTAGCCAGCATTTAGATACTAATAGTTACTTCTTTACCACTACTCCAAACCTTCTCTAACAGTTTACACAACTCATTCATTTAAATAGGTTATTATAAAAGTTTCTGTGTGGTCTTGAGCTGGAAGTCACCAAAGAACCTTTGGTTTCAAATCAGTCCAGTAATTAGAGTTATAGAAATAATGTAGGATCCTCAGAATGACATATTACAAGTTTAGGAGCCAAGAGACAGAAAAAGATACTCCCAGCTGACATTCACAAATCAGAAGCAGCTGCAGCAAGGTCAGGGCCCCCATGTGTTAAGGGGCTGGTTATTTTATCAGTCAAGGGAGTCGACATTATTTCATGTCTCTAGGCATTTGAGTAGAGACAAATTTGATGCTCCTGCTTCTATTGGGCATCATCTCTAGCCTTCTAGGAACAGATATCAAGCAAGAGTGTGGTACAATAAATTCTATCTGTGTAATGACTAGAAAGTGCAGTAAGAATTTGCAAGTTGCACAATAATTATTTATGTATTGTGCTCCATTGTTGTCCATGGGCCAGGCTTTGAGTCCATTACTGTTAAACAGCCTGCAACTACTTTGCTCTGAGTTTATTAGCACAGTTGGAGTTTTTTTGTTGTTGTCTTTTCCTTTTTTTTTTCTTTATAGGATTATGGTTTTCGTAGTAGTGATATTATGGGATTACTTTGTTCTTGACATTTCTTATGGGAAAAGTTTGCACATTATCTGGTAGATTAAGCTTGACTATTGGACCTAGTTCTACTCCTACTCAACAAATGAAAAGCAACTGTTATTTAGCCTCTGATGTTTTGAAAGTTCCTTCTGTGACCATGTCTGTGTCTTCCTGGTAGGCACTGCTTGAGCAGTAAATAGACATACCTCACATTAAGAATCATAAGGGTACTCTGAGCATTTCGTTTTGTTGTTGTTCATTCTCTCTTTTTAGACATATTACAGTGAGAGAAATTGAATGTTGTAACAGTTTTTCTATTATTAAGTAGTGTTAGAAAAGAAAACTGTAGGGGATGATTATACACAGTCCTTTGGTCCTTTCAAAATTAATCATGTATTAGAAAGTGATGTAGTTTATCAGGAAGGAAGTAACTTCACCCAGCTGCTGGAGGAAAAAACAGCCATGTAAGTGAAGCAGTGAGAAAAAGTGATTCACAGAAAGAGGGACTTTCTGCTCTGACTAGGCTGAGTATGTGAGAGAAGGTCTCAAGGGCAGAGTTTCTCACACTGGCACAGGCATCAGAATCATGTGGAAAACTGTCTCTGGTAGTGGATTGCCAGAGACTTTCCTAGAGTTTCTGATGCAAGAGGTCTGTCTGGGGTGAGGACCGAGACTTGGCTGGCATGTTGCACAGTTTCCTCAGGTGATGGTCATGCTGTTGATCCAGAGGCCACTGCTGTAGTGGTCTAAGGGAGTCTAAGCGAATGGAGTCCTAGCCAAGAAACTTTAAGTGCAGTGCTGGTAACACCACAGAAAATGGAAAGAATGGCAGTTGAAGTCTGTTCGAGAGGGTGACTGACTGACTCTAGGTTGACTAGGAGAGGATCGAATTATAATTAAATGGCTGAACTAATACGATTAACAAAATCATATGGTTTAGAAACTGGGTTTACTTGGTATAGGTTAAGAGCTGTTACATTAAAATCTGCATTTGCTTACATACGTAGTTTCAAACCATCCTGAAGTTAGTTCTATCTGGAATGTTTATTGCTACTAGAGGCTTGGCACTTGTATTCATTTAATACTGTAGCCCAGAAAAGGAGAGAAGGGAGTTAATTGAATTTTTAATTTGGATCTAAAATGTCTGTATAGAAAATGCCTAGCTTATGATTTCTTCAAGGGTAAATTCTCATTTTCTTTCATGCTTGCGTCTTTAGTCATGGTATGTAATGTGTACAGTGTTTATGAAAGGAATGAACGAATGGCCAGTAGCACATTTGTTGGAAATAATTAGACCATGGTGGTGATGGTGGGAGCCACCCCAGATAACTCACATAGGAAATCTATTGATGGTTTGAAAAACTTGCATATTAGTTTATGAATGGACTTCCCAGGTGGCGCTAGTGGTAAACAATCAGCCTGCCAATGCTGGAGACGTAAGAGATGCAGGTTCGATCCCTCGGTTGGGAAGATCCCCTGGAGGAGAGCATGGCAACCCACTCTAGTATCCTTGCCTAGAGAATCCCCTGGACAGAGGAGCCTGGTGGCCTACAGTTCATGAGGTTGCAAAGAGTCAGACACAACTGAGCAACTAACACACACGCAGACACTTAGCACAGTACACAGCTTATTAATATCATTTCTGTTATCTCAACAAATTTAGGCAAACTGAAAATCCTAGTAGAGTCAAACGATATCTGAATTTTTAATATCAAAATGAATCTTAAGAAAACATTATTTTTGACAGGCATACACATTATCTAAAGGAAACTGGGGTTAAAGCCATGGAGATATAACAAGAGCATTTCATAAAATATGAAGTCCAAGTAAGCTATATTGGTAAAGGAATTAAACTTCCAAATTTAGATCATTCATATCATTAATCATTAATTAAACTTCCAAATTAATCATGAAATTAAGAAACTTACAGATTTATATCATTCATTTTGATAGTTTAACAGAATCATGTTATCCTAATCTATTAATTTTTAAGGTCTTTATCTTCCCTGCTACATTGTTGGCAGGGGCATAATATCCAGATTCTACTAGAGACCGAAAGCATGAAATGATGGGAGATATTCATAAGTGCAGAAAGAGGCTGTATTGTAATATCTCTAACACCAAACTCTTGATTTGTCAAAAATTTTGTCTAAATGGCACCTTCCCTTTGTCCCTACTTAGTGAAAATATGCATAACTGTTTGCAAAATTGTGAGAGTTTAGCAGTTATAAGATGATTTTCTTATAACCACCTACATATTACTTTCTATCTACAAAGTGATACTTTAAAAAAATTTTATGGATAGAAGAATCTGAGATAGAAAGAAGTTAAGTAACTTGCCTAAAATTAATTATTCCAGCTAGGAAATGTCAGAGCAAGACAAAGAATACAGATTTGCTAGCTCTAAATTAGGTTTCTCTATAAAATTCAACTACTGGTATATTGCATTTTTTTTTTTCATAGGAAAAGGTATGTATATTGGAAGGGACACGCAGATGGGAGACTCTGATGTCACTTTTTCTTACTTTCCAAATGTTTCATATTCCAGAAACCTTGTTCTTCTCCACGTTCATTCAGCATCTCATTATTATTGTTGTTTTAAACATTTTACTTTTATTGTACAAGACTTTTTTGTAGAAAAATGAGAAGCTGCAAATAAAAAAGAAGATAATGCTTTTCATCCAAGCATTCAGCACAGTGTGCTGGGCATAGAAGCCATTAATAAATGCCTATTGATTGAATGCCAGGAATTAGCTCCCTGACCTCTGGGTAAATTGCTTAAGTTGTCATATTCCATCTGTAGAAAGGGGTGGCTGGCAGGGCTCTTGTGCTACTTATTTCCTTACGTTATAGATTTATTTGACATCAGCCATCTTTCAGGGACTTGGTGAAAGGTGTTAAATAAATCATACCTTTATTATTATCTCTGAGGAAGAAATTATTTGAAATTTGCTGTCTCTAAATATCTTACTGCTGTTTGTCACAAGAAAGAAAATGACTTATTTGCAATATAAGGTATGTGTTTATTTGGGTGAGAGTATGTGTGAGAACAAATGTATTTATTTATACATAAATCATCATTATAAAATATTAAAAACTTCTTCCTATGATATTTTCAGTTCTGTTGTTTAGTTTCTACCCTCCCTGAGCCCAGACTATAGTTGGATGGATTTAGATTTTATCTACCAGCATTTCTTCATGAAAACAGAATAACAGGGAAAAGAAATTGATAGAGTCAAGAAAGCTTATTTAATTTCTTGGTATTCTCTCTTATTGATTGTATTTACTCCATGGTATTATAGGGGTATATGAATATTAATTCATGTAACTTACTTAGTTTATTAGGTGATACCAGTGACATTGTCCAAAAATATGGTTATTTGGAAGAGAAACAAGTTAGATAGTGAGTTTTCAAAATAGGGTATGACAGTGCATGTAGAGAATGATTTTTAAAAACACAAATGTACCTATTTTCCCATGATAAATTTCAATGTAGTGAGCTTTTCTCCAGATGGGATTACAGTGCCTTCAAAATATTTACTAGCCTGAAAAGCAACTTTTCTTTTTTCCTATTGTTTTAGCACTATTTTATACTTCCCAGATTTTCTTAAGGCTGGGCTTGTGTTTCTATTCTGTAGCTAGTGTGTGTACATAGAAATATGTTCATCCATTTAAATTTCCTGTTAAAATGGGTTGGGACTGCTGCTGCTGCTAAGTCACTCCAGTTGTGTCTGACTCTGTGCGACCCCATAGACAGCAGCCCACCAGGCTCCCTCATCCCTGGGATTCTCCAGGCAAGAACACTGGAGTGGGTTGCCATTTTCTTCTCCAGTGCATGAAAGTGAAAAGTGAAAGGGAAGTCGCTAGTGGTGGGAAAATCAAGTCAACAAACAAACAAAAAAAACCCTGGAAACATAAACTGCTGGTTTACTCTTTATAAACTTTCTTTTTATATAAATGAATTGGCTTATAATAAAGTTTTACAAAAGAATCAAAAGGTTCTTAGCAAAATTCTTATTTCTATTAATATTTGATACTTAATAAATCTAGAATAAATTTTTAAAGTACAATGTGACACTAGGAAATTTTGCATTTAAGGTGCAATAGTTCCATAGTAGTGGTTTCCTCTAAAGGTTATTTTGGGACTTAGTTCACCTTCATTCATTCAGTTTTATAATGATCTCTGAAGCCGACTCAGTAAAAATTTTTATGGTCTCACTTTAAGAGGAGGAATTTTTCTTCTGATTTACACTGAATGAGTGAACGTTAGCTAGCTCTTCAAGCTAGGGTCTTAATTATTCTCTTGTTTGACCTTTGCCTGTAACATTTGGTTTGAGTTGTGTTCTTCTCTTTGACTTTAAGATTCAGTCATTGGCAGGAGCCTTATTTAATCTTGCTATTGAGCTGTTTCATCTCCTTGAATAGGACATAAACCTATTCATCAGCCTGTCTTTCATATGGGCATGTTGTTCTGGAATACTATTAATATTGAGTGCATTGTGGCAGAGTGCATTCTATTTAAAAAGCAATGTAATATGTTTCAGTGTGATCAAGAACAAGGGTGTTACAAGTGAAGTATATAGTAAAATCATAACACTCAAGGGTTTTTTTCCTTAACATAATGTGTTACGCCTAATGTGCAGTTGATTTAATTTTTTACGTCAGCTTTTTAAAAGCATGATGCTTCTCATAAATGCTGCCAGTATGTTCTGATGTTTCATCCCTTAATACTTGAGCTGATCTGCTGCTATTGCTCAATTGTGTCAAGTTCCCAAGGAATTGAATTTCTAGTTTGATTTATGCAGGTAAAACAGGCTCTCACTCAGTAGATTTAGTCTGACTTCATAATCAAAATGGAAAGTAGAAAACGAAAAATTAATTTATAGAATTTTTTCCCTCTATTAAAGAAATCCAGTATTTATTTACTTATTGGTCTAGTAAAAATTCTCTTCTGAAAAGCACTTACCATGAAACCTTTTTAATAATTCAAGTGTGATTCTGAATCTCTTTTGTTTCTGTGTTCTTTTGTTTTGTCCCAATTTCCTGGCTATGTTGTAGCAGATATATGGTATTTAGCTGATAGATGTTTTATGCTAAAAGGTAAAATGCATTTGCCTTCAAGTTAGAATAGAAGTTACATATGTGACTTGTCTTTGGAATAACAGAATTGTAGATCTAGAAGTTGCCTGGCTCTTTATACCACAGAAGAGTTTCAGTGTGCGTGGCGAAAGGAACTCTCCAAAGGTCAGATGGCAAATTTGTGGTAGAAAGGAAGCCAAAACTGCGTCTCTTGATTTCTGGCTAATTTATCTGTTACTACACCACAGGACTCAAATTTGGATTACGCTTCTCTTTTCTGTTGCTTTGTTTTAGTATCGTATCCTAGTGTTACTGTTTATGATACATAACCTTGGTTAGGTGGTTTAGTCACTAAGTCATGTCCGACTCTTTGCAGCCCCATGGACTGTAGCCTGCCAGGCTCCTCTGTCCATGGGATTTTCCAGGCGAGAATTTCAGAGTGGGCTGCCATTTCCTTCTCTAGGGGATCTTCCCTACCCAGGGACCGAGCCTGGGTCTCCTGCATTGCAGGCGGATTCTTTACCAGCTGGGCTGCCAGGGAAGCCCATACGTAATCTTAGAAGCTTTATGGCTTTTTCACAATCTGTGCTAGTTTAGGCTTCATGAGTCTGAAGGTGGGCTGACTCTGTGAACTTCCTGTGAGGACGTTTAAGTGGTTAGTTAAGCTGAAGGAATTCCAAAGTGCAGAATATTTTCCTCTTTCATCTATTCCTGTCAAGAATCCCTAAGGCTCAAAGTAAAACCAGAATGTTTAATTAAACTGATGGTAAGTATGTAAATTTAAATCTGTTTTTTGGAAAGATCTTGGGGAAAGTTCAAAAGAAGTTCTCTAATGTTTATGGTTGGTGTTTGACTACCGTTAGGTTACTGGATGGTTTCTAGTTTCCAGAAAGTGTTATAAAGCTTTGTAGGGATTGTCTCATTTATGCCTTTAGCATGGATGATCTCTTAAAGCATCAAGAGCGGGATGATGTAGGTAATAGCACTGACTCCATTTTGTAACTGAGAAAACACAATGTATTATGTGAGTGTCCAAGGTAGGCACTCTAAACCACGGAGTTCTCAAAAGCTCCGGCTCTTGACCATAAACTCTTCTGCCTCCATGTTACATATAATTTCCTCTGCCACAAAATGCCACCCACTGATAAAAATTTTCAAGGGGCTCTACTTTAGGTTAGCGAACATTTTTGCAGTTCTTTCAGTAAACTTTGGCCATATGCTTGAGAATTCTCTCACTTTTATTAGGGATACGGTAGTTTTCTAGGACCATCTTAACTTGCAGCCTCTTTTTCTCCTCCTTCTTCATGTTCAGTCTTAATTTTCTGTACTTCTCCCTTTTCTTGGCTCATTTGGAGCAACAACTTACTGTGCATTAGGCTTAATTTGGACACCTTCATTTCTATTTTCAAAAAAACTTTAAGTGATTCTCTATTATTCCCAAATAAGATTAAAGTGGCTAGCCACTGGCTTCTTAATTCTTTTCTAATATCCTGCTTTTTACCTTCCTCTTAGGGAACTTATTTCCTTAGTATCTCAAGATTGAAAAGAACCATGAAGAAATCCCTAATAAAGTTACCCATCCACTGGAATGTTTCTCCCACACTCCAGCTGGACTATAATCTTTTCCTACTAAGCTTTTTCTAGAATAATTACCACTCATTAAAATTTTTTTTCTCCTTTTGGCAGTATCATACCTGCTTTCTTTAAACACACAAAATGAAACCCAGTGACTGACTCCCTGTTTGTTTCTCTCTAGTTTCTTCCCAAGATTTTCAGTTTGTCGGTCCCTACCGATAATGTTTTAGGATATGAAATAGGTCAGCTGGAATTCCATCACCTCCACTAGCTTTGTTCATAGTGATGCTTCCTAAGGTCCACTTAACTTCACTTCCAGGATGTCTGGCTCTAGATTAGTGATCACACCATCATGATTATCTGGGTCATAAAGATCTTTTTTGTACAGTTCTTCTGTGTATTCTTGCCACCTCTTCTTAATATCTTCTGCTGCTGTTACGTCCATACCATTTCTGTCCTTTATTGAGCCCATCTTTGCATGAAATTTTCCCTTGGTGTCTCTAATTTTCTTGAAGAGATCTCTAGTCCTTCCCATTCAATTGTTTTCCTTTATTTCTTTGCATTGATCACTGAGGAAGGCTTTCTTATCTCTCCTTACTTATTCTTTGGAACTGTGCATTGAAGTGAGTATATCTTTCCTTTTCTCCTTTGCCTTTCACTTCTCTTCTTTTCTCAACTATTTGTAAGACCTCCTCTGACAACCATTTTGCCTTTTTCATTTCTTTTTCTTGGGGATGGTCTTGATCCCTGTCTCCTATACAATGTCACAAACCTCTGTCGATAGTTCTTCAGGCTATCAGATCTAACCTCTTGAATCTATTTGTCACTTCCACTGTATAATCGTAAGGGATTTGATTTAGGTCATACCTGAATAGTCTAGTGGTTTTCCTACTTTCTTCAATTTAAGCCTGAATTTTGCAAGAAGTAGTTTACGATCTGAGCCACAGTCAGCTCCTGGTGTTGTTTTTGTTGATTATTTAGAGCTTTTCCATCTTTGGCTTCAGAGAATATAATCAATCTGATTTTGGTATTCACCATCTGGTGTTGTCCATGTATAGAGGCTTCTTTTGTGTTGTTGGAAGAGGGTGTTTGCTATGACCAGTGAATTCACTTGGCAAAACTCTGTTAGCCTTTGCCATGCTTCATTTTGTACTCTGAGGCCAAATTTGCCTGTTACTCCAAGTGTCTCTTGACTTAAATATACCAGCAAATTTGGAAAACTCAGCAGGACTGGAAGAGGTCAATTTTCATTCCAATCCCAAAGAAGGGCAATGTCAAAATGTTCAAACACAGTTTGCACAGTTGCACTCACAGTTGCACTCATCTCACATGCTAGCAAAGTAATGCTCAAAATTCTCCAAGCCAGGCTTCAACAGTATGTGAACCGTGAACTTCCAGATGTTCAAGCTGGATTTAGGAAAGGCGGAGGAATCAGAGATCAAATTGCCAACATCTGTTGGGACATAGAAAAAGCAAGGGAATTCCAGAAAAAAATCTACTTCTGCTTTACTGATTATACCAAAGCCTTTGACTGTATAGATCACCACAAACTGTGGAAAATTCTTCAAGAGACGGGAATACCAGACCAGCTGACCTGCCTCCTGAGAAACCTGTATGCAGGTCAAGAAGCAAGAGTTAGAAGCAGACATGGAACAACAGACTGGTTCGAAATTGGGAAAGGAGTATGTCAAGGCTGTATATTGTTACCCTGCTTATTCAATTTCTATGCAGAGTATATCATATGAGATGCCAGGCTGGATGAAGCACAAGCTGGAATCAAGATTGCCAGGATAAATATCAATATCCTGGAACTACAGGCAAATTTGGCCTTGGAGTACAGAATGAAGCAGGGCAAAGGCTAATAGAGTTTTACTAAGAGAACGCACTGGTCATAGCAAACACAACACAAGAGAAGACTCTACATATGGACATCACCAGATGGTCAGCACTGAAATCAGATTGATTATATTCTTTGCAGCCAAAGGTAGAGAAGCTCTATACAGTCAACAAAAACAAGACCAGGAGCTGACTATGGCTCAGATCATGAACTCCTTATTGCCAAATTTAGACTTAAATGGAAGTAACTAGGGAAAACCACTAGATAATTCAGGTATGACCTAAATCAAACCCCTTCTGATTGTACAATGGAAGTGAGAAATAGATTAAGGAACTAGGTCTGATCGACAGAGTACCTGATGAACTATGGTCAGAGGTTTGTGACATTGTACAGGAGACAGGGATCAAGACCATCCCCAAGAAAAAGGAATGCATAATGGCTGTCTGGGGAGGCCTTACAAATAGCTGTGAAAGGAAGAGAAGTGAAAAGCAAAGGAGAAAAAGAAAGATATACCCATTTGAATGCAGAGTTCCAAAAAATAGAAAGGAGAGATAAGAAAGCCTTCTTCAGTGATCAGTGCAAAGAAATAGAGGAAAAGAACAGAATGGGAAAGACTAGAGATCTCTTCAAGAAAATTAGAGATAACAAGGGAAAATTTCATGCAAAGATGGGCTCGATAAAGGACAGAAATGGTCTGGACGTAACAGCAGCAGAAGATAAGAAGAGGTGGCAAGAATACACAGAGGAACTGTACAAAAAAATCTTTATGACCCAGATAATCATGATGGTGTGATCACTAATCTAGAGCCAGACATCCTGGAAGTGAAGTCAAGTGGGCCTTAGAAAGGATCACTACGAACAAAGCTAGTGGAGGTGATGGAATTCCAGTTGAGCTATTTCAAGTCCTAAAAGATGATGCTGTGAAAGTGCTGCACTCAATATGCCAGCAAATATGGAATGTGGCCACAGGACTGGAAAAGGTCAGTTTTCATTCCAATCCCAAAGAAAGGCAATGCCAAAGAATGCTCAAACTACCGCACAATTGCACTCATCTCACATGCTAGTAAAGTAATGCTCCAAATTCTAGCCAGGCCTCAGCAATATGTGAACTGTGAACTTCCTGATATTCAAGCTGGATTTAGAAAAAGCAGAAAAACCAGAGATCAAATTACCACCCTCTGCTGGATCATGGAAAAAGCAAGAGAGTTCCAGAAAAACATCTCTTTCTGCTTTATTGACTATGCCAAAGCCTTTGACTATGTGGATCACAACAAACTGTGGAAAATTCTGAGAGAGATGGGAATACCAGACCACCTGACCTGCTTCTTGAGAAACCCGCATACGAGTTAGGAAGCAACAGAACTGGACATGGAACAACAGACTGGTTCCAAATAGGAAAAGGAGTACATCAAGGCTGTATACTGTCATCCTGCTTATTTAACTTATATGCGGAGTACATCATGAGAAATGCTGAGCTGGAAGAAGCACAGCTGGAATCAAGATTGCTGGGAGAAATATCAGTAACCTCAGATACGCAGATGATACCACCCTTATGGCAGAAAGTGCATAAGTACTAAAGAGCCTCTTGATAAAAGTGAAAGAGAAGAGTGAAAAAGTTGGCTTAAAGCTCAACATTCAGAAAACTAAGATCATGGTGTCTGGTCCTGTCACTTCATGTAAACATTTTGGGAAACAATGGAAACAGAGACTTTATTTTGTTGGGCTCCAAAATCACTGCACATAGTGACTGCAGCCATAAAATTAAAAGATATTTATTTCTTGAAATAAAAGCTGTGACCAACCTAGACAGCATATTGAAAATCAGAGACATTAGTTTGCTGACAAAAGTCTGTCTAGTCAAAGCTATGGTTTTTCCATTAGTCACGTATGGATGTGAGAGTTGGACTCTAAAGAAAGCTGATTGCTGGAGAATAGATGCTTTTGAACTGTGGTGCTGGAGAAGATCTCTGAGGGTCCCTTGGATTGTGTGGAGATCCAACCAGTCTATGCTAAAGGAAATCAGTCTTGAATATTCATTGGAAAGATTGATGTGAAGCTGAAACTCCAATACTTTGGCCACCTGATGTGAAGAACTGACTCATTGGACAAGGTCCTGATGTTGGAAAAGATTGAAGGCAGGAGGAGAAGGGGACGACAGAGGATGAGATGGTTGGTTGGCATCACCGACTCAATGGACATGAGTTTGAGCAAGCTCCTGGAGTTGGTACAGACAGGGAAGCCTGGCGTGCTACTGTCCATGGGGTTGCAAAGAGTCGGACACAACTGAGCGACTGAACTGACCTGACCTATAATGTTGACTATTAATGGGTTTTGTGTTCATTCTGATTTCTCTTTTATGTTTGTACTATTTCCCCCATTAAATCCTGGAATTCAGAGGCCATGAGAAGTACCTTACAACTAGTACTGCATTTGATAATAAGAAGGTATTTTATAAAATTTGACCCTTTCAAGAAGAGTATAAGTTGGTTTTCTCCTCTTACTATGTATCTCTGTTTAGCTCAAAGACATGTCAGAACTGCAAATCTCACTGAGAAATAAGTGTAGCTCACTTTTATCATCAGGACAGACAGAAAACACTAAATCACTACTGCGTTTAGTAGGAGCAAGGAAAAAAATCATAACTTTAATGATATGGTTAAATTTTTATAATGTATATTTGAGGAGTGATATCAGATTTCATTTTAACAGTGCCTTTTTTTTTCCCACATAAAAAGGACCCTAATTCTGTATCTAAAACTCAGGATTGGTCTTTGGCTGTTTAAATTTTCATTGTCTGGGTCTAGTGCTCTATTGCTATTGTGAAAGCAATCCATACTGCTAGAGTGTAGGGTTTTCTGGAATCAGTCTTAAAACCCTTGTTTTACGAGAGTGGAGCTACAGTATTTTCCTTGGTTTAGTTGGGAAGGTTGAAAGATCATCAGGCGTAACAGGAACCACATCCTTGGATGTACGATGTATGAACAGTTGCCATCATATGAACATCGTCTCATTCTGTCTTCATTTGTAATATCTGCTGCTGCTGCTGCTGCTGCTGCTGCTAAGTCGCTTCAGTCGTGTCCGACGCTGTGCGACCCTGTAGATGGCAGCCCACCAGGCTCCCCCTTCCCTGGGATTCTCCAGGCAAGAACACTGGAGTGGGTTGCCATTTCCTTCTCCAATGCATGAAAGTGAAAAGTGAGAGTGAAGTCGCTCAGTTGTGTCCGACTCTTCGAGACCCCATGGACTGCAGCCCACCGCACTCCTCCATCCATGGATTTTCTAGGCAAGAGTACTGGAGTGGGGTGCCATTGTAATATCTAATGGAGCTTAAATCAATTAGTGTACTTAGGATAGGCTATCTCTGTGTGAAATGCTGAACAGAAAAAACAAAGTATAATCCTCAAGATGCTAAAAAGGAATTTTGTTTTTAGTTCTTTCTCTAAAGTTAGGACAATTTTGATTCCTTTCCTGGAAGTTTTTTTTTTTTTTCCTTTTCCTACTGAAAAGGGAATAAAGCAAAAATAAATTAAGAGAAAATTTGGATCATTGACCTTTTGGGGATGATTATCTTTTGGACTTTCTGTGAGGTTAGGTTGTAGTGATCTTTTAGGCAGTTGTATATTTTTTAAAACAGAAAATGAGTGTTAACTTTGACTGTATTTCTTTATTTTTATAACACACTGCCACTTCTGTCACCCTAATGCAGTCGATATCTGTCTTGTGTGTAACATCACTTCATCATCCTTTGCATTGAATACTTAAAGGGCAAGTATTAAGAATTGCATGCTCTACATGAAAAGATGAATGTACCGCATTTAAAAGTGGCTCTTATGCACTGTGCACTTCATTAAAAGAAAAAATTAAGATGAAAAATATCCCTTTATTATGAACGGGAGGAAATCGTAACTTCTGTATTCTAATATTGCGAGCGTCATCACTTCTGTATTTCTTCGTTTCTTGATTCATGTGGTTTTTCCCCTTGCAGCACTGTTTCTCTCCCCTTGAGCAGATAGCTTTATACTTAGGATCTTTCTTTTGCTCAGATTACACTTAAAATCCACTCCTTTTTGTGGTTGGCGTTCTTTAGTCTAGACGCTTCCTTCTGTACTGTGTTTAGGAGCTCTATTTCAAGGGATAGACTTAAACAAACAGACAGTTCTTACTTTAGATTATACAATTCCCAAGAATTCTATCTCCCTAAAGAAACCTTCGTGATGAAGGATCTTCCTGAAGGTTTTGTTAAGTAGATGTTTTGTTTTCTTGGGAGTGCATAGCATGGGGGAGAATTTAAGATTTGAGAAATCAAACTGTGAGAATGTAAGAGCCAAACCTTTGTAAGTGTTAACTGGTGAATACAGAATGGGGGAGAATGTTCAGGAAGGAGGAAGTAGCCTTCACCTCAGCTGAAGAGGAAAATCCGGGTAAGCAGCCCTGGAGGCAGGTGTGAAGACAGGCTTTCTTTAGGCTGTTTACACATCTGTCTCTGTAAGCAACATAAATAGGGCTAACACATACCCTGCTCCTTTTTTCCTTTGAGGTTTCAGCTTAAATGTCACTTTCTCAGGGAGGGAAATGTTCGTCTAAAATAAGGAGGAACTCCCATTTTTCTTCACATCAGCCTGCTGTATTTTCACCGAAGTCCCTATTATCCAATACTCTCTCGGTATTTTCTTGTACGTGTATGTTTTCTTCTCTTCTGTTCACCCTCCCTGCCTCCCAGCAGTGGACATAAGGTTAATAAGTGTGGGCCATGTCAGCTGTGTTTATCACTCTATTTCCAGTCCCTAGAATAGAACCTGCTTTTAGCAGACAGTGTCGTCGGCTAGACTGTCATCTGCTTGAGAGCAGGATTCTGCCTTATCTCTGTGTGTGTCTGCTCAGTTGTGTCCGACTCTTTGGGATCCCATGGACTGTAGCTCTCCAGGGTCCTCTGTGCATGGAAATATCCCAGCCAGAATGCTAGCGTGGGTTGCTGTTTCTTCTCCAGGGGATCTTCCCAACCCAGGGATAAAACCCACATGTCCTGTGGCTCCTGCATTGGCCAGTGGATTCTTTATCACTGAGGCATTTGGGAAGCCAGCCTTATCTTTGTAGCCCTATGATTATATAGTGTTTCTTGAATTAGTTAGGCTAACATAATTGAAAAAAGTGAGAAGGTAGGATAACTTTATTAATGAAGACACACCATTCCTTTTTCCCTCTAAATAAGAAGCGTTATCAGTCTCAGTGATAGAGGGACCAAGTATAAAACCTGGGATAAAACTGGGTAAAACTTTGATGCTGAAGGACTGTCCCAAGGATTGGTGACTTATGCTATTCCAAAAATCATGAGGTGATTATTTTAGGAAGTGAGATTCTCCAGTGGCTCTTAATATATTTGATTAAATAATGAAAAGCAATATTATATGTAGTTTCAGATGTGCAATATAATGATTCAAAATTTTTATAACTTATGTTTCATTTAAACTTATAAAATATTGGCTATATTTCCTTTGCTATACAATATATCCTTGTAGCTTTTATGAGTACATTTATTTTATGCATAGTAATTTGGACCTCTTAATCCCCTACCCATGTCAAGCCCTTCCCTCTTTTTTGTTTTTAATCCCCAATGGTAGCCAATAGTTTGTTCTGTGTGTCTGTGAGTCTATTTCTGTTTTGTTATATTCATTGATTTGTCTTACTTTATTTTTTAGATTCTACGTATAAGTGATAACATATTTGTTTTCTGTCTGACTTACTTTACCAAGTGTGATACCCTCCAGGTTCATCCATGTTGTTGTAATGGCAAAGTTTCATTATTTTTAGGGCTGAGTGCTCTTTCACATGGTATATGTACACTACATCTTCTTTATCCTTTCATCTGTTGATGGACACTTAGGTTGCCTCTGTATCTTGGCTGTTGTAAATAATGCTACTATTAACATTGGTATGCATGCATCTTTTTCAATTAATGTTTTTGTTTTCTTGAGTATATACTTGGAGGTGGAATTGCTGGATCGTATGGTAGTTCTGTTTTTAGTTTTTGAGGAAACCGCCGTACTGTTTTTCATAGTGGCTCTGAAAACTTACATTTCTACTAACAGTTCTAATGACCAGTTGTTTTTTTTTAATGTGGTAGTATGCATTGAAATGAAGATGTTCTTGCCACATATTGTGAGGTTCTTTGTTACTTCTCTAGTTTCCCTAAGAGATCATTTTCCATGTAGCTTTCCCTGATGGACCTTCTGCAATATGGTATTCTGAAAAATATTTTCCTCAAGGTTTAATTTTAAAAGTGATAGTCTCTTTAAGATAGATCTCTTGATTTAATAATTCTCAATAAAAGAATTAGGTCTGTCTCTAGCTTGAACTGTCTCTGAAGATTTAGTTTTGCTCGTTCTTATCATATTAGCTGGGATATGTGTTTCCACTGGGCCAGTCATTTGAAGCAGTGCTATATACTGAGTTATATTGAAGGAACTTGGGACAAACTGGTGTCAGTGTTTAGTGAAAGATATAAGCTTGAAGACTTATATTTAATATTTCCTAACATTTCTTAATGATATGTTGTTTTAGGCAATCTCCGTATTTTGTTGACTTGTTTTTTCCCTCCAGTTTTATTGAGATATACTTGACATATAAGTTTAAGGTGTCTAGCATGTTGATTGGATACATTTATATATGGCAAAATGATTCCCACCATAGCACCAGCTAACACTATCATTCCATCACATAGTTTTCATTTCTTTTTGTGATGAGGACATTTAAAATCCAGCCTTTTGTAACTTTGAAGTATATGATGTAGTGTTTTGGTGAATTTTGCACCTAGATAACTGACATCTTAAAACATGGCAAGAATTCCCTGGCAGTCTAGTGGTTAGGGATTTGTGCTTTCACAACTGTGTACTGGGATTTAGGGAACTAAAATCCTGCAATCTGTGTGTGTGTGCGTGCATGCTCAGTTGTCTTCTGACTCTTCATGACTCCATGGATGGTATAGCCTGTCAGGCTCTTCTGTCCATGAGATTTTCCAGGTAAGAATATTGGAGTGGGTTGCCATTTTCTACTCCTTTGCTGGCTTGTTATATGATCCTTGAAGAAATGATTATGAAGGGGGTCTTATTTTAATAAGGTGGTTATGTCTTCTCCAGATGAAATGTATTGATTTAGCCTCAGCTAGATGGGCTAGTGATATAACTCCTCTGAAAGCTGAAAATGTGCATAAATTTTAAAAAATCGTCTATTTTCTCCCCCTTCTGGAGAGAGCCATGGATCTTCTGAGTCTATACATAAAGATTCCAAGTTACTAAACAATGAAGCTATTTTTATGTATCATCATTAAGATTTTTTCAGCATAGCCAATAAGTCGTGAACTCTTACTCCAAGTCTAGGAGTTTTGTGTAATATTCAAAATTAACAATGCCTTTTTATATATGTTATCCATTTTATCCTTCCTGGGTTTAGATGTGAATTTCTAAGTGTGTTTGGTGTGAATTCTCTATGGAAATATATAAGCTTCTTCCCTATTACCTCTTTTTGTCTTCATCATCTTCAGTGTTTCTTCTTATACTGACTGTTCTGTGTACTGTTACTTTTCTGATGCAAAACTCAGGCTTATACTTTCTGTTTGTCACCCAGGCATTTCTTCTCAACTTCCAGGCTTGCTCCATCTCTTCCTTTGAGGTCATACTAAAGTTACATTTTATTAATTCTACTCCGTTTCATAGAGTAGGCTGGGTTCAGAGATGAAAAGAGGACTGAGACACAACCTTAGCCATTGGAACACACAGAATTAATCTAGTGTGAGGACGAGGCTTGATCATAGCTTGTATATTAGGATTAGCTAATGGGATTAATGAAACAAAAGGCTGAACCCAGAAGAGGGACAGGGCCGTTTTTGTTGTGGAGTATTGGCTGAAGGTTTTCCAGCTGAAGTCTATTTGAGTTGGTCCTGGAGTGGTGAATCCTGAAGAGGCAGCCATGTGTTTCACATCTGCCCAGCTAGCTATCTATGTCTAGCTTGCTTCTTTATAACTTTGTGAAAGTTATTTGGGCAGTATCTCGTGTGGCCACTGTTCTCTATTGCATAGAAAACAATTAGATTTTCACAATTGCATTTGAATTTGAAGAAAAAGAGTCAACAAGGTAAAAACAACTCAATAATACAATTCATGGATTGCATGATGTTGTCTTTAATATATTTTCAGGGAAATAAGAAAGTGACACAAAGTGGGAAAGCATTTTTTTTTTTTTTTTGGAAATACCTGTTTTGAAATGGGCTGAATAGAAGCAATGGCAGAATCTCTGTGCGGGTGTGTGTGTGTGTGTGTGTGTGTGTGTGTGTGTACGTGCACACATGCATGCATGTGCTTATGAAAACAAAAAATCCAGCTGTTGATTCTTGTTCTTTTCAAAATGTCAGGAATGTAAAGTCTTGGCCATGTTCAGTGGCAGGGCGATGCCCATCCTAGATGTTAATCCTAGGTGCACAGAACAGTTGGGGACAGCAAGATGGCCATATAGTACCTGCTTCAGTTTTCTTAGGGGCTCTCATGTGGTACTACAGAAGCAGGAAGAGAAGGAATCCAACTGGAAGAGACATTGGGCCCAAAGCCATGGTAATACCCAGTCTCTGCATAAACCAGAGAGAGTTCAGTACATTTTCTTTCTAGAGGGCTTAGCACAATGAATAAAGTAAAAGCAATAATTATCGATGGGCAGCTGGGGCAAGTCCTTAACAAAAGTTAGAACCAGTTCCACACTAGGTACTCAACTTTCAAGAGAAGACCTCTCTGTGGCAACACTTTTTATCACTTCTACCATTTTTATAATATTATGTTGATTGTAGGGAGTTTGGAGAGGAATTTGACTGGTTAATATGAGTTCATTGCTGCTTGTGGAATTGCAACTTCTTTAGCAGTGGTAGATCAGCAGAGTGTCATGCATCTGTTTTTTTAATTGAGGTGTAGTTGATTCATAATGTTGTGTTAATTTCCTTTGTACAGCAGAGAGATTCAGATACACATATACATACATTCTTTTCTGTATTCTTTTCTATTACAGCTTATCACAGCACATTGAATATAGTTCCCTGTGCTATACTATGCACTAGGAACTTGTTTATCTTTTGTACATACCAGTTTGCACTGACTAACCCCAAAATCAAGAGTGGCATGAATCTTTAAGAAATTCAACATTTATTGAGCACCTATTATTTGGTGCTCAAGTAATAATGGTGGTGTTGCTGACCTTACGTTGCTTAGTCTAGTGAGGAGTCTGAGAGGTGAATGAATATTATCAGCCTGCCTTATAAGTGCAGCAGGAGAAGCTTGGAAGAAAAACAGGAAGACAGTCTGAAAGAGCTAACATCTGGGCTGGATTTCGACAGGAATAAGAATTCCCAGTGATTTCTACTTAATTAATGCATATAATTTAAAAGTGAATATGAATTTCTCATTTATTGTCACCTAAAAAAATTTGATGGCTTTCTAAAGATGGGTATACCCTCAATAACTTATGACATTTGGCATCTTATTGCATAGATCTTAATAGATTCTTAGGGTTAGAGAATCATGTTAATGATTCTGATTATAAAACAGTTGAATAAATAAACCAAACTAATTCCCTCAATTTGACTTTTTTTTCAGATTAGAACCGTAAATTTGTATTTGCACTGCTACTGATTTTCTGTCCTGTTTACTGTGAATAAAATGTTTCTGTTGTTTGCTTCTAATTAAGAACTCAGGGTATTCAACAGACATTGTTCATTTTGATGAAAAATACTGCATTTAAAAATAATTGAGGTATAAGTTGGTAAACAGTTTCTTATAAAACCAGACTTCTATGGAATAGTAATACATAACAGATCATTTCCTTTAGAGGATGGGAAAAGAAGAAAACTAAGACCGTCAACTATAAGATGTGCTCTTTAACAGCTGTTTTCTATAATAGGAGCAATTTGCATGCAGAATAGAGAAAATGAATTATACAAAAGGGTGTATAGAGGAACAGCTATAACTTCTCTGGCATGTACAGCAGCCCACGGAATAAACTTCCTTCAAATGACATTGGCATGATTAAATCCCAAGCAACCTGGCCAGTGAAACTGCTATTCTGAAAAGGGGCTCTGCAGCCTGGAAATGTCATGGGTGTAATACTAGCTTTCTGGGTGGGATGGGGTGAGATGGGGGTGCCCATGCATTTAGTGGCATCCCGCCCCCACTCAGCATTCAGGGTATTTGATAATTCATGATAGATTGGCAGATGGTCAGTGGATGATGGGTGAAGCCACTCTGAGTCCTTTTGCTTTTTCATTTTTTATTAGAGAAATTTGTAAGGTCAGATGAAATGCCTCATTCATCATTTACTTCTTCTAATGTCAGTTTGGGGAAATTTTCTTAAAGTGGGTACAGGAGATAGCCTAATATTAAAATCCTGTCTTCAGTATAACTGTTTGTAATCGTATTTGTATTCACGGAATGTCTAACCAATTTTTAAGTACATCATCCTTATCTTCTGCATTAAAAATGCCTTAGACTTGTATTTCCCCCATATATAATCTTCTTGAGTCTTGACAGCCGTGCTTACAATGTACACATGGTGTTCTTTCTCTCTTAAAAATTATTTATTTAACTCATGTTCTCTTTCTTTTTTTTTTACATTAAACTTTTACTTTATATTGGAGTATAGCTGATTAATAGTGTTTCAGGTCGACTGCCAAGGGACTCAGCCATTCATATACATGTATCCATTTTCCCCCAAACTTCCCTCCCATCCAGGCTGTCGCATAACATTAAGCAGTTGCCTGCACCATACAGTAGATCCTTGTTGGTTATCCATTTTAAATATAGCACTGTGTACCTGTCCCTCCCTTTTAAAAGGAATGGAGCTGGAGCTGTGTAGAGAATCCTTAGTCCAGGGCCATGGAATTCAGTCTTCTAATCCAAATCCAGGGCTTTGTACTTGTTTTCTTTTTTCTATTTTCATCGGAAAAAGTTATGTGAACATTGGGCTTTGTACAGGTTAGAGCTCCTGCCTCGCTTCTGTCACAACTTGAGAACTTGTGTGTGCCAGGACCTGTGCTGGGTCTTCCACACACATCATCCTGTTTGACCCTTACGTGGTCCAGATGAGGCACCCGAGGCTCAGACGGCTGGTGGAACTTTGCAAAGGCGGCCTGGCTGATTCGAGATGGGTCCCCGATTGGCATCCAGGTGTGCCGGAGCCCTGGACACTCTTCATGTTCCTGAGCAAATGTTTCTGTCCTTAAGGAGTGAAAGGGAATTAGAGATGAGGCCCCTGAATATATGATAAAAAGGAAGTCTGTTAAGTGTCAAATCAGTGCTTCAGACAGTTAATACTTCAGGAAGGTAAAGAGAGAAGAGATGATAGTAACTTGTGGGCTGGAAAGGCTTTGTGAGGAAACTGGGATTGGAACGAGCGGAAAATAAGAGTAGCATCAAAGTATGAGAGACAGGAAGAGGACCGATCATAGGTGGGAAGTACTGGGCCTGTTGTTGGTGAATCAATGCAGTTGGATGCAGCATAAGAGGGTTTGGTGGTTAACAAAAGGAGGAAGGTTGAAAAGATAGATTGGAGCCCTGCAGAACTGGGTTATGTACTATATGGTCTTGATGTACAACATGTACATTCCTACTTCTTTGTGATATTGACTACCAATATTGCAGCCTTAGCTAGAATAGTTTCAGTTGGCTTGTGATTGATTTTAAATGAATGGAAATTTTAGTGGGATGAATCATATTTAGCTCATAGGACATATCTCATTTCCCAAGTCTAAATAAGTCTTTCTTCATAAGAATACAAAAACCTTATTGTTTATGTTTTCTTATGATATAAATAGATCTGAAGTGTTTATATGTATCACAATATTTCAGTAAATATTCTTTGGTGGAGGTAATGGAGACTAGTGAGTCTTAATGACATTGGGAGATGCTGGGTTTGGGATTTTTCTAAGGAAGGAGGGTGGTCCTGCCACTTTTTGATATGAAAATTAGGATATCTCAGAGAACTGAGAGGTTTGGGGTAGAGTGATATACATTACAGACTAGACATAGATAGTATGTTAGGAAACTGATCGTTGTATTCAAGCTTTGGGTCACAAGCAGCTGTCCTCAGTTTCCCTGAAGCGTTAGGGCAGGGTTTAACAACTGAGGTTGTCATTCATGAGCATGGCTGACACTGATGCTCTAGCCCTTATCAAGACCTGAATAAATAACTAACGTATTTGATTTATATAGGAATATTATTATTGTAGATTCTAAACAAGAAATAAGGAATAACTCAGAGAGTTACCTGGGGCTTGGCAAGGGGCCATGAAAATTGAGAATAATGTAGGTGGAAGGATGGGATTTATTTATTTATTTATTTTCTTGTTTTTAAAGGAAAGAAGAATGTCTTTTTGCCTATAACTCTCATCTCACATATTCTTTTTTTTTTTTTTTAATGTTTCAGTGTGCAAAGATCCACCTTACAAAGTAGAAGAATCTGGGTATGCTGGTTTCATTTTGCCAATTGAGGTTTATTTTAAAAACAAGGTATGTAATCTTTACTCATTAATCTTTCAATAGAAGATTCTTCATTAACCAAACAATGTTTAAAATAGTTTTGATTTATAAGCACTTTGATCACTAGATGGTTTTAAAATAAAAGTTAAATTTGTCTTCTAGGAATTTTGGCTATTGTTGTCCTTAAATAAAGAGGAGGTGGCTAGAGAAAGATAATTTTAGTTCTGGGGAGTCAGATTATGTGAAATTCATTAAGTGTCTCTTTTAAGAGAAGAGTGATTATCATTTTGAAAAAGAAGATTAATATATGTTTGTAAAATAGAAAAGAGAAATTATGGCTTTTCAGTGAAATGATCTTTTCTCATTTTCATACTTCTAGAATTTTGAGATTTTCAAAGAATTATCTTTTATTTTTCTTTATCTGATCTTTATCTGATACACACATACCACACAAATATATACAGTTATATCAGCTGCTGCTACAAAGTCGCTTCAGTCGAGTCCGACTCTTAGCGACCTCATGGACTGCAGCCTACCAGGCTCCTCTATCCATGGGATTTTCCAGGAGAGAGTTTTGGAGTGGGTTGCCATTGCCTTCTCCGGTTATATCAGCAAGTGGATATTATGGATTCTACTGGATTTTAAAATTTTCAGCAGTGCATATATGGCAAAACACACAGACTATATAATATTGGACAAATTGCTCAACCTCTGCGGGGCTGACTGTCCTTATTTATAAAATGGGGGTAGGATAAGAGTACCTATCTTATAAAGTGGCTAGGAAGACTGAGCGACTGAACTGAACTGAGGAGGAATTGATCAAATAAAGCAATGTAGAGTATTTAGAATGATGCCTCATATGTAAGTAAGAACTTAGTAAATACTAGCTGTTACTTTTAATCACCCTGTTTCTTTCTTTCATTCCTTTCCTGATTACTAAGGTAATCATAGTTCCTAAAACTTGCCCTAAAGTGAGATAATTCACTTTAAAACAAAAAAAAAAAGAATTGAGCTATTAGAATGTTGTGTCATCTAAGCTAGTGTTCCACAAAGTCTGGTGCTTAGACCAGCAGCATTGGCATCACCCAAGAGCTGGTTGGAAATGAGATTCTCAGGTTCTCACCCAGATCTGCTGAATCAGAATCTCTGGGATGGGGCCTGGAAATCTGCATGTTTACTGGCCTTTCAGGTAAACAAACACCAGTAAGTGTGAGAACCCTGATAAGCCACTCCTAGAATACTGTCTCATCAACTTTTTGTTTTTCCTTTTAATTGAAGTATAGTTGATTGCAATATTGTGTTCCATTGGCTTTTTTTTGTTTGTTTGTTAAGTCTTTGTTGTGTTTGTTACAACTTTGCTTCTGTTTCATGGTTTGGTTTTTTGACGGAGAGGCATGTGGGATCTTAACTCCCTGACCAGGGATTGAACTCGTATCCCCTGCATTGGAAAGTGAAGTGTTAACCACTGGACCACCATGAGAGTCCCTCCACTGACTTTTCAATGTATAGAAGGTCCAGCCTTCGATTCAATAAGAGCCTCTTTGTGATTAAAAGATAATTTGCTTTTAAATAAGCTCTAATGAAACTATCCTGAAAAGTTGGAATGTGTAGAAAACAGGGGTAGATTTTATTTTCCATATTTAAATATTTTTTCAAAAGCCAGTTTCCTCATGTGCCACATTGCTGCTCCATGACCCTTCTATGTATGTTACCCTTTTAAATTGTTTTTCTTTATGTTTGTATTTTGGGAGCATTATTTGGTGGTATTACACAGTATTACACATAATCTATTTCTGTGTAAATATTTGAGTATTTACTTTGTCCATGGCAGTTTGCTAAACCTTTTACATATGTTACTTTATCCAGCAGGTTTATAAGAACTTTTGAGAGGTTATTATTCCTACTCTACAGGAAAGGAAACTGAGTCATGGAAAAATTACATGGCTTGTCCAAGGCCACACACAGTTGGAAAGTGTTAAAACCAGATTCTTAATCTAGGTCTTTCTCTCCATTGGCAGTTCTCTTAACTTCTGTTCCTTAGCAGAAGTCACTCTTTGCCAGAATAATTACCTTCCTCAGTAGTAATACCACTGAAATGTTCACATCTTTTTCATCAGATCAGAATTTGGTGAGATGTGCTTATGTCTGTTTATATGACATGCTTTCATGCTGAAGTATGGATTTATTTTTCTCATTTCAAGATTTCCCTTAAGAAATTAGTTTTTAGCTTTCTTTTTTCCTTCATTAAAAATTGAGATATAACTTACACATCATAAAATTCATCCTTTAAAAGTGTACAACTCTGTGGGTTTTAATATATTGTACAAACATCACCAGTGTTTAATTCTAGGACATTTTCATCACCTCATAAGAAAACCCTGCATCCATCAGCAACTGCTCCTCATTTCTTCCTCTCTCAACTCCTGGGATTAATCTTGTTTCCTTTAAACCATTCATCTATTTCCTTTCTCTATGTAATATCCTATTCTGGTCAGTTCCTATAAATGGAAGCTTACAATGTGTGGCCTTTTGTGTCTGGCTTCTTTCATGTAGTGTATTTTCAAGGTCTATCCATGTTATAGGATGTACCGATACTTAGTTCTTTTTATAACTGAATACTGTTCCATTGTATAATGTATCCCGCTCTATATGCCACATTCTATTTATATTCGTATTCATAATTTGGTGGACATTTGACTTGTTTCCATCTTTGCCCCATGAATACTGCTGCTATGAACATTCATATGCAAGTTTTTGCGTGGATATACGTTTTCAAGTCTCTTGGGCATATACCTAGGTGGAGTTGTTGGGTCATGTGGTAACTCTGTGTTTAAATTAACTTTTTGAAGAACTGCCAAACTATTTTCCAAAATGACCATATTATTTTACATTTCTACCGGCAGTGTATGAAAGGTACATTGAAAGCGTTAGTTTGAAAATAATGCTGCAATGAAGTATCTTCCCTCCTACTTTGTTTTTAACTTCTCTGGTCACTTTTACAAGCTCTCATTTCTTCAGAGAAATATATTTTCTCAACTGCCAAGTTCCCTTCTTTACAGAAATAATTGGAATCTCCTCATCCACCTGATTTAAAAAGAATATAAATGGAGGATGAAGAGGTAGCAAGTAATGTATGTAACATGTGGCCACACACAAATGCAGCTTTCTTGGTAATTTGGGGAGCAACTCTTGTGACTGAAAGACATATTATTTATTCACTTGTGAGGAAGTTTCAATTTCTTAAAATATGAAAGAAGAAAGATGCACTTGAGATGTAAAATAGTTATTCCTTGGGAGCCAGTGTGAAATAGACATGTTGGCTGACCTCTGTTTAGTAGGTATTCTATTTAGTGTCCATATCAGTTGATTTCTATTTTCTAGTTTTGGATTTTCTTTAAGATTTTTATACTTAATAATTTCCATTTTCCCCCCACCCGAGGTGCACAATGAAAAGTATTTCAGTGTTTATAATATGAAAAAGTACACACATACATACATACATGTGCTCGGTCGTGCCCAACTCTTTGCAACCCCATGGACTGTAGCCCACCAGGCTTCTCTTGTCATGGAATTTTCCCAGCAAGAATACTGGAGTGAGTTGCTATTTCCTCCTCCAAGGGATCTTCCTGACTCAGGAATGGAACCCACATCCCTTTCATCTCCTGCATTGGCAGACGAATTCTTTACCACTGTGCCAGGATATCGGAGAAGGCAATGGCACCCCCACTCCAGTACTCTTGCCTGGAAAATCCCATGGGCAGAGGAGCCTGGTAGGCTGCAGTCCATGGGGTCGCTAAGAGTCGGACACAACTGAGTGACTTCACTTTCACTTTTCACTTTCATGCCTTGGAGAAGGAAGTGGCAGCCCACTCCAGTGTTCTTGCCTGGAGAATCCCAGGGAGGGGAGCCTGGTGGGCTGCCGTCTCTGGGGTCGCACAGAGTCGGACACGACTGAAGCGACTTAGCAGCAGCAGCAGTGCCAGGATATACCTAACGGTAGAGATGGAGGTTAATTACTGATGGGTTAATAATGCACACACTGCTATCTAGCAATTAATATAGCAAGATGGACATGTCTATAAAACAAAAATGATGACTTAAATGTTATAGAAGTCATTGTATGTGGTTACGATGTACGCTTATGTATGCAGCCATCACTTATGTATGAAGCCAAGAATAAATGACGTCACAGAGACCCAGATATGTAGTACAAGAGCCTGAGTGGAAAGGACAGCACAGGAACCAAAGGGCATGGCTTACTGGGGGAAGAGGGATGGAAAGGCCTGTATTTATAAAACTTTATTTCTTTAGAGAAAAAAGGCAAACTAACACGGTGAAAGTGTTATCATCTGTTTAAACTCAATGGAAAATGCATGGGTATAGTATTTTAAGTACTTTTCTGTATGGTATTGATTCTTTAATTAAAATTACTACTATGTCATCTCTTTTAATTTATCTGAGAGTATCTTAGAAACCAAAATTTTGCTGTCTTTTATTCTGGATCTCCAAGCTGGATATATTTCTTATTTCTCTTCCTACTGAAATGACCCATGGGTGAAAATTTAGTATGTCTGGGCCATTTCTCCAGAATGTTCATTTCATTTCTTTTGAGTGTATATTGTTGTATTTATCCCTGGAGTTTACTTAACTCTGTCTTGTAGAGAGAACATGCATTATAATAATGGTTTATAAAGAAAAGTATTATTTCAAGTTTTCATAGGGGATAAGAGAAAGCAGCAAAAGACCTCCACTTGGTGTTGGAAGGGCCTGCCACTGCATATCCAGTATATATCATCCTGTCCTTGGTCCCATCTCCATCTCCACTTTTCCTGCTTACAATAAGCTTGTCTTTGGTTTTGCTCACTTATTTGAGAGGTCAGAGTCAAGAGGGGAGGTGGAGTGTCAGTGCCTGTTTTGAGTTCTTGTTTGTTTATTCTCTTATTTTGTGGTGGTATGCAATGAAACAAGCCTATCTGTGAGAATCATGTGTGTTTCAGAAACTAAACCAACAGGCCCGCTGAAACATAATTGACTGTAGCACTTCTGGTTTGAAAAGATCCCATGCTTCTCTCTTTCATTCTGTCCTCAGAAAAGTACACAAGTAAATGTCAAGGACTGAAGCGGACTGAGAGGAATAATTTAATGTTGCCAGAACCAGATTTCCAACCTCTAGGAAATGTATTCGTTTTATATGGAGAATAAATACGTGCTTCCTTGTTTGAACTTTGAAGAAAAATCTTTTCTATGGAGCATAGATTGACGTTAGATTGATGTCAGCCCTCTGAGAAAGATATTCTGTTGGTCAGAACACACATTTATGGGTACTTTTTATTTACTATAAAAATTTTTTTTTTAATTGCCCTTAGGATTCATGCAAAGATAGCCACTTTCTGTGGTCATTTAGCCTTAGTTTTACTGAAAAGTGATTTTCTTTTTCTTTTTTCTCTTGGTTTTAAACTGATATGAATTGTAAAGTGATATTACTACCTACTCTTTTTCTTCTGGTAATTATTATATTCGTCAGTGTATTTTTTTTTCCTTTAAAAAGTATGCAGGAATATACTGCTAGTAAAAGTGAACGGAATAAAACTTAGGTGTTATTACTTTCACTTCATTTGATCATTGTTAACTATTTGGTATGGCCTTTCCAGTTTTCTCCCCATGCATTTGCATAGATAAAAAAGTATGTCTGCATAGAGCTTTGCAAGAGCACAATATATCACATTTTAATATTTTCCTGTGATTTGCCTTTAATTCCCCTAGTGATATGCCTTTCCAAGTTTTTGGAAATATCTGCATGGTATTCCTAGTAAGGATATCTTGCAGATTATCCATATTTTTGTCTATTATAAACAATGCTACCTCAAACATTTTATTTTACATCTATATCTACATTTATGTACCTTTGCACACATATTTGAGTATTTCTGTGGAGGAGATTCTGAGAAGCAGAATTACTGAGTTAAAATTGTAAGCATTTAGTATGCTGATAAATATTGCTAGTGTGTCTTCTCAAAGGCTTTACCAATTTGCATTCCCAATTGTAAGATAGAAAATGACCCTTCTTATTTTTCAAATGAATTCTATAGTTATAATGACTATTTTCAATTCAGAGAAAAGGCAGATAAGCTAAAAAATGATTATGGTAATTACATTAGTGAAGGAATGCTGTAACAGGGATGTCTAATTCAGATGGGTTGGGAGGGTTTGGGAGACTTTTCGCAGGAGTTCTTGCTTCAGTTAGGTCTTGAATGATGAGTCTGTTCGCTGAGAGGGGAAACATTTTTGACAATGGGGAAGACTATATGTGAAAGGCAGATTGACTGAGATAGTAAGAAACACTGGGGAACAGCAAATGCTTCACCTTTGTGAAAGGACAGAGCATAGTAAGAGCACAAAGGAAGTGCAGGAAAGGTATTCAAAGACTGTAATGGTTATTACCAGGAAGTGAGATTTTATCCTGTAGAAAATGATGAGCCATTAAAGGCTTTTATGTCAATGGGAAGAAGTAATCTTACTTTTTGTGTTAGGAAGATCACTGTCTTGTCATTGTGGGTGGTAGAAAGGGGTAAGTTTAAAAACAGAGGCGACCAGATGAGGAATGATCAAGGTCCAAGCTAAGGCAGTGGTTAGGGTAGCTAGAGCACAGGGCATAGATTTGAGAGCTCCTTTGGAGGGAAAGATGCTGAAGCTGAAACTCCAGCACTCTTGGCCACCTGATGCAAAGAGCTGACTCTTTGGAAAAGACTCTGGTGCTGGGAGGGATTGGGGGCAGGAGGAGAAGGGGACGACAGAGGATGAGATGGCTGGATGGCATCACTGACTCGATGGACATGAGTCTGAGTGAACTCCGAGAGTTGGTGATGGACACAGAGGCCTGGCGTGCTGCAATTCATGGGGTCGCAGAGTCGGACACAACTGAGCCACTGAACTGAACTGAAGGAGGAGTACTTTTATTCCTGGTTTTAGAACCAGAAATCAAATTGCCAACATCCGCTGGATCATGGAAAAAGCAAGAGAGTTCCAGAAAAACATCTACTTTTGCTTTATTGACTGTGCCAGAGCCTTTGACTGTGCGGATCACAATAAACTGTGGAAAATTCTGAAAGAGATGGGAATACCAGACCACCCGACCTGCCTCTTGAGAAACCTATACGCAGGTCAGGAAGCAACAGTTAGAACTGGACATGGAACAACAGACTGTTTCCAAATAGGAAAAGGAGTATGTCAAGTCTGCATATTGTCACCCTGCTTATTTAACTTATATGTAGAGTACATCATGAGAAACCGGGGCTGGAAGAAGCACAAGCTGGAATCAAGATTGCCAGGAGAAATATCAATAACCTCAGATATTCAGATGACACCACTCTTATGGCAGAAAGTGAAGAGGAATGAAAAAGCCTCTTGATGAAAGTGAAAGAGGAGAGTAAAAAGTTGGCTTAAAGCTCAACATTCAGAAAACGAAGATCATGGCATCTGGTCCCATCACTTCATGGGAAATAGATGGGGAAACAGTGGAAACAGTGTCAGACTTTATTTTTTGGGACTTCAAAATCACTGCAGATGGTGATTGCAGCCATGAAATTAAAAGATGTTTACTCCTTGGAAGGAAAGTTATGACCAACCTAGACAGCATATTGAAAAGCAGAGACATTACTTTCCCAACAAACGTCCATCTAGTCAAAGCTATGGTTTTTCGTGTGGTCATGTATGGATGTGAGAGTTGGACTGTGAAGAAGGCTGAGCGCTGAAGAATTGATGCTTTTGAAGTGTGGTGTTGGAGGAGACTCTTGAGAGTCCCTTGGACTGCAAGGAGATCCAACCAGTCCATTCTAAAGGAGATCAGTCCTGGGTGTTCATTGGAAAGACTGATGCTAAAGCTGAAACTCCAATACTTTGGCCACCTCATGCAAAGAGTTGACTCATTGGAAAAGACTCTGATGCTGGGAAGGATTGGGGACAGAAGGAGAAGGGGACGACAGAGGATGAGATGGCTGGATGAGATGGCATCACCGACTCGATGGACATGAGTTTGAGTGAACTCCAGGAGTGGATGGACAGGGAGGCCTGGTGTGCTGCAGTTCATGGGGTCTCAAAGAGTTGGACACGACTGAGTGAGTGAACTGAACTGAAGGAGGAATACTGAATAGATCTCAGGAACAGTCTGACTGTGATGAGTAAGGGAGAAGGAAGTGTTAGGGATGATTTTTGTGAATGTTAGCCTTCATAAGTGGTCAGATTTCTGTTTGCCATCATATGGAGTATAGGGGAAAGGACACAGGAAGATAACTTCGGTTTAGGATGATGCATGGCTTTGCTATTGCTGTGTTTCATCCCAGTGGAGTGTGGTTGGACTGGAACGCACACAAATGGGAGTCAGGTGCTGGGCTGGAGGTAAAGAGAGGGGAGTCAGGGTCATGTGGGAGGAATTAACTTCCTGTAAGTGGGTGTTGTCTCCCTGGGGAACTTTTGGAAAAGATAAAGGGCATTTAAAAGTCAATGAAAAAGGAAACCAGCAGCTTGTGATGAAAACTAAGAAGGAATGCCAGTAAGTGTGAGGAAAACGGCACCCTGAGAGAGAATGGCCTTCTGATCAAGGAAAGAAGCAGCAAGTTTTCTGCCAGATGAGTAATAGAAGTGAGAGATAGTGAGTAGAGACTATGATTTAGGCAAGTTTGAATGAAGAGGTGAGACCCATGAATATGTAGTAGGTTATGCCTACATTCTGATAGTTCCAGTTGCTAAGACTTTTTAGTCAAAAGAACTGAGTTCAAATCACTTTGTTATATTACACGTTAGTAATATAACAAACTCTTTTTGAAAAAGAAAAACGTTGTTTATTTGACTGTGTAATTTTAGAAAATACTGTATTTAAAAAACACACAAATTCCTCATGTTGCTGGTGAGATTTTAAAATGGTGCAGTCACCCTGGAAAACAGTAAGGTCGTTTCTAAAAATGTACAACATAGAGTTAACCTTATGACCCAGAAATTGCACTCCTAGGTGTATACCCAGAAGAAATTCAGCAGCATTGTTCATAATGGCCAGAAATGGAAATAACCTACATTTCTATTTACCAACAAATGGATAACCAAAACCAAGAATACTCATATGATGTGTGAAAAGGAACTGACAGATGCTACAGCATGGATGAACCTCAGAAACATCATGCTGAGTGTGAGAAGCCAGTCACAAAAGATCACATACTGTGTACACATTTTATGTATGTTCATGTATTTATGCAAAATGTCTGGAATAAGCAACTCCATAGAAACAGAAATAGATTAGTGATGCCAGGGGATGGATGCAGGATCTGGGGGACTGGGTAATGACTACCAATGAGTTTAAGATATCTTTCTGGGGTGATGAAAATCTGAAATTAGAAGGTGGTGATAATTTCATAACTCTGTGAATGTACTAAAACCCAGTAATATTACACTCCTAATGGGTAAATTTTACGATATGTGAATTATTTCTCAATAAAGCTATTATTAAAAAAACATAAATAGCTGTTATTAAAAAAGTAAAATGGCAAAACTAATGACAAATGGAAAAAATGTAACATTTCACAGAGATGGTTAATATCTATAATACACAAGGACTTTTATATAAAGTAATAAATTCTAAGTGCTTTAATTTCCTCATCTGTGAAACAGAGCTGACAACTGACCCTAAGGAGAGCTATGAGAATTAAATGAAATAAATGTTAAAGAACATATTATTGTTATTATTATGCTGAGTATTCATTTCCCTGTGGATGCCTGAGAATCTGACAGTAGAAAGGTTTATTTAGATGTTTAGCTAGCTAAATTATCAGCTGGAGAGTAGAACCTTGAGTATCATGGAATTATAATTATTGTGTTCTCTTGGATATGGTGCTGTTTTGTCCTCCAGGAAAATGCCACATGTTCATCCATTTCACAGGCATTATTGCATTTTTACATTGCACAGGGCACTAAGCTAGTTGTTGAGGGTACAGTGATGACCCAGCCATTATTCCTACTTTCAAAGATCTTATGATCCAGCAGAGTAAAGGGAGATAGTAAGAAGAGAGTTATTCTAAGATGTGGCAACGATAAGAGAGAGAGGCACACAGAACAGAGGAGAGGCGGTTAGGATCGGAGTTCAAGGAAGCCTTCCCAATAAAACCTGAAGAGAGAGAGATGAGTAGAAGTTACCCATGTAAAGCAGAAGGTGGAGAAATGGAGGTAGATAATGACCATAGTAATGTAAAGCAAGAATAAAACCCGGAGTTAACTGAGAATGAGTAAAATCTGGGAGCAACCAACCACAACATGTGGCTAGACCACCAGATGGGTGGAAAGGCTATGGTGAGACTTGGGACCAAGAGTAGATGTTGAAAATCCTAAGTGGCATGTGCTGCTGCTGCTAAGTCACTTCAGTCATGTCCGACTTTGTGCGACCTCATAGACAGCCGCCCACCAGGTTCCCCCGTCCCTGGGATTCTCCAGGGAGTGGGTTGCCTTTTCCTTCTCCAGTGCATGAAAGTGAAAAGTCAAAGTGAAGTCACTCAGTCGTGTCCAACTCTTAGTGACCTCATGGACTGCAGCCTACCAGGCTCCTCCGTCCATGGGATTTTCCAGGCAAGAGTACTGGAGTGGAGTGCCATTGCCTTCTCCTAAGTGGCATATAAGTGAGCTCAGATTGTTATTCTGATGGCACTGGGAACTTGTGAAATTTTAATCAAGGAGTGGAAATGGCTAGGTTTTTGTTTCATATGGATAATTTGAAGGCCTGAATGAAGAAGGAATTGATAATCTATCCTGAAGTAGGAAGACCTGTTAGAGGAAGGATTTTATAGCAGTTGGGGCAATGTGTAAGAGCATGCCAGGTATGGGTTAGAAGGCTTTTTCAGGAAATATTTTCAAAGAGAAAATGGCAGCTCTTGAGCTTCTTTAGCAATCAATGCAAAGAAATAGAGGAAAAGAACAGAATGGGAAAGACTAGAGATCTCTTCAAGAAAATTAGAGATACCAAGGGAACATTTCATGCAAAGATGGGCTCGATAAAGGACAGAA
Source organism: Nanger dama (assembly GCA_917880005.1). NCBI lineage: Eukaryota > Metazoa > Chordata > Mammalia > Artiodactyla > Bovidae > Nanger > Nanger dama. The sequence goes on from CAKJTW010000017.1 coordinate 820,717, forward strand.
ATGGTCTGGACCTAACAGAAGCAGAAGATATTAAGAAGAGGTGGCAAGAATACACGGAAGAACTGTACAAAAAGATCTTCACGACCCAGATAATCATGATGATGTGAGCACTCATCTAGAGCCAGACATCCTGGAATGTGAAGTCAAGCGGGCCTTAGAAAGCATCACTACGAACAAAGCTAGTGGAGGTGATAGAATTCCAGTGGAGCTGTTTCAAATCCTGAAAGATGATGCTGTGAAAGTACTGCACTCAATATGCCAGCAAATATGGAAAACTCAGCAGTGGCCACAGGACTGGAAAAGGTCAGTTTTCATTCCAATTCCTAAGAAAGGCAATGCCAAAGAATGCTCAAACTACCGCACAATTGCACTCATCTCACGTGCTAGTAAAGTAATGCTTAAAATTCTCCAAGCCAGGCTTCAGCAATACGTGAACCGTGAACTTCCTGATGTTCAAGCTGGTTTTAGAAAAGGCAGAGGAACCAGAAATCAAATTGTCAGCATCTGCTGGATCATGGAAAAAGCAAGAGAGTTCCAGAAAAACATCTATTTCTGCTTTATTGACTATGTCAAAGCCTTTGACTGTGTGGATCACAGTAAACTGTGGAAAATTCTGAAAGAGATGGGAATACCAGACCGCCTTGACCTGCCTCTTGAGAAATCTGTATGCAGGCCAGGAAGCAACAGTTAGAACTGGACATGGAACAACAGACTGGTTCCAAATAGGAAAAGGAGTACGTCAAGGCTGTATATTGTCACCCTGCTTATTTAACTTATATGCAGAGTGCATCATGAGAAATGCTGGACTGGAAGAAACACAAGCTGGAATCAAGATTGCCTGGAGGAATATCCATCACCTCAGATATGCAGATGGCACCACCCTTATGGCAGAAAGTGAGGAAGAGCTAAAGGGCCTCTTGTTGAAGGTGAAAGAGGAGAGTGAAAAAGTTGGCTTAAAGCTCAACATTCAGAAAATGAAGATGATGGCATCTGGTCCCATCACTTCATGGGAAATAGATGGGGAAACAGTGGAAACAGTGTCAGACTTTATATTTTTGGGCTCCAAAATCACTGCAGATGGTGACTGCAGCCATGAAATTAGAAGACGCTTACTCCTTGGAAGAAAAGTTATGACCAACCTAGATAGTATATTGAAAAGCAGAGACATTACTTTGCCGACTAAGGTCCATCTAGTCAAGGCTATGGTTTTTCCTGTGGTCATGTATGGATGTGAGAGTTGGACTGTGAAGAAGGCTGAGCGCTGAAGAACTGATGCTTTTGAAGTGTGGTGTTGGAGAAGACTCTTGAGAGTCTCTTGGACTGCAAGGAGATGCAACCAGTCCATTCTGAAGGAGATCAACCCTGGGATTTCTTTGGAAGGAATGATGCTGAAGCTGAAACTCCAGTACTTTGGCCACCTCATGCGAAGAGTTGACTCATTGGAAAAGACTCTGATGCTGGGAGGGATTGGGGGCAGGAGGAGAAGGGGACGACCGAGGATGAGATGGCTGGATGGCATCACTGACTCGATGGATGTGAGTCTGAGTGAACTCCGAGAGATGGTGATGAACAGGGAGGCCTGGTGTGCTGCGATTCATGGGGTCTCAAAGAGTCAGACACGACTGAGTGACTGAACTGAACTGAACTGAACTGATGATGGGTGTAGGGTGGTAGAGTCAGGCGGGGAAGAGTGGCTTCAGGAGTGTCTTAGGGTTCCAGTTGTGTGACTGTGTTAGTGGTGTTATACCTCTTGAGAGACTGCAAGAAAGATGATGAATTTATTCTTTTCAGTTTTCCTCGAAGAAAAACTAATTTTCAGATGTTTCCATTTTGCTTTGTAGATAGTTCCATGATGATTTTTCCCCTGATACTTCTTTGACACTATAGCTGTTAGACCTCTGGGTCTTTTCTGATCCTTATCAGGAGTAAACTTTTGCTTTCTAAATCTCTATTTATGCCTAACTCTCTGTGTTCTTATTTATTTATTTTTTTAACTTTTAGGAAGAACCTAAGAAAGTTCGCTTTGATTATGACTTATTCCTGCATCTTGAAGGCCATCCACCGGTGAATCACCTCCGCTGTGAAAAACTGACTTTCAACAATCCCACAGAGGAGTTCAGAAGAAAGTTGCTGAAGGCAGGAGGAGTAAGTGATACTGTCTTCTTGTGAAAAGCCTTCCCATAAAAAGCTAGTCCCTAGTATGTCAAGGGAGTAGGCAATGGCAACCCACTCCAGTACTCTTGCCTAGAAAATCCCATGGGTGGAGGAGCCTGGTAGCCTGCAGTCCATGTGGTCGCTAAGAGTCAGACACAACTGAGTGACTTCACTTTCACTTTTCACTTTCATGCATTGGAAAAGGAAATGGCAACCCACTCCGGTGTTCTTGCCTGGAGAATCCCAGGGACAGGGGAGCCTGGTGGGCTGCCATCTATGGGGTCGCACAGAGTCGGACACAACTGAAGCGACTTAACAGCAGCAGCAGTGTGTCAAGAAGTATGATAGTGTTTTGAGAGAGGTAAAAGAAATGAAGCACCTTAATGACCTCACTATGTACTCATGGTTTGAAAAGAAGAGGTAAGCAAACAATATTTTTAGTAGATATGAGTCTGAAATTACATTGTTGGTTAGAACAGCCTTATAGTCTTATTTGGGCTTCCCTGCTAGCTCAGTAATAAAGAATCCACCTGCAGTGCAGGAGACAATGCAAGAGACTCTGGTTTGGTCCCTGGGTCAGAAAGATCCCCTGGAGCAGGGCATGGCAATCTACTCTAGTACTGCCTGGAGAGTCCCATGGACAGAGGAATCTGGTGGGCTACAGTCCATAGGGGTCACAAAGAGTCAGACACTATTGAAGCAAATTAGCATGCACGTGTAGTCTACACAGTTCAGATTTATTTTGAGGACAATCCAAACCCAAACTATTTTCAGTTGAGAATAGTGCCTTAATTTTATTTTGGTGTATTGAAAGTCACATTAAAAACTATATTGTCCAAATTTTAAGGTCAAAATTAATAGAAAAGATGTACTCATTCAAATTACATATTTCTCATTTAAAAGCATATTTTTGTTTGAATTGTGTGTAGGTAATAGATGGATTTTTCTTTTTGAGATAATGATAATTAGCATGGTAAGTTTTTGCCCACGTGAACTGGCTAGGATAGGGAAAGACTTTTAAGTGGAATTTCTCATAAACATGGAATGCTTGCTTGCAGCGAAGTCAGCTGCACAGACAAACATTATTGATGGGTCGAAATCTGCTTAACATTAGCGCTACTGGGACCACCAGCTTGTTCTTTAGCTGAACTCCTTGTGTCATATTATGTAGGCAGTTTAGATCCCATGACATTTTGCGGTGTGTTGTTTTCTTTTTTTCATTATATATTTTTTCCCTTTTTTTTTCTCCAGTGCATTCTTTAGGATTTCCTTCCTTTAGTTTTACTGAAATGTTTTTGAAGTTTTACATTCATGTGCTTATTAGATGAAGGTTATGTAGATGGTAACTTCTCAAGATGACTCCTTTCACTGGTAAACTCTACCTGAGAGCTTTGTAGGAAAGAATTGGATTTTATACAGTGCAGCATTCATATGAAATTCTACAAGAACTTCTACCACATTTCATTGCACACTGTACTGCATGTCTGTAGATTATGGGTTAAATAGATACTGATGGGCCAGCTTTGGAAATGAATGACCATTTATAGTACTTCGTGGGGAAATGCTTCTTGGTAAAGAAATGGGCTTTTGTCATACAACTTATTTTAAAGTTAGGGATTTATTATATATTTATTCAGGAATGTTTTTTAAACAAACCCTATTTGATTCTTTTTAGTTATCTAGAGCACAGTGTTGATGCTACTTATCTGTGACTGTGCCCTTAAAAATGAGCCTGTCCATTTTAAATCTAATCATTCCCATTATTTTTCTTTTTAAGATGGTGGCATTTTACGCCTCTGGTTATTCCTCTCGGGTATGTAGTTAGGTAGGTAATTGGAGTGTGTGAATTATGGAGCTTGAGTACATCAGGCTTCTGATAAGGGTCGTCAGAAAAAGTAAATATGACACAAGAACTTTTTAAAACATCCACTTAGTCCTGGAGTACTCAAGGGTTGTTTGTGAGCTGGAGAAGAGGTTACAGGTCAGTGATAATGCGGCAGAGTGCAGCCCTGCACCCTGATAAGGTCTCTCACTGATTTCTGTCTTTCTCTCCACTCAGCTTTTATCTCAGAATTATCCTCCTTGACTTCTAACTTCCCTTCTTTGTATTTCTTTAAGTGCTATTCGAAGCCTGCCTGTTTCCCCCATTGGATTTACATCGTATCTTGACAACTCTAAAATGTGCAGTTCTCAAGCACACCCATTATTCGACATAAGTCCTTTAAGTGACTGACTTGAGTAAATATTGTAGTAAAATTAACATTTAAAAATTCATTTGAAATACTAGTAATCTCATAGATTCTATCCATTTCACACGGGAGGGTTAAAGTAGTCTTTGATGGAAATGAGAGAATCTGAACTATTAAACTGTCTTACTGAGATTTTTGGATACCTTGTATTTTGCTCGCCTGACATTTTAATTTTTATCATTGTTGTTCAGTTGCTAAGTAGTGTCCAACTCTTAACTATTAATGCAGTCTGTCATGGTGTCAGCTATTTTATGAGCCGTTTTGATTTGACTGGAGATCTGTTTCGCCAGCTTCATGGAGTATAACTTAAGGTTATAGCATGTTGATTTGATACACTTGTGTATTGCAGAATCATTATCACCATGGCATTAGCTAACACCTGCATCACACCAGGTAATTACCATTTCTCTATCATTTGACTTACTCTTAGCAAATTTCACATATGTAATTTAGTTATTAACTATAACCATCATGCTGCACATCAGATCCCTAGAACTTATTCATCTCATAACTAGAAGTTTGCGCTCTTTGATCCATACCTTCCCTTCTCTCACACCTCCCCTCTCGCAGCCCTTGGTAAGTACCATTCTGGCCTCTGTTTTTATGAGTTTGACTTTTTTCAGATTGTACGTATAAGCGATATCATACAGTTTCTCTGGCTCATTTCACTTAGCCTAATGTCCTCAGGGTTCATCCATGTTGTTGTAAATGGGAGGATGTCCTTCCTTACCATGGCTGAATAATATTCTGTTGTGTACACGCATGCACATACACAAATCTCCATGTCGTCTTTGTCCATTCACCTGTTGATGGACACTTTGGTTATTTTCATATCTTAGCTATTGTGAAAAATGCTACAGTGAACACGGGAGGACAGATATGTTATATCTTCAGTATCCTGTGATTGCTGGATCATATGTAGCTCTATTTTTCATTTTTTGAGGAAGGTTCATATTGTTTTCCAGCTATCTAAAATTAAGGAATCATTGCTTTCAAAGAAAAGAGGGGAAAAAAATGTGTGGAAAGGACATCTTTGGATTTAAGCATCACTTTCAGAGAATACAGAAATACAAATGATTTTATTTACATGCACGTATTTTTCTCTAAATGAGAGATGTCATTGGAGCTTATAGAGAAATTATAGATGTGGTTTACGAGCTAGCCTCTCTGGGGCCTGTGTAAGAAAAAGACAGAAGATAGGGATCAGTCTTGACAACAATACACAAGGGTTCCCTTTTCTCCACATTCTTGTCAACACTTACCATCTCTTGTCTTTTTGATGAGAGCCATTGTTACTGGTATGAGGTAATAGCATATTTTGATTTGAATTTTTCTGATGATTAGTGATGTCAAGTAACTTTTCATGTACCTGTTGGTCATATGTATATTTTCTTTGGAAAAACGTCTTTTCGGATTCTCTGACATTTAAAAATCATACTGTGTTGTTGTTTTTTGCCATTGAGTTGTATGAGTTCTTTATATATATCAGATATTAATTTCTTATCAGATATATGATTTGCAAGTATTTTCTCCCATTTCATTTTTTTGATGGTTTCCTTTGCTGGGCAGAGCTGTTTAGTTTGATGTAGTTCTACTTGTTTGTTTTTCTTTTGTTGCTTTTGCTTTTGATGTCCACTAGAAAATCTTATGCTCATGACTGTCTCTTTGTATAAACGTTTTTGTTAACTGGAGCCTGGGGTGAAAGGGGGTGCTGTTTTTCCTCATATTTAAATATTGCATGTGTACCATGAAGGTATATGTTGTTTTTAAAGGAAAAAAATCGATCCCTTCTTCATAAGTACTATGTGAAATCATATATAGCTTGAGGCATGAGTAGAGTAAACTTACCATTTGGCTGTAGTTCCTTCCTTTCACTTTTTCTTTGAAAACAAAAGTACATAGCACTATTAAAAGTAGAACTTGGCTTTTCAAGGGATCGGAAAGGCTGGCAACACCTTAGAAAATGCTTTTCAGCTTTCAGAAGAAAACGATTCCAAAGAACATTTTGCCAGAAGAATCTTGAAAAATAGCAGATTTTCATAATCTATAAACGTGTAAGCTATATGACAACTTTTTTTTGGTGAGGGGGCGGTCAGTGAGATTTTCTTCTTTTTACTCTAAAAAAAAAAAAAGTTGTAATTCTTTTCTAAATAGTGTCAAAGAAATCTTGGTGTGCTTCCCCCTTGGAAGAAACTTACACTGTCTGTGTTCTTCTCTTTAACAGCTATCTAAAATTAAGGAATCATTGCTTTCAAAGAAAAGAGGGAAAAAAATGTGTGGAAAGGACATCTTTGGATTTAAGCATCACTTTCAGAGAATACAGAAATACAAATGATTTTATTTACATGCACGTATTTTTCTCTAAATGAGAGATGTCATTGGAGCTTATAGAGAAATTATAGATGTGGTTTCTGAGCTAGCCTCTCTGGGGCCTGTGTAAGAAAAAGACAGAAGATAGGGATCAGAAAGGGGCTTATGGCTAAGTTGGTAAAGAATTTGTCAGCAATGCAGGAGATACAGGTTCGATCCCTGGATCAGGAAGGTCCCCTGGAAAAAGAAATGGCAACCTATTTCAGTATACTTGCCTAGGGAATCCCATGGACAGAGGAGCCTGGCAGGCTACAGTCCATGGGGCTACAAGAGTTGGACACAACTTAGCCACTAAACCAGGCCAGAGGTTAAAAATAGAAAATAAATTAAATATGAATAATAAATAAATAAATAAAAATGAAAAATCTAAAAACTTCTGGAAGGAGATCGCCTTCATTTTGAGATCTTATTTTCTTCTTTGGTTGGTAGGAGAGGTAGAGCACGGTGAGCTGTAAACTTCTGAGGGCCAGACTTGATGTCATCTATTTATACTTGAGTTATAAGCAAAAGGATCAAATGTACCCCATTGGGAAGCAACTCTCACTTTCACTGAGATATCTTTTTTTTTTTTCCCCATGAACTGATGAATCCATGTGGAAGGATTTTCAAATATGCTCTTTACGATGTCAGGATTTTTTTTTAAGGAGTTAAGATCGCGATGGATGGGTTTCTCTCTGTTTACTTGATCACCTTACTAGCTGGAATTCAGTCACACTGAAAAATGCAGAAGGATTTGACATCCATCACTTTTGATTGAGAGAGGATGAGTTTTTATGTGGGTGTTGGCAAAGCAATGATACAATGTTGTCATATAACTGAAACTTGTCATTTTATTAACTTATCTCTCTGAATTTTCTTTTGGGAGAAAGTATGAGACAATTGGAGACATTTTGAAATCAGGCACATTTAAATTAAAACCTCATCTCTGTCATCTTTTAGCTGAATGACCCTTGGAAAATTATTACATGTTTTTGAATCTCAGTTCATCATCTGTATAGTGGTCAAGACAGTGTTTCTTTCATTGAGAATGGATAACCATGTTGTGCAGCTCAATAGTCGATAACCAGTCCCTGGATTCCTTTTCCTTTGATTACTGGCCTAGAAAATTAGAGCTTTATCCATTTTTATATCAAGCACTTAAGGGTGCAGTGGAAAAAGTCCGTTATTTAGTGTAAGCTACCCTAGCTTTATTCACAAGAATGTGTTTTATCACCAGCAAGTGTGAACAACCCATTGGGTTTAAAGGGAATTAGCCCATTGTATCTTTCTTCAAGGAATTTACATTCTGGCTGTTTGTATTTTGCTTGTATAAATTGAAACAGAGGTCTGTTGGCAATATCATTTCTTAAAATGTCCATTTTCATTAGAAAAATGATCATTGTTCTTAATTCTAAATTTCTAGAAGATTAAAAGTTTCTCACCCTTAGATTTCCTAAGTAGTGTGTTCAGCGAGTATGTATGTACATCTTGTGCTTCTATGAAGAAGGCACAAAAGGGGCAATCATCTTTAGAGAGCTGAGTTTGTTTTACAGCTGCTCCCTTTTTTTTGGCCTAGAAATCAAGTGGTCTGCTTTGGTTCTGTTGTTTTTTATGGGATGGTGGTAGGGTGTTGGTGGGCTTTTTTTCCCCCTTTCTTTCTTTCCTCAATTAAACAGAGCAAGGTCTAAACATGTTGTTCAGTCTATTTCTGAATCGCTGGCAAGCAGTTAATTCTGAGGACTGAAAATTAAAACTAACCACAGCAGTTGTTAAAACTAGGGTTTCTATAGGCAGAAATCCAATTCTGTTCAGACACCACCTGTTTCAATAGGACGTTTCAGACGCCCATTTGGCAGGATTTGCTGGAGAAGACATGGGGAACATGCTTTCAGTCTGTGTTAAGTCTGCAGCATAATGCAGTCCTGTTTCTCAGAGTGACAGTCTCATTTATATCTGATATGTTTTTGCAAGGAATAAATTGGAATTTTTTGAAGCACTACTTATTGTGAAGTAGAAATCAGACCCACAGTGGACTCCCAACAAAGAGTTTTGGTTACTAAAGGGCCAAAGGGATCTTATGATAAGGAGCTTTCACTAATGCAGCCGTGTGAAACCATCTGAACATAGCATTTGATCTCAGGGTTCTGGAATGAATCTTGTGTAGGATGGTTTAGTATTTCCTTTTGTAGGGGAGTTCAGAACACTTTGAATTTCTAAACAGTACAAATCACATGCTCTTCCCCTCAAATTTTAATTTTTTTTAGTGGCTAAATACACATCCACTACAAAATGACATATAATGAGTCTTGCTCCAGGCCACCAACGATGCTATAGTGAATAACCTTTTCTGTAGTTGTTTGTGCACATGGATGAGTGTATCTGTAGGATAAATTCCTGGGAGTAAAATCGTGGCTCCAAGGCAAAGTGGAATTTAGATTTTGATAGACATTTACAAATTGCCTGCCAAGGATGTTATACTACTCTATGCTTGCATCAACAATGTGTAAGAGTGCCTATTTCGCCATCCAGTGATTCATTAAACATTTTTCCCCTCAATATGATGAGTGAAAAATGATATTTCATTTTAAATTCACATTTCTCTTACAAGTGATGATGAGCATCTTTTCATATGTTTAAAGTCATTTTCATTTCCTTCAAAGACCGCATTTTAATGTGGTCTAAATTGAGATGTTCTAAATGTTTCGGTTCAGCTTAAATTTATGAGTATTCTTCCCACATACTTACATTTGGAAAGGTTACAAAAGATATGGAAGCCTCTTTAACCAAGGTCTGTGTTTTCAGGCATTCTTCAACGTGTAACAAATTATGTTCCTCGGAACTGATTTGTCAAGACTTTGGCTTCTAAAAATATAAGTGGCTTTTGTGGCAAACTCATCTTAACAGAGCCCAGAGAGGGATAGCTGGCTGCTTATTTTTAAAATAACTCAAAGGAAATAATACATAGAAAATTATTTTAGTTGTTGTTACTGGACAGCTTCATTGAATTTTTGGATATTTGTTTTGGGACTAGTGTGCCTTTATGTAATTTTTCGATATATATCATCCTGTAAACGTCTGCCTCAAGAGATCAAAGGATGCTGCTGTTTTTCACCAGCACTGATAAAAGGTGATATATTTAAATGAATGTAAGATCAAGCAGGCAGCCTCATCTATCTGGTTGTTTCTCAGAACTGAGGTCAACTTTATGTCATATATAGTGTTTTTTCCTTTCCATTTCTTTGATTCCCACCCCTCTGCCCCTCACCAAAAGTCTGGAGAAGTAAATCATGAAAGTAGAACAGATATATGCATGATAACTAGAATGTCCAAGTTATGAAATCAATTGGAAAGTATGGTCATGATAGTAGAAAAGTTATTTATGTCACTCAGCATATTTCATGGTTAATTTATAGTTTAACATCTTCTGGAAGTCACATATGTTGTTTGAAGGACAGTTAAAGACTTGAAAATAGGCACCAAAAAAGCATCTGTGGTATAGCTCTTCCTGCCTTCGTTTGTTCCTTTCTTCTAGGTTACCTGTTTACCTGTTCAGTAAGGAGAGAAGAATATAGAGGCACACTTTTCACTGAGTCCAAAGTTCAGATACTTTTCCTGCCTAAGTTGATCAAAGGCTGAGCTGAGGAAGAAACAGGCAGATATTCCTGGAGTGTGGAGCAGGAAAAGCCATGACGAGCGTTTGAATTCTTAGTGCTGGGTGCTGTGCGATGCTGCTTTCGGCTGGCCACTCGGGAGCAGTGGTTCAGCTGACCCTGCGTAGGAACCTCAGTTTAGTCTTGAAAGGAAATGCTGTAATATCTGAAAGAAAACCATCACATAGCCCTGCCCCTAGCTCCTGTCTCCAATGCACACACACCAAAAAAGCCAAGAAAAGAAGAAAGTGGAGAATTTCAAGTTAAGAAATGAATAGCTCTTTCTCTTTTTAAATACAAAAATATTATAGTTGAAAACTATTGGTTCACTTTCTTTCTCCCTTCTTGGCTCAGGTGGTTCTTTATGCCCTAGATTCAAAGCTGCACAGAAAGTTTATCTAATGTATCTGAATCCGTTCCCAGACTCCTAGGATGGTAAAGGAATTTTTGTGTTGATTGTCACCCCTGGATATTTTTTGGGTTCATACTCTATAATATTACAAGAAAAACAATCTGGGAGGAGGGAGTAGAAAAGGGAAAGGGAAACAGATTAACATTCTGTTTTCTAAATTTTTCTTTTCCTGTAAGTTATAAGAAAACTTGACAGTGATTAGGATCTGTAGTAGCAGTTTAGGAAATAAATGTCTGAGACTTTTAAAATAGATATTTGTTTTATTTTTGAGGAGTAAGGACAAATGGTAAGTAGTTTAATAAAATATCCTTTATTCCACAAAGGACACAGCCATGGTGTGTGGTATAAAGAATGTTTGATTTGAAATCTAAAGGCACAAATTCAATTCTTGAATCTGCTACTAATTTACCTTGGGCTGTAGATTGGTATAAATCTGAATTATCCCCTTCCTTCCGAGATTATTAAATAAAATGTGGTACATAGTTAAGCAGTCAGAATATAATTATTTTATTCATTGACTCAGCCTCTTTTTTCTATAGGTTTTTTATTATGTTTTGGTTTAAACCACATTGTTTATTACCTAGAAAGGTGAAAATGACAGATTTCCATTTCAGGACTGACATAATGATGGTTTTCTGCTAAGAAAGAACATGCTTTAGCCTCAAGAAGGAATCTGGTGTGTTTTTTTTTTTTTTTTAAACAGATTTTAAAATAAATGTATGCTAACTTTAGAACAATATAGACTTTCTAAAAAAGCAAAAAGAAGAGGAATCATTTATAATCCCTCTAGTGATCATAATGTGTATTTTACATTGCATTTTTCATGTAGATAGGATTGTACAAAATGTTTGTGTTTTGCACTTAATATATTAAACATGAATTTCATACATTTTAGACTACATGACTTACTTTATTTTTGTTCTTTATAAAAACATGTTCTCAAACTTAAGAGTATTGATGTAAAATTTTGGTTGTTTGTTAAGTTACTGGTAATGTGTTCTCTGTTTTTGTTTGTTATTATTTTCTCCTTATGCTCTCAGCTTCTCAAAATTAAAGTCACTGGCTTAAGGCCTAAATACTATAGATGAAATTAGAGACAAAAGGACTTTGTGAAAATTTGTTTTTCACAAATTTGAGGTTGTTTCTTAATGGTTCTGACAGTACAGAAGGATGATGGTCTAGGTTTATTGTTGTTGCAGTGGGATGGGCCAAATTAGGTCTGTTATTTGGAAAAATTTATATTTTAATATAGATTATTATAGGTGTAGATTTGGTAGCTTGTCTTTGTAAATGCTGTTTTTGCCTTTCTGCCCTTTATAGGGTAGATTGGAGACCTGTGGATAATATGAAATGGTTACATCACTCAATTGTGTCCAGCTTTTTGCGACCCCATGGACTATAGCCCACCAGGCTGCTCTGTCCGTGGAATTCTCCAGGCAAGAATACTGGAGTGGGTTGCCATTCCTTTGTCCAGGGGATCTTCCCTACCCAGGGATCAAACCCATGTCTCCTCCGTTGCAGGCAGATTCTTTACTGTCTGAGCCACGAGGGAAGACTTAAATATAAAAAGACATTAATGGAAACATTGAGTAAAATAAGAATGCCTTATCTGTAAAACAGACTAGTCCACTCAACTATAGTTTGAGTAAAAGGAAATATAATAAGAATTTGGTTAACCTTGCAAATTGTAGTCTTCACATGAACTCTGGGTGACTGAAGAGATGGATTTGAGTGGGTTATACTGGGTTATACCGACAGAAGTCTGCTCATACTGTGTCCATGGCGTCTTTGGGCAAATTAGAAATAAGCGCTTCCTCTTCTGCCTCATGACACCCTAGACTGGGGAACATGACATGGCTAGGATGAGCACGGCTGGACCTCAGCTAGTCCTTATCCCATTGGCCAAGCATCCTTGTGCACCATCTGGACAGTCACTTACAGTCATGGCACTATTTATGGGTCCTGGCCAAAAAGTGATTTTGATGTTCAAACTGTCTTGCCTGAGATAGTCTAGGCAGGAGTGATTTATTATTTATAGGGAAATAATAAACTTTCTTGAAAATTTGTTCTCCAGTTTTGAATGGCCATGTCCTTTCAAGGTTTAGCCTGGCTGCTTATTCTGCCTCTCTGCTTTGTGGTTTTTACCTTAAGATACTATTATTTATCGTCCACAGATCACTATAAAGATCTGGTTTAAGCACAGGGAGCAAGAAGGCTTTTGATCAGACTATTGTGCTAAACCAGGCTAACACTTTGAAAGGACATGGCTAAAAACCTGGAAGACCAGCTGAATAATATAGCCTTTGCTATTGGGAATTTCACCACAGTGGGTGGTGATTTATTATTTTTTATGTAATGATGAAATAAAGTGGACATTTCCTTTTTGATAATTTTGAGCTCTAAATGCTATGGTAAAGAGAGCATCAATGTGCTCCAGATTAGGGTTACTCTAGGGCTTAACAGTGACCATTCTTGCTTAAGAATGCCTTCCACTTTGTTCCAAATCTAAGATGCACTTTATCTGATCTGACTCTTGACACGGTAAAGAGCCTGCCTGCTATGTGGGAGACCTGGGTTCGATCTCTAGGTTAGGAAGATCCTCAAGAGAAGGAAATGGCAACTTACTCCAGTATTCTTGCCTGGAGAATTCCATGGATGGAGGAGTCTAGTGGGCCATGGCCCCCGGGGTTGCAAAAAGTTGTACACAACTGAATGACTAACACTTTCACTTTCACAGTTCCTTTGTGCTTCCCAGGTGGTGCTAAGGGTAAAAGCACCAGCCTGCCGATGAGGGAGACATAAGAGACACAGGTTCAGTCCTCAGGTTGGGAAGATCGCCTGGAGAAGGACATGGCAACCCACTCCAGTTTTCTTGCCTGGCGAGTCCCATGGACAGAGGAGCCTGGTAGACTGCAGTCCATAGGGTACCAAAGAGTCAGACAGAACTGAAGTCACTGAGCACAGCACATGGATAGTTCCCCAGGCTAGAGCTGGAACCAGTTCATGAGTCTTCTTTCCCTTATGTCCCTTCTGTATTTTTCCCTAGGTTACTCTTCCTCCTCTTGATCAAGAAGGGCTCCATTTCTTATGTCTATCATGCTCCCTGCCAGGGTCAGGTTTCTTGGGCTTCTCTTCTTCTCCATCTATAATGTCCCCTGTGGTCATCTTGTATGAATCTTTTCTATTCTTCTCCTGAAGGGATTTTTGTGGTTTGTATACATACTCCTGATTTTGGCTTCAGTTCTTTTATTCTTTTTAATTGGAAAAACATGCTATAATTAAATATTTATTCTGACTTACCTTTCTTAAAAGAAAATGCATTGAGGTTAAAGATGTATGAGCCTCTGACCTGCAGAGCAACAGAGGGGTGAATGTCTCACAGGCAAAAAGATCTTCCTTGATTAATCAGCCCTGAAAGTAATTATACAACCTATATTGATTATTGTAATAAGTGGTCACTTTCTCACTGTTTTGTGTTCTGAACACCTTATTCTGATGTCTTTTGATGAAGAAAACATAGCACAGTGGTGGAAAGAGAAGAATTCTCTAGAAAACAGACTCCCTTCCACCCAGATGCTAGCATCGGCACTTAGAAACTGTGTAACTTTGGAAAAATTACTAATCTCCATCCTTCTGTTTCCTCATTTGTAAAAGGAGAAAAACATGCATTTACATGCAGTTTTATAGTTAAACAGATTCTCTGATATAATAGGTCAAGCTTCCTGCTTTGTAAATGCATAAGTGGTCAAATACTGAAATGATAGGCGAAACAAGGCATAGTGGAGTCAGTGTTGTTGTTCACTGTTCTGGCATATTCTTTCTACCATAACATAGAGGAATGTTAGTTTTCTTTTAAAAATGCAATTAAAAGCGACAAAGTATTAAAATAAATCTCCAGGGACACCTCCTTTAGTTGCCTACAGGCCAACAGGACAAACTTATTATACACAAGTCCCCTCTTGAAAGTGTTAGTGGCCTAGTCGTGTCTGACTCTTTGCGGCCCCCTGAACTGTAGCCCACCAGGCTTCTTTGTCCATGGGATTCTCCAGGCAAGAATACTGGAGTGGGTTGCCATGCCCTCTTCCAAGGGATCTTTCCAACCCAGGGATTAAACCTGAAGCCCTTAATAGATAAATTGCCAGAGTAGACCATGCATTTGCTGCTGGTAGCCAACTTTATCCTTTTTGTTTCTTGTTTTGTAGACTGAAGTTCTCTGTATCTTGTGTCTGAAAATCCAATTTCTGTAAAGAAAATGATAATTAGGAAGTTGTTCTTCCATCACCCAAATTTTCTTAAGCCAACATCAGCTTATCTGTGGGGACGGGTTGCATTTTCATTTTCCATGAATTAGAGACAAGCATAATTTTTGGAGTCTTTATTTTCAGTTGAATAGCAAGGGTATGCATGACTTTAGAAGTGGTTTTTCTTGGCATTAACCAGCATGTGAAAAAGGCTGTAATAAAGTCAACAAATAAGTTTGTAATCTCCCAGGTTTTTCAAAGTAGAGATGCAAATAAGTCATGGGGTAGGAGTGATTTTGAGTGCTTAGATATTAAAAGATTTTTCTCCTCAGGGTTGGAAAGTTGGCTGGTAATATGCTTTATTAGAATCAGCTTACTGAGGCTGGCTTGCCACTTCTTTGGGAAGCTGCTTTTAACTTCTTGGGATTCTCTCTCTCCCTCTCCCTTCTCTCTCTCTCACACACACAGGCATACACACATGCACCAAAATCAGGACACTTGACCTGAAAATGGTTCAGAATATTTGAATCTGGGACAGGTAGGACAGGCTCAAGATGCCTTTGGCTCAAATCCAAGATGCCTTTAAAATTCTACAAGATTTCTAGCAGGAGATTTTTACCCTTTTGTTTCTTGCTTCATATATTGAAATTCCCTGAACAAAACTGAGCTTTCTTTCTTCTGAAAATCAATTTTGAAAGGACATTCTTAAGTGTTGATAAGTCTTGTCCTATCCCTTGTCTTCAGGTACCAATCTCTGTGTGTGTGTGTGTGTTTGTGGTTTTTTTTTAGCTTAGCACTTGCCTTATCCTTAGAAAACATAAGTACTTTTTAAATATTTGAGGGCCTGCTATCAGTTCAGTTCAGTCACATAGTCGTGTCTGACTCTTTGCAACCCCATGAATCGCAGCACATCAGGCCTCCCTGTTCATCTCTCGGAGTTCACTCAGACTCACGTCCATTGAGTCCGTGATGCCATCCAGCCATATCATCCTTGGCTGTCCCCTTCTCCTCCTGCCCCCAATCCCTCCCAGCATCAGAGTCTTTTCCAATGAGTCAGCTATTTGCATGAGATGGCCAAAGTATTGGAGTTTCAGCTTTAGCATCAGTCCTTCCAAAGAAATCCCAGGGTTGATCTCCTTCAGAATGGACTGGTTGCATCTCCTTGCAGTGCAAGGGACTCTCAAGAGTCTTCTCCAACACCACACTTCAAAAGCATCAGTTCTTCAGCGCTCAGCCTTCTTCACAGTCCAACTCTCACACCTGTACATGACCACAGGAAAAACCATAGCCTTGACTAGACGGACCTTAGTCGGCAAAGTAATGTCTCTGCTTTTGAATATATTGTCTAGGTTGGTCATAACTTTTCTTCCAAGGAGTAAGCGTCTTCTAATTTCATGGCTGCAGTCACCATCTGCAGTGATTTTGGAGCCCAAAAATATAAAGTCTGACACTATTTCCACTGTTTCCCCATCTATTTCACATGAAGTAATGGGACCGGATGCCATGATCTTCATTTTCTGAATGTTGAGCTTTAAGCCAACTCTTTCACTCTCCTCTTTCACCTTCATCAAGAGGCCCTTTAGCTTCTCTTCACTTTCTGCCATAAGGGTGGTGCCATCTGCATATCTGAGGTGATGGATATTTCTCCGGGAAATCTTGATTCCAGCTTGTGTTTCTTCCAGTCCAGCGTTTCTCATGATGTACTCTGCATAGAAGTTAAATAAGCAGGGTGACAATATACAGCTTGACGTACTCCTTTTCCTATTTGGAACCAGTCTGTTGTTCCATGCCCAGTTCTAACTGTTGCTTCCTGATCTGCATACAGATTTCTCAAGAGGCAGGTCAGGTGGTCTGGTATTCCCATCTCTTTCAGAATTTTCCACAGTTTATTGTGATCCACACAGTCAAAGTCTTTTGCATAGTCAGTAAAGCAGAAAGAGATGTTTTTCTGGAACTCTCTTGCTTTTTCCATGATCCAGCGGATGTTGACAATTTGATCTCTGGTTCCTCTGCCTTTTCTAAAACCAGCTTGAACATCAGGAGTTCACGGTTCATGTATTGTTAAAGCCTGGTTTGGAGAATTTTGAGCGTTACTTTACTAGCACGTGAGATGAGTACAATTGTGCGGTAGTTTGAGCATTCTTTGGCATTGCCTTTCTTAGGAATTGGAATGAAAACTGACCTTTTCCAGTCCTGTGACCACTGCTGAGTTTTCCATATTTGCTGGCATATTGAGTGCAGCACTTTCACAGCATCATCTTTCAGGATTTGAAACAGCTCCACTGGAATTCCATCACCTCCACTAGCTTTGTTCGTAGTGATGCTTTCTAAGGCCCACTTGACTTCACTTCCAGGATGTCTGGCTCTAGATGAGTGCTCACATCATTATGATTATCTGGGTCATGAATATCTTTTTGTACAGTTCTTCTGTGTATTCTTGCCACCTCTTCTTAATATCTTCTGCTTCTGTTAAGTCCAGACCATTTCTGAACTTTATCGAGCCCATCTTTGCATGAAATGTTCCCTTGGTATCTCTAATTTTCTTGAAGAGCTCTCTGGTCTTTCCCAATCTGTTGTTTTCCTCTATTTGTTTGCATTGATCACTGAAGAAGGCTTTCTTATCTCTTCTTGCTATTCTTTGCAACTCTGCATTCAGATGCTTATATCTTTCCTTTTCTCCTTGGCTTTTTGCCTCTCTTCTTTTCACAGCTACTATGGGCCATACTTAATGCCAGGTGCTAGGTATACATAAATGAACACTGGAGTTTTCTTTCTTTCTTTTTACCATTCTACTCTTCATCAGTTTCAAGGGAAAATGCATTCTCATCTTCTCAGAAAACTAAAATAACCCATATCGGTTTCTTTCAAAAAAGAAAAAGGAACACAAAGAAGAAAAAAAAAAAGACAGACGTCTGCCTGTTCATCCAGGCTGTCTGGGTGTGCTTTTAGGAGAAAAAGCTGTAGTACTTTGAGTCATTCATTGCTTTTTCTGGGGGACCAGACACTTTCTCACTGGACCCCATTGCTGTCATACCCCAAGCAGATTCTGTGGGCTTCTGAAGACCAAGGATGGCAAAAACAACAACGTTTTCTCCTTTGGTCTTTTGTGTATACCCGTTAGATGATTATAATGAATGTATATAAAATTGTTTTGTTTCTGCAACAGATTCTACCAAGTGGAACAGATTTTCCCAAATAAGCAATAGATAAGTTGTTTCCAAGTACATCTTGAAATTGTATAACAAGTTTATTGTCTTTTACTTCAACAGAAACAATTGGTTTTAATGGAGAGGAAATGAACTAGAGCCCCAGATCAGATGTGTTTGTTTTCTTTGTTTTTGTGTATGGTCTAAAAATGCAACTTCATTTGGCATTTTTGAGATCAAACCACTGCTTTTTCTTATATTAGGAAAGCCTCGAGTTAGTTGACAAATATAACTTATTAGAAAGCTTTAGTTTGTTTGGAATGGTGTTTAGATTCCACTCAGAAGAAATATGGTGCAGTTTAGCTCTTCTTAACATGATATGGGTCTTTGGAGACAGAACCAAGGGAGCAAATTAAACAGACTGAGGCTGCTTCTTGAACATCCTCTGATTTTGCTGTCCCTCCCAGGGTTCCTTAGTCCACCGGGCACAGATTAAGACAGGGGGTTCTTCTAAATCCTTTATATACTTTAAATTTTTTTTTTAATTTTGAGATAATCTCAAACTTATAGGAAAGTTATTAGTACAAAGAGATTTTCTTTCCTGAACTGTTTGAGAATTAGTTGCCAACACAATGTTCCGTCATCCCTGAATACATTATTTTCTGCAAACAAGGACATTCTCTTATATAAGCATGTTAATGTTATCAAAGGCAGGATTTAGCACTGAGCGCTGATATATTGCCAGCCTCTGCTTCTCAGATCCCATTCAAGTTTTAGATTGTTGCACTGATATCCTTTGTTTTTATACCAGAAGTAACTGGTCCCATCACTTCATGGGAAATAGATGGGGAAACAGTGGAAACAGTGTCAGGCTTTATTTTTGGGGCTCCAAGATCACTGCAGATGGTGACTGCAGCCATTAAATTAAAAGACGTTTACTCCTTGGAAGGAAAGTTATGACCAACCTAGATAGCATATTGAAAAGCAGAGACATTACTTTGCCAACAAAAGTCTGTCTGGTCAAGGCTATGGTTTTTCCAGTGGTCATGTATGGATGCAAGAGTTGGATGAAGAAAGCTGAGCACTGAAGAATTGATGCTTTTGAACTGTGGTGTTGGAGAAGACTCTTGAGAGTCCCTTGGACTGCAAGGAGATCCACCAAGTCCATTATAGAGGAGATCAGCCTTGGGTGTTCTTTGGAAGGAATGATGCTAAAGCTGAAACTTCAGTACTTTGGCCACCTCCTGCAAAGAGTTGACTCACTGGAAAGACTCAGATGCTGAGAGGGATTGGGGGCAGGAGGAGAAGGGGACGACAGAGGATGAGATGGCTTATGGCATCACTGACTCAATGGACATGAGTTTGAGTGAACTCTGGGAGTTGGGGATGGACAGGGAGGCCTGGCGTGCTGTGATTCATGGGGTGGCAAAGAGTCAGACACTACTGAGCGACTGAACTGAACTGAACTGAACTGAATACTGTCTAAAATCATATGCTCATGTAGCATTTGATTATTATGTCTCTTTGGTCTCTGTCATCTGAGAAGAGTTCCTTGGTCTTTTCTTGTCTTCTTTGAATTATTTCAGTCTGATTATTTAGTTGTTGGCCCTCAGTCTGGATTTGTATGACATTTCCTCATGACCAGATTCAGTCTATGCCTCTCTGGCAGGAATATTACAGAAGTGATACTGGGTTCCTCTCATTGTTTCCAATCAGATGATCGTGATTTCCAGTGTACTCTACCATTACTACTGCAATATCACTCTGAACACTTGATTCAGATGGTGTCAGCCGGCTTCTCCACTGCAAATTACTTTTTTTTTTCACCTTTGTAATCAGTAAGTGTTTTATTGCGAGATACTTAGAGAAAATATAAATACCCCGTTCCTCCTTAAATTTAAGTCTGTTCTTACATTTATTATACATCAACATGGACACACACATACACATATATATGTGTTTGTGTATATATATATGTATATACTATAACACTTTTGATCTGGCATCCCCAAGTACCTATTATAAATGCTCAGTAAGTTTGTAAGTTCGTTCAAAGACAAATACTTAATTCTTTGTCTGTTAGTGGTTGGTCATTATTCCAGGTTCTGGTGGTGGTGGTGCTGGGGGGAACACAACAATGAACTAAGTTTGAAAAACATAATGCATACATTTGTGGGAGCCCTGTAAAGGGAAATAGTTCTTTGTGAAGGATGGAAATAATTTTGTGAGGCAGCCGTTTACAGTGTGTTCATTTATATTAATGTGTATTCAATGAAAAAAGGATTTGACTTTGCACTTTTTAAAGTGTAGTTCTTATTAAAGTGCATAGACTAAATATGTCATAGATTTTTTTTAGCCTTGGTGATTTATTTTCTTGTATCATTATAGCTCTGCTCTTCCCTACCCTGAGGAGAACTGGTGGTGCCTTGCACATAGCTAACTCAGCTTTCAAGTGCAAAATGGAAATCCTAGTAATGTAGAAATGTTATATTAGTTAGCTCTACCCTGTAGTTTGTTAACTTTTTCTTACCTTTAACCGGAGATAATTCCAGCAAGAAAAGTGATTTTTCTCATTATACATTTGGTAATAAGTATTAGACTGTAGAAACAATAAGAATAGAGCATAAGTTCCTTTCTATTAATAGAGTTAATCATCTCTTATTTCATTTAACTCCTATGGGTAGGACCATAATACACAGCATATAATCAAACTCTCTTTTTGAATTATAAAATTATTTGGGCATTTATTCACTCAAAATATGTTTGATTGCCTATTCTTTGCCAAGTGCCTGCCTCTCAGGACTCTTAAAGGATTCAGTGAGACAATGTGTATACTTTGGTCAAAGCAGCTAATAGATAAGTGTCCATTGAATCTGAACGTGTTATTTCCCTTACTAAATTCGAGGATTCTGACATCAGGTATTATGAGTTTTTCTTAAAATAAAAATGTTATGCTATAATTGATATATATGAAGGTTAAAAATATTTTATGTATAAATTATAAAAGAACTGTGTCATTCAACTTAAGAATGAGAGAACATTAGTGCCATTCAGATTACCTGTATACAGCTATACAGTCCACTGTTTTGTGTCCCCCCAGATGTAACTGTGCTCCTAAACTTTCCTGAGCTTTTAAATATAGTTTTACCTCAATTGTATGTGTTCTTATATTTGTTCAGCTTTGCTTATTTTTGGTCTTTGTGAAAATAGTGTGATACCGAATGTAGTTTTCTGTGATTTGCTTTATTTACTCAGCACTGTGTGAGATTTGCCGTTGTTGTTGCATATTATTGATTTCTCTGCATTGTACTAGTCTGTACAGTGATTGGTATATCTATTCTCTTGTTATCTAGATGTCTAGACTACTCCTTTTTATTTTGTTTTATTTTGAATGATGAAACTGTAGACTTTTTAGGCTATGTCTCCAGTACACATATACAAAAGTTTTTCTAGGGTGGTGGATTTCAAACTTTTATGACTGTGACCCATAGTAAGAAATATGTTTTCTGTAATAAATACCCACTCACAGAAGTATACATAGATAAATGAGACAAAACTTTTACAAATCAATTCTTATCTTTACTACATGGGACTCAATCTACTTTATTTTATACAGGTTAACTTATAAATAACAGTGTAATCCACTCTTGCTTTCCAGTTTCACTAACAAGTTCTGTTTGAATAGCATTGCTCTAAACAAGTGGTTCAAACTCTGGGGCCCATGAGAATCACCAGGAGAGTTGGTATGTGAGGATTCCTGGGCTTTGCTGCATAGAGTCATATTTGGTAGGTCTGGGATGGAGCTTAAAAATCTGTTTCTAATAGGTATCCAGGCAATAATGATGTTGCTGGCCTGCTGACATGTTTGAGAAATATTTCTATAGAGTATATACTCATGAAAGAAATTGCCAAGTCATAGTGTTGCAGAAGGAAAGTGGGGGGCTAGAGGATGGTCACGCATGTCCCGGGTCTCAGGCCTATCCCAGGGATCGGGCACCAAGTGTGAGTTCTTGGCTTTGTGCAGAAAAGCCTTCAAGAGCAAGCTGTAGTAAAGTGAAAGATTTATTAAGGTAGATACGTACTCCATAAACAGATTGAGAGCCTATGGAAGAAACACATAGGCTCCTATTGAGAGTCTATGGAAGAAACACATCCACAAACAAAGTATGAGCTATCTCAGAAGGTGAGAGGCTCCAGGGTACAGGGTTGTCAGTTTTTATAGAGGAGGGTAATTTCATATGCTAATGAATGGGAGGGGTATTCCAACTATTTCGGGGAGGGGGCAGGGATTTCCAGAAATTGGGCCACCACCTACCTTTTGGCCTTTTATGATTGGCCTCGGAATGGTCATGGCACCCGTGACTGTGTCATTAGCTAATGTAGTAACAGTGAGCATATAATGAGGCTCAAGGTCTGCTGGAAGTTGACTCATCCACCATTTTGGACCTGGTTGGTTCTAATCAGTTCATGTCATGTCTTCAACAACTGTGTCATTCTTTTAAAGGTTGTACTCTGCACCCCTCCTGTCTCAATAGGATATTCACATATTTAACTTCTTATTATTTTATATAGTAGTTGCCACAATTTAGAATTCTATATCTGCAATGAGCAAAGAAGTACCATTGCTCTCTTTTTCTAGTTAAACTTTTTCGTCAGTGCCCATTATAGAGTGTTTAAATAATATCTTGCTGTTATTTTATATTTAACTGATCAGTAATAAGGCTGAGCATACATTTTAATGGCCATTCATGTTTCTTTCTCTCTGAAATGTTTGTTCATGTCTTCTGCTTATTTTTCTATTTATTTGTTGAAGATCTTTTTTAAATTCTGGAAATATGAATGCATTGTTATACTTGTAATAGATACCTTTTTCTACTTTGCCTATTTAGTGGCTTTTTAATTTTCTTTATATCTTTTGATAGAAATTCTTAATTTTAATGTGGTCAGACTTTTTTATAGCTAGTTCTTTTTGTGTCCTGTTAATATGCTTTCTACTCCATAGTCATATAGATGATCTACTATATTTTTTTTCTCAACACATTTGAGAAAAGTTTTGTCTAACATTTAAATATTTTCAAACATCTGGAGTTGATTTTATGTATGGTATGAGGTAAGAGTCTAATTTAAATTTTTTCCTATATAGAAAATCAGTCCCAGAGCAATTTATTTAGTTGTCTATGCCTTATTCAAAGATCTCTAGTGCCTACCCTGTCAAATTTCAGATTTTCAAATATTTGTGAAACTGTTGGAGGGATGTGATTCAACTGTTTCCTTGGTCAGTTCATTGATCTCTCTGCAGCAATTCCACAGTGTTGTAGTTACTATAGTTTTATAATTGCTATATGGCATGACAAGTTCTATTACATTTTCTTTTTTAGGTTTAGTTTAAGTTCTTTGAAAACCTCTATTGGGATTTCGATTGAAATTTCATTGAATTTGTAGATAATGAGTATTTTTAATCCATGCAACTAATCTCTCTATGAGTTTATTTAGGCATTCTTTAGTGTTGTTGAAGTGTGAAGATATTTCTGAAAAAAAGTTTACATAGTTTTATGGTTTGTTTATTCCTAGGAACTTCATATTTTTTACTGCTATTATAAATATCATATGAATGTTCCCTGTTTTTTTGTTGATGTGTAAACATGTAGCTTACCTTTGCATATTTTTTTACCTTTGCATATTTCTATCTTACTAAACTTATTAATTCCAATAATTTTTCTATAAAGCTCCTTTTGTTTTTCGTTGTAGGCAGTCATATCATGTGAATAATGATATATGTCTCTCATTTTCAGTTTTCTTTTTTCCCCTGCCTTTTGTGGTTCTGTGTTAGTAAAATGTTAGGTATAAATATTCCTGATTTTAAAAAGAATAATTCTAACAAATGACCATTTAGAATAATGTTTGGATGGGAACTCAGTAGCTATCTTTCTTCACATTAAGGAATTTATCACCTAATACTAGTTGGTTAAGAGTGCTGATAAAGCCAATTTGATCTAGTCCTATTAGGGTCCCTCCTCCATTGGACTAATTATGTTAATATTTTATTTAAAATTTTTGCATTTATATTCTTTAGGTTAGTTTGGCTATTTCTTTCTCTTACTCTTCTTGGCAAGTTTTGTGCTTGATAATTAATATTCACTGCAGGAAGTGAGAAATGTTATCTCCTTTTAATCTTTTGGAAGAGTTTCTGTAAGTTTAATATTGTCTTTTCCTAGAACTTGCTTATAAAATCTTTTGGGCTTGACACCTTCTTTGTAGGAAGATTTTAAACCACATACTTGACTTAAGTGAAGGATTATTCTTGATGTTTACTTCTTTTGGGGTCAGTTTTAGTGAGAAGACTGGTTTTTATTGTGCATGCATGCTCAGTTGCTCAGTTGTGTCTGACTCTTTACGACCATATGGACTGTAGCCTGCCAGGGTCCTCTGTCTGTGGGATTTTTCCAGGCAAGAATACTGGAGTAGATTGCCATTTCCTCCTTCAGGGATCTTCCTGAACCAGGGTTCCATCACAAGTCTCCTGCAACCGCAAGCACTTTTCTTATGTTGTTGAATTTTTTAGTTTTTAAAAAAATATTTATAGTCTGCTTTTGCTTGAGTTATTATGCAAAATTCTCTATCAGTCATTTTTTTTCAAATGTAAGCATCAAAGCTTTCTCTTAATTATTGCTTTAACTATTTACATCCCACAAGTATTAATATGTAGTATTTTCTTAGTTCCATATGGTAAATTTGAAATTTTCCATTTTAATTTCTTCTTTTACCTGCAAATTATTTAGACATATATTTTTACAATTCCAAATGTGTGGAAATCTTTTAAATAAAAATAATTTGTTTGGTTTTTAGTTTAGTTGTATTATCATAATTTCTTCTTGAATGTATTTTCCTTCTTCCTGAAGTAAATCCTGTTGAAGTTCTTTTAATCATGTTTTCTTTTAGTGAATTCCTAATTTTGTTAACTGTACAAATTTTGCTTGTTGTCCCTCTTATGACAAGTAGTTTTGCTGATTATTCAATTCTAGGTTGATGTTTACTTTCAATGCTTTGAAAATATTTCTTTTGTTTTTTGAAGTTTGTTATCTGTTTAAATCAGGGTTATACCCCTAGAGATATAGCATCTCCCTCTCTGGAGGAAACATTCCTGAGTTTTAGTGTTTGCATATTTCTGTGGTTTACTCTATTACCATGTGGGTCAATAATTGTACAGTTGAAAATAGGAATGCAGTAGCATGTAATTGTGAAGTATTTCCACCATCCTGATACAATAAACATCAGTAACAACCTCAAGAACATAGATAATAGTACATGTAGTAAACTAGTGAGTGATGAATTTTGATTATCTGTTACCTGTGTTTTTAATACTTTTCTTTTTATAATTTTTAAAAATCATTTAACACTTAGTAATAGCCTTGTTTGGGGCTTCCCAGGGGACACAGTGGTAAAGAATCCACTTGCCAATGCTGGAGATCCAGGAAACAGGGAGTTTGGCCCCTGGGTCAGGAAGATCCCCTGAAGTAGAAAATGACAAGCCACTCCAGTATTCTTGCCTGGAAAATTCCATGATATGAGCCTGGCAGGCTACATACAGCCCATGGAGTTGCAAGAGTCAGCCATGACTGAGCAACTGAGCACATACACACAAAAGCCTTGTTTAAAAACTGTTGACAAAATTCCTGAAAATTTAACTATAGACTCTTGTGAGCCTAGAAATATCAACAACCTCAGCTATGCAGATGAAACTACTTTAATGGCAGAAAGTGAAGAGGAACTAAAGAACCTCTTTGATGATGGTGAAAGAGCAGAGTGAAAAAGCTGGCATAAAACTCAACATTCAGAAAATGAAGATCACGGCATCCAGTCCTATCACTTCATGGCAAATAGATAGGGAAAAAGTTGAAACAGTGTTAAGATTTCATTATCTTAGGCTCCAAAATCAATGCGAATGGTGACTGCACCTATGAAATTAAAAGGCACTTGCTCCTTGCAAGAATAGCTATGACAGACCTAGACAGCATATTAAAAAGCAGAGACATCAATTTGCCGATAGAGGTTCATATAGTCAAAGCTGTGTTTTTTCCAGTGGCTTTGTACAGATGTGACAGCTGGACAATAAAAAAGGCTGAGTGCTGACAAATTGATGGCTTCAAATTGTGGTGCTGGAGAAGACTCTTGAGAATCCCTTGGACTGCAAGTAGATCAAATCAGTCAATTCTAAAGGAAATCGGTCCTGATTATTCATTGGAAAGACTGATGCTGAAGCTTCAATACTTTTGCCACCTGATGCAAAGAGCCAACTCATTGGAAAAGACTGTGATGCTGGGAAAGATTGAAGGCAGGAGAAGAAGGGGACAACAGAGGATGAGATGGTCGGATGGCATCACCAACTCAGTGGACATGAGTTTGAGCAAACTCATCTCTTATTGCTTTGGATTCCAGCATTTTGCCTTTCCATAACTTGTATGTCATTATTTTATATTCTGTATCTGATGATTCCAGTATCTGAGACCCTTAAGACCCTTTTAGAGACTCTCAGATCATAGTGGCTTATTTCTTTGTGTTTAGGGATATTTTAAAATCGTGAGTTCTATTTGATTTAGTTGAACTCTGGCAATCCTGAGGTCTGAATTCAGAGTACTTTTCCCCAGTGGCAGATTTCTCAAGGCTTCTCCTGGATTTCTGAGAGAGTCTGAAGTTCATGTTTCCAAATATGCTGTAGGCCCCAAGTTTCAGTTCAGTTCAGTTGCTTAGTCATGTCCAACTCTTTGTGAGCCCAAGGACTGCAGCATGCCAGGCGTCCCTGTCCATCACCAACTCCCGGAGTTTACTCCAACTCATGCCTATTGAATTAGGCCCCAAGTTTGGTTTTAAGAAACTCATGAGAATGTGGACCTATCATGCCGTTTAAGCATCCTCATCTCTCATGCCTGACTGTAGCTCACAGTTTACTTTTTAACTCTTCCCTTCTCTTTTCTCTTTCTATCTCTATCTCTTTTATATGCTCATCACTCTTGGAATTTTCTTTCTTCTTCTTCTTTTTTTTTAATAAGCTCCACAGTGAAGAGTTTTTAATTATCCAATATCTAATTGTATTCCCAAAGAGTCTACTATATCACCCAATTAAAAGGACCCCCTCCCCTCCCCCCGCCCAAAACCATGGTATGTTTAGCAGTTTCAGCATTGTACTTTGCATTGTTAGAGACTCAGTAAATATGAATTGAAGAACTGTTGAGAGAAGGTGGCAAGACAGCCTAACCCTGATTATATTTTTCCCTTGTTTAATTGTTTGGGTTTTTTATTTTTATAGTAGATTTTATTGA
This sequence comes from Nanger dama, assembly GCA_917880005.1. NCBI lineage: Eukaryota > Metazoa > Chordata > Mammalia > Artiodactyla > Bovidae > Nanger > Nanger dama. Next base: position 848,235 of record CAKJTW010000017.1, read on the forward strand.
GTTTTTAAATATGGGGCACCATTTTTCATCTTATGCCTCCAGCCACTCTATTGTGATTAGTATTATACATTAAACATTGAAGATTTGACTGTTCTTTGTGAGTAACAATTACTTATCAAGACTCATCATCAGAATTCCAGCTAGTACTTAAAAGAGACCAAATGATCAGGCCAATATGTTTTAGAGCTTGTACAAAGAAATTGTACAAAGTTAAGTATATATATCTAGAAAGAAAAGTTATATAATTATTACTTTGAGTTTCTAATTTAAAACCATAAATATAAACAGAAGTTTGCTTGAAACTGCAAAGTCTTCTAAATATAACTTACTTTAACAGTACTTAATTATAATTTAGACTTAAAGCCATAGCAAGTGAGGGAGTAGTATATAGAATGGATCATTTTAAATGAGATTGAATTGTGAAACAAAAGTAATTTTTAGTACATAGAATATAGCTAAAACTAGTCATTTGAGAAAGCAAGACATTTGGAAATTTACTTGGAGTATTATTTTGTAAAATATTGAATATTCTTGCAAATGATACTTTACAGTTAAATTTCATATTTACATGCACATATAGTACTTCAATATATTTTTAATTTTGAAGAAGACATATTTTAGGTTTACTGTTAAGGCTTTTGAACAGAAGGCTAGGGAAGTGGAAATTTAACTATTAATTTTGTTCTCTTTAGAACTGAAAGAAATTATTTTCAGTTTCCATTTCTCAATTGTGAATATGATTTATAGGTTTTATTTTCTTCATCTTTTAATGATCTTAGTATAGTGAATAAAATTCAAAATGCAATCTAAGTATCCAAGCTAAATTTGTAGCTTAGAGATTGATTGTAGTTTGCTTTGGGGGAAGAAAAAAAGAAATAACATTGAAACCACATCAACAGAAAGTTAAAAATTCTTAAAGAGATGGAAATACCAGGCCATCTTACCTGCCTCCTAAGAAACCTGTATGCAGGTCAAGAAGCAACAATTAGAGTTGGACATGGAACAATGGGACATGGACTGGATCCAAATTTGGAAAAAAAGTACATCAAGGCTATATATTGTCACCGTGCTTATTTAACTTATATGCAGAGTACATCATGCAAAGTGCCAGGGTAGATGAAGTTCAAGCTGAAATCAAGATTGCTGGGAGAAACGTCAATAACATCAGATAAGCATATGACAACACCACCCTTATGGCAGAAAGCAAAGAGGAACTAAAGAACCTCTTGATGAAAGTGAAAGAGGAGAGTGAAAAAGTTGGCTTAAAACTCAACTTTCAGAGAATGAGGATCATGGCATCTGGTCCCATCATTTCATGGCAAATAGGTGGGGAAACAGTAGAAACAGTAACCAACTTTATTTTCTTGGGCTTCAAAATCGCTGCGTATGGTGACTGCAGCCATGAAATTAAAAGACACTTGCTCCTCAGAAGAATAGCTATGACAAACCTAGACAGCATATTAAAAAGCAGAAACATTGGTTTGCTGACAGAGGTCCATCTAGTCAAAGCTATAGTTTTTCCAGTAGTCATGTGTGGATGTGAGAGTTGAACCATAAAGAAGGCTGAGCGCCGAAGAATCAATGCTTTCAAACTGTGCTGCCAGACAAGACTTTGATCTCAAGGAGATCAAACCAGTCAATTCTAAAGGAAATCAACCCTGAACATTCATTGGAAGTACTGATACTGAAGCTCTAATAATTTGGCCACCTGATGCGAAGAGCCGACTCATTGGAAAAGACCCTGATGCTGGGAAAGATTGAAGGCAGGAGAAGAAGGGGATGACAGAGGATGAGATGGTTGGATGGCATTACCGATTCAGTGGACAATGAGTTTGAGCAAACTCTGGGAGATGGTGAAGGACAGGGAAACCTAGCGTGCTGCAGCCCATGGGGTCTTTAAGAGTTGGATGGACCCAACTGAGCGACTATACAACCATATATCAGTGATGTAGTTGAACAGCTTCTGTTTTTATTTTTCAAACACAAAGTTTATTTCACAAAATCTCTGAAGTGTAAATGGGTGCCTGAAGGGAGAGAATGCAAAAGTACATTTGGGAGGTTAAGACATGTATTTTCTGCCAAAATAGTGCACTTACATAGTTTAAAAGCATTAGCAAAGGATGGTATTAAGAAAATCCAGAAGTCCAATATAGTGTTCTTCCCCAATCTTCTTTCCATTTCCTAGAAAGAAGCGCTTTAACTTTCCTTCTTACTCTTTTCTTTATTTTTTTTTAAGTTCTGGGTTTACTGCCTAAGTTTTTTTGTTTCCAAACTATCTGCTATACTTCTATTTCTGTGTGAGAACCCGATCTGTGTGCTCTCTTTTCCTCCCAGTATGATACCATTTTAAATTCTTACCTTGTATATAGCTTTCTGCTGATCATGGATTTTGTTTCCTGATTGTAAACTTTATAGCCTCAGGGTATACTAGAGTTTCTTTCCCTTCTCTGTTTATTTATCTATCTTTCATGTTTATCATCCAAACACTTTCTTTTGCATTGTCACAGGAGATAACAGTAGCTTAAATAATAGAAAATTTACATTTTCTGTGCTTGTCTGTAGCAGTAGTAGTAATAATAGTTCAGTTCAGTTCAGTCTCTTAGTCGTGTCCGACTCTTTGAGACCCCATGGGCTGCAGCACGCCAGGCTTCCCTGTCCACCACCACCTCCAGGAGCTTGTTCAGACTCATGTCATCGAGTTGGTGATGCCATCCAACCATCTCATCCTCTCTCATCGCCTTTTTTCCTCCTGCTTTCAGTCATTTCCAGCATCAGGGTCTTTTCAAATGACTCAGTTCTTTGCATCAGTTGGCCCAGGTATTGGAGTTTCAGCTTTAGCATCAGTCCTCCCAGTGAATATTCAGGACTGATTTTCTTTGACTGGTTTGATCTCCTTGCAGTCCAAGGGACTCTCAAGAGTCTTCTCCAACACCACAGTTCAAAAGCATCAATTCTTTGTTGCTCAGTTTTCTTTATAGTCCAACTCTCACATCCGTACATGACTACTGGAAAAACCATAGCCTTGACTAGATGGACTTTTGTTGGCAAAGTAATATCTCTGCTTTTTAATACGCTATCTAGGTTGGTCATAGCTTTTCTTCCAAGGAACAAGCATCTTTTAATTTCATGGCTGCTAGTGGTGGTGGTAATTGAAAATACTTGATAGTTCTGGCTATGTGCCAAACACTTTGCACATATATATATAATTTTATAATACATACATGTATACACACACAGGTATTTTACATGTGTTAAAATTACATATACTTAATCATCTAGTTGACCTTGATGGTATAGGTGATATTATAGTCTCCAGTTTACTGACAAGGAAATTTAAGTCACTTAGGAAGTGGTAGAGCTGAGCAGGTTAAAATGTAGAAATTGAAAATCAGTAAATGTTGTTTACAGCTGTGACTGTAAAAGTTGCCACTGTTAAGATATATACTATTATCATGTTTCCTTTCTTATATAACATTTATTTTTGTGATTTTAAAAATTATTGTTTTTCTTTATTGCCTCCTGTTTTTGTGCTAAAATTCCCGTTTCCTTTCTTTCCAAATACGGAGGCCTTTATAAAATCTCTGCAGTTTTCTTATTCAGTGATATCCTCAACTCACCCTTTTTGGAGGTGAGCATTTATTTCACTTGAGCACTATAAATTTTTGTTATTTCAAATTATATAATGTGGCAGATTTTTACATTGATTTTGAAAACTGAATTATGAGAGAAATGTTTCCTATAATGTTGTGATACTCTTTAAAATGATTAAAGATAACATGTTCTCAAAGAATATTATAGGAAAAGTTGATGTTCTAATACCAAATACACCCTCTGAACACAACTTTTATTTTTAACTTTTACTTTGTATTGGAATATCACTGATGATCAATGTTGTGATCGTATCAGGTAAATAGCGAAGGGATTCAGCCATACATATATACGTGTATCTAGCCTCCCTCAAACTCTCCTGCCATCCAAGATGCCACATAACATTGAGCCAAGTTCCCTGTGCTATACAGTAGGTCCTTGTTATCGATTTTAAACATAGCAATGTGCATCCCAAATGCAGTAACTATCCTTTCCCCCATCCATCCTCCTTGGTGACCGTATGTTCATTCTCTAAGACAGAACACAACTATTTTAATGTCTGTCAAATTAGAAATATTTATTTAGTAACAAAAGACTTGAAGTTTAAGTCACTTGAAAGATACAGGAAGAACCTCTGGTTTCAGAATATGTTATTTGCTCTTAATACCTACCCCGAAGTAATATAACGTACCCCCTCTGCTGGAACTAAATAGAACTTCCTTATATAGTTATGCCTAGACCGCAGGCATGTTCAGTGGTGTTCTTTTAAAGCCATTGATTCCCTCCCTGTTTCTTCCCATCCTTCTTTCATTTACAGCTTCGGTTATGAAGAGTTGGTTTGGATACCAGCTCTCCTTCTGGGAGTCAGTAGAAGCATAGTGATTGATAGTATGGGCATTGAAGGCAGACTGCTGGAGCTTAAATCTCAATTCTAGCACTAAATTATGGATGTGTCTTTGGACATTTTGGGTTCTGTGCCTCAGTCTCTTCACTTGGAAAATGGGCAAATAGAAGTTGGCTCATAAGATAATGGTAAAACTCCAAGTGTGTCAGTGAGCCGTTAATTTGCTCTCACCACCATCACTGTCACACATCCCTTAGTACAGTGGTTCCTTAAGTAGCCTTCCTTTTTCACCCTCTGCCTGTTTCAGCCTCTCTCCCACATTGCTCCTGAATGATCCTCCTTAGCTGGATAGTTGTTAATATTGACTTTTTCTTTAAAAGTCCTCAAATGGGTCTCCTTTACTTCCTAGATATAACTGCTCTTTGTACCTGTTATTAAAGCCAGTCTTTCTTTATAAAGAATTGGCAGGACTCCTAGCCAGGTATGGCTGATTATGTCTGTTATTCTTGTTTAGATTCTCTCTTGGAATGATCAACATCATCTTTTGATGCTCTTTCATGTTACTTATTGGTTCATGCTTAGCTGATAGAACGAACGCTGCATCTTCTGTCATTTGTGCAAAATCCACACTTACCTGTATCTCTATAGGAGAAGGAAATGGCAGCCCACTCCAGTATTCTTGCCTAGAGAATCCTGTGGACAAGGGAGCCTGGTGGGCTGCAGTCCATCAGTTCAGTTCAGTTCAGTTCAGTCGCTCAGTCGTGTCTGACGCTTTGCAACCCCATGAATCGCACCATGCCAGGCCTCCCTGTTCATCACCATCTCCCGGAGTTCACTCAGACTCACGTCCATCGAGTCCATGATGCCATCCAGCCATCTCATCCTTGGTCGTCCCCTTCTCCTCCTGCCCCCAATCCCTCCCAGCATCAAAGTCTTTTCCAATGATTCAACTCTTCGTATGAGGTGGCCAAAGTACTGGAGTTTCAGCTTTAGCATCATTTCAGCTTTAGCATCATTCCTTTCAAAGAAATCCCAGGGTTGATCTCCTTCAGAATGGACTGGTTGGATCTCCTTGCAGTCCAAGGGACTCTCAAGAGTCTTCTCCAACACCACAGTTCAAAAGCATCAATTCTTTGGCGCTCAGCCTTCTTCACAGTCCAACTCTCACATCCATACATGACCACAGGAAAAACCATAGCCTTGACTAGACGGACCTTAGTCAGCAAAGTAATGTCTCTGCTTTTGAATATACTGTCTAGGTTGGTCATAACTTTTCTTCCAAGGAGTAAGCGTCTTCTAATTTCATGGCTGCAGTCACCATCTGCAGTGATTTTGGAGCCCCCAAAATAAAGTCTGACACTGTTTCCACTGTTTCCCCATCTATTTCCCACGAAGTGATGGGACCGGATGCCATGATCTTCGTATTCTGAATGTTGAGTTTTAAGCCAACTTTTTCACTCTCCTCTTTCACCTTCATCAAGAGGCCCTTTAGCTCTTCTTCACTTTCTGCCATAAGGGTGGTGTCATCTGCGTATCTGAGGTTATTGATATTTCTCCCGGCAACCTTGATTCCAGCTTGTGTTTCTTCCAGTCCAGCGTTTCTCATGATGTACTCTGCATAGAAGTTAAATAAGCAGGGTGACAATATACAGCTTGACGTACTCCTTTTCCTATTTGGAACCAGTCTGTTGTTCCATGTCCAGTTCTAACTGTTGCTTCCTGGCCTGCATACAGATTTCTCAAGAGGCAGGTCAGGTGGTCTGGTATCCCTATCTCTTTCAGAATTTTCCAGTTTATTGTGATCCACACAGTCAAAGGCTTTGACATAGTCAATAAAGCAGAAAGAGATGTTTTTCTGGAACTCTCTTGCTTTTTCCATGATCCAGCGGATGTTGGCAATTTGATCTCTGGTTCCTTTTCTAAAACCAGCTTGAACATCAGGGAGGTCACAGTTCACGTATTGTTTGAGCCTGGCTTGGAGAATTTTGAGCATTACTTTACTAGTGTGTGAGATGATTGCAATTGTGTGGTAGTTTGAGCATTCTTTGGCATTGCCTTTCTTTGGGATTGGAATGAAAACTGACCTTTTCCAGTCCTGTGGCCACTGCTGAGTTTTCCCAATTTGCTGGCATATTGAATGCAGCACTTTCACAGCATCATCTTTCAGGATTTGAAACAGCTCCACTGGAATTCCATCACCTCCACTAGCTTTGTTCGTAGTGATGCTTTCTAAGGCCCACTTGACTTCACATTCCAGGATGTCTGGCTCTAGATGAGTGATCACATCATCATGATTATCTGGGTCGTGAAGATCATTTTTGTACAGTTCTTCTGTGTATTCTTGCCACCTCTTCTTAATATCTTCTGCTTCTGTTAGGTTCATACCTTTTCTGTCCTTTATCAAGCCCATCTTTGCGGTCCGTAGGGTCGCACAGAGTCGGACATGACTGAAGCCACTTAGCATGCAAGCATGCATTGGAGAAGGAAATGGCAACCCACTCCAGTATTCCTGCCTGGAGAATCCCAGGGACAGAGGAGCTTGGTGGGCTGCCGTCTATGGGGTGACACAGAGTCGGACACAAATGAAATGACTTAGCAGCAGCAGCAGCAGCAGCTATAGGTGTAGTTATATCTTTATTTGTTGTCTTTTATTTAGATCCAGGCAAACTGAGGAATTGAGGATGAGTCTTCATTTCCTCAAACTGTCTCTTACCCCTCTCTGGACAGATCTTGAAATGGTTTTCTTTTCTTTCTCTCTCTCTCTGCTGTGGGGGTGTACTGTAGAGTTCGCTCAAATTCCTGGTGGAGTATCACCTTCAAGAACAGTACAATGTTATTAAAAAATCGAAATAAGTAAAACATTCCAAAGCATTGTGTCCTTTAATGGCACGCTTTTCTTTTTCCTTTCTGTAGTCTAAATATTTCATGTTCTTTTTATGCACAGGCCATTTAGATTGTTATTGAATGAAAGACCCTCGTTACTGGTCTCAAATGCCATTTCTTTTCCATTTGTATAATGTTCTTTCAGTTTCCTATCGATTGACGGATACATGTTAAATCTGGGGCCTCGTTGTCTCTCTTTAGCCTTGATGTTTAAGTAAGTTTTGATTCATTTTTAAAAATCAATCCTATCATTTGTTGTTGAAATGTTTTCTGCTTCACCTTCTCATTGCGTTATAATATTTTTTTTTAATAAAACTTTTATAGTAGAAAACTCAAATGGTGCTAAAAGCCTATAAAAATCATCAGTGGTCCACTTTGCTCCATCCTTTCCCTGGATTCTTTCTCTTTCAACCATTTTGAATTGTTTGATTCTACCTTCTGGTATTTGCCTACCTGTTTTGAGATACTGATATCTATAAATTGCTATCCTTTCACTGATTTTATTCCTTTCATGGAAGATCATGATTTTTACATGGGAGAAATTTTAAATTCAAGAAGCTTTACCTCTCTTTGTTGTTTTTAGTTTTTATGTCATGTCTGACTATTTGTGACCCTGTGGACTGTACCCCACCAAGCTCCTCTGTCCATGGGATAACCTCTTTTAGTAGATTTTTAAAAGTAGATTATAGCTCTCCTTTAAATCAGAATTAACTTGTTAAGTTTCTCTTTAGAATTTGATTCCTACGTATACGTTGAATACTATTATTTTAGAGCAGAAATGTTGTGAAATTTGTTTCATTTACTTTATTGTATTTGGTATTATATCTGAGCACCTTTTTCTAAAAGTTTCTTAGAGTGAGTAGTAAGTGTATTTTTAGGCCTAGTTTCTCTCCTCTTGTGCTTTTAGAAATGAAAAATGCAATAAAAACAATACCTTTTCTTTAGAGCAAATGTTTTCCTGTGCCCCTATATTTTTTATATGAAACGAACTTTTCATTATTTTCTTTTTGACTGATTTTCTTGTTTTTAGTTTTTCAGCTTTCTAATTTATTCGAGTATGATCTACCAATACAATCTATTCAGATATTTGTAAAAGGTTATTTTAAAATTCATTTTATGATACCTTTATGATTAATTTTTATCAGTGTTTCTTAGGCATATATAAAACTATAAGCTTTGTTTAAGACATAGAGAGTTTTCTGTATAGTTATTAAATCAAGTTTGTGGATTGTATCAATCAATTTCACTATTTCTGTATTCATTTCACTTTATTTTGTCTATCTGTGTATTTCTGACAAAAATGTACTGATTTCTTATTTCATTGAAATAAGGTTTTTTTGCATATTCAATACCCTTTGCTTTATATAATTTAACTTTTAAATTGTTTGTGCTCTTTAGTCAGCTTAACCTTGAATTTCTTATTGTGTGATATTAATATAACACTCATGCTTTCTTTGGGGGAACTTTAGCTGATATTTCTTGGTTCTTCCCTTTATTTTAAACTTTTCCTAATCATTCAATTTTAAATGTTTCTTATAAACAGCCTGTATATGACCTTTGTCTTTTTAACTCATCTAACAGTCTGTCTTTTAGTGGGAGAATTCAGCTTTCTTTTGAATTCTAGTGTGTGATGTTTTTCTTTTATTTTTTTTACCTTGTTATTTATGTTTGTGACTTTTTTCATTTTTCTTAATTTAGCATATATTTTCAAGTTTATATTTATTTCCCAGTTTCCCCTTATTTATGTGTCAGTTATTCTGTATTTTCCATTTCATTATTGGCCACCTTCCCTTTCGATTGTTCATAAATCCTATTTTTCCCTTTGTTTTAACATGAAAAATGATACTAACATTTTCCCTTGCCTTCACACACTAATCCTCTCCTTTAATGTTCCTAAATTCCTTTGGAGATAATTTAATTTTTAGGTCCAGATTTCTGTTAGACATTTCTGTGTTAAAAATTTATACTGAACAATTATTATGTATTATGTATATTTTATTATTCATTTAGTTAATTCTGTATAGAAGGTAAAATAATTTCATTCTTTGTTGGTTACATGAATGGTTTTATTTCTGATTCAGTTATTGATCCATTAGAATCCTTTCTGAAATTCTTTCATTAACTGGGGCAGTAGGTGATATGATCTTTGAATCTTTGATTTTGGAAAACATTTTTCTCCCACTGAAGGATGTTTAGCTTGTACTGCTTTTTTCCTAGCAATCTAGATGTTACTGTTTTTTCTTGTCAATTCCAGCATTACAAATGAAAGGTTCAATGTTAATTTGATTATTTTTTAGTGTTAAGTAATTATTCTTTCTGGTAACTTGTAAGATGTTCTTTTATCCTTAAAGTTTAGGAATTTTAGTGTGATATTCTTGAAGGTGTACCTTTTTCTTCTTTAGTCCTGCCTGGATCTTGGAATGCCCTGTAAGGTTGCAATTCAATCTTTTCTTCACGGAAATTTTCTTTCTATTACTTTAGCTATTGCCTCTCCTCTGTTATCTTTGGGAACTCTTCCTGTGGTTGGTATGTTGGTTAAGTTGCTTTAATCTGTTCTTCAAGGCCTTGTTCTTTTTCCTTTATGATTTTTACCTCTTCATATTTTCAGTTCATAATATGAGATCTCTTCCAGTTGATCCTTTAGTCACTCTTAGTCACCATTTACAGTCCATCTTCTCTTTTAATTTATCTACTGAATTATTCAGCTTGAAGATTTTACCTTTAAATTTTTCACTTAATTTATTTTCTTAAAATCTGTAGAAATTACTTTTGCTCTCTACTCGACTCTTCTTAAGTAGTCACACCATTTTTGACCTCACTGTTTTGTCCCTATCCTTTGGGAAATCTGTTAGGTCTGTTCTCTCCTTCTCTCTCCTTTCATTGGGTATGTGGTTCACATGTGCATTGCGGTTCAGGTTGAGCTGTTAGTGAACCTTAGGCTGTTTTAATCCTATAAAAACCTCAGCCTGCACTATAGCAGCAGGCATGTTGTATATTTCATGTATACTTGGAGGATGCTGTGCCTTCCTTCTAATCTTCCATTTCCAGCATCAGGGGGAAAAGAGACTCCTTCTCCTCTTGAGTGCCCCGTGAGCACACACTTGTGCAGTTATGTATGTGTAGGACTCTTCTGGGTCTTGCTTGGAGCCCAGAGCAGAACAAGTCTCACACCAGTCCACTTTCAAGATGTTTATAATCCATGGCCACCTTCTTCAGGCCCTGCTCACTACCTGCTGACCTCTGTGTCACTAGCTGGCTCAAGAGAGGCAAATGGGTTGGATTTGGGATTGAAGTAGAGAAGGTAAGTCAAATCCAAGGTTCTTTTTCTCCCCAGAGTCTGGAATTTTTACGCTTTATTCATAGCCTCAGTTGGTATTTCATCCCTCTGTGCCTTTATCATGTGTTTAGTGGCATTACAAAAGAAATTTCTATTTGGAAAGCCTATCTTTGACTGTCATGGTTTTCTCCAACCCATATGCATAACCTCTTGGACTTTACTAGAAAGTGGACTGTACTATACTTGGGCTAGTCTAGGAAATGCCCTTTTAAGATGCGCTTTGGACAAATAAACTCCTTTTGGAGAGTTTCTTGGTTTTAGATACACTTCTGAAAGAATTTATTTGTTCCTATGCAAATTTTATTAAACAAGATATGAATGATCTGAATATCTTTATGCAACACAGAAACCAGTTACACTAGGATAGAGACCAAGAATAAGAGGATAGATAGATGAAGAAATAGGAGCTGGAGGAAGAATCAGCTTTGTGTTATCAGTAGTGCTAGAAAAAGGATGTAATAACGTGGACATTGAAAGTGATGTATAATCAGAAAACCTTTTTCTGGCCAATAGTCATAATCTGTTCTTTTCATAAGCCATCTACTGGACTTGCCAACAAGTAGTATTAGAAGAGATTATAAATTAAAGGGACCCATTCTGTTCCAGAAAATTAAAACAAGGAAGCATTCAGATGAATCTCAGTGGATGAAAGAAAATATTGTACCCTATATTCATATGTTGTAAAGTTAGTACAAACGTATATATATTTATGTTTAAACATTGGCCTTAAATATTTGAGATTTGAATTATGCACATGTGTTCTCCCTAATATTGATATTCAGTTTGTGCTAATTGGCCTCGGGCAAAGAGAATTTAAATTATACAACATGTGTAAACTTCACATTGAATGGTAGTTAGTCTGTGCAGCTTAGTGGCACTTAGTATTGAGGTTAATAGTTCAGTAAGAAATTTTAAAAGTCAGTGACTCGATCCCCAATTTATATGGGATTGATAAACTGAGAATTAGTGAAAGCTTCTATTCTGTGTCAGCAAGAATTTACTTCCTGATGTTGTATCTAAGTCTCTTTACATTTATTATGTGTATGAATAAGGAGGCAGGTGACTACATGTGAACTTTGCCATTTATAACAGGCCCAGGCCAAAGAAAATGTAACCTTCTGGAATAGAAACTGTTCTCTCACCTTTTTGTTATTTTCTAAATTTTTTTCTGGAGTGTTATTATGAAATATGTTTCCCTTCTTTTTTTCTTTTCTTTTTTTTTTTATGTTTCCCTCCTTAACTTTGAGTTGCTTTAGCTTAAAGAAAGCTTTTCGATAAAGTGGAAGGAGCAAGAATAATTGGTTACTTGCTTATATTAAGATTTGTTGGGTGGGTGAAAAGGTGACAGTAGGCATTTAATACCTAGACCAACATGGGGAGTAAAGTTATAAAACTTCTTGAGTTTTGTACTTAACATCATATGTATGTAATTAAGACGAGAACTTGAACTTTCTATGACACAAGAACCTGTGTCGTTACCACTATGTACTTTGCCTTAAGAATTCAGTTTGTCCTACAAAAGGATTTTGAAAATAAATCATGGAAGGACCCCTCTAGAAGTCCTTTTTTTTCCTTGGTGCAGAAATGTTATTATTTTAAAATTCTTAACTCTAGAAAATATGTTAGTAAGTTAAAATTTGTGTATTTATAAAAGTGTATGTAATACTCCATGAAGACTGAATATTAAACAGCAGTGCTTGGGTGTTCTAGAGCCATAATTAAAATACTGTTTGCAAATTGCCAAAATTCAGTGGGTTAACAAACCAATTAAAAAAAAACCCTCAAGGATATTAGATTTCAAAATGTTCTTCCTTAATTTAGTTTGTCCATTATACTTTGTATTTGTATTTATTATTCATAGTATTACTTAACATGCCAGGAAATGTCTTATAATAGAATTTATAAAATAACGTCCTTTCAGTAATATGAATATGTACTGTCTTTAGCATTCTGCTTTTAAATCTCAGATTAAAATATTTTATAAGGAATTATCTACTTTCATGGATAAAAGCATGTCTTTGCTTAATAACTTCATTCATTTTATAATTTTTAAATAAAATGCTCACTTGAGAATAATAAATGGAATAATTGGCATATGTCATTTTGTTGTTGAGCAAATAAAATACAACTTTTGTAATAAGAAAAATATATATTCCACTATCATAGAACAATAATTTTTCATTTGGGATATGGCTTTATGAAGTTGATCTGTATATATTTGTGTGTGTGTGTTTTTTTCTTGTATAGACCCAATTGGTTCATTTTCATGAAAAGCATAAGTCTTTGACTACTGGCCTTTCCTGGGTCCTGCTAGATATTTAAGGAATATAAGATTGGTTTACATATCATTAGACTTCAGTGGGTAAGTTACAGGTGAAAGATAATAACAGGTTCTAATTGAAAACTGGGCATTTAATTGCCTGTGGTTCTGTTAGGAGGTGGAAGTAAACAGGAAAGATCTTATCTTTTAGTATTGGTCTGGATTTTTGCATGTCCAGATGCAAAAATCTGCTTTATCTTCTTCTGTTTCTTCTTACTATTCATGATAGAGATTCAGAAACTGGTAAGTATGAACTTAGATTGTGTTCCTAGATAGAAAGCTTATTTATAGGTTTTATATTCTGAGGTATTTATATGAGTAAAAATATTGGTGACACATTTAAAATGAAATAGAGATTCATTCCTCATGATTATACAGTAGTAATTGGTGGAAAAATTTCAGTCCATTTGATGACCATTAGGTGAAATCTTTGTTCTTTTATTTATTTATTTATTTATTTATTATTTTGCTTGGAAGTATAGTTGACTTACAGTGTTTCAGGTGTACAGCAAGACTGATTCAGTTATACACATACATTATTTTTCATTATAGGTTATTATGAGATATTGACTATAGTTCACTGTGTTATACAGTAAACCTTTGTTGCTTGTTGCATATTTATTTTTTAAATTAGAAATCTAGCATTGTGTTCATACTAAGTCAAACAAATGGAATCAAAATGTCATAAATTTTTAGTTAGGCAAAAAAGTTCATAGCTTTTCTAAAATATATATATTATGCATACTATTTACATATATGTATAGAAAAGCTTTTCTACAATGCTGATAAAGGCTTGAGAAAGAATATCAAAAAAAAAAAAAAAGGAAGAGATGGAGAAATTGGAAAACATAAACTAAATTAAATGGGAGCACTGAATATGAACTAGAAAAAGTGAGACAAACTAGACAAAAGTAAAAGATCATCATATAGTCCTGTTGTTTTTAAACATGGCTGCTCATTAGAAACATCTGGACTTTGGAGAAAAAAAGCAATACATGGGCATTTGTATTTTTCAAATTTTCCAAGATAATTCTGGTATGCATCTGGATTTTAAAAAGTGATTACAGGGTTTTCTAGTAAATGGTAGTTGTGATGAAATAGAATTCTATTATTTTTCCATTGAACAGTCATGATGCCGTGGTATCAAATGAGTAATAGTTAGATAATCACAATGGTAAAAGGTGTTTATCAGTTTTCACAATCAATAGCCAGACCAAAAAAAAAGATAATTACATTTGTAAACCGTGATGGGAACATGATTAGCCTAACAATATAAAATAGTTACATATGATTTGGGGGTCAAGCAGAGTGATGTGGTAAGTAGAAGTGCAGAAATATACATGCTTTCATTTCCACAGCCAAGTCTGTGTCTTTTGGTTGGTGCAGTTAATCCATTTATATTTAAGGTGATTATTGATGTGTATGATCTGGGTTTATTTCCTGTTGGTTTTTTTCCTTATCTTGTGTTTCCTGCTTAGAGAAGTTCCTTTAGCTTTCATTGTAAAATGTTTAGTGGTGCTGAATTCTCTTAACTTTTGCTTGGCTGGAAAGTTTTTGATTTCTCCATCAAATAAGAAGAGTCTTGCTGGGTAGGGTATTCTTGGTTGTAGTTTTTTCCCTTTCATCACTTTAACTATATCATGCCATTCCCTTCTGGTCTGTAGAGTTTCTACAAATCAGAAATCAGCTGATAACCTGATGAGAATTCCCTTGTATGTCATTTGTCATTTTTCCCTTGTTGCTTTTAATAGTTTGTCTTTGTCTTTAATTTTTGTCAGCTTGATTACTGTGTGTCTTGGTGTGTCCCTTCTCAGGTTTATCCTGCCTGGGACTCTCTGTGCTTACTGGACTTGGTTGACTGTTTCCTTTCCCATGTTAGGGAAGTTTTCAGATATTATCTCTTCAAATATTTTCTCAGGTCCTTACTGTTTCTCCTCCTTCTGGAACCCCTATAATGTGAATGTTGGTGCATTTAATGTTGTCTTAGAGGTCCCTTAGGCTGTTTTCATTTTTTTGTTTGTTTTTCTCTTTGTCTATATTTTGTCCTGTAGCGGTGATTTCCCCATTCTGTCCTCCAGGTCGTTTATCTGTTCTTCTGCCTCAGTTATTCTGTTGTGGATTCCTTCTAGTGTATTATTCATCTCTTTTTGTTCTTTAGTTTTTATAAGTCTTTGGTAAACATTTCTTGCATCTTTTCCATTGTTTTCCCAAGATCCTAAGTCATCTTCACTATCCCTAAATCACTTTAGTGATATCCTAAATCACTTCACTATTCATTATTCTGAATGATTTTTCTGGAAGGTTGCCTATCTCCAGTTCATTTAGTTGTTTTTCTGGCGTTTGATCTTGTCCCTTTATCTGGGACATAACTATCTGCTTTTTCATTCTGATTAACTTTCTATAATGTGGCTTTTGTTCTAGCTGTTGTGGGATTGTGGTTCTTCTTGTTTCTTCTGTCTGCCCTCTGATGGAGGAGGCTAACAGGCTTGTGTAGGCATCTGGATGAAAGGGACTAATGATGGGAAAAACTGGGTCTTCCTCTGGTGGGCAGGATCTTTCTCAGTAAAGCTTTAATCCAGTTATCTGCTGGTGGATGGGACTGTGGTGTTCAGTCTGGGGCAACCCAGCCCTGGGGTCTGTGGGCTGTATGGTAGGGTTAACTGTGAACTCCAAGAGGGTTTACACCAAGGGGGACCTTCCAGGACAGCTGCTGCCAAGGCCCCTGTTTCTGTGGTGGACCCCGGCCAATCACACCTCCACTAGAGACCCTCCAACAGGTAGTTTTGATTCGGTCTCCTGTGGGGTCCCTGCTCCTTTCCTCTGGCTCCTGGCGTGCACAAGATTTTGTTTGTGCCCTCCAAGACTGGAATCTGTGTTTCCTCCAGTCTTGTGGAAGTCCTATAATCACATCCCTCTGGCCTGCAAGGGCAGATTCCCCTAGGGATTCCCAGTCTCTTTGTAGGATCCGTAGTCTGGGAAGCCAGATGTGTGGTTCAGAACCTTCACAACAGTGGGGGAACTTTCCTGGTATTATTGTTCTCCAGTGTGTGGGTCACCCACCCGGCAGGTTTTGGATTTGATTTTATCATCATTGTGGCCCTTCTACCATCTCATTGTAGCTTCTTCTTTGTCTTTGGATGTGAGGTATCTTTTCTTGGTGAGTTCCAGCGTTCTACTGTCTGTGGTTATTCAACAGCTAGTTGTGATTTTGGTACTCTCACAGGAGGTGATGAGTACACGTCTTTCTACTCCTCCATCTTGAACAAGAAGCCCGAAATCTTTGTTCTTTTAGGTTTTTATTTCCTTTCCTTTCATCCCCCCTTTTTTTTTTTGGTTTTGTTGTTGCTAAGTGGGTGGGAGACATATTCCTTAACTGAAGAAGTTTGGTTAGAAAAAAATTGCTCTTTATCTAAAATTGAGAATTATTTTATTTCTTTTTGAGGTCTTATGATTCTTCATATTAAAAAGTTATTAAAATTTAATATTGTCTAGCTCAGTATGTGACCCTTGGCTGTTTTTTTTTCCTACCTCCCTTTCAATCTTTGCTGTAGTTGCATGCCATTCCCTAAATATAATCTGTTTTAGTTGATTATAATCCACGGTCTCCATGTACCTTTTCATTCTTATATTTCTAGAAATTACCTGCTTATCCTTGAGGACCTAACTGAGGTGTTGATTCTCCACAAATCTCTGAATAATTATTCTCTCCATCCCCCAACAGAATTAATTCCATCTCTTCTTTTTGCATCATAGCCCTTTATAGGTGGCTCCAAAACAGCTAGCTATTCATCTAGACGTGTCGTGGTTATTAAGAGTGGGGGCCATGTGTTACCCAGCTTTGTCCCTCCTAGGACAAGCATCAAGCGAACATTTGTTGAATTGAAATGTTCAGAACGCCATGCTTGTCATGACTGAGAAAACAACTTGCCTTAGTAAATTCCTCGATCACGGTTGCCCGCACTCACTGTTGCTTGCACACCCTGCTCCCCACCTGTTCCATCATGGTTGTCGGGTTCTATTAAAATGCACTTGGGAGCACTCAACAGAGGGTCATTCTGAGGCGCTGGAGTGCAAGGGGACTGGCGTTTGAGCCTTCCTTGACGTTTCAGTTTGAGAGTTTGCTTTTCTTCCCACCTTTCTGCAGGATCCTAACAGGAGTATCCACACCAGCAGCAGCAGCAGCAGCAGCAGCAGTTGCAGCAGCAGCAGCAGCAGCAGCAGCAGTAGCAGCAGCAGCAGCAGCAGCAGCAGCAGCAGCAGCAGCAGCAGCAGCAGCAGCACCAGTTTTTCCAAGCCTCACAAATTAATGAAGGAGCACAAGGAAAAACCTTCTAAAGACTCCAGAGAACATAAAAGTGCCTTCAAAGAACCTTCCAGGGATCACAACAAATCTTCCAAAGAATCCTCTAAGAAACCCAAAGAAAATAAACCACTGAAAGAAGAGAAAATCGTTCCTAAGATGGCCTTCAAGGAACCGAAACCCATGTCAAAAGAGCCAAAACCCGACAGTAACTTACTCACGATCACCAGTGGACAGCAAGATAAGAAGGCTCCTAGTAAAAGGCCCCCTATGTCAGATTCTGAAGAACTCTCAGCCAAAAAAGGAAAAAGAGTAGCTCAGAGGCTTTATTTAAAAGTTTTTCCAGCGCACCACCACTGATACTCACTTGTTCTGCTGATAAAAAACAGATAAAAGATAAATCTCATGTCAAGATGGGAAAGGTCAAAATTGAAAGTGAGACATCAGAGAAGAAGAAATCAACTTTACCGCCATTTGATGATATTGTGGATCCCAATGATTCTGACGTGGAAGAGAATATGTCCTCTAAGTCTGATGTGAGTAGTCTGCTTGTTTTTTCTCCTTTCCCTTGTTACTTTTTCGATAGCTTCAGGATAAAGATGGAGGAAGAAAAATGACAGTTGCACCATAAAATGGTAGCAAGAAAAGAGACATGGCCTAGAAATGAATTTCCTTGACCAATGGAAAGAAGGAAATGAAATCATTAAGGAATCTACAGATGTGTAGGCTATGATTTAAGTTGTTTAAGGAAAGATATATTCCATAGTTTAATAATGGGTCATTTGAATAGCAGCTGAAAAATCTAGATGCTCATCAGAACTTAGTTGCTGTGCTTTTCAGTGACTACGGATTTGGGAAAGTGAGAAGAATGCAATGAAACTAGAATACATCAGAAAGTAAATTTTAAAAAGAAACAAAATATTAGGGTACAGGTACAGTGTTGATCTTTTTGTTGTAGAATTATGTAGTTTGTTTACATAGATGAAAAATTGGCAATAGTATTTTTTAGTACTTTTATTGAGGCAAAATTTTTGTAACTATATTTTAAATGTGTGATTTGATACATTTTGATGAATATATGTGTCATGAAACCAGATAATAGTATTTTGAAAATGGAATATTTAATTTTTCCTCCCATAATATAACTGCCCATTTGGAAAGGGGAAGAGTGTGTAACCTTCATTACAATGTTTGCTGACGGATAGTATTATCTTTTGTGTGTTCCTTAAAGAACATCTGGCCATCTAATAATCCCCCAAAATATTGTTTGATGTTAAGACTTAAACTTACAATTACAGATTTCTTAGAGTTGGAAAGGAATTTCAGGTTACCTATTCTAACCTTCTAATGTAGGAGATCTTGCCTTTTTAGTGACAGTACTATTAGTTATTCCTTTCTATTTCTGGAGAATGAACATTATTTACTATGAAGTTATCTCTTCCTCACTTGCCATTTTTCTCTAACTTTGGTCCTCTGCTGTTACTTACAGTTGTGATTGGTCCCACTAATCTCTTTGAATTGTCAGTATTTCTAAACAATGGTCAGGGAAGACTTCTGGCTAAAAATCGCCGATCATTTTAGAATACTTCTCCTTCTGTTACATAGAGAGGCTAACTAAAGTTCCTAGCTCAAAGAGTGGCAAGGGCTAGGAGGCCTTAGCAGATTCTCCATTTGCACTGGTCTGGGTAGAAAGGCAGCCAGGGTTAGGACATGGTATCAGATCAAGAGACCACCTCCTTCCTCCCTACTTTCTATAGAGTATTTTGAGCTCATGTCAAAATTTTAAATAAGATTATGGGCAGAGCAGCATATAAACACTGGAGATGGGGTAATCTGTTCCAGTGTTTGGTAAAGGCCTTAAAGTGATCATTTGTGAAGTGGAGATGAAAGCAGTGGATTTCACAAGCATTTATTTTTCCTCCTTTGCTCTGTTCAAAACTTGCTCTCAGTACAGAACTTTTTTGGTATGTTGACTTTTATTTCAAGTCACTCTGAAATGTTCATTGATGCTGTTGGGGTGTGACCCGTCTATCAAGATCGTCAAGTTTAGCAACTTTGTCTCTCTGTATTCTGTCCTGTTGTAGTTTTTCTAGAACAGAGGTTTTCCAGTTGTGGCTTGTGATTTACTAGTGAGCCATGAAATCAATTTAGCATGTCATCACCAGCATTAAAAAGGAAATAAGAATATATTGTAACTAGTATGGGTAAGTAATGGTTTGTGAAATTTTTATTTTACAGACTGTGTGTATATTTCTTACGGTAGTAGGTCATCATCAAAATTTTGAAATGCACCTTTCTTAAATATTGGCTGATTTGTGAGAAGACCAAATAACATTAATAAAACACTATTAAAAAAAAATTCCTGTGTTATTTGGTTGCATTGAATCATGGTTGTGGCTCTTGGGCTTCAGTAGTTGCAGCTTTCAGGCTCTAGAGCAAGGCTCAGTAGTTGCCGCTTGGGCTTAGTTGCCCTGCAGGATGTGGGTTTTTAGTCTCCTGACAGGGATTGTGCCTGTGTCCCCTGCATTGGAAGGCAGATCTTAACCACTGGACCACCAGGAAAGATGCCATAAAGCACCATTGAATGAGCTTTCTACATGAAGTTTCCACAAATGATCTTCCTCTTTAGCTAACTCTGTGTATTCTTAGTTTTGTTTGATTCTTGCTCCCCCCACCTTTCATATGTAATTTTTAAGATACAACTTTTCCTAAATTTCATGTTCAACTTGATAAATTTATCCAAAGCAATATCTTGAAAAACCTTCTGGAATGAAGAGTTAGAGTTGTAATTCTGTTTGGTAGATAGGACATTTTTAAGATGGTTCATGACATATTAGAGCCACCTATCCAGCAGTCATAACAGGGGTTTTTGTAGTAGTTTGCATATCATGCAAGGAAGGCCTCTAAAGATGTTTGGGTATTCAGTTGAGCTGCTCGGTTGTGTCCAACCTTTTGCAAGCCCAAGGACTGCAACATGCCATACTTCCCTGTCCATCACCAATTCCCGGAGTTTGCTCAAACTCATTTCCATTCAGGTGGTGATGCCAGCCAACCATCTCATTCTCTGTTGTCCCCTTCCCCTCCTGCCTTTGATTTTTCCCAGCACCAGGTTCTTTTCCAATGAGTCAGTTCTTTGCATCAGGTGGCCAAAGTATTAGAGTTTCAGCTTCAGTATTGGTCCTTCCAGTGAATATTCAGAACTGATTTCCTTAAGGATTGACTGGTTTGATCTCCTTGCAGTCCAAGGGAGAGTCAAGAGTCTTCCCCAACAACCCAGTTAAAAGGATCAGTTCTTCCATGCTCAGCTTTTTTATGGTCCAGCTCTCACATCCATACATGACTACTGGAAAAGCCATAGCTTTAACTACATGGACCTTTGTTGGCAAAGTGATGTCTCTGCTTTTTAATATCTGCCTAGATTTGTCATAGCTATTCTTCCAAGGAACAAGCATATTTTAATTTCACGGCTGCAGTCACCACATCTGCAGTGATTTTGGAGCCCAAGGAAATAAAATCGGTCACTGTTTCCATTGTTTCTCCACCTATTTGCCGTGAAGTGATGGGACCAGATGCCATGATCCTCGTTCTCTGAAAGTTGAGTTTTAAGCCAACTTTTTCACTCTCCCCTTTCATTTTCATCAAGAGGCTCTTTAATTCCTCTTTGCTTTCTGCCATAAGGGTGGTGTCAACTGGTGCTTGCTTCTGCAGCACATATACTAAAAATAGAGTGGTTTCATCTGCATATCTGAGGTTATTGATATTTCTCCTGGTGATATTGATTCCAGCTTGTGCTTCATCCAGCTTGGCATTTCACATGATGTACTCTGCATATAAATTAAATAAGTGGGGTGACAATATATAGCCTTGACATACTCCTTTCTCAATTTGGAACCAGTCCATTGTTCCCTGTCCAGTTCTGACTGTTGCTTCTTGACCTGTATACAGATTTCTCAGAAGGCAGGTTAAGGTGGTCTGGTATTCATTCCCATCTCTTGAAGAATTTTCCACAGTTTGTTGCGATTCACATAGTCAAAGATTTTGGCATAGTCAATAAAGCAGAAGTAGATGTTTTTCTGGAACTCTCTGGCTTGCTTGAAATGTTCCCTTGGTGTGTCTAATTTTCTTGAAGAGTTCTCTAGTCTTTCCTATTCTATTGTTTCTCTATTTCTATGCACTGATCACCGGGGAAGGCTTTCTTATCTCTCTTTGCTATTCTTTGGAACTCTGCATTCAGATGGATATATCTTTCCTTTCTCCTTTGCTTTTCAATTCTCTTCTTTTCTCAGCTATTTGTAAGGCATCCTCAGACAGCCATTTTGCCTTTTTGCATTTCTTTTTCTTGGGGATGGTTTTGATCACCTCCTCCCATACAATGTTACGAACCTCTGTCCATAGTTCTTCAGGCACTGTGTCTATCAGATCTAATCCCTTGAATCTGTCATTTCTGCTGTATAATTGAAGGGATTTGATTTAGATCATACCTGAATGGTCTAGTGGTTTTCCCTAATTTCATCAATTGAAGTTTGAATTTTGCAATAAGGAGTTCATGATCTGAGCCACTGTCAGCTCCCAGTCTTGTTTTTGCTGACTGTATAGAGCTTCTCCATCCTCAGCTGTAAAGAATATAATCTGATTTTGGTATTGGCCATCTGGTGATGTCTGTGTGTAGAGTTGTCTCTTGTACTGTTGGAAGAGGGTGTTTGCTATGACCAGTGCGCTCTCTTGGAAAAACTCTGCTAGCCTTTGCTGTGCTTCATTTTGGAGTTATTTGGGTGTAAAATCCAACAACTGTACTTTCCTTATTGGTTTTCTAGTAGTGCTTTTATCGTTGCTGCTCTTGGTTTAATATTCTACATATAGGTGGTAGAACAGAAAAGAATTGACTAAAAGTTGTTTCAAGTAAGCCAGGGTCCAAAAGACTATGTTTGCTAAGGAGGATAAAAGAGGGCTGAAATTCCCTTTTTCCACTGGTTAAGGTAGCTTGTGTTTGGCCTTTCTGCTACCTGGTGACCCTTCTGTGGTTAAGACCAAAGGAATAGGAAGCAATTGTAATGAAGAGCGCTAAGCTACCCCCCAGCCTCCCTTGGCAAGCAGTTGATTGGATAGCTTGGGACAGACCCACCTTCAAGGACACCATTCCCATTGTCCTGGTGGTGAGCCTGTCTGCATCTGAGTAAATAGGATCAGATGACCTGATCTGTCTGAGGACTGTTCTGGCTTCATTATTTGAATATCAGTCAGATTTATGTTCATTGGTGGAGGGCCGGGTAGAGGGTAATTTTACACATAGCAAGCAGAGATCATGGAATTTGGGAACAGTTGCTGCTGCTAAGTCACTTCAGTCGTGTCCGACTCTGTGTGACCCCATAGACGGCAGTCCACTAGGCTCCTCTGTCCCTGGGATTCTCCAGGCAAGAATACTGGAGTGGGTTGCCATTTCCTTCTCCAATGCATGAAAGTGAAAAGTGAAAGTGAAGTCACTCAGTCTTGCCCAACTCTTAGCGACCCCATGGACTGCAGCCTACCAGGCTCCTCTGTCCATGGGATTTTCCAGGCAAGAGTACTGGAGTGGGTTGCCATTGCCTTCTCCGACAGTAGAAGGACACAAACGAAATTGAACCAAGTATGAGGAATTGATAACCAAGTATGAGGAAAAAGATTATTCACCTGGTATGTCTGTAAAGAAAGTATTTTGTCTTGGCACAGGATAGTTAGGATTAAAAGGGAGAATTTTTTTAAAAAAGCTTTTCCATACTTAAGTTAGATTTGGGTTTTATATAAAAATAAAAATCAATGCTGTTAAGATGGATTAGGAAGCTTAGATTGTTGATTCATATGTTTCTTCATTTGATTCTCTTTGTATGTTTCTTGGTTATGATTTTATATACTTTGGTTTTTAAACAATGCTTGCTTATTTATTTATTTGGCTGTATTGGGTCTTAGCTGCGACACATGAGGTCTTTTGTTGCAGTGCATGAGCTCTCCACTTGTGGCATGCGCTCAGCTTGCATTTTGTGGGCTTAGTTGCTCTGTGGCATGTGGGATCTTAGTTCCCCTACCAGAGACTGAACTCATGTCCCCTGCATTAGAAGGCGGATTCTTAACCACTAGACCACCAGAAAAGTCCCTGATTTTTATATACTTTATATATGAGTAGAGAAAAAGAAGTGCATCCTTGGTTTATATACCTGTATGATTTTTGAGGAACCGTTTATTTGTTGATGTGCATGTGGGTGGGGAGGTAGTAATCAAGTAATTAAGAGTCTGTACTCTGCTGTCAGACAGTCTACTGTTGTTTGTTTAATAAACTTTTAATTTTGTAAAGTAGGCTGCAGTCCATGGGGTCGCTAGGAGTCGGACACGACTGAGCGACTTCACTATCTCTTTTCACTTTCATGCATTGGAGAAGGAAATGGCAACCCACTCCAGTGTTCTTGCCTGGAGAATCCCAGGGACGAGGGAGCCTGGTGGGCTGCCATCTGTGGAGTAGCACAGTTGGACACGACTGAAGCGACTTAGCAGCAGCAGCATAGCCAATTAACAATGTTGTGATAGTTTCAGGTAGACACTAAAAGGGCTCAAGCCATGTATGTATGTCCATGTATCCATTCTCCCCCAGACTCCTCTCCACTAGGCTGCCACATAACACTGAGTAGAGTTCCCTGCCCCATACAGTAGGTCCTTGTTGGTTATTCATTTTAAATATAACGGTGTGTACATATCCATCCCAAACTCCCTAACTATCCCTCCCCACTATTCTTCCCCTCTGGCAACCATGAGTTTGTTCTCTAAATCTGTGAGTCAGATAAGCTGTGTATTGAATCCCAGTTCTACCAGTAATCTTGGGCAAATAATTTGACCTTCTATATTTCTAATTTTCTTTTCTTTCATTTTTATTTTTGTGAAATAGAGATATTGCCTTTACTTTTCAGGATTATTGTGAAAATAGTCAATTTAGGTAAAGCACTTGACGCACTAACCAAAAAATGTTATGAGCTATTGTTCCATGAGTTGGCTTCTGGCAGACCTTATTACCTATAGCTTTGAAGGAGATTTTTATATTCAGAAATACTTTAGAATTCTAGTGTACTTTTTCAAGTGTGGATTAAATGTTTTAAAGGGGAAAAAGCACTTGAAATATATGTCACTTTGCCCTGGATTTTGCGTTGAGGAGGTATATGGCCTTGATAGTGATGTGCACATGTAATATGGTAACTGGAAAAACACAGGACAGGAAATCTCAGTATTAAATCAAAATTAAGCCAAAGTTTCCCAGGATCTTTTAGCTTTTTAATTAAATGAAATAAAGGGCTAGGGTTTACCTAGTACTGCATTGGTAGGCAGTTGGTAGATTTTTTTTTATTGCTATTACTATTAAAAGAAGATATCCTAAGACATGATTTATCTTTGGATTACTATTAATATGACTGAAAGAGTAATTTTTAAATAGGATTTGAAATTCCTGAAATGCTTCTCATTTTATAGAGAAACCTAATATTGTCATATAAAAGTCCATCAATAATTTTCCTTTACAGAATTTGGGAGGTGGAAGCTGGGAGAGTGGGGAGGGAGGCAGAAGGACTGTTTTTATAGTGGGTGAACATTTAGCAAAGACTGAAAACATGATAAGGGCCTGTTTTTGATGTGTTTGTAAATGTCAGCATTAAGAATATTTTGCATTTAAGAGCTTTAGTTCAGTTCAGTCACTCAGTCGTGTCTGACTCTGCGACGCCATGAATCACAGCACGCCAGGCCTCCCTGTCCATCCTCAACTCCCAGAGTTCACTCAGATTCGCGTCCATTGAGTCCGTGATGCCATCCAGCCATCTCATCCTCCATGGTCCCCTTCTCCTCCTGCCCCCAATCCCTCCCAGCATCAGAGTCTTTTCCAATGAGTCAACTCTTCGCATGAGGTGGCCAAAGTACTGGAGTTTCAGCTTTAGCATCATTCCTTCCAAAGAAATCCCAGGGCTGATCTCCTTCAGAATGGACTGGTTGGATCTCCTTGCAGTCCAAGGGACTCTCAAGAGTCTTCTCTAACACCACAGTTCAAAAGCATCAATTCTTTGGCACTCAGCCTTCTTCACAGTCCAACTCTCACATTCATACATAACTAGTGGAAAATCCATAGCCTTGTCTAGACGGACCTTAGTTGGCAAAGTAATGTCTCTGCTTTTCAATATGCTATCTAGGTTGGTCATAACTTTTCTTCCAAGGAGTAAGCGTCTTCTGATTTCATGGCTGCAGTCACCATCTGCGGTGATTTTGGAGCCCCCAAAAATAAAGCCTGACACTGTTTCCACTGTTTCCCCATCTATTTCCCATGAAGTGATGGGACCAGATGCCATGATCTTCATTTTCTGAATGTTGAGCTTTAAGCCAACTTTTTCACTCTCCTCTTTCACCTTCATCAAGAGGCCCTTTAGCTCCTCTTCACTTTCTGCCATAAGGGTGGTGTCATCTGCATATCTGAGGTTATTGATATTTCTCCCAGCAATCTTGATTCCAGCTTGTGTTTCTTCCAGTCCACCGTTTCTCATGATGTACTCTGCATACTAGTTAAATAAGCAGGGTGACAATATACAGACTTGATGTACTCCTTTTCCTATTTGGAACCAGTCTGTTGTTCCATGTCCAGTTCTAACTGTTGCTTCCTGGCCTGCATACAGATTTCTCAAGAGGCAGGTCAGGTGGTCTGGTATTCCCATCTCTTTCAGAATTTTCCACAGTTTATTGTGATCCACACAGTCAAAGGCTTTGGCATAGTCAATAAAGCAGAGATGTTTTTCTGGAACTCTCTTGCTTTTTCCATGATCCAGCAGATGTTGGCAATTTGATTTCTGGTTCCTCTGCCTTTTCTAAAACCAGCTTGAATGTCAGGAAGTTCATGGTTCACGTATTGCTAAAGCCTGGCTTCGAGAATTTTGAGCATTACTTTACTAGCATGTGAGATGAGTGCAATTGTGCGGTAGTTTGAGCATTTTTGGCATTGCCTTTCTTTGGGATTGGAATGAAAACTGACCTTTTCCAGTCCTGTGGCCACTGCTAAGTTTTCCAAATTTGCTGGCATATTGAGTGCAGCACTTTCACAGCATCATCTTTCAGGATTTGAAATAGCTGAACTGGATTTCCATCACCTCCACTAGCTTTGTTCGTAGTGATGCTTCCTAAGGATGTCTGGCTCTAGATGAGTGATCTAGATCTAGATCACTCTAGATGAGTGATCACACCATCGTGATTATTCAGGTCATGAAGATCCTTTTTGTACAGTTCTTCCATGTATTCTTGCTATCTCTTCTTAATATCTTCTGCTTCTATTAGGTCCATACCATTTCTGTCCTTTATCGAGCCCATCTTTGCATGAAATGTTCCCTTGGTGTCTCTAATTTTCTTGAAGAGATCTCTAGTCTTTCCCATTCTGTTGTTTTCCTCTATTTGTTTGCAGTTCCATTAGAGTAAAGCTGTTCTTGGTTGAAGAATTCATCTTTTTGTAGCCATAATGGTCACTTGTGACAAGTGATTGTTCTTACTAGTAACTGGCACTAACTAGCAGCAAGAAGGGTAAGGATCTGAGTGTGTCTGAGTCAACTAAAAGTTTGTAATTCTGTTTTTCATTAACCTGTTGAAACTTTAATTTAGAATAAAAACAAATCCTTTAACTGTAGTTCCCCAGTTTTTATTTTTCATGTAACTCTGCTTCTAACGGAGAAGGCAGTGGCACCCCACTCCAGTACTCTTGCCTGGAAAATCCCATGGACAGAGGAGCCTGGTAGGCTGCAGATCATGGGATCACTAAGAGTCGAACACGACTGAGTGACTTCACTTTCACTTTTCATGTTCATGCACTGGAGAAGGAAATGGCAACCCACTCCAGTGTTCTTGCCTGGAAAATCCCAGGAACGGAGGAGCCTGGTGGGCTGCCGTCTATGGGGTCGCACAGAGTCGGACACGACTGAAGTGACTTAGCAGCTGCTTCTAAAGGGAAGTTTATTGAGTTGATGTTGTTTTGTGATATGAGGAAGTTTGGTATTCATAGCAGAAAAAGAGGAAAAACAGTAAAAGAAAATAGAAATAACCATTTATTATCAGATTCAGTTATGGCAGTAATTTCCTTATCATTGCCTTCACTTTTTTTTTTAATCTTGCTTTGTAGAGATTTAATCATAATTTAAAAGTACAGAAGTTAAAAGTTTTCATTATGTTTCCTTGTAAATGGGCAGACTACATTTGGCAGTGTGAGAAGTGAAATTTTAATTATATCTTTATAGTTTGGCTTACCAGTGTTTTCTTAGATAAAATCTTGACAAAGAACAATGAAATCTCATCAGATGGAGTGGGTTTTCCTGAGGGTGGTTGGTGGTTCAGATACAGAGTAAAGACTTCAAACCAGCTTAGCACAAAGTTTCTTTGGAAAGAAAAAAAGGAAGAAGGAAAAAGAAACTCTGCTCCCTGCACCGCCCCCCCCCCCCCGCCAACCCCCGCTTTTGTGGTGCCTCATTTCCTCTGGCCCCGCCCCTGGACCCTGCCCTGCTTACACTGTCTGAAGCTGGCAGTAAATGTCCTGCTGCTGAAGCACTGGCCTCAAGTTTTTATGTGATGGAACGCTGCGGCAGTCAGAGAAGAAGGTCTTTATTGTGCTTTCAAAGTGGCTTTTTAATGACTTGTAATTCCAGCACAGGCAAGAGCTGTAAAGTCTGTAAGGATGGCGAGTGAGCAGCTGGAGAGGCCATTCATTACAGGGCTGCCCTGACCCTCTGGGGAGGGGGTGCTCTCTTGTTCTGGACTCCTATTCTCTGCATATTATAACTGGAAGTAAACAGTACCTGAAGGTGTGTACTTCTCCTCTGTAGATGCAGCCCTGGGGTGGAACATTCTAAAGGTAACTTTGTCGGATGCCAGGAGACATTGCACCTGATCTCTTTCCTAATGCCTGGTTGGTTGTTGTCCGTTGTCTGTGCTCAACGTGATCAGATGGAGGAGGCACAGCCTAGCCAGTCCACTGGTCCTTTGTTCAGCTACATTCCTCACTTATTCCAAAAAGGATTTGAAACAATTAAACCTGATATATTAAAACAAAAAACTAAGAGGCTCTTTCTCTTCCTTGTTCCATGCCCGAATGGTTTTTCAGTTTTTAAGTTAAATTAGTCCTTAGAAGCCCCCAAGTAGCTGAGGGTCGTGAACAGACAGGAGCCCTATCATTGAAGAGTTGGTTGTCATCAAGAATTGCCAGCCCTCACCATTTTCACTTGCTTGTATTGGATTTTCTCTCTCCCAGTAAATTTCGTGAGCCTCCTTCAAGGAAGCTGTTTTCCCTGTTCAGTGCATTCTTGTTTCTTGTCCTAGGGCCCGTGATTTTTATGTCATTGTCCCATCTGTCATCTAGACACAAAGTCAAGGATGTGTCTCAACGTGGTATTTGCACAACTAGCTTTACCATGTCATCAGGATGCCTGATATTTGTAGCTAAACTTTCCTTCAGTGCTTTCTATGTGCCAGTCACCCTTCTAAGTACTTCACTTGTTTTTAACTCACTTAACTCTCAAAACAACTCTGTGAAAGACTCATTATTCCCATTTTATAGATGGGGAAACTGAGGCTCAACGATTAAGAAACTTGCCCAGCATCACCGTGTTTAAAATAGAACCAGAATTTGATCCTACTTGGTAGAGGATGCACTCAAGAGGATTCAGGGGTGAGGCAAATCTTCCTGTTCCAGGAATTCATATTGTGACTACAGAGATGTGCTTCATGAAACTGATATCATTGCTGTGAAAGCCTTTTGTGTTTACTTGTGGGTTGGCCAACTCTGGTTGGCATGGGTGATTTTAGTTCCCCAATCGGGGATCCCTCCTGCCGTGGAAGTGCAGAATCTTAACCACTGGACCACCAGGGAAGCCTCTTGTGCGTGTGTGTGTGTTTCGATGAAAGCCTTTGATACCGTATGTCTTATTCCATTTATGAATCCTGTTTCTTTGACCTATCCATTTGTTTGGGCTCTAACAGCAGCGTTCAGGAGGTAACAGGTTGTCTTCATGGGTGGGTTTGGCATACACACTCAGCACTGAGGAATGTGCAATGAAACTTCCAGGGCCCTCTCACTTCATACATATATTCACTTAAAATAAAACCGAGCCTCGTAGTTCTGAATTTTAACATTATTGTAATGTATCATCAGCACTGGTTCCCAGCTCTCAGAAGTTTCCCCATCTTGCTTCTGTGTGAGAATTTATGTTTAACAGAGCTGAGCTGTAATTTTGAGCTTTCCCAGAAGGTGCCACCAAATAACAAACGCTGTCCTCTAGTTTGAAGATTCTTTTGACTCTTCTAGTTCCATTTTGTAACTTCATGTTACAATGCCTCTAAGGTATTCAAAACATCGCCTGGGCTTTCTTTGAATTAGGAGACAAGATAATGCAGTGGTTTTAGGTAGAGGGTGGTTTTCTTTTGGTGTCTATGTAATTATTTAACCAAGTTTGAGAAATTGTTCTCAGTGGGTAACAATTTATGACTGTAAACTTTCAAGGCAGTGTCAAGGTCCACAAAGAAAAATTACCCCTAAGAGGCTTCTTTAGGTCACTAAAGGTGACTGCACAGTGAGATGTTCCCAGATAAAGTCAAAGATCCTTCTATTAGGTGAAAGAAAATGGAAAAGCATTTACTGAAGTGTGTGGAGACAACAGGCTTTGCCTTTGAATTCTGAAGATGTGGGGGATGGGGATGGTGGGGGCTTGGGATAGGGAGAAATCGTCAGTCGGTGACACAGAGAAAAGGAAATTTCCTTGCCTTGCTTGGTCATGGGAAGAAAATATATGCGTGGGGCCCTCAGATGTTACTTAAGTAAATAAGTAAGGTAATTACTAGAGTGCCCTGGTTTAGGACCTCAGTGTTTAGAATCACAGGACTGTTTTTTTGAAAATTAAATTGTTGACTCTTGCTTTATTTTCTAAGTCTTCTTCTGTTTTTGCTTTAAATATGATAAAATTATCATGTCCCTTTGAGTAACTACAAACATTTCCTTCTAAACATGTTTGGTTTTAGTGTTCTTTGATTACATTTGTCTTATTTAAATGTGACATTTGAAAATATTTATGTGGTAGGTACTCCTATATACAAACACGGTATTAGGTGGTGCTGATGGTACAACAGTGGAATTTAGGCCCAGTTTTGAAGGAAGGGAGGCAGGCATTAGTAGGGTTCGGGGGTAGGTGGGTAGGAGAAGGCGTGCTTTTTTTTTTCTTTTCCTTTTTGGCTGCACTGGTCTTCGTTGCTGTGTGTCGGCTTCCTCTAGTTGCGGTGAGCGGAGGCAACTGTCTAATTGCAGTGCACGGCCTTCTCACTGTGCTAGCTTCTCTTCTTGCGGACCGTGGGCTCGTGGGCTCCAGCAGTTGTGGCACACGGGTTTAGTTGCCCCATGGCATGTGGGATCTTCCCAGACCAGGGGTTGAACCCTCGTCCCCTGCATTGGCAGATGTATCCCCAACCACTGCACCCCCAGGGAAGTCTGGAGAAGGCAGTTTGTGATTGGAGGAACAAATGTAGACAAATCTGTGTAGACCTTACTGGAAATGAAGAGAGCTCTTACATACGAATCCCTGCAGTTAATTTATCAAACTGGTTTGTCAGGAATGAAGGAAACTTTAACTGAACTCGACTTCGTGGCATGTCCTAGTCACATTTTACTCTGCAGCCTCTTATTTATTCTGTATAATATGTGAGATAGATTTTATCCCCCTCATATTACTATGTGAAAGCAGCAGGACTAGAATTTGAATCCAGGTCTGAACCATTCCAAAGCCCATGTACTGTACCATCGATTACACCTTGTTGAGAAAGAAATTGTGGGACTGATTAAATCTTTTCAAGAAAAAGTCTAATTAGTAGCATTAACTCTCTGACCTTCTGGCTTCCTCTAACCTCCTAACAGTGGTACCACAGTTCAGTGAAAGGCAGGGAATAAGAAGTAAGATGTATTAGTCATGTACTCATTGGAAAAGTCCCTGATGCTGGGAAAGATTGAAGGCAAAGGGAGAAGGGGGCAGCAGGGGATAAAATGGTTGGATGACATCACTGACTCAATGGACATGAACTTGAGCAACCTCCTGGATATAGTGGAGGACGGAGGAGCCTGGTGTACTACAGTCCATGGGGTCAAAAAGAATCAGACGTGGCTTACTGACTAAACAACAACAAAGCCATAGTACATGGGTTCTTGGCTATGAAAAATGGGTGCAGTGAACTGGCTTTGATTTCCACAGTGCTGATCAGCTCATGCTTTATATCATTTTCAAAGCAGTAGAATTGCAGAATATATTGAGAAGCGATAGTTCTTTAGAGTCTATCCAAGGGTACTTACTGATGTACTGATTTACTAGTTTTTTTCTTACGCATTATACCAGAGGCTAAGACACAGCCATTGTGACTGTGTGAGCTCCCATCTACCACACTGTATTGTCTTAAGGTTGTACTTATAGTCAAAGGCTTTAGCATAGTCAGTGAAGCAGAAGTAGATGTTTTTCTAGAATTCTCTTGCTTTTTCTATGATCCAACAGATGCTGGCGATTTGATCTCTGGTTAGTTCCTCTGCCTCTTCTAAGTCCAGCTTGTACATCTGGAAATCCTCAGATCACATACAGCTGAAGCCTAGCTTGAAGGATTTTGAGCATTACCTTGCCAGCATGTGAAATGAGCACAATTGTATGATAGTTTGAACATTCTTTGGCACTGGAATGAAAACTAACCTTTTTCAGTCCTGTGGTCACTGCTGAATTTTCCAAATTTGCTGGCATTTTGAGTGAAGCACTTTAAGAGCATTATCTTTTAGGATTTGAAATAGATCAGCTGGAATTCCATCACCTCCACTAGCTTTGTTCATAGCGATGTTTCCTAAGGCCCACTTGACTTCACACTCCAGGATGTCTGGTTCTAGGTGAGTGACCACACCATCGTGGTTATCTGGGTCATTAAGACCTTTTTGTATAGTTCTTCTGTGTATTCTTGCCACCTCTTCTTAATATCTTCTGCTTCGGTTAGGTCCATACCATTTCTGTCCTTGATTGTGCCCACCTTTGTGTGAAATGTTCCCTTGGTATCTCTAGTTTTCTTAACGAGATCTCTGGTCTTTCCCATTCTATTGTTTTCCTCTGTTTCTTTGTGTTGTTTATTTAAGAAGGCTTTCTTATCTCCCCCTTGCTATTCTCTACAACTCTGCATTTAAATGGGTATATCTTTCTTTTTCTCCTTTGCCTTTTTCTTCTCATCTTTTCTCAGCTATTTGTAAAGCCTCCTTTGACAACCACTTTGCTTTCTTGCATTTCTTTTTCTTGGGATGGTTTTGGTCACCACCTCCTGTACAATGTTATGAACCTCCATCCATAGTTCTTTAGGCACTCTGTCTACCAGATCTAATCCTTTGAAACTATTACGAATGTAGAGTTCCCTTGTCCTAGAACATGGCCATCACTGGGCCCTCATCTTGGACCCAGGAGAGGCATGGTCCTCCAGCATCAACTTGGAATCTAAAAATGAAACCAAATCAACTTTCTAGTGGTAGGCTGTAAAATGTGCATTTTAAAGATAATGATGAGATTATGAATGCAAACTTCCACTCAGGTATTAATTCATGCAAAAATTTAAAATATGTCATAGACAAAGACAACGTTTTTGTTTAGTAATTTACTAATAGTGTTCTATGAAGACCCTGTGTTGGTAGATGTTCTTGTAAAGATTAAGAGGCAAAGCTGTGGTCTAGGAATTTAGTGATTTATAATCCACGGTCATCATGTATTTTTAATTTCAATACTGTTTCTAAGGTGTCACTTTCCACTTGGCCTAACCTTAGATCATGTTGTGAATCAAAGCAGAGTGTTGCTGAAAGTCCACCCTGGATTAAAATGTTTAGTATCTGACAGATTCTCCGTGAGGTGATCTGACACATTTTCAGAGTTGTAAAGTGCTCACTCTATCTTCACGTTCCCTCTTCTTTTTCATTATTCTCCAGGGTTATTTTAATTAAAGGTGAACATCAAACTTGTTGCTGATCTTTTGATGGATTATTTTATTTATTTAGTTTTTGGCCACATTGCACACAGCATGTGGGATCTTAGTTCCCCTCCCAGAGATTGAATCCACACCCCCTACATTGGAATCACAGAGTCTTAATCACTGGATGGCCAACGAAATCCCGTGATGGGTTATTTTAAAGTGCTAGGTTGTCTGATAACCTTAGGTGAGAGTCATGCCTTACACTTGCTTATGAAGCTTGCCTTCACTGTCAGAAACATGCAACAAGTCACCTCTCCACCTTTATGTTTTTATTTTTTTATACTTAAAACAGTATTTGTTTATTTGGCTGTACCAGGTCTTAGTTGTGGTATGTGAGACCTTTTTAGTCACAGCATGCAAATTCTTAGTTGTGACATATGGCATCTAGTTCTCTGACCAGGGATTGAACCTGGACCCCTGCACTGGGAGTGCTGAGTGTTAGTCACTGGACCATCAGTCAGAGAAGTCCTTCCTCTCCATTCTTAAAGATAAGCCATGCACAGTCCTCCTTTGATTGTACAATAAGACCAGTGAGTCTCAGATCCCTCTCCCAAAACTAAGGTTTAAAGGAAGGTGGTGATGTATTCCACGTTGCCTGTCTTTTTATCTTCATCATATTAATAGCTTTGTTGTCTCTCTTCTTTTTTTAGAAAACCCTCCACAGCTTACTATGTACTCTTTTTAAAGATATAAGACCAAATTTGGAAAGCATGAACATCTATTTTTAATACAGCATTTATTTCACCCTTTAGAATGGGTGCTTTAGCAAGCAGGAAGACTTTGGAAATTTCCTTTTACAACTTGTCTTTTGCAGAGGAGACCTTGGGTCCAGGTTTTATAACCTGCCCAAGATCAGGATGCTCTCATTGGCCCCCAGAAAGGCCCTCAGGAGGTAGGCGCCTAGCGGATGTGCTGTTGTCATGTCCAGTTGCAGTGGTTTACAACCCTTCACACATGCTTTTCTCAAACTCTTCTCCACTTGAACATTTTTATCTGCTTCCTAATTGAGTGCAAGGAGATCCAACCAGTCCATTCTAAGGGAGATCAACCCTCGGTGTTCTTTGGAAGGAATGATGCTAAAGCTGAAACTCCAGTACTTTGGCCACCTCATGTGAAGAGTTGACTCATTGGAAAAGACTCTGATGCTGGGAGGGATTGAGGGCTGGAGGAGAAGGGGACAGCCCAGGATAAGATGGCTGGATGGCATCACTGATGCGATGGACATGAGTTTGGGTGAACTCCGGGAGATGGTGATGGACAGGGAGGCCTGGCGTGCTGCAATTCATGGGGTCGCAAAGAGTCGGACACGACTGAGCGACTGAACTGAACTGAATGAGTGGTTTTACCCACTAGGCATGAAACCTCCTGGTCCTGCATCTCACTCTACCTCTCTTTGTTGAATGAATGGCCCTTACATTTCACATCCTCAGCAGAATCTCCTTGAAAAGCCTCATGTCATGTCTAAGTGAGGATAGGGTCTTAGTCTTGGTGGGTATTACAGAGATTAGTCGGTGGAAGACTTGACAGACCTGTTCTCTGGTCATCCTTGAATTGTCATGGGGAAGACACCAACCAGAGTAATCATGGCTTGGTATATTTTGGGGGAAAAAAAATCATGATATGGACAAAACAGAAAATGGCACATTTAGATATCTGACAAATCAGAGGCCTTAATGTTGTTTAATAATAAAGACATGGAAAGAGCTTTAAAAACCTCCAGCATAAGTGAAGCCTTTCCTTGGACAAGATGATAATCTTACCAGGTAGAACTTGAGTTGGGTCCTACTCCCTCCTACCCTCCAGTATCTTCCATATCTGCCTCTGTGTCCTGTTGCCCTTAGTCTCTTCTACAAGAGTAATGAAGAGAGCACAGCGTCTTTCACACCAACCAGCCTCCCATACAGCCTCCAGCTCTCCGGTTAACCCTGATGCTCTTCACGCTATAATCTCTTCACTTCCTTTCCTGCTGACAGACATCTCAGAAGCTCATTCCTCAACGCATTGTGGTTTGGCTTTTAGAAACTATCCTTAAAGCTGCCACTGGTAAAGGTCACCAGTGCCTTCCGGATTCTTAAGTATACGCTTATCTTCTAAGCGTTGGATTTTACCTTTCTGGCATCTTTGACTTACTTTTCTGTTCTATTCCTTGGCCCTGTTATGTCTGCTCTGATCCCTCTAACCCATTCTCTGTGAGTCTCTTGCAACAACTGATCTTCCTCTACCAACCTTAATTTGCCATCCCCAGTTTTCTTTCTAGTCTATAATCTCTCCCTGGACAATCACTGCTTACTTGTCTCTTTCTATTCTCAGACCCTTCTCTATATAACTATCTAAAACATTGATAGATTCTGGAAGGAGATATGTGAAAGAATCTAAAACAATTAGTTAAAATGGTACAATGGGTCATTTTCAAAAATATCTTTTTTTTTTTAATTACCATTTTTAATTTAATTTTTTATTTTTTTATTTAAAGTTATTTATTTTAATTGGAGGCTAATTACTTTACAATATTGTATTGGTTTTGCCATAAATCAACATGAATCCACCACGGGTGTACATGTGTTCCCCATCCTGGACCCCCCCTCCTCCTTTCTCCCCATACCATCCCTCTGGGTCATCCCAGTGCACCAGCCCAAGCATGCAGTATCATGCATCGAACCTGGAATGGCGATTGGTTTCTTATATGATATTATACATGTTTCAATGCTATTCTCCCAAATCATCCCACCCCTCTCCTTCTCCCACAGAGTCCAAAATATCACTGTTTTTAAAGAGTATCTCATTGTTTCAAAATCTCAGATCCTATGTATGCTAAATACTAAGTTCTCTCTCTCTCTTTTTTTTTTTGTAATCTTTTATTATGGAGAATTTCAAATATATGCAAAATATGCAG
The DNA here is from genome assembly GCA_917880005.1 of Nanger dama. Classification (NCBI taxonomy): domain Eukaryota; kingdom Metazoa; phylum Chordata; class Mammalia; order Artiodactyla; family Bovidae; genus Nanger; species Nanger dama. Next base: position 884,441 of record CAKJTW010000017.1, read on the forward strand.
AATAGTATAATGAACCTCCCTGTTCATTCATCTCTCAGCTTCAGCAGTTATTAACAGCTGACCATTCTTCTTTCAACTGTAGTATCATCTACTCTTCCCTCAGTATAATTTTTAATAAAATCCTAGATGTCATATTGATTCACTCATAGATATTTCAGTGTGAATCTCTAAAAGATAACTTTTAAAAAACAGAACTAAAATATCACTATGACATCTGACTAAGCAAATTAGTAATTCATAATATTAAATATCTAGTCATTGGACAAATTTGCAATAGAATCAAAATTTATAATTTTTTGTTGTTGTTGTTACAGTTTGTTTGAATGAGGACCCAAGTAAGGCTCACGTTTTGTAATTTGTAAAAATGTCTTTTAGGTCACTTTTAATCTATAGCTTCTCCAGACAACATGGCATGCTACAGTTCATGGTGTCACAAAGAATTGGACAAGACTTACTGACTGAACAGCAACAAGTCTGTAGATCCTCTCATCTCTCTTTTTTTCTGTAGAGAGAAGTGCAAGAGAAAAAAAATGGATTGTTTGCCTTATAAAATTTCTCAGTTTGAATTTTGCTGAGAGTACCTTTGTGGTGTATTTTTCTGTAAATTAGGGGTATGGCCAGATTTAAGTTAAGTCTTTGGTTTTGGTTTTGGGGGAAGAGTATTTCATGGACAGAGTTGTTTTCTTTCATTGGGAGGCCTATAAAGTGACTTCATCTCTTTTTTCGTGAGGTTAGTACCCACTGATGCTTGGACCCTGAATGCAGTAGTCCATTATAGGTTGTGAATCAGTGGTATTTTTATCCCCTCATTCTTTCTTCATGGATGGTATCAGCCAGAACTCACCTATCAAGAGAAACTCTTCTTCTACCCTTTGTTTAACTAGCAGTTAGTTTGTGTAGGGAAAGTCAAACATGGTGCTTGATTCTTTTCCCTTAAAAAAACCAAAAAACGGTTTTCAAAGGGGTGGGTTTCTTCAGTGTGTCCTATCCACCCTCATCTTTCTTTGCTCTTTCTTATACTTTAGTGATCCTAATATATTAGCCATCTTGAATTTCCTGATCATCCCATGCTATTTAATGTCCTCATGAAATACCCTTGGTCCTTTATGACCTGATTCATACTCACCTTTTCTCTGAAACTTTTCTAAATAATCTGCCCCTCTTTAATGAATCCCTCCCTCCTGTGTGTTCCCTCCATTAACAGTTTATCTGTATTTTGATTATAGTTGTTACTGTCTCATATTAAAGTGTTTTTCTCCTGATCAGTAAGGTGTTTGGAGGGAAGATACAGATGCTTAACTATCTGATTTCTCAGCACTTCAGACTGTGCCTGGTACTTAACTGGTGCTCAAGAAATTTTGAGTTAAAAAATGCAAAAATTTGTTTATATATTTGTAACTGACTTCTGTTAACTGATTTATGTATTCATAGTTGCAGTGTCTTAACTGCAAACACATCCAGATGATCTGGAAATGTGATACTTGGCTCCTCCCCTTAATGGTGGTAGAGTAGACAGGTCACAGAGAATAGGAGACTCCTTGGTAGACCAGTCTTGGGCCTCTTAGACGACCACAGTTCAGGGAATAACCCACCCTTGTACGAATAAGTTTATACAACAGAATCCTGGGATCAGTTGGGGACCAAGCAGTCATTGTAGCCTTTGCCTCTGTGTTGGAGGACAGAAGCTAGCCAAGAAGTATGGAGCTCTTGAAAATGCCCATGAAAAGACCCGAGCTTATTTATTTATTTATTTTTTTGGGTAACTGATTCTATCATGAGGAGTATTAAACCACAAAAATAACAAAGGGGAGGCAAGGACCACAAATTAATCTTTTATTGAGACAACAGAGGGATGTCAGAGTGTACAATCCCAAAACATTTGCTTCTGTATTTTCAAAAGCAAATAGTTTTCAGAGAAATTTCAATAACAGGATGTTGAAGTGAAAGAAATTTCTGCCTCCCTGTTTCCTATAGGGACTGTGTGGAGGCGTGATAACATGAAAGCTATACGACCACCTTGTTTTTGCTGTCTTTGTGATCATGAAATATGGTTATATTCTCTCTAATGTTTATATGTACTCTTGAAATAAACTGGTAAAAAACCACTTGTATAAAAGGAACTATTTTTCCCCCTTCTGTTTCCTCAGGTTGCATAATGACCGTGACAGATTAATTTAAATTAATAATGTTAATTTGGTTGTTAAATAATTATTAAACCATCACACTTGACTATGTGCAACTGTCCAATTAAATGCTTATTGTATATATGGAAGAATGAATGAAAACATACTCACAAACAATATAAGCTCCTAACCACAAGGGGCAAGCATTGTTAGAAAAACAAAGAGAGAGAGTTCTACTGAACAATAATATGCTGACAGAAGCAAGACATGGGGGATTCACTTAGTTTCCCTAAAGAATTATCATCTTAGTTTTAAAATATATGTTTAATTATACTCAAATATATAATCATAGTCATCAGAGACGGTTAGCCTTTCTAAGAGTGGTTTTAAGACAGTCATCATTCTACTATAAAACTAAAATCATAACCAGTATAATTTATCACTGTGGGAGGTTGAATCTATTAAAAGAAAAAAATGGACCAAACACAGCAGCCATCATTTTGGAGAGGAAAATGTTACCACATCCATCTTCTCATATCTTAAGGAATGACATTGCCCCAGCATATGTACTTTGAAACCTTACTAAGGTATCCTAAAACTCACACAGACGTAACTATTTTTATTGTGCTTCACAGATATTGTGGGGGTTTTTGTTTGTTTTTATAAATTGAAGGTTTGTGGAAAGTCTCCTTTGAGCAAGTCTATCAGCGCCATTTTTTTTCACAAGCATTTGCTCACTCCATGTCTCTGTGTCTTATTTGGTAATTCCTGGAATATTTCAAACCCTTCACCAACCAAAAGATTATGGCTCAGATGATAGTTAGAAATTTTTTAAAGATTTTTTTTTTTTGATGAGGACCATTTTTAAAGTCTATGAATTTGTTACAGTATTACTTCTATTTTATGTTTTGCTTTTTTGGACATGGGATGTGTGAGGTCTTAGCTCCCTGACCAGGGATTGAATACACATCCACTGTGTTGGAAGGCAAGCCACTGGACCACCAGGGGAGTCCCAGAAATATATTTTTTAAAAATTAAAATATGTACTTTTTTTTAGGCATGATGCTATTGCACACTAAGTAGATAGTCATTGAAAGTGAAAGTGAAGTCACTCAGTCGTGTCCGACTCTTTGTGACCCCATGAACTGTAGCCTACCAGGCTCCTCCCTCCATGGGATTCTCCAGGCAAGAGTACTGGAGTGGGTTGCCATTCCTTCTCCAGGGGATCTTCCTAACCCAGGGATCGAACCCGGGTCTCCCACATTCCAAGCAGATGCTTTAACCTCTGTGCCACCAGGGAGTTAAACCAAAACGTCTGTGGCACTAGCTTTATTGCAATATTTATTTGTTACGGTGGTCTAAAACAGAATCTGCAGCGTCTTCAAGATGTGTTCCTTTCTATCTCCAGTTCTGGGCATCTCCTAAGCTGGAACTTATGTGTTAGTGTGCCCTGAACTGAGGCCTCTCTACCCAGCTGTTAAGTGACCCTGCATGGTCTGCACCCAGAAGCTCCCCTGATTGGGCCTGTGATGTTTGCCTATGAAACATCCTCGCTGTTGCTTATCGCTGGAGTTTGCTTTCTTCTACTGTACACTCCTGCTTCCATAGATTGAATGGTAAACTCACCAAGAAGCCATGTAGTTGTTCTCAAACATGTATGAGTGTTCCACTTGTGATTGCATTAATTAGTTAAATCTTATATAAACCAGTAACGTACACAAAAAGTGATTGTTTCTGCAAAAAACGAAATTGAAACGTGAAGTGAAGGTACACGTTTCAAAAAATCTTAAGCATCTAGGGAAGAAAAAAATCTTAAGCATCTAGAAGGACTTTTTACTTTTCAATAACTATGCAAGTCTCTGGACTCTTGCTTGTAGGTGGTAATCACTGATAATGTATTGAAGGTGATTTATTTAACAAGCACTTTTTCACTCAAAGTAAACTTCTTGATCCTACATCAGAAAATTGGTTTGTTAATGCTGCTGCTGCTGCTGCTGAATTGCTTCAGTCGTGTCCAACTCTGTGTGACCCCAGAGATAGCAGCCCACCAGGCTCCCCTGTCCCTGGGATTCTCCAGGCAAGAACACTGGAGTGGGTTGCCGTTCCTTCTCCAATACATGAAAGTGAAAAGTGAAAGTGAAGCCGCTCAGTCGTGTCCGACTCCCAGTGACCCCATGCATTGCAGGCTACCAGGCTCCTCCATCCATGGGATTTTCCAGGCAAGAGTACTGGAGTGGGTTGGTTAATATGTATCAATAATATATATAATCATTAATATATATACTATATTATTGTTAACATATATTATATAATATTATATAGTATATTATAATGAATAATATATAGTAATATTTATAAGCTTTTAAAGTAAAATATTTAAGGGATGTGAGTTAATTTTTAACTAGTTTTAGACTATTTCAGATGTTCATCTGACAGATGTCCACTAGCCAGAAATCCTTGACTGCCCTTCACCTATGATTCTGGTACTTTTTCTCTGAACCTTGAGGTAAGGTGAGACTGCATCAACATCCATGTCTTTCCTCTGCTTTCCCTTGTTACTCCATTGTGTGAATGATGATCTCCTTCTTATCTGACCTCTTACATAGAGTGTTTCCGAATGAGTTTATGGGATCAGTGAGTTTGGCAGCATCTACGCCTTCCACCTTTCCCTTAAGCATCAGTGTGCTTGTGTAATGCACTGTGGACCTAGGTATCTGCTTGTGACCATAGTGTGTCAGGCCCAGAAAGCAGGTTGTCCATGTTTTGGTGAGGAAGACAGACCATGCATTTTTATAAACCAAGTGAAAACGATATCCCAGAAAAAGTCTTGAGAACTAGGAAAAAGCTCCAGATCTGACAGTTATGCTAGCTTTGGGATCTGAGGCAAAATAACCTCTTCGAATGTTAATTTCATAATTTCTGAAATGTGATTAAGAGCTCCCACAATTGCATGAACCAAATGACACATCATTGCTAGTTTGTAAATGTAGTAGAATCTAAATATTTCACAACTTGTTCCCCCTTCCTCCTTGCTTTTAATAAAATGGGGATTCTAATAACACCCACCTCATGGATTATTAGGATTCTTTGTATAAAGGACTTCTCAAATTTTACATTGCTGCTCAAAAGATTTTAAAGAGATGACTTTATCTAAATGCATAGCTGAAAACATGATCTATACTAAGCGTTTTATTCTTCTAGTTGACACATTTTGTTTTGCTTGATGTAAAATTGCTGCTGTGGATGCTTTGTTCATATGTGTTAGGTAACTGTTGCCCAGTATATTTCCTTTTGTCTCCCAATTGAGCTTGTGAATTATGAAGGTGGGGACTCTGCTTGCTCAGAGAACAAGCCCAGGTCTGTCCTGATTTCAGGGTCAGAAGATTCCAAAGTAGATCTTACCAGTGGTTTTCCTTCACCGTGTTTACCTGCTGCTCAAGCTGTCACTAATTGTGGTGGCTTTTTAGCAGACCTAAAACCTGTAAAAACGCAGACTTGGATAGCATGTCTTAATCCATCTAAGAGCGTATAATGTACCGCACAGGAAAGATTTATTTTGCCTTCATTGTGTGTGGTTGTGAACCGTGTCAGTAAGTCAAAGGAAAAGCTTTTAATTGTTACAGAGAGAATAGTTGAAAGGTGTTTAACCTAAATTTCTTTCCTGAATGCCAGATATCTTTCCAGGAAAGAAATATGCCAAACCTTTTGATCAGTTAGTTGTAGGACAGTGAGCACACAGCCAAGATCAAAAGGCAACAAGCTTGTAGTTTAGATTCATGGCTGCATGTTCTAAAGTAGCTTTAAAAGTTACTCCATTAGTACCTTTTAAAGCTATCTGTAAAATGCCACTTTGCATCTGGCATCAGATCTATTAATTTGACTATTATGAATATGCAGGAATATTTTGAAAACTCCCATGGTCTTGTAAAGCCTCCAGGCCCTTATTAGCAGAAAAATCTTGCCTTCTGCCAAGGCAGGGAGCCAAGGTAAGATCTTTAAGTAGATAACATTTAGCATTTGAAATAATAATAACGAAAGGGAAGTCCACATGGAGCTTTCACGTTGTTACCCATTTGAAATATCCAGTGTGAAGCTGGAGTCTGAGGAAAAAGATTAAGCAGATGTCAGGCTCTGGTCACAGGATGCACTGATGAACTGCCTTCCCTCCAAAGTGCTGTATGCCTGGTGTCCTGGGAAGGGCTCTGACTAATCCATTTGATCCATCTGGTGCTTTGAGAGACACTATGGGTTGGTTCTCCAAATACAGTATGAGCTTCACAGGTGGTGACTGATGAACTTGGGGAGATGATGGCCTTCATGACTCTTGTGGGGCCTTTCTTTTAGCTGCCCTTCTCTCACATGGGTCACCTTGCACTGAGATTCCTCCCCACCTGCCAACACAATATCAGGACACAGCTTCTTTAATAGATCCATTAAAAAATAAAAAGATAAAATAGGCCAGGACTTTCTGTTTTTCTCTGACTCTTTATTTCCCCTAAGCTTCTTTTGTTTCTATTACTCTGTTCCTTATTTTTCCTGTCTTATTTGAGGAAGAAGTTAAGAATACTTTCCATGATTTTTACAAGTGTATCTTACAGCCTGTGTAAATAAAGATAACCCCTGGGCAAGGTGATCTCTCAAAGACAGATGGAGGAAAGTTACAACTCTGTCTTCTGAGTAGGGCAATTCTCTCCTCTCTTGTCTTAGTGGGATTGATGTCTTCATGGAGTTGATGTCTTTGTGAACCCCCAATTTTTCTACTGGGGTGTTGAGTTAAATTATCACCATTTAACTCCCCTCCTTACACAACTCTACCCAACACCCCCACCCCTGATTAAGGCTTTCTGGTAGACTTGAACTGTTAATTCTCTAATCAGGGCCAGGTTACCAATTGGCTCATTGTCTAGGTAGGTGGATGGAGAAGGCAATGGCACCCCACTCCAGTACTGTTGCCTGGCAAATCCCATGGACGGAGGAGCCTGCTAGGCTGCAGTCCATGGGGTCGCTGAGTTGGACACGACTGAGTGACTTCACTTTCACTTTTCACTTTCATGCATTGGAGAAGGAAATGGCAACCCACTCCAGTGTTCTTGCCTGGAGAATCCCAGGGACGGGGGAGCCTGGTGGGCTGCCATCTCTGGGGTCGCACAGAGTCGGACACAACTGAAGTGACTCAGCAGCAGCAGCAGCTAAGTAGGTGGAACCACAGTCAGATGTCTTAAAACTGCTCACCATCCACCTGTTTGGCACAGCTAGCATCTTATTCTGTGTTCAGCTTGGGAGGAGCTTCTCTAGTCCCCCTGCCTCCCTCTGAAAACTCGATTCTGAGTCTGGAAGAGGTCCTCTCCTCTTTCTGGGGAGTCAGGTCCTCTGTCTGCAGCCTGTAGCCTATATAGGAATCCAGCCAGCTCCTTGTGGAGGAGTTGGTGAAAATTCTACAGAGTGTTTAAGAGTCATTTTCCTCACCTGGCTCGAAGCAGGGACGGTGGCACTGAGATTTGATTGCGATGTTGTAAAGGATAATTAAAACGGCTCTGAATCTTTTTTCATTAGATGTGAAGCTTTGCAGGAATGATAGCTCTTATTAATCAATGATGAAATGCTTTCAAATAAAGCATCAAATAATCAGAACCAGTTCATTATATATGTTTATAAATCGATGATGACAGTAACAAGTATTAAAATATCTCAAGTTAGGGTTATCACTTTTTCTTGTTACTCCAATTGTCTGTGGTCTTATAGCCATTTCTATTAAGTGATTGGTACTTTTAAAAGGCATGATTAATTATTACATAGGGCCAATAACGACTTTCCCCCCTCTCAATTAGCACTACTTTTGCCAGGCAATTAAACATAGTTATGCCAGGCATAGCTTTGGGGATAAAGAAAGAAGGCATTGGACTTCTCTGGTGGTCCAGTGGCTAAGACTCTATGCTCCTAGTGCAGGGGGTCTGGGTTCAATCCCTGCTCAGGGAGCTAGATCCACATGCTGCAACTAAAGATCCCATGTGCTGCAACCAAGACCCGGTACAGCCAAATAAATATTAAAAAAAAAAAAAAAAGAGGCATTGCACATTTACAACTTTCAGACATTGGCCTTTTCTTATCAAACAACCCAAACCATCACTGAGTAATTTTGAAATTGATGGGAAGTCTTTATAGCAAGTCCACTGAAGGTAATATAACATGCTGCTGCTGCTGCTGCTGCTGCTGCTGCTGCTGCTGCTGCTGCTGCTGCTGCTGCTGAGTCACTTCAGTCGTATCCGACTCTGTGTGACCCCAGAGACAGCAGCCCACCAGGCTCCCCTGTCCCTGGGATTCTCCAGGCAAGAACACTGGAGTGGGTTGCCATTTCCTTCTGCAATGCATGAATGTGAAAGGTGAAAGCGAAGCTGCTCAGTTGTGTCTGACTCCCAGCGACCCCAGGGACTGCAACCTACGAGGCTCCTCTAACCTTGAAACTGCAACAGTCAACAAACAGTGATAAAGTAAGCATGATCTCCTATGAGTAGACCTCACAATTCCTTCTGTTCTAGAAACTGAATTGGTAAGTCCTATATCATTTCCTAATAAAACTCTAGAATTGAATTTGAAATATATAGTCAAGGAGCATTTGCAAAAGAATGTGGCTGTCACTAGGTTCTAATAGCTTATTGTACTTAAGAAATCTAATATTCTAAGGTTGACTGGAGAATACAGTGACTCATCAGTCTTTTAATGATACATTAAGATCGGGTGGAGGAGATATGAAAGCTGCATGGTTCTTGAGACAGGTGAATTTGTACCTCCTGAACAGTGTCCTTAAAAAAATCCATGTCAGCCTGTCAAGAGATCCCCTGTGGAGAGCTCTTGCAGAGCTTTGCATTTTTGCTGTCCTGTTTGTTATTTTTATAGTGAGTTTCCTAAAAATATGGAAAGCATGCTCACCAGTGACCTAAAAATGGGAAGGATCATATATTCCATGTTGTTTGAGAATTAAGATTTGGAAGTCTTATCAAATAGAAATGCTGGGCTAAACCCAAGAAAGTGAAATTTACCAGAGATAAATGTAAGCTCCTTCATTTAAAAGCAAGTAATTGTTTTGATTAGTAAAGGATAAGGGACATCGACCTTAGAGGCAGCTTTTAAGGGTGGGGAGGGGTGGGATGACGATCTTGCTCACAGTGGTTCACCAGTGCTCTATGAGCTCGTTTAATCTGAGACTGTATTTGTAGAAACACTGTGTGTCAATCATGGAAAATTACAGCTCCGTTACCTGCTGCCCCCATCAGACCATATCTGAATCACGTGTTTGGTGCCACATTTTAAAGATGCTGACAAAGTAGAAATAGAGTTCTTAGAGCAGTTTGTGAACTTTGATGGGTCTAGGAACCACCAGTCATGGTTTAAGAAAGCAAGATTGGGAAAAGAGACATGATAATTCTCTTTATTTTTTGAAATAGTTTTCTTGGAAGTAACTCAGTGCTCTGATCAACAGGATTTGGCTTCTTGGCAACTCAGGGAGCTGAGGCAGGATAAAGCAGCTCAAGAGAAGCCCAAGATGAGCACGTTTTATGGTATTTATCTGGGGAGGGTCTCTCTTACCCACCCGCTGTGCTGATTTTTGTGGTAAGCCACTATTGATAGGCCCCTTCTTACTCCCTCTACTGAATTCCACATAGTTTTGTCTTTTTCTTTAGTTGTTTTCAGTCTTTAAGCTTCTGCAGCACCTGGGCTGTAGTGTAATAAGATGGAAGAAATATGAGTAGATACATACTAAAACCTTAACTTTCCCAAACTTGCATAATTTCTAGCTATTCATTAGACATCTATCACATCCTTGGCTTCCTCCAGTTAACTTCAACATTAGAAAGTGATGTTTGGTAATGACATATCTGTTTGCCCTACCTTGTAGGAAAAAATAGTGTAGCTCATAGAAATAATGCTTAGATGCAACAGCGTGTGGTTAAATTTTAAAGAGGTAGATACAGGAAGTGGGTCAGGAGATAAATAAACCCAGGGTCTTTTTCACAGGCTGGAATATTTTCTAATGAAAATGTTAAATAAATATATATAGATGGATGGGTATATGTCTGCCTGTATACTTAGTCATTCAGTCATTTCCAACTCTTTGTGACCCTTTGGACCGTAGCCCGCCAGGCTTCTCTGTCCATTGGATTTTTCAGGCAAGAATAGTAGAGTGGGTTGCCAGTTCCTCCTCCAGGGGATCTTCCCAGCCCAGGGATTGAACCCACATCTCCTGTGTCTCTGCATTGGAGGTGGGTTCTTTAGCTGCTGAGCCATCAGGGAAGCCCAGATGGATGGGTAGATGGGATGAAACAATTATTCCACGTGCTTCAGGCTGCTCTTTGATTCTCCTAGGCTGCTGTCAAATCTAGCTTTGATGTCTTTGGTTCCATGCCTTATAGTAACAATTTCCTCCCACTACCTACTTTCCCTGCAAAATAAACGTGAGGAAAATCAACAGAATTCCTCCCATGTGAAGTCACTCTTATTGACCACTTATGTTTGTCCATTCTGCAGGAACCCACTCTGCTTCCTTTTTCCCATCTTTCTCCCTATGCTAGAAATGAGCTAGTATTTTCTATGTGAAGACAACCAGTCATCTAGATGTGGTTTTATTTCCTCAGAATGATTGGCTAATATCAGTTGGTTTTCCTTTTACAAAATCTTCTGTCCAGTGCCCTAGGAGAGCTGCTGGGAGCCAGCAAGCAATCTAGTATCAACACTACAGTAGCAAACTATAATCATTATCAGGAGAACTACTCTGCACCTTGACCTGTGGTGTCTACATGGGTGTATACCTATGTAAGAATTAATTGAACTATATATCCAGATTTGTGCATTTTACTGTATGTAAGTTACACCTCAGTTGAACCTATGAAATATCTAATTTGTCTTGCCATTATAGGAAGGAAGTGATTTATCTGACTGTTAATCTGTACTTCTAGCTTTGATTTTAAACATTGAAATAAAAGCAGCCAATTTGTTAGAGTTCTTTGTAAAAGTGAAGTAAAAGGCAGTTTAATGTTAAATCATAAGCTAGACTGAAAGCCTGTGGGTCAGGAATCATATCTGGATTGCCCAGCACTATTTTCCCAGGGTGCTAATACATTGCCAGACACACATATAAGAACATATAAGGCATATAAGAACAAGTCAGTAAAAGACAACTTTTGACATACAAAATTTCCTGACATGCTTTACTCAGAGGAATTAATTTATGATTATTTTGTGATCTGATTTTTATCTGATTTTTTAAATCTTTCATCTGATTTTTATTTTTGTCTGTATACTCACATCTCTGTTTTCATTTTACCTTAATGCTGCTTTTTCTTTGTCAGTGAGTGTATCTTTGTCTGTGTAATAAGGTTTAAGTTTTATTTTCAAAGCCCTGCCTATATTTACAATCTTGGAGAAAAATTAATATCTCACTTTTCAGTTTTCCGTTTAAACTTAACCACCTTTTATCTCCAAATATCTCAACATATTTTTCTAATTTATATCCTTCTTAATGTAACACTATCAAATCTACTACTATTTTCTTTGGCTAATATTTTACATTGTATCTGTAGTTCATTGGAAATTTTACTGCCAAATTCACCATTAAAGTCTCTTGGTTGAGTTTCATAACATTTCCATTTTAAAAACTGCCATAATAATCTGATGTACTAAATATCCCCAAAGTATACATAACTTAATTATGTTTTAATCTTTAAAAACATAGGGTTTGAATCAAATTGCCTTACTGGACAGAATAAGAAAAAGGAAAACAATTGAATGAACAAGTATCAGTATATATTCATTATAGTTTTTTCCAAACAACTTTAATGAGATATAATTCCCATACCTGGAATTAACCCATTTAAAGTGTACAATTCAGTGGTTTTTAGTATATTCAAAGGTGTGCAAACATTGCCATAGTTAATTTTAAAACATTTTTATTGTCCTTCCCCACAAATAAACTTTTGCTCTTTATTATCAGCTCCCAATTCCTTCATCTCCCCTAGCCCTAGTGCATCTACTTCCTGTCTTTATAGATTTGTCTCTTCTGAACAATTCATGCCAATGGGATCACGTGATACATGGTCTTTTGTAATTGGCTTCTTTCACTTAGCATGATATTTTCAAGGCTCATCTGTTCTGTAGTATGTAGCAGAACTTCATTTTTTATGGCTGCATAATATGCCATTACATGTCTATTCAACATTTGGCTTATCTGTTCATCAGTTGATAAGAGATTTTGATTGATTGCATCTTTGGCCACTGTGAGTACTGCTATTTTTACATAATGAGTTACTGATGAAATACTATGTTCTGATCCGACAGCAGCATTCAGAATCCCTGACATTCTTATTGGTATAACTTTTCTATTTCTTCTTACCTCTGAGCATCTTGAGAAAGTTTGGAGAATTTTGGTAATTGTTCAGGGAGATGGGTTATTTTTCTCCCCATGGAATGTCCCTCTGGGTCAGTCTTTTAGGTATCCTCAGGACAATATGCCCCCACCCACAGCTTTATTATTTGTAGTTACATATATAGTTATGCAACTATTTAGAAAAACATGGACATTTTAGAAGTTGGAAGTTTTTGACAATTACATTTTTGTTCTTTAATAGGAGATTGTTTGTGGGTGCGGGGGATAGTGTTGTGTTTTTTGTTGTTTTTTTTTTTTAAGATAAATTTTACCATCTTCTTCATCAACCTTTGGTTTTTCTTTGTAGTTGATCAGTTTTACTGTTTTGAGAACAAAATAAATATTCAGAAGAAAACAATCAAGTACAAGTTTTTCTCCTCATCCAGTACTTGATCTGCTTGCTTTGTTTTGAGATTTACACAGCAATCAGTGTGGTTAAAGATTCTACTGTGGTAAGTTTCTTCTAGATAAGAATCAAAACATTGATCTTCTAAATGTTAAGTCAAACTTAAAGCACAAATGTTTGTTTGATTAGATATTATTTTGGGTGATTGTGACATTACAGACTCCCCTCACCCCCACCATGAGCCTGTCTTATATTTTTGTTTACAGAAATTGACCCTGCAGATACTTAAAACTTGTTCAGTAGCTAAATCTTGTCCAACTGTTTGCAACCCCATGGACTGCAGCACACCAGGCTTCCTTGTCCATCACTATCTCCTAGAGTTGGCTCAAACTCAAGTCCAATTTAGTCAGTGATGCTATCTACCCATCGCATCCTCTGTTGCCCTCTTCTGCCTTCAATATTTCCCAGCATCAGGGTCTTTCCCAATGAGTCAGCTCTTTGCATCAGGTGGCCAAAGTATTGGAGCCTCAGCTTCACCATCAGCTTTTCCAGTGAATATTCAGAGTTGATTTCTTTTAGGATTGACTGGTTTAATTTCATTACAGTCCAAGGGATTCTCAAGAGTCTTCTCCAGCACCACAACTTACCCACTTTAAATCCTTTTGAACTTCTAAAAGTTCATAATTGCGCTTGATAAATGAGTAACCATTGGATAGCTTTCCTGTAGGAGTTCGCAGTGACTCTGGAATCCTAAGTTTGTAACTTTTTTCTAGCTGCCTTTCCAAGGCTCTGCTTTGTTAGAGGAATTGCTGTTTATCTGGTAAAGAGTAATTTATTTAATTGATGAGATTTTTATTTGTATACAATCAACAATATGTGTGCATGTATGCTAAGTCGCTTCAGTTGTATCCAACTCTTTGCAACCCTATGGACTTCAGCCCACTAGGGCTCCTCTGTCCATGGGATTTCCCAGGCAAGAATACTGGAGTAGATTGCCATTTCCTTCTCCAGGGGACCTTCCCAGCTCAGGGACTGAACCTGCGTCTTTTATGTCTGCTGCATTGGCAGGCAGATTGTTTACCACTGAGCCACCTGGGAAGTCCAATCAATAGTATGATTAGTTTGAAAACTCACTTTTCAGCATAATAAAAACAGTTATGTCTCTGTAGTAACTGTGAGAAACTTGGACAATACAGTCAGAACACTGCTCTTTTATGGGATAAAATTTAGTTGCCAGAGGAGAGTGTCTTAAAGGAGTTGTAAGCCACATAGCTAGTGACTGAGATCATTAAGCTGCTGCTTTTTTTTTTTTTCCAAAATAAAACCACAATGTATGTTGTATATATAAACAGAAATGGAGCAGGAGAAATAATATGGTAAATTAAATCCGAGAAATTTGGTTTAACCCACTGTAAGTATGAAGTTATGCTGAGTACTTATAGGTTAGAGATCAGCAAACTATATTTCTTGGACCAAATCTGGCATGCTGCTTGTTTTTGTAAATAAAGTTTTCTTGGCACACAGCCATGTTCATTTGTTTATGTATTGTCTGTGGCTGCTTTCACGCTGCAAGGCCAAAGTTGAGTAGTTCTGACAAAGAATGTATAGAAGTGAAGTCTAAAACTTTACTGTTGGACTCTTTCAGGGAAAAAGTTATCAATCTTTTCTATAAAGAATGCAAAGTAAGATGTACTTTATAGCCTCACCCTCCTTTTCTGGTAGCTCAGTTGGTAAAGAATCTGCCTGCAATGTAGGAGATACTAGTTTGATTCCTGAGTCAGGAAGATCCACTAGAGAAGGGATAGGCTACCCATTCCAGCATTCTTGGGCTTCCCTGGTGGCACAGCTGTTAAAGAATCCACCTGCAATGCGGGAGGCCTGGATTCAGTCTCGAGGAGACTACCTGGAGAAGGGAACAGCTACCCACTCCAGTATTCTGGCCTGGAGAATTCCATGGACTATATAGTCCATGGGTTTGCAAAGAGTCAAACACGACTGAGCAACTTTTACTTTCACTTATAGCCTCACCCTCATCCTTATGTAGCAGTTAGAATCAATATTCAGATAATTCATACACAGAGCAAAATGTAGAACAGCAGAATTAATCAGTGATGAAAAGGGTATAAAAGGCATCTTCCCTAAGAAGCAGAATTTGTATGTAGATGAATAATGGATATCAGAGAAAAACAGCCATAGTTGGACTATAATTCATTATCTAGGTTCAGTTCAGAACAGTGTGGAGTTTACACACACATCTATCCAGAAAGTAACATGGCTATCACCATTGGAACAGATTGGCTAATACGAATAGCCCTAAAAGGCAGTCGGCATTCCTTAGTGGGAATTCTCTGAGGTCTGGAATAGTCAGTGCAGTCATCTATTCCTTGGGCTGTATCATTCCAGCACATCTTTAACATAGAAGCTTGGAGCATCTGTGGAATGGGGTCCTGTCACCTCCAGTGATATCTGTGGCAGCTGAAAGCTTCTATTAATAGGCTTTGTCCACTCCTGCAAGGTTCATTTGTCCAGCTTTTGGGCCTCCAAACAAATCTTGATGACAGAAACCAGACTAGTTCTTTCTTGGTGTTTCTTTAGCGAAGCTACAGCCAAGAAGAAGAAAACCCCAATTTCAGAGGCTAACTTGACAGACTTTGGGTTTATTGGCTTCTTAGGGAATAGTAGTCTTGGAACTCCTGACCAGAGAGTTGTTTGAATGATCCTTCTCCCCACTCTGTGACATACTGTGCCTTGGAAGCTATTCTGTAAACATTGTTTTGTGTCACTTCAAGCTCAGAACAAGCTTTCTCTAAATGTAAACTGATTCATAATACCACTCTTGTATCCACCAGTTCTAACTGGAAACCCTTTCTCGCTTCAGATAACATTATGTATGAAGTCTCACAAAGTGCTTTCTGGACACTGTTTACCAAATGGCATGCATCTGTCCTCATTCTGCGTGTGGAATACAAACACAGCAGTGCCAACTGGAAATGGGAATTTGATTTCAGTCTAAGAGACTAAAGTGGCGTGAAGTGATAGGCTGGAATACTAAAGGGAGAGATTGAATGCAAATAGCACAGAAGGAAGAGATTCTAGTTTTTTCCAAAATGCATCTTTGCATAAAGACCAGAGAGAGCCCATTGAAATGGATCTTGTCAGACCAAAGGTGTCATTTCCTGGAGATCTCAGAATTAGAACTTTATTAAAATGAAATGCCATGCCAATTCATGGTACATAGTCTATGAAACTCCTGTAGTTGGCTTGTAAAGAAAATATTAGTCTAGAGAAGTGGTTCTCAAACTAGGTGACTTTCCTTCTCCTACCCTGTGACATTTGGCAATATTTGGAGGCTTTTTAAGGAATATATTGATTATAACTTTAAAAATTATTTTATTGAAGTATAGTTGATTTATAGCGTTTCAGGCATATAGCAAAGTGATTCCCACGACTGAGTGACTGACCTGAATTGAACTGATAGAATATATATATGTATATATATCCAGTCTTTTACAGGTTCCTTTCCCATAGGTTATTACAGGATATTGAATATAGTTCCCTGTGCTGCACAGAAGGTCTTTCCTGTTTGGAGGCAGGGTGTGGGGGAGGGGATGGGGAAGCAGCAATGCTAATGGCATCTGTTGGGTGGAAGCCAGAGATGCTTCTGAATCTTCTTCAGTGCACAGGCCAGCCCTTACAACAAAGGATTTTTGAGTTTTACATAACAATGCAAATGTTGAAGAACTCTGGATAGTGGTCAAAATGTTTAGCTGAGATTTCTGCTTATTGGGACAAATTATTAAACCTTTCTAAAATCCTTTTGGGCATGAAAAGGGCGTATTTCTTACTGCTTTAAGGTAGTTTCAGATGAGCCAAAGAAATTAATTTTGTTATTTTTGTTTGTATGTTTTCAATATAGTTATGTAAAAACTTTGAAAGCTACAAGCTGGTTTTATAGAGAAAAAAATTAGACACAACCTGATTCCATCACTCATTTGTGTATTTCTTTCAAGATTGGAAATGTTAAGAAAGAGAATGGTTTCTCTATCAGGATATTCTCTTTACAGAAAGTAACTGAAAGATAGTGGAATTTTTTCTGGGCTTTCATCCTGCTTCTATTATCTTTTCCTAGCCTCTTCTGTTTTAAATAACACCACAGTCACACACAGTTTAGGTTCAGTTTATCAGAAAGTGATTATTTAGACTATAAATACTTTTGTAGAATTCCCAACATCAGGAATTCTTATTGGTATTTGAGAGACGAATTTTGTGAGATATCTTAGTATTTTTAGTGTGTATATGTTCATCATAACTTAGAAGTTTTTTTTTAGTACCTTCACTTATGTTTGGTCTTGTTAATAAGTCGAAATATTTTGTAACTTTTCAGTCTGAACCCAGGGGTAGCATTTTACTTTTTGGATGAGTTTTCAGTTGGTTGTGAGATGCAGAAAAGAACAGAAGAGGAAAAGACCAGATATCCTAGACCACACAATAGTATCCCTGAACTTCTAAAGTCCCAGGAGGGTGCAGCTGGGGAGTGCTATATTTTCTGTACTCTTGGTAAGCTAAATTTGGTTTGGCAGAGAATTTTTAGGAGTAGATAAGGCTCTGTGAGTAAAACTTTACAGTTTTAGCCAAAGAAAACAGACTGTAGATTTGATGACTCTGTTTGATTTATTAGTGCCATATGCAAGGCCTTTTGATCTTCAGGATTCAGTAAGCCAAGGAATTGATATTAATCAGAACTCCATCACATGGGAAGAAATCTTAATTTGCCTGTAGTGTTGATACTAATATAATTATCTGACACCTGCATCCTATTGATGATAACTGTGTTAGGTTATATTACATTTTAATGATAGATACAGATGAATATTAAAAACAAGTTTTTGGATGGTATTAACATTGGAAATAATCTTATTTCTCAAGTGCATCAAATTTGCTTACTTGACTATATAACAAAACCTCTTAACAAGAAGTGCAGTAACTACATGTAGTGACTGTGGTTTTAAAGAAAAAAGAGAAATAACTTGACATTGATGTTACCACATGAGCAGATGTTATATAATAAAGACTACTTACAATCTTAATTTGTCAGACACTGTAAAGGAGTTTCGATTAAGTTTGAGGTTTCACCCCACTTCTGAATTCCTTACTAATACTTTTATAAAGTAACAGACCACAGGACAAATATTTTTCCCATTAAACCATCAGAATCCATCTGTTTTTGTCTTTTTAATACTAAGACAAATTAACCTCTGACTGAAACGTATACATCTGTAAAACTGAGATGAAATATCAAGAGCATATCATGATATTTATTTCCTTTAAATGGATCTTTTACTGATATTCTTAGGGTCCCCATTTTTCTGTAGGAGGATAAACTTCTGGATCTCAGTCAGTGGAATGCCCTAAGTGAGTTTCACTTTCATTTTTCTGTAAATTCTTAATTATTACTTGACCAATAAGTTACTTGACCAGTAATTATTACTTTCCGGTAGGTGATTTCTATTTACATTAATGGCCATGTTTTCATTCTCATCTTTGTTCTGTGGAAGTCCTTTCTAGGATGTCTTTTTATACCAGGCATTTAATGAGGCATTTGGCCAGCTAGCTCCTTGCTCTAAGAGAAGTTTCAGGAAAATAAATTTGGGGTCAGTTGAAGGAGGTTGCCTCATTTCTGAAAGTGTCCAATATATTTCAGGGAAGATTGTCATAGGGTGAAAAGTGGACAAAGCCAAATGGACTCAGATGTGACTTTTCTCATATCAGACTTTCACAGTTCTTCTTGGTGATAGTAGTAGATAAATATTTAGTCATCCCATGCATGTGTGTGTGCACGCTAAGTCCCTTCAACTGTGTCCGACTCTGTGACCCTATGGACTATAGCCCTCTGTCCATGGGTTCTCCAGACAAGAACACAGAAATAGGTATCCATGCCCTCCTCTAGGGGATCTTCCCGACCCAAGGATCAAACCTGTGTCTCTTATATCTCCTGCATTGGCAGGTGGGTTCATTACCACTAGCGCCACTTGGGAAGCCCCATTTATCCCATGCTCTGTCCTAAATGCTTTGCTTGCATTAACTACATTCTCATGCTATCTGTATGAACTAGTACTGCTATTAATTCAGTTTCCTCACTTGGAGATGAAGAAGCTGAGACCTGGAGAAGGCATATGACTTGGCTTAGGTCACACAGCAAGGAAGTGGTGGAATTGGGATTCAAACCAGATCTGAGTTTTCAGAACCTAAACCCCAAATCATTTTATTATCCTACCCTTTTCACCTTCACACTCATATTAGTCTTGAGTTTTTGGAGCATTTCTTCTTGCTTATTCCTCTATCACAGAGCATTTGACTTTTCGCATCTCATTTACTAACACATCTTAATATTTATGAATCTGTGCTGAGCTTAGTTGCTCAGTTGTGTTCGGCTCCTCTATCCATGGGGATTCTCACGGCAAAAGTACTGGAGTGGGTTTCCATACCCTCCTAGGGGATCTTCCCAACCCAGGGCTCGAACCCAGGGCTCCCGTGTGGTAGGCAGATTCTTTACCATCTGAGCCACCAGGGAAGTCCATGAATACTGAAGTGGGTAGCCTATGCCTTCATAGGCCATGGAATCCTCCTGGCAGAATACTGGAGTGGGCAGCTGTTCCCTTCTCCAGGTGATCTTCCCAACCCAGAGATTGAACCCAGGTGTCCTGCATTGCAGGTGGATTCTTTACCAGCTGAGCCGGCAGGGAAGCCCAGAATACTGGAGTGGGTAGCCTGTCCCTTTTCCAGAGGATCTTTCCAACTCAGGAATCAAACAGGGGTCTCCTGCATTGCAGGTGGATTCTTACCAGCTGAGCTACTGGGAAATCCCTTTATGAATCTAACACATCTTAATATTTATGAATCTCAATATTTGTGCATATATACAACGCAGTGTAATATGAACATATATAGCACAGCAGTGCTGTAGGGGTAGTTCATAGCTGCTTCCAAATAGTGCCTTCTGTGTTTTCTTTTTTCTCCTTTATATACTGGAAAATGTTATTGGAACCCCAGTAATGAATAGGAGCCTAAAGTTCATGTTCAGTATCTCTACCTTTTAACTCTGCTACTCTTTATTTGCACAAGCATATGTGATCCTCTATAGTGACTTTGCCCTATTTACGGAATAGGAGTGTGTGCCATTACTAATAGGATGGGCACATCTTACAGTTAAAATACTCCTAAGACAAATGGATCCTGGAAGCTTCCTATGGCCATTTCTTGACTGTGTACTTCATAACACTCTGCAGGTTAGACAGAGCAGGCAGTTTACTCAAGTGACTGAAGCTGATAAGTCAGACTTTAGAGAAATGTCCTGGAAAACTCAAGCAATGTGATTCAAGATCCGG
Source organism: Nanger dama (assembly GCA_917880005.1). NCBI lineage: Eukaryota > Metazoa > Chordata > Mammalia > Artiodactyla > Bovidae > Nanger > Nanger dama. Next base: position 904,712 of record CAKJTW010000017.1, read on the forward strand.
GTAGACGAGGAGAGATTGTTCAGTATTTGACATCTGACCTCTCCAGCAGAAAGTATGCTTACCACACATACGGCTGTATCAGATGGAAGAAACCCGTTTCTGAAACAGCTCGGGGTGGATGTTTGCTTCTGATTAGCCTGTGTGTGTGTGTTGGATGAGTGAGCAATTGGGAAGTCATGACCATGTGTTTGCTGTCATTTAAACTGCCAATCTAATCTAAATATACATGTGGGTGCCTAAGGAGACGTCTTTCTTTTCAAGAGGATCATTCTTAACAGCTCTCAAGTCCTTGCTGACACACATGAACTTTGGGGCACTTCCGTTTTCCTGAGGGCTACTCTGTTTTCTTTTAAAAGAGGTGAGGGTGATTTCTTTGCTTGCTGTATTTCTGATTTTTAAAGGCCATCTGTATGTTAAGTTTATTTACCATGAGCAGTAACTTCATAGGAAAGAAAGCTTCTAGGATGTTCTACAAGGTAATGAAAGAAAGGGTGAGGGGGTGAGAGTGGTGAAATGAGGAAAAGACCTACAGGTTTTGGTTTATAGAATTTCAGTTTTAGATCACTGATTTGTACCTAGCATGCTAAGAAAAATTAGATTAAAAATTAAAGTATTTATAGAATGAGGTATAATTTTTCTGATAACTCATTTTATAGTAGTGGAGCCCTGGTGTGATTTAAGGTAGGAATAATAAAAGATGCCCTTCTCCTATGCCTTTGAAGTATTTACATGTATTTTATCTACACAGGAATTATTAAAATGCATATTAAAGAAATGGAAGTTTTTTGATTCATGATTATTGTATTATAGACTTATTTTTTTAGAGAAGCTATTAGACAGAAATATCTTACTAATCTGTAATGAATCTTTTTTAGAAAAGAATAATACTATTCTTCCTTTTTTATAATTATATAGCTTATCATATTTTACAAAGCCATGCACACAAAGTGTTTTTCTTTTCCCATTCACATATTTTTAGATGTAAAAGCAAGCCACGTATTATCTTTAACTTATGGAAAAAAATAACAGGACACTCCTTGTCATGTAACCACTAGAGTATTTGTTACAGATTAGCTATCATTTAATTGCACATTAAAAATGCTGTTTTCTTAATATTTTGATAGTCCTAGATATACTTATTTTCTTAAGATTTATAAGTATGTAAATCTTATACAAGTATTTAATTTTTAACTTCTTTAACAGTCGTACTGTAGGACAGTTTGAATGGAATTAGGCTTACACATTAATATATGTGACAAATATAAATTAAGAGAAGAAGTAACAATATTTAAAGAACATAGCACTCATTCAGACTTAGGCAAAATTTTCTGCAGAAATAGAGTTATATTCTTTCATATTTGGAATGTCAGAAAGCATGCACATTCATTGGCAGAAATAAATTTCTTGGAACCATATTCAAGAATTTACCATATGGATCTCTATAAATTAAATGCAGTCACTCGATGTCCAAATAGTTAATGTTATATATAAATGGGCAGAGTAATTTCATGTAAATACTAAGCTCAATAAGTTAAAACTGTTTTTCTGACAGGGTAGAACATATTGTTTTTACCCAGACATGGAAATATCTAAAGACAAATTTTTTTTTTTTTTTACAAAATAACATTTCCTTTTTAAATGTTTCATTCCAGCATAATTTCAGAGAAAACAGAAGCTGATCATAATAATCCCTTTCATTCCAGGAAGAGTCATATTTGGTGAATTGTGTTGTAGAGCAGTAAGTGGAGCTTTATTGCTCCTCAGAGCTAGTTCCCTCTCCCCCTGCCCCACTCCCTTCTCACCCCGTTGCTTAGCACACACTCAAGATATTGTGCCTCTGCTCAGTTCATCCAGAAGTTTATGAGAGTAATAATATCAGTATTTTTAGTTTTCTTTCAGATTTTTAGTTTATAAAAATACACTGCTTTCCAGAGTAATTTGACTTTAAAGCTTCTAGCAGTCAGCTGGTAGAGGACATAATCTATTACACATTTTGCATTGTTCATAAGATAAAACACAAGCTCTTAGGAGATGTTTTAAGTCAAATGCAATTAAGTGGAAAGAAGTGTCTGTGTTTTCTACTTGCTTTTCAGTACTTGGCTCTTTTAAGTGCAGTGGATAAAATGGTATTAAGTAGCCTTTATTGTCTAGGGGAGAAGTTGAGTACCATATTGTAAACTAAATGTGCCGAAGTTTTGAAGTATAATGTATATATTTGAAACATCTATGCATGCTTGTGTATAGTAAGGTTTGTAGAATTTGTCGCTCTATAAATACTGTATGTATAGTAAGGTTTGTAGCTTTTCCTGAATAATGATTCTACAAGTTTCATGAAGATTAAAAATAAATTTAGGTCTTTAAATCATCCTTGACTTACTGAAATTGAATGAGTTTCTGAGAATCAATTCACAAATGTTTCCAAACTGTCCTCTAAGAATGCTGTAAATCATTTGTGCTGTTGCTCTAATTGAACAACGTGGATCTGAACCCTCATTAACTTGTCTGTAAGGAAGAGAAAATTGAGGAGAGCAAGAAGAGGCTGAGGAGAAGACCTTTAGCCGGTACTGTCCGGAGCTGCCATTGTCAAAGGACATCCTTTGAGCTAATTTCAGTCCCATAAAAAAAAAAAAAAATCTATTTAGTGATTAGTAACTAGTGGATAAGAGCAGAAAGCCCAAATGAATAAAGGCCATAAATACTAAAGTCCTTGGGATAACAGCCTGTAAAACTGTCAGAAAGCATTGCTTAAGTGACAAAAGATAGCCCAAAGTAACAAGAAGTGTTAGCTCACTAGGCAATACTCCATATTCATGGACAGAAGACATAATTTAGTTTTCTTCAAAAAAAGAGGTTCTTCCTTGAATCCAATACCTGCCTTACTTTATTTGTTTTGGATAGTGTCTATTTGCTGTTAATTTATGGCTGATTGCATTTGCTCATAGAAATCATGATGCCTTGTTTAAAGATAGCTGTGTTTCCAAAAGTATAGCTATGTTACTGAAACTTCTGTTTGGATCCATCAAAATCTACTTACTTACTAAGAATGTTTAGCCTAACTAGAGTGAGCGGGTAAGTACAGATGGTTCAGCATTAGATGCTGACAAGTGTCTTTCTCTTGTTTTTAAAGTTCACAGTTCTTAAATATTTCTCCCCAAGGGAAGAATAAATTAAATAAAAACAGAAGAGTGTACATCTATATTATAAACTATTTTGTTATTACTGCACAAAATATTGAGATGACACATGGTTAGTCTTACTGCCCAGCACTTTAGATTTTTTTTTCATTGTTAGAGAAAATTCAAGATGATGGGCTCAGAGGTCTTTATTCTAAACTCCTATTGTTCTAACTATGATGATGATTTCATGGCATTTGAATTACAATGTTAGCAATCAAAATGATACATTTTACTGTTTTTACAGTATAACCCTCAAATCCCAAACTTGTGTTTTAGAGATGTGTGTATCTTCAGTGGATTTCAAGTGTTGTGCTTGTTCAGGTTAGAAAATTTTATCAACTTATGGGTATTTGCTTTTCAACATTCCGGCTGTGAGAACTGGAGGTGTCATTCACTTGAAGGGAGCAGATGTTAAAGGTTCTTGCCCCTGCCTCCCTAATCCCAAACACCCTTGAAGAAGAGAAACGTTCTATGACCCAAATAGGCATCTTTCTGATGGTGAGAAAGGCGGTAAAAGGCAGTAAATCTGCCTTCTCATTATGAAGTGCAACAATAGATTGATTTATGAAGAAAAGCAACTGTTAGGCCTATATAAGATGTGTGCATGGAAATGTAGGTTCCTTTACAGCCTTATAAGCAGCAACATTCCTCCTATTCTTGACAAGAATTTAATATTACTAATAGAGAATCTGTTGATTCTAAATACCATGTTTTTAAGGGAGTACATTGAGAACAAAAAGTTCAGCCCCTAATGTTTTCACGTGAGAACAATCTTTTAAATGTGCTATGTTTTTGCTATTTTAGTTCATTTTTTTGATAGAAGGGAATTTTAAAAAATAGCTTTATTTTTAAAAATGTTAGTACTTAACATTTTAAGAAAACTGAATACAAGTATAAAATATTTAGATATTAGGCTATTTTAAAAAAAATTCAGTTTCACTTAATATTGTGTAATTTTCAGCCAACACTATAAAATGAGAGCTTCAAATAGAGCCACAGTGAAGGTAATTTCAAATTTTGGGGAGAAGGAGGTCATGTAGACATGTAGAGTATTTTTTCATTGGACTTTTATTTTAAGAAGACATATGTGCACTTTAAAATCTTTTATAGGTTTGTGTTACCTCTTATTTGTTAAGGAAATACTGTTGAAATACTTTTGTTTAACTTAAAAATTAAACATTTAAGCTCTAAGTCAATTTTGAGCACAAAATACAAAAATCTGGACAATCCCTGCGTAAACTGTAATGATGGTGCCTTATAGGTTTAGCACATGTCACCCCAGAATTTGAAATCTGTCATATAATTAAGATTTGAGCAGGTAAATTACAGAATTAAAACTGACAATTATCTACAGAGTTGATATTAAAACTCTTCTCTTAATAGACATGTGTCCCCAAGTATATGTATATTTCCAAATTATATATATAGTAATAGCCATATTAACATGTATAGGAAAACACATACAAAAAATTGAAAATGTAAAAGGTAAAGACAAAAAATAAACATGAATAAAGGTCCTGTTTTCTCTTACCCCTATGGATTAAATTACACACATCTTTGTGAACACGTGTGCATATCCATACCCAAGGAACGTGTAGATGCTGTCATCCAGAAGAAAGGGTTCCAGTAACACAACCTGAAAAATACACTATTACTCTGATTAGGAAGATATAGGTTTGTAAAGAAACAGTTCTTGTAACTGTTAACAATCTTTGTTGTCTAGACTGACCATGAGACCATGAGAAGTGTTGCATTTTCAACCTGATGCTGATTGGTTAATTTTAAATCAGTACTTTTTTCCCCAGTGAGTTTTGGCTGTTTTTGAAAGTCCAAATACCATGGATATAAGCATTTAGTGAATAAAATGAACTCTTAATGCTGCGGCTATGGTGGGAAATCTAAGCTTCACATTTAATGGGAAAAATTCTCTAAGATAGCTGAAAGATTAAAATTAATAAAACGTCCTGACATTTGTGTAGGTCTATAAAGATTCTATTGGGTCAATCAAATACTCTATGACCATTTTTAAATAAGCCATGTTTTAAGGGTCTAAAATTCACAAGGAAATGCAGGTAAATGTCTTGTCAAGATGATCTCTTTAGATATAGCTCTGTTTTACTTGATTTCAATTATTTACCATGTTTATGATACTCTGAATTCATTCTGTTTAATTTACTTTTATATTTAAAATGTTATAATCCAAAACTGAAAGTTATAACCACATAAAATGTACTTTTAGTATTTTATTCAATTGGGCCCTGCCCTTATACGAAGAATCCACCGATACTTTTCATTATTTCAAGAGTCTCCTGCACTACACAGGTGGGTTATTTCACAAGCAACTGAATAGTAGTTCTGACAACAGTTAAGTGATCTTATTGTTAGCTGATGAGCAGTTGTGTTTTGATGTTCATTGGTTAGCTTCAATAACAGTTAATTATGGGGCAATTCTATCAGGAAACTGGTTTTGTTTTGTTTTGTTTGTTTTCCTGTTTCTCTTTGTGAGGCATTATAGCTCTAAACTCTCTTGTAACTTTTTCTTCCTCTACCTTTAAAATGTATGAAAGAGAAAAAAAAGACTAGTTAAAAGATGTCTCTAACATTACAAATAGGTGGTATAATTAATGGCCAGTTGTAAAACTCAGCTTCTGTGTGCAGTCTTTACTCAAGGAATGCTCACATGCTTAGAGGTGGCACAACTGTACATGGTCTTTTCCAGATGATTTCTCATTCCTAAAGCTCTTAACAAGTGAGCGATTTTCAGAACACACCTGGCGCATGTACCATCTTACAACAACTGGATTTTTTTTCTTGAAAGATCACATGTTCTGTCCACAATAGTCGGTAGCAGCCTTCAAAGTACAACTGGTGATGAGAGATAAAAGACTTGAGGCTCCTCTGTTTAAAAGAGAAGAAGCTGAAAGAAAATTATAGCCATCCCCAAGTGTGGAAAAGGGTCTTATGGAAAGATTTATAGACCCTTGTTCCCCAAGGCCAGTTCGTTTTCTAATGGCATTTTGTGTTCTCAGACAGGGAGGGATGGTGACAAATGTTGACAGCGTTTAATAATAATAGTGAAGATGGCAGTAATAATGAAGAAAACAAATGCAGTTGTAAAAACAGAGGCACCTCAATGTAAAGCCAATTATCTTGGCCCCCAGAATGACTTTGTCTGTAAATTGAAAATATAATAGAAATAAAGATCTTTTCTGTTTTGCTAACCATAGGGAAGGTAGTTCTTAGGATCTTCCTCTATTACCAGCACATGGTGGAAATACCAATAGCTTTTGCTAATGCAAGGGTCCAAGAGACTAAATATAATTATAATTTAACATCAGATTCGCTCAAGTTGTCATAATACTTACAAATGGAGAGGGTTTGCCCAAGAGAGATGTGGTTTCTTCTGTGTGCTCACAGACCTGGCAGTAAGGGTTCCAGCTTCCTACTCCAGTGTTCTTTCTCCAATTAAACCTTGGTTTCAAAGAAAGATTGTCAGCAGATTATTTAAAGCATTAAATCTATTTTTGAAACCCTGGATTTCATGGGAATTGTATAAAAGGCTTGGGGAAAGTGATAGTTCATCCTTGAAGGCAAATAAAATAAATGATTGTAGTGTGTTGCCTGATGTGTTTGCCAGTCTTCTTGATCAGTGCCAGTGTCAAGAGGATCAGGATAGTTCAGAGGGAAACTTACTTGCTTTTTGAAAAAAGAAAAAAAAAAACTTACTGTACTAGTGAGGTGAGTAGCCAGGATCTAATGTAGTATTGATTGGATGAATGTTAGAAGCAGTTGATACAGACATACAGCCCCAGGGGTGAAGTGTTTTTACCACTCATTTGCTTTGGATGCTGCTCACAAGCTGTCCCCTAGAGGGATATTGAGTTTCCCAGTGACATAGAAAACTTTGTTCCTTGACACTAGTTTTATGAAATGGTGTTAGTATGTTCAGAACTCTGCTTTAAACTGATAGATTTTCTTCAGTGTTAATAGGTGTAGTATAAAGAGGGCTAGATTAGAAATCACAAAACTTGGTTGTAATCCACCTAAATATTACCCATGCTTATACTCAGTCACTTCACTCATGTCTGACTCTTTGCAACCCATGGACTGACTGTAGCTCTCCAGGCTCCTCTGTCCATAGGATTCTCCAGGCAAGAACACTGGAGTGCGTTGCCATGCCCTCTTCCAGGGGATCTTCCCGACCCAGCAATCGAACCCATATTTCCTGCATTGCAGGCAGGTTCTTTACCCATTCAGCCACCTGGAAAGTCCAGAGTGACCCATTGGTCACTTCATTTTGTGCTTCAGTTTCATCACCAGTAAATGGAGATGAAAAATGTGTTCTGCTAGTTTAGTCAACTCTGGCTGCCATAATAATATATCATAGACTGTGTAGCTTCAACAACAGAAACTTTTTATATATGTTTATGTATGGAAGCTGGGAAGTCCAAGATCAAGGTGTTGGTCAGTTTGGCTTCTCTGTGAGGGTTGTTTTTCTTAGCTTGCAGCTGGTCACCTTCTCACTGTGTCTTGACATAGGAGAAGGGAGGGAGGAAGCAAGTTCTCTGGTGTCTTGTCTAAATAAGGTCACTAATCCCATCCTGAGAGCCCCACCCTCATGACCTCATCTAACCTGATTACTCCCAAAGACTGTCTCCAAATACCATCGCATGGGGGTTAGGACTTCAACATAGAATTTTTTTTTTGGAGGGGGACACATTTAGTCCATGGCACTACTTGCCTTTCTTATGGCAGAGCAAATGAAATAAAGATAGATCTACACAAAGATCCATTAAGAGGCTAGAGTTTTTGACTGATTTCTCCAATCTTATTTTCATATACCTTTCTGTGTAATAAGGTTTTGTTCTTTTAGAATGTTTATTTTGAAAAAGTTATTAATGTAAAACCAAATGAAGATTAAAACCCTGTTGTTTTTAGCCTTTTGACAATTCATTGTTGCATTAACCTTATTAAATTTAAGTGTTATTTTGTAACTTTTAATACTTGTTTCCTAGCTTAACTTTTACCTTACCCTTTACTCACATAGTTCTCACAATATATTACCTATTAATGGGAATTGATAAGAGTGTGTTCATAGGATGAAGAACATTGTCAAGAATGGATGTTGAATGTCATTTTTCTTTAAAATCCAATGTTTATTTGAAAGTTGAGTTTGATTGATCTTTAGTTTCTTATAGTAGAGAAACTAAATGAAGTAGTTTTTTTCCTCAGTTTTGTTGAGATATAATTGTTATAAAACATTGTATCAGTTTAAGGTTCATAACATAGTAATTTGATATATGTATATATTGTGAAATGATTGCTATGATAAATTTAGTTAATATCCATCATGAATGATGTAGTCTTTTAAAGTGTATTACATATGTGTTTTCTTCTTTGATTAGTACTCATCCTTGACACAGTCTGATTATTTGTGCAAAGAAAAGATAATCTTTATTGCAGGGTATGTGTTTTTTCCTAAACAAAATAGAAAATTTGTGGAGATAAAGTAGCAATATGTCTAAAACATGTCTAAAATAATTTAGTTATACCATATTCTCTTCCTTTCTCCTGAAGAAAGGTGTATATAATTCTCCCACCTTTTATTTTTATTGTTTTAAAGATCAAGTTGAAATTTTGTTCAAAAATATAGTTGCCCATTAGAAAAGGTGAAAATTCTGTGTTCTGATTACCTAAGGAGGAAATCTGCTCCAAGTATAAGGAACAATGGCAGATTTTACAAGTCCTGTCATGCGACCTACTTTGACAGGTGTTGTTTGAAGCAACAACACTTCTAGGACTTAACTTCTAGGAGTTGTAAACATGCAGTTTTTCTTACTTGTCTTGGACAAGAATAATCCTCCATAGAAAATCCATTACAAAATGGTTTTGCATAGCCATTTAATGTTGAAGATTGCATTGCAAATCTTGGTAGGCCCATTGTTTTGGTAGTAAAAATATATCTTGTTTTAGGCAATAGAGGAGTTTGTGATCTGTTGTAAAAAAATAGTAGCAACTAAGTATTGATTAGCTGCCATTATAACAGCCATGGGCTTGGAGTTTTTACTTTATTATATCAACTTAACATTATCACTTCTACATGAGGTTCAGTGTCCTCACTCTCTGAGGAAACTAATGCTTAAGTAATCTTCCTAAAAACATATACTAGTGAGCAATAGAATTTGAGATTCTTAAGCCTATACTTTTGTCACTGTGGAACAGACTATTTCAAGAAACTTCATGTCTAGTGTGCATTGCTTAGTACATCAGCTAAACATGTGCTTAGGGCATAAACAAGAAGAACCACATAAAAATTTTTTTTTAGTGAAAATTTTGATGTTCAAAAATAAGTCTTAAGGGGGACATCAGAACCTCATTGGAATTCCTTGCAGTTAGTTTTTGGCACACCTAGGGAGGGAAAAGGAAGATACATAATCTCTCCAATCCTTGGGACCTAGTTAGGATCTTAATCTAGCTCTGTTTATGGTGAAAATTTTTTGTAACACACACATCCTTACCTAGTTTTATATAGTCAGTTTTGACTTGTGTTTTTGGTGGGTAAATCTGATTTTAAAACAAACACGCTTAAGGTGACCTCCAGCTTGGTTTTGTTGGACTTGATAAAATCTAAGGCTGGATCAGCCTCATCTAGTACCAGAATGGCTTTTGAGTAGTTAACATCTAGTTGAATTTTGTCCTGGTCAGCTTTGGTTAGTGTATCCACCAAAAACACAATTTTATATGCTTCATGAACGTTTTTATTCACTGGTAGCCATGTCCTGTCAGGGAGCTTTTTTGCCAAATACTTCAAGATTATACCGGGTTGTTACCTCTGGATAGATCAATAAGTTTATTTTTTTCTCATGATGAAAACTCTTATGGTTTCTTAAAGTTAAGATTCTTTTAACAACATATTTTTGCATGTATAAAAATAGAGGGCTTCCCGATTTGGCCCTGCCAAATATATTGGATCAGAGCCTCCTTGTGTGTAGAATCCACCTAGCTGATTCTGATGAATATTCACAGCTATGAATCTCTGAGTATTTGGCCAGTGGTTCTCAAAAGTCTGGTTGGCCTTCAGAACAGCAACTTGTAAGAAATTCAGGTTCTTACCACTATCCCTGACTTAGACACCCTGGAGTGGGGCCTGTGAAGTGAAGTTGCTCAGTCGTGTCCGACTCCTTGCGACCCTGTGGACTGTAGCCTACCAGGCTTCTCCGTCCATGGGATTCTCCAGGCAAGAATACTGAAGTGGGTTACCATTTCCTTCTCCAGGGGATCTTCCCGACCCAGGGATCACACCCAGGTCTCCTGCATTGGAGGCAGACACTTTAACCTCTGAGCTACCAGGGAAGGGAAGGGTGGGGCCTAGGAGTCTGCATTTTACCAGATCTCCCAGTTGGTTCTCTACTGCTCATGGAAGTATGACAATCACTCCTTTTGATGATTCAAAGGTCTCCTTAGCTCTCACATTCTACAAGTCCTTGTCCTGATTGCAAAAATCTTTCTGGACATGGGAATTTTCTGCCCACCATTCAGCATTTTTATCCTTCTCCATCCACCTCCGTTGCTTTCAATCATGAAAAGTTTCCATATTAAAGTTTCCATTTTAATATTCTCACTGAATGACTGTGTCTTCTACTGTAAACCCCTTCAAATGCTTGGTGAAAGAGCCAGGGTGTTAATGATAAACATTGACTAGAAAGCCTTTTGCTCTGGTTGTATTATGTTCTTTACCGTTTGCCAGTTTTCTGATGGTTAGCACCTGTGGCATTATTAACCTTGTTTATGGTTAGAAACTAAAAGAAGGCTGCCTCCAGGTTTGGTTCCGGCATTGGCATGATGCTTGAGACAGATGGGTCACATTTAGCATGGGGAGTTGGAGAGACGGCCACTGTCCTCTTGATCCTAATTATGTCACTCACAGCAAATAGCTCTGGCAGAACATCTCCTCGAAGTCCAGCATAGCATGTACTGGCCAGACACGATGGGGATTGCAGCTCTCTCTAAGGAAACCTCTTTTTGGCTCCAAAATGGTTTCTAGAACTTCAAAATATTACCATTTGCAGACACTTTTCATGGCTGAAGAGAGCAACTTGGAGAGGAAAGGGAGTGCTCCGTGGACCCTGGGAGAAATGTTAGCGGCTGGGCATTGTGCTGCACCCCCTTTCGGTTGTGTGACTCACCGCAGGGTCTGGGAAGTGGAAGATGCTGGCCAGAGTGAAGGGTACCTCCCACAGGCCTCTGCACTTGTCCACCGGCTCTTCTTTGTGGGCCATGAATAGCAATGTGGACCTCATGCTGCAAATTTCAAGGAAATCTTGCAGGGGTGGTGGGTTGGTGGGCCACCTGCTGCTAATTAGAGGTCCCGTCTGGCTCTTTTCCTGGAGGGTGAGTGGTAGATTGCTGACACCTGTTTTCCCATCCAGCCTTGGGATATGAAGTATGCATTAGGAATGCCTGAAAGTGCTTCCTTGTGTCTGAGTCTGTGTAGCTTGGTGCTGCTTGGAGGGGAGGGAGTAGTGGATTCAGTGAAGGGAGGGCAGCTGAGAAGATTAAGGGGGAGAAACTGCAGTGTGAATGGAACTGAGATTCTTGTCCTCGTGGAGTGGCTTCTGGTTGTGCTCCAGGTTGTCCTCCATGTGGCCGTGATAAACCTAGGCACCCACTGAGCAACAGAGATATGTCCTGACCTTTAGAAGACCTCAGAAGTTTTTCAAGTGACATGAGCATGTAGTTTAAACTATGAGCATATTAGAAATGGGAGAAAAATAATGCCCTCTTCCAACCAAATTGATCAACATTAAGTTATTTAAAACTAATGACAACCCTATGGTCTATATCCCACCAGGCTCCTCTGTCCATGGGATTCTCCAGGCAAGAACACTGGAGTGCGTTACCATTCCCTCCTCCAGGGGATCTTCTCGACCTAGGGATCAAACCTGGGTTTCCTGCATTGCAGGCAGATTCGTTCCCATCTGAGCCATCAAGGAAACCCAAACTGGGCCTTAAATGTTTACAATTCAAGTGTCTGGATGGCATGATCACTTTCTCTGCACAGTTCTGTCCATCTGTTTTCTCCTCCCATTGTTACCTACCAGAAAGTCTCATAAAAACAGCATTGAAACATGTGTATTATCATATGTGAAATAGATCGCCAGTCCAGCTTCGATGTGTGAGACAGGGTGCTGAGGGCCAGTGCCCTGGGATGACCCTGAGAGATGGGATGGGGAGGGAGGTGGGAATGGGGTTCACGATGGGGAACACATGTACAGCCATGGCTGATTCATGTCCATGTATGGCAAAAACCAGTACAATATTGTAAAGTAATTAGCCTCCAATTTAAATGAAAAAAAAAAAAAAGAAAACAGATGGTGGACCAGAGGGCCTAATGTCACAGAGAAAGAGCGCCTGTTGTATGCAGTGCATGTTGCTGAGTATGAGGGCATAACAAGAAGCACAAGGCAGAGGCTCCTATCCCAGCTTTTTCAAGTGCTGGCAGGTTACTGGAAAGGAAAAACATCCACATCAGAGGTAGCATGATTCCATAGCAGATCTAAGCAAACAGATGATCCACATTTTTGGTGGGTTTGGGGAAGGAAGAGAACTCTGAGTTGGTAGGTCAAAGAGGATGTAGAACTTGTTCTGGGCACTAAGGAATGAAGAGAATGTGTTGAGAGTGGGGTGTGTACATGATGCTCTTTCCCTGTATCACTCTACTGTGGAATTAAAGGGTGTTTTTTTGTTTTAAGTTGTGGGAACATTTTCCCCTGACTCATTTGTGGGACTTGGCCAGGTCTCCTTGCAATCATTGGCCTCCATTTGTGAACTGTGGATGAACGGGGTTAGGGTTGGGTCATGGCCTTGGACCAGAGTAAAATTAACTGGCTCATAATGTGATTGAACTAATGACCTTGGCCTCATTACCACTATGTTTTAACCAGTTGAGTCAATCAAACGTTGCAGAAAGGGTAATCAAGGTATCTTTCAGAAAGCAATGCAGATGACAGTAAACACAGGAGTGGAATCAAAGCCAGGTTTCTTGCCTTATGAGCTGTGTCCCTCTTTATCCTTGAGGTTTTACACTTGTTTCTGTATCTAATGAAAATATTGTGGACAAAACGAAAAGGACACTGACTTTCCTGTGTTAGCATTTTTGACATGAGGCAATTTGTAGTCATTTTCTTGCACAGTGTCAGACTGTTTTTGTAGGGCAAAATCTGTTTGAGCAACAATGGTGTTTCTAATTTTAGGTGTAGCGTCCTATGCATTTACTGATGGTGCCTTTCTCTTCTTATTTCAAGTCTGAACAACCCAGTCCTGCCAGCTCCAGCTCCAGCTCCAGCTTCCCACACCATCCCAGACCAGGCAACAAGGTATCCACATCTCCCAGGCCAGCTCGGAAACATCTTTCTCATAAAACATCTTAATGACTTGATTTATGGCCTATTTTCTACTGTTTTATTATTTGAATGATAACGTGGCTTTTATGCAGTTGTATTTATTTCCCCTAGGAATGCACTTGAGTATTGTTCTGATGTATGAGGCCAGCCTCTAGAAATTCCCCCTTTTCCAGTCCCTGCCATCAGAGTCCCATTTTACAAAAGGATTATAGACACAGCCCATTCCAGGGAGTTCCCAAAGGAAATACAATAGCGAAAGCTAGACTTGAGAGGCTTTGACAGAGAGAAATAGGTTTTTAGTCCCCCTCCTGGACATCTTTCATTTTATTATTTTTCTACAGATTAATAGACTTTTTGTGGTGAGTGTTAATTTGCTGTCTTTAGAATATATTTTCTTTTACCCAAACTCAAAATAAATGTAGTAAAAAAATTTAAACTGAAACATTAACTAAATATATGTTCCATTTTTCATGTGTGGAAACTCTACAAACACAGGCCCGTTTATTAATATTTTTTTTTTAAATAGGGAAACTGAGATTATATCAAGAGATAATCTGTTTCTGGGCATCACATTGCACATTACCTTTTTGATTGACCGCATTGAATTCCTGATGGCCTTGCATGGTTTGAAAAGGATTAAATTGTTGTGTGCATTTAGGCTAAGGCTAAGCTTCCAAGAAAAATAAAAGACACTGTTCATTTTGGCTGTTTAGAGTTCTTGTTCCACTGACTTCCCAAGATAAAAGCCCATGACAAAAGCAGAGAAATTTGGAGTTTGCAGAATGTGAGATTACACAGAGTCAACACTTATTTTAGAAGTAAGGCAATGATAGCTCAGATAGTCCTATCACAGATTAGCCTTTAGGAATTGGCTAATCTAGGATGAAAGTGCCTCTCTCACTCTCTCCATTGTCCTTACAATCTCTTCTGTTAAGATTAGAAATATCTATTTTGACTTCATTACATTTTTAGTAGTATGATGAAAATAAGCCACATTAATGCATTTTTCTGTGAATTTAATTTTTTTACATTCTAGAATAAAATTAGTTCTGCCTTGACATTTCTCTCCCATCTAATACTGGATACTGTTTTGAATGTTTCAGGCACTGATTTATTACATGGTCTTATTTAGGTAAATTCATGCCAATATTTTGCCAGGAAATTCTTAAAAGTAAAATAAAATTGGCTACACAAAATTGTTGCAACAAGACCTTGTGTCCAAGATCAATATAAAGATCAGAAATAGGACATTGCACCATGGAATTGAAATACTTTATAATCTGAACTTGACTGAAATGCTTGCTTGACCTGAAATTGACCTTGAAATAAAAGGAACAGCTAAACCTTAATAGATCAAAAACTACCACACAAAGGCCGCCTTGCTAAGAACAAGTTACAACCACGGTGATTTATTAGTCTCAACTTTTCAATACATGGATTAACCTAACAAAACATTCAATTTACTAACAGATCTTTCTGTTTCTTTTTAGGTGTGATTTTTTCTTAGGGAAGAAAATGCATAGGAAAAAAATTCCTAGGAAATAGAGATTTTCTAAAGAACATTTTGGGGCATGTATTATGAAAGCAGTAGTGTTTTGGCAGAGGTTGCATTCCAGAAACTACCAGATTTATCATGTAAATTGTATAACTGTATCTGATGATGGTAATTTTTAAGCAATGTTCTCTGCTGGTGAGCTATCCCCCTGTGTCAGCTATGGCTAAGTGTATTTGATTGCCTGTGGTTCATTCTCATTGCTCAGGTCCTTTAAGGTCTATAATGAAAGATCTGCATTCTGATGACAACGAGGAGGAATCAGATGAAGCAGAGGATAATGACAATGACTCCGAAATGGAGAGACCTGTAAATAGAGGGGGCAGCCGAAGTCGCAGGTGAGTGTCTTGGTAGAGATGAAGTTCCCTGGGATGGAATCATATCTTTTCACTGGATCTAAGAGTATAACCACAGCAAAAATGTGAAACACCAAAAACGATGTCACATTCATTTTTGTAAAAGTATTTTGAATTTGTTTTATTTATTTTTATTAAAGTATGCTGCTGCTAAGTTGCTTCAGTCGTGTCCGACTCTGTGCGACCCCATAGATGGCAGCCCATTGGGCTCCGCCATCCCTGGGATTCTCTAGGCAAGAACACTGGAGTGGGTTGCCATTTCCTTCTCCAGTGCATGAAAGTGAGAAGTCAGAGTGAAGTCGCCCAGTCGTGTCTGGACTCTTAGCGACCCCATGGACTGCAGCCCATCAGGCTCCCTCCATCCATGGGATTTTCCAGGCAAGAGTACTGGAGTGGGGTGCCATTGCCTTCTCCATATTAAAGTATAGTTGACTTACTGTATTATGTTAGTTTCAGGTGTACAGCATAGTAATTCGATAGTATAGTGTGTATGTATTTTTTAACTGAAGGGTGCTTGCTTTGTACTGTTCTGTTAGTTTCTGCTATACAACAACACAAATTAACCGTAACACTCTCTCTCTCTCTCTCTCTCATACATATATATATATATATATATATGTATATATATATATATGTATATGTATATGTATATGTCCCTTTTGAACCTTGATCCCACCCACCCCTCATTCCACCCCTCTTGGTCATCAAAGAGTGCCAGACTGGGCTTCCTGTGTTATGTAGCAGCTTCCCACTAACTATTTAACACCCTCTGCCGGGTCCACAAGTCGGTTTACTACGTCTGCATCTTTATTCCTGCCCTGCATATAGGTTCATCAGTACCATCTTTCTAGATCCCATTTATAGATGTCAATACACATATTTGTATATAATATATACTATTTTTGTAGATTATACGCCATATAGAGTTTAAGTTGGGACACCTTGGCATGCTTACACTCACTGTTCCCCAGGGAACTATTTTATCCCTTGTTCTCAGAAAGGAGAGGTTTTTCCTCCATAAATTTTACAGAGAAAATGTCCTATTGGAAGCTTTTGCCCTTCAAAGTAAATGCCATGGTGGCTGGACTGGCTGCTGAAATGAACTCTGCTTTCACTTGAAGAATTTGTGTAGCTTCGTTGCCGTCGGTATTCATAACTCAGAATTTGAGGAAATGTGTTCGCTGTTTGTAGTTAGAAATGCATGATTGATTTCAATGAATTATGTGTGACCTAATTAAAACTAGGATCACCTGTGTGTTTTCCAGAAACTAAATTCCTTTTAAGTGTGCTGACTGTTACTTAAGTAGCTTTAATGTGGCGAGGCATACTTCTGCATTGGAAAGATGCTAATTCATGTCACTTATAATTAATAGTCAACTTGAAATTGCCTTGAGGATTTTATTTATCATGAGAAAAACAAATAGCTGTGCTTACTTTAATGGGTTTTGAGTAGGAAAAAATATGAATCTATTTGAACTTAAAATCCAATTACATTGATAATATATTGCATTAAGTCTTTTCCCATTATCCATTACTGGGTAGCAGGCCCTAAAATTCCCCAAAATGATGTGATCGTAATCCAAACTGGACAGACCATATGTTTGCTGATTGGTAATTCCTTCGTGTCCTTGGAGAAGAGTCTCCTTAGAATATATACTCTGTCCTCTCTCTCAGTGGTTTTTCCTTATGGCTTTACTCAATTCCTTTTTCTCTACTCATCTCCCAAAATCACCCATCTGTATTCCTTTTAAATAAGAGAGACATAAGGAACCTTATGGTCTTGGCCTTATAATGTTTCCCTTTACAAATCTTTAATCTGACAAGAAGGAAATTGATGGGGGAAAAAAAAAAACACCTAAAAATGAACTGACACTTGTAGGTGAGGAGCATCTTTATAACAATCGAAATCCTGACCACTGACTGCTTTTACATTTAGCTGGTGAAAAATGCATCGCCAGTTTGGACATCTCCCAACTTACTATTAGTATGTAGAAGATCTAGATAGTCTGTGATGGGCTGTGGCCTGTCCCCTCTTTGCCTTGTCCCCTGAGTCAACATGAGTCAGATCATACATGTTTGTGAGTTGACTGATGTATGATGCATGTTGTTTGCAAGGCTCTCCCTCCCTCCTGACATATGCTGTTGGCACAGCCCATGCCTGGGTAACATTTGATCTTCATTGCACTTGTGAAGTCTCAACTGTTTAATCAGTTTAAATACTCAGCCTTCCACTTCAGTCAAGAAGCATTTTAAAGCAGCGCTTCAACTGAACACTTCATTAATGTAATTTAGTTAAGAAAAACACGTTCCGTCAGTTTGTTCCTAAAAGGATGGCCCAGTGTATCCTTTTCACTTCGTATCTCGTTTCTTGTCTATCTGAATGTATTATAGGGCTGGAATGTGATTGCCTATTCAGAACAACAGAAAAACTATCCTGATTTCTAAAGCATTTTCTGTTTCTGAGAATAATATTGTATTAGGTTACTATACAACCAAAGAGAGGGAGCAAACACTGAAGGACACTTCTAAAAGAGTGCATACATTCAGCAGAGTAAACAAAGAAATATCTCCTATTCTCACTGAAAGAAAATTCCATTTTTAATGGAAAGGGGAAAAAAATGAGGAGGTGATATTTTTATTGTTTTTCCTTGTTGAAAGACACTATATTTTTCTAAAGCAGTTTTCCCAAACACACTGTCTTTTCCTGTTCTGTGGTGTATTTCCAGGGAATTGCATCAGAACTAGGGTCAACTTTGCATCATGACACAGGGGAAATGATTGGTGATGGGTCTGTCATGTTGAGCTTCACACCTCCCACCCTCAGATGTCACCCTGAACTGTCAGTCCTCTAGGGCTTAGTCGACATTCTTCTTAGCAGTTACCTCCATTCCTGCACCCTGTATTTTAGCCGTACTTGTAAAATGTTCACCTGTAACAAATAGGCAGAGGGAAAGGAAGGGGGAAAAGGGCAGCAACCTGTGAACTGTCTGATTTTGCTGAACTTCCAGCTTGGGTGACATGCTTATTACAGTAGGTGGATGGATCTGGAGCAGGGAGATAAATGAATAAATGAAAGCAGCAAAATATACTACCTGAGTACCGGAGCTGAGTCACGTTGCTTGGATTTGAATCCTAGAACCAGCACTCTTACTTCTGTGACCCTATGTGAGTGATCCAGTTTGTCTCAGTTTCCTTATCTATGAAATGGAGATTATTAAATGAGAAGGAGCAAGTCAAACGTTTAACCCCTTTCTAGATACAAAGTAAACACCGGCACGTAGTAGCGATTGTATGAGCTAAAACAAGTTCCCAATGATTAATGTTTGGATGCCTTGCTCTCTACGCCTAATTCTTTGGATATTTCAAGAATTGTCTGTAACGCCGCGACTGACTTCTCTGTTTCTTTTCAGAGTTAGCTTAAGTGATGGCAGTGATAGTGAAAGCAGTTCTGCTTCCTCACCCCTACATCATGAACCCCCACCACCCTTATTAAAAACCAACAACAACCAGGTAAGCTTCTAGGGCTGCACTTCTCATGATTCTGCAGAACTCAAAGTATGCCAGGCATTTTACCCCTTAAATTTTAAACAAAGTCCCTCTTGACAGCAAATAACTGGGAATCTACAACCTTAGGACTAAACACATAGGTTAAAAGTACTTAAGTTGTCGCAAATGTATGACCTCGGATGAGTTAGTTAAATGTTAATAGATGCAGGACAGGATGGTAACAAAAGTGTTGCCCATTTACTCCTGATTTCTGTATATTTCCCCCTGTCAATTGGGAAGAATATGACCTTTGGAGCTAGAATAAAGCCTGGTTCTCTATTTTATTGATTTATAGTAGTTTATTGGTACAAACTTTTTAAAATTTAGCCTCAGTTTTCTCATCTGTAAATGGGGATATTAATGTCTACCTTACGGGCTCCTGGAAAGGTGACAAAAAGTATGCGTAAAGAGCATGAAGCATGGTTCATACCTCTTGGCAAACAGTTGATGATATATGGTTAGTAATAGGTGCTCTGCCTCTGTGCTTACCCGGGAATAAAGGATTATCACTTGGGATTGTAAGGAATCATTTATAAAATATAGAGTAGACAATGGTCATTATCACTGTTATAAATCCAGCTAAAGGAAAGCTTATTAATTTGATAATCAGAGTAAAGAATATAGTTATTTGGATAGGTCTAGGCAGAGCTTGCAAAGCTGTGATGACGAACGTTTGTTAAATGAATGATTATTTTAAACACTTGCTAAAATAAGCTGTTTTCAAGTATTGTAAAAAAAAAAAAACCTCATTATGCATTGGGTTGGTTCTCTGTTACCATGTTATTCTTTTTCCTTATTTAGACAGATTCCACGAGACCTCACAATAATTGCTTAATTCAAGTTACCATATGAATGTTAACTTGAAAATATGGTTTGTAAAATTATTGTTTCACAGGTGTCCTACCTGTTGTTTTAAATGGCCTTGTCTTTGAAATTTGTGATCTTTCTTTAATGGGGAAAATGTGATTTTTATAGCTGAAGACTTTTTCATTTCAAATTTCATATAAAGCAAAAATCTCTTAAAATTTAAAATTCCTCATTTAATTGATCTACAACATAAAGCCTCCATTATTAAGTAGGAATAATATCAGTGTTCTTTACCTTACCAGTTACAGTTCAACTGCAGTTTCTTTGTGTCCTGCTTGTGACTGCAGGCCCAACCTCGTCCTCCATTACAGGCTGGCCTGCAAGGAGTTGTACTTTCTTCTTCCTTATCCTAACTCCCCACGGTCCATGTGTCTCCCCACCTCCAGGGCCAGCCATACCCATGACCCAGCCAGCCGTCACCTCGAATGTGGCTGCCCAGTACCCCAAAGTCAAGCATGTCAGGGGAAAGTGAGGACCACGGCATAGCCATGATTGCCAGTCAGTTGAGAAGGGCCCTAGGCTGGCTGACTAGATAACTTGGAGGATTCTTTTGTAATTATGTGCTTCAATATGAGCTGTCAATAGAATAGCATTTGGACCTTGAATATATTTTTATATTCAATTTCAACCCATGTAGGCCTGATTTCTGCTTCCAGTGGGTGGAGTATTGGGATTAGGATTCTTCCTGGGAGGTGATGGTGGCCTTGGCAGGGCCAGGAGTGCAGGGCGTTGTAGGATGTGCTTTTGTGCCCCGGAATAGTCTCCTTCAGCACTGTTCCCAGGTGGAGTGAAGACTGTGCTTGCTAAAGAAATGCAGCTTCAATAAGCCACTGTCTTGCCTTGCAGACAGAACTGCCCTAGTCTCTTCCTGGACCTGCTGCAGTCTTGACCTGGCCTTGGTTTCAGGGAAAGGTTTAGACTCTTTGTCAGACTTTTTTTTTTTTATTGACTGTCTGGCAGAATGAAAATAAGCAAAACAAAGTTGAAATGGTACCATCTATCTAGAAAGGGTAAAAATGACTTTAGCCGATTAAATAGCATACCACTGGTTTCTTGGCATATGTTTATTTGACAAATGTAGCTTCACACATGTGAGTCATCAATCTGTCAGGAATACTCAGTTATATGTCACTTTCTCCATACACCTGTAAGCATAATGAGGAGGTCCATATGCTTCCACTTTTAACTAGTTTAGGGTAGGAAATATACGTACCCCAAGGATGCTTTCCTCTTTGGACCTGTGTCTTAGAACTGGAGTGTGTTTAGTCGTATGTGTGTATGTGTGTGTGATAGTGACGATGATGAGATGATCTGAAATTTCACATGAAATAAGCAAAAACATACCAGGAAGGCCAAACTGTGAAATGGGCAGACTCTTTGAATCTTCTTTCATATCCTTTCACTATTCTCTCTCTGTCTCTATAGGTTGATAATAGTCTCAAAGTTTCTATAAATTACCAGGCAAAGCTATGGTTTCCTTACCTTTTCTCAGTTTTCTAAGGACTGGGGAAGAGAGAAAGTGCTCATTGAGTCAGACATTTCTAATTCTTGGAAAAAAGTGAACAGAGAGAGAGCCATATGTCAACAAATCAAGTAATTAACCTGAGTATTGTTAGGAGCTACTACTGATTGTTAACATCAAAGACCCAGCGGTAGAGAATCCATCTGCTGAGTAATTGAGTTGTCAGTCCTCACAAAAGAATACAGAAAAATAATAATCTTGAAAATCTGATTCTCAAGCCAGATCCTCAGATTAAGGATAGGAGTGCAACTCATCATAGTTCTATTTTCAGAGACTGTCACGTGCATACTCGGTGCCTCTCAACAGTCTGGGTGGCTGTTTCTTCTCCCTACAGCTTAATAGAGAGGAATAATGCTGTGCCATTTTAACCAAAGGTGTTTTTTTTTTTTTTTTAAAAAAACTTCAAACTTCTTTATGTGAATTTCAAACAAAATCAAAATTCTAGATCCTTTTGGCTGAAACTGTTGAAGGGGAGGGAGGAGTGGGAGGGGCCTCAAAGGAAGGAAGCGATCCATCGGACCCAAGTTAATATTCAGAATATCATAAATCACCTATCAGCCTGCGAGGCGTGTTGAATGAAATCAAAGAGTCCATCCAGTTAAACTGGTTTGAAATCGGCCTGTGGAAGACAAGGTGCCATATTTTTCTATTCTGGAGTCGTTTCCTTAAAGATAAGAAATGATCATAAATAAAACAATTGTCTTCAGCATGGATCAGCTCTCAGAATGAGGTTTTGACAAAGCTGTTTATTTTGGAGCAGGGAGAGATCAAAGCAGGAAGATTAACTGAGCCCTCTCTGGGCAGCCACTCAGTAACTCGAGGCGGATCACTGACACCCGGGGCTTTTGTTCCTGCCTCTGCAGCTTCAGAAGAAAGAAACCAGGATTTCAGTGTCCTTGGGCCTCCTGTGCCGCAGCCCTTATGGAATGTGTAGGATGGGATTTCAGCGCCCTGCGTGTTCTATTTTCTGCTTTGAAGAGAAGGTGGTGGAACTCTCTCAACCTAGTTCACAACTCTGTGTGCCCCATAGAGAGTTCTCGGTCACTTGGTCCCCAGAGAACAATGACTTGGGGCAGGGAATGGCGGGGTACTCGGGAAGGATATGATGGGAACAAAATTCAGTTTTCTAGTGCACAAGGCAGGCAGACAGGGGCTGTATTTTTCCTCTTGCCTGCATTCACAGCAGATCGGCTCTGCTTGGCCCAGCCCTGTATCTGAGTTGGCGAGGAGTGCCATCTACTGACCTACTTACTCCTAGGTCTCGGTGCGAACAAACGTTCCCTGAGGTCCCATTTCCAGCCAAAATACAGAAGGGAGTTCTGAATGTAGTGGGGGTGTTTGGTTTCCTTTACTAAAAGCTATTGCTTTGCCTCTGCGATTAATTTCCTTGTGTTGCCAGAAGTATTATGTTTGAAATTAGCCCAGTCACGTTGGTCTTCTGGTATCTTAATCTTAAAAACGAAGGAAGAAAGGCGATTCTCAGGCAAGATGCTGTTCGGAGCTCACTTCTTATACATTTTCCTAAATTCAAATGAATATGTATTCCTTTGCAGAAGTATTTGGTCTTTTCTGTCTTCCTCAGCAAGTAAAGTGCTTATTAGCGGTAGAAAATTTCATGGCTAAATGGGAACCTGGATGCTCCCTTGCTCCTAGCTCTCATTTTATTTGTCTCATTTTTGTCAGAGTGCAAAAATCACTGAATGATAGGGCTGGTACCTGAACTTGGGTTTCTGAGCCCAATCAATGCTCTCTCTGCAAGTTAAATTACAAAATAAATGTGGACTCATTTTAAAAATCTTTTGTGCATTTTGGAAGTGGTAGACCTTTGAACAGAACCATGAGACTTGTGTGTGTGTGTGTGTGTGTGTGTGTGTGTGTGTGTGTGCGCGCGCTAAAGCAGAGTAAACTTCTTCAATATCTTCTTTTTTGGCATTTTCTTCCTCAATATTAGCTTCAGATTGTAACTCACTTGATAGTGAGAATATAATGAAAAAGACAAATTACCTTTGCCCTTATGTTTTTATATGTCTGTAAACACTCATCAATAATTTCAGTGGTTCTCATCATTTTAAGCATAATTCTCAATTTTAAAAATTCTAATTAATCAACTGTGTTTATTAAGTCATCATGTATTTCTCCTTTTTATTAATTAGAAATGTAACTCTCCACCATCTGAACAGTATGCACAACTGCTGTTCATAACCTAAGCTATAATTGGTTCAGATCAAAGGCACTGGGGATTTTATCATGGGTAAACACATTATTTCTTAGAAATAATGGTCACAGAAAATGGTCCTGGTTCTTTTATTTCTTGAGTAGGAGGATTCCAAGTTGGGAGCAGCCAGTGTGGCAGCCACCTTCACTTCCAAATCTTCCTCAATTTAGTAGACAGGAGTACTTTTTAGAATCCAAGAGGCAGCTACTAGAAAGGGTATTTGAGTGTTTGTCTTATCCTTACTGCACTGAACACGGGTAGTCATGTGAAACAACAGGATGAATAAGAAAAATTTCTTGCCAGAGGGGACTGTAATCTACTACAACTCAGCTGCTGTGCATATGTGTGAGAGTGTTGTCACTAAAGAGAAGCAGCCTTGGAAGCTTAGATCAATTTCCTTATCCTCACTTTTTTTTTTTTTACGTTCTATTGCCCTGACTCAGCATTTCAGATATAAGTAGTTTATTTTCCCAGAGAAAGTCAGATTAGAGGAGAAGAAATAAAATGTGAGGAGGAAAAATGCCCTTTGGAAAGTGATGTTATTATGCATTTCATTCATAGTGCCTTTGTTTATGTGGCAGGTTAGCCAAGCAGTGCTAGCAATCAAATTTAACTGTGTTCTCTTTGATCCCTAGATTCTTGAAGTGAAAAGTCCAATAAAGCAAAGCAAATCAGATAAGCAAATAAAGAACGGCGAATGTGACAAGGTAGGTTTCTAGTCTGTTACTGTGAGTAAGGTAGCACTGACATTCTTCTGTTTCTTTGTGTTTCCCTGGATCATTCTTGCTGGTTCTCATTTCATTTTCTTCATCAGAAGGGCCTGAAATCCCCAAATGACTGGCGCTTCTTCCCAGTGCTTTGTAGTTTATTTTCCAAGTCTTGTTCACATCTCCAGTAAACAAGATAAACTTGGCCTTTTGCTATCCATGATTGCCAAGGGATTTCGGGCACATGGAATTAGGAGGTGAGAGAGCTGTGGTGGAGGTGGAGGGTTCAGGAACCTCAGACTTAAGTGAGCAGATCATCTGATCCCAGTGCAGTGTGTTTTCCCCTCGTGTGCAGTCACGCATCCAAAATCTGACTTCAAGGGTTGTTGGGGGTTTGTGTCCTGTGTAAGCAGGGTCCTCACATGCTTTGCAGGATCGGGGTAGGCCTGGATAATGCTTCACAAACCTTTATTTGCTTTCATTGCAAATGGCACAAAGAATACCCAAGCGTTTATGCTAACAAAGACACGAGTCTGAGCACATGAAGGTGTACCTCTGCCTTTTCAGGGGAACTCTTGACAAGCCAGATGCTAATTTGGATAGTGACCTCTACTTTTTGTAATACATTCTCTGTCCTGTTATTTGCTGTTCACTGGCCATGTTAGATATCACCAGGAGAGGTTTTTTTTCCCCCCTCCAATTTGCCCTAATTACATAATTAATAATGTGCCTTGATACTTCCATGTTCAAACTTAGAAACATTATAACTAAGACAAAAAAAGCCTAAGATGGAAGAACAATTGAAAAAAGAACGTGAACTGTGATAATACGCTTAAGCTCACATTTTTTCATTGAATTCCTTTTCTCTCTTTAGAGGCATTGTTGGGAGAGGGTTAATCCTGTTTACTTGGGAGCAAATAAGTTCACAAATTGCCCTTTTTTTGTAAAAAGCTGCCTTGAAAAAGTACTAGTTGGCCAAAGGAGAGCTGGTCTGCAAAGGCCTTGGGCAGTGCGTCCACACAGCTTAGGGTAGAAGGTAGAATGTGCAACGTCTAACCACCTCTGGTGCGTTCTTACTTGTTGATCCTTTTATGTTTGAAGTGCTTCCTAAATGCTTGTCACTGGGGGCATACCATTCTCTTTCAGGCATACCTCGATGAGCTGGTAGAGCTTCACAGAAGGCTGATGACGTTGAGGGAAAGACACATTCTGCAGCAGGTGAGGAAGGCTTCTGAACACCACCCTTTCCAGAAGCCTTGAGATCTGGGTTGTCCTGTGCTGGTCTGACACCTCCTGGAGGCCACACTGGCCTCATGCTCTCTGGGCCAGTGCCACCTGCAGAGTGTTTGGGGAGGAGGCTTATTTCCAAGGCTTCCTGGAAGTCTGCTTTGGGGTTCCCTTGGTGCCACAGACAGTGAAAACGGCGCACTTGGGGAAGTCACGATGCGGCAGTATACTGATCTCAAGCCGTCTGATGCTGTCATGTGGGCTGACGGAGGGGATGGGAGGAATGCAGAAACCTTTGGGGCCAGGCTTCTGGTTTCATGGGAAAACAGTGATAAGAACTGCAGTCAAGTGCTGTAAACATTTGTGATTCAATTTAGTAACCTTTGCCAATGCTATTCTAAGGAAAATAAATATTTTCCTCTTTTGTCTTATCTTGTTTAACATACATTCTATTATTATGAACTCAACTGTGGAATACTTTAGAGTGGGGACATTTCTATTAGTACAGTTTGATGTTTTGAGAAGGAGGGTGGTTTTTAGTTTTCATACGGTTACAGTATGTGTGCCCATTGCATCAAAAATTAAAGATAAAATAATTTTTCTTTAATAGTCAAAGTGAAGGTTGTGTTCTAAATTCCAGGGTAGGTTTGTAGATTATTTTGCTGCTTGAATTTTTTTTTAAGACTGCTTTCAGATGACTTGATGTTAGTACTTAATCTACCCCAGCTGTGTGTATATGTGTGTGTGTTTTTAATATTTAATGGCTGATGGTCACATTTATATTCTGTGTACACTTTTGGTTAAATCTATAAATACATACTATCAAACTTTGCAAGTTCCCTGATTGGTCTGATAAGCTTTTTAAACCTTCTAGAGTTTCAGACTTGAACAGAAGACTACAGACCTATAATTCTTAACTGAGGATAAGTTGCATTTCTTGCATGTCTATCTAAGTGTGTAATAGGTCAGGGAGCAGGATCTGAGTGGCTTGCTCTAAGACATATCCTAGTATACTGAGAGTATTTCTTCAATTTGTTTCTGTACAACTGAAAACTAGTCAGCTAGCCTGCCACTTGGCAGTTAATTTGGGGCCCATTGCCTGAATGGTTATGGTAAATCTATTTAGCTGATTTTCCCATTTTTCCCTGAGCACCAGCTCTGAACCACTGTGGCAAAGCTGTCTAACAAAGCTATTATTGAACAAATTGGACCCAAATAGTGTCTCACAGGAGAGCAAGATAGATGTTTGGGCAGCGTTGGGACCCCCTTCTCGCAGAAAGCCAGCCAGTGAATTGAGGATACTATGCCATGGGGCAGGGTCTTACCATGGGTGTCATTGGCATTCCTAATTTTACATTGCCCTTTATTTTGACCTTTGAAAGCATTGTGAGGGAAGGTGGCTTAACAGGAGAGTTTCATGGAAGTGGATTATTTTAGCATTCTAGAGGGAGAGAGTGATATCTATGAATTTTTAACCTGGCATAAAGGCACTCCAGGGCCCACAGCGTTTCAACCTAATTGCATTCCCAGGCCGGTTGAAAGCTCCCCGTCTTTGGCCTTTTGCCTTGTAATGCAGCTGAGGCTTGTGATTATGATACCATGATGCATGTCCTGTCATGGTTTACTGCTTAATTAATTCCTATTGTAAAGCATAGCACTATTGAGCACTGATGTTATTCCCCACCTTGAGCGCTGCTCATCCTGTGGACTGCATTCCACAGAGTCTGCGTCTTCTCTGCCACGCAGACCA
The DNA here is from genome assembly GCA_917880005.1 of Nanger dama. Taxonomy (NCBI): domain Eukaryota; kingdom Metazoa; phylum Chordata; class Mammalia; order Artiodactyla; family Bovidae; genus Nanger; species Nanger dama. Next base: position 932,033 of record CAKJTW010000017.1, read on the forward strand.
CAGCACCTGAGACAGGATTTCTGGTGACGCTGGGATCCCATCCCAGTTTTTTTGCTATGAAAGGCATCCTGTCAGAAAATCTGGCCTGACATTTTTATTTGGCCCACAAAAAGTGGTTTATCTCTCTTTTACTCTGGGGTCATGCAGTGCTGGCACCCGGCATCTAGGTTAATGAACAGAAAGCATTGGATCAAGAGAGGCTGTGTTCTTAAGGCCCTTTTCCATCAGGTAACAAAGTAGTACAGTGGACACAGTCAAAACCAGAGATGTCAGTACCTTGGACTGACTAATGATTTCATTCTTCTTTAAACCACATGTTTAACATTTATTTGGAAAGGGAGATTGAACACTTCTAAACTCTCTTGCAGTTCCAGCTCTGAGTCTGGGCTTGCATCCTCCTCAGGAGGAAAAAAATAACCTCTGAGGAAAACCAGGGCTTCCTTAGAGGCTGGTTCAGCAGTTTAGGTAACAGCTATTATACTCGGAATTTTCTTTAGGGAGACGGGGAATAAATGGCATGGCAGAGTGTTATAACATCATGGAGAGCCCTCCTTGAGAAGTGTTTTGCCGAAAGTGATCTTCTCTACCCTGGAGGCTCTCCTGTTGTATTTTAGAATTTCTTGAAGACGAGCCTGATGGCCCACTGCCTAACCCCAGTGGAGCACATGTTGTCACAGCCATAGAGGGGGCCTCCCTGTCTGCACAGCAGGGGCCATTCTGCAGGAAGACCTCGCTCACCCCAGCCCTGACTCCCCTCCACACAGAAGCAAAACTTGTTCATGACTTTCTACTCAGTGAAGAGGCTGCTTGGGTGAAAAGAATCCTTTAAATATATATATATGTATGTATGTGTGTGTTCAGTTGCTCAGTTGTGTCTGACTTTTGGGGACTTTCTGGACTGTAGACTGCCAGGCTCCTCTGTCCATGGCATTTTCCAGGCAAGAATACTGGAGGGGGTTACCATTCTCTTCTCCGGGGGATCTTCCCAACCCAGGGCTCAAACTCATGTCTCCTGCTTTGCAGGCAGATTCTTTGCCGCTGAGCCATCAGGGAAGCCTATATAATACATACATATATGCATATATGCAAATATATGTAAATCAGACTACAAATAATTTATTACCTTTTTATAATTTTTTATGACTTTTATAACCAGGGTTGAGGGAAGACGCCATAGACTTAAACAAGTGGATCTTTCCCCTTAAAAAAAAAAAAGCCTGCGTAGTACCCCCTCCAAAGCTAATGTGGCAGGAAATAATCCATCACAAATATTTTCACAACCACCATCATCTGAAAAATGGGCTCAGCAATTTACATGCTCTTCCTCTTTCACTACCTATAACATACCGTGTGCCCTTGCCTGCTTTCCCCCTCTGCAGTCACTCTGTCTTTTATTATTACTATTATTTTGGAGTTAGATTCATCATTGCAGTATGATGCAAGGTAACGACACCAAGATGGCACCATGTGCATTTGCAGATCGGGAAATCCTATGGCACGGCAGCAGGGCATCCTTCAGGGACCAGCGGGGTGGTGTCTGTAGGCTGTGTGGCTTGTGTCATTACCATAAAGCATGTTAATGCTCTGTTTCTGATGTTCTAACTATCAGGATTCCTGGAAAGAAACCCACATTTATTTTTCTTTATGAAGTCTTTACTTAATTGAGGGTGTAGATTCATGCTCTAATAATTCAAATCATTAATGCTGTTCCCATTGGCAAATAGTCCTGAACACCCCATCTGTTGGCACTGCTACTGTTCTAAGGCTGTCTTTGCCTCCACCTTGATGCATTCTTATAAGCTCCCATAAAAATGCAGGGCTCATTTAGTGAGATTGGTCAGATCCCCTTCGTTTCTTTGTGTGTTTGTGGCTGCAGGCAGGGTGGGGTGTGCTGTTGTGGAGGAGTCAGGAGAACTGTAATCAAAGCCCCGGAACCTTCAAGATAGTGCAGTGCCCATGAGGTGAGGGGGTTGAATATCCTAGTGAGTAAACGTGTTTATTTGCTTTAAAACCAAGTGGCCTTCTCTAGAAGATATTTTTTTTATTATTCTGTCTTCTATTTATTGTTTAGTAATTAGTGAGCAACTAGATTGAGTCACAGAATTTTATTTTCTTACAATGGTGAGTTACCTGTCATTTTCAAGGGAAAATGTAGGACTGTGCTTCTTTACCCCCACATTATGGTTTTAGTTTGTCATTTAAAAAGATATTTTTGGTTTTGATGTGGACCATTTTCAACATCTTTATTGGATTTACTGCAATATTTCTTCTGTTTAATGTTTTGGTTTCTTGGCCATGAGTCATGTGGGATCTTAGCTCCTCGACCAGGGATTGAACCCACACTGCTTGCAACAGAAGGCAAAATCTTAACCACTGACCCTCCAGGGAAACCCCTTGTTATTTCAACTACTTTCCTTCAGCTGCTCTTCTCCCTGTTTTCTTTCCTCCCTCCGGCAAACTTTTATTATACTTTTTTTTTTTAATTTCAAGGAGGTCTTTTCTGACTTTTAGCTTCTGGTATTTTCCCTGCTTCATTTGTTTTAGTGCTGATGAAATGGCCAACAGTCAATGAGGGGCAGAGGAAAAAGCACTGGGTGTGAAAACTCATCTGCTGTATGGTTACCTGGATAATTGAAGATAAGTTTATGTTTACATGGTAGTCATAATCATGTTGCCCTCATCTGTGTAGCAATTTTCAGCTTATAAAGAAGCTTCATGTTCTATATATTATTTGATTCTCTAAATAACATTGCATGATAGGTAGAATGGGTAACATTGTCCCCATTTTACAGATGAGGAAATTGAGGCTCAGAGGTTCTGATGTTCTGTCCAATGTCATTTGAAGAGCAGAGTCGGGATCAGTTCAATTCAGTTGCTCAGTCATGTCCGACTCTTTGCGAATGCCAGGCTTTCCTGTCCATCACCAACTCCTGGAGCTTGCTCAAACTCATGTCCCTCAAATCGGTGATGCCATCCAACTATCTCATCCTCTGTCGTCCCCTTCTCCTCCTGCCTTCAGTCTTTCTCAGCATCAGGTTCTTTTCCAGTGAGTCAGTTCTTCACATCAGATGGCCAGAGTACTGGAACTTCAGCCTCAGCATCAGTCCTTCCAATGAATATTGAGGACTAATCTCTTTAGGATTGACTGGTTGGATCTCCTTGCAGTCCAAGAGACTCTCAAGAGTCTTCTTCAGCACCACAGTTCAAAAGCATTAATTCTTTGGCACTCAGCTTTCTTCATAGTCCAATTCTCACAACCATACATGACTACTGGAAAAACCATAGCTTTGTCTCAGTGGACCTTTGTCAGCAAAGTAATGTCTCTGCTTTTTAATATGCTGTCTAGGTTGGTCATAGTTTTTCTTCCAAGAAGAAAGTGTCTTTTTATTTCATGGCTGCAGTCATCATCTGCAGTGATTTTGGAGCCCTGAAAAATAAAGTCTGTCACTGTTTCCATTGTTTCCCCATCTATTTGCCATGAAGTGATGGGACCAGATGCCATGATCTGGAGAAAGGAATGGCATACCACTTCATTATTCTTGCCTTGAGGACCCCATGAACAGTATGAAGAGAGTCAGGATTCAATATGCCAAATTCAGGATTCTGTGTTCTGAATGCTTGGGCATTTACCTGCTGGCCAGCTCGTTGAGAAGAGCCACACTGTGGGATAATTGTCATTTGCTTCTATTGCATAAATTGAAAGGCTATTTGTTTCCATCCTAAAAGAGCTCTCTGAAGGGGCTGTTTGTTGCTGTACTGAAGTTTACACATTTTCAGTTGGTCTTTAGTATTTCTAATCAATGTAGCAAAAAGATAATTTACTCTGGAAAGTACTGTTAATTCCATTAATGTTAAATATATAGTAAGTATTGGATTGCCTTGAAAGGCTTGTATTTGTGGGCATAGCTGTGTGTGCGTGTTTCTCTATGCATATAGATGTATGGGGGTGACTTATCCTGTAACTATTAACTAATAAAGCCAACGAGAGTTCATTTTAGATCTTTAGTGTTAATAAGATCTAGCTTGATAAATTCTTACATGAATGTTGTACTTTAACCATAATCAGAAACACGCCTTCAGATAATCTCTTGATGCATGTAATTGAACTCTGAGTCTAGTGGTTTAAGCAAGTAAGGCTCCCTCTCTACCCCTGCATCCTGCCTCCCTGCCATCCCATATAATAGGCCTGGAGGTAAGTGATTCATGGTTGGTGTGGTGGCTTAAAAGATGCAACTGAGGACATAGGCTCATTGCCATTCTGCTCTGCCATCTTTCGTATTGTTGATTCATGCACATGAGGGGAAGACAGCTGCTGCACTTCCAGAGTTGCATCTTCTTTCCAGACAAGAAGGGAGCAGAGGGCAAAAGCCACCTGCCCATAGTCCATACCTTTCTGAAACTTTCCTAAAGCCCAGTGGCTTTTGACAAACTATGAATAGCAGTGTCTGCCTAGTGCCGCAGGTGGGTCTGGGAGGCCAGTGTTTTAGCTGGGTGTATTGCCACTCCCAGAAAGTCAAGCTTCTGCTAAGAAAGAAGAAGGAACACATGAATAGGAGGTGGGAAGTCTGCTGTGACTGTCATGACTTTGCAAGGGGAGTAACTGGTTTTGTTATTAAACCCATAGCTATATCTGTAAAAAAAAAAAAAAAAGTTCCAGAAGTTGAATAAGGCAATAACAGCTCAGTCTGGAGTTGTGCAATTAATTGGATTGAGGTTCACTGTGCCTTTTATGTTTCTGTGGCAGTCAAATATGTCAGGAATGGGGAGCCCATTTTCTATTGAGAGCCACTGACCCATAGGGAACAGTTCGAAAATTTACTGTTTTTTGAAGAAAACTAATTGTAAGAAGAGAAGGTCAAAAGTTTCCATTCTGCTGTTTTCAACTCCAGATTAGGTAATCTAAAACTTCATTGAATAAATAATAGACTGAATAATTAAAATTACTCCTCTTAGGATGATTGAAAAGAACAGAAGCAAGTGACAGAGGATAACAGACAACTACAAATAAGCCACATGGGTTGCCAGTTGGTTTCTCTGCACAAATAGTTTTTCTTTCATCTTGGTGGTGATTTTCCTCTTTCCTTCACAAAGCTTGCTAAAATTAACCTCCCTCCATTCCAATTTACTCACAGCAAACATACCTAAAACCCACATTACCCAGGCACAGTATCTATTTCTGATAAAATTATTTGTAAAATAGGAATAGAAAGACACATAACAGGATAACCAACATCATTGTTAATGTTGAAACCTTAGAAAGTGTCCTCCTGAAAACCAGGCAAAACCAGGTGTCTTTGTCACCACTTTTTGATCATATTTCTGGAAGTTGGAGCCAATTCAAGGAATGAGGTAGAGCTATTCCACATGGGGAGACAAAGGCATCCTTTCTTTCTGTAGATAATACTTATTACCTCCAAATACTCAAGGCCATCCACTGAACATGACTGATGGAATGAATATAGATTCTTATTTATTTTTTGTGGAAGCATAACAAAATGTGCAGCTAGATCAGTTTTGACAAAGTGAATACATCTTTTGTCACCAGCACTCAAATCAAGTAATGAAACAGTCCCAGCACCCCCAGAAGTCTTCCTTCAGCCCCTCTATAGTCACTACCCATATCTTTAGGGAAGTGGAAATGGAAATGGTTTCTTCTTTTTTTTTTTTTTTTGGTGGGTTTATTGCATTTTCTAACTTTCAACAATAAGGTAATCAGAAAGAAAAATGATCATTATATTGATATGTGTTCTGCATGTACATATTTTTATAAGGAGTTTTGTTATTCCTAGGCTGGAATATCCTTTCATCTGTTAAGTACAGTCACTGTCCGTTAGGTCAGTAACTAATTTTTAAAAGGGTCTTGAAATTGTATTTCCCACTAACTACCCATTCTTACTCCCACCCCTATAGTAAAATAGTCTGTTGATGACTTAAAAGTTAGGAATCAGTTTAAAGAATATGAATGATGAGAGCAGGTAATCTTCTCTCATTGAGAAGTTCAAAGGGTTAACATTCCTTTGACCTACCAAACTGGCTAAGAGGTAGTTTGGTGCTATCAATAATATGGGACCTTCTCTCTATAAATGAGTCTCTTAACCCCTCGGGTTCCATATTTGACTCTCTCCCTCTCTTTTGCATTTTGATGCCTATTGCTTATTGCCTAAACTTTCTCTTCTTCACTCCTCTAGATTGTGAACCTTATAGAAGAAACTGGACACTTTCATATCACAAACACAACATTTGATTTTGACCTTTGCTCGCTGGACAAAACCACAGTTCGTAAACTACAGAGTTACCTGGAAACATCTGGAACATCTTGAGGATACAACAACTGGATGCATCAAAAACTATTGGTTTTTTTTTTTTTTTTTGGTTGTGATTTTTTTTTCCTTGTTTGTTTATATGAAAACACTCAGAATGATGCAACCAAAAGGGAAAAAAATAAAAGCAAACAACCTTCAGCTTTATTTTTCTTTAAAGCCAGTCATCATCTCTTGATAAAGGAGAGGTTCAGCAAACCAGCCTCAGTGGACCACTCTTCTCTCCATGGAAATCCCTGGGAAGAGTTAGCCTGGATAGCCTTGAAAACAAACAGATCAAACACAACACGAGAAAACTTAAAGAATGTGTATGGTATCACGTGTCTCTCTCTCTGGTGGTTCATTCCACAGGACGAATGCATATTCAACACACTGCCTTATTACATAACTGATCTATTTATTAATCGCATACTATAGAGTCGTTGAGGGAATGACACCACAAGACATTCTAATCTCTCGGTCCCGTGGATGCTCTTTCAATGCAGCGCCCTTGCCATCCCAAGCCCAGTGACCTTACTCCGTATACCGTGCCACTCTCCAGCAACTTTTTCCAAGTCCCTTAACTCGTTGCAGTCTGTATTTTCCACCTTTTTTTCCAGTTCCAGGACACAAATGATCAACTGGGGGACCAAATAGCCACCCTGATTTTCTCCTTTGTGGTCTTTTTTTTCCTGAAAGTTACAGTCCTTGGCTGTATCCATATAATGAATGATCTTGGACCATGGTAGTAAATGCACCAAATAGGATCATATGAAATGCTGTCTAGCCTTAGTCAATAAACCTGTAGGACTTTTAAACAAACGTGTACCTGTAAACGTCCTGCATCCTACATTGTTGAGCTGTCATCAACATCCTTGTGTCTGTTTCACTGTTATGATATTAGATAAATATGGAAGTGAATGCATTCCACAGGATCATCATTTTTTAAAAAAGGAATTCTGATTCTGTTTTCTAAAGAAATGTTGTAGAAATTCTTAATTTGGATCTATTTATTAGTAAGAGTTTCAGCTTTCTTCAGCTGCCAGTGTGTTATCCATCTTTACCGTCAAACCTGGAGTAAGAGATTTTTATTTGTTCTCATATGATCCTCTTAGACTCTTTTATATTTGAAAAATTAAAATCTTTCTTTGGGGGAAAACTCTTGATTATTCTGCCATAACAGATTATGTATTAACTTGTAGATTCAGTGGTTCGATGCCTATTTAGTCACTTGCTTATGTTTCCAGAAGGATTTCTTGTATTGGTGACAATAAAGATGGTTGACAATAAAGATGGTTGGGGAGGGGGATATTTTTGTTCTTGATGTACCCTGTTTTGAAACTAGAAATCTGTCCTGTGGCATGCAAAAGAAAGCAAATTATTTTTAAAAGAAAAAAAAAACCCAAAGTACTTTTGGTGTCATTATTCCATCTTCTCCATAAATGGAGACATGCAAAATACGAACAGCTCAGCACCAAGTTTTTGTGCTAGGAATTCAACTGAAAAGAAAAGAAAATGAAGAAATACTTCTGGATCCAAAGGTTCGTTCACTGGATCAGCCTTAAGAAAGTCTCTATGTGTGCTAATAGACCAGTATCTCCCTTGTTGATTCCCACGCCAGATGCTGTCTTTTCATACAGAGATTAACTAGGGTCTGTACAGAAAATGGTCTTTCCAGACCCATTCTTTGGGCAGGAATGTAAATGCAGATTGATAATGGAGTTATTTCTGCATTTTAAAAAGGGGATTTTTTTACATTGTTTTTTTCTATCCAAAGACACTATTTTTTTCCTTTAAAAAATTATAATACAGCCATGCTCCTTGTAAATTACTTTAAAAGCATCCTCTCTGAGGACAAATGTACTTTTTCAATAATGTTATGACTCTTATGATTGGCAGGACCATCCTTGAAGCATTTGTTTCGTAGTCCACTTCTCACTGTTTAATTACAGAGGAACTTCGAGTTATTTTGAACATCAGGTGACTGATGAATTGCCTGGTTTTAGTTGAGTTTTGTTTCTTTTTAACTTTACAGGTGAAAGGGGCGGACAATGCTTATATGGAACTGTTTGCGACATTTAAAACTCTTGAAATTTTTCTAAATGTTAATTCACACATTCTAATTAAGCCAGAAATGTATGTAGCTTAACTAAAATATCTGTGCAGTTTAACTAGAAATGTATATATGTAGTATGGGCCATTTTTATTTTTGTGTCTAAATTGTGTGACCAAAACTGTGATTTGGCAATGTAAAGATGTTTTTGTTCCCTAGGTTACTGACCAAGAAACTGGTTAACATAAGAAGTAAGCAGACAAAAAGGATAGTAAGAAGGGAAGCTATTACAGTGATAAAATTTAGGCCTAAAATTTAGGTAATAAAGCAAATGTCTTCAGAATATTGTCTAGAATGGATAAAATTCAGGAAAATTTAACCCTTCACGGAGACAGAAAAATGAGTTTTCCATGAAAGTCCAATAGAATAAGAGTCATATTAGTAATTTTTTAGAAGTTGAACTCTTGCTCTCATCTGAGTTTTAAATGCAGAAATGATAAACCCCCTTTCAATTAAATTCTAATAGTTATACTTAGAAACCCACTGAGTTCTGCCACGCTTATGTACACTCACCTTTGAAACCTGTTAAGATATTTTTGACGTGTATTTTAACAGTGGCTTCAGTTTTTTTTAAGCATGAAGGGAAAATGGCAGAGTTTAATTTCTTTTGTGTGTGTGTGTGTATATATATATAGATAGATAGATAGATAGATAGTTTCCAATAAAATTAATTGGGTGAGTGTGAATATGGTTTAAGCCAACCAGAGTATAATAAACTTTAACTTTTCCTTCAGCAATTCAAAGGAAAAAAAAATTTATGTACAGAATTTCCTCCCCCCCCCTTATCAATTAGCATTTGCCTCTGGTTTTGCAGCTGGATATTTAGAAAAAGATATGCTTAGTTTATAGCAGGCATGTTAGCAACAAAAATACGCGCAGGTATTTTGTTTCTTCACTATAATCCACATCTCTTTATGTAGGCAAATAGATATGTCTATATATGCTTGCATATTGTGTCAAAGTAGGGAAGAACATAAAAACTTAAGATCAGGAGACAAAATCTCTAGGAGAAAAAATTCCTAGGAGAGTGTCCCAAACATTTTTAAATTGCAAAGCAAATTGCTGTAGTCTGAATAATTACCCACCTGTTCTGTGGGAAGAACCAATAAAATTGGTTTTCTTCCACTAAACACGTCTTCTACCAAAAATGTTTCTGCTGGTAACTTTTACAGACTAAGCTACTCTTAAAAAAAAAAAAAAAGTTTCAGCTTGCATACCATCCCACATACTATTTAGAGCCCCACACATGTGAATAAGTTGACATACTTCTATTTGAGAGAGACTTTATTCTTAAAATGTTTTAGGTGTCCCTAGGTAACGGAGTTGGATGTTTTGTGTTGGAAATGGCCCATGTTGCTATTGGATGGTGTGTGTTCATTTTTCTCACTGTGGAGGTGATCTGCTCTGGAGTAGTTTGCTATATGCTTGTTACTTTCCACCCTTAGCACTTTTGTGTACTAATGCTGTGTACTCCATACGTACACATATCTTAAAATCTTGCTTTGGACTATTGCTCTGAAGCTATGAGTATAATGTACAGACTACTACAACTGCAATGAATGTTGAGGAGTTGATTCCCATGGTTTAGTCTAGTCTTGGACTGGAAGTCTACATCTTTTGACCTCTTTTGTTTTCTATGATGCTTTTTTATTATGTAGGCACTGCCATCCTTGAGTATCCCTTGTAAAGATGCATTGAAGAAGTCAAAGGAAGACACAGCCACCACTGTCTGTAAACTGTAAATATGTATTTTGGCACTTGTACTCCAGTATTCTGAAAGTAGATTTATGATGGAAATGCTGACAGATACTTGACGGTGGCTAGAGCTACCATGCAGTGCAAAAATAAATTAAGTAATTGTATTCTTGAAATTAACAGTGCAAGGCCAGTACATCTGTCAGTATCTTTTTTTAATGGAGTGTGTATGTGTAGTAATGTTGAAAGATACACTGTGTATGTGTGTGTAGATGCTACTATGTGAACTACAAGGCATTCGTTAAGATGTATTTCCCATCTCTAAAACCCATGTTGAAATGTAAGTACAGATGGACAGAAATAGGTGTTTTACTTAAATTCATATCAAATTTGTTGTGGCTCCATTTTCTTTTCAATGTACAGTCTTCCTGATTTGTTAAGAGTCATTTGACCAAGATTTGGTTTCCCTTTGCATACAAGAAAAATGAGCCCCCAGCCTTTCTCAACAAGTGATGCTGGTCTTAAGGAAGAATGAATGGTGAGAAGAGAAACAGCTGGGGGCACAGTTTTGCTCCATTCATCTTTGAGTCCCCAGGGTCTGGCACCATATTCTGTGTCCTAAAACCCGTACATTTTTAAGCTCTGCAAAGATTGGGCAAGAAATGGTAGGGTACATTCTTGGAATAAACCAGGTTACTTGTGCATGGTATTTTTTTCTTTTTCCCCTTTTTCTCTGGGAAGTTCTTTTTACAAACTTAACAAAGGTCTTGCATTTACTCTAGCGGCAAGAAATGCTACCTTGTTTAGACAGGATGGAGAAAGACTACATCAACAGAGAGCAGAGAATGCTTTTGGTTTGGCAAGGAACCAAAGGATTGGATGTAATGCTCTATGTAATACTGCTTAAGAGTAGAGAGAGGTCAGATTTGAGAAACCTTATCTTCAGGTGACAAGCCCTTGAGGGGACGATAGTGGACTGCTTTGTATCTTATCAACTAGCAACTGGTTTTAGGTGTGGAAGCCCTCAGTCCCAGATGGGCTCATCTGACAGCTAAGCTTTCTAATGACCATGCTTGAATTGGACTATCTTTTCCCTTTGTTTCAACCTAAATATTCATTTGTTTATTTTAAAATAATGGCCTTGCATTTTCTCCAAAATGGAGAAAGTCAGGGTAAGCATCCTGGGCTTGCTGAAGACAGGATGTTGTCTCCCAAGTGCTCTCACATGGGAAGTGCACTGAACCTGTCTCCCCCAAACCTCCCCACCCTCCCCCTCCCACACCCCCTCTACTGCCCCATGCCATACGCAGAATCGCATTCCCACTTGGATACCCAGGGAGTCCTGGAGAGAGAGATGGCAGCTGAAGTGAGGCCTGACGCCCAGACCTCTCTTCTTAGGAATTTGGGGATACGGTGTCCAAAACGAATGGACTCATTTTTTCTGATTAGTGGAGCAACTAAGGGTATTTTATGGGTTCCCTTGCTCAGAGTACCACCCAACTAGAAAAGCCTGAACACATTTCAATGCTTCTGCTTTCTCCACCCGGTAATAGTATCCACTCCTTCCTGTTTATGTGGCCTCTTCCTCTTGGAGGCATTTCCAGTCTTTTCCAGAGGTTGTTAACTTGCCCTGGGCTGTCGGTGCAGCCTCTTGGTCTTAATTTCCCTTTAATTAGAGAAGGGTAACCAGTGTGGTTCCCAAGCGCTAGGGAGAGACATACAAGGCACAAACGAGAAAACACTCCATTAATTATAACTGGGCCCTATAGCCATACAAAAATAATCTACTGCTGGAATGAGAAGGCTCCTGAGTCCACGTTGATAATAACTCAGGGTGTTGGGATCATGTGCACGAAGAGGTGGCCACAGGGAACAGGGAGATGGTGGTGCATGAAGGCAAAGCAATTTGCTCCTTCTGCCTGGTAACGTGTCTCCCAGCACATGTGGCCCCCACTGCGGAGCTCTGAAGTTTCAAAAGGGTAGAAAAGGATAAATCCAGGCCATTAAAAGAAAATAATCAAAGCTATTGAAAAGATAAAACAAATGAGTCGCACTAAAAGGGCCGTCTGTGCAAGTAATAAGGCTGAAATACTGATACCGATTTCCTAGCCGAACAGCATTCCTCACACATGTGGTTTGTGTATCCGTGTCTGGGTGGGTGGTCTGGGGAGAAGTGCTAAATGCAGCAAGCTGGCTTAGTTTTTGAGCAGCGGAGGGAAGCTTTGGGACAGGCTCAGCCCCTGGCATCTATAGCCCCTGCAACATAAAGAGGCTTTCCTTTTGCTTTGTTCCAGGAGGGAAAGTTTTAACTTAGCTTATTCATTTAAATATGAGTCTCTGTTCTGCACAGAATCAAAGGGTAGGAGGTTTGTGTGTGTGTGCGCGCGGGTGTTTTAAAGCACCTCCTTGTCCCATGTCCCAGCTCTAGGGGATGGGATGTATGGCATGGAGTGTAGTAACTCTCCATTTGTTATAATTTATCCCCTGAGTGCTAGGCAACTATACACATTTCTTTGGAAAGGGACGCTATTTTAAATAATACCTCAGTCTAGATAGGACACGAAAGAGTATTAAAAGCACATGTTATGAGTCTAGTCCACAAACAAAAGCCAAAGGCAGATGGACTCCCCCAAAAGGCACATATATATTAATGACAAAGGAAGTACATTCAGTTCAAAGGGGGAGACTTGTTATGGGCGACTTCTCAGAAAATAAGGTGCCCATCAATTCATGGCTTTTGACATACAGATCTTTGTCTGAAGACAGGTTGCTTCGTGAATATTCCTCAGAACTGATGACTGTTGTGGTCTTTATTTTGAATATCCATCACTGGGGGAATGGATCATCGTTTTCCACATTATGATGTATGCTTGTTTACAGGTTTATTTCCTAGCCACCCCTCCCCCCACCAACTGAAATGAAAGCCTGATGAAGACAAAGGCTTTGTCTTGTTATACTGCTGAGAACAATTCCTGGACAAACTAGGTACCTATATTTGTTGAGTGAAAATGTGGGAGTATTTTGTAAAACATTGACCTCTTTTGACATTTTATGAAAAAGGTTTTGTGTTAAAGTGAGTTCGGGAAAACTGCCCAGTATCTGACCCTCTTAGAAATTCATCACACACTCCTCTAGTAAATCTCTGGGAAGCCATATATTCTGCCAACAACCACCAAACTGGTTTAACTTGAACACTATTTCTTATGTTGTATGTAACAACAGGAGTTGCAGAAGACAGTAACAGATGTTTTGCTTTAAAGTTCCTTAATCAACATAATTTTACACTATATTTCATTCAAGGCTTACAACCTAAAGTTGAGATGCTGCAGGTTCACAGGACAGTAGAGCTGTTAATATCCCCAGAAATTGTTTTCTGGGTTAGGTGACCACTTACCATCCAAACGGGAACATTGGAGAATTATCCCAGGACAATGTGAGTACAGTGGGTTGTCTTTGGCAAACTGGGATATGTGGCAGGGCATCGTATTTCCAAGGAATGCACTATTGGACGTGGAGAACTGAAAATTTACCCTCAGATTTATGCTTCTACCCTCAGATTTCTGCCTGTACATGATAAACAGTGGTTGGGTTATATATGGTAACAAGAGCATCCTCCTCAAGGTAGGGGCAGGCCCTTAGGATCCAGGTTGGAAAGGGCATTTCAAAGTGGCTGAAGATCTACGGGTGTTGAAGTGGCCCCTGTGCCATCCCTCATCATCAACTGCTGCCCCCAACCCACCCTACACCAGAGCCTATCATTTGAATAGGTGAATAGGCTGTAGATGATCAATCCTTTCTACAATACATGCACCATACAGGTATGTGTATGGACCCAACATGTTGGGCCCCTGGCCCTGTTCCCAGAGCCTATTGCATGTTGAGGCTGTGGGGTTTTCCACACAGGATATCTGCCATCTTTGCACCAAATGTCACCTCTTCATTGCCACCTGCTGAGTCACTCTGCCTCCTGCTGCTGCTTCCTGGGGGTTGACACCCTCTCCCTGCTCACTGTTGGAGTGTGTTCTGGAATTTCACTGCTCTCTGCTCTGCCTCCATGCTCTGCCATGTGATATCCTTTGATGTTTCAGTGGCTCTAGGTTGCACAGGTATAATTCCTAGTAGAGATGAAACAAAGACTCCAAAAGTGTTGAATGAATGAATGACTGTAAATAAACCTCTTGGCTTGCAAGGGGATTGCTACATGGTCACTCTGTACTGCCTCTTTCTCCACAATTCCCTTATTCTGCTACTGTTTTAAATGTAGTATATTATGGGGACAAAACCCACAGATGCTGGAGTCAGAAAGGCTCGGTTTTGAATCCCAGAGCTGCCACTCCTTGTCCTTAAACCCTTAACCTTTCTTGTCACTTGGTTTTCTCATCTGTGAGATGGGAATAAAAATGTACTTCTGTTTTAAGGTTGTTACAGAAATGACATTCTTGTAAGAGCACTTCTCATGCAACAGAGTGATTTTTACTGTGATTCTGCTGTTGGGGTCTGATGAGAGCCTCTGATTCGCTCTCGAGGTTGAGAATTTTGCCAACACATAGCAGGACCTCGTTGCTGTTGGCTGTTCAGCCTCAAGTGTCTTTATTCTAGTTGGCCAACTATTGTGATGTGCCCATGGTTCAAACAGCCATGAGCATTGGCCATCCTCACATGCACTTTCTTGCAAAACAGTTATCAGTTACACATCTGACTGCTGCTTTGGTAGCTATTTTCAGCCCTTGGAAAAGAAAAGCAGGCAGAGGTAATGGGATACAGTGTTCAGATTTCTTGTTGGCCTCGGGGCTGGGTAACCTTAAACTGAATTGAACATATTTTCTTTTGGTGAGCTTGTTTGGTGGAGAAAATGTTGGTGAAGATGAGGTTATAAGTTCAACCCCTTTCTGAGCCCATTTGGTTTTCTCCCTTGTATGGCTACAAACTTCCCAGTCGTAGAAGTCCAGGGTCTTAGAAGGACAGAGAGAGAGCCTGTCCTTTCAAACATGACTCCATAACATCTTCTGAAGGGGGATTATTGTACACTGGCAATCATCATTGCCATCTTAAGACACCCATGGCTTACTATTTTGGTAAAGGATGTTTGGTTGGGTGACCATCTTCTCAATAATATTGGCAATTTTACCTGGAATAAACCAAGGTTGTGACCTTGGTTAGACAGATATTCTACTCAGTTATCATATAGACCTGTTATCATATAGACCTTAGGATGATATTACTCCTTTGTTTTTGAAAGCAGATATGTATACTATATAGAACTGTCATCTTATAATTCTGTGATCTGATTAATAGCAAGTATCTCCGTAACTCTTATTTCAGTATTGTACTCTTAAAAGCCATACCACAGTTTTGATGGGATGTGGTTGGCCATATCGCTTTGTAGAGGACCCCCATATAGCCCTTTGCTATGTTGCAACGCCAAGAAATGCCCACTTTAATGACTACTGTTCCCTATATTCTTTTTTCTCTTAATTATATGATGTGTTAATTTTCTATTGTGCTATAATAAATTATGACAAACTTAGTTGCTTAAGACAATGCAAATTTAGAATCTGTGTGCAGTGCAGGAGACGTAGGAGATGCGGGTTCGTTCCCTGGGTTGGGAAGATCCCCTGGAGAGGAGGAAATGGCAACCCACTCCAGTATTCTTGCCTGGAGAATCCCATGGACACAGGAGCCTGATGGCCTGTGGTCCAAGAGGCTGCAAAAAGTCAGACACAACTGAAGCGACTGAGCACAGGCTAAGCTCAGAATGCTGGCAGGGCTGCACAGAGTCTTCCAGAGACTCCAGGGGAGCATCAGTTTCCCGGCCTTTCTCCGCCTGCATTTCTCGGCTCACGGTCCCTTCCTCCATCTCCAGTGTCAGCAGTCTAGCTTTATAAAACATCTCCCTGACTTGTTTACCTTCTGCCTCCTCCTCCCATCTTTTATGAACTCTTATAATTACCTCTGGACAATCCAGAGAATCCAGGATAATTTCCCCGTCTCAAGATTCTTTACTGATCATAATCAAACTTGCCCCTTTACCATATAAGGTAATATATTCACAGGTTTTAGGTATTAGGATATAGTCATCTTTGGGGGCAATTACTACGTCCACCACATTGGGAAGATGCCAGTATTGAAATCCCCATCCTTCTGGAAGTTTAAGGAAATAAACTTCTACTTAGGTAACTAAGTAGAATTTGTCCATCCCACATTAAAAATGAAAGTAATTTTGCCTTCAGTTCTAATAGTTCACGGCATCATACTTTGCGATGATGACTGTGGTAGCGATTTTCGAAAAATCCACAGTGAACCATCTTGAAAGGTTATTTAAGGTTCTGGCTGTGGTGATGGAAATTCAGTCTGTCATTCAACATATATTTATTGAGTATCTACCATGTGCCAACCAGTCTCCTGAGGAGCTTGTGAAAATGTAGCCGTGATGGCTACAGAATTTCCCTACCACTTTGCTGGGACAGAGACTCTTCCTTCCTGAGCTGCAATGTCATCATGTGGTTAGGACTTGTTTGAAGCAATATGGAAATCCTTAACTGGCAGACAGACCAAACAGCCTCTCTGGGCTCCCAGCCTTCTCACTCCCATTGCTGATGGCAAACTTCTTAAACTGATCTGAGTTTCACAACGTTTTTAAAGAATGGCCTAAAGTAAATTTGCTGTTGTTCAGTCACTAAGTTGTGTCTAACTCCTTGTGACCCCATGGACTGCAGCACACCGGGCTTCCCTGTCCTTCACTGTCTTCTGGAGCTTGCTCAAACTCATGTCCATTGAGTCAGTGATGCCATCCAACCATCTCATCAAGTGTTACCCTCTTCTCCTTGTGCCCTCACTTTTTCCCAGCATCAGAATAAATAGTTCAAACAGTGCACAGGGAGCAGTCTGGGGCCCTGAGAGAACAAAGGAACCAGCCCCGCCTGAGTGCTGCCGCCCACTCAGTGTGTAGTTACCCCTCGCTGCTCTGTTTTGTTTAATAAAGACGAGAACCCGATGACATCAGCATCATCCTACACCATCTACCCCAGTGATTCCCATATGCTGAGCTGTGGTCTGGCTTTATCAGCATCACCCAGGGAGGTTTTACAAGCCATTCCTTTTCCAGAAGCTCTGATTTAATACATTTGCACGAAGTCTTGGATATCAGTAATTTCAAATGCTCCCTAGATTATTCTAACGTGCAGCCAGGATAGAAGTGTAAAAATTAAAGTCCTGGTTCCCACTGCCAGAGATTGTGATTTAATAAGCCTAGATTGTTAAAGATTGTTAAAGATCAGATCCTGATCGTTAAAGTTTCTAACAGGCCGCCGGGTTTGGAGGCTACAGTCCTAGCAACAATCTTCTGGCGCCTTCAGCTATCAGGATTCTGTTTTCCAGGGATCCCCAGTTCTCATCAGGGACTTGTTCTGGGTACAGATTTCTGGAATGCGTGTCTACCCCAGCCTTCCCGATCCAGACTCTGAGGGCTGCAGCTAGAAAGCTATGGGTTTAACAAGTTCTCTAGGTGACTCTTACCTGGAAATTGTAGGAAACACTATAAAGCTACTTAGGATCCTGAGGCCAAGAACTTAAAGTTGTGCCTTTACTGCCACTGATTTATAATTTAGCCCCAAATCCACCCTCTGTTCCCTGCATTTAGCTGATTTGCCCTTGTGGCCAGTATTCCTGGTCTTGGTTTGGTGGTTTGGTGGCATACCGAGGATGGGGCATTGCCTGAGTAGCACGGGCCCGTTTGCTTAACTGATTCTCCTTGGATTTTCTGCTCTGTTGATGGCTGTCTGGACAGTGATGTATCATTTCATCGTTAGGTCATCTGATTGGTTCACAGCAAGAAAGAAGGAGGGATGTCCTAAGGTAGGGATCCCCAGCCTCTGGGGTCTAATGCCCAATGATCTGAGGTGGAGCTGATGTAATAATAATATAAATAATAATATAAATAAAATAATAATATAAATGATGTAAAAATAATAGAAATAAAGTGCACAGTGAATGTAACACACTTGAATCATCCCTAAACCATCCTTTTCCCACCACTCTGGTCTTTGGAAAAACTGTCTTCTGCAAAAGCAGTCGCTGGTGCCAAAAAGGTTGGAGACCACCACATGAAAGTACCACACATAGAAATGAGGCAAATAATATCTGGGTGTAAATAAAGCAGAGATACTTAAGAAGGCACCAGTCAGATTTCCTCTGGTGGAGACAACATGTTGGCCCTGAAATATTGAATGTTTCCTGATTGATTTCCTGCACCAAGTAGACACTTTTAGTTTCTTTTATATGATCCAATTTGTTAGCAATTCTAGCATAAGAAGATCACTGTTTATTCTTGTTTTAGTTTTGCCTTTCAGTAAATGGATTATTTCCTCATGTCTTTAATTCAGTAACCAAGGTGGAAAAATTGTTTCCCTGAAATTATGTAGCTTTCTCCTTTGTAACTATGTTAGCCTCAATAGGATCTATGGTATGGAGGTTCAGGCTCCAGAATTTTTGTACAGAATCATCCAGTCCTCCTCAAAGGTGGTTTTCCAGCACCATAGTTGAATCCCCAGCCCACTGATGGTGTCCTCATACCTCACCAACTTACGTGTTAAGTGTTAGTCGCTCAGTCATGCCTGACTCTTTGAGACCCCATGAACTGCAGCCCATCAGGCTCCTCTGTCTATGAGATTTTCCAGGCCAAGGATACTGGGTGGGTTGCCATTTCCTTCTCCAGGGGATCTTCCCAACCCAGGGATTGAACCTGGGTCTCCTGCACTGTAAGCAGAGTCTTTACTGACTGAGCTACAAGGGACTCAAAAGTCACTTGCCATGTGGAAACTCTACAAATTTTACTAGTGTTAACTTACGACCTAAAGGAACAGAGATGTCAACTTAGGTTTTGGATGTTTTCTGTGGACCAAAGATGATGGTAATTCCCAGTAAGTTGACTGAGGAGGAGTAGTATTTTTTTCCCTAGGTCATCCTACTTTCATAGAATTCAAAGTTTTTTCTCCAAGGGTCATTATTGATCTTGCTTTGAAATCCCTCAGGACAATAAATTTATTTGTATGGAAGAAAAATTTTTGACAAACTAAGTCATCAGTTTTCTCTTTCTTCAAAATGGAAGGCATCCACAAGATAAGATGCCACTGACTTAAAGGTGTCAGACATCTGTATTCAGTAGCAGGATAGAAATTATAATGTAGCCAATAAATAATTGTTCCTCTTCCTAGAAGGTCCACCCCATGGTTATTTCATTGGCTGCTGACTGAGGGATTTTCCAGACTTTGAGTAACTTGGAGGATACCAGCTCAAAGAAGAGGCTCAGGGCTTAGAGCTAGATGGAATACCAGGAAAGAAAAACAGAAGTTGCAGGCAGGCCAATGTGTCGTATGAGGGAGTCACCGTAGGACCAGGTATGGGGGTTTGCATGGAGCTGCACAGGGAACCCAGGAGGCATGTAACAGCTGATACAGGAAGTCATTCCAGGAAGAGAGCCCACTATGGATAAAGGGGAAACTACTGAGGACAATGACATCTAATTCAACTTGACTCGAAGATAGGCTACAGATAGGGGGAAAGCAAGAGATAAAACTGGAAAAGTAGGCAAAGGCCGCATGATGGCCATCCTTGTTGCCAGACTAACAAACCTGGGTTTCACCCACCAGATGAATGGGCAGCTGTAGTGGGTAGGAGTAGCAAGGCCAGCTTTGCATTATTAGGTAGGGTCCCCGACTCTTCCCCAGTGTACTATTATGTATCCTCTCATCCCAAACTTCTGTGTTCTCATGGTACCCTTAACATTAACCTCTGCAACATGCATCTCATGTTTTTGTTACCCTTGTATTAGTTATCTGTTGCCACATAACAAATTACCCCTACATTTAGCAGCTTCAGTTCAGTCTCTCAGTTGTGTCCGACCCTTTGTGACCCCATGAATCACAGCACGCCAGGCCTCCCTGTCCATCACCATCTCCCCGGAGTTCACTCAGACTCACATCCATCGAGTCCATGATGCCATCCAGCCATCTCATCCTCGGTCGTCCCCTTCTCCTCCTGCCCCCAATCCCTCCCAGCAAAACACCACATATTTTTAATCTCACAGTTACTGTGGAGTCTAGGCCTGGTTTGGTTGGGTCCTCTGGCTCAGAGCCTCTCGAAGAGCTGCAGTAAAGCTGCTGGCTGGCTAGGCTATACTCATCTCAAGGCTCCGGTTTGGTATGATGTGCTTCCAAGTTCATTTAGTGGTTGTTGGCAGGATTCAACAATTCCTCACAGGCTGTTGGACTGTGGGCCTCCGTTCATTGCTGGCTGTTGGCTGGAGGACACTCTCAGTTTCTTGCTGTGTGAGCCTCTCCAGCTGACAGCTTGCAGAGAGAAGTCAGCAAGCCGAGAGTCTGCTAGCAAGATGGAAGGCATGGTTTTATAATCTAATCATAGAAGTGACAACCATTACCTTTTTCTATATTCTGTTCATGAGAAGCAAGTCACTAGGTCCAGTTGACACGTAAGGAGAGATTCCTTCTGTTGTCATGTTAACAAAAGGAATCTGGAGCTGCCAGCTGGGTGAGTCCTCATTTGGGGCACTGACCTTCCCCTCAGATGGAGCTTGGTAGTGGATAAGGAGCAATGTTATTTCTTGACCCGAAAGAGCTGTGAACTTCAAGGCACTTCCTGATATCCCAGACCCCTGGACAGACTCAAGGGAACAGAGAAGGAATTTTTGTTCCTTAGCTGGTCTCCATCCTCCTCCCCTGAGAGGAAATGTGGCAAAGCTCTGAAGCCTGCACAGGGGGAACAGAGAAAGAAAAGATATATATATTAGAAGGTGTCAGCTTGGATTTCCGTAGACTGCCTGTTTATGCTTCACCAACTCAACTTTCTGCTTTCTAAGTCACGGCCATTTGTCTTTCTTTCTGGAATGTTTTTAGGAGTTGGAAAGCAGCCCACCTCCCAGCTTGACTTGTGGAACTCATATTCCATCCCTGTGTATTCCTGGGCAGAACTAACATGACAGATTCTGCTCCAGGTTTCTCTCTTGTTATCAAGGAGGTTCCATTCTACTAGTTACATATTTTGTTTTTCAAACTTTCCATTAGGATTATGACTTTCTTCTTAAATGTGATTAACTTCTATGGCCCCCAACCAAATTTCTCAAATGGTCACTATGATTTTCATGGAGGTGGATGTAATTGGCTGGCCTGGACAAGACGACCAGTATCCAATATTTTCCTAGGAAAATCTAAAATTTCTTTTCCAGTGACATTAATTTGTTTACTAAACATCGATTGAATGTCAACAAGGATCCATCTAGTCAAGTCTATGGTTTTTCCAGCAGTCATGTATGGATGTGAGAGTTGGACTATAAAGAAAGCTGAGCGCCAAAGAATTAATGCTTTTGAATTGCGGTGTTGGAGAAGACTCTTGATAGTCCCTTGGACTGCAAGGAGAACCAACCAGTCCATCCTAAAGGAAATCAGTCCTGGGTGTTCATTGGAAGGACTGATGTTGAAGCTGAAACTCCAATACTTTGGCCACCTGATGCGAAGAGCTGACTTCATTTGAAAAGACCCTGATGCTGGAAAAGATTGAGGGCAGGAGGAAAAGGGGACAACAGAGGATGAGATGGTTGGATGGCATCACCAACTCAATGGACATGAGTTTGGGTAGACTCCTGGAGTTGGTGATGGACAGGGAGGCCCAGCATGCTGTGGTTCATGGGGTTGCAAACAGTCAGACATGACTGAGTGACTGAACTGGACTGAACCCCCAGTTGAGTGATCCTGGCAAAAATGTTCCCCACAGAGGCATGTTGAGCTTGAGGAGGGAGGCTGATAAGCCTTGCTACTATCTGCGTAGCTCTGTTGTGTATTGGCTCAATGGCCTAGACAAGTTAAAATCAATCACCCTAAACTCTTTCTCACCTCAACTGTAAAATGGAGGGGAGAACAATATCTTAATTTATTTATTCAGGAATGTTTCATTCAGAACACTGTTCTAGATTGTGAGGGTTCAGAAGGGAATAAAAATTCTCCCCTCTTACAGCTACATTCTAGCTGAATGATTTTGTACTGAGAAGCAGCAACTTAGAGCTTGCTCAAGAGGTTTGCTGAGAATAAGTGCTTCTCAATGGATTAGCCTGTAACCAGAAATGCAAAGTGAATCCACGGAAAGAAAGGAAATCTGAGAAGGGCACCCTGGCTGCTCACCTCTGGTCTGAGTGGCAGTCCTGGGGATCTGGGGAAGAGAAGATTCCACTTTGCCCTGTAAGTGGCTTTTACAAGCAGGGACTGAAGGGTGTCTTGGGAGCTCGGTCCTATTGTCAGTGAATATCCTGAGGTGTTCATTAAAGTGAATTGAAAGCTCTGTAACACAGGGAGCCCAGCATGGTGCTCTGTGATGACCTAGAGGGGGTGGCGTGGGAGCAGGAGGGAGGCTCAGGAGAGAGAGGACCTATATATAATTAAGACTGATTCGTGTTTTTGTATGATGGAAACCAACACAACATTGTAAAACAATTATCCTCCAATTAAAACAAAAAACTGTGGTCCCAAACCCCCACAATGTGCCCTGATGGAGGCACTTGTCTGAAATCTAGGAAGGTGGGTAATGGGAGCTTTTCCTCTGTGCTGAGAGTAAAAGGATCCATAAGGCAGACAGTTGAGTTCTTTCCAGGCCATTTTGCCTCTTGACATCAGAGCAGGTTGGACTAACGGGTTTTTTTACCACAAGTGTGGTGCCTTAATGTCAAAGAGAGCAAGCCTAGGCTCTCCCGGGTTTCCTCTGTTCATTTCTGCCTTCCTGGCCTCGTGTCTGTATTCCTTGGATTTCCCTCACATCTATTCTTGCAGCTCTCTCTTCCCTCTTACTCACTGTTTTGAGTGAGTACAAAACAGTGAGTACTTTCTTTCCACACATTGGTAGTTGCTGTAGTATTACTTTAGTCTGAGGGCAGAGAAGTGTAGGAGGCTTTGTGTGTCTGTCCTAGAGAAGGAGTACAGTCTCCTGAAGGGGCCTAAGTGTGGAGCAAGAGGTTGATAGTAATTTAGGAAGCCGGAATTTGCCTTCAAAGCTTTGGGAAGGTTGAGAGCGTGCTATTTATAATCCATCAGGGGATTAAAAAGAAAATAGGTAGGTTCGAGGATATTGCTATAGATCACCTAGACAAGATGAAAAGATAGAGCAGTTCAGGAAATGTGTTTACAGATAAGAGGCAAGTTTAAAAAGCTGGGCCACAATCATGGGGACGTTGACTGATTGCCCCTACTAAATAATGTATAAGTGAATGTTATTCAACAACTAATGATATTGATTGGAGGCAAAAGCAGAAGACTTAGCAATAAATCTCTGCAGTCCAGGCCCTGCTAGGGCACCCGCAGTCCTGACCTTTCTCTCTTGTCCTCCAACTAGACCACTTTCAGCCACCTTTGGGGGGAACTGACTCTTCATTTGTTGGGTCATTCTTTATGGCCACACATTTGAGTACTTCCTGTGTCAGGTTGGATATATTTAGAAGAAAAGATGCAGCCTCGGCTCTGAAGGACCTCATGGGAGAGAGACAGGAAACAAACCCAGCTAATCATGATAATGAATTTTGTAGCAACGCAGACAAAATGTAGTGAAAATCCAGGAGGCCCAGCAGTCTGAAAAGTATCTCAGAACCAGGACCTGGTGTTTTGACTGGGTGGAAAGAGCCTTGAGAAATTCCTGCAGGGTGGAAAACTCACCTTCCCGCTTTCATAATGAGGATTACACATATGTATCAAGAGGTGACATATATTTGAAGTTCCCTGAGAAACTACAAGGGAGCCTAAAGTGAATTCAGTCCTCACCATTTCTTTCCCCAACCCTTAACATAAGCATTTTCTTAAAAATTCCTCAAGATTCAAGTGGGTCAGTCTAGTTTGTTCTTTTATTTGTAAGATAGAGAGAAATGGGGCAGAATTTGGGAGTAGATTTTTCTGCAGTTGATAGAAACATTCTTAATGAAGACTTTTGGATTTAAGTTGGATTGAGAATGCAGGTTGCCTCGATGTCAGTACTTTTAAGGCCATTAAAGACAAAGATAGTAGGGAGAGGTTTGGAAGATGGCAAGGAGAACTCTGTTCCACAAACACACCCCTCTGCTATGAGAGTCAATAAACTCTACACTACCAACCCTCAATGTTATGGGGAATTCTTAGAAACCTCTTAGAATAAATTCACCAAGAAGAGTTGGTACATTTTAGTTTCATTAAAAATATCAGGCTTCCAGTGAGCCAAGAAGGTTCCTATAATCTTTAGATTTCCACTTAGGAAACTGGAGATGGCTAATTGCTGAACAGTGTCAAGGAGGAAATATAGGTGCTGCATTTAATCAGGCAGGGAGGTTGGTTATAAGTGCCCACTTGCTAAAAACAATGGGCAGAAGTTGGCTGAAATATTAAGAAGCCTGCTGCTGCTGCTAAGTCAATTTAGTCATGTCTGACTCTGTGTGACCCCATGGACGGCAGCCCACCAAGCTCCCCCGTCTCTGGGATTCTCCAGGCAAGAACACTGGAGTGGGTTGCTATTTCCTTCTCCAATGCGTGAAAATGAAAAGGGAAAAGTGAAGTCACTCAGTCATGTCCGACTCTTAGTGACCCCATGGACTGCAGCCTACCAGGCTCCTCCATCCATGGGATTTTCTAGGCAAGAGTACTGGAGTGGGGTGCCATTGCCGGCTCCGTAAGAAGCCTAGCAAAGGTTAAAAAAAAGAAAAATACTATCATCGTTGTCCCACGTCAGCACGATTAAATCAGAATCTTGAGTGGTGGGGCACCGGGCACTAACATTTTTCAAGCTTCTCAGGTGATTCTAATATGCAACTAAGACTCAGTTCTGGGCTCTTGAACTTGGAGAGAGAATATGGGACCCAGTAACAGAGAGCCAACATGATATATTAAGGGAATAGTTTTAAGTTTTGCACAGTGTAGAAAAAAAATGGGATTGGTTACTCTAAAGTTGTTAGAGCAAGACATCCCAAATGTCGTGGACCATCCTTGGGCCAGTAGTGTGGTTGGGTTAAGCAAACAGGTTGTCATGGCCAGAGTCCCAGTGGAGTGCCGATGATCACAGGTAACTTAGCCAGGTAGACAGGTACTATCTAATTCACTGAGGACCCAAATAGAACAGAAAGTCATGGGAAAGCCAAATTCTCTTTCTTAGAGCTGAGACATTTCTCTTCTTCCCAGAAACACTGGGGTTCTTGGGTCTCAGGTCTTTAGACCCCGTCTGAATTAGACCACTGGCTTTCCTGCTTTTCCAGGTTGCAGACCCTATATGGTAGCATATCTTGGCCTTCAGTGTCACATTAGTTGATGCCCATGATAAATCCCTTCTTAGATGTCTGTAGATATCCTATTAGTTCTGTTTTTTGGAAAACCATAATTCAGTAACTGATTCATGTGAGTTTTCCAGAGTGGCTTAGATTTTTAACCTTCTTATCACTGAATTATATCAATGTCGAATGTTTTGAAACCCTAGGACCTGATGCCCAGGAAGTATACACATATTTTGCTGATCTGAACTAAAACCCACACCCCCTTCCAAGTTGCCTCTCATATGCAGAACCTAACTATAGCTACTGAAGACCTTAAGCACCCAGTGAGCTGAGGAGACGGAGTACCCAGGGAGGCAGGTCCATGCTTATGGCCATCCCACTGGGTGTGCAATGTGGAAGTTGATCTCCTTCTGTCTGTAAACCATCACTGCCTTCCCCTGCTGACAGCCCTGCTCTGTGTCCCCTTTAACACTGCCTGGGCTTCCCTTTGGGGCTCCTCACCCTATCTCATAGTAAAGAGCTCCCTTTAGCTCTTCCTTTCTATCACTTTGGGGCACTGACTTCTGCTTTGGGAGTTACACGTCTGGCTCCTGGCACCACTGTGTTCCCACCCCACAGCCATCCTTCTCCAGCTGTCTTGTCACCAACCCTGGGGGAGACAGAAAGACCTTGTCAAAGCACTTATTTGTTATATTTGTCAGGAAGATTATTGGCCCACATATTTTGGTCAAGAAAGGCAGTTACTTTCTTAAATATTTTATTATTTGGCTGCACTGGGTCTTAGTTATGGCCCATGGGACCTTCAATCATCACAGCAGCATGCAGGATCTTTCAGTTGTGGCATATAAACTCTTAGCTGCGGCTTGTGGGATCTAGCGCCCTGACCAGGGATGGAACCCAGGCCCTCTGCATTGGGAGTGTGAGGTCTTAGCCACTGGACCACCAGGAAGGTCCCAAGACAGCTGTTTTAACGTAAATCAGTGGTTCTCAGTCCTGGAGAGAACCCAAGGCCCCACACCTAGAGATTTAGCTGGGCTTTAACTAAGCCCTCTGTGGTTATGGCAGCTTAAGTCTCTGTCTTGAAATCACATAAGGAGTGTCTGTGCCTTTCAGGTGGGGTCATTAGCTCATACGAAGGTCATCAGGGACAGAGTTAAGCAACTTATGGAAGGCAAGGGTGGAGAGTTGCTCCCCACAAGGTTGTGGCTGGTGACATGGTGGGCCCCTTGGAGAGAGACTCAGACACTCAGACCCACAGGGGACTGGGGTAAGGAGCCCTGGTTCAAAGGTTCTGCTCTATTTTCACAGGAATCTATCCTGGACATAAGGGGACTCTGCTGGTAGTTTAGATTCTCAGTTAAGGCAAAGGAATCAGTTCAACCAAGCAAAGTCAATTTCTGGGAGAAGAAATGATTGTCAGCTCAGAGACAGCTGCTGTTGCTCTTTTGTTTTTCTAAGTTTTGAAAGTGTGGCATAGACAGTTATTGCCTTCCACCATTTAATTCACTTCTATCCTGTTTCATTTCACAAATGTTTCAAGGCAGCTAAACTCCCAAGTAATTTTATATCTGAACTATAAGTAGGACATCACACAAGGATGAGTAAGTAGCTTTCCCTGCCCCGACACCCCTCCCTCCCCACCCCCATTAAGATACAAGCTTGACTCTTTTAGTCTGGGTTACAGCTCTCTGGTGTTTTGGCATCTCTTCCTGTGGCTCAGACATCTGTATGGAACATCCTGGCCAGTGAAAGTCAACTGAAAATGCACCAGTACCTTGTTAAAGACAATCCTGTTAACCTGTCATTACCTGCCAATTACATTGTTCCTTGTTTTAGAAATCCAGTTGAAAGAGACACGCTAAGAACTCCACGAGGAGTAGCCAGTTTGGGTTTTTGTAAGTATGGGTAGGAATCTGCCTCCAGCAAGTAACGCCAGTGCCAGCATGCCCAGGGAATTCCAACTGGAGGTGGGAGTAGGTGGCACTTGGCAAAGGGGGTCCTCCTGTCCTAATTGTCTAGTCTTGATTTAAAAGTATATTGTGTATATTTTTCTGGGAGACATTATGGTTAGTCTTTTGAAGATAGTTTCTACTGAGAGTTCTCTTCTTCAGCTGGAATTTCTCAGGGGTAGATGTTACCATTAGATGAGAGCTCTGGAGGCGGGGCTGCGGGGGAACACTTGACCTCTCTGAGGCCAAGAAGTCTTCAAGATGGGGCCGCCTGCTGGCTTTTAGACTCAAATCACCTTGTCCTTAGCCACAATCCAGCCAGTGCTCTTTCTCTGCCTTTTGGTATGAGTTAGTGTGAGATGAGAAATAGGAAGCATAAAGCACATGGAAGTTTTCCCCCACCATGCAGGGGAAAAATTGTTAGATCCGAGAAATCCACTCCTATTCCATTTACTAGGAAGCTAGGGTAAAAATTTTTTAAGAAGAGAAAAAGGAGGAATTCCTAGTATTCCAATTGAGAGGAGGAGAGTGAGGACGAGGAAGCTACTCAGTAGACTCTAAGCTGGGTGAGGGCAGCTAGCAGGCAAACCTTGTGTGCACTTGAATCCAAACTCAAAATACTTTTTGAATTAATAATTGATCTCAATATTGAATTTCTCCTTTGTTCACAGTTGTCAAACTCCTAAATGTCTTAAGAAGTTTCAGAGCCCTGCATGAATAGCAGTTGCCCTAAAGCAAACAAACAAAAATGGCATTGCTTTGAAAGATCTGTTTAGCACCTTAGTTACAAGTACTCATTAGGGTGTTCTTTCTCTAAGGTGTGCATTTGGCTGAGAGCGTGTAAGTGGGTTCTAAGCCTAGCCAAATGCCTTTTCTCTTCTATACTTGAAACTCTATTCTCCCAAGCCAAAGAGTGGATGACTACAGGGAAAATGTGACTCATAGCAAGTGCTGTTATTAAATCACCTTGAAGTGTCTCTTGTAAAAGATAACTCCCTGCATTGTAGAAACGTCTTTGACAAGAGAGGATTAGGGTGAAATTGCAATTAACTTGACATAAAGGAATGAATTAACTTTCCAACTTGCATTTTTGCTAGGCACAGATTCAAGCTGCTTGGAATATAAACATAGAATGCATTCACAATAGCTTGGGGCACTTGAAAATTCAAAAGATGGGCATGAAGCCCCGAGATGCGAGGCAGCTTCAGAGGTATTGCTCGCCAGGAAGGGATGCTTGCCTAGACAGAAACCACCCAGGCCGTTTTGCAGCATCTGCTCTGTGGCAACCAGCTTTAGAGGACAGTGAGCTTGGAGGCTTCGTGGAGCTAATACCCGCTCTTCCAAGATTTGCCTTCCCAGATTGCTCATTTGCTCAATTCAGCAAATATTGACAGGCACTTAGTCTGCATCGGGCCGTAAGCTAAGGCTGACTGTCTTGGTTGTCAGGGACTTAGGGAAGTCTGACATGAAACAAATCGAGTGACTGAGAATGTCAGTCCACAATTCATGTGTGAAAATGCACACTTATTTATTTTCTTAAAATCAAAGCTGACTCTAAGCTCTCCTCCTGCCAGAACAGCAGGAAATTCCAACCCTTGGGTTTGCACTGGAAGCCCAGGGCTTTCGTGAGTATTCTGAATACATGGTGAGAGCCTCCAGCCCCTGCTCCAGGGACATCCTATTTTGCCTAAGTTGTTAGACGGGAGAGGAGGCCCAAGATGGCAGCCTCAGAGGTATTCCTCTGCCTCCAGTCCAGCTGTGGGCATGTGAGTCTTTGGAGGAGCTGGGAAGGCCATGGGCAGGCTCTGGCTCTCTGTTACTATCAAGAGGTTGAGATTTACTGTTTTCACTACCTGTATTGGTTTGGATGTTTTCACTGAAAAAAAACAAAACAGAAAATAGAAATCAAGTTAACCTAGCCTAAGGGGGTAAAAAGGCACAAAATTTAAGAACTCAGATGAAAAACAAAGTAATAATATAATTGTGCTTCTGGAAGGGATTGGAACCAGCAACTGGAAACCCTCTTTGTGAAAAGTAAAAGACCTCCTTTTTCCTCAGGGAGGACAAAAATTTTCTGCTGCTCTGATCCGCAGCTCCCACCTGTACAGATTATACTCTTAGCCTCACAGGGAAGATAAATTGACTCTCCTTTCGTTCAAGTTCCATATTCCCAAAGAAGGAAATCTGATTGGCTTGGCTTAGGTCAAGTGTCCATACCTTATTGTGCTCAAGAGGTGGCACTTGCCCCATTTGGTTGGGAGAGTTTCAAGTGCTAAGGGATGGACAGGTGTTTACTGCAAGGTCTCTTTGCCTAAGAAGAAAGGTGTGTTCTGGGCTGATGTCCTCTGGGCTAATACTTGGGTACCAGATGTGGCTCCAGGCCAAGCGCCAGCTCTCACCTCACAGTCAGGCCCTGAGGACTCAGCTGGCTCTCACCAGACTCCACCATCTGCAACATAGGGTAACAGGAGAATTCACTCTACTCTAGTTAAACCTGCAAAATCAAACCTCCCCCTCACTAAATGATGTGTGATTCTGTTATGTAATCTGTGGGTAATAATTGCTAACGTTTATTGGACACCTAAAATGGGCAAGGCACTTTGCTAAGTGCTAAGAACATTCTAATGTTCAAAATTCCACAAGATCCATTTTGTTATTCGGTTTCATCTCTGTTCCTCCCACCACACGATGTAATCTCAAAGCACAAGGTAAAATGACTATGGTCTTCATCTTTCTGCTGCTTAATTGGTTTTTAAGCACATGCACATGATTCCAGAGATCCAAATGTGAAAAGTTAAGTCCTTCCCATCTCTAATCTCAACCATCCTGTTCCCCTTCCTAAAGGCAATCACTGGTACCGGTCTCTTACATACACATGCATAAAGGCATGCATTTTTTGTTTGTTTGTTTGATTTTGCAGAAATGGTAGATTAGAGATTTAGAATAATAAATTGTAAAATTTTTACATTATTCTAAAACTTTGAAACACTATCTTGATAGTAATTCCATATTTATACGGATAGAGCATATCATCTCTGAATTGCTTCTGTTGAAACATTGTAAGGAAATGCTATAATCTATTAGGCCAGTCCTTTATTGATTATCGCCTAGGTTATTTCCTTTGCTAATATAAACAATGCTGCAAGAACAGCTTTGAGGCTATATCTTTTGCACATGTGCCGGTAGGATAAATTCTCAGAAGTGGAATAGCAGGATTGAAGGATATACGTGTTATGGTTTCTATGGAAGTATTCAACTTACCTTGCCTTGAGGTCGCATCAATTTACAGTCCCAGCAATAACACAGTGAGGACTGTTTCCTCATACTCTCTCCAAGAGGGCTGCATTCAGGGGTTTACTATTTGCCAATTTGAAATGTGAGAAATCCAGTTTATTTGCTTTCTCTTGATCGTTTTTAGGTATTCTAAATCTATTCGTAGTAGATGTGTGTTACCA
Organism: Nanger dama; assembly: GCA_917880005.1. Classification (NCBI taxonomy): domain Eukaryota; kingdom Metazoa; phylum Chordata; class Mammalia; order Artiodactyla; family Bovidae; genus Nanger; species Nanger dama. The sequence continues at coordinate 962,824 of CAKJTW010000017.1, forward strand.
TTGGTGTGTGTTGTGCTCCTTTGTGCATTTTTCTATTGTGTTTTGGCCTTTTTCTGTAAAATTGATTTATAGTGTTTGTATGTGTTTAGAGAATTGGTCCTTTGATACGTGTGTTATAAAAACTTTCCTAAATCTCTTGCCATTGTCTTTCAACTTTCTTCTGTTTGTGATGCAACTTTAAGTTTCTATGCATTTGAGCTTATCAATTTTATTCTTTTCTTGATTCTCAGATTTCCCCCAACACTTAGGCTTTTCCTTCTCTAAGATTATAAAATAATTCTAGTAATTTTTTTAATGATTTCCCCCTAACCAGAATTTACTTTGATCTGATAATAAATTTAATAATCCAACTTTTTTTTTCTAAATGGCTTCCTAGTTGTCTCAGTGTCACGTGCTGAATTGTGTTTTTCAAACACTGGTATGGAATGCCACCTTTGTTATATTATACATTCTCCTATGTTTTAGAGTTTATTTCTGGATTTTATTTTCTTAATCAGTCCCATGATGTTTTAATTACTCTAACTTTATGTAACACCAGCTGGTAGGCCCAGTCTGCCTTTCTTTTCTTTTTCAGAATTTTCTAGATATTCTTGTTACTATGCATTTTTCATATACATTTTAAAATTAGTTTGTTTAGTGAGATAAAGTTCTGTCAGTATTTTCTTTGAAATCAAAGTTTAGGTCTATTTCTAGCTAGTCTATTCTTTGGGTGCCATAAATAGGACCTTTTCTTCTACTCTATTTTCCAGTTGATTATTGTTCTCATATTTGGAGCTATTGATTTCTTAGTACTAACTTTGTTTATAACGACCCTTTTGAATTTTTGTATTCATTTTAACTTTGTTCATATTTTTATTTTTCCCCCTTAGGTTTATGATCATATCGTCTATACATACTGAGAATTTAACCTGCTGGCAAGTTTTAAACTCATTAGTTCCTTAACTTCTCTGATTGTATTGACAGATCATTGTTAAAAGGTAGTAGTGAAAATGGAAAACTTTGCCTGGTTGCCGATTTTAATGGGAATATTTTTCTTGTCTCTGCGTTAAGCATGGCTCCAGCTTTTAACATGGGAAATACAGATATAGATTTTATTTGTTTCATGGAACTTTACGAATATGGCCTGCCTCGTGCTTTGCACATGTTGTTTTCCTCTCCTTTACTTGAGAAACCTATACTTAGATTTGTTGCTGTTATTCAGTCACAGAGTTGGGTCTGACTCTTTGCAACCCCATGGATTATAGCCCACCAGGCTCCTCTGTCCATGGAATTTTCCAGGCAAGAATCCTGGAGAGGGTTGCCATTTCCTTCTCCAGAGGATCTTCGCGCATCAGGGATAGAACCCACGTCTCCTGCATTGGCAGGCGGATTCTTTACCACTGAGCCACCAGGGAAGCCCATACTTAAATTAGCTCTTTTCAAATACCTTCTTTAGCATGGCATCTTCTTTATGACCTAGGCTATTAGTCATCTTCTTCTTCTCTGCCTTCCCACAATACTCAGCTCATCTTTTAATATCATGTAACACATAATACTCTGATTTGTAACTACCTGCCGTCTTTCCTTATGCACTGAGCTCCCTTAGAGAGTAAGCACCTTGCTTGGAGCTTGGTAAGTAGTGAACACACCGAACAGCTCCCAGGAACACCTATGTGATGAAGGACACTAATGTATCACTGCGCTTAACCCCTGTCTATGCTTTCATCTTGGTCCTATGGCTTTAAATACTGTCTACAGGGAATGATCCCCAAATAATATCTCTTTCCCTGACCTGTCCACTGAGCAATTGCAACCAACTGCCAACTTGATGTATACAAATCCAGGCCATACTACTGTATGTATCATGTCTGAAGCAGAATTCTTGATTCTTTATGCAGCAGCCCCCTCCCCCACCCCACCACATTACCCCATCTCAGCTGGTGATACTGGAGTTGCCCTTGATTCCTTACCCACACCTTAAACACTGCAGTATCAGTAAATCCACAAAGCTCCACCTCCAAAACATCTCCTGATTTCAGCTACTTCTCATCACATCCCCTGGACAATCATAGTCCAAGTTGTCCTTATTTTTGGCTTAGCCTCTTGCAATATGCCTAAGCATTCATCCCATTTCTACTCTTTCCCCACCATAATCCTCCTTTCCCCACCATAATCCATTCTCCATACAGTAACTGAATAATCTCATAAAAGAGTGAATTGGATCATGTCACTCCCTTTAGTAAACCCCTTAATGGTTTCCCTTTAGTGTTTAGGATAAAATCTAATCCCTTATCGTAGCCGGTAGAGTCTGGGTCCCTTCTCCTCTTCTCTTTCCCTGGCTCTTACCCCTGGGTCACTCTGCTGCTGCAGTGCTAGCCTTCTGTCTGTGCCTCCTGCCACAAGCTTAGCTCGGCCTTTCCCTTTGCTGTTGTTTCTGCCTGGACAGCTTTCCCTCAGGCTTTTGTTTGGGCAGATCCTCCTCACTAGTCACATCTCAGCTCAGTTACAAATAAAAACCTAAATATGCACTCCATTCCACAGTCACAGAGTATCTGTTGAGCTCTTAAATACCCAGCACTTTTGCTTTTTATCATATCTATTTTACGTACATCATAGAACCTATCACTACCTGAAATTTGTAGATTTCAGTGTTTATTATTTCACCCCACACCCTTACTAAAATTCAAACTCGATATGAACAGGGTCATTGTCTGAGATGTTCTTTGGAGCAGGCTCAGTATTTGGGATCTTCTAGGCTCCAGTAGTCTTGCCTGGAAAATCCCAGGAATGGAGGAACCTGGTAGGCTGCAGTCCATGGGGTCACTAAGAGTCGGACATGACTGAGCGATTTCACTTTCACTTTTCATTTTCATGCATTGGAGAAGGAAATGGCAACCCACTCCAGTACTCTTGCCTGGAGAATCCCAGGAACGGAGGAGCCTGGTAGGCTGCCGTCTATGGGGCTGCACAGAGTCAGACACGACTGAAGCGACTTAGCAGCAGCAGCAGCAGCAGGCACATAATAAATATTTGTTGAATAAATGAATAGTGCCAGTGAACTCAGGTATATGATAAAATGTGAGTTAATTTCTCTCCTGCTATAGTAGATAGCATCCTGGAATGGAAAGACAGTATCTCTTTCCAGGGTCCGCCGAAGTTTGCTGAGAGTTTTTGTGACACACATATGTAATTTTCACAGTGAACCAATGGCCACACTACCCCAGGGAGAGTGGCCCGCAGTGGCAGCCATCATTCTGAAGCCACATAATGCTGGTAGGGGCTGTTGATCGGCAATGGATGAATTATTTTCTTGCTTGAATTCAAAACTCTTCAATGTATCCGTCTGCCTAAGAGATAGTCTGGTTTGTAAAACTGGGGGGACCCCAAACTGTAGAAAATGGTCAATTTTTAAAGAACATTTTAGTTAGTGGAGATCAAGTAAGTGAATTTACTGCTACATACAATGATTGTTAAATCGTTTTCTTCCCATCCTCACTAAGTAAATATCTAAAAAAATACCTAAAGAATAGTCATTAAAAAAAAAAGTGGCATCAAATAATAAGACTGCACAGGATCCTCCAATACTGGCCTATCTTGAGTTACCTAACCATCTTTGTCTTCCCCATGTCACCACCCAGAGCTCTTAATAAAGGCTGATGCTCAGTAAAGGTTTGGAAATGAAAGAGGCAGGTGTGTGTCTTGAATTTTTCCAAAGAGCTGGGATACTTTTCCTCTTAATACTGAGTTTCTAAGGGGAGCCATCCAATGAGGAAGGCACACTCTGTTCCTTATGGGCCCTTCAAGGGTTTATAGCAGGAAGAAGCAGATACACAGAGCCCTGCCTTGTGTTTATATTACCCCAGACCAACAGAACAATGTGGCCAGACTCCATTACAGCCTTTTTTTTTCCCTCCCCAAAGCTTGAAATCTTCAAAACCTCTCTCTGGGTGTTTAGGAAATCTCCATGTAGATGCATTTACCGTAATTAGATTCAGCCAGCCACGGTAACTCCGGAATGTGTGATGTAATTAGCAAAGGAACTAGTTGAATGCATTTGTGCAGCCTCTGAGGCATTCTTCAAAGCACATGGCCCCATTTGGGAGGAGGTGGGATGCTGCACACTGCACAGAGACCGTACAGCTATAAACACTGTCTAGGCTGACTGTCAGAGGCAAGCATGTTCTCATGAAGACTGTGAAATGGCTCCCCCTTCTCCAGCCGAAATGCTCTGAGTGCATTTTCCCCTGAAATTGAATCTTGCAGGTTTGGTTTGCACTCAAAGTGGAATTTAGTTTTTCTCTATGGAGAGGTGAGGGAGGGACTGTTCTTCCTTCTGATGTAGGAAGGGGTTTTTTTGTTTGTTTTGTTTTTTTAAGGAATCGAGCCAATCAAGTTTACAGAATTAAAGATTCTTAACGATGAAATCACCTCAAACTAGAAACACCTGGCTGAGTGTTTGGAGACTCGAAGGTGAAGATGACAGTGGTGAATTCTCAAGAGTGGCAGTAAATCTTTCACAGTTGAACAGCTATTGCCAAGTAATGGCAGCTCAGGGGGATACTGCCTGCGGTCAGCTAAATACTCAGCCCCCTCCAAAGACAGTCCTTATTCCCAGAGACAGGGGTATGTTAGGTTACATGGCAAAGGGAAATGAAAATGCTGATTTAATAGTTATTTTACTTACTTGGCTGCACCAGGTCTTGGTGGTGGCACACAGGATCTTCTGTCTCCATTGCAGCACGCAGGGTCTATTAGTTGCAGCATGTGGGGTCTAGTTTCCTGACTGGGGATTGAACCTGAGTTCCCTGCATTAGGAGCTCTGCATTTTAGGGGTCTAGTTTCCTGACCGGGGATTGAACCTGAGTTCCCTGCATTAGGAGCTCTGCATCTTAGGGGTCTAGTTTCCTGACCTGGGATTGAACCTGAGTTCCCTGCATTAGGAGCTCTGCATCTTAGCCACTGCACCATGAGGGAAGTCCCTAAAATGCTGATTTTAAACTAGGGAGATTATCCTGGATTATGCTTTGGACAAAAATGGAGATAGCAAGGAGAGGATGAACCAGAGTTAGCAATGACAGTAGTGGGAAGGGCCATCAGGAGGTTGGAACAGTGGAGGGGGTCGGGGGAGGAGACGTTCTTGTTCGTGAAGTTTGTGAAGACATGGGTATGCCACCTATGGCGATGCCTCATCCACTTCACAAGCCACTGGTCAGGGGCCAGAAGATCTGCTTTTGAGTCCTGGTGACGCCTCCAGACTGCTCTGAACATCGGAACTGTCCTTTGTGATGGGGATGCTTCCTCTCCCTCCAGGGTTGTTAGGATCAAGTGAGGAGCAGCAACTATTATTGGTGAACTGTGCTTCTGGATCTATAACATGGTGTTATGTGAGATGTAAGCCTCTGAGGCAAGCTACTTGTTTGCCATTTTGCCCCAAATTTCCCTGAATTCTGGCTCACACAACTGAGGCAACTTTGAACTATCAGGTCTGGCTCAGAGCTAACACCCTGAATTTGGTGAAAACTCCAAATGTGATCTTGTTGGTGGCTTTGGGGAATGCTTTTCACACTCTTTGACATCTGTGTTGGCTTATCTGTGAAATTAGCAGAAAATCATCCCACCCCAGAGATGTCCATCCACTCTGTCTAGCCAAAGCCCATGGGGCTATATTCCTGGGAGGGTCTTATTCTCCCTTCTAAAGTGCTTGGGGGTGGTCTGCATTTTTTCTCTCCATAAAGAACACAGGCAGGTACATCCCTGTGAAGCCAGACATTGGAACAAGGAGCTCTCTTGGTCTCCAAGCCTCTCTGCCTTCTGTCTTGCCAGTGAACATGAGTGACTTTCAGAGTAGAGCTGATGGGTAGGTGTGGATGATCACAAAGCTGAAGGATGAGCCCATGGAGAGATCATCATGGTGATAGAAATGAAGCCAGCTATATCTGCAGCCTCATCTCCTAACACCTCCACACCAGCCAGCCTGACCTTTCTCTTCCTCTTCTGCACCAAGCTTGTCCCAGCTCTGCCCGTGGTACCCTCTGTCCAGAAGGCTCTGCCTTCACATCTCCGCCTGGCTGCCCCTTTCCTTCGTTTGGATCTTGGCTGGGATGTCATTTCCTCAGACCTGCCATGCCTGACCACTCTGTTCATGGTGCCAAGTCCCGTTCCTGTTTCTCTCTCATGGGATTTCTTTTGTTCTGGGTCCTTATCACTACTGAAAATCTTGTCTTTTTTTTCTAGCCGCTTGAGTGGGAGCACCCCGAGAGCAGGATCCTCTCTGTCCTGTTCAGTGCTGTAGCACTGAAGAGGCTGGACACCTCACGCTCCATGCCTGTGTGCTGCATGAGTGCCCTGGGTCACTGTGGGGAGAGCTGAGCAGGGCTTCTCACAGACTCCTCCCACTCCTCTCATGGCCTGTTACTCTGGGATGTAGATCTTATCTTTCTTGTTTCACAGAGAAACCAACAGAGGCCCAGGCTTCCCAGGTGGCGCTAGTGGTAAAGAACTTGCCTGCCAGTGCAGGAGATTTAAGAGATGTGAGTTCAATCCCTGGGTTGGGAAGAACCCTTGGAAGAGGGCATGGCAACCCACTCCAGTATTCTTGCCTGGAGAATCCCATGGACAGCAGAGCCCTGGCGGGCCATAGTCCACAGGGTCACACAGAGTCAGATGTGACTGAAGTGACTTAGCATGGATGTATGCACAACAAAGGCCCAGAAAGGCTGAGTAACTTGTTCAAGAGCCCCTAGCTGGTAAGAAGGAGACCCTGGGTGAGAACCATGCTTGTCCTTGTTGCAACATTCAGAGCAGTGGCTCCTAGCTCCGGGCCTGGGGGTCACACAGCTGAATGATCCGTGGCCTGAGTCTAGGCTGACCTCTTGACTGCCATCGTTTAAAGCAATGCTTCTCAGATCACCCAGAGAGTTGGTTAAGCTGGAGATTCTGAATCCATTGACCTGTGTGGTAGGGAGGGCGGTGGGGAGGGTGGAACGCTGAGCATTTCTGACAAGCTCCCAGGTGACACTTTAAGAGCCAGGATTTAGCGGTCCTCTGACTTGAGGAACTGGGATAGCTATTTGTAAAACAAAGGCAGGGAAGGAAGGACCTGGTAAATCTTGTGGTCAAATTAATTGCTGCAGCTGAGCAAAGAGAAGAGAGAGCGGTCCCTCCTTTCCTGGGATAAGCAGACACTGTCCCCACACCCTCCACAGCCTTGTCAGACAGGTCCCGGAAGCTTGGGTCTAGCATGTGTGTGTACGAACCTAGGTTTGGTTTCCAGTTGTGTAGCACTTGGCTCGAGACCAGCAGAGGGGCTGAGCCAGCTATAGAAAGTCATCTCTTCAGCAGTAAGTGTTTCCTGCCGTCCCCTCCTCCCCAGGTCTGGATTGCATTCCTGGCCCCCCACCCCCGAGAATAGTCGCCCAACTCTCAACTCTAATTAAGAGGTTTGCCTGGGGTTTAGGAGGCTCTAAGAGTGCCTACAATTTGCTGGAATTTTCTCCACTTAGAAAACAAGGGTAAAATATATCTGCTCTGCTTATGTGAGAGGGTTGTCATGAGAGTGCTTTGAAAAATAGAAAGCAGCATTTCCCAGATGTGAGTGGAATTGATTTTAGGTAGGACAGAGACCCAGAGAACATCGATCATCGGGTAAGAGCTATTCCCGTTTTAAGTTTATTTCCAACTAATTTCAAAGAAAATCTCACTTTAATACTAAAATGTCTTAAACACTTCTTTTAAACATTTCCTCATATCCTTTCTCCCCCAGACAAAGCTCCCTTATAAACAGATAGAGTTGCTCAAAGAGTTGCTCACTGCCTCTATCTAGTTAGAAATTAATAGCATATGTTGTTTTCTTTGTACTTTTTGTGGGTATCGTTTATCTGTAGCAGAACATATAGATTTTTCATTTAAGACAATTCTATAAATCTTCCTTTTGAAGAGAAATTTAGATAAAACATGTAAGGTGATTTCCAAAAAATAAATATAGGTTGAAAGAGGCAGGTTGTATATGTATACATATAGCTGATGCATGGTGTACAGCAGAAACTAATCCCACATTGTAGAGCAATTGTACACAAAAATATCATAGGTTGAATATAGACATGGTAAAAATTATAAAGGTAATGATCAAGTGAGTCCATCTGGGATGAGAACATAAGGGAATGTAAAGGGGCATGGCTGTATTATTCATGAAGGGAAATAAAGGCACCTAACCCAGCCATCTGGCCGTGCCCTGCTCTACCTGTGGGCACTCCACATGGCTAGATCTGGGCTGGTTACTCTGCCTGAGCGTCCCTAGACAGGATGTGGATATGTCTTGATCCCAGTCAAGAATGTGCACCTAAATCCCATCCATAGCTAAGCAGATATCTTCAGGTTTTTCTCTATCTGTGGAGCCTTTGGGGGAAATGAGCAATCTGGCTATATAAAGACTCATCATCTTGCATTTATGTACTGTAGAGACAAATCAATTGCTGTGCTTTGGGCCTCGAGTTTCTTTGATCAGTATGGTTAAAAGAGCTATAGTGATGATAAATATCAGCAGATATTGTCAATTTTGTCCTTCCCTAAATCAGTTTGAAACTGGCCAAAGGTGATAAAGAATCTTTCTGAATTCCAAAGCAACGTAAGGCAACAGAAACAATACCAGATTCCAACATCATAGATTTGCATCAGAATCTTGGCTCAGCTACCTATTATGCACTGAATTTCTCCCCCCCCCTCCACCTCTCCAGTTCATATGTTGAAGTCCTAACCCCATACCTGAGAATCTGACTATCTTTGGAGACAGAGTCTTCAACGGGGTGGGAATTTAAAATGAGGTCATTAGGGTGGGCCTTAATTCAATAGGGCTTCCCTGGTGGCTCAGATAGTAAGAATGTTCTTGCATTGCAGGAGATTCCAGGTTCAGTCCCTGGGTCAGGAAGATCCCCTGGAGAAGGGAGTGGCTACCTACTCGAGTATTCTTACCTGGGAAATCCCATGGATAGTGAAGCCTGGTGGGCTACAATCAAAAGAGTCAGACATGACTGAACAAAACTAACCCTAATTCAGTAGGATTAGTGAGTTTGTAAGAAGAGAGATGACATAGAAACACACAGAGGGACAACCATACGATGATCCAGGGAGAAGGCAGCCTTCAACAAGTCAAGGAGAGAGGTCTCAGAAGAAAGCAGCCCTGCCAGCACCTGGATCTCAAACTTCCAGCCTCCAGGACTAAGAGAAAATAAATGCTCATTGCTTGAGCCACCCAGTCTGTGGTACTTTGTTACGGGAGCCTTAGCAAACTAGCCCTAACACCATTTTCCCACTGGGTGGCCTTGGATAGATGGTACAGCCTCCCTGAGTCTCAATGTCTTCATGTGTATATTGGAATGATAGTTTTTCCCTCAGAGTTATGTGCTTAAATATGCTGATACATGTAAAACACTTAGCAAAGTGCCCACTACACTGTAGATACTGCAAACAATTGGTAACTATTTCATTTTTATTTGCTTAGATCAATCTCCCTTTCCCTCCCATTTCAAAAGGGGTGTAAGACAAGAAAAACAAAACAAAACAAAACAAAAAATGAAAACAAACACCACTCCCCATATACACACAACTAACTATTACTGCCAACTCTTGACCTAAATCTTAATAAGATGTTAATAGCCATTATCTTACGGCCCTTAATAGGAAGAAGTAGTCACCTACACTAACTCTTTTGTAACTACTAAAATGGTTATCATCCTGCTTGGTAGAGTCCATTCTCTTTAAAAGCATGTCTCAAAATGGTATTTCCCATACCCAATCAGTTCCCCAATGAGGGCATTGTGCGCTGCTTCTGGGCCCCCGTGGCGTGGGGACAGCCGGCTACAGCCTGCATCAGAACGTGCTGGTGGACGTTGTCAGGTGCCTTCCGATGTAGATCCCCAGCCCGATGGCCAGCAGGTGGGACAGCAGCAGCGACATCAGGAAGACCTTGAGGAATTCGGCCGAGAAGATGCCGCCCCTTCTTCATGACGCCCGTGTTGCACATGCTGAGAGTGGGCGCGCGCTTCCGGTGCCTCAAGAGCAGAAGCTCCTTGGCCGGGGGACGTTCTCTGGCCGACTGGACCAATCTCAAAGCCAGTCTGAGTTTTTCTTCAGGATGCTCTCGACCTCTTTCCTCCTCTCCATGAAGTGGAGAGACATTAAGCGACTTGAGTAGGGGCATGGGTTGGTGGATGCTAGATCTGGCAGCAGAAATGCTAGTCTGTTATCCGATGACCCAGGTGAACTGTAAGGAGCTGGGATATATGGTCCAGTGACTCTGGACAGACATCCTTGCTCTGTTGCTTAGGATCTGAGACTTTAGCAAGTTATTTTTTTTTTTTCTCTCTTTACCTTAGTTGCCTCCTCTATAAAACAGAATGATGAAAATAGTGCAAGGCTGTTTCATTTTATGTAAAGATTGTACTCTTAGCATGATTCAAACTGTGCATAATTAAATAGGAAAAATATATTATGAGTTTTATATTTATTCTGACGGGTAAAGTAGACTTTGCCTTTTCACACTTTTAACTTTGTACCTTTCTAAATAACCTAAACTTTCTAAACTTACAGATGTGTTTTATGTAAAATAACCATAAGGATTATTTGGCTGGTGAGTTGTTTTAATTTTTTTTTAAATTCTTCTCTGTAATTTTTAAAACTTTAAAACAAATTTTAAATGTGTTCAGTACATTGAACTCGTTCTCAATATCTTCTTTTCCTTTAAAAAAGAGAGAATTCAGGTCAGATGGTCAGTTTTCCCCTGAGCCTGGTAAGTGTTTGCAGAATGGATGCCTAGGGCTGTGAGCTGGGAGTTAGGGGGATGTGGGATGGAGCTGGTATGCAGCAGTGAAATAGTTAACCTGCCTGCCTGTCACTTAAGTGGGTAGACCCAGGTTGTGACTGTGTAGGGGCAGCAACAAATCCCAGCCAGGCCTTCAGAGGGCAAACGGAAGCTAGCCTCACAGTCACTCGGCACAAAACCTGAAACTAACAGATCCACGCCTGGGATGGCTTTACAGCCACATCATGAGATGTAACCTAACTGAGACCCTCAGTGGGCTTGGGGACATCTTGTATGGTCACTGTTGCTCAGGGATGATAAGGCTAAAAGTACTTCCCAAGTCTCACCTATCCAAACCCCCAGAGCCTAGAATACTCAGCACACACTGAGCTGAGCACCCACCTCCATGTCTCCATGTTAACTTCGAACAGGATGCAAAGATCTGGAGCACTGTGAGGTTACAACAAGAGGCTCTGCCTACCTACCCAAGAAAAGCATCACTTGCAACTCTAAGAAGACAACAATGGAATCTTCTGACAGCAAAACTCAGTTAAATGTCAAGCTCTGGCTACAATCAGGTGGAGGAAACTCTGGTAGGAAGGAATAATAGGTAGGTAAGTGCTAGAAGATCTCCAAGGCTTTGGTGCAGATGTCCTTTTGCTTAATTGTGTTAGCAAACATCCAGTTATTTGAACCACCCCTGGCTCTACGGACGCTGGGGGCTATCATCTTCTGTGGCCCCCAGACAGGGCTGTCAGAACGTGGGAACTAGATTACTCATTCCACTCCTGGGAAAGGGAACAGACTTGTGGGATTTTAAATGAATGCATTAAATTTGTTGATTTTCAAAGGGAGAAATAGAGAAAAATAAACAAACTCTTTGAAGATCTTGGCTGCAGTACAGGGGCCGAGGTTTAAATCCCTGCTCGCAACCATGTTAGATGTTGCAAAAACCCTCAGTATTCCCTGGCAATTCTTTCAGGTGGAAGGAGGGGTGCACCCTTCTTTTAGGGGGCCCTGAACTCTGTTTTGTGTAAATGGAAGGGCCAGCAGAGAGGGGTTAACTGTGCGGTTATGATACATGAAAAAGGACAATAGCCTCCTGGTGGTTTTCTGCTTTAAAAAATGTAGCTATCTATATATCTTAGTAATTAAAAAATAATTTTAAAGTGTGGCAAGATATACGTTCTAACATGTAAGCAATACAGTGGTACAGCATTTTGAGAGATAAATTTAGCAAAAGACATCAATACTTTCAAAATATTCCTAGTCTTTGATTTAGCCGTTCCCTTTTGGGGGAGTTTGTCTGAAGGAGATAATCCAAAACGGACCAAGACTGATGTAGCAAAATGCTATCTTTGCCCTCATTACAGTAGGGAAAAATTCAAAGAACCTCCATGTTTATCACAAGAAAATGGTGGGTTATAGTCTTGGTGGGCCAGCCTACAGTGGTTTCCTCTTTGGTGATAAAAAGAAATGACAGAGGGAAGTGCTCAGTGAGGAACAGTAAGACAAGAGGCAGGAAATGGAGTGGAAATCTATGGGACTGTCATGTGAAACGGTGCACAGAGAAGATGTGAAGTGTATCCTGAGGCTTCCCAGGTGGTGCAGTGATAAAGAAGCTGTCTGCCAATGCAGGAGATGCCCGTTTGATCCCTGGGAGGAGAAGATCCCCTGGAGAAGATGACAATCCACTCCAGTATTTTTGCCTGGAATATCCTACGGACAGAGAAGCCTGGTGGGCTACAGTCCACAGGGTCAGACACAACCGACTGAGCCTACATGCACATCTCTAGGTGGTGGGATTAAGATTAATATTTATTTCCTATTTTCCTGTTTGTTTCAAAATTTTCAAAATTGAGCTTACACTATTTTGTAACAACAAGGCCAACAACTTCTCTGACACCAAAAAGTATAAAGAAGCATTTGCCAGTTTCTGGCTGGGGAGACAAAGGTGGGCAGAGGGTGGGCCTGCCTCTGGCAAGGGCAGACTGTTAGCCCAGGCTCCTCTCACCTGGCCAAGGCTGAGAGGCCCAGAAGATGCTGGGGGGGCTATAGGGCACAGCCAGTGCCTCTAGGTTGGCTCTTGTTTGCTTGGGGAGCAGAATGAGATTGTGGCCTCTTCACTGGGGAGCCGAGGTAAAGGCAGCGCTCATCCAAGTTTTTAATCCCCTTGGCTAATCACCGGCTCTTTCTTGTGGTTTTACTGAGACTCCTTTTACTAAGAGGGTGGATTTCCACTGTTTTTGTTTGTGTGTTGTACTTGGATTATGGTTTAATGTGTCACTCTGATGACAAAAGGGGTTTGCAGCAGTGGGCAGACCAGCCTCCCTGCTCTTAATAGAAAGCACGCTCCAGTACTTTATCTGCAACACATAGAGCTGCTTAGAACAAAGAGCCTAAGACATGGTCACCAAGAATCTTTAATATGGACCAGACTGCTGGGAGGGTATTAATTAAATATTTTAGGCAGGATGTCTTTAGCTGGTTGGGGTATTTTTATAAGGAGAGGGAATATATTGAAAACCCTGGCTGTTTCTGTAACAGGAACCTGTTTTGAAGGAAAGGTTCTTGGGTGGGACGTAATGGGTACCAGGCTGTTAAACCTCCAGTCCAACTTGATGTCAAAAACAGACGCTTCACACGTTTTCAAAAATGTTTGCGTTGGGTCCTTGCTGTGAAATTTGGATGCAATTCTAGGGCAGCTTTAAGACAGAGAAGAATAGTGAGAGTCTATGAGTACCCTAGGCATTGTTAAAGACTGTGTTCTTACAAGAATCCTGTGAAAGAGGGTTTGACAGGGTCATTTTACAGAAAAACAAAACTGTTTTTCAAGAACACCAAGTTTGATGGAGAAGCTAAGACCAAAGCTTAAAGTCTATCATTCCATCATCTATCCATTATCTATCATCTATCTCTATTTCAGAATACTGTATTTTATACATACACACACACACTCTCTCTCTCTCAGAAAGTACTAGATATAAAGATAAGCTTATATTGTGGATCTTGATATAACTGATAGACATTTTTCTGAATTCAAAGTAATCAGAATTATTGAACATGATGTTTGCTACAGAAGCACAGAGTTGGTGATGTTTCTGAAAGGCAACATGGCGTGCTGAGAATGTGTAGCATGAGGTCTACGGTTTGGATCCTGGCTCTGCCACTTACGATTTCTGTGACTGGGCATGCCCCTTCCTGAGCAAGTTTCCTTGTCTTCAAAATTAGACCCGCATTTAGCATTGGGCCTAGCAGATGCTTAGTGAAGATGAATAAAAGCTGAATTTGGTGCTGGTCTTGGGGTGAGGAGTAGAGAAGCTTGTTCTCCAATCCCCTGTGGACCATTTTAGGTCTTCAGGAATACAGCAGTTCAGTGAGTTTGTTGGGAACCATCCCTTCCTGTCCCATGATAGCCAAAATTACCAAAGAAGTAGAGAAACACCCAACTGAGAGACTGGACACCTCTCAAGGAAGGATCGTGTTCCAGGGAGCCTGAGGAGTGTGGCTGGACATGACTGACGCTGGGATAACTTCTGCCATCACTCACTTGATTCATTCCAGAGCCCATCAATCTTTCCGGCATGGCCGGCTCCTCTTGGGACCACCCTCCATATATTCCCATCTGCTCAATCTTCTTTCCCAAGTTTCCATGCTCCTTTTCCCTATGTCATCTTGCCTTATACACAGAATATTTGAGTCACTGCTAAATAAAATATGCATTTTATATTTTCATAAATATGAAAGGAGGTTCTTTGTGACCCAGGATGAAGGGCTTGCCACAGGGAAGCACTAGTCTTTATTGTTGCTTTGACAGTCCTGCCCTGCCTCATCTTGCACCTGCCCATCTTGCACATGCCCATGGTCTTTAGAAACTTCCAAGTTTTCCAATGTACATTTTTGCCTCTTTAGCTCAAGACCTCCCCTAATCCACCTTTTCTTTCTCTGCTTTCCTCAGGGAGCAGTTTTATAAGGCTGATATGTGTATATAGACATACGTATCTATATATACATACATATTATTTGTTGTTGTTTTAGTTGTTAAGCTGTGTCCAACTCTCTTTGCGACCCCACGGACTGTAGCCCACCAGACTCCTCTGTCCATAGGATTTCCCAGGCAAGAATATTGGAGTGGGTTGTCACTTCTTTCTCCAGGGGATCTTCCCAACCGAGGGGTCAAACTGCATTGATAGGTGGATTCTTTATGGCTGAGCCACCAGGGGAAGCCCAGCACACACACACATGTCTCAACCACCAAAACATCTCTCAGACACTCCATGGCTGCCCATCCCCTTGGATCCTTCCACCCCTAGCAAGGGTCTGTGGAGGATCTACTAAGGACTTAAAGTCACATGAGTCTCAATCTGCCCAGATTCGCTGAGTAGCCTCTGCCAGGAGAGGAGTCAAGGAAATGAGGACTGCAGGGGGTGGGTGGCTCACTGCCTTCTTCCTCATCCTCTCCTGCCTGCTGAGCTTATGTGCTGGAGTCTTATCTCTAAACAGATCATAATCCTTATCCTTCTTTTGAGAAGGATTAAATAACTTAATACATATGAAGCACTCAACACAGGGTGTAGCCCCCAAGCTGCTGCTATTATTATGACTGCTAATAAAAATAATTGATTTGAGATGTTGTCTATGAGAAAGAACATATTCAGTTTTGAATCTCAGCTCTTTCATTCACATTAGCATTTGCGCAGATCAGCTTCCCTGAGCCTGTTTCCTCATCCTTGTAGTAGATGTGATCCATGCTTGCTCACGGGGCTGTGGAGATCTCAAGCTTCTAGGGCACGCTGGCACTGGCTCTGCATCCGGGGTCTTGGTCAGCCAGTTTTGTGGCTGCCTTGCCTGTTGTGGCTGACTGTGGCTGAGAGTAGGGAACTTGTGCTTTGTGGAGTCAGCTTCCATCTGCACTTAGAGTGGGAGGTATGTGGGTCAAGCAGATGGGGGTTAAAGTCAGGGAATACTGTGTACTTGAACTGACAGTGATTCATGACACATCTGTGCAGCTTGCTAAGAGTCCAGCCATTTGCCAAAGGGAGGGAGCTGGTGGGTGGGGGTGGGGCATGGGCTATGAGCAAAGGATGTTCCGTCCCGGGGAGTATAAACACAGCATCGTCTGTGACCTAAAAAGGCTTGGTCAGGAGGACCACTGAAGCCTGTGGTCCATTATTTGGACTGTGCTTGGCCTCTCCGAGGGAGCACCCCAGGCAGCTACCTGTGTTGTATCTGAGAGCTGTCACAGGCCAGACCCAGCTCTGCCTGATTCTGCATGGGACTCCTGGCAGCTGCTTGCATGGGGCCTGCTGTGGCTCTTTCTTGGGTAAGTGCTCTATTTGCTGCAGAGGGATATGTGCCAGGGAGGTGCCAGCTGCCTGGAAGGCCCAGTGAGAATTTGTTGACTCTTCTGGGTCTTTTCCAGACCTTCACTGTCCTTTAGGCAGGCAGGCCCACCAATGACTGATTAGAAGCCCAGACGCCCCTGCTTCACTCACAGTCCGTGTGTCCAACCCTTCCCCAGGCTCAGCTTCGATTGCCCTCCTCCCCAAGGTTTCAGAACCCTTGGTCTCCAAGCTGCAGCCTGATTTCCTATTGACAGCCTCACCTTGCCCCTGGATACAGCTACTTTGGTCTCCTCGTGTGGTTTCTCTCCTCCATCAGAATTAATGTAAAAGTGCTGATTTGGTCTCTTGCAGCCAGCCTGGACCTTGGGGCTCATTCTAGAACCTTACCCTAGATTATGTTTGGAATGCAAGAGACCTAGGTTTGAATCCTTGTTCTGCCATTTATTGAGTCAATTGCTTGTCAACCCCTGGCTTGCTCACTGGTAAAAAGAGGAAATTATGGACCTTCTTCTCAGAGTCAAGGTAAGGATTAAATGGGATAATCCAAATACATGGATTATATAAAAGAATGATGTGAAACATAAATGAAATTCTTGGCACATGATAAGTACTCGAGCATGACTATTTTTTCCCTTATCCTCACTAAGGATAAAATGCCTTTGCTTCCTCGATGTGACTTTTCTGTGCTATTTGATATTCTCAGCTGACCTCAACTTAGAGTGGGGCATGGGATGACTATGATAAAGTTTTTTTTCTTTCCTCTCTCTCTTTTTTAAATTAATTTATTTTGCTTTACAATATTATATTGGTTTTGCCATACATTGACTTGAATCCGCCATGGGTGTACATGTGTTCCTCATCGTGAACACCCCCTCCTTCCTCCCTCACTCTGTATCATGAATTGAACCTAGACTGCCGATTCGTTTCACATGTGATAATTTACATGTTTCAGTGCCATTCTCCCATATCATCCCGCCCTTGCCCTCTCCCACAGAGTCCAAAAGACTGTTCTATACATCTGTGTCTCTTTTGCTGTCTCGCGTACAAGGTTATCATTACCATCTTTCTAAATTCCATATATATGCATTAGTATACTGTATCGGAGAAGGCAATGGCACCCCACTCCAATACTCTTGCCTAGAAAATCCCATGGATGGAGGAGCCTGGTAGCTGCAGTCCATGGGGTCACTAAGAGTCAGCCAAGACTGAGCGACTTCACATTCACTTTTCACTTTCATGCATTGGAGAAGGAAATGGCAACCCACTCCAGTATTCTGGCCTGGAGAATCCCAGATATAGAGGAGCCTGTTGGGCTGCCATCTGTGGGGTCGCACAGAGTTGGACATGACTGAAGCGACTTAGCAGCAGCAGTGTACTGTACTGGTGTTTTTCTTTCTGGCTTACTTCACTCTGTATAATAGGCTCCAGTTTCATCCACCTCATTAGAACTGATTCAAATGCATTCTTTTTAATAGCTGAGTAATATTCCATTGTGTATATGTACCTCAGCTTTCTTATCCATTCATCTGCTGATGGACATCTAGGTTGCTTCCATGTCCTGGCTATTATAAACAGTGCTGCAGTGAACATTGGGGTACACATGTCTCTTTCAATTCTGGTTTTCTCAGTGTGTATGCCCAGCAGTGGGATTGCTGGGTCAGATGGCAGTTCCATTTCCAGTTTTTTAAGGAATCTCCACACTGTTTTCCATAGTGGCTGTACTAGTTTGCATTCCCACCAACAGTGTAAGAGGATTCCTTTTCTCCATACCCTCTCCAGCATTTATTGCTTGTAGACTTTTGGATCGCAGCCATTCTGACTGGCATAAAATGGTACCTCATTGTGGTTTTGATTTGCATTTCTCTGATAATGAGTGATGTTGAGCATCTTTTCATGTGTTTGTTAGCCATCTGTATGTCTTCTTTGGAGAAATGTCTGTTTAGTTCTTTGGCTCACTTTTGATTGGGTCTTTTATTTTTCTGGAATTGAGCTGCAGGAGTTGCTTGTATATTTTTGAGATCAATTCTTTGTCCGTTGCTTCATTTGCTATTATTTTCTCCCATTCTGAAGGCTTTCTTTTCACCTTGCTTATAGTTTCCTTTGTTGTGCAGAAGCATTTAATTTTAATTAGGTACCATTTGCTTATATTTGCTTTTATTTCCTATATTCTGAGAGGTGGGTCATAGAGGATCCTGCTGTGGTTTATGTCAGAGTGTTTTGCCTATGTTTTCTTCTAGGAGTTTAATAGTTTCTGGTCTTATGTTTAGATCTTTAATCTATTTTGAGTTTATTTTTGTGTACGGTGTCAGAAAGTGTTCTAGTTTCAGTCTTTTACAAGTGGTTGACCAGTTTTCCCAGCATCACTTGTTAAAGAGATTGTCTTTTCTCCATTGTATACTCTTGCCTCCTCTGTCAAAGATAAGGTGTCCATAGGTGTATGGATTTACCTCCGGGCTTTATATTTTGTTCCATTGATCTTTCTGTCTTTGTGCCAGTACCATACTGTCTTGATGACTGTGGCTTTGTAGTAAAGCCTGAAATCAGGCAGGTTGATTCCTCTAGTTCCATTCTTCTTTCTCAATATTGGTTTGACTATTTGAGGTTTTTTTTGTATTTCCATACACATGGTGAAATTATTTGTTCTAGTTCTATGAAAAATACCATTGGTAGCTTGATAGGGATTGCACTGAATGTATAGATTGCTTTGGGTAGTAAACAATTTCACTATATTGATTCTTCTGATCCATGAACACGGTATATTTCTCCATCTATTAGTGTCCTCTTTGATTTCTTTCACTAATATATATATATATGTCTTTGTTTCTTTGGGTAGATATACTCCTAAGTATTTTATTCTTTTTGTTGCAATGGTGAATGGAATTGTTTCCTTAATTTCTCTTTCTGTTTTTTCATCGTTAGTGTATAGGAATGCAAGGGATTTCTCTGTGTTAATTTTATATTCTGCAATTTTACTATATTCATTGATTAGCTCTAGTAATTTTCTGGTGGAATCTTTAGGGTTTTCTATGTAGAGGATCATGTCATCTGCAAATGATGAGAGTTTTACTTCTTTTCCAATCTGGATTCCTTTTATTTCTTTTTCTGCTCTGATTGCTGTGGCCAAACTTCCAAAACTATGTTGAATAGCAGTGGTGAGAGTGGGCACCCTTGTCCTGTTCCTGACTTTAGGGGAAATGCTTTCAATTTTTCACCATTGAGGATAATGTTTGCTGAGGGTTTGTCATATATAGCTTTTCTTATGTTGAAGTATGTTCTTTCTATTCCTGCTTTCTGGAGGGTTTTTTTTTTTTATCATAAATGGATGTTGAATTTTGTCAAAGGCTTTCTCTGCATCTATTAAGATAATCATATGGTTTTTATTTTTCAGTTTGTTAATGTGGTATATTACTTTGATTGATTTGCAGATATTGAAGACTCCCTGCATCCCTGGCATAAAGCCAACTTGGTCATGATGTATGATCTGTTTAATATGTTGGATTCTGTTTGCTAGAATTTTGTTAAGGATTTTTGCATCTATGTTCATCAGTGATATTGGCCTGTAGTTTTCTTTTTTGTGGCATCTTTGTCAGATTTTGGTATTAGGGTGATGGTGGCCTCATAGAATGAGTTTGGAAGTTTACTTTCCTCTGCAATTTTCTGGAAGAGTTGAGTAGGATAGGTGTTAGTTCTCTAAATTTTTGGTAGAATTCAGCTGTGAAGCCGTCTGGTCCTGGGCTTTTGTTTATTGGAAGATTTCTGATTACAGTTTCAATTTCCATGCCTGTGATGGGTCTGTTAAGATTTTTATTTCCTCTTGGTTCAATTTTGGAAAGGTGTATTTTTCTAAGAATTTGTCCATTTCTTCCAAGTTGTCCATTTTATTTGCATATAGTTGCTGATAATAGTCTCTTATGATCCTTTGCATTTCTGTGTTGTCTGTTGTGATCTCTCCATTGTCATTTCTAATTTTATTGATTTGATTTTTTCTCCCTTTGTTTCTTGATGAGTCTGGCTAATGGTTTATCAATTTTATTTATCTTCTCAAAGAACCAGCTTTTGGTTTTGTAGGTTTTTGCTATGGTGTCTTTTGTTTTTTGCATTTATTTCTGCCCTAATTTTTAAGATTTCTTTCCTTCTACTAACCCTGGGTTCCATAATTTCTTCCTTTTCAAGTTGCTTTAGGTGTAGAGTTAGGTTATTTGACTTTTTTTCTTGTTTCTTTAGATAGCCTTCTTGCTATGAACCTTTCCCTTAGCACTGCTTTTACAATGTCCCATAGGTTTTGGGTTGTTGTGTTTTCATTTTCATTCATTTCTATGCATATTTTGATTTCCTTTTTATTTCTTCTGTGATTTGTTGGTTATTCAGCAGCGTGTTGTTCAACCTCCATATGTTGGAATATTTAATAGTTTTTCTCCTGTAATTGACATCTAATCTTATTGCAATGTGGTCAGAAAAGATGCATGGAATGATTTCAATTTTTTTTTAAATTTACCAAGGCTAGATTTATGGCCCAGGATGTGATCTATCCTGGAGAAGTTTCCGTGTGCACTGGAGAAAAAGGTGAAATTCATTGTTTTAGGGTGAAATGTCCTATAGATATCAATTAGCTCTAACTGGTCTATTGTATCATAAAGTTGGTTTTATTTTTGATGCCCAATTGGGTTTTTTTTTTTTTAATGCATACACACACTGTATTTGAATAGGTCTATGTGTATTATAGATACACACAGAGATGTATCTGTGTGTTTATCTGATTATTTTACACCTGATCTAAAATTGGTATTGTTACTAGCTGACAACTGACATTTCGTAGTTATCTTAGAGTGGTACAGATGTGATCTGAAGTTTAGGGGAAGGAAGAACTTGGGTTTGAAGGAACGTGACTTCCTGACATTGTGCCCTGGTGTCCTGTGGCCTTGCATGTGGTACTTCTGTCACCACCAGACACTCTTTGACATCAGAATGTCTTATTTTTCTTGCATCCTTCCTTCCTGAAATGTAGTATTTGTCCAGCAAATGCTTATTGAATTAAACTGTAGCTCTCATATAATGGCCAGCTTTTTTCAATTCATATTTTTTTCTTTAAGAAAATCAATACGTAACTTCTGATATCTTTGACAGAACTCATGGGGTTATGCTCAGTTAGGTTTTTCTCTTAATCCAGAGCTGTTGTTTTCTGCATTTAGCTTGTGATAGTACTGGTTCATCAAACCTAAAAAACAGGGGCTTTGAGGAAAATTTTGAATTGTTTTAGAGACAAGAAAAAGCCCCAGCCCAGGTTTTTCCCAGAATA
Organism: Nanger dama; assembly: GCA_917880005.1. NCBI lineage: Eukaryota > Metazoa > Chordata > Mammalia > Artiodactyla > Bovidae > Nanger > Nanger dama. Next base: position 984,239 of record CAKJTW010000017.1, read on the forward strand.
GAAAACAATAGCCCTGCCCAGGCTGGTCAACTGGGTGGAACAAGTTATGATGCTTTGTTTCATACGGATGTAAAGCAACAATCAAGTCCTTTAGAAAGAATTCCCTTGGATATGACGGGTGCCCTTATAAGCCATAGGAAGATGGAGGCCCATAGGGAAATGCCTTGTGACATCTGAAGCAGAGATTGACATGCATCTATAAGTCAAGGAATGCCGGAGCTGGCTGGCAAACCACCAGAAGCTAAGAAGACACTTCAGCTTCTTTGAATCCACTTGCTACTATTTTCCTATTTCTTTCCTGGCTCTTCTTTTTGGCTCCTTTGTATTTTCCACATTCATATGCTAGCTTTATTCCTATTGGTTGCTTGAGGGCAGGTATTTTTTCCCCTCATCTTGTCTCCCTGCTTCGGATGGTGATTTCCACAGGTAACCTTTGACCTTTTCTTCTGTCCAGAGCTGGTGGGTATGGTTGCACAGGTGGTTCACTGCACAAGGACTCCTGGTCAAAGGGACAAATAGGGCAACAATCCTATGCTTGCCTGGTGTGTATCCTGGCTCAAGGCCACATTCCTATAGGGGGCAACATTTAAAATTTTTTCATGAAGATGCTGGCCAGCCTGATTCTTATCCCGAAATTAGCTGTTCTCTGCCTTTTCTGTGCCCTTGGGTCAGTGGCCTCTGTGGATCCCCCTTCCCTCACCCAGTAGAACCCCATCTGTCTCTGCTTCTCTGCCTCTCCCCAGGATCCTCAACCTTCAGGATCTCACTGGATTTCAAGAGCTTTCAGAATCTGTTCCTATGGTAGCTCTTTCTGTGGTAGCTGGTGGGCTGCTCAGGGGTAGCTCCCTTTAGCATCTAAAATGCTGCATCCCTGTTCTTTCCTCTCACCCCACAGCCTAAGCCAGCAGGAGCTGCAGGTGGTGGCGTCACCACAGCTTAGGATCCAAGAGATTCATTCCAGCCGCCAAAGCGCTAAGCTTTCCCTGTGATCACACATTTTTGCACCAGCCAGGGCTCACACATTCCTCCACAGACCCGCGGCCAGAGGCATGTGGATATCAGTGACTGCTTAGGAGAAGCTGGCCAGGGCCAGCCGACGAGGGAGGGAGGGCCTGGAGACTGCACAAGATGAGATGCTTTTGCCACAACTGACAAGAAACTGTACGTCGGAAATTAGAACAGCTGTGGGCTCCTCAACGCAGCAGATGGGTATGCAGGGAATGCTATGCGGCTTTAATCACATTTAACACGCCTGTCAGAGAATTGGGTCCATCTCAGTATTAATTTGGGTTTTCTGCATTGTTTTTTTGACAGAGTTCAGCCTTACCCTGCATGCTGCGCTCAGCATGGCTAGAAAGAAAATGATTTCCCTCCCTGGGTTTCAGCAGAGAGCAGTGAGCACAGTTCTGCTGGGCTGGGAAAGTGGCAGGGTTCAAGGAGGGTTTGGGAGCAGGGTGAAGGGAGCCCTGTCTGCTCTTTTCCTGGCAGAGCTCAGCTGAGGTTGGGGCAGTAGAGCTGAAGAAGTGGGCATCTCAGCCCTGATTATGATCACTGTGTGATGGCACCTGTGTGTGTGTGTTAGAGAGAGAGAGAGAGAGAAAGAGAGACCTGTGGTTAACTTCTGAATTTTTGAGCATGTCTATGAATCCACCATTCCAATATGTCCGTTCTGAGTCAAGCCAGCTCATAGTTTCTGACCAGAAAAGGCAACTCTGCTGATGCCCAGCCCTCAGTGTCAGCGTGATGCAACAGGAAGAGGGGGTTTGGCATCAGTAGACCACAGGTCAGTGTAGGCTGTTGCTTCCTTTGTTCATTCATTCATCTCTAATCGTCCATGGAGCACCAACTCTGTCAAAGGCACTTTATCTACACAAGTTGCACATAAGTAAAAACAACCCTTCATTTGGTCAAGTCATCATGGCTTGAGTACCAACCACATGAAGACATGAAGGACCACCTTGGGTCAGTGGCATGAGGATAAAGGAGGGAGGGTATGAATAGCATGTAGCACCTGCAGGACTAAGGGGCTCCATACATAAAATTGTTTTCTCTTCCTTCCCAGGAAAAGGACATTTTTAGCTTGTTTCCTTAAGAGGTTCCCACACGGTCTGCGTCTTGGAACGTAGTGTCATCATCTGCTCATCCTGTAAGTCCTGGCCTATGATCCAGGTCTTTTGGACTGTTGGTAATAAAAACCCATAGGTAGTCCTTGGGCTATAAAGTTCTAAAACTGCTAATGAAATTAAGTTTTGCTTGTTTGAATTGCAGAGGCATAATAAAAAATAGCTGGCCCCCAAATAATACCACTGCAGATGTTATGTCCCTAGAACTCCCTGTAAGGCATGAGAAACGGAAACCAAATGCCTGTAAACATACGCAAGCCATCCTCAGGAAAAACAATCCTTTTGTCACTATTTGATGAGACCAGAGTCAGTGGAGGGGGCTGAGCTGAGAGGCTGAGCAGCCCACCCAGCTGTACTTCCCGTCTGTCTCTAGAAGGCCAGCACTAGATGGCGTGTTATTTTGCTTGGCTTTCTAGGTGTAGCTTTCATAGCTTTTACAGTAATTTTTTTTTTAACACTTCAAAATAAAAATTTTACCTTACTGTTTTTAAGATCTCTTACAGAGGCTGAATTCACAGTGGCTGCCTACCCTGGACCACTGAAACTGTGTTGTAGCTTATTCACACAGCCGGGTTTGAACAATTATATTCAACAAGTCTCTCTGCAACTATTAATATACCTGAAAGCACATTTGACATGATATATATGAGCAAGAGCATCCTGTGAGGATTATTGCTTCTCATGGAATGAAGACTTGGCTATTGGCTTGTGGCTCCTAGGGACAGACTTGGCAGAGGCAGGATGGGGGAGGATGGTGGTTATCAAAGTCTAGAAGCATATGAACTGATAGCCAAGCACTAACTGAATCAGATTCCCCTCTCAGGCCACCACCTAAGATCTGATCAAGTCTGGTTTGAAACTCAGGAATCTGCTTATTCCCCATGCACCTCAGCATCCTAACAGGTAATCCAGAATTACCAGACCATATTCTGAGAAACAGTGGTGTCCAAAAGGGAAAATACATGTGGCCTATAAGTAAATGTCCAACATCACTATTACTTAAAGAAATATAAATTTATGTGATTTAAACCTATCCAATTGGTTAAGTATTTTTCTAAGTGATAAAACCCAACACAGGCAAAGACAAAGTGGTGGGTGGGGAGTGGAACAGTGACCCATCTCAAGGGCGTGGGGCATCAGGTGTAGGTATATTAAAGAGCCTTCACATAGATCTAGTCCTTTAACTCAGGAGAATATTTTGAGGGATTTATCATAAAGGAGAAATTATAAGTGTATGCAAAGTTGTAATGATACAAACGCCTATGTTAACATTGCAGAGTTATCAATTCAATGAAAAACAAATAATTTAAGGGTCCATCACATGTGAAATAGATTACCAGTCCAGGTTCGATGCATGAGGCAGGGTGCTCAGGGCTAGTGCACTGGGATGACCCTGAGGGATGGGATGGGGAGGGAGGTGGGAGGGGGGTTCAGGATGGGGAACACATGCATATCCATGGCTGATTCATGTCAATGTATGGCAAAAACCACTACAGTATTGTAAGTAGCTGCCAATTAAAATAAATTAAATAATAAAAAGAATAACCCACACACACAAAATTTAAGGGTCCAGCATAAAAGATAGTTAAAAAGATTTTAAAAAATATGCTGGATTTAACTGATAAAAAATTATATGTACATTAGAATGATATCAGAAGGATATGTAAAATTATAAGGTAGTTACCATGAAGCAATAGTAACTAAAAATATGTATTTATAAAAATCAGTTGTCCATACTTTATATTTTTCAGAGTTTCTATCATAAACATTCCTTTAATAGTTGAAAAGATACTAATTAATATACTTTTAAAGGAGGGGGAAATTACCTTTGGCATCTGTCAGGCCTGGATTTGCATTTCTATCACTGATGGAGTGTGATTTGGGGCATTAATCTCTCTGTGTTTCAGATTCCTCAACTGTAAATTCGAGTAAATGCTAACAGAGTATGGGTTTAACATGAGAATTAAGAGATAATTATATAAATGCACTTGACACATAATAGAGTATATAAATGTTGGATTTTGTCTCCCTTTTCAATTTTTCAAAATCAGAGAAAGTACTAAACTCTGGCCAAAGAGCAAGAGAATTAATCTATTTCACGTAAACCACAGAATTTCAACTTGTTTCTTTTGGGTACTTTTCTGGAAAAGGGTTTCTTAGGGCTTATTAGATACCATTGATGATGAAAGCTGGAAGTTGTCACTGATGACTGAAAATGGACTAATTGCAACCTCTGATCCTATTTGTTTTCCCCTTTGCCAGCTTTAACAGTTTGGGATAATTTTCCTCCTATAATTTTAATTAAAGGAAATCTTATATTCCTCGTCTAGAGAGGCAATAAAGCTCAAGCTATTGAAAATTTCCATCCCCTTAAAATCCCAGTCAGTCAGTCGTCACTTCAATCATGTCTGATTCTTTGCAACTCCTTGGACTGTAGCCTGTCAGGGGCCTCTGTCCATGGGATTCTCCAGGCAAGAATACTGGAGTGGGGTGCCATTTCCTCCTCCAGGGGATCTTCCCAACCCAGGGATCGAACCTTCATCTCTTATGTCTCCTGCATTGGCAGATGGGTTCTTTACCTCGAAAGCCACCTGGGAAGCCCCCTTAAAGCCCCACAGAGTCCCAGTACCATTTACAATAGCATCAGAAATGTATTAATAAAACACTAGGGGTAAATCTAAGGGAAGATGTTGACAGACTTCAAAGAAAAGTATAAAACATTGTTGAGAGATTATTTTAAAACACCTAAATAAAAGGAATGATGTACCATGTTCATGTTCTAGAAGATTTAATATTATAGGGAGGTTAATTTTCCCAAATTAATCTACTATGTATGCTTTGTTGTTGCTGTTGTTTAGTCACACAGTCATGTCGGACTTTGTGACCCCGTAGACTGTAGCCTGCCAGGCTCCTCTGTCAATTTTCCATGCAAGAATACTGAAGTGGGTTACCATTTCCTTCTCGAAGAGATCTTCCTGACTCAGAGATCGAACACACGTCTCCTGCATTGGCAGGTGGTTTCTTTATCATTAAGCCACCTGGGAAGCCCATAAGCATGTTTGCTGAAATATATAAACTAGAATGTTTATAGTAGCACCATTTGTAATAGCCAACAATTGGCAACAACCCAAATATTCATCATTAGTAAAATAGATAGATCAACTATGATATAGTCCCCATATGGAAATGTTATACAGCAATGATAACATGCAAACTACCCTTACAGATAAAATGGGTGAGTCTCATCAATATTACATAGCACAAAAGGAGATACGCACAAAAGACACATGTGGTTCCACTTATATGAAGATCAAAAACAGGCAAAATTCATCAGCATCATGGTTTCCCTTGTGGTGGAATAGTGATTGGAAAGGACCACAAGTGAAATTTCTGGGAGAGAGGAAGCTGGTAATGTTCTGTGTCTCGATCTAGATGCTGGTTACATGATTGTGCTCAGTTTGTGGAAATTCAAACTCTCTACTAACAATATGTATATATTTGATCCTCCAATAGGCTATCATTGAAGTTATGCTTTCTTGAAAACTTTCTGTTTGGCCTTATTTTGATCTTTGGTAGCAGAGCGACATCGTGTATCTGTGAGAGGAGAGGTGCTAAGGTTCTGTGGTTACAGTGTTAGGGTAGCCACAGTGGAAAGGCAGAGTGAGAACCTACTTCATACAGCTTTGTTTAGGGCCAGTATAGGCAGAAGAGAGATGGGAAAGTAAAGTTCATTAAACACCTGTTATGTGTCAATTCTTGAGTGCCCATGTGCTTTTTTTCCCCCTCAAACAAAATTTTGAGATTCTTTATCCTTTTTCACATATTAGGAGGCTGAGGCTCTGAGTAGTTAACTTGAAAAACACCAGGCAGATAAAAGATTTGTATTAATTTCATGAGGCTGTTGTAATAAACCACCATAAACTAGGTAGCTTAAGGCAACTGAAGTTTATTCATTCCTTGGTAGTTCTGGAGGCTGAAGTCCAAAATCAAGGTTTTCTTAGGGCTGTACCCCCTCCAAAGGCTCTAGGGAACAAATTCCACCCCCTGTCTCTTCCGGCTTCTGGAGGCACTGTCTAGGCATTCCTTGGCTGTGGATTGCATGGCTCTAATCAGCCCTGGGATTTCTTTAGAAGGAATGATGCTGAAGCTGAAACCCCAGTACTTTGGCCACCTCATGCAAAGAGTTGACTCACTGGAAAAGCTCTGATGCTGGGAGGGATTGGGGGCAGGAGGAGAAGGGGACGACCGAGGATGAGATGGCTGGATGGCATCACGAACTCGATGGATGTGAGTCTGAGTGAGCTCCGGGAGATGGTGATGGACAGGGAGGCCTGGCGAGCTGCGATTCATGGGGTCGCAAAGAGTCAGACACGACTGAGCGACTGAACTGAACTGAACAGTGGTCACAGTTGATGTTTATACAGTCATTCAGGACAACTTCTCAGGTGCCCCAAAGTGTCTTCTGTCCTGTGCAGAGATGGAATGCGTTGGAAATTTGCACCCTATCTTTTCTTGCGGCTTATAGAGGATGAGTAGGTGACTGGTCCAGACCTTCCTCACCAGGTGGACCCACGCTGTCCTCCAGTGCTCTATGGGCTCCTAGCAACTCACAGTTGCTATCTTCGCAGAGCTGTGCTTGGTCTCACGGAAGCTGTCTCCCTCGGGAGGTTATGCGCATCCCACCTCCCACCAGAGGCGGATGACTGACGAGGGGTAGAAGGTATTCCTTCCTGAACATAAGATCAACCTTACAGTGCAACTTATGTCCCAGAGCTCCCAAGGGACCACACTGAAGCCTTCTAAGCCATATCCTTCATTTATTTTCTCCTCAGCCCTATTTTCATTTTCTTGATCTTTTCCTCCTGAGCACACTCCCCTAATACAGTGCCTTCTTAAGAATCCCCATCTCAGACTTTGCTTCTTGGAGATCCAAACTAAGATAATGACTGCCATTGGCAACAGCCTACCTTTTCTGCCAGACCCTACTGCTTCATTTAGTTGGCAGGCATGCACAAGTGAAGATCCTAAGGATGGGAATCTCAATTTTGACCTTAGATGGTTCTACTGGAAAATTTTATATATACTTAGCTTGAAAGATCAAAATCATTAATGCCATGAGAGTGAGTCCCTGAGGCCAGGACTTGTGACCAGCCCCATAAGCCAATGGAAGAGGACTTATTTTTATGGTGGGGATGAAATGGTCAGTTCATTAATCTGAGAAAAGATTTTTTGTCTCCTAAAATGTGATCTTATCTTTCCAATTATACTTTAAACAAGATAGTGAAAATCTAGAACTCCCCAGCATTTAATTCTATGAGCCAAGTAAGCTATTAGTCTGGCAGGAGGATTGTCCAGACATCTTAGTTAGAAATGGATCAATAAGCTGCTGATGGACTTAAACACAATCAACATTAGTTCTTTTAAAGGCGGACTTGGAGGGAGGTCAAGGCAGCAAAAGTAGGAAGATACTGAGTTCACCTCCTCCCACAGACATATCAAAATTACAGCTACTGTCCAGCTTCAGTAAGGAGTGTTGGGAAACTGGACCACTACATGCAAAAGGAAATGGACTTTCCCATGCCATATGCAAAAATAAACTCAAAACTGATTAAAGACTTTTATAGTGTCAAGTCTTAAATTTACCCCCCAGAAGAAAACATAGGCAGAACACTCAAATAAATTTTAGCAATGTATTTTTGGTTATGTCTCCTCAGGCAAATGAAACAAATGCAAAAACAAAGAAATGGGACTACAAATGAAGAAACCTTTGTACAGCAAAGGAAATTATCAACAAAACGAAAGGCTATCTACAGAATGGAAGAAGATATTTGCAAACGATACATCTGATAAGGGGTTAATATAAAAATGTACAACAAAACTGACATGACTCAACATTAGAAAAAAACAAATAACCTATTTTAAAAATGGACAGAGAATCTGAATAGACATTTCCAAAGGAAGACATACAGATGGCCAACAGACACATAAGATGTTCAACATTACTAATCAGAGAACTGCAAATCAGAACCACAATGAGATATCATCCCACACCTGTATGAAAGGTTATTACCAAAAGACAAGAAGAAAGTGTTGACAAAGATGAGGAGAAAAGGGAGCCATCGTGCACTGTAGGTGGGAATGTAAATTGGTGTAGCCACTATGGAAAAGAGTATGGGGTTCTACTAAAAGCAGAACTATGATATGCTCACCCCATGACCGAGGCCAGGGGCGGCAGCCCAAAGGAGCAACCCCATGTCCAAGGAACAGTGGCTGCGTGGGCGCAGGAGGGCTGAGAGGAGCTACTTCTCATTCAAGATCAGGAGGGGCGGCTGTGAGGAGATACTTTGCTGGAGCAGCCATGAAGAGATACCACCCATCCAAGGTAAGAGAAACCCAAGTAAGATGGTAGGTGTTGGAAGAGGCATCAGATGACAGACACACAAACCACAATCAGAGAAAACTAGTCAATCTAATCATGTGGACCACAGCCTTGTCTAACTCAATGAAACTAAGCCATGCCATGTGCGGCCACCCAAGACGGGTGGGTCATGGTGGAAAGGTCTGACAGAATGTGGTCCACTGGAGAAGGGAATGGAAAACCACTTCAGTATTCTTGCCTTGAGAACCCCATGAACAGTATGAAAAGGAAAAATGATAGGATACTGAAAGAGGAACTCCCAGGTCGGTAGGTGCCCAATATGCTACTGGAGATCAGTGGAGAAATAACCCCAGAAAGAATGAAGGGATGGAGCCAAAGCAAAAACAATACCCAGCAGTGGATGTGACTGGTGATAGAAGCAAGGTCCGATGCTGTAAAGAGCAATACTGCATAGGAACCTGGAATGTTAGGTCCATGAATCAAGGCAAATTGGAAGTGGTCAAACAGGAGATGGCAAGAGTGAATGTCAACATTCTAGGAATCAGCAAACTAAAATGGACTGGAATGGGTGAATTTTACCCAGATGACCATTATATCTACTACTGCGGGCAGGAATCCCTCAGAAGAAATGGAGTAGCCATCATGGTCACCAAAAGAGTCTGAAATATAGTACTTGGATGCAATCTCAAAATGACAGAATGATCTCTGTTCGTCTCCAAGGCAAAACATACAGTATCACAGTAATCAAAGTCTGTGCCCCAACCAGTAACACTGAAGAAGCTGAAGTTGAATGGTTCTATGAAGACCTATAAGACCTTTTAGAACTAATACTCCCAAAAGATGTCCTTTTCATTCTAGGCGACTGGAATGCAAAAGTAGGAAGTCAAGAAATACCTGGGGTAACAGGCAAATTTGGCCTTGGAATATGGAATGAAGCAGGGCAAAGACTAATAGAGTTTTGCCAAGAGAACACACTGGTGATAGCAAACACCCTCTTCTAACAACACAAGAGAAGACTCTACATGTGGACATCACCAGATGGTCAACACCGAAATCAGATTGATTATATTCTTTGCAGCCAAAGATGGAGAAGCTCTATACAGTCAGCAAAAATGAGACCAAGAGCTGACTGTGGCTCAGATCAAGAACTCCTTATTGCCAAATTCAGACTGAAATTGAAGAAAGTGGGGAAACCACTAGACCTTCAGGTATGACCTAAATCAAATCCCTTATGATTATATAGTGGAAGTGAGAAATAGATTTAAGGGCCTAGATTTGATAGATAGAGTGCCTGATGAACTATGGACGGAGGTCTGTGACATTGTACAGGAGACAGGGATCAAGACCATCCCCATGGAAAAGAAATGCAAAAATGCAAAATGGCTGTCTGGGGAGGCCTTACAAATAGCTGTGAAAAGAGAAGAGAAAAGCAAAGGAGAAAAGGAGAGATATAAGCAGCTGAATGCAGAGTTCCAAAGAATAGCAAGGAGAGATAAGAAAGCTTTCCTTAGCGATCAATGCAAAGAAATAGAGGAAAAGAGCAGAATGGGAAAGACTAGAGATCTCTTCAAGAAAATTAGAGATACAAGGGAGTATTTCATGCAAAGATGGGCTCAGTAAAGGACAGAAATGGTATGGACCTAACAGAAGCAGTAGATATTAAGAAGAGGTGGCAAGAATACACGGAACTGTACAAAAAGATCTTCATGACCAAGATAATCACGATTATGTGATTACTCACCTAGAGCCAGACATCCTGGAATGTGAAGTCAAGTGAGTCTTAGAAAGCATCACTACGAACAAAGCTAGTGGAGGTGAAAGAATTCCAGTTGAGCTATTTCAACTCCTGGAAGATGATGCTGTGAAAGTGCTGCACTCAATATGCCAGCAAATTTGGAAAACTCAGCAGTGGCCACAGGACTGGAAAAGGTCAGTTTTCACTCCAATCCCAAAGAATGCTCAATTGCACTCATCTCACATGCTAGTAAAGTAATGCTCAAAATTCTCCAAGCCAGGCTTCAGCAATATGTGAACCATGAATTTCCAGATGTTCAAGCTGGTTTTAGAAAAGGCAGAGGAACCAGAGATCAAATTGCCAACATTGGCTGGATCATGGAAAAAGGAAGAGAGTTCCAGAAAAACATCTATTTCTGCTTTACTGACTATGCCAAAGCCTTTGACTGTGTGGATCACAATAAACTGTGGAAAATTCTGAAAGAGATGGGAATACCAGACCACCTGACCTGCCTCTTGAGAAACCTTTATACAGGTCAGGAAGCAACAGTTAGAACTGGACATGGAACAACAGACTGGTTCCAAATAGGAAAAGGAGTATGTCAAGGCTGTATATTGTCACCCTCTTATTTAACATCTATGCAGAGTACATCATGAGAAACGCTGGACTGGAAGAAACACAAGCTGGAATCAAGACTGCTGGGAGAAATATCAATAACCTCAGATCTGCAGATGACACCACCCTTATGGCAGAAAGTGAAGAGGAGCTAAAAGCCTCTTGATGAAGGTGAAAGAGGAGAGTGAAAAAGTTGGCTTAAAGCTCAACATTCAGAAAACGAAGATCATGGCATCCGGTCCCATCACTTCATGGGAAATAGATGGGGAAACAGTGGAAGCAGTGTCAGACTTTATCTTGGGGGCTCCAAAATCACTGCAGATGGTGATTGCAGCCATGAAATTAAAAGGCACTTACTCCTTGGAAGGAAAAGTATGACCAACGTAGATAGCATATTCAAAAGCAGAGATGTTACTTTGCCCACAAAGGTCCATCTAGTCAAGGCTATGGTTTTTCCAGTAGTCATGTATGGATGTGAAAGCTGGACTGTGATGAAACCTGAGCACCAAAGCATTGATGCTTTTGAACTGTGGTGTTGGCAAAGACTCTTGACAGTCCCTTGGACTGCAAAGAGACCCAACCAGTCCATTCTAAAGGAGATCAGCCCTGGGTGTTCTTTGGAAGCACTGATGCTAAAGCTGAAACTCCAATACTTTGGACATCTCATGCGAAGAGTTGACTCATTGGAAAAGACTCTGATGCTGGGAGGGATTGGGAGCAGGAGAAGAAGGGGACGACAGAGGATGAGATGGCTTGATAGCATTACTGACTCAATGCACATTAGTTTGGGTGAACTCCGGGAGTTGGTGATGGACAGGGAGGCCTCGCATGCTGCAAAACTTGGGGTCGCAAAGAGTCGGCCACGACTGAGTGACTGAACTGAACTGATGATATGATCTAGCAATTCTGTCTCTGGGTATTTTTCACATGAAAATAGTAATTTAAAAGATATCTATACCCCTATGTTCACTGCAGCATTATTTACGATAGCCAAGATGTGCAAGCAACCTCTGTGTGTGCCAATAGATAAAAAAGATGTTACATGTACACATAGGATGGGATATTGCTCAGCCATAAAAAATAAGACCTTGCCATTTGGGTCAACATGGATGAATGTAGAGAGTATTATACTGGATGAAATAAGTTAATCACAGAAAGAATACTGTATGATCTCAGTTATATGAAGGGGTGGTTCTAAGGAGAATGTGTGATATTATCTTGGGTGTGTTCCTATGGAGACTGGCTAAACAAAGGTGGGTACTTTATGCTTGGACATTCAGAAGTAAATGCTACAGTACATACACCCATTTTCAGAAAAGGCAGCTCTGCTGGTCTCAGGGCAAGGTGACTCAAGGGAATTTGAACAAAGATGGTTCATGATTCTGACTGCTCCGGCATGAGTATGACCCAGCCTTTCCTGTGACTCTTATCGGTACCACAGTATTCACGGCGTCTGTGCTTTTCTCTGTAGGTCTGCTCCTTCACCATGTGTTTGCCATAAGCCTTAAACCAGCTCTACATCTATATTCACTTTTAGCTTCAAATACCACTGATGAGAACCTCTTTTTATTGGTATTTCTTAATTCAGATTCCAGAGAGGGATTCTGATTGGCCATTCCTGTCTTTTTCGTGCCAGGCTGCGTCATCCCAATCTGCCTGGCCAGCCTTCAGATTCCACGGCTCAGATCAAGAGTCCAGCCTGAACCTGTCGGCCGGAGTCAGGCTGGGATGAAGGGTGAGGAAGAAAGTCATGTGTCACAGCATGTAGTTGCATAAAGACTGCCTCTTTCATATGGGTGGTGACTGAAGCAGAAAAAGGGACTGATGTGTCTAGTGCTGCCATTTGAGCTTCTATTCCTTTCCCAGTGTGGGGGAGAGTCTCTTCATCCCCAGCATGTAAGCCATGCTCCATCATCCTTGGGCACAAAGAAAGACACCAAGCTTCCTCTTGTCATTGCAGCTTGGTGAAAACAGCCCAGGACCAAGTTAGGAGGCTTGGTTCTGGCCTCAGCCCTGATAGTAAAGCACAGTGACCCTTCACATTCCTGAGTTTCACTACAGTTTTGTCTGGAACCTCGCTGGGGTCCCCTTTGCCTGTAAACTCTTCACTCCACAGTCATAGGGCAGGTCAGGGGAGGGACCTAGGGGTGAACTGGCCTCTCCCTTTCACCTGAAGAGTTGATCCTTAACCCAGAAGATTGATGGATCCTGTTCAAACAGTAGTTGAATCTAGCTACTCTTCTGATCAAATTCTCTAAGGGCTTCTTAGCTCACTTAAGGTTAAAGCCCACATCCCCAACATGGCCTAGAGCACCTTGCATCATTTCCCCATGACCACTGCTTGTCTAGTCTCACCACCCACGTCACTCCAGCCACAGGCCCCTTGCTGATCTGTAAACACAGCAAGTGTGCTCCTGATTCAGGCATTACACTTGCTGCCCGTTTGGCTGGAGATTTTCCTCCCTCAGATACCTGCATGACCCCCCATCCATATGACATGACACCCCCATCCAGTCTATGTAGAATCACAGCCCCCAGCTCGTCTAACCCCACTTTTGTTATACCCAGAGTCCTTGAGGCCATAACACATGGTGTCTTAATTAGTTTGTTCGTTACCTACTCCACCACCCACCCACACAGTAGAATATAAACTTCATGAGAGCAGAAACTTTGGTCTCCTCACTCACATCCTTGATGCTCAGAACAGTCTCAAGCGCACACTTGTTGTCTGAGCAGAGATGTACATCAGGTGGTGGGGACAAGTGTCGCGTTGCAGCTGTGAGCACCCTCTGTTGTGTGTGGTGGTAGCTGGACACACAGCCTTCCTCCCTCTGTAGAATTTGCTGAGGGTGGATGCGGATGCCCTTCATCTGTACCCTGGCACCCAAGTGTAACCTAGGCTTGGTCAATCAGACCTCAGCCTGGGCTTTTGGGTCAGGACCGAGTGACAAGCCCTGAGGGCTCTTTGTCTTCATCTACAGTAGCTGCGCCATACCAGGGGCATTACTGCTGGGCTCCGTGGAGAATCTCCTATTGATGTTTCACTTGGCTCTGGCTTGCTACACATACCATGAGTCCCTGATAATCTTCCAACAAATTTCTTTTCTGCCGAAGGGAGCCAGAATAAATTTCTAGAGCTTGCACCAAGTACCCTGACCAGAACAAAACAGACTTCTCAGAGGTTGCTGCCATAAGTTTTTCGTCATTGGTTTGAGTTGCCTGATCAGTCTTATTGGTTTATTTCAAAGACTGGTTTATATGTTTATCAGAGAGATTAAGTGAGACAGTTTGGGGTTTTATTTGGTCAATTTCCTAACTTGCTTTTGAAGGAATTGTGGCCTTGTTAGAAGACCAGTTCCTTGAGATAGAGATGGGGTCTATAACCCTCAGGGGTACCAGGGCAGGGTCTAGAACAGAACCTGGCACTCATTTCACACATTTGGGGGACAGATTTATCAGGCTGAACATCTCCATTAAGGGCTACGTCAAACCATGAAACCCTTCAACAGCAATTCTCTCTGGATGATGTTAGGAATGGTGATAGAAATCTCCTCCTTATATCTGTTAGAGGGTCTTGATATCTGTTACACCGCTGAATCCCTATTAGGTCTCAGAAGGGCATTGTCTTCTGGTCTCAATGCTTCTCCTGAATTACTAGTTTGAATTTTTGGCTTTTAGACTTGATGAATCATAAAAGTCAGTCATTCTCAAAGGTGTGTGATTGGCATTTTGGATGAGACAACCCTGCTATGGGGGTTATGTACTGCAGAATACTTAGGCTTACTGACCCCACACACTAGATGTATAGAATATTCTCAAGTCCTTGTGAAAAATAAACATGCCCTAATAGGACCTCCTTCCTCTCTCCAGATGGGCTTCATGTGAAGCTGTGTTTTCTTCTTTGCTTTGGCCATTAGGAAGCTCAGAGCCAAAGCTAGTCAGTGCCTTCAAAGATCTACAAAGACTCTCATAACAGGCAAGTTATATACAATTCTTGCAAAAGGATATTTTCATTTTTCTTTCCTTATTTCTTTAACTGCATTTCCTTACTCTTTAAAAAAAAATCTTTAGTATTGGAGTACAGCCAATTAACAATACTGTGATAGTCTCAGATGAACAGTGAAGGGACTCACCCATATATATACACATGTATCCATTCTCCCCCAAACTCCTCTCCCATCCAGGCTGCCACATAGCATTGAGTTATCTGTGCTATACAATATGTCCTTGTTGATTATCTGTCCATTTAAAATATGGCAGTGTGTACCTATCCATCCCCAACCCCCTTTCCTCTATCTACCCCTCTGTCCCCCAATGGTATCTGTAAGTTCATTCTCTAAGTCTGTGAGTCTCTGCTTTGTAAATAAGTTCATTTGTATCATACCCTTCTGGATTTTGCATATAAGGGATATCATATGATATTTCTGCTTCTGACTTACTTCACTCAGAATGACAGTCTCGAGGTCCATCCATGTTGCTGCATCTTGTTTTTTGTTGGGTTTTACATATTATAATATTATATATGCACTTTTGTAAACCTCAAATTTTTTAAACTTTATTTTTAATTGAAGTATAATTACAATATTCTGTTGGTTTCTGCCATACATCAACATGGATCAGCACAGGTAAACATATGTCCCCTTCCTCTACAGCCTCCCTCCCCAATTTTTCTTTTAACAAGATAGAGTCCAGGTAAATAATACAAGTACAGAATCATTTGGGTAGTGCATGTTGCTAGATGCTTTCCTTTCATCTGTGATGTCTGCACTGGTCTCCTGCTGGAGCTTTTCTTTCTTGAGCTGTCACAGGAATAGAGGCACTTGTAGAAACCCATCTAAGGTCTCTTGTCTATTGCACCTAGTAGTGCTGTGACAGAGGCCTTCCGTGTCCTGATGATCTCAGCCAGTTGTAAAGTGACTTTCCAAAGATGATCTGTTGGGTATGGGCTGGAGAAATTAAAAAGGAAATCCCATAAAAGAAACAGCAGCACATGTCTGGTGAAACCCACTAGCCCAGGAGGAGAGGAAGAATAAAGATGCACAGTCTAACTCTTAAAACTGCAGGAGTGCATATTCTGGGTAGAATGTAACTCCCCAGACATCTGTTGGTGATATCTACAGTCAGACATGCATCATTGGAGGGATCGGTAAATTATATGGGGACGGTTTAATGACCTACAAAGCAGCACATCCCGCCAGCACGGATAACATCTTCAAAATAGGGCAAGAGGATTAATTTAGGTGGGAGAAGAAAGCATGGTGAGGTAGATGAGTGGGCAACAGGGCTCAGTGGGAAGGAGCCCTTGGATATAATAACCTTGAAGGCAGGGGTGAGATGGAGTGGGGGTGGGGTAGGAAGTGCAGTTTTGCATATCTCAGAGGGGGTTAAGCAGGAAATAGGCGGTGGTTAGCACAGCCTAAGAGAATAGAGGAGGAAATAGTCCTTTCAAAGAGGAGGAAAGTAAAAAGAAAACTGGATCCCAAAAACAGGAGCCAGTTCCTCCCTCCATCCCCTCCTTCCATTTAAAAGGAATAAATAGGAAAATTAGCAACCTGCTATGGTTGACTCTAAATGTTACTGTGTTGAAACCTTTTTATTTCCCAAATGAGGGTTTGCAGAGTTCCCTAGAATGTAATCTCTATGAGGACAGGGATTATTGCCTTGCTATTTACTCTTGTATCCCCAGACTCTCACCTAGTAGGCACTCAATAAATATTTATTAATTAGGCTCATGAATGAATGAGTAGGATGGAAGTTTAGGCTGAGAAAGAAAAAGTATCTACTGGTTTTCCAGTAGATACCAGAGTTGCTTAGGGAAAGAGCCTTATTTTAGAGGAATTCCTTGATAAAATCACTTAGGGGAAAAAGGCAACCAAGAGAAAACTAAGGTTTTGTTTAAATAATAAAACTGAACTTGTTGGTGGTCAGGGTGGGGGGGAGGGAGGAGGTGCTGTGAGGTTGGGTAGCAGAGAGAGATGGAGAGGATAAGTGATAGGGCTTGTTATGAATAGTCATGATAATGCTCTTCAATTATAGGCTATACAGTACTGTGTAGAAACACCTTACCATCATCCCCAACCTCCTGTAAAAATATAGTCTTCCATGTGAGTGAGACTGGGAAGTACATTAAGACATTAAGAGGAAGGGGCTGATTTTTTTGTCTGGGTCAGTACCAAGAAGAGGATTTTTTTAAAAAGCAACAGTAAATGACCCTGATTGACTAGATGACCCTGATTGACAAATTCAGGAAAAACCGAGTATGAGATAGAGGTAACTAGGGAAAGGCACACTTCTGAGAAGCTGAAGAAATCTTGAGGGGAGCTTATATTTCTCTCTGGTTGTAGAAGGGGATTTGAGGCTGATTTTGTCTGGATGTTAAAGGATAGCTGATGTCAGGGAGACAAAGAAAGCAGAGGAAACAGATGTTGGGGATGAAAAGAAACATCCAGAGCTCTGATCTATCCCCATATTCCCCTTCTCACTGTACCCCACCTCCTTCAGAACTTAAGAGCTGAGAACAGATGAATGAGAAGGTAGTTTGGGAAATTGAGGAGTGGGAGGGAAAGATGAGCTGAGAAATGGGGCACTGGGGTTTGGATCCAGAATCACCAAATATGTGGGTATTCCTGAGCGGCTTGTTGCTGTTGTTCAGTCACTAAGTCATGTCTGACTCTTTGCGACCCCATGAACTGCAGCATGCCAGGCTTCCCTGTCCTTCACTCTCTCCTGTAGTTTGCTCAAGCTCATGTCCGTTGAATCGGTGATGCCATACAACCATCTCATCCTCTGTCATTTCCTCCTCCTCCTGCCTTCAGTCTTTGCCAGGATCAGGGTCTTTCCCAATGAGCCGGCTCTTCCCAACAGGTGGCTGAAGTACTGGAGCTTCAGCTTTAGCATCAGTCCTTCCAATTAATTTGGAGAAGAGCATGGTAACCCACTCTAGTATTCTGGCCTGGAGAATCCCATGGACAGAGGAGCCTGGCTGGCTACAGTGCATGGGGTCGCAAAGAGTCGGACACAACTGAAGTGACTTACATGTATGCATGCACTTTCAATTAATTGGACTTCCCTGGTGACTCAGCTGGTAAAGAATCCGCCTGCAGTGCGGGAGACCTGGGTTCAATCCCTGGTTTGGGAAGATCCCCTGGAGAAGGGAATAGCTACCCACTCCAGTATTCTGGCCTGGAGAAGTCCATGTAGTTGTAAGGAGTCGGACATGACTGAACGACTTTCACTTCACTTTTTCCTCCTGAGAGGATTATATCCATAATTCCCCAGATCAAATGGGCATTACATCACATGTGTATCTCATTTCTTTTTCTATACAACTGGTATAATAACAGCTACCCTACCAGGGAAAGTGAAAGGTTCATACACATTTGTATTAAGTAAGCCACAAAACTGGTGAGGTTTAGGTGACATCTAGGACCTGGCTAGGACTCCCTCCCCCCACACCAGCCTGGATTCTTGGATGTTGAAATTCATGCCTTAGGCACAGTGACATAGGACTCTGCTCCCCAGTGGTCCATGGGAGTCACTTGCAAAATGTCAAAGCAGCAAATTTTAAATCTTTAGCTGCAAAATTGTGCCGTAAAAAAATCCCCAGCTGCAAAGTGTCCACAGTGAGTGCTGCTCCTGCGGCTCCTTGCTGGAGATGATGTCCCAGCATGGCAGGTCCTCAGAGTCCTGGAAGGGCACCCATCTGAAAGCCCACTTTCTTGTTCCTCCCCCAACACAGCACTCATTTCTGCTCAGAGACTACCTACTGTGAGCAGTGGGCAGATGGGAAAGGTCTTAACTCAAGTCTTCAGATGGGCCCTGGAAGAGTGCCTGCATCCTGTGAGAGCAGAGACCTCAGCTTGAAGAGGTGGGACTAGAGGCCTAATGCAAAGAAGAGCTTGGGGCTCGTGGCCAGTGACTGGGGTTGGGGTGGGGGTGGGGAGCTCCCTCCTTGGTGCTTCCCAATCCCCCTCTCCCATCTTCCTAGCCCTGTCCTCCGTCAACCCCAACATCCTCTCTCCCTCCCCACTTTCCGGCTCCTCCTGCACATCCAGTTTTCCAGAGTGACCTCCAGCGAAGTGCTGTGAACTAACTCTGAGAGTGAGGGAGCTGATCCCTAAGTCTTGGTTCCCAGTCAGTGCAAACCTCCTCGTGCATGCGTGGCTAGAGGGGTTGTTTCTCCTCAGGCCAGTCCTGTACCCTCTCTCCCTCCCTCCAGCACAGGAACCAAGTAGCAGAGAACCCAGCTGAAGAGGAGGAAGTGGAAAGGGGGAGAAGAGAAAATAGAGGGCTGGGTGCTCTACCTCCAATTCTTGGCACCCAGAAGGCAAGCCCAAGAAGCTCAAAGTCATTCACCTAGTCACCCCTTGTTGGTTAAATCTCCAAGCTGGGCCCAGTGTGGACCCTGGACACACAAAACTAAGAGGACATGTATTTTCCCTTATAGGTTTCACAGTCCAGAGGCAAAGATTCTCCCGTATATGGAAGAGCATGATGCCCTGCAATGTGAAAAAGTGATTCATTCATTGATAGTTGATCACCCACCGTGTGATCTAGGCTCTGGGAACGTGCCTTCAGAGGGTGTATGGGAGCTCCCGGAAGGGTGGAACATCTAACTCCTCACCTTGGGGTCTCCCCTGACTGCCTACCCCTTTAAAGGTCAGAATCCCTGTAGTCAGAATGCTGTCTTTCCCCTACCACTAATGAGGATCACTGCTACCCAAGCTCCCCGCGTCCCAACCCCAAGGAAAATGCAGCTGTGGGGGAGGGGGCCTGGCCATGCAGAGGGCTTAAGAGGCCATATTAACCTTGAGACTGAGCTCTAAGTGGGATACGAGCAAGCAGTTGCCATATGCTTATCCCAAAGTTAACATGATACCTGAGATGGGTAGGGATGGGAGTGTGGGTGGGTGATAGTGATGGTAAAAACTATTTACAACATAGTGAAAACACCATTATTTGTGGTGAAAAGAGGACATTTAATCTCCATTTTAAATTATATAATGGACTTTCTTGGTGGCTCAGTGGATAAGAATCTGGCTGCCAATTCAGGAGACACTGGTTCGATCCCTGGTTCAGGAAAGTTCCACATGCCACAAAGCAGCTAAGCTTGTGCACCACAACTGCTGAGCCTGTGCTCTAGAGCCCTTGAGCTGCAGCTACTGAAACCCTTGTGCCTGGAGCCTGTTCTCCGCAACAAGAGAAGCCACTCCAGTGAAGAGCTCACGCACAGCACCTACCGAGCACCCTGCTCGCTGCAACTAGTGAAAGCCCTTGCAGCAATGAAGACCCCGTACAGCCAAAAATATTTTAAAAATTAAAAATTAAAAAAATTATAGCATGGCAGTTTCCAAATTCGGTCTGAAGAACATTTGCCTCTCACTTTAAAAAAAAAAATCTTGGGTTTTACATTAATTTTTGACCTTTCAATTAAATAAGATCAAATCAGCTTTCTTTTCATCACTCAGTGCCTTGGCTGTGATGAAGTGCACTGTAAATCTCCAAGGATGCAGAAATTTTCAAAGTCACATGTGTGGGCCCTATTGGATTTGGAGGGCCTCTTGGTGTTAAGAATTTAGGTTGTGAAATGTAGCTCTCATGTTTCAGGAAGTTTTGGAACACCGTGACTTATGGTGTGTTTCCTGAATTGCCCTAGAAAGAAACATGTATTAGGTGCTTATTGTTTAATCACTCAGTCATGTCAGACTCTTGGCGACCCCGTGGACTGTAGCCTGCCAGACTCCTCTGTCCATGGGATTCTCCAGGCAAGATTATGCATGGGTTGCCATTTCCTTCTTCAGGGGATCTTCCCAACCCAGAGTTCAAACTTGTGTCTCCTGGACTGGCAGGCAGATCTTTACTGCCAAGCCACAGGGAAGCCAGTTAGGTGCTTAGTGGATGTGCACGACAAGGAAACCTGGGCCTTTGTGAAACCTTGAAAAGCAGTTATCTGAAGGCAGGGATGGGATGACTTTTCTTCAGCTCCATTCTTTTTCTTTTAAATTTGTTTATTAATTGAAGGATAATTGCTTTACAGACTTTTGTTGTTTTCTGTCAAACCTCAACATTTATCAGTCATAGGTATACATATATCCCCTCCCTTTTGAACCTCCCTCCCATCTCTCTCACCACCCCACCCCTCTAGGTTGATACAGAGCCCGTTTGAGTTTCTTGAGCCATACAGCAAATTCCCGATAGCTATCTATTTTACATACCATACTGTGGTGTTGGAGAAGACTCTTGAGGGTCCCTTGGACTGCAAGGAGATCCAACCAGTCCATTCTGAAGGAGATTAGCCCTGGGATTTCTTTGGAAGGAATGATGCCAAAGCTGAAACTCCAGTACTTTGGCCACCTCATGCAAAGAGTTGACTCACTGGAAAAGACTCTGATGCTGGGAGGGATTGGGGGCAGGAGGAGAAGGGGACGACGGAGGATGAGATGGCTGGATGGCATCACTGACTCGATGGACGTGAGTCTGAGTGAACTCCAGGAATTGGTGATGGACAGGGAGGCATGGCGTGCTGCAATTCATGGTGTCGCAAAGAGTCAGACACGACTGAGCAACTGAACTGAACTGACTGAACTGAATGTAAGTTTCCATGTTACTCTCTCCATACATCTCACCATCTCCTCTCCTTTCCCCATGTCAATAAGTATATTCTCTGTCTGTTTCTCCATTGTTGACCCGCAAATAAATTCTTCAGTACCACCCCTCTAGATTCCGTACGTATCCCTTAGTATTAGATATTTATTTTTCTCTTTCCGACTTAACTTCATTCTGTATAATAGGCTCTAGGTTCACCTGCTGCTAAGTCGCTTCAGTCGTGTCTGACTCTGTGCAGTCCCACAGATGGCAGCCCACCAAGCTCCACCATCCCTGGGATTCTCCAGGCAAGAACACTGGAGTGGGTTGCCATTTCCTTCTCCAGTGCATGAAAGTGAAAAGTGAAAGTGAAGTCACTCAGTCATGTCCGACTCTTAGCAACCCCATGGACTGCAGCCTACCAGGCTCCTCCGTCCATGGGATTTTCTAGGCAAGAGTACTGGAGTGGGGTGCCAATTCATCTACCTAATCAGAACTGACTCAAATGTGCTTCTTTTTAATGGCTGAGTAATATTCCATTGTGTATATGTATCACAACTTCTTCATCCATTCATCTGTTGATGGACATCTAGGTTGCTTCCATGTTCTGCTGCTGCTGCTAAGTCGTTTCAGTTGTGTCTGACTCTGTGTGACCCCATAGATGGCAGTCCACCAGGCTCCCCCATCCCTGGGATTCTCCAGGCAAGAACACTGGAGTGGATTGCCATTTCCTTCTCCAATGCATGAAAGTGAAAAGTCAAAGTGAAGTTGCTCAGTCATGTCCATCTCTTAGCGACCCCATGGACTGCAGCCCACCAGGCTCCTCCATCCATGGGATTTTCCAGGCAAGAGTACTGGACTGGGTTGCCATTCCATGTTCTAGCTATTGTAAATAGTTTCAGCTCCCTTTTATCATCATCATCACTTACGGACACTTAAAACTCTGCCTTTGCTCAGAATCCACATAGGGGATGGCAGTGCCTGTGTAGTGCTCTGCCAGCAGCCACACCTGTCCTCTTCACTGTGATGCTCATGTGACCGGAGAGATCTCAGCAGTATGGATAATCATTTACGTGGATGCCCTGCTGTGAGCACTGTAAGAGCAGGGACACGCTCCAGGACATTTGCAGGGTGCTGCTTCTCTGACTGGCCTGGAAATACTCTTCAAAAGGTAACAGTGCCATGCTGATGGACCCAAGGTCTGGATCTTGGTCTGAGTCCTGGACTCAGTGGTCTACTTCAGTGCTCACTCATCAGGAAGATGTTGTAACAGCAGTGACTCCATGCATCAGCTGTAGCTCAGAGACTCACAGGTTTAAGCATGGAGAGCCCCTCAGAGGCCTTTTATATCAATCCATTTTAAGGCATGCCCATTCATAGAAGGGCTTCCCAGGTGGTGCTAGTGGTAAAGAACCTGCCTGCTAATGCAAGAGATGTAAGAGATGCAGGTTCAATCCCTGGGTTGGGAAGATCCCCTGGCAGCCCACTCCAGAAGGGCACGGCAACCTGTTCCAGTATTCTTGCCTGGAAAATCCCATGGACAGAAGAGCCTGTGTCTATAGTCCACGGGATTGCACAAAGCCTGACATGACTGAAGTGACTTAACGTGCAAACGTGACATTCACAGAGATTAAGTGACTTGCCTAACCCCTTAAACATCAGTTTTTGGAAAAAAACAAAACAAAACAAAATTATTGTTTATTTGGCTGCACCAGGCCTTAGTTGTGGCATACAGGCCCCCTTCATTGGGAGTGTGGAGTCTTAGCCACTGGACCACAAGGGAAGTCCCTAACTCTCAGTTTTTTATAAAATGGAAACTTTAGGAATGGGAGGAACTAGTACTAACATTTTGTCCCAGAGGATCTTCCATATTATCTCACTTAATCTTTGCAATGACCAACTGATGTAGATATCATTCATTGCTCCTATCTTCAGAGGAGGAACCTGAACCTGAGACTGCCATTTGCCCTGAATTCTGGTAAGTGAGTGATGGAACCAATTGTTTTAAATGCTTTAGCTCAACTCTTTTCACCATTCCATGGAGGAAAGATTTGTTTTAGAAATTCTTTGACTTGGTTTTCACAAGAAAAAAATCTTTGAGGAAGGACAAAGTTCAGCTGTAGTATGTGAACCAAGGTCAACTGATCTGACTTTCAGCTTTTTGCTGGTCCTGCCCAGAGTGGAGGAGATAAACTGAGTTATCTGAGAAAGAACAGCCCACAATTACAGACCAAGGGCTGACTAGGTGCCAGCTTTGTTCAGACACTTGAATAGGAATTCTAATTCCCTCAACTATCCTGTAGAGTAGGTATCATTATCCTAACCTTGTACATGTAGAAACTGAGGCTCAGAGTGGTTTCTGGAATTTACCCCAGTCAGTGGCTCAGCTTGGTCAGAGCTGTCTGAGTGGGGGCATAGTAACCTCAGTGCCCCTGTTCTCCACAGCCTTTGTTATACATCAGCTTCTCCGGATCTCTTGCATTATTTAGTGAGTGCTGACAGTTTGCCTGGTATTGCTGGAGATGGGGGCCCTCAGGGCTGACAGTGATAGAAGTCAGATTGGCAGGAGGAAGTGGCTTCTGGGTCTCTTGTCAAAATTTAGTCATTCCAGACACCTGGCCAGCCCAGAGGTGCAGAGCAAGAATGAGACCAGTAAGAGCCCGGGGCGAGAGAGGAGGAGATGTGTATCTCTGTCAGGTTTGAGATTGACTCAGAGCCTTAATTGTGTGGGGCTTGAAGGAGGACACTAGGAGGGCCCAAGGGAAGTGGATAAGCTGGTTTCCTCCCTACAAGCATGGAAGTGTTTAGGGCTGGCTTTATTCCAGCAGCACCAAGAAATATTGCAAAAATTCTTCCCAAAGGGACACACATTATAGGGTGAAACTAGCACTGGACCATAACTGTCCTAGAGGGCATCATTCATATAAGAAGAGCGGACTGCGATGCAGGGGCCATCATTCACTTGGAGTCAGTGGAAAGTGTGCCCTTGGAGTTCTACAAGCTTCCTAGTTTCTCACCAGAAAGCTGGTGGTGACCTGAACTGTAACAAATTCTCCCCTGAAGATTCCCCTGCCCAGGTCTTGGTGAACCTTGCTGGTCAATACCTCCCCAGTTAACCTCAGAACAAATCAGTAGTGAAGAGAGGAAAAAGTGCACGTGCATCGTTCACGATCTGGAAAATGGCTTGGATCTTGGGTTACGGAAAGTATGCTGTTTATCCACCCTTTACTCTGATTCATTTATTCAGCAAACGTTTATTGACATTTACCTACTGCTGCTCTGCTAGGTACAGGGGGTAGGGGGGTGAAGATAAAATTCCTATTCAAGAAAAAACATTACAACCAACTTTGCAGATTAGATCGAGACATGTGGTAGTAGAAAAATGTACAACTCCAGAGTGGATGGCAGGAGAACATGATGAGAATGGGGAGAATGAAGAGAACATTCCCACAGAGGAAGTCCGTTCAGGGGAGCCAGAGTAACGCAACCAGATGATGGGTGCTCTAGAACGACAGCTTCCATTTTATACAGGCTGATGCCCAAATATGAAGTGAGAGGGTGCCTGTGAGAGCATACATAGTGGGAAAGAGCCATTTTTCCAGTTTTAGTGTGCTAGGTCGCTTCTCTTATGTCTGACTCTGTGCGACTCCATGTACCGTAGCCCACCAGGCTCCTCTGTCCATGGGATTCTCCAGGCAAGAATACTGGAGTGGGTTGCCATGCCCTCCTCCAGGGGATCTACATGACCCAGGGATCTAACCTGCATCTCTTCCGTCTCCTGCACTGGCAGGCAAGTTCTTTACCACTGGCAAGACCTAAGTATTTCTGGGCTATGCTGAGGTGAAGGCCCGTTTCTGGCAGCCAAGTTGCAGATGGCTCAGATTCCTGTGGCTGGCAAATCTGTTAGGAGTCCCTCAAGAATCCAGTTCACAAATTCATTAAAAGTTAATTTGGGGCCAACACTGACCACTTCCCTTTGCTAAGCACTATGCTAGAAGCTTTACATATATTATCTCCAACCCTCACAAAAGCCCAGGAGGCAATCCTGATGATTCTCATTTACAGAAGAAGAAACTGAGGCAGCTGCAGGTAATGGATTTGCCAGAGTTGCATAGGTAGAAAAGCCCAAAACCAAGATTCAAACTGTGTACGTCTGACCCCAGTGGAACACTATGCCTTTGGGAGGGTCAGTTTTATTGCCTCAAAAGTAAAATTCTGAGTAATCTGGGTAGCCAGGAATAATGTACTACAGGGTTATTTCTTTTTCTATCAGTTCTGGGGAAATAAAATGCAAACAATGCTGTCTTTTGTCAATGGTGTGATTAAAATAATAATAATAATTTGGTGTTTTCCATGCTTTCCAAGGACCAGGCTTTACCAATAAAAATAGCAAATTTTACATGAAAAAAATACAGTTATGACATTGTTCTTCAATTTGGTTAACAACTATAAAGAGGCAGATTTTAATCTTAGGACCTTTACATTTCTAAAGCTTAGGTTAGAGTTTTCTTCTATTTTGGCAGCCTGTCTGGAAATCTCTAATCATTAAATTCAAAATTTTTACCGCGTATTTATCACTAATTGTAATTAGCATCAAATCAGTCTGGTAGTCTACCAAGAGACTTGGGAGAGTTCCTAGACATTGTGGATAAGCTGAAATAATATACCTTGGAAAACTCACAACCAATTTTAAAACCAAGTTGATAGTGCCTCTCACTTAGAGTACCTTAGTACCTTAGGGGCGCTGAATCCTCTGATTATATGAACTGATTAAGCTTTCAGTGAAAGTGAAGTCTCTCAGTCATGTCCAACTCTTTGCGACTCCATGGACAGTAGCCTACCAGGCTCCGCGGTCCATGGGATTCTCCAGGCAAGAATACTGGAGTGGGCTGCCATTTCCTTCTCCAGGGGATCTTCCCAACCCAGGGATCGAAACCAGGTCTCCTGTATTGCAGACAGACGCTTTAACATCTGAGCCACTAGCGAAGCCCATAAAGCTTTCAGTAACCAAAGGCAAATAGAATAATTTTTTTTTTGTTCTAAAAAGAATAGTAGGATTGTCAGTGCACATTTGTTCACCTTAGGGAAGAGTGTGCATGTTAGAGTTTTCTGCTTTGTTTTGTTTTTCCTCCCAGTTTCCTTTCTTTCTTTGGGAGCCACTTTATGCTCAATGGGCATGCAGGAGCAAATAAAAATTTAAAAGAGCCACAAACTTGCTTAGAATTTATTAGCTCCAAAGATGGCTTCTACTACCTGGGGGAGGTAGGAGAAACTTCTCCCTTCCCTGGGCTCATCAGAAAATCCTTGCTGAATGCACAGCTCTAGAAACCACGAGCCCATCCCCTCCCCTGCACAGAAGTTGACAGCTAGATTTGGAAAGCCACAGCCTTTATAATGCTATGACAGAGCCTGGAAGAGTGGGACAAGAGAAGCTTTGGGACAATCACCCCAAGAAGTAGAGGCTGGGCAAAAGACACAATGGGGAAAGTGGAGGCCTCAGTTGGTAAAGAGAGAGAGAGAGAGAGAGAGAGAGAGAGAGAGAGAGGAAAACATTATGAAGTACAGACAGCCCACTTCCTGGAACAACTGGCAAAGGCTTGGCAGTGCTCTGCCTTCACAAAGGACTAAACCTTTGAAGTTCTTGAGAGGGTACAGGAGAGCAGAGGCTTACCAGGAAGGACATCAGAGAGAGCAGCATGGAATCAATTGCAAGGATACTTCTCACATTCTAAACCATTTTACCCAAGTCATCAGTCTTGAGCTTCCCACCCCACCACTTTCATGATAAACTCAACCAACAATTGAAGCTTAGACTCAACTTGCTTCACAAAATAGAAAAATTTGGTTGAAGAAAGCTGGCCACAACTTTGCTGATGCTTTTTCTACTCTTTTTAACCTGAGCAGGCTCTGTGACCTCTTTGACAAACAAGATACGGCAGAAGGGATGTTCGGTCAGTGTCAAGGACCAGGTTGTAAGATAGTAGAAGTTTCATTTACTGTCTCTCAGAAGCCAGTCACAATGCTGTGAGGGAGACCCAAGCTGCTCCTTAAAGAAGCTCATGTGTAAAAGGAACCAAGTCCCCTGGCGGGTAGCCCCATCTGAACTCCCAGCCAATAGGCAAGACCAATGTTCTAGCCGTGTGAATGAGCCATCTTAGAAGGAGATCTTGCCCTAATCTATGACCAGCTGTCTCCTGTGAGTTTTGCCTACATTGCAGACTGATGAGGAAAATAAGCTGCTATCTTGGGAGTGGTTTGTCGTGCAGCAATAGATAACAAAGAAGATGGGGCTGAGAGAGGGATGCAAACTCTACGGTTTAATGCGAAACCATGGCAGACATTACCTATCAGTCACCAAACTTTTTGCCTCTGAGCTCAGAAACCTTATCAGCAGTACTCTGAGCAGTCATTACCAATTGATCAGGGATGGCAAGCAGTTTGTCCTCTCTGGGCTAAGCGGCAAATGGCTAGCAAGGATGGTATAGATATTAAATAAGCTAAGCCCTGAACTTGGGAGTTCTTTTGGTCACATTCCATTCTAGAAAGAGAGGGACATTCTCCATGCAGGAACCTGCTTGGAACCTGATTGCCTCAGGAAATGGAAAGTTGTCACCTCTGCCTCTTTCCTCACTCTTGTCTCTCTAGGTACCCCTGCAGTCAAGGATAAATGCATGTACCATGCTCCTCCCTTCATCGCTGGAGGCAGCCTCATGGATGTCTGATGGGTTACACTCAAGGGACCCTGCTACAAGTAGTTGCCTGCATTCTTGTCAGTTTCTAGAGTTCTCTCAACCCCTAGCACCTCACAGGGTGCCTGGCAAGCTGTTGATCCTGAACATATTTATTGAATGGATGTGGCCAAGGGATGGGATCAGTCCTTTTTATCTATTCCTACTACCCAGCTCTTAGCACACAGCCTGGCACATGATGGGTGCTCAACAAATGCTCGTTAAGTGGATTTTGACAGCATTATTTCCAAAATAGTTGCTTGATGAACAAGTGGAGTCTCTCCCTCCCTAAAAATATCAACTCCAAACAGAAGCATAATAGAGCTGGAGCTCAAAGCAAAATTATTCACAAATTCCAAGTGCCTCAATCCATGGGTTTTAATGAAAGTCATTCTGCAGTTGAGAATGTTGTAGTAATTACAGGCAAGCTAATATCTCTGCCATATGGTTTGAAAGCAGGTCTGAATTCTGAAAGCCATTATCAGCAGTTTTATTTTCTGCTGCTGCTTCTCTGCACCCCACCCCTGCCTGTCTTTGTCTCTTTTTTTTTTTTTTTTGCTTTTTATCTCTTTCTTTCAACCTCATATTCCCTTTCTTCAACATGATTCTTCCTCACTGCCCTCCCTCTTCCAAGCCCCTGTCACATTTTTAAAAGCTTTGACATGAAACCTCCAGTAGTTCTGAGGAGTAAATGCAGCGCCCAGAGTGGGCCATGATGTGGCGCCGCCCATGCTGACCCACTTGCCGAGAAAGAAAACCAAGGGTGCCCTGAGCCCTTGTGAGTTGACCGTGTCACTCTGTCCCTCAAGTGTGGTTGCATGATTGATGGAAGAAGACTCCAATTAATCTCTGTGCTGCTGACTTACCCTGGGGCAGGGGTTCAACCCTGTGTGCAGAGAATCACCTGAGAGGCTATTAAGAGAGTACTGATGTCTGGTCCTACCGCCTCAGAAATTAGGTTCTGAATTAATTGGTTCAGGACATTATGGTTTATAAACCTCCCCCAGATGATGCTAATATAGAGCCTAGGCTGAGAACCCTGCCCTGGAAACTTAGCCTAGGATAAATAGCAGTGGGATCTGTCTTTCTCCTGTTGTTCACCTGGTAACCCTCAGAAGTGAAACAATGCAAACAATGATTATCAAAGTCATGCCAAATTCAAGCATCTATGGCCCTAAACGCAACTCTTTAATAGCTACCCATCTGTTTAGCTCAAGACTCATTCACAAATGACTTGATAAAGTCTTATAAAAGCCCTGGGAAGAGGGCTGGGCTGGAGATAGTATCTCTATTTTATAAATGGGAACTGAGATATTAATAGTAAGATCATATAGTAGATGGGTTTCCCAGGTGACACTAGTGGTAAAGAATCTGCCTGCAAATTCAGGAGACATAGGAGATGTGGGTTCAGTCTCTGGGTCGGGAAGATCCCCTGGAGGAGGGCATGGCAACCCACTCCAGTATTCTTGCCTGAAGAATCCCATGGACAAAGGAGCCTAGCAGGCTACAGACCATAGGGTTGCAAAAAGTCGAACACAGCTCAAGCGACTTAGCGCTCATGCATGCATATAGTAGACATGTCTTTTCTAAGATCAGGCCTCTTTCTGGGCTGTATCACACTGTTCCTTTCCCCTCCTTTAGGATAATTATGGGAATGATGCCTACCCACCTAAGGTCTAAGGGTCAAGCCTTCCCTCTAGCCTGCCCACAAATACACACTACAGAGATAATTGCCCTGAGACAGACTACAAAGATGGGTGCCCTGTTTCTAGGATCCCGTTGTTATTCTCCCCTAGAAGGCCAAGAGCCTGGTGTCTTTCCTCAGCAAATTAGTTGATAAGATTAACTAATGATCCCATTGCAAGGTCAGAGAGCCTGGAGGCAACAATGAAAGGGGAGATGGCAGGAGCTCAGAGCAGCAGAGCACCAGCTGCTTAGTCAGGCAGAACAGAAGACTCATAGGGGAGCCTGGAGCCAGAAGGGGCTATAGGGTGTGACAATCTGGAGTGGGTGTCTTACATTTTTTGGAGACCTTCTTGCTAATTTGGGACCAGGTGTTGAGACAGCGGGGGGTATAGAAGAAGGAAAAAAATTCCAGAAGAGTGAGGGCATATCTGGGAAACCTCGATGGGAGAAAGTACCACAGAGCGCAAGACATTCAGGAAGAGACAGAACTGGAAATTCTCAGACAACATGTAACCTTTGAGATTTTCCCAAACATTGGTCAGACCCCTCTCTCTGGTTTCTCTTGCCAGTGTTAAGGAAAACAGGCCTTTCCTTTTCCACTGTCTTCTTGTTCGCTGGGAGCCACGCTGGGCAGAGACTAGCCCTGACCCTTCTGTCTGGAGGAGGCAAACACTGGAGCCAGCTGGTGCCTTGCATATATGAGTGGCTTGTCCAGATGCATCTTAGGGATCTCATTAATCGAGGTGAGAGCTGTGCTTCCAGGAAGTCAAGTCATGAAACTTACCCAGATGCTCAGAATTCAGAGAAAGGCAAGGATTATAGACTTGGCTTATAGCAGAGGTTACAAAGTGATGGCCTCTGAGCTGTGTGTGACCTAAATGTGCATTCTGTTTCGGCTGCACTGTATCGAAAAACCAAGATTTTGAGATACATGCTCACATGCTCAGGTTTTTACTAAAAATATGAAGACAAAGCAATGTTGAACATGCACTTCAACATGGGAAGACAATAGCTGGAGCGACATGGCTGCCCTTCTTCCAGGACAGATGCGTCATTCAGCACTCTCACATGAAGTGTACATGGGGACTGACAGCCCACCCATTTTATTTGCATGATCAGCCTAGTCCCTGTTGGAGGGACTGGAGTTTTCATTCTTTAAGTCCTGGTGCCTGGGTGACACAGAAGTTTCACTTCACTTGCCAGGTTGAATTGTGTGATATTGGCTCCTAAATGGCTGTGGATTCTTGGGTTTACTAGAAAAGAACCACTATTGATTGATGATGTCTGCCATAGGCATTAGATGGGAGGCTCATTATTACCTGTGGTCTAAATATCAACCAGCCATGACACACTCCTTTCCCAATTTTGAAGCTGGTCTGTGGCTCTACTGAGTAGCTTCTAGAAGGAGAGGGAGAGAGAGAGCAGGGGCAGGAAGAACCATAAGCAAATCTCTGGAGGAAACGACTGGCTAATGGATACTTTATTGTCTATGAAGACCCTACAGGAGCTCTGCCATGTAGGTGCTTCAGAAAAATAAATGCCAGAGATATAGTTGTACATAGGATTGCAGTTGGGTAGTTATTTTATTCCTGATAAGAAAGGGAAATGAAGTCTCAGAGTTCGGCTTGTGAGATAGAGCCAGAGGAAAGTTCTTTCTTTGGGGGTATTTTTCTTCAACCACTATTAAGTCCCAGAGGCAAGAAACCTTCCTGAGCTGTCTGATACCCATTGTGGACCAGCAGGAGCTCCTAACAGGGCCCATTGTATTTACCACTGACCCTAGCTGCAGTTACCTCCCCCAAAGCCCCTGTGAGAATAATCTATTCCACCTCAGGAAGCAGAAGCTGAGTCTCAGAGAACTTGACCTTATCAAGAAAGCTCACCTACCCGTACCATCTCTCTGGGTCAGAACCAATACAATATTGTAAAGTAATTAACCTCCAATTAAAATAAATAAATTTATATTAAAAAAAAAGAAAGCTCACCTAGTAGGTGGGAGACCTGTATCTAGAATTCAGGTCCTCTGACATCCACTTCCTGGCTTTGCTTTATGCACATGGACAGGTGGACCTAATCAACCACTACATATGCAGGACTCACCACCTGCCAGCTTTGTCCAAACACTTTGTATTTTATAACAACTCTCTAGAGCATATTAAGAAGGACTGTGAGTATTCCCATTTCACAGATGAAGACACTGTTGCAGATGTTAGAAAACTTGCCCAAGTTCACACAGTGAATGAGCTGGATTTCAAGCCTATGCTGTTAACCGTTCAGTTCAGTTGCTCAGTCATGTCCGACTCTTTGCGACCCCATGAATCACAGCACGCCAGGCCTCCCTGTCCATCACCAACTCCCGGAGTTCACTCAAACTCACCTCCATCAAGTCCGTGATGCCATCCAGCCATCTCATCCTCTGTCGTCCCCTTCTCCTCCTGTCCCCAATCCCTCCCAGCACCAGAGTCTTTTCCAGTGAGTCAACTGTTCGCATGAGGTGGCTTTAGCATCATTCCTTCCAAAGAACACCAGGGCTGATCTCCTTTAGTATGGACTGGTTGGATCTCCTTGCAGTCCAAGGGACTCTCAAGAGTCTTCTCCAATACCACAGTTCAAAAGCATCAATTCTTCGGTGCTCAGCTTTCTTCACAGTCCAACTCACATTCAAACATGACCACTGGAAAAACCATAGCCTTAACTAGACCATTACATTCTGTTAACTCTTGGGGGTTTGTGTGTGAGAGTCTTCTTAAAAGCCTCTGAATTGAAAACAGTTGGTGGTGAGAAGTATGGAGGTTGGTGAGAGAGGCAAGATGTACTGTATGAGAGGGTCCACTGCTGCCCATGGGATGGTGTTGGAGAAGACTCGTGAGAGTCCTTTGGACTGCAAGGAGATCCAACCAGTCCATTCTGAAAGAGATCAACCCTGGGATTTCTTTGGAAGGAATGATGCTAAAGCTGAAACTCCAGTACTTTGGCCACCTCATGCAAAGAGTTGACTCATTGGAAAAGTCTCTGATGGTGGGAGGGACTGGGGGGGCAGGAGAAGGGGATGACAGAGGATGAGATGGCTGGATGGCATCATGAACTCGATGGAGGTGAGTCTGAGTGAACTCTGGGAGTTGGTGATGGACAGGGAGGCCTGGCGTACTGAGATTCATGGGGTCGAAAAGAGTCAGACACGACTGAGTGACTGAACTGAACTGAACTGCTGCCCAAATGAGAGTTGGACCACCATGGGATTTGCTTATGAAAATGATCTGCTGATTCCCCAGTGGAAGAATAAATGAATATCTGCTCTCAACCAGGACATGCATTCATGGAAATGCCTTTGCGCTCCAAGCCACTGCATAAGAATATTTCCAGTACAGAAACCTGTGAAGATTTTATAAGATGGTATCTGAGAGTCAGTTGAGGTACTTAGGAAGGGGAATTCCCTGGCAGTCTAGTGGTTAGGACTCTGCACTTTGACTGCTGAGGGCACAGGTTCAGTCCCTAGTTGGGGAACTATGATTCTTCAAGCCACGCCATGTGGCCAAAAATAACAAAATCTGGTATACAGGTACTTTTCATTGTGGGTACTATTTTGAAGATGTCATAACTCCAACTCTGACAAAGAGCTGGGTGTGTAATAAGCACTCAAGAAACATTTGCTGAATGAATCTTTCTCCATGTACCAGGCCTATTTTTCCGACCATTTATTGGACATCTGTCTTGATTTGCTGTTGTTCAGTTGCTCAATTGTATCCGACTCTTTGCAACCCCATAGACTGTAGCACAACAGGCTTCTCTGCCCTCATTATCTCCTGGAGTTTGCCCAAGTTCATGTTCATTGAATTGGCGATGCCATCCAACCATCTCATCCTTTGCTGCCCTCTTCTGTTTGATATCCTGCAGCAGCTTCAAAATTTACGTTCATACATGATCTCACTTCTTTTCCTTTAAATACTATGTCTTCTTCTCCATAAGCATATGTGTAGTAAGTGTCCAGGGGGCTGAACTCCCCTCATTTAAATTCTGGCTGCCTCATTGAGTCATCTGTAATCTTAGCACTTTACTAAACCTCTCTTTGCCTCATTTTCAGTTCAGTTCAGTTTAGTCGCTCAGTCGTGTCAGACTGTTTGCAACCCCCATGAATTGCAGCATGCCAGGCCTCCCTGTCCATCACCAATACTCATCTGTAAAATGGGTATAATAATAGCTCCTGCCCTAGATGGTTGTTGTGAGAATTAAACTAGCATGGATCTGGCACATAGCAACACATGGAAGATGTTAAATGTTACTTAGCACTTCCTATTTTAGCCAAGCACTTTTTGTGTTAGGAACTTGATCCTCAGGCTCACCTTATCTTTTCACTAGATCCAGTCTGACTTCACCTTTCCCCGTTTCAGTCCACCCTAACACTGCCATAGGACAAATGCTGCTTGTTTTGAAAGACCCCTTTCCCTTCCAACACAGTTCTGAAGACACGGGCGTTCTTTCTAGACTGACTTCCTTCCCCTGTTTCTTAGCAGCCACCTTCCTTTGCACAGCAGTCTAAGCCTTTGATGAACTGCCTTCCGGCTCCAAGTCCACATTCCCAGCCCAGCTCCAACCATTCCAGTCTCACCCCCGTCTCCACACTCCACCCACAATGGACTCCTTTCTGCTTCTGGAAAAAAATCAGACTGCCATTCCTCTTGACCTTTATTATTTGTCTCTGATTACCTTGCCTTTCTGCTTTCACCAGTATCATGGAGGGGTAGTTTTCTTTGGTAGTCATCCTCACGGAAAGACTTGTTCCTTCAGGTATGTCATCACCTGACTCGGTTGTAACACTCATCATTTTGCTCCTCTTCACCTGCCTTTCTTCCTCTATTGGACACAAGCTCTTTCAGGGCAGAAATAGGCCATGAGATCTTTTAACCATTTTTGTGTTAGTAGGGCCTGTTACAGGATTTCTGCTCAATTAATTTTGCTTTTCCTATTACAAAATTAAAATGTTCTCATCAGAAAAGAAAATCTCTATAGGAATAAATGATTTAAGATGTGAAAGTTCCCTGTAATCTGCACCCAATGCTATCTCCTGCCAAGGTTTATGGACATAATTTCTGACATCTGCCTTGCAAACACAATGTTTTAAGATGGAATAGGAGTAAATAATCATAATGATTCCCTATTAAAAAACAATTTTTTTAAAAAAATTAGGTATGCTGGTACTATGGTAGACTTTAAAGCAAATTGTGTTTCTCTGTTTTAAGGAAAATATGGAAACATCTGCTTTTATAAAGGAGCAGTACTGCTATTCTGTAATACCTTCTATTTTTATAGGATGCCTCTTATCATAATTTCTCCTCTCTGCTTGAGAAAGGGAAATATAAATGCACAGAGAAATGAGAGGGATATTAATTTCTCTTTTGAACCTAAGGGGGAAGCACATGTTTCTCCCAAACTTCCATTAGGCTTTGAAGGCAGAACGATTTTTCATTTGGAACCCAAGCAGAATTTCAAAGATGTTCAGCGTTGGTGCCCTCTCTCTTCTTCAGTCCCCGCTGAAGGCGGGTGAAAGGCCAGCAGGATCTGGGGGCACACATTTCACAAGAGGGCTGTGTGTGGGGTGGGGGCTCCTCTGGCTGGCCTGGGGGTGAGGTCCATCTGCTCATCCTCCCCCACTGCTGGCCTGGGGGCCCCTTTCTGATCCTCCCTCCTTCTGCTGTTTCCAACGCTGAAATCATCTGGTTCTTCAGCTTGTTCCCAGTTCCTTTAATTGTCTCCTTGGAAGCTTATAAAGACTCATTTTGGTGTCTGGCCCATAGCTATTTAAAGGCACGTATTTTAACCTGATAGTTTTATCTTTTCTTTTTTAATTTTCCCTTGAGTTCATCATTCTTCGAAACCACCTTGGCCAGACAGCTCGAGTCAGAGGTGCTCCTCCGGGTTTGGAGCCTCTCAAAGGGATCAGTCTGGCTGCCCAGACTCACTGGATTAATTGAAGCCCTCCCGCCTGGGCGGTGAGTCTGGCCATGTGAGCACAACTCGCGGCCTGGGGCGGCAGCAGGACACTCCGCTTTGAGTTGAGAAATTCCCGCTTGATCTCCCTCCCTCCCATTCCCGGTTGCTCACTGTCCCTCCTCCCGTCCACCAATAAAACAAAGAAACCTGAGAAATAATCTCTGAAAGAAGAGACTGCGCCAGCCTTGATTGTCACACTGGCCTCGAGCCAAGCCTGAGCCTGCCTCAAAAAATGAACCCAGGAGGAGAGCTACTGGAAGGCAGTCAAAACCCTTGAAAGTGAGGTCGTGAACACCCCCACATCCAACAAACTCTCACTTGCTCTGCCTTCCTTTTCTTTTAAAGGTAGAATGAAATCTTTTAAGACAAACTCCAGAATGCTTTGTTCATATAAGATATATATAAAACGAAACTGAGAATGTGTGTGTACATGTAATAGTGTGTGTGTATAAACGTGTTTACAACCTGGCTAGAAAAAAGTATCCTGGGTGCAAGGCCTCCTCAATCGCAGAAAATGATGTTTATCATTTTCAAGCATGTCCGAATATTTGTACTATGTGTATACATGTATTCACTAACAGTATTATATACTGTTTAGTATGCTATGAAGTTTTATAATATCTCATATTTATGAAATATTTGATACATGCAATCACAAAAAATGAGCCAGGAGGTCAGTATTCTGCTTATATGCTTTTATGATAACGATAGTTTCATGAACAGGTGATTTTAATGGATTCTCACTTGAAATGCAGCAGATGTCAACTATGGGGGAATGAAGGCGCTAATTTATAGTTTTTAAAAACTTGTGCACAGAAAGTTAAGAATGTAAGTGCAAGCTTAGCAATAAAAGGAGAAGTGAAAACACGCCAAATGGGGGCATGGGGGCCCTTTCATCTGTAACTGAGGTGGTCTGCAAGAAACCACGGAAGCTTCTACTAATTTGAAATTCCACCAGCAGAGAAAGAAAACTCTGCTGGGTTATTGAAGAAAGATCTTGGCACCTTATGCCTGGGAAATGAAACTTTTCATTTTGCAATTGGCTTGTAGGTTGGTTACAACGGTCTCCCTCCCATCTTTCAAAGACGGAGGAGCCGACTGGAGCTGGAGATGTGGTTTGCATACGCTGCCTAGTTGACAGCAGCACATCGACAGTGAAAGGCTAATTAACTAAATGAAGGCAGCAGAGAAGTGAGGTTTTGGCAAATGACAAAGCCATTCATTGAGCGATGTTTACTTCTACTTGAGCTTAAGTTCTGTTTTTAATTAGCCTCAGGATGTTTTTCTTGCAGCCAGTTAGAAGGAGGTTCTTTCCCTTGTCAGGTGTTGCATCCTAGAGTCGGATGTGGTGAGGGGAGGAAAACCCCAACACATTCAACGTGAGCCAGAATCACCAGCCGTCTCTTCCAAAGTCCCTTCCCCTTCCTGTGCTAGAGCCTTAGAGGTTGGGACCCTCCTGTGGGAGACCTGACATCTCCTGTTAGATGAACTGCGGTTAGTCGTTAACTTGGGGGATAATTCTTAGCACATACAGATCCCTCTTGCCGGAGCCTGAGCTTCCAGTTGCATTTCGTTGCCGCCAGTTGATCTGTAAGCAGCATTCTTGGATATGATCAAGCCAGCTCACCAACCCAGTGAATTGAGTCAGATGCCATTCCTTTTTTGCTACTTATTCGTCTTTTTAAAAACAAATTGGCCTTATTTTATAGTTTTATTTATTTTGGCTGTTCTGGATCTTTGTTGCTGCTCAAGCTTTTTTCTAGTTGCAGAGTCGGGGCTACTACTGTAGACAGAGTGTACAAGCTTCTCTTGTTGTGGCTCCTGGGCCCTAGAGCACAAGCTCAGTAGTTGTGCTGCACAGGCTTAGCTGCTGCATGACATGTGGGATCCTTCAGGACCAGAGATGGGACCTGTGTCTCCTGCAATGGCAAGTGGCTTCTTTACCACTGAGCCACCAGGGAAGCCCATTTCTAAGTGGGGTTTTTACACTCCATTTCTTGAGACTTTGTAGGTTTGTGCAGCTTAGCAGACTCCTTTTATCTAGGTAGCTAGAGTACATGTGTCTATTTATGAACAGGAACAGAGGCAAAGTAGTATTTTAGCCAAGCTCATGCGGAACTTGTAGAGAAGACGGACAAGGAGTGTCAAATCTCCTGGAGCTTGGCTGAGAACTAGGCCAGAACCACTGAGGGGGATGCCAATTTAGTACATAGAATGGAGAATGGTGGATAGGATGTTCAGGGCAGAAGATGTGTTTGGTGAACAAGGTTGCTGGTGGTGTTTACTCACTAAGTCATGTCTGATTCTTGGGACCTCCTGGACTGAAGCCTGCCTGGCTCCTTTATCCAGGCAAGAAATAGAGTGGGTTGCCCTTTTCTTCTCCAGAGGATTTTCCCTACTCAAGGATCAAAGCTGCAGTTTCCTGCATTGCAGGCAAATTCTTTACCACTGAGTCCCTAGGGAACAAGGCTGGGAGGTCATTAAATTTTAGAGAAAAATGTCAAGGAGAATGAAGGGGTAAGCTTTAGGAGTAGGGGCAACTAATTTGATTTAGAAGGGACCAGGTATTTGTCGAAATAGACAATAAATACGGTGACTGTGTTTTTAGAACTCATGATGGCATGACTTACCTCTGCTCTTTTTGTCCCTTCAACCTGTTCAGTGCAAGCTAGTAAACTCTCAAGACCTGGCTTGGCCCCCCTAAACTCCTCTCCACCCATGCCTGTGTGGAGTTTAGCGGCTCATGTACCCTTGTGATAATTTTATGTGTCAGTTCATCTGGGCTAAAGGATGCCCAGATAGTTGGTAAAACATAATTGCTGGGTATATGTGTGATAGTGTTTTGGTTTTTTTTGTGTGTGTGTGAGCTGTTTTATTTGAATAGGTAGACTGGGTAAAGAGGATCACCTTCACCAGTGTGGGTGGGTGGTATCCTATCTGCCTGATAGAATGAAAAGACAGAGAAAGGGGGAATTTGCTCTCTGCTTGAGCTGGGGCATTGGACACTGGTGCTCCTGTTCTTGGACTTTCAGACTTGGTCTGGATCTTGCACTATTGGCTTCCACATTTCTTGGGCCCTCGGACTCTGACCAGAATTTACACACCACCAGTTGCCCAGGTTCTCAGGCCTTCAGATTTGGACTTGAACCACACCACCGGCTTTCCCAGGCCTTCAGCTTGCAGATAGAAGATGGGATTTCTTAGCCTCTCTGATGGCATTAACTAGTCCTCATAAAAAAACCTTCCCTCTGTCTGTATATCCTGTTGGCTATGTTTCTTTGAAGAATCCTGATTAATATACCCGCTGAGCACAGTAGTATATCGTTTTCCAGGAGAAGTGGCAATTTTCTGCCTTTATTCTCATTCAGGGTAGTAAGCTCCTTAAAGGACAGAAACCACATGATTATCTTTATTCCTTGACCAGCCAATTGTGCCAGGCGCTGTGATGGCTGCTGTGTGTTAATACATGATTTCAATGATTCCTCACAACAACTCAATGAAGCAGTGTTTTCATAATTCATATTGTAAGGGAGATGGGCTTGAAGGGATTAAAGTAACTTGCTTAAGGTCACACAACTAGTAGGTGGTGGAATCAGGATGCGCTCTTGATCATGGTGTTACCCACTGTCCTAGCAGTCAAAATATTTGCTAAAATTGCATTGGCAACTTGCCAAAATAATTGGCGACTTATTTTATTACTTGTAGGTGCTTAATTATTTGATTTCAAAACTCATTCAAGCTGAAAAGCCATTTGTTGCTGTTGTTCAGTGCCTAAATCGTGTCCAGTGCTTTGCGACCTCATGGACAGCAGCATGCCAGGCTTCTGTCCTTCACCATCTCCTGGAGTTTGCTTAAATTCATGTCCATTGAGTTGGTGATGCCATCCATCCAACCATCTCATCCTTTATTGCCCTCTTCTCTTCCTGCCTGAAAAGCCATGTATTTGTCTAAACGGTTGGTGTCTCATAGACACTAACGTGAATAGGGGCAAAAACAAAAACAAAAACCCTCAGCATTATTATCAGGTGAGCAAAATGGTTATGTGTCCTTACAGGTGGTGGTGGGGGTTCTAAAGACATATGGTTTTTATTAGCTAAGATATCTGCACTTCATTATTTCATTTATATTTTCTTTATTACTGTAACAAAGTTGAAGGAAGAGTCCTTTTTCTGGGAGAAAAGTGGATCTGAAAGGAGGAGAGGAAGGAGGGAAAAGCTTCACTTTTATGAAGACTCATGAATGTACCTGGATGTGGCAGAGAGGCCATTCGTGCAATGGTTTTTCAGGGACAAAGGCTCTACATCTGGTTACACGAGACCCTCAGATGCAGAAGGGGCTGGAGAAGAGTTATCACCTCAACTGATGGATCTCCATCTGAACTCTGGGTAATGCTTCTTCCTGGAAACCCCCACCCCCTGCACCATCTCATCTGCTTGTACCAAAATGCAGAACCATAATGGTCCTAGGGAAAGTCCAAGCCCCTAAACAAGGTCATTTCAGCCCCTAGTCAACTTAAACTCTTGTAATCTGAAAAAAGAAAGAAACCTGGATGCCTTAAATTTCAAAAAAAAAATGCTACTCCCATTAAATCACCCAAGTTAAAAAGGAAGCTGATTATTTTGACTCTGAGCCACCTTGCCCTTACCACCCTCACCCCCTTACTTCTTACTCTGGACTTTTAAACAGAAAGATACCCTGAGTCAGATTTATTCCATGGGGTGGTGGTTAGGAATGAGACTGAAATTAAGAAAAGAGTCTTAGCTTTCATGATGGTCCAAGTTCATTTACCTCTCTCCTCAAACACTGAGCACTTTGCCCTGGGGGTGAGCTTGCTTGGGCTCTATTTGTGTGCAGCTCTGCAGCCCTGAGTTACAAGGATGAGGCTTAAATTTTCATAGAAGGCTGGCTGGCTCCACCCAAGACAGAAGACAGGTCTGTGAGCTAAGTGAGTACCTCATGCACCTCCAGGCCAGGCAAGTTGTCTGCCCTGTTCCTTGCCTTCCCTGCTCCCCTTGGAAAGAGCAGTGCCTCACCTACCTACCAGCCCAGATGTAGGTGTTGGGGAACAGTGAGGGCAGAGGGGAATGGAATAAGCCCTCAGCTCTCCTGGAATCTTAGCCCCAGTCTCTCTCTTTGAGCTTCATTGGATGCTACATTGAGCAGAGGGTGATTGTTCCTAATCCATGTATAAGCAGTGGAAACATTGATATGATACCTTTCCCCAGCTCAGCTGAGATCAATCAACTCAACAACAGAAAGCAAGAAGCAGAAAAACTTGCAGCATTTTCCTAGCATTGATCTCCCTTTACAAACGTGTTGTTGCTTAGTCGTGTCCGGTCTTTGTGACCCCATAGACTGTAGCCACTTCTCCGTCCATGGGATTTTCCAGGCAAGAGTACTGGAGTAGGTTGCCATTCCCTTCTCGGATCTTTCCGACTCAGATCTTTCCGACTCAGGGATTGAACCCGGGTCTCCAACATTGTAGGCATACACTTTACCCTCTAAGCCACCAGGGATCTCCCTTTAAGGTGATAATAAAAGCTACTAGTATTGAGACCTACTAAGTGTTGAGCTCAGGCTAGGTTTCTGACAAATAGGAATCCAGGAAAGCCTCCATTCTACACACAGTTCAGATAACTGAGGCTCAGAGAGAACGTGATTTTGCCCAGGGCTCACAGTGGAGCCCAGTCTCTGTTTCACAGCTGAAGGCCTTTCCCTCCCATGTGCTGGCTTTCCAAGCTTCCTTCAACCAGACTGCTCTTGGATCTGGGCACCAGGAGTCCCTACCCCAGGCTCCAGGCTTTAGAGGGCCCCTCCTGGGAGGCAAAAAGTCTGGGAAACCGGATAGGTCTGCCTACCCAGGGACCCCTTGCTGCCCCCTGCCCCCTTACATTTTAGACTATACACTGGATGCCTAGTCTCCTGGAACTCCCTCACCAAGGGGTCCTAGCTGGAGTTACCAGAGGTAGCAAATAATACCGGCTGACCAGTTAAATTTGAATTTTAGATACAGCAAATATTTTTTAGTATAATTATGTCCCATGAAATATTTAGAACATGCATAATGCTAGAAAGTTATTTATCTAAATTCCAGTTTGACTGCCTTTTGTATGTTTTCTGGCAACCCTAGCCCCAGCCCACTTCCCAGATTTGGCTGTTGGGTGGTGCTTGCACAGAGCTTGGACGTGCACAGTTGAATGTCCAAAGGCAGGCAGGCAAGGGCCCCCTCAGAGCCAGAAGGAGCCTGAGGAGAGAGAAAAGCAGGCAAACTGGGGCCCTCCATTTGTATCCTTGTTAGGAATGTGCTTGTTCCCCAGACCACACCTAAAGCATAGACTGCTTTATCATCTAACTAGCTTAGTTTTCATTTGTGATTTCCATAGTCATG
This sequence comes from Nanger dama, assembly GCA_917880005.1. Lineage (NCBI taxonomy): Eukaryota > Metazoa > Chordata > Mammalia > Artiodactyla > Bovidae > Nanger > Nanger dama. Next base: position 1,026,465 of record CAKJTW010000017.1, read on the forward strand.
AGTTTCCAGAACATGACCCCTTTCGTCAACCTCACCTCCAGCTGGATCTGGGGTGAGGGGTTGGAACAAGGTACTCAGAAGTACAGTCTAAGGGATGTTTCCATGTGGATACAGATGACTTAAAGAGGCTCTCAGTCTGTAAAAAGGACAAGCTGCTGGATGTGCGGGGTCTGCGTTTTCAACTTTTGTGTAAAGGGTGCCTGGCCATGAATGAGATGCTATACTTCTTGAGTTCATTCCCCCCCACCCCCATTCATAACATATGAGAAATATCCCAGCCTCCTGGAGTGAGTGTGAGGGTGAAGTAAATTAACATGTGAAAATATCCTAGCACTTGACAGGTGTCGAACCTTGTAAATGCACTTGGGTCTGCATAGTCAGGAGCAGGCCTCTTTTTGTTGTTGTTGTTTCTTTTAAGCTGGACCACCCACATTTCCGTTTCCAGCCTGGGATCTTCCATGAGGCCAAGATGGCTCCTGAGTCATGGAGAAGCAAAGTCACCTTCATCCAGGCCTTCTGGAGTATTTTGATCAATGAACCTTAGGAGCATGACCTTCCAGAACCATTTAACTCTTAAATTACACCATGGGACCTATGAAATGACTTCTGTCTGGGGGACAAGGAGGACCCTCTTCACCAGGATAGGGCTAAGTCACTCATCAGAACAAAGGTCTGGATTATCCCCTAGAACTATATGAAGGCTACTAAGATCAATTCTTACTAAGAATTATTGAATAAAATCCCGACTTCTTTTCAGTGCCAGGTGAATAAACAGAAAAGCAAATCATTCCCAACACAAGGTTTCTCTGGTCTTCACTAGTTGATGTTCTCACATGTTCCTAATTCATCCCTCCCTCTTCTTCCCCTCCTCCCAACAAATTATCTTCTCATCATCAGCTAGAAATCCTCAGAAAAACCTTCAAGAGGAAGGTAGTGCATTGTGAAGTAGGAAACAAGGACTCTGATGTCAGAAAGACTTGGGTCCCAGCTCTGCCACCTCCGCATCACCATAGGGAAGCTACTGAACCTTTCTGCATCTCAGTTTCTCTTGTAACAGTGATAATACAACTTACTTTCATTTAGCACAGTGCCTGGCACCTAGAAGGTGCTTACTAAATGGGGGCCATCATTATTGTGGAAGACAATGTCCAATATATATAAGATTATATTTTATGCTCAATAAAGCATAAATACATCAGTGAATGAATGAACCACTTCCGGAAAGGTTGCCTTTTCAAAATTTTTCAGGATCACAAAAGCAGATGTCAGCCAAAGGCATAACTTGGGGGTTCCCTCCAACCCTGAGTCCCCAGATTGGAGGGCTCCTTTGAGCCCTCTGGCTTTTGTGATTCAGTCTCCAGCTTTGCCTGACAATGTGAGGCACGCCTCACTCTGCTGGCTCGCTGTGATTGTCTGTCCCCACCTCCTCTATCCTTCATTGATCTGGCTCACGTTTCCCCGTAACCATCCTTGATTACCTGCAGGACTAAACAAGCAGGCAGCCATCATTAAGAAATCGCAGGCGCATACCTTTCAGATAGCATAATCGCCCCACCGGCTGGTACCAGTGCCCCAACAAGCTTCCTGCTGTGACCCACTATGCAAACAGTTCCACCCACCGGAGGTGAAAACAATTCCACTTTTCAGGGCTGGAGAAGACTGATTTTATGCAGCAGAATCCTTTCAATTATTCAGGATGCTGCTGTCTTTTTAGTTCAATTATTCAGGGGTTTCTGAGTACACGATTGTAAATTCAGCATTTGCTGGCCGGAAAGCCCAGACTTGATTGGTTGAGATTCAACTTGGCTCTGTGTTTCTCAAACGTGACAGTGAATCTGGACAAGAGAAGTGGCCATCCTTTTGGCAGAGAAATAAGTGCAGAGAAAAATTTATCTTTGAAAATTTTTGATTCACAACCTGTGGTTTATGCAGAGTGCTTACTTTCATGATCCTTTCCCTTTCAACACACTGGCAGAAAGATTTTGGAAATCAATAAACAGCCATGCATGTATAATGAGGACACTTATTTCAGATACATTCTCCTGTCTCCTACTAAAATAGTATCTATGTATCCTCTCTTGAATATTTAAATTGAGGGTAAGCTACCTGCTTGGCTACCAAGATGCCACATTTCCTGGTTTCATGAGGAAGTAACCTGAAGATGAGGTGGCAGGGTTTCCATGTTATCTTTCAGGAAATGACTTATGTAGCACAGAGAAGCATGTGGTTTACTCTCAGGAAGCCCATCATCACTGCTGGTGGTAAGATATTTAACACTTACCACCTGTCTCTGTCGCTGTGCTGAGTTTTAGTGAGAACTTCTGGAAAATGATAATTCCTCCTCTTGGCTCATTTATTCACTCAAACCTTCACTGAGCATCTCATATGTGATTTTAGGTTGGACAGTGGGGATACAGCAATAGACAGATCCCAGATCTTGCCCTTGGGAAGCCTATATATATGCAAGTGACCAATATTAAAGAAAAATCATGGAAAAATCCAAGTTTATTCACTGTGATTAATATTTTATTGCAAAAATAGTTTTTAAAACAGGAAGAAAAAGAGCATAAGATTAGAAAATTAAGATGGTAAACTGTTGCAGGAAGATGTTGACAAAGTCATGAACTGCATAGCACAATTATTCTTTAATCTCTAGACGCTTGCCCAGGGCCTGACATTTTCAGTCTATTGTGTGAATGAAGTTTTTATGAGGCCCTTTTTACTCAAGGGCCTCCAATTTTAACAAGTGAAAACTTGTACATAGTGTTTATGGAGTGTCTAACATGGGCCAGACACTATTTGAGTTCTTTATGTCTATTAGTCTGTTCATCCTTCCCCTAAAGTTCTGAGGTGGGTAAGAGCACTGTGCTTTCAATTACTTATATAAGAACTAAAAGAAAAAAATCAACGCACAAAGAAGCTGAGGCAATTCATCAAGGTCACATAATACTCAAGTTATTGAGTGGCAGAGTCTGGATTTGAACCTTGGTCGTCAATCTCTAACCACTGTGCTACACTACTTCTAGTCAAGTTAAGAAGCGTTGCATAGACTCAAGGCACGTGAAGAGCTATGGTGATGTAAAAGAAATAAATGTCAATAGCAGGTCTTCCTCCAGGGAACACATGGTGGGGGTCACAAAGAGTAAGGAGAGAAATAACATAGCTTATAACAACTTGCCCTTTATCACCTGCCTCCAGGTTCTTCAAGGTTTGCTAAATTCCTTTCTTTGGCCCAAAGCAGGCATCTTCTTCCACGACTCCATGGAAATCTGCATTCTCAGGGATGACTGGCTCTGGCTGGTGGCCTTGGGGCCTTCTGGAAGAGTCCACGTGCTACAGCCACAGTGCCTCATCCTGCATGGAGTGCTGCAGCTGGCCCTTCCCCAGAGTGAGCAGCCTCAGCCGCACCATCATCTCTCCTTCCTCTGAAGGAGGCCCCTCTTCTGCGTGCTTCCAGCGACACATGGGGTTGGTGGGTAAACAAAAGTCTGGGGCCTGGGTGCCACACTGAATTGAATCCATCTTAGAGCCATCACAATCTGCTTGTAGTCTAGGCTTCAGTCCCTTCCTGGATCAGGGAGGATGAGATTCTCTTTCCTTCCCTCTCAGGGCTATAGTAGGGAGCATCTGAGGAAATCATCACTTTTGGTGCCCATCCTCCTGCAAAGCAGCCTACCCCTTCCACATGAGTTCCCTGGTGCCTGCTAGGTCACTTTAATCATGTCTGACTCTTTGCGACCCTGTGGACCATAGCCTGCCAGGCTCCTTCGTCCATGGAATTCTCTAGGCAAGAATACCAGAGTGGGTTGCCATACCCTCCCTCCAGGGGATCTTCTCGACTCAGGGATTGAACCCGCATCTCTTATGTCTCCTGCATTGGCAGGTGGTTTCTTTACCACTTGCACACCTGGGCAGATTGAGTTATCTTGTCCTCTTTGTTCTCCACACTAATGTTTCCCCTCTTGTTTTTCTTTTAATTTGATTGTATACTCCTGTAATTGAGAATTCATACTTCACCATCAGTTTTCCTGCTCTGGGTGCTTATGTACATGAAACTGAGTAAACTGTAGGTACAGCTGATGCATTTGTGGCCCTCCTACCAGAGCTGGTGCTCTGTACCTGAGAGCAAGAGCTGGAGAAAAGCTAGTATCTCGCAGAAAAGAAAAGGAAATCTGAGGCCTTTGACTTCAAGCCATAAGGTCTGATCTTTGGAAAACGCAGTTCAGCATATATTCCAGTTGTGGAGACACTAGGACAAAGCAGTTGCAAATTCCATTTGTTCAAGACCTGTGACTAAAAGAATTTGTGCATAATGTTTGACAATTTGTGAACTTAGAATATATAAGTGAAGGATTTTGTCATGTCAAAGTTTCTTGCATTTCTTTGTGCTACAAGAGGTGAAGATGGGGAAATGATAACCTATTTTTGTGGAAGACTGACTTCCTTGGGCTCTTTGATTTTGTAAAGGGAATGTGCATGCATGCTTAGTCATGTCCTACTCTTTGTGACTGTGGTCTACCAGGCTCCTCTGTCCATGGGATTTTTCAGGCAAGAACTCTGGCATAGGTTGCTATGCCTTCCTCCGGGAGAATTTTCTGACCCCGGGATTGAACTCATGTCTCTTGCATTGACAGGTAGATTCTTTACTGCTTGAGCCATTGCGGAAGCCCATTTGTAGAGGGAAGTGAAGGTCCCATTTGGAAAAAAATTCTAGACTTGAATTCCAAATAGCTAAAATGGCACAGGTTGTTTTCATGGTGGATGGGGTGCAATTTTTGAGACTAGTTTTAGGAAAACACACACACTACATACCACACAATCCCCGAGTGTTAGTTGTTGGCCTTGAGTGAGAGACATGGTTGAAGCAGTTATTCCAATAGAGACATGGGAAAACTTCAGGCAATCACATTAAGAGATCAAGTCTTTGGGCCTGAGCTCAGGTGATTATTGAACATAATTGGCTGCCTAGATTGTTCTGGAACGCCCTAAGGCTATGCTGATGGCTATGCTTGGAAGGGGGTAGCAGACACTATTTTTGTTACAATGCATTACAGAAACATAGTTGACTTCTGCAGCAGTCATCTTTAATTCATTCGGCTCAGGCTATTTCTTCAAAATGTGTAAGCTTGCAAAAGATTATATTCACGAGACCTTCAGCTCAAGAGGTTGAGCTGTCATTAAATATTTTCATGGCTGAATGGTTATTAAAACACCAGAAAGATGATGCAAATAGGTATGGACCACTTTGCCAGGTTACTACAGCATCGCAAGCCTGAAGAAGAGTGAGGTTACACACCATCACATACCAAAGATACCATAAACAAACCAAAGATTTTCATTGGCAAAGTGCAGCTAAAATATTTAATTGACTCCAGCGGCAGAGTCAACATACCATATTTATATTTTAAAGCAATTGACTGTGTCATAGCATATATGAAAATCTGACCATTTGCAAAGAGGCAACATTTCAAGCTATTCAGAAACAACTAGAGTCAAATAGTCTAAAAGGGACTCACTCTATTACAATGCTAAGATGAAGTTACTGTGGATGTTGGATTTATAGAATGAACAATAAAATTCACTGATTAGAAAAGATTTGGAAAATTTGCTTCTGATACAATAAGAAAGACTACTATTCAAGTAGGGTGTCCCCCACATCCCCTACTCCTGTTAATTCAAAATTAGAACAAATACTCTAGTCTTAAATTATTTCCCTGATGTTAGTCAGATCCCACCTCCCTGGCTAGATATACCTATTTGCAGAGGGTCAGGTTTCCCCATAGGGGCTGTAAGACACACACATGGTTGAGAAAGATTACAAAAATTGCATAGGTCCATGAAATATATATACATGTATCTGTAATGTATTTAAAATAAAGACAGATGGAAGAATGTGCCCACAAAATGACAAGACAGGAATACGTATATGTATTGGTCCAAGTCTTTATCAGCATTGCTCCAGCTCCACTCCAGGTATATATTATGGCCTAGAGAATATGTGTATGCGTCCACCCAAGGGAACCTCAAAAAGGAAATTGCAGTAGGCACACAATTCATCTCTAGCTGCCCACCTGCCAAAAGTTGGCAGACTCCTCCAGGTCACAACCCACATGTTGTGAACCACGCTTCTACCTCCCTGGGTAGCATGTGGTTTTGAAGGCAAAGGCTGTGAGTTTATATTCCCAGATGCCATATGTATGCAGTTAGAGGACAACTATGGTCTCTTTATATGTACATGGCCACAAATCATTCCAGATTGATGCCTGGCTGATGGACTCAATCTCCTGCAAATTTCCCATATGTTTCACCAGACTCCAAAATGAGCTGGAAGAAAATATGCAATTATTGGGAGCTTCTACATATAAAAATGGGAAGCCTCTACTCCTCGTGGAACTGTGGCATGAGAAGCTACAATGGTAAGGGAGGGGATGTCAGCTTTTCCTTGGTTCCCTTAGGCATTCAAAAGCAAAATCAAAGAAGGAAGTCACCTGCAGTCAAAAACATAGTTGACCACAGGGGCTTTCTCCCAAGTGGTTCCGATTCACCCTTAGAAACTGCAAGGAAACAAACCATCTCCATGTTAAACCATGGCGTTTTCACTGAAATTGTGAGATTCACAGTTTCTTTTGCCTTCTCACTTGACTTTTCCCTTCCAACGCTTCTTCCCACCTTCCTATGAATTTTTCTTCCTTCATGAAAGACTTGAGTAAACAAGAACCACAATTAAGCAATAACCCCAGCCCCATGGCAACTGAGAGTACCAGCAGATTGTGAAGACCAGGAGTTTATTATCATTGAGCCTCCGTATAACCTAGTTCTCCTGTGTATCCTTAGAATAAAGAACAAGAGAAACTTAACTTACATAACTTATCAACGAGTGGGAAACACATTGCTTCCTCATTTATCCGTGGGGGTGTATAAGAGAAGGTGTGTGGGCAAGTAAGTGAGGATTAGGGCCTTCATCTTGCTCATTAAACGTTTCAAATAAAGAGAGAAGTGTAGAAAAGAGAAGCATAAAAATATCAGAACCACCCAGTGCCCCCACCTACCTCCAGTAAAGGCTGAAATTTCCCAAGTTTCCTCAACCTTAGTCCTTCGTGGACTAAGGCGAACATGAGCAAGGGGTTTGTTATTTTCACACACATTTTATCTGTGCTCTTACTGGTAGAAGATTACACTCGAGTTTTCACAACAAACACTCTTATCCTTGTCTCTTTGTGCATGAACATTTACAAGATTCTGGAGCAGAAGCGCTCAAACCTTTAAAACCCTATTTTACATCATAACCTTTCTCGCCTACATGTGTGTGCTCAGTTGCCTTTGCAACCTTATGGACTACAGCCTGCCAGGCTCCTCTGTCCATGGAATTTTCAGGGCAAGAATACTGGGGTGGATTGCCATGCCCCCTCCAGGAGATCTTTTCAATCCAGGAATCCAACACACGTCTTTTATGTTTTCTGCATTGCAGGGGGATTCTTTACCTACTGGGCCACTCAGACCTCACCTACACACCCTACACACCTCCTTAAAAGCACTTACCACCCCCACCCCTCGTTTTAGGCCTTAGGTCAGGTTCCCGAACAGCAGACCTTGAGACAGACAAGAGAAGGAAGACAAGAGAAGGGACGAAAAAGCTTAGGAAAGATGCAGTTTCTGCTAGAAACTAGCCTCCGTTTCAGTTCAGTTCAGTTGCTCAGTCGTGTCAGACTCTTTGCGACCCGATGAATCACAGCATGCCAGGCCTCCCTGTCCATCACCATGTCCTGGAGTTCACTCAGACTCACGTCCATCGAGTCAGTGATGCCATCCAGCCATCTCATCCTCGGTCGTCCCCTTCTCCTCCTGCCCCCAATCCCTCCCAGCATCAGAGTCTTTCCAATGAGTCAACTCTTCGCATGAGGTGGCCAAAGTACTGGAGTCTCAGCTTTAGCATCTTTCCTTTCAAAGAAATCCCCAACGTAAATGCCTTCAGTGCAAATGGCACCGCAAGTTCTTAACCGTGCCAGGGGTGAGTCTGGCTTTTATACCCCTCATGCGTCAGCCATTGGCTGCTGGCCACCTGGGGGCGTGGGGATGGGGCAGGGCAACTGCCCAGGCTTCTCCAGGTAAAGAGGGTCCTCTCCACTTACTGGCAAGCCGCAGTAAGAGTGCACGTGTGAGCAGTTTAGCAGCTAATAGAGCAGGTGGAGTGAGTGTGCTCGCCCAGTAAAGGGGATCTGGGCAGGGCACCGCTAGTACTGACTGCACCTACCAACCTGTGATATATTCTGATGTTTCCCTTCTCCTCTCCCCTCCCCTCCCCTTGTATCTTCCCTTTCTCTTTCTTCCGCCTCCCCCTTCCCCTCCCTTCTGTTCATTTCCACTAAATTGATTTCATTAATTTACTGAATTAGTGGGGACAAGATAGATTATTCAATAAATGGTGCTGGAATAATTGGCTGTTTATGTAGAAAATAAAGCAAAATTATATCCCTCATCTACACACACACACATACACACATTCATGGATGAGTCAGTCTAAATGTGTTTAGCCTCTCCTCTCTTCCTCCTCCCTCTCCATTCTGTTCATTGCCTACTAAAATTGATCTCATTATCTGTTAATGGGTCAAACCCTCAAGTTTTAGAAACACCGTTCTGGGATTTGCCTAGGAGAGGAATCGCCAAGGGTATGCACAGCATCTACATTGGAAGATACTACCTGGCTTTGCAAAGAAGTTTTTACTGATCTATTTTTCTGCCAGGTATGGTTTTATCACCCGCCATGATACTTATTATTGTTTTTAGACGTTAATTTCTATTAAATTTATGGTTGAGAAATGGTTATATCATTAGTGTTGTAAACTGAATTGCTCTGATTATGACTCAAATTAAGCAACCGCTCATGTTTGTGAATCTGTAATGTTTTCCTTTTGTAACTTGACCATTCTTAATGCACTGCTTTTTGTTCTTCTTGGTGACTTCTAGGAATATAATTAAATAGGACCCTATGGGGCCTTCTGGTCCACAGACCACCCCCTCCCCACTCCTGTGACCTCCCCGTGCCTCTTGTTTGTAGAAAAACTTGAGCTTCCTAGGTCTTTCCTGAGTTCTGAAGCACAGATTTAATCAGAAAAGTCAGAAAATGTAGAAACAAAGGAAAACAGTCAAGCAAGACAAATATTAGTAGTTTATCCGTTAAACAAAATCAAGGACTTTTAGTTCCTCCCTAAGGGGTAGAGATAATATTCTGAGCCACATCCTTGAGTTATTTTTCAGCTACTGATGGCCCCACAAGGTGGGAGAAGTTAACTGTATTCTGCCCACAAGCCCCAGGCCAGGTGGATCCAGGCTGATGATGCCAACTCCACATTGTCTGGCTCCTTGGTTGGCCTTTGCAATAAACTTGCACTTTCTGTCACCACAGCGTGGTGTCAGTAGATCAGCTTTACTGAGCAGGTGAGCAGATTGGTTTGGTAACAGGAGTTCTTTATGTATTTTGGGAATATAAAACAAAGGAAAAACCATATATATATATATATATATATATATATGGGTTTTTCCTTTGTTTTGGGTTAATTTTACTCATACTTTCTCCCTGTATATGACTTGACTTTTTACTTTGTGGTGTCTCTTCATGTGCAAAAGTTTAAAGTTTTTATAAAGTCAAATTTATCTATATTTCCCTTTAGGTTTTATACTTTTTAGGGGTACAGTTATTATGAAATTCTTCTCTAGCTTGGAAATATAAAAACAGTCTATTTTCTTCTAAAAAATATTAAGCTTTTATTTTTCACACTTAGATCTTTATCCACCCATAGTTTTTTTTAGGATGTAGCTTAGGGATATAATCTTATTTTGTACATAAATAGCCAATTATCACAGTACCATTTATTAAATAATCCATCTTATCCCACTAATTGTAATGTGTCCATTTTCCCCCTATACACAGATCTGTTTTTAGTTTTTGGTATCCTATCCCATTGATCTATTTGTCTATTCACTTGCGTAAATATCATGATTACTTACATGCTATAGCTTTATGATAAATCATGGTATTTGCTAGGGTCCAACTCAATAACCTCAGATATGCAGATGACACCACCTTTATAGCAGAAAGTGAAGAGGAACTAAAAGCCTCTTGATGAAAGCGAAAGAGGAGAGTGAAAAAGTTGACTTAAAGCTCAATATTCAGAAAATGAAGATCATGGCATATGGTCCCATCACTTCATGGGAAATAGATGGGGAAACAGTGGAAGCAGTGTCAGACTTTATCTTTTGGGGCTCCAAAATCACTGCAGATGGTGACTGCAGCCATGAAATTCAAAGATGCTTACTCCTTGGAAGAAAAGTTATGACCAACTTAGATAGCATATTGAAAAGCAGAGATATTACTTTGTCAACAAAGGTCCGTTTAGTCAAGGCTATGGTTTTTCCTGTGGTCATGTATGGATGTGAGAGTTGGACTGTGAAGAAAGCTGAGGGCCGAAGAATTGATGTTTTTGAACTGTGGTGTTGGAGAAGACTCTCGAGAGTCCCTTGGACTGCAAGGAGATCCAACCAGTCCATTCTAAAGGAGATCAGCCCTGGGTGTTCATTGGAAGAAATGATGCTAAAGCTGAAACCCCAGTACTTTGGCCACCTCATGCAAAGAGTTGACTCATTGGAAAAGACTCTGCTGCTGAGAGGATTGGGGGCAGGAGGAGAAGGGGACGACAGAAGATGAGATGGCTGGATGGCATCACCGACTCGATGGACATCAGTTTGAGTGAACTCCAGGACATGGTGATGGACAGGGAGGCTTGGCGTACTGTGATTCATGGGGTTGCAAAGAGTCAGCCATGACTCAGTGACTGAACTGAACTGAACTACTCTTTTTTTTTTTTTTTTCAAAAATTTCCAGGTGATTTTTGTCCTTTTTCTTCCATATAAATTTTAGGATTAACTTTTTAAAATTTCTTGGAAGTTTCTGTTTGATTTTGTTTGGAATTTAATTGACACATCAATTTGAGAAGACTTGATATCTCTATGCTATTAAAACTTTCCATCAGTGAACATGGTACATCACTGAATTTATTCAGGTCTGTTTCTGTGTCCTTTAATGCTATTTTAAAGTCTTCCCCATAAAATTATAGCATATCTTTTCTTAGATGTATCATAAGATTAAAAAAATATTCGATTGATATTTTGAGTGGTAACTTTTATTCTATTACATTTCTCTCTGGTTATTACTAGTTCATAGGAACATGACAGATGTTTGTATAAACTCTTCCTGAGCTCCCTTACCGATTCTAACTTTGTAGACTCTTATTTTCTTTAGGCAATCACATCACCTATCAATAAGAAGAGGTTTGAGGTTTCCTTCTCAAGTTTGATGCTTCTCATTTTCATTTTTTATTAGGTAAGTTAAAATACTTAACATTGCTTGTGTTCTGACCTATTTGGGTTTACTTGTACCTTTTTATTTTAGGTTTTCTGATTGCCTTCTTCATTCTTGCTTATTTTCTTTTACTTCCTTTCTTCTAGTAGACTAATAAGATACCTACATTCTCCCATCCAAGTACTAACCAGGCCCAACCCTCCTTAGCTTCCGAGATCAGAGGAGACTGGGCGTGTTCAGGGTGGTATGGCCAGAGACAGATACCCACATTCTTTTCTTCTTTCTGCTATTGTATAAGCTAGATTGTTTTCCTGCCATTTTATTACTCTTAAATGTTTACCAGAATATTTAATCATACATTTTTCTACCAACCTTTAGCTATGAATAATTCTATTACCTGTCAAACATCACAAGATCCATTAGCCTGCTTCTACTACCAAGGAACCATGCCTTCACCCCATCTTTTTATTGAGTTCAGAGCTTCTATTATACTTTAAAAAATTCAAAATAAATAGTTATTTTTATGTGTGCATGTTTGTGTGTGTGCTGTTTTGTTTCTTCGTTCTGGGTTCATTCTTCTTCTTGAGGTAAATCATTTAATAGTTCCCTTTGTGAGGGATCAGTAAGTGGTAAATACTCCAAGTTTTTGAATGGTGAAAATGACTTCTTTTTTGTCTTACAACTGAAAGGTTGTTAGGGCATAAAATTGCAGATTGACAGTTATTTCCGGTGAGCCCTGAAGATAGTATTGTTATTTCTTGGCATTGATTGCAGCTAAGGAAAAGCCTGCTATCTGAGAGCTTTAAAAGTCTTATTTTCTTTGATGTTCTGCAGGTTCATTATAGTGGCGACATGTGGATTTATTTTTATATATTCAGTTTAAGACTTTGTACTTCCAGTCTGAGGACTTATGTCTTTTTTTTTTCGATTTTAGAAAACTATTATTTCTTATTATTTCAGATCTTTCTTTTTCCTACACTGTTTCTTCCTAAATCACTATTTCATAACTTCTTTCTTTAAATATCTATCACCTCTGCTACCCTCATCATCCGAAACAAATCCTTCACCTTCTTCCCCAAGTTAGTTTCTCTCATATTAACTTTCTTTTCTTTCTCTCAAATTCAGTCTGTTAACAATCCTGTTGGTTCTAATTTAAAAATAAACCAAGAAAGTGACCGCTTCTCACCACTGCCGCTGCCACCACCCTATCCTAAGCCACCACCATCTCTCTGCTTCTCCTTTGTTCCCCATAGTCTAGTCTTAGCACTTAAAATTTTAAATCGCATCCTCTCCTGGTTTCCTCCTTGTCCTCTCCATTTTTCTTCATGGAACTTACACAATTAAAAAAAAAATGCACACACACTCATATGGTCCCTTCTCTATTCTTGTTTCTCCTCCTCTTTCTCCTTCTTCCCCTCCTCTTCCTCCTCCTCCCCTCTCCCTTCTCATTCTTATTCTTTTCACTGTTTCTCTTTCTCACTAAAATATAAGTTCTGGGAAGATAAGAATGAATATGTTTATAAGAATAAGGATTTTCATCTATTTTGTCAACTCTGTATGCTAAGCACCTGGAACAGTGTGACACAAAGTATGATTTCATTACATATTTGTTAAATAAATACATATATTTAAAGGAAGATTTATCTTGACCATTTCCTTTGGGGATGAAATTTATTTGAATTAGACATTTTCCAGTTAGGTAAATGAGAGCCAAGAAGTTTAAAAATAAATGATGAGAAATAATCTTCAATAATTAAGAACATGGCATTATTTCAGAGAATCAGCAGTTCATCCCAGATCTTAGCATTCATGTATTTTTTAAAAGGAAAGGCATCATGACTGCATTCTAAGTTAAAGGACGATGGGGCAGGCAGAAAAAAACAGAAATAGGAAACTCTGCAACCAACTGCCCAAGTGAAAGCTAAATAAACAAACAAACTAACCAACTGTCTTTCTGGGCTTATGACAGAGGTGCTGGAAATCACAGGAGACTTGCTTGGGACATGTGTTGTGTAACAAATCCTGACAAATACATGGATCATCAAAGAGATTTCTATTTTATATACTGAGAAGCTTTATGATCCAGGAAGTGGTCAGGCCATCTGGGATCTCCTGCTTACCCATCTGGAGCTCTGCTTGAATATGTGAGAATAGGAGGAAAGCTCAATTTTAGTGAACATGAGCTGTTTGGAGTCAGCATGGGGGTGCATCAAAGGTACTGGTGAAACAAAGGGATTACTTTTCCACCAGGCCCTTGTAAGGGAAGACAGAGGGGACTCAGTTGGAAATAGAAGAAGGAATGACAAAGGAGGAAAGAATGACCTCCATTTTGCCCAGTGATGATGTTATAGGATGCGGTCACTGACCTTAAGAGCCAGGCATTTTCTTGGATGGGGAATCACTGAGAAATACATGGAAGCATCATGTTGTCAGGAAAACAAATTATTTTCATCTATAGGAACCAGCAGGTTTTGCTTACTAAATGCAATAATAAATTGTGTTTATATAGTATGTTACACATTTTCAAAGCATATAAACCATCCCATTTAGTATGTTAAACCCTGTTAGTTAGCAAAAACAGACCGTTTAAAAGCAGGAATTGAGCCATATTTCTTTAACCCTCCTGGCCCCACAAAGATCTAGTATAGTGCTGGATGCCTTCATTGCTTTTTACTCGCTATTCTATTAGTTCAATTTTTACGTTGGAATTGAGGAAATTGTGAAGTTGTCGGTTTCCAAACATTACACAGCTAGTCATGGCACAACTGGACCCAGGAGCAAGTTTAGTAACTGTTAAGTCTTATGCACTCAGTATCCCATCATGTACCCCACTAAACATGCCAATGTCCAAAGACCACACAGATGCAAGAACAAGAAATACAAGTGTTCTTGGCAAATATCCTGTGCTAAGGGTCATTGATCTTCTTGATGAAGAGCTACTGTTGATTTACCTAAAGTTTAATAATCTACCAATGAAGGCACTATTAAGAATTGCTTAACATAAGCACTATTTGCCAGTTAGGAGAAGCTTGGCACAGACAAGGTATTGGCTAGAATGCCCAAATCCATCCAATTCAGGAAATTTTATCAAAATCTCCAAGACTGGCCTAGTGTCAAGGCAACATGCCAAAGAGGCTCAAAAAAAAAAAAAAAAAAAGTTTCTTCTAGCTCTAGGTTACTTGCTCAAAAATCCCTACTCTTTTTCTTTCCTTACTTTTTTTTTTCTGGTTCTTTTTTCTCTCAACATCAGTGTCCTGCTCCAGCACTGGCAGAGGTAATAGGCCTGCTTGCTGCAGGCTCCCAGTGGTCTTCCCATGACTGCCTGGAAACCCACTCTGCACTGTGGGCATCCACATGCTAATAGGAGGCTGTCCCTTGGTTCACTTCACCAGCAAGTATACATAGTCTTCTCTTGCCATCCATGTTTACAATGTGTCTGCAAAATGGTCCACTAATGGGAACGTCCTGGGGTTTACAAAACCCCTTCAGTCACTTCAGTGGCTCAGTCATGTCCAACTCTTTGCAACCCCATGGACTGCAGGATGCCAGACTTCCCTATCCATCAGCAAATCCCAGAGCCTACTCAAACACATGTCCATCATGTTGGTGGTGCCATCCAGCCATCTCATCCTCTGTCATCCCCTTCTCCTCCTGCCTTCAATCTTTCCAGGCATCAGAGTCTTTTCCAGTGAATCAGTTCTTCACATCATGTGGCCAAAGTATTGGAGTTTTAGCTTCAGCATCAGTCCTTCCAATGAATATTCAGGACTGATTTCCTTTAGGATGGACTGGATGGATCTCCTTGCTGTTCAAAGGATTCTCAAGGGTCTTCTCCAACACCACAGTTCAAAAGTATCAGTTCTTCAGCGTTCAGCCTTCTTTACCTTCTTTATAGTCCAACTCTCACATCCATCCATGACTACTGGAAAAACCATAGCTTTGACTAGACAGGCCTTTGTTGGCAAAGTAATGTCTCTGCTCTTTTATATGCTGTCTAGGTTGGTCATAGTTTTTCTTCCAAGGAACAAGCATCTTTTAATTCCATGGCTGTAGTCACCATCTGCAGTGAGTTTGGAGCCCCCAAAATAAAGTCTCTGACTGTTTCCATTGTTTCTCCATCTATTTGCCATGAAGTAATGGGACCAGATGCCATGATCATTGTTTTCTGAATGTTGAGTGTTGAGCTTTAAGCCAACTTTTTCACTCTCCTCTTTTACTTTCATCAAGAGGCTCTGTAGTTCTTCTTCATTTTCTGCCATAGGGTGTTGGCATCTGCATATCTGAGGTTATGTATATTTCTCCCAGCAATCTTGATTCCAGCTTGTGCTTCATCTAGCCCAGTATTTCACATGATGTACTCTGCATATAAATTAAATAAGCAGGGCGACAATATACAGCCCTGATGTACTCCTTTCCCTATTTGGAACCAGTCTGTTTTTCCATGTCCTGTTCTAAGTGTTGCTTCTTGACCTGCATACAGATGTCTCAGGAGGCAGGTCAGGTGGTCTGGTATTCCCATCTCTTGAAGAATTTTCTACAATTTGTTGTGATCCACACAATCAAAGGCTTTGGCATAGTCAATAAAGCAAAAGTAGATGTTTTCTGGAACTCTCTTGCTTCTTTGATGATCCAGCGGATGTTGGCAATTCGATCTCTTGTTCCTCTGCCTTTTCTGAATACAGCTTGAACATCTGGAAGTCCATGGTTCACGTACTGTTGAAGCCTGGTTTGGAGAATTTTGAGCATTACTCTGCTAGCGTGTGAGATGAGTGCAATTGTGCAGTAGTTTGAACATTCTTTGGCATTGCCTTTCTTTGATATTGGAATGAAAACTGACCTTTTCCAGTCCTGTGGCCACTGCTGAGTTTTCCCAATTTGCTGGCATATTGAGGGTAGCACTTTCACAGCATCATCTTTTAGAATTTGAAATAGCTGAACTGGAATTCCATCACCTTCACTAGCTTTGTTCATAGTGATGCTTCCAAAGGCCCACTTGACTTTGCATTCCAGGATGTCTGGCTTTAGGTGAGTGGTAACATCATCATGATTATCTTGGTCGTGAAGATCTTTTTGTACAGTTCTGTGTATTCTTGACAGTTCTTCGCAATATCTTCTGCTTCTGTTAGATCCGTACCATTTCTGTCCTTTATTGTGCTCATCCACTCCAGTGTTCTTGCCTGGAGAATCCCAGGGACGGGGGAGCCTGGTGGGCTGCTGTCCATGGGGTCACACAGAGTCAGACACGACTGAAGTGACTTAGTAGTAGTAGTAGTTGCATGAAATATTCCCTTGGTAATTCTAATTTTCTTGAAGAGATCTCTAATCTTTCCCATTCTATTGTTTTCCTCTGTTTCTTTCCATTGATCACTGAGGAAGGCTTTCTTATCTCTCCTTGCTATTCTGTGGAACTCTGCATTCGAATGGGTATATCTTTCCTTTTCTCCTTTGCCTTTAGCTTCTGTTCTTTTCATAGCTATTTGTAAGGCCATGTCAGACAACCATTTTGCCTTTTTGCACTTCTTTTTCTTGGGGATGATCTTGATTACCATCTCCTGTATAATGTCATAAATCCATAGTTCTTCAGGCACTACATCTATCATATCTAATCCCTTGAATCTATTTGTCACTTCCACTGTGTAATCATAAGGGATTTGATTTACATCATACCTGAATGGTCTAGCGGTTTTCCCCACTTTCGTTGATTTAAGTTTGAATTGGCAAAGAGGAGTTCATGATCTGAGCCACAGTCAGTTCCCAGTCTTGTTTTTGCTGACTGTATAGAACTTTTCAACCTTTGGCTGCAAAGAATATAATCAACCTGATTTTGGTATTGACCATCTAGTGATGTCCATGTGTAAAGTCTTCTCTTGTGTTGTTGGAAGAGGGTGTTTGCTATGATCAGCACGTTCTCCTGACAAACTCTGTTAACCTTTGTCCTGCTTCAATTTTTACTCCAAGGCCAGATTTGCCTGTTACTCCAGGTAGCTCTTGACTTCCTACTTTTGCATTCTAGTCCCCTATAAGTGAAGTGAAGTTGTTAAATTGTGTCCGACTCTTTGTGATCCCCATAGACTGTAGCCTACCTGGCTCCTCCGTCCATGGAATTTTCCAGGCAAGAGTACTGGAGTGGGTTGCCATTTCCTTCTCCAGTCCCCCGTAATGAAGAGGATATCCTTTTTGGGTGTTGGTTCTAGAAGGTCTTGTAGGCCTTCATAGAACCATTCAGCTTCTTCAGCATTACTGGTTGGGGCATAGACTTGGATTACCATGATATTGAATGCCTTGAAATGAACAGAGATCATTCTGTCGTTTTTGAGATTGCAATCAAGTACTGCATTTTGGACTCTTTTATTGACTATGATGGCTACTCCATTTCTTCTAAGGGATTCTTGCCCACAGTAGTAGATATATTTCACCATTCATCTGAATTAAATTCATCCATTCCAGTCCATTTTGGTTCACTGATTCCTAAAATGTTGAGGTTTACTCTTGCCATATCCTGTTTGACCACTTCCAATTTGCCATGATTCATGGACCTAACATTCTAGGTTCCTGGGCAATATTGCCATTTACAGCATTGGACTTTACTTCCATCACTTGTCACATCCACGACTGGTTGTTCCTTTTGCTTTGGCTCCCTCTCTTCATTCTTTCTGGAGTTATTTCTCCACTATTCTCCAATGGCATATTGGGCACCGACCTGGGGAGTTCATCTTTCAGTGTCATAACTTTTACCTTTTCATACTGTTCATGGGGCTCTCAAGGCAAGAATACTGAAGTGGACAAAACCGCATTGAGTAACTCAAAATTGGAGGTCTTTATCTCTGTGCTGTTGTGCTTAGTTGCTCAGTCATGTCCAATTCTTTGCAACCCCATGGACTGTAGCCTGCCAATCTCCTCTGTCCATGGGGATTCTCCAGGCCAGAATACTGGAGTGGGTTGCCATGTCCTCCTCTACAAGAGATCTTCCCAACCCAGGGATTGAACGCAGGTCTCCTGCATTGCTGGTAGATTCTATACCATCTGAGCCCCCAGGGAAGTAGCCTCTCCCTTCTCCAGGGGAACTTTCTGACCCAGGAATCTAAGTGGGATCATCTGCATTGCAGGTGGATTCTTTACCAGCTGAGCTACCTGGGAAGCCTTGGTCTCTACCTCCCTCACCCTCAATAACAGAGGTACTCTTTCATTAACACTTCTCCTTTCTCAATTTCCTAACTTTCTCATTTCTTTAAATGTGAATTAAGCCACCAACACTTCATCACTGGGGTCCCTCATACACAGAATCATTTTCCTTGAGTACCAAATTATTTTGAGTCACCTTGGCTCCATTAAAACTATAAATGGCTAAGAGCTGTTGTTACTCATTTACCCCACATTGGCCTATAAGATCTAGGGTCCTTTGTATCTCCCCACCCTTTCCTTTCTCTATCCTGTTCTGGAGGGATCTATACCTCACCATGTGCCATTTAGGGACTCTGAGCAGCTGACGGGCTTGGTGATGACTATGTCTCCTAAGAGGAGTAAAGAAGGGACTGACTTGGGACTAATTTGTCTCACAAAAGTGAGAATTCTAGATTAACAGTTTTACCTCATTGCTTCATTTTAATGTCTAATTACCATCAAAGTGTTAATTTCTCAGTCATATCTAACTCTTTGTGACCCAATGGATGGTAGCCTGCCAGGTTCGTCTGTTTACGGAATTCTCCAGGCAAGAATACTGGAGTGAGTTACCATTTCCTCCTCCAGGGCATCTTCCCAACCCAGGGTTTGAACCCAGGTCTTTTGCATTGCAGGTGGATTCTTTCCATATGAGCCATAAAAATATATTTTAAATGAGAGGGCAATGATTGACAGGATAGATATATTTAGAAAGTTACAAAATATTTTTCTAGGTTTTTACCTTTGCAACATATTGAAGTTCTGGAATGAAAATATTGAGTTTTCTTTTTGAAATTTTTTATATTTTACAAATGGAAGGTGCAGTTGCCTGCAACAAAAGATGCATCAGATACTTAATGAAATAAATATAAAATATAGATCCCAGCACTGCTTTTCATACCAGAGTAAACCTGTCAGAAGGAATAGCATATCCATAGTGGCAGGAACTCAAAGTAATAGAAACATGATTGAGGTTTATAAGGCATCAAGGAGGGACTGTTAATTGAACATTAACCAATAATTCAAAGAAGAGATGTTGAAAAAAACAGAAGCATACCATTGCCTGGAAGATGCCAGAGGTCTGTTTTTTGATAATGCCAGTTTCTTTGTAAAGAGGTGCCCTGAAATGTGAAAGGAGATGTGCAGGTCAAATCAGCACTGCTTCTGTGATCCAGCTACCAATTTGGCCCACTTTCCTAGCTTTCACGGAAAAGGGGCCATATGGTCAGTAATATTGCTTTTCAAAGCAGAATGGATGAAGCCTCATAGGTCCTTAGCATAATATGTTTTTATTTTGGTGAAGATAATATCTCTCTTTCCAGCTTTAAGATTAACAAAGGTGAGTACAGAGAAGAATATCAAAGTCTAATTACAGATCAGTGACATAGAAAGTGTTCCATTTCCAAGAGTCAAATGGGAAACACCAATGACTGAGTGGACAAATATGAAAGGCAGAATCCATGGAGACTATGATGTGCAACCAACAGGAGCATCTGAATGGATGGATTTGGAGATATAGGTTCTAATGATGGTGGCACACAGCCCATTGTTTAAAATTAATTTTCCCCTGAATATCTTTTGAGAGCTCCAGGTTCATCATTATGGGAACCTCCTTTCCACAGAAAATTCTCTGATGGAGAGCCAAGAAAATGGTCACCTCCATCTACATATCATACCCAGAGAAGGCAAATTGCTAACCTAAAGCCACATAGCATCATCTCAGGAAATAAATCTGGGACTTCTGACTCCCAGATCACTGTTTTCTTTGAGATCATTGAAAGACAGATATAATTGATTTAACAAAATGCATGAAGGTTGCAAAATGGAAGGTGTTGAAAGTCCCAATGAATATAGCAAAGCAATACAAAAGCAGCCTGAGATCAGGAATATAGGCAGGAAATAGCCAGATGTGATTCAGATTGGAGAAGGAGAACCCAAAACATCAGGGGGACAATAATTTGAAACAGATACTCTTCTGGAGAAAGAGATCTGGAAAGCAGTGGTAGGGTGAGAGCCTTAGTGGGTAATGGGGTAACACAGTTAAGAAAATGGGGTCTCTAATGTTTGTGCAGTGGTCAAACCTGGCTAATTGAATTTGGAAGCCACAGAAGGTCAATGGATACAAAGACAGGATGCGATTATTAGGGTCTAAGTGTCCGATACCATGTTCCTCCAGTCCTTCCTGGCTGTGCACTCAGATCTCTCTGACTAGAAAGGGAAGTCATAGATTCCCTGCTAATGAAGACAAAGCAGGGTTCTGAAAAAAAATTGCTCCTCTCAGTCCCCAGGGAAGCTGGAGCTCCTGGGCCAGTTCCTCATGCTATACCCAATCTCTCTTTTCACTCTAAAGTGCATTCAAATATTATCGTTGTCTCTGAGTGCCATACATTTAAAAAGTTAGGACCCACAGGCATAGAAGACACACCCTCTGCTTTTTCTTCTTTCTAAATATTATCAGTAAACATTTTAACATCAAATATTGTACACATATGAGAAGAGCCCGAATAATGGATTTCCAGCTTTATGAATTATATAAACTGAACATACCTGTTTAACCAGCCCCCAGATTAAGATGTTGGACATGGCCAGAACTCTAGAAGTGCTGCCCCTCACCCACTATGCTAATAGCTTCTTCTGGTCGCTACTCACCTGCTAACAGCATGGATCAGTTTTGCCTGATCTTGACCTTTATGTATAGTAGGTGATTTTTACACCTGGCTTCTTTCATTCAACATTATGTTTGTGAGTTTCATGTATGTTGTTGAGTTTCATGTATGTTGTTGCATTGTTATACATCTCCTATTTTCATTATAGTGTAGTATTCCATTGGTATTATTATTAGTATATTTATATTATATATAAATATTATTATTATTAGTAGTAGTAGTAGTATATAGTATTCCATAGTATAGTATACTATTCCTTTGTATGAATATATTCAGTTTGGGTCTGTCATGAAAATTTATGTTCTTCTGGTGAGCATATGTACACATTTCTTTTAACCAGCTTTAAAGAGTCTTTCAAGATAACCTGCTCGGATTTCCTTTACATGTCTGAGGTTTCATGGGCTCAAAGCACATTTAATTATTTTTCCTCTCTTTCTTGAAAAAAGATGAAAACAGCCAATCATGACTAAATTATTATTCTCAACTGAGGCCAAGATCTTTATGTACTTGATCAGAAGCATTATTTATAAGCATATTGGAGAAACCTTTGTTCCAAATTGAACCAGTTTTCTGTTCAGTGGTGCTACTGAAAAACTCAGGATACCAGTCCATTGAAGCTATTATAGATGAGGCATGGTGATCATCATTGCCCCATGAGAGACAATGATGGGGGTCAGAACCAAGGGTTGTTAGCCGAATTGTCTTTTGGGAACTCCACAATTAACTTCAAAGATGGTGACCAACCTGTTTTTTTTCACCCCAATGTGCAATTCAAATATTATCATAGTCTGTGTACACCATAATATCAAAAAGAAATGTGTCTTTTTGACACTTTAACAGGAACACTTGATAATTCTCTTTTCCCTGATGAAGATAAGATTTGCTGTTCAATCGCTCAGTCGTATCTGACTCCATGGACTGCAGCACGCCAGGCTTCCCTGTCCTACACTATCTTCTGGAGTTTGCTCAGACTCATGTCTATTGAGTTGATGATGCCATCCAGTCATCTCATCCTCAGTCTCCCCCTTCAGCTCCTGCCTGTCTTTCCAAGAATCAGGGTCTTTCCAATGAGTCGGTGCTTTGCATCAGGTGGCCAAAGTATTGGAATTTCAGCTTCAGCATCAGTCCTAATATTTATTAGAATGGGTTGATTTCCTTTAGGATTGATTGGTTTGATCTTGTTGTTCAAGGGACTCTCAAGGTTTTTCTCCAGAACCACAGTTCAAAAGCATCATTTCTTCCATGCTCAGCTTTCTTTATGGTCCAGCTCACAACTGTAGAGGTTTATTACCTCTGAAGGCCAAGATTTGTATAAGTCTCTTAAATATGCTTATTCCCAGACTCCATCCCCTCACCTCTTCCTTAGAAGAAATTCGTTTTCCAAGCAAGACTAGGGCTGTTCTATTTCCTCTTTGAGAGAAGAGATAGAGAAAGAAAACAAAATCAAACTTAATTTATTGACAAGTCATCCTGTTCTTCTAGGGACTGTGTCTCTCATAGCACACATTTTCCTGAGGCAAACTGGATACAATATGATGCATTATTTAGGAAACACATTTGCACTGGACTAACTGCCCAAGGCACTAACTGATATCAGGTATTAACACTGCAATGGAAACAGAAGGAAAAATCCTCTTGTTTTGTTTGAACGGCTTTAGGATTTATCATTAAAAAATAGGCCTATCAATTAAGGTGTTTTTCCCTCCCTTGTAAGTAACAGAAATGGACTCAGGCTAAACTGAACTACAGCCAACACTACAAAAGGATTTATTGGGAAGATACTGAGAAAATCGAAGACTTGAAGTAATGGCCAGGAACAAGTGTGAGGAACAGGCATGCTTTCTCTCTAGGGTTAAAAGGTCCACCTATTTTGGATTAGTGCTCATTTCTTGGGTCATTCACTGTGGCTGAAACAGTCTCAGGGGACCAGCCTAGGTCTACCTCAGGGGCAGAAAATGGTTGGAAATACCAGGCTTGGACTTCCCAGGTGGCGCTCTTGGTAAAGAACCCTCCTGCCAATACAGGAGACATAAGAGACCCTGGTTTGATCCCTGGGTTGGGAAAATCCCCTAGAGGAGGAAGAAGGTGAAGGTGAAGTCGCTCAGTCGTGTCCGACTCGTTGCAGCCCCGTGAACTGTAGCCTACCAGGCTCCTCTGTCCATGGGATTCTCCAGGCAAGAACACTGGAGTGGGTTGCCATTTCCTTCTCCAGGGGATCTTCCTGACTCAGGTATTGAACCCCAGTCTCCTGCACTGGAGGCAGACACTTTAACCTCTGAGCCACCAGGGAAGTCGAAATGACAACCCATTCTAGTATTCTCACCTGGAGAATCCCAGGGACAGAGGAGCCTGGTGGGCTACCGTCTATGGAGTCACAAAGAGTCGGGCACGACTGAAGCGACCTAGCACACAGCACAGCACAACACTCTAAGGATGATAGCTGAAGTCATCAGCCTACCAATAGAAACAGTACAAGAAAAAAGGGAAAGTGGCCTGAGAAGGTGAAAACATTAGTAAGCGGTATAAGGGCCTGGGCTAATGACAGCACAGGGAGATACAGGAAAAGGCTTGGCTTAAGCATACATCATAATCAAAGGATGGGTTTGCTTGGTGTAGGTTTGCTTTTCAGTTCAGTTCAGTCACTCAGTCGTGTCCAACTCTTTGCGACCCCATGAATTGCAGCATGCCAGGCCTCCCTGTTCACCACCATCTCTCGGAGTTCACTCAGACTCACATCCATCGAGTCCATGATGCCATCCAGCCATCTCATCCTCGGTCGTCCCCTTCTCCTCCTGCCCCCAATCCCTCCGAGCATCAGTCTTTTCCAATGAATCAACTCTTCGCATGAGGTGGCCAGAGTGCTGGAGTTTCAGCTTCAGCATCATTCCTTCCAAAGAAATCCCAGGGCTGATCTCCTTCAGAATGGACTGGTTGGATCTCCTTGCAGTCCAAGGGACTCTCAAGAGTCTTCTCCAACACCACAGTTCAAAAACATCAATCTTCGGCACTCAGCCTTTTTCACAGTCCAACTCTCACATCCATACATGACCACAGGAAAAACCATAGCCTTGACTACACGGACCTTAGTTGGCAAAGTAATGTCTCTGCTTTTGAATATGCTATCTAGGTTGGTCATAACTT
Source organism: Nanger dama (assembly GCA_917880005.1). Classification (NCBI taxonomy): domain Eukaryota; kingdom Metazoa; phylum Chordata; class Mammalia; order Artiodactyla; family Bovidae; genus Nanger; species Nanger dama. The sequence continues at coordinate 1,050,786 of CAKJTW010000017.1, forward strand.
TCCTTCCAAGGAGTAAGCGTCTTTGAATTTCATGGCTGCAGTCACCATCTGCAGTGATTTTGGAGCCCCCAAAAATAAAGTCCGACACTGTTTCCACTGTTTCCCCATCTATTTCCCATGAAGTGATGGGACCCGATGCCATGATCTTCGTTTTCTGAATGTTGAGCTTTAAGCCAACTTTTTCACTCTCCTCTTTCACTTTCATCAAGAGGCTTTTTAGCTCCTCTTCACTTTCTGCCATAAGGGTGGTGTCATCTGCATATCTGAGGTTATTGATATAGTTACACTTTTTTTTTCTATTAAAAATTATTCAACTTTCTATAGGAAAGCATCTTTGTTATTGTGTCTTTCCCTTCATCCCACTGAAATAATTTTTTAATAAAACATTTCTCAATAATGTGAGGTTTCTTAGGAATGCAACTTTTATATTACAGTTAGAGACACACACACATATGTTGGGTAGGGTTTTCACATTCATATACGTGAGCGAGTGCACGCCTGCATGCTAAGTTGCTTCTGTCATGTCCAACTCTACAGTACTGTGGATTGTAGCCTGCCAGGCTCCTCTGTCCATGGGAGTCTCCAAGCAAGAATACTGGAGCAGGTTACCATGCCCTCTTCCAGGGGATCTTCCCAGCCCAGGGATTGAATCAACATCTCAATATGTCTCCTGCATTGGCAGGCGGGTTCTTTACCACTAGCACCACCAGGGAGCCCACATTAATGAGACTGGCCTGTAGCTTTTCCATACTATAGTATACTACTGCTACTGCTAAGTCGCTTCAGTCGTGTCCGACTCTGTGCAGTCCCATAGACGGCAGCCCACCAGGCTCCGCCGTCCCTGGGATTCTCCAGGCAAGAACACTGGAGTGGGTTGCCATTTCCTTCTCCAATGCATGAAAGTGAAAAGTGAAAGTGAAATCGCTCAGTTGCGTCCGACTCTTCACAACCCCATGGACTGCAGCCCGCCAGGCTCCTCCATCCATGGTATTTTCTAGGCAAGAGTACTGGAGTGGGCTGCCATCGCCTTCTCCTATAGTACACTACACTACAAAGACACTATACGAGTTCCCAGTGTTCTCATTCTTTTAATAGTTTGTTGAGTTACCTTTATGTCTCAGGCTTTATGTGAATGTGGGTGCTGGGATTATAGGGGCTGCTCGTGGTGGACTGAACCTGGTGGAGTTTCGTAGAGAAGACAGATGACAACAGCAGAATGTAATGAGTTTTTTGATAAGAGAAATACAGAGTGATATGGAATCAGAGCAATGTGTATAGTAATACCTACGCTTCTGTGTTGTTATATCAGGGGTAGTGAATAAAGTACCTGATCTAAGGCAAAGCACATAGTAAGCACTCAAAAAATATTATTGCTATTATTTGACAGCTTTTTCAAATTTTTTGAGTTGGATTATTAGTTTATACACTTTTTTAAGTTCCAGAGCCAAGTTTGATAATGTCTATTTCTTGAGAATATTGTTCACTTTATCATTAGCATAAAAGTATGCAGAATATGATCTTTTAATTTAAAAATCTTCATGTCTATGTTTATTCACACCTTTTTTCTTCCTATTTTTCTCTTTTTAGATTTAAGGGAAGGCAGTTGGGAAATTATGTTAACTTTTTAAAGTATTTTTATGGTTGAATATATTTATTGATTTTTAAAAAATTTTAAGTTAATTATATATGTTCTCTTCATTCATACCTTCTGCCAATTTTTCTTACAAATGTGTTGCTTTCTGGCCTCTTAAATTGAATGCTTAGCTTATTATATTTATTCCTTCTTAACAATCAAAACATTTAAGACTGAAGGTTTATCTGATATAAACTTGCCTTCATCCTAGAGGTTATAATATTTATTTAATTACTTTATGAGTCATATATAATTACAGTTTTTACTTTTTATTTTAATAAAGAGTTGCTTAAAGGAACATTTTAAAACTTTCAAATGGCTGATGCTTATTTCGACTTTTAAAATGAAGGATTTTTAACAGTATGGTCAATTTTATAAGAGATTGATAAAATTTCTGTTTTTCTTAAAAGCATATCTTCTCTATAAATGTTTATCTTTTATATACATTTTATTGTGAATACTTATAAATATATATATTTACCTACATTTTATACATGTACACAACACTCTCTGGTTTTGTTAATGTTTCATGGGAGCCAAAAAAGTGTCATCTGTAGGCTGCAATGTTTGAGATGGATATCCGTAGATATCTGTCCTATCAATAGCTATTTTTCAGCTCCTCCATGTCCCAGGTACTTTGGCATTAGAGAGCCATCTAAAACAGAGGGTTCCTTTCATTAGTCAGTTTTATTTTTTCCTGTCACTTTCCCCTACTTTAAACATTTTTCCTTTATACATTTGTATTTAATGAGTTTGGCACACAAAATTTGCTGACTCATATCTTCATTATGAATTGAACCACCTATCCACATGAAATTATAATTGTGTCTCATGTTTATTGCCATGAACTTTCATTTTTATTGTACTAGTATTATGACACCTATATTTTTTCCAGGGAACAGGAAAGGGAATACAGTTAATATTTTAAAATCTTTTTACTTTATGGTTTAATAAACCTTAATAAAATTTTCACTTTTAATAAACTGTCATTGAGTTTAAAATTTTATTTTGAAGTTCTTTGTATTTTAACGGCTTCATTTTATTTATTGATATAGCTATTTTGATTTTACTTCTGATGTCATACTGTAGTTATTCTCTGTAGGTGTCTTTGTTTTCCCCCATGTAGCCTGTAACTTACTTTTATTTTTTGCAGTGCTTAGAAGGCTCATTTTCCACCTCAGTTCTATTTCTTTCTAAGTTAAAAATTGTTCTTTGATGGCTTGGATGGGCGGGGAGTTAGGGGAGAATGCACACATGTATATGTATATGGCTGAGTCCCTTCACTGTTCACCTGAAACTGTCACAACATTGTTAATCAGGTATATCTCAATACAAAAAAGTGAAAAAAAATTGTCCTTTGACCAATATCTTCTTAGTTATTAGTTAAAAAATAAACATGAATCTTTGGAAATCCTGTATTTTAGACCAAGAATTTAATATTCTTATATTTTTTCATGTTTTATTCCAGCTTCATATTTCCCAACTTTTGAAAGCATAATTTGAGTAGTTAACACAAAATTATTTCATTCAATTATTGCTATAATTATTCTATTTTATACCTAATCTTTAAAGAATAATTTATAGACAACACTTGCTTTTGCAGCCATACTTAGTGCAACTGTTTAGACTGACATCCATATGTAACTGACGTCAATATTCATTCTGAGTTTCTTAGCTGTACGATTATTGGTATTGTTTTATAACCAATGTAAATACCAGTATGTATTATTTTATAACCATAAAAGTAAGAGGGCTTTTTTAAAGGTAGAAAAGACAAGTGCCCATACCAATCAGAATAGCAAATGCTTGTTAAAACTTTGCACGATGTTGTCTTACCTTGAGCACCAGCAGCTTCTTGAGGGAGGTCCTGGAATCAGATATACATACGTCTTATTGGCCGTAATATAATGATTTTTTTTTCTTCTTCCTAATGCCAAAGTCAAGTTTCTCCTCATAAAACCTAAAAACCATAAACCTTACAAAACCTCTGCCTGTTCCAGGACCCATTCTAGAGCTGAAGGATTTATGTTGACTGTCCAGACTGAAGTAGAAAAGAGGAATTCAGCAGTGTGACTGCAACAATCACCTCATTTCAGATTTCTCTCCCCCTTTTGTTACTCACAAACCCTATCACTCAGCACCCTTCACATGTACGAGAACCTTCAGCATGATGATTCTGTCCATTTTTTTCTTCATTAAATGCTGTTTAGCCAAATGCTTGTCTTTTATCATTGCTTTCTATCACCCCACAGATTTTTGTTTTTTGAAGAGCCATTTGTTTATTGTCAAAAATTACTTTTCTGGTTCCCAGTCTTTGTTTTAAATTGTGTGAGTGATGTTAGTGTGGCTCTAACCATGGGAGGCCACCTGCCTCTCTACCACCTTGCCAGAAACTGGGTCTGGATGTGTGTGTACCGGTGTTAACCCTGTCCCTCAAAGAAAACCACATCAGGTATTTTGTCCTTTTTAATGCTGTAGTGGGCTTGTTCATCCTGTGTGAATGTAAACTTCAGAGCACTCAGTTCTTGGAATTCAGGAAGAAATAACACTTGCTAGAAACTCCTGACAACGAACTGTTCACAAGACCCCTCACATTAAGCTGTCTACAGGTTTTAAAAAGTATTTCAAGGTTCTAAGTACTTTCTTTCATTGGAGGTCCTGAGATATTCCAATGAAAGGCCCTATGCAAAGGTCAGAGAGGCATGTTATTCTAGTTATTTCATATTTCAGGAATGCTTAAGCCAAATGTATACTTTTGAAAGTCTTTCTAACTTCTCACCAAGCCCAATCTTGATGTGGTTTCTACTGATCCTTGTTCCACTGTGGGTTAGGTAAGAGAGAGTCACTTTTCTCATACAGACACATTGGACCTTGAGGGGGCTTGATAGTGGAAATATATCAAAATCTGTGATTACTTCATGTTTTGCCCAGTCTTGGGCGAATGTGGTGGGCGTTTGGTTTCAGGATGTTGGTGGGGCGTCAAGTGAAGGCTCCTGAAAGTGCTCTGGTCTGAGTGGGGACTTGGGCGCCCCCATGCTGGGAGGGTAGGTGAGGGACAGGCGAGGGGGCTGTTCTTCTTAAGGCAACAGCATCTGTTCAGAACCATAAAGGAAGCAGTTAGCAAATTCTGCGAAGAAAGGGCTCTTTTAGAACCATGTTTTAGATTTTAATAGAGAACTTCTTAGAATATTTTTTACAGGGTATAGAAGTTACAGCAACAAGGAAGGGGGTAAAATCTCATAAGGCTGGTTGGCTAGGATTTCACGAAATGAGTGCTCTCTGCACAAAGACTAAAAATGGGGTGATTCCTTATAATAACTATGTCCTTCAGACGCCAAATGAGTGGTTACAGATGGCGGGGTGAAGCAGACAGCTAGGCTGGTCTTGAGGCCTGGCACATTGAGCCTTGGAAACCCTCCTTGCTGACTTATTGAGGCTGGGGAGTCATGGTAAGAACAGATGACCTGTAGTGAATGCTGTGCTAAGCATGGATTTCCATCATCTCAGTTAACACCTGTAACTGGTATTATTTCATTTTACAGAGGAGCATATGAGTGACAGGTAGGTTAAATAACCGAGGTCACAGGGCAAGTTTGTGGTTAAGCTGGGGTTTACTCTTAAGGTGTGTGCAAGCTCAGTTGCTCAGTTGTGTCCAATTCTTTGCCACCCCGTGGATTATATTATAGTCCACCAGGTTTCTCTGCTCATGAGATTTCCCAGGCAAGAGTACTGGAGTGGGCTGCCATTTCCTTCTCCAGGGGATCTTCCTAGCCCAGGGATCAAACCCGCACATCCTGCTTTGGCAGGCACTGAGCCGCTTAGGCAGTGGACCTGAATTACTCGTCAGGACGTAGGTTGCTCACTGGTCAGCCCGGGTTTCTCCCTCCCTATTTTTTAGCAAACCAGCTGAAAAACTATGGAGCCTTGCTAGTAAATTCCTCCCATTGGAGGGGTCAACTCTTAAGTAAGTGTTGGTCCCAGCCCCAGGATGGATGTTCCATAATATCACCACGACTCTTTGAGCTATTTTTCAGCTTCTGGGCAGTAGCCCGAGTAGGGGTCTTTCTAGTTATTCTGGAAACAACCACAGCTGCACTATTTTTTCCTTTATTTATGGTTTGTGATCACTGCCAGCAAATTTGTTTGAAGAGTGCATTTAAATATGCTACATTCATATTACTCTACACGTATTCTGGGTGAAATATTTATGATAAATCAAGTTTTTAGGTGCCCTATGGGGAAGTGCCAATGGAAAAATACATAAGAAAACTTTTCTCTTAGCAGTAGTTACTTGAGGAAACAGGCTCTATTTATCTTGTGAGGGCTTATGTGAGATGAATACAGACCACCCAGAATCGCTGTTCAGCCTATCACAAGAGGAACACGGAAGTATCCAAACTTGGCCCTAGGCTTCTTCAGGCCTGGGTGCTGCACCATATTCGTCCCTCCCTTCCCCCTCCAGCTCTCCAGCCCAGCAAACCTGGCAAGTGCTGACGTTCACGGCAAGCCTTCTGCCCCAGCCAGTGACCCACCCTTCTCACCGCTTTCCTCATCGTGCACCCACGCACCTGCACATTCAGGGCACTTTCTCAGAAAAACCTAATCTGATCTGTTTTCCCTCCCAGGTCAAAACTGATTCCTGATGATAGTATCTTTTTATGATCTTTCTTTCCCAGTCCTGCTCACTGTTTGTAATTACGCATCTCATTTGTGTGACGTTTGCTTAATGCCTGTCTCCTTCACAAGACTTTACATTCACTGAGGCACATGCTTCCATGAGGGTCTTGCACCAGTGTCTTGCCACATGGAAAGTGTTCTAGGTATCTGCTGAAGGACTATGCTTCTCCTGAGCTCTGTAGAAGCACGTGTATGTAGCTTGCTTATTGTAGTTTGTCATTTCAAGTCTCTCTCTCTTCCACTGGACTGTAAGATTGCTGATTTAGATATTTATAATCCTGAATGCTCACCACAATCGTTGTTACATGCAACTGTTCAATAAAAGGAAGTGAAACTGAATGGGGCTTGGATGACTTATACCTAACCTTTATCATGAAAAGGAAGCATTTCAGTGTAATTCATTCTTATTAAGTAACTATTAGGTGTCAGAGTCTATGTATGGTACTGAGGATATAACAATGTGTGAACTGATAGTCGGGAAAGGAAGACATACACACACAGAAGCAATTATGGGCAAAGTATTGCATGTGCGATGAGAAAATGAAGCACAGAGTACTATGGTAGCACAGAGAATAGGGAGATGCCTCGTGTCCAAGCCTGATCTGAACCTTCAAAGTTCAGGGTTAGAAGTGTGACGTGTGTGTGTGTGTGTGTGTGTGTGTGTAGATTGTGGGTGCTGGGGGCAATAATCAAGCATGTGACTAGTAGTTTGATGCTGCTGAAATATAAAGTCTCAGGCAGGGAGTGGTGGAGGCGAGGTTAGAGGGGATGTCATGGAGGATCTTGGAAGGCATGTGAAAGAATGTGTGATCTTTCCTTTATGTTTTTCTTCACAACCTGGACATTGTGATGGCAGGAGTTTTTCTTGGTCAGTGAGGCCAAGAACAGAATTATAGAATGCAGGAAAATTTCAGACACTAAAGTTGAATCACTGATGCATTCATTCCTATAGTGATTATTTACTTAGTATCTACTAAATACCAGTCATGGAGGATAGTTACAGATTCAAATAGGATACAGTGCATATCCTTGAGCAGCCCAATGTAATGAGGGAGACAGAGTAAGATACAATGAAATAATTTCACAGTTCTCAAGTATTTTGGCTTTCAGTTCAGTTCAGTTCAGTCACTTGGTCATGTCCGACTCTTTGCGACCCCGTATACCACAGCATGCCAGCCCTCCCTGTCTAAAACCAACTCCTGGAGTTTACCCAAACTTATGTCCAGTGAGTTGGTGATGCCATCTAACCACTTCATCCTCTAACGTCCCCTTTCCTCCTGCCTTCAGTCTTTCTCAACATCAGGGTCTTTTCAAATGAGTCAGCTCTTCGCATCAGGTGGCCAAAATATTGGAGTTTCAGCTTCAACATCAGTCCTTCCAATGAATATTCAGGACTGATTTCCTTTAGGATGGACTGGTTGGATCTCCTTGCAGTCCAAGGGACTCTCAAGAGTCTTTTCCAACACCACAGTTCAAAAGCATCAATTCTTCTGTGCTTTGAGGTGAAGTCGCTCAGTCGTGTCTGACTCTTTGCAACCTCGTGGACTGTAACCTACTAGGCTTCTCTGTCCATGGGATTCTCCAGGCAAGAATACTGGAGTGGGTTGCCATTTCCTTCTCCAGGGGATCTTTCTGACCCAGGGATCGAACCTGGGTCTCCCGCATTGGAGGCAGATGCTTTAACCTCTGAGCCACCAGGGAAGCCCCCTGTGCTTTAGGGCTTCTTTATTCTCCTGAATATCATTGAATAGCTCCCCAAACTTTTATGAGGGCTATATATATATTATTAGGAATTAAAACAAATTTGTAAAAGATGAATTAAATGACTCTCTTAAAGAAATTACATGCTAGCATAAATATTTTCAAAGTAACTATATCTTATCGCTCTTTTTCTTTCACAAAAATTTACTGAAAAGAGTACAATATGTTATTTTGGTTGAAGAACATGAAGAAAACCCAGGCTCACGCAGTTGTGTAGGGGAAAAGGGGGAAGTGTTTCAATAGCTTTTTCAGATGATTGTGGAAATTCTTTGACCCTCCACCAAAACTTGACAAGTGGTAGTTTCCTGGAAGTTAATTGAAATATAGAATCTTAAACTAATCCATAACCTTTTGTTTATTCTGTCACACAAAAATTTATTGGCCCACTCTGTGTTTTGAATGGATCTTTTAAACAGGCAGGATTTTGTAACATCAGGTATTAGTTATTTGGAAAATATTGGTTCACTGAGTGAACCACAGATGTGTTTCCTTGTAAAACATCAAATCATAATATAAACGAAATATGTAATAACATAATAAAATATCACAAACATAAGACATTACAAAATTCATAAACATCACTGTTGATGTCATCAGAAGAGAACACAAGTATCAAGAAACCATAAGGCTCATGGTGACAAGTTTACCAAAATTTGCAGTTTTGTTTGAAAGTTCCGCTTTCATCACTGGCAGCAAATAGTATCAGCTGTTTTCTTTAAAGCTATAGGTTTACTTAGGTCATTTTCTAGAAAACATCAGCCAAATATCCAGCTCGAAATAGTCTCAGTTGTTATATGTCATTCTTTCAAGTAAAAATGCCTTTCCATGGAAAAAGTAATTCAGCTTGCAACTGAAGCATGTAAGTGCTTTTCTTCAATATGTTCATAGAAGTAAATCATTATATCTCAATGTGCAGAAGTGCTTTGAGTCTACATCCCATTTTGTTACAGAATTTCTAAATGTGGGCTGAAGGGTCAAGTTTAATAAAAAGTAATCTTCTTATTGCTTCATCAAGCATCACCTTAAGTGCAACAAGCATTTGTTTTTCCTTTTGGTATGTAAAGACTACAGTAACTCCTGGCACAGTTTGGTGCCATCACTGTGATTTGTGCCAAGATACAAGCAACTTTTTCCAATTGTTTATAATTTGGGGGTATTATTTACTTTCCTATCTTATGATCATATTGTTCTAAGTATTTCAAAGGTCTCTTCTGTATATTGAGATGTAACCTACATTTTGTCATTTGTCTTGTCACAAAGTCATGTTCAACTCTTTTGCCACTCCATGGACTGTAGCCCTCCAGGCTCCCCTGTCCATGAGATTTCTAGGCAAGAATACAGGAGCAGGTTGCCATGCCATTTCCTTCTCCAGGGGATCTTCCCAACCCAGGGATCTAACTTACATCTCCTGCATTGGCTGGAAGATTCTTTACTGCAGAGCCACCAGGGAAGCCCTATGTGAACAGTTTTATCCACCAATATTTTGTAACATCAACACAAGGTCGATGTGGTTTTTCCAAAATTAATCAAAAGATTTTTTAGAAAATGTATGGAACATTATTTCAGCACTACTCATGCTTATTATCGGGCATTCAAATAATGGATAATCTTCTTTAATGATTCGTTGGTGCTGATATTGGACAAATATCAACACAACCAAAATCGTTGTTTTAGATTCTTCCATTTGTAAGGCAAAAGTACAATTCAACAGAAAAAAGGCAAGGCAACTCAGTCTTCGTGTTTCCAGCTAAACCTTTAATTCAAGGAGTTACTGTAGTATTGGAATGTGATGGTACTTGAATTCTTTTACTGACTTTTCATATAGCAGGTAATTAGCAATTCAACTATAGAAGGCTTTATTGTCTCAGCTACTGTATATGCTTTTCCAGCCAATGCAATTGGATGGTTTACCTTGTAAGATGCCTCTGGGGCATCTTCATTTCTAGTTCAAAGGATGTAAGCAATAATTTTTGGCTTTTAAGTCTTTACTACATCTATACTTAAAATATTTTTGAGTCCTTTAACTTCAAACTCTGAATCTACTTCTTAATAAACTTTTGTTGAGTTTTCTTTTGTATGTTGAGTTTATTTCAGCCAAAGAATGAGTCATGTGAATCTGTTCCTGAACACACTCTTTTGTTGTTGTTCTAGAAGGAGAGTTTCTGTCCATAAATAAATGTTGAATAAATACTCAATAATGTTGATTTGAAAGGGTTCCTTTTTACACATTAGGTATCTGCTAATGTGTACACACTGTGGGGCTTTCCAAGTGGCTCAGTGGTTTAAAAAAAATTTTTTTTTCCTGCCAATTCAGGAGACTCAGGAGAGGTAGATTTGATCCCTGGGTTGGGAAGATCCCCTGGAGGAGGAAAATGGCAACCCACTCCATTATTCTTGCCTGGAAATCCCTTGGACAGAGAAGCCCAGTGGCCTATGGTCCATGGGGTCACGAGCTGGACACAACTGAGTGCCTGAGCATGCAGTGTGTATATGCTCCAAATCATCTCAAAAAGCAGGAATGATGAAGTGCCCCTGCACTAGAGTTTGGGCTGGATGTATTTTTTTCTAGTTAGTGATAATGTGTTTTCCCGTTTTACCCTGGGCCCCAAGTCCAGGATTATAGGTGTTCATTCAGAGGGTGAGGGACAGCTTCTGGCTCCAGGACAGAGCAAATTTCACCATTTCATATGCTGACCAGCTCTCTGTACCTGAAAGACCCTGTCATGGGACTACAGTGCGGCACAATTAATGCCCAGTGTGATGCTGTCAGCCTAAAGACGAGGTTTTAATTGTAATGATAGCAGCATGAACAGTTCTTCCTGAAGGGAATTCTGAAGCCATCTAGACCATGGATATATAGAACTGAAGAGAGCTTAAGTCATTTGCCTGAGTTCACCTGCTAATCCACAGTAGCACTGACTGAGCCAACAGTGAATGCTTTGATACACAGTGGAGCTGAATTAGGAGCAGATTTACACACAACTTTAAGGACAGCTCCCTGCCATAAAAGGAACTACATCATCCAGCTTAACTGTCACAACAACAAAAGAATCATGTCCTGTATTTATTAGGTAATGGGGGCTCCACACTGAAAGGAGTAGGAGTAAATCCTCTTGCCAAGCCCCAGAGAGATCTCTACTCTCACCCGCATCACAACTGGACTAGATGGTGCTGGGAAAGGATAACGGACAAGCTGACCCACTCTTTTTTTTTGTTTGTTTATCCCTTTAGGTCAGTGCTTCTTCAGCTTTAGTGTTATGTAATTAATGTGAAATTTAAGGATATTCAAGCCAATTTGGCTAAAGAGCAATATTTCCCAATCTTGAAACCTAACTCTGGGTAAATGGAAATCCACTTCATGTTGGTGCACTAGAGATTCAAAATGCAATTGTTTTCCAAATTAAAATTTTGAGTATAAATTTCAAAAAGTGAAATTGGAAGAAGCATTTTGGGGAAACCCTGAAAACTACTACTTTCCATGCTGGTACCTTCTAAACCCATTCCTGGTCTCAATGCCAGTTACTAAGGTGTTCTATATATTACATACGTTTCTATGCCAGTTACTAAGGGATTCTGTATATTACATGCATTCCTACCCTTCCCTCCCACTTCTTTTTCTATAATCCAGCAATACATCCCACTTGCTTCTCTCCCCTCTTCTTCTCTCTCCCCAAACAGTTGTTTTTGAAGCATTCAAATCCCAGAGGAGGACTGTGAACTCTGACTCCCCCAAATCCAAGCCAACTTTTACAGTGTCTTATTCTGCATTTTTATACACAGGCAATGCCTCCCCACCCTTACTCTGCCCCCAACCCACCCTGTCCCGTCTGGTCTGACTATCACAATGTTTTCCCACCTGGCAAATAGCCTCACTGAATTCTGGGTGGCAGGCATTGACCAGACTTCAATACAAATGCTCCTGTTGAAAATGGCACCAACTTAGGTGAAGAACAAAGACTCTCTGGCTTCAAAGCGGAAACTTGTTCCTGCACAGAAGGGGTTTCACACAACCCCGGTTAACAACAACCACCACCTCCGGGGAAGAAAAGGGCCGGACTACAAAGAAATGCCAAGCAAGCAGCCATCGGCGCTCCCTTTCTTTTTCTGGTGTGTTTAGCACAAAACCTGATCATGAGAGCAGTTCTTTGATAATTGCGTGGACCATGACAGCCACTAGTAGCACTTCTTATGCCTCATATATCCCAGCAGTTCATGGAGAGTTGAATGTTCTGTGCTCACTCAGGCTTAGAGATGTGCAGTGCACACACACACACATACCCGTGCACACGCACCGTGGAATGGAATTGGTTTGTTACCCAAGGATTCTGGCAACTTCCCAAAGGTGATAGGTCAGTTCATGTTTTTCCTTTCCTTTCCTTTAATTTTCTCTGTGTGATTCTCTCTCTTTCTCCTCATTCTATTAACTGCTGAAGTATGGTCGTACAGCACTGCCAAATGCATACTTGCTGTAATTGCCCTGTTTTTGAGGGAAAGAAGTTGAGAATAGTGGGAAAGTAAAGGCTGGTGACATAGGGAGAGAGATAGAATGAAGTTTTAAAATGACAAGTCATTTTTAACCTTTACCTTTCCCCTCCCTATAAACCCAAAGAAGAGAACGAAAAGGACAGTTTTCAGCTTGGTCTGGCTCTAACTCAGAAGAAAAGGGGTGGGGGGATCAGTCTTTTATGGAATGTGGCAGGCAATTAGTAAATAAATAAATCAGACAAAATATTCTTAGGTTTTAATTCTTTTCCTGTTGCAGTGTTTTTTTCCAGCTTCTAACATGATGCCTCCCTTTACCCCCTCAATCCCTCACTTCCATTTTTCCCTTTCTGTGCCCACCCCCCAACATGGTCTCTGTTATCAGCAAGGTGGACAAGAGCCAGGCTTGACTGTGGTTCTTTGCCTTGCCACTAGCTACACCAGTTGTTGATGAAAATCTGGCACTGAGAGATGCGGCCATCTGTGGTGAAGTTTAAACCTATTTACCTCTCTGGCAAGCTGGTTGAAGCCTCTCTTTCTCTGTATTCAGTGAGGCTGAAGATGACAAATGCAGTGGGATTAAAGCCATGGGATGAAGTTTGGGCACAACAAAACCCTTCCCCAAAGACAGCTCCTGAGAGCTGTTAGCTGTAAGGATAAGCAAATCCCCCATGTCTGGCGTGTGTGGCCAAGGGGCACCCCAGCCCTGGCTTCTGCTTTCTGTGCGCTCGAAGGAGCAAGATGACTGGCCGAGTTACAGGCTGACTCTGGGTCTTGAGAGATGCGAGTACTCTGTTGAATGATCTTGGAATGATCCTGGACTGTAGTTTTTGGTTTGCAGGGCCAATCCCTGTTTCAGAGAACTGTTCTCAGATATAGTTAATGAGCAACAGCAGAAAACCCTTTGCCTTTAAAAGAGGACTCCACAGCCTGACCAATTACCTGAACCCCATGACATTTGAGTCCAAAAGACTTTGGTTGTTTCCCAAAGTCCAATCAACCCATAAAGCTACCAGCAAAACTATTCAGACAAGCATGAAGTAAGCTCTGAAGTCAATGCCAAAAGCTGTGGACAATGGCAGGATCCCTGGGCAGAGGCCGATTTACCATGAAGCCAATAAAGCTTAAGCTTCTGGGCCCCTTTTGAGGCCCTGAGAGGGATCCTAGCAATGTGCTCACATGTTTGTAGCAAAAATAAGGTATTTTTAAGTCCAATGAGTTGACTGCTGTTTCGATTTTGGCTTCTGCTGTATTTCCCCCATTTTGTGGAGTTGGAGTGATACAAAGCAGTTGAGTTGGAGATTCATTCAGTTTGGGCTTTAATGAGTTAGATTTATGAGGATCAAAGTCACTTCTTCGTATGGTTACTTTGTTGCTGTCCATCTTGGTATAAGAATGGCTTCCAGGTACATGCCTTCAGACTGGTGATGTGACACAAAGAGGCAGGGCACAAGGAGAAGATAACTCTCCGTGTGAACATGTCCCTGGTGCTTGACACTGAAAATATGCACTTAAGTAAGGAGGAGAAACTGGGTTTGAAATGTATGGAATCAGAAGTTAGTCTGTTAAATGGGGATAAAATATATTGTCGGGTTATTATGAAGATTAAACAAAATGAGGTGTGTGGCAGTGTTAACCAGCATCTGGTATAAATGGAAGGGAAATAAACGTGCTTTTCTTCTTTTCTCTCCTTTTAAACACAGGCTTTTTAAAAGTTCCTTGTGTGTTATTTTGGCTGTGCTGGTCTTAGCTGCTGGGCAGGCTTTTCTTTAGTTATAGCAAGCAGGGCCTACTCTTCCTTGTGATGTGTGGGCTTCCCACTGTGGGGCTTTTGTGGTTGCAGAGCACAGGCTCCAGGCTTTCTAGCTTCAGTAGTTGCAACGCAGGAGCTCAGTTGTTACGGCCTTTGAGCTTAGTTGCCCCGAGGCATGTGGGACCTTACCGGGCCTGGGATCGAACCCATGTCTCCTACCTTGGCAGGCAGATTCTTTACCACTGAGCCACCAGGGAAGCCCTAGTTCTTTTCTTTCTTACTTGAAGCATTTCAGTATGTTCGCTATAAAAACTGGATGTCAGAAAGCTTGGGAGATTGTGATAGTCTTTGAAACACATTATTTTTTAAAATGTCTGATGTTACTTCCTCCTCCCTCCTTTTTTGCCTGTTTACTGTCAAAGTGGATTGTTGGAGAAAATATTGAAGAGAATGGTTATTTAGAGTCTAGATAATTAGAAGTACTCTCACACTAAATAATTAAAAATTTAAAACCTCTTCAAGATGCTTCAGAGTGACATTAATAGTAAGAGTTAAGACCTCCCAAATGCCACTGGGAAAAAGCAAAGTCCATCTGAAGCTACCAAGCAGCCTTCTGCTTTATTGATTGCTAGATTCTCTGAGGATAGGAGGAACATTTGGGGGCTTAATAACATGGTGGCTGTTCCATGACATCCGTGTTCAACAGTGACTATTACACCTCTCTGTTCTTTTGATTGGTTCAAGGCACATGGCTTCTATCCAGTCTGAATTTTAAAAAGATCAAACTGAAATGGACCACTTATTCTCCATTTGGTATCATTTCTAAAATAATGGCTGAAATCATCTCTAACTGGAGAGAGAGAAAATAAGATGACACCTGAAACATTCTTGTCACTTAATAAGCAATTGGCTCACTAGAAATGAGCTTTTTTCTGCAGAGAAAAAAAAAGGCCTTGTGTCCCTGTCTCCTGCCTAGGCTACCTTCTGTCTCACTCCTCTCCGCTTTCTTTTCCCTGCACCCTCCAAAAGAAAAGAGGTGCCTCATTGTACTGCAAGCAAGTTTCTCCACATCAGAGAACCAGCTCTCCATCCCTTTTAGCCCCGGCATCACCTTGGTGAAACTTCAAGAATGTGCCCAGACACAAAAGAGAATTTGCTTCTCCTTCTGGGAAACTGCTCTCTCAGGGCCCCATTAGGCTTGTCAGGGCCAGCTGAAAGTTCAGCAGTCTTAACTGTGCTTCAGGAGGTCAGACCCAGTGAGGTCCCAGCTACTAGGTGTCAGCACCTCGAGGTGAAGGGTGAGAGGGAGGGAGAGATGCAAGGGGACCCTGGTGTGTCCCCCAAAGTACCTCTCTAGAGCACCCAGCCACCAGGAGTATAGGAAATAATTCCTCCTTTGTCTGCCAGCTGGCTTTCAAAGTGATTGGGATGAGTCCGCAGGACCTGTCTGGGAAGCCTTGTTAAACTGCATGGAGTAAGTCAGGGAGAGGGAGGGGTGGGGAAAAGATGAAAGGGCGAATACAATCTGTGTGAGGCAGTGGCCCTGACTCTAAAGAAGCAGACGGTCTAAGGGAAGGAAGAGCTCCCCTTCAAAACCAGAGAGGACATGCAATGCAAATGACCCTGCATGCAGCTGCCTCTGGCAGGCAGCCACCCGCCTCCCAGAGAATAAAGTCAGAGCAACAATTCCCTCCTGAACCCTGAAGCTTAGTGACTTCAAACAAGAAAAAAAGAAAGTGACATTTTTTGTCCTTCCCCGAGTGAACTCATCCATTCCCCAAACTGCGCTGATGGCCTCATCACCTGCAGCGGTGCACGCCAAGCTCTTCCCCTCGCCTCCGCCTCCCAGGGATCACATCTGGACAGAGCCTTGGTACCTGGGGCTGACACATCTGGAGGGAACTGCCTTTGAAAGTGGATGGCTTTGTAACTCCTCTCACTCTTGTTGATGCAGCCAAGTGGCAGGAAAGTCCTCCGCGAGCTTGTGTCTTTGAGATGGCCCTCTGGAAAGCATTTGTGGGGAAAGCAAAGGAGGTCATGGTGACTGTTTCTCGTGCCTTTTCATTTTCCACCTTTTATGCACGTGGGCAAGTGTGCAGACCTGACCTTAGAAATTATATTCGTCCCTTTGGTTCAGTTCTGCGTGGGTTCGTTCTGGAGTCTGGCAAGACTCTGATTGACAAAAGTTATTTAGGCGTTAACTGATATAGATAATGACCCCAATCAACAGAGTTAAACTGACTTTAGAAGCAATCACAGTAGATATGGCCCCCAAACCATCTGTATCCTGGGGAAAACATACAAACTTAAGAATGGGCCTGTTCTCTACTATGAGAATACAAATTGATCCAGCTAACCTTTAGGAAAGCAATTTGGCAATCCTCTCTATACCAAGGACCTTAAAAATGCTCATATGCTTTGATCCAGAAGATCCATTTCTGGAAATCCCTCCTACAGATATTACAAAAGAAAGTCATTAAACTGTAGTAAAAGATCTTCAGTATAGCATTATATATTATCCCCAAATTAAAAAAAAAAACACATAAAGACCCCTCCCCGACAAAACACAAAGAATCTAATTAAATGTCCAACTTTAGAAGAATAACTATGGTACATCTGTACCATGGAATATTACACAGTTATCAAAATGATGCAACATTGCTTTCATTGCAATGCCTTGGACATGCAAGTCTGGAAAATAGCAGAATACAAAGCATAATTTCAAGTTATATATACACAAATTCCACCAGAGTTATCATTAGGAAGGATCAGATTACTGACATTTATTTTTTATGCATTTCTATGCTTCTAATTTTTCTATAGCGGATATGCCTTACTTTTATAATTAGGATAAAGAAGTTATCTAAAAGGTGAGTGTATCAAATCTTTGATAGCTCAATGCCCCTGGCAAGATGTAATGAATTATTAGCCTAATTACTATTATACCGAACACTTAAAACACAGGTATTAGGCGGGTAACATACACAAGTGGACCAGGAATGGTATAAGACAATGTCAAACTATAAAGGAGATTATCTCCAGTTTCAGACGATTATTATCATGTGGAGATATAGATAGCTCAGAGTTGCTGATTTTTCTAGAGAAGTCCTAAGGCGATGCTTGAAGTGAAATCTACTAATTTTTAAATGAAGACAATAAGCTTACATTTAAAAAGTTGACTACAAGTGTTGGACAAACACAAAACCCAGCTATTGGTCATCTTTTTGAAATCTACTCATAGACAATGCAGGCTGAAGCCTCCAGGACATGTTGTCATCCTGTGAAACTATCCACTAGCTTGGGGGTCTTCTGTGCATGTCATTTCTAGTATTTTCATTACTAGTAATAATGCTGCAGTGAAGAGGCTCCCATGTCTGTCTTTTCATATCTAGGGCAATTATATCCTTAAGATGAACTTAACGAAGGTAGGTTTTAGATTCAAATGGTATGGGAATGGTTTTATCTTTAATCAATTCCAGTCGCTCAGTCGTGTCTGACTCTTTGCGACCCCATGAATCACAGCACGCAAGGCCTCCCTGTCCATCACCAACTCCTGGAGTTCACTCAGACTCACATCCATTGAGTCAGTGATGCCATCCAGCCATCTCATCCTCGGTCGTCCCCTTCTTCTCCTGCCCCCCAATCCCTCTGAGCATCAGAGTCTTTTCCAATGAGTCAACTCTTCACATCAGGTGGCCGAAGAACTGGAGTTTCAGCTTTAGCATCATTCCTTCCAAAGAACACCCAGGGCTGATCTCCTTCAGAATGGACTGGTTGGATCTCCTTGCAGTCCAAGGGACTCTCAAGAGTCTTCTCCAACACCACAGGTCAAAAGCATCAATTTTTCTGAGCTCAGCTTTCCTCACAGTCCACCTCTCATATCCATACACAACCAATGGAAAAACCATAGCCTTGACTAGACAGACCTTTGTTGGCAAAGTCATGTCTCTGCTTTTGAATATGCTATCTAGGTTGGTCATAACTTTCCTTCCAAGGAGTAAGCATCTTTTAATTTCATGGCTGCAATCACCATCTGCAGTGATTTTGGAGCCCCCAAAATAAAGTCTGACATTGTTTCCACTGTTTCTCCATCTATTTCCCGTGAAATGATGGGACCAGATGCCATGATCTTCATTTTCTGAATGTTGAGCTTTAAGCCAACTTTTTCACTCTCCTCTTTTACTTTCATCAAGAGGCTTTTTAGTTCCTCTTCACTTTCTGCCATAAGGGTGGTGTCATCTGCATATCTGAGGTTATTGATATTTCTCCCGGCCATCTTGATTCCAGCTTGTGCTTCTTCCAGTCCAGCATAGAAGTTATGATATGAGGTACTCTGCATAGATGTTAAATAAGCAGGATGACAGTATACAGTCTTGACATATTCCTTTTCCTATTTGGAACCAGTCTATTATTCAGTGTCCATTTCGAACTGTTGCTTCACTGACCTGCATATAGGTTTCTCAAGAGGCAGGTCAGGTGGTCTGGTATTCCCATCTCTTTCAGAATTTTCCACAGTTTATTGTGATCCACACAGTGAAAAGCTTTGGCATAGTCAGTAATTTATCTTTAATGCATAATGTCGAAGTTTTCCACCAAATTCAAACAAAATTTATATTTATATTTACTGTTCACAAGAGTCTTCATTTCTCACACTCTCACCAGCATGGAGGTTAGTGTAACTTTTTCATATCATTGATTTATAGATGAATATTTATATCAAATTATATTTACTTACATCTGTTTAATGGTATTAAGCAGACATGTGTTTATTAACCTTTGGTAAATACTTTTCATTTTTTATATTGCCTGTTCATATTTTTACCCATTTAAAAATTGTCTGTTGACTTTTTCTTATGGCTTAGGACCTCTCTGTATACTCAGAATATTAACTGAACTAACACACCATTGTAAAACAATTATACTGCAATTTAAAAAAAATTAAAAACACTACTCATTTGTCTCATAACCTTGTATAGTGAGATAAAATTTTTTTATCATTTTAGCTCCTGCCATGACAGTATTTGAAATGGAAATTTAATTTTTCTAAAGAGAATGCATTAATTAGTAATTTAGGTCATAAACATGAGGGTTCAGTTTATATGAAAACAGTGAAGCACAGAGACAGCTAAACACAGTGGAGTGCTGGAAGATGTTAAACAAAAGACAAAATAAAATAGAGAAAAGTAGGAGATTTTTCCAGCACATATAATTGACATTTATTAGTATTCAGTATACATAAAGATCTCCTATAGTTCAGTTCAGTCACTCAGTCATGTCCGACTCTTTGTGACCCCATGGACTGCAGGATGCCAGGCCTCCCTGTCCATCACCAACTTCTGGAGCTTGCTCAGACTCATGTCCATCAAGTTGGTGATGCCATCCGACCATCTTATCCTCTGTCATCCCCTTTTCCTCCAGCCTTCAATCTTTCCCAGCATCAGGGTTTTTTCCCAGTGAGTCAGCTCTTCACATCAGGTGGCCAGAGTACTGGAACTTCAGCCTCAGCGTCAGTCCTCCCAATGAATAGTCAGGACTGAATTCCTTTCAGATTGACTGGTTTGATACCCTTGCAGTCCAAGGGACTCTCAAGAGCCTTCTCCAACACTACAGTTCAAAAGCATCAATTCTTTGGCACTCAGCTTTGTTTATAGACCAACTCTCACATCCATACATGACTACTGGAAAAAACATAGCTTTGACTAGATAGATCTTTGTTGACAAACCAATGTCTCTGCTTTTTAATATGTTGTCTAAGTTGGTCATAGCTTTTATTCCAAGGAGCAAGTATGTTTTAATTTCATGGTTGAAGTCACCATCTGCAGTGATTTTGGAACCCAAAATAACAAAGTCTGTCACGTTTCCATTGTCTCCCCATCTATCTGCCATGAAGTGATGGGACCGGATGCCATGATCTTAGTTTTTTGAATTCTGAGTTTTAAGACAACTCCTTTTTTTTTTAAAAGCCAACAAAGCCAACTTTTAAAGAGCTCCTACAAACTGAGAGAAAAAAGCAGACAACCAATTTAAAATATGAACAAAAATTGAATATAGTGGAGTTTGTCTTCACAAAAGAAGACATCCAAAAACCAATAAATACAAGGAAAATTTCTAAAACATAATTAATAATCAGATAAATGTAAATTAAAACATAAATAAAAGCAAACCTATCAGATGTTTACTGCCATTAAATGTTTTTGAGAATATGGAATATCAGAGATTCTTCAAAATTGCTGGTGGGAGTGTAAAACCTTTAGGAAAAATTCCTAATGTAGACACATATATCCCATGACCAAGGGAGATGGAGATATATATACATATATAAATTTCTACAAGTATGCATGCTTTTATAGCAAGATATGTTTATCTATATGTGTATGTATATCTATCTATCTGTATAAATAAATAAATAAATAAATATATATATATACACACATACACACACAATAATGTTCACTGAAGCCTTGTTTATAATTTCCTCAAACTGAAAAGAACTCAAGTAGCCATTAGCACAGAATACATAAATTGTGGTATGGAAAACTATACAGCTGTGAACACAAATACATTAAAGCTACATGCTCCAGCATGGATAAATCTTACTAACATGGATTGGGAGAAAGAAAAGAGAGGCATAAAGAACACAGCAGGTGTTATTCTTTGTATACAAAGGTAAAAAAGAGACTAAATTATATAGTTTGGGGATGTATGCTCAGGTAGTAAACCTACAAAGAAAAACAAGGACATGATTACTAATTATTTAAAAAATTAAAGGCACAAATAATAATCTGACCCTGGAGAAGGAAATGGTTTAACCCACTCCAATATTCTTGCCTGGAGAATCCCATGGATAGAGGAGTCTGGTGGGCTACAGTCCCTAGAATCACCAAGAATTGGACAGGACTGAAGCAGCTTAGAATGCACAATAATTAAAATATTGGCTGTTTCTAGGAGTAGTGGTTGTGATGGGGAAGAGTATTTTTGTATGTATGTATGGTTTTCTTTTGAGAAGTGTCTTAGAGTTTCAATGATCTCTTTCTTGATGTAGGGGTTTGCTATTTAACTTTTAAACTTTTCTGATGTATTTTACATTTAGCAATAAAATAGAGATTTCAGAAGTTTGAAAAATGCAGAGAAGTGAGGATACAGGAAGTAAAAGGAAATACTGGGAGAAAAGGAGCTAGATGACACAGCAGGGGCTGAAGCCTGCAGAAAAATACTGTTAATGATTTCTTCCAATCAGTGGAGTGTATGAAGTAGTTTTTAGGATGAAATTATCCAATATTTAATTTTCTATTGATGTGCATGTTTCCTCACTGTAGACATTCAATAAATTTCATTAAATATGTAAATATTTTGTCTGAGATTTCGAGGAAATCAAAGAAAAGCAACCAAATTGGTTCATTTCTCCCTTCGAAGAGAGGGAGATGTATGTAGAGTTGGATCAAGGTTCTTTGAGAAAGCTGAGTAGTGAGTATGAGCATGTGAGCGCAGGGTGTGTACAGAAATCTTGTGGAAGAAGCAGAGGGCCTTGCAGAATCTGGAGTAGGGGCTTAAGCCTCCAAAGAGTACTGCCTATCTGAAGCCCATAACTACTGGTTGATGACAGGATTTTCTTTCTTCTTCCTTCTGCTTTTTGTTCTGCACACAAATTTAAGATTTACAGATAATCAAGTTTATTAGTCTTTACTTTTTGTGTTTTGGATTTCATAATATGCTTGAAAGACTCTTCTTCATTTTTAAACATTTAAAGTCCTTGATTTGCTTAGAATCCTATCCAGGGTAAAAACAGGGAGAGCTCAATTTTGGTTCTCCAGAGAGCCAGCTCAGTCCTTTTCTCCGATAATTTAAAATGCCTCATTTGATCACATATTAAATTTCATATTTACATACTCTCCATTCTACTGGTTCTAGTCCTCTGTTATCCCTATGTTTTTATTACTATTGTTCTAAGATATATTTTAAAATCTGATAAGAAAAATCTTTCTTGCCAGTATTTTCTTGCCACTTCTTCTTGGATGATTGCGTCAAATACATCTTAAAATTATTTTGCCATGTTTTAAAGCAAAATAAGATAAAATCAAAATAAAACCCCACTGGGGCTTTGATAGAGAAGTCACTGAATTCACAGATTACTTTCAGTAGCAATATAGCATTTTCTTATTCAAGAACCTTCTGTTTCCCATTATTCAATTATTTTTGTGTGTTTCTCTATTGTGTTTTCTATTTTTCTTTATTATCATCCTAAATATTTCTCATCTCTAAACAAACTACCCTGTTTATGGGTTTCAGCATCCAGTATTAATTTTAGAATCTCATTTAATAGGTATTTATTTTTTCATTAAAGGATTAGCTGCATTTCATTAGAGGATATCAGTGCGGTTTTTAAAAATACATTTTATTTCCTTCTGTTTAATATTTGGCAAGTCTTCCCAGATTCTGACCCTGAGTTGACAGTCTTTGTTTTGGGTGATTTGAGTTTTCAAGTTTCCTTGTTTTTCTGAGTCTCCATAGATGATATTTTAGTGGGAAACTAGGAGGATACAGGAGGAAACTCCAGCCAGGCACCATTTTAAATCAGAAGTCTGTTCACTGACTGAAAAGCAGTAGAATCCCAAGGCATAATTTATGTATCTTAGTGCTGCTCGAGGTTGCAGATCTAGCCTGTTGCTTTCTTTATTTCAAAACCATTCCTGTCACTTTAATTGATGTTTGTATCTCATAACTGTGTATGTTTGAGTTTTAAATGTATATGATTTCAAGGTGTACTTACTATACAAAGTATGTGGCCGTATTCTACCACCTGGTGTTGTTTCTTTTCATCAGCCCAAACCAGAACAAGGATCTTGCTACTTTTATTTAATTCCAACTTTAGTCCTTTTATGATAATCAAATGTCAATTGTCCAGAACCAGGGATGGAAAAGCACTATACTGGGTGCCTGGGGGTTCTTGAAATAAAAGGTTGGGTAATTTATATTTTTAATATAAGTGATTTAGAGCCTGCGGCTTTGATCCAATTAAGTAGAGAATCAAATTAGCTGGAGATTAAATGAAGATGGAATAAAGGGAAGTCTTGCTGGCTCCTGAGTTTTCTAAAGAAGGCTTGTTGGAGTGCAGGATGTTCTCAGTCTGGGCTGCACATTAGAACTGCTTATGAAATTTTAAAATATACTGATGCCCAGACCCCACCCCAGAGATTTCAGTTTAATTGGTCTGATGAGTTGCCTGGATATCAAGAATTTAAAAAATTTCCCAACTGATTCTTGAATGCTGCCATGGTTGAAAATGACATAGTTCTTAATCCTCAATGAGCTAAGAGTCACCTGGGAGATAGTTTAAAAATATATAGATTCCAGGGCTCTACTTAGACACCTTTGGGTACAGTGAACTGAAATAGGGTCTGGGAATCTGCATTTATAACAAATGTCCACATGATGGTGATCTAAATTGTTTCTGCTCTACCCACCGTAGTCTATAGTTTCCTCATCTACTTTTAACTTGACTCGCAGAATATCTTTTCTTAAATACGTACATCTTCCCAAATTTAAAACATTCCCTGGTTGCCTAATGTATTTAAAATGTAGTCTTTATGGTGACTTTGAAGGCCTTCCCTCCAGTTTTTAATCCATCTCCTTGACCTTCTCAGCATCTCTATTCCAACCCCTCTCTGATATGCAGGCTGGATCCTTTTCTGGAATTAACTTCTTCTTTCAGATCCTTTGTTTATGCCTCTGCCTTCAAAAGCCTGTCCCCCTCGGCCCATGGAAATCCTGCTCTTGAGCTACTGGAATGCCATGGCTTCCTTGAAGCTTTGTTTCCTCTTTTCAAATTTGGGTTATTAATGCTTTTCTGTTCATGCCTAGTGCAACTGACCTGCATCTCTCTCATATTTTGTTTTCTTTGGTTGGATGTGAGCTATGGAAAGCTGGGTTCATCCTGCCCCTACCCCCAGCACAGCATATTATCTTCATTGGTCAATGCAAGCCCCTTTAATATGTTTGGACAGTATCCATAAATATGTGCATACCCTCAAAAATAAGTCTTGTTGTCTTGTGTGTAGATGCTTCTAATTGACCTACCTTTTTTGCTAGAAACGTCACTCTCTTTTTTCCACCTTAGATTTTTTAATGATCTATCCATGTTGCTGAAATTAAGTCGAATTTATTACTTTTACCTGCTGCATAGTAAATCTTAGGGGACATTCACCACAACATTCTACCTGTCAACACAACTATATTTTCTCAAAAGGGCCACTCCTTGAGAGGCCCGGATGGATCTATGTGAGAATTTCTCTGAAACAGCAGCTAAAGAATGGGATTACCTAGTCACAGGTGATTTCTCGGCTTCACCAGATACTCCCAGAGTGCTCCCCATCTGTTTGTGTAGTTGCCTTTCTTCTCGTCTGAGGCAACCACTCCCTCATACGTGCTCTTTTTCCTGGTGAGGATTTAATCCCTGTTAACCATCATGGCAAGGGAGGGCACCACTTATGAACTTAAGACCCTATAGGAAAAAAAGTGAGTCAGGATCTTGAAGTTGTGATTCTACAAAAATTCTTTGAGATATTTTTATGTCTGTTAAAACAATGACTATAAAAAACTTGACATTCACTAAGGAGATCATCAAGGATACTTTACAAACTAAAAGCAATAATGGATATTTTCATGAGTGGAAGTGAGAGATCTAAAAGTCTGTCCCAAGAAAAAGTGGTCTAGAAAACATGGTGGCAACAGCTTGATTAGGCCAATTTTATGACCTTGAGTGACTTGAGATCACTCAATCTGAGATTTTTGCTACTGGAGAAACAATTTTCAAAAGTCAATTCACAGATATTAATTTTAGAAGAGTGAAAGTATATTGGTGAAGGAATACCATTAGAAGATAAGTCTCTAGAGAATAGCATGAAAAAAATCATATATAGTTAATACTTTTTGAGAATTTTTGTGTACCTAATACTGTTCTAAACCACACATAAACATTATCTCATTGAACCTTCATGAATCCTTTGGAATAGATTTTATTTTTATTATCCCCCTTTTGAAGAGGAAAACACTAAGATTTAAAGAATTTAAGTTATTGGGTCAAAGTCATATAATTACTAAATAGCAAAACCAAGATTTGAACCTGGGTTTTTTGTTTTGTTTTTCATTCCAGATTTCAAGCTCATAATTAGTACAGAAAAAGCCCAGGCTTGGAATGAGAGAAAATCAGCTTAAATTCTTGCTTTGTGCATGATTTACTAGTTGTATGATGTTGGGTAAATTATTTGACTTTTTTGAGCCTTGCTTTCCTCATCTAAAAAAAGAAGGCCATGAAGTTGTAAGTATAAAAGAGCACACGATGTGGTACGTAGCAGATGCTCATTAAATGTCATTTTCCTTATTAACCTGTTCTTTCTAGTTTCTGCACAGAGTAGATATTTATATGCTTATTAAATGTATATAATAGGCAATTACATTTTTCATATATTACCTGTCTCAACAAGATTCATTTGACAGGGCATAGATCTGAGAGGAGAGGAAGATGTCTGTAAGAGGAAGAGGCCCTAAAAGGATTCCTTTAAGAAGCCAGATACAAACCTAGTCTATTTTCCCTGACGACTATGCTGCCCGTTGCACTTTCTACAGTGAGTTACCTGGCTCTCTTTGAGATGGAGAAACAAAGACCCAGTGAGCAACAAGCTAGTTTTGCCCACTTTCCCAGGTCTCCTGCAGGGAGTACTGTGGCTTCATACATCTAGGAACCAACGGAAACTCTCCCAAGGAACTGGTGGAGAGGAAGTTAATTAACCTCTGCCTCAGCTTCCCGGTGGGGAACTGGGAATGAAGCTGTCATTCCTCTTGGATTCGTGGCTCGGCCCCCCGTCGGTGGCTGTCAGAGACCCTGAAAGACAGCCCATCTCCCCTCCCCCTCCCTGCTGCCCTTGGACGAGAACACTGATCTAAGCAGGTGAGACGGGCGTTCTGCTTTGGAGGCAACATCCTGCGGCAGCCCCTGCCACGTGTTTGTAGGGTTGGAAACTCAGGAGAAACCTCCTCTAAGGGGGCTCAGAATCAGTTACCGTAGCTAAAGTAATGAGATTTGCAGAGATCTTGAGAGAGTCACTTTAGCTGTGGACACCAAGGAAGCTGTTCAGTGTTTGGGATTCTTCGGCACCCAGATCATTGTTCGCTCTCCCAAGGGAGGCTCAAGCCATGTGAAATTCAAAGCTGCGGAGAGAGCGGCACTCTTAATGAGATCTTTCAAAGAGAAGAGCTCAAATGGCCCATAAGAATCATAATGTCGTGTGCATTTCATGGTCGAGACAGATCTGAAATTGTCCGCTCCTTTTTTTTTTTCTTTAAGGTTTCTCCATAAACCAACAGTCATAAAAATTTTAATGTTCTTCTGGGAAAGGATTGATTTATTAATAGAAGCTACTGGTTTTCTGCCTTGATGGTCCCCAGGCTTTTCACTCCATGGTTGTGATGACTAACTTTCCCCATCAAGACTCCAGAGCTCTCAGTGGTCGATTTATCAATGCAGGATGACAAATTCATCGCTGTTATCTGGAAGCTTCGGCTCTTGAGAACTGCTTGGGGTGTTAGGCTAGGAAGATGCCTTTGGGAGAACATTCTTGCATGGAGCAGTAAGTCTGCTCAAAAATGCTTTTGAAACTAAGATAGAACCAGGCCCTTGTTCCCCTCCCACTTCCAACCCACCCAAGGGAGTAGGTTTCTTTCTAGAGCTTTCCAAGAGCCAATCAGCTGGAAATATAACCAGTTTCTGGCAGATCAGGACTGTTGGATCTTAGCTTGAGTATCCCAGATGTTACTTCATGCCCCAGCTTGTCTAAACAGAGAAATTCACATTAATAAGAATAACTCAGCTTTCCTACTTATACCAGCTTTCCAGTGCTGCTGTAACAAATTACCACAAATCTGGAGACTTGACACAGCACACATTTATTCTGCTTACAGTTCTATAGGATTGATGTCTAAAACATGGATCTCACTGGGCTAAAATCAAGGTTTGAGCAGGGCTGGTTTCTACAGTAAGCTCTAGGGGAGAAATTGTTTCCTTGCTTTCCCTGTTTCCAGAGGCTGTCCTCATCCCTTAGATCCCCGGCCTCATCCTTTGCCTCCTCATCTCTTTCTTCCATCATTCCAGCCTCTGCTTCTGCTGTCATTTCTCTTACTCTTCCAACTCTGATTCCTCTTGCATCCCTCTTGTAAGGATCATTGTGATCCTGGTCAGGCCTCAGATTTGGGGCTCTATGTTGTCACGTGGGCCCCATAAAATATTTCTTGTGTTAGGAGTCCTACAAAAGCCTCTCTTAAAAACAGATTTTGCTCAAATCCTCTCTCAACAAGGATACAAAGCCAAATCAGGAGGCCAGGTGGGGTTCAAGCACAGGCATGGTGCCAAAAGCCCCTATGATGTGCTAAGTACTATCGTAGGTACTGGGAATTCAGAGATGAAAGACAAGTTCTCCCTCCTGAGGCTCCTCCCAAGTCTGTGGGAAGCCTTCTCATACTTCAGCGAGCCTAGGAATCACCTGCAGATCTTGCTAAAACAAAAATTCTGATTCAGCGACTCTGAGGTGGACCTAGAGATCCTGCATGTCTAATACTTTGAGTGGCAAAGGTGTAGGCAAGACTGACCATCAACCCATGCTTCATTAAGATAAAGTCTGATAAGTGCTTTGCCACCAAATCCACAAATGTTTTGAGCATGAAGATGCACCTAGCCAAGGCTGGGCGGGCAGGGGATGGGATGGTTTCTAGAGGGCATGACAAGTCTGAATGGAAGTTTTCCAGGCAAAGAACTGGGGGAAAGGATGCAAAAGAACAGCACACACAAATAGAGAGAGCAAGAGAGTTCTAGAACTGCAAGAATTTCAGAATGACAGCAGCAAAAGGCTTAAGAATGGAAATGTGGCAGGAGATGAGGCTGTTGAGGCAAGCAACGTGCATCTGATCATATAGGCCCTTGTGCCCTAGGCTAAGAAGTACGGACTTTATCAAGTAAGGGATAGAGAGATGATATTAAACCTGAGAGAAAGAAGAACATGTAGGCAGAGAATTATCCCTGTTACCATCTGTTCTTGGAAATGTTAGCCTTGTTTTGATTGGCAAATTATAGGGCAATTAAATGAAGGACAGGAAATTTGCCTTCAAAAAAACTGGACTTAGAACCCATGAGCTTATCAGGATAATGCCATATTTGTGGTCAGCCAAGCTCCATTTTGTGGCACAGTGGTGGCAGGGGTTGAAATGGTGCTGACACCTTTGGAAATAAGCCTGGGTGCATGGATGGGATGGGGAGTGGGGGAGAACAGGACCTGCTCTGCGGGTTGGTTGAGGGACACTATCTTGATGTTTTGTTTTCACACTGCTTCCTCTCATGGCTTTTCATCTTAGCTTGATGGTGGACTGTGGGGACATATCATCTTTTGAAAGTTGTATAGGTGCCACTTTTGCAGAGTGTACATGGAGCAGGACTCAGAAAATAGCCCCCATCCCTGAAAGTTGCGGAAACAGGTATGGAGGTAGGTGCTAAAAGAAAATTACAACCTGGAAGACAAAGATGCCCAAGATGAATAAAATGCCTCTCATTGACTGAACACTTGCTATGTGCCAGGCTTTGCACTAGGAGCTTAAAATGTACCATCATGTTTCATTCTGATGATCTGGAATGGCATTATTACCCATCCCCCTTTTCAGTTTGAAACTAAGGTTCAGAGAAATTATTCTATTTCCTCAGGTCACATGGCTTAAAAATGTAGGAACTAAGATTTGGACTTAGGACTGACCCCAAAGCTGATTCTACAAAACCACCTGGATCAACAGCAAAAATCGACTGTAGTTTGGGTAGGTGGTCGGCAAAGAAAGGGTTCAGCATGAAGGAGTAGTGAGGTAGTTCAGGCACAGCGACTGGGAGTCTGCACATGGACACACGTGAAGCTCCAGGCAGGGAGATGGAGAGGAGGCAGCCTGAGCCAGAGAGGTCAGTCTGTTAGCTAGCAGGAACTCAGCTGTAATGCTCCAATGAGAAAGGCAAGAATGCAGAGGCAGTGCAGAGAAGATGCAGGGGGCCAGAAGTAGGTGGGTAAACAGAAAAGGGGCACAAAGTAGTGGGCTGGGGCAGAAATTCACTTACCTGAATGGGGCAGAGTATGTGGGGATGGGTTTCAAGAATGAGGCAGAAGCCAAAATTTCAGAACTCGTCAAGTGGCCAGCGGCAGATACAATAAGTGTGTCATAATTGAGTCATAATTGATCATTGGATGTAACTTACTCCATGACTGGGGTTTTCCAGTCACAACCCACAAAGTGGACCCAGCACCTCAGGTAGGTCTTGGCATACAGCAAGTGCTCAATACATATTAGATGAATGAAAGCACGAGTGTGGGGATTCAGCTTTTTCCATTGAACTTCATTTTCCTGTCAAATCTCTTTTTTCCTTCTCTAGCTTGGCTTTCACTCTGTATAAACTTTAGAGCACTTAAGAATCACTTGGGCTGCTATTATAAAATGCAGATTTCCAAGGCCCACCTTTGGTAGAACTGAGGTTGAGGCTGAAGAGTTTACAAGAAGCACCTCAGAAAATTCAGGTGCAGGTGGTCCTAGGTGCATGTTTTGTAAACCACTGTTCAACGCCCCTCTGATCCTTACATCAGGATAACTTGGCTTCCTTCACCTCCTCCAGGCCTGCTTCCAGCTCTCAGGATCAATCTGGACCCTAGTTATGATGTCTTAGATCTGTGCGTTCACTTCCATAGGATTCTTTCCATCCTCCATCCTCTGCCCATCAAAAAAGTGATCCATTCTTCAAGGTTCAGAATGAGTGCAGTTCAGTTCAGTTCAGTTGCTCAGTTGTGTCTGACTCTTTGCAGCCCCATGGACTGCAGCACACGAGGCCTCCTTGTCCATCACCAACTCCCAGATCCTACTCAAACTCATGTCCATTGAGTCAGTGATGCCGTCCAACCATCTTATTCTCTGTCATCCCCTTTTCCTCCAGCCTTCAATTTTTCCCAGCATCAGGGTCTTTTCCAATGAACTGGCTCTTTGTATTGGGTGGCCAAAGTATTGGAGTTTCAGCTTCAGCATCAGCCCTTCCAATGAATATTCAGGACTGATTTCCTTTATGATGGACTGGTTGGATCTCCTTGCAGTCCAAGGGACTCTCAAGAGTCTTCTCCAACACCACACTTGAAAAACATCAATTCTTCGGTGCTCAGCTTTCTTTATGGTCCAACTCTCACATCCACACATGACTACTGGAAAAACCATAGCTTCGACTAGACAGGCCTTTGCTGGTAAAGTAATGTCTTTGCTTTCTAATATGCTGTCTATATTGGTCATAAATTTCTTCCAAGGAGCAATTGTCTCTTAATTTCATGGCTGCAGTCACTATCTGCAGTGATTCTGGAGCCCAGAAAAATAAAGTCTGCCACTGCTTCCATTGCTTCCCCGTCTATTTGCCATGACGTGATGGGACTGGATGCCATGATCTTAGTTTTCTGAATGTTGAGTTTGAAGCCAACTTTTTCACTCTCCTCTTTCACTTTCATCAAGAGTCTCTTTAGTTCCTCTTCGCTTTCTGCCATAAATGTGGTGTCATCTGCATATCTGAAGTTATTGATATTTCTTCCGGCAATCTTGATTCCAGCTTGTGCTTCATCCAGTCCAACATTTCTCATGATGTAGTCTTCATATAAGTTAAATAAGCAGGGTGACAATATGCAGCCTTGACATACTCCTTTCCTGATTTGGAACCAGTCTGTTGTTCCATGTCCAGTTTTAACTGTTGCTTCTTGATCTGCATACAGATTTCTCAGGAGGCAGGTCAGGTAGTCTGGTATTTGCATCTCTTGAAGAATTTTCCGCAGCATATCCTACATAAATCTGTTTCTTTCAACATTAGCTCTGAGATTGGGCAACTCTGCAAGATACTAAAGGTATTCCATGAGAAAAGAGCTCCTATTGTCAAATACATTTGGGAAATGATAGTATTAATAGTTATTCAAAGTTAAATGACACCCTTTACTGTAGACATCTCAGAACCTTAAATATACTAACAAACATATGACTGTCCTTGAGGGGGATCCCTTGCGTTTCTGTAGAGAACACATGGAGACATTTTACTCCCATTCCTGCTCATCTTCCTATTCTCTGAACTTTTTTCTTATATTTATGTTTCACAACAATAAATAGGACACATTCTTATTGCAGTTAATTAGAAAAAAATGCTTCTTGAAATCAGGAATTAAGTATTATACTCAGTCTTCCAGCTATCTGGGGACTGAGCACATAATAAGAACTCAATACATGCTCAAATGAAAATAAAATTTCTTTTCCCACGTCCCGTTATGAGTCACTAAGTTGGATCTCGATTTTAGAGTCAGTCGAACATTGTCTTCTCTCCAGGAAGTGTTTCTTCTAAGTAACTTTTAAAAATCAGACAGTTTAAAAAGAAAAAAAACCAAACTTCTGTCTTATCATCATTCTAGGGAGCACTGAACTATTAAATAATTTTTATAAAATAATTTTAAAAGTAATTCTTGCCTCTTAAAGAGATATTAAAACATTCAGACAAGTAGAAGATCAGATTATTGCTCAAATATATCAATTGTTAAGATTTGGGTTATTTACTTTAAATTGTTTCCTCACCTTGATACTTATGTACTGACAGGAACTTGTTCCTTTTCTCCTGAGTTTCTTTATGTGCCCCCCAGGACAAGGTGACTTAGTGATGCTGGAAGCTTGTCGGGCTGGATTGGCATTGCCAATGGTCACCAACAGGGCTTCCAGTCAGTATCGCTCATGATCCCAGGCTCTGGATGGGTACCTGGAGCTGTTTCAAATGCCAAGAACCTTCCTGCATAGGCTATCTCTGGAGACAGTTTCTATTGACGTGATGTGCCGAAGGTAGTAGGAAGGGCTCATAACCAAAGAGAATAATTCCCGCGAAGACTGTCAGTGTGAGGAAGTCTAGTGCCCGGGGTGAGCTGAGGTTAGTTCAGGGCAAGGAAGAGAAATGGGAAGGAAAGGTCTCTTGTCCTCAACACATTATGCAAGGTTACAAGTGAATGAAGAGAAAGCAGAGCTCTGAACTTCTCGCTTGCCCCCTCTCCTCTATTAAGGAAAATTATCGTCAAACTGGAGAGAAGCAAACCAATATGGCTAAGAGGTTTGTGCACTTTACTTGATGTAGGGAAAGAAAAACAGGTTAATTGAAAAGCAAAAAGGATGGTGAAAATTATACCCAAGTCTCTAAGGTTCTGATTGTTAATATCTCCGGAAACATAAGAACTGTGGATGTGATCATTGAACCGTGCCAGTAATCTCCATGGAATCAAGGGGAGCTGGAGAAATGCCAGAAGAGTCCTCGTTTCTGAGAAGTAGACATACTCAGTCTTCTGAGTACGAAAGGACAAAGGATTTCTGAAATGATCCTTGACAAAATGTTTGGATTCTTGGAATTTTTAAAATGGATGGCTTATAAGCACTTAGAAAGTTAAATAGAGATCACTGGGAGCCAACATGGGTTTAATACAGACATACCTATATCAACCATTTCTTTCTAAAATAATGAGTTTTAAGTAAAATTCACTCATATAACAAGAGGTAACAACTGACATCTATATGGTGATTAATATTTACTACATATGTGACTCAGTTGATGCTCATATCTTCATAACAAATCATTCAGTCAGGTACTATTGCTGAATTTGACCCTCATTTAACAGATAATAAAACTTTAAAAATGGAATCTTAGAAAAGTTAAGCAATTTATAGAATCTTCCTCAGCTAGTAAATTACAGGATTCAAGAGATTTTCTAACTCCAATGCCAACACTTATTTATTATGTTACACTTTATGTAAATATTGTGTATCTTGATTTCATCAAGGCAATGACCAACTTTTTACTGATATCTTCATGGAAAGTATGGGACATAAAGACTGTAAATATATTGCACTGTGATTAGTTGAACCAATGTAATCAATGGATATTGACATATAGATTGATGTCATTTTAGAAGCAATTCTTTAGTCAAGTTCCAAGCACTCTCCTTTGTCCAATTTTGTTCAGTAATTTTAAGTAATAGATAAAAGCATAAAGAACATGTCTATCAGGTAATATTAGACTACTCTGCAACTCAAAGGTACCAAAACGTAATTTTTTTCTTTTGTATATTTGAATTCAACTTTTAAGTCCTAGAGCACACAATCTATTGTATTCCATTTTGTGATGCTGTTTTTTCCTAGTCAATTTACATGTTATTATCTCAGTCTTAATCCATTCACTTAGGCATAAAGCAAACAGTCTTTCAGGAATTCTTTCCCCTTCCCTCTCCTTTTTTGTTTCTTCCAGAAGACATCTGTGCACAGAGGGAAGCTTTCAGTAATAACAACATGGCCACAGGAGGAGGGCTCTCTGGCCTCTGTGTCCTTTTCCAGTTTCTGTTGGTGGTCAAAGGGGCCTCAGCCTGGCCTCTGGACTTGGACCAGCATCTGCTGGTGTTTGACAATCCTACCTGGCTCTCAGCTGTGATGATGTCATAGTCTGGCTCTCCTGTAGGTACCCCTGACCACGTCTTTCATTCCCTTTGTCCTCTTAATATCTCACATGCTCTGATCAAGCATGTGATCGGGGAATCGGGGAACACTACCTCAGAACCACCTGATGACATTCCACTGCTCTGCACCAAAGGGCAATCTATGAGTGCTCACTCTCCAGGAGAGCAAGGCATAAACCTTGTGTGTGCCGAGTTTTGCCCCCACCTACTCAGGATTTCTAAGACCTCTTCTTTCTTCCAGCTGCCCCCAAACTTTGAGCATCTAAATTGTGATATTAGGAAAC
This sequence comes from Nanger dama, assembly GCA_917880005.1. Classification (NCBI taxonomy): domain Eukaryota; kingdom Metazoa; phylum Chordata; class Mammalia; order Artiodactyla; family Bovidae; genus Nanger; species Nanger dama. The sequence continues at coordinate 1,084,938 of CAKJTW010000017.1, forward strand.
CTGGTAGCAGATTAGGGAAGAGGTGGTCATAATAATTCAGTTCACCTAGATGAAGGTCAGCCATATGGAAAGAAACTTTTCCAACTGAAGGAATCTCCCCAAATGATAGAAATATGACTGTAGATACAAGTCTGTCCAACCTGAAAGCTGGTCTTTCAGTGTCATAGGACTGTGTTGATAGTTCAACCTTGAGGATAATTAAGAAAATATATACAATATATCTATGGCTGATTCATATTGATGTTTGGCAGAAAAACAACCCAATTCTGTAAGGCAATTATCCTTCCTGGTCTCCCACATTTCAGGCAGATTCTTTACTGTCTGAGCCACCAGGGAAGCCCTCAATTTAAAAATAAATACATTTAAAATTTAAAAAGCTTAAATCACAAGTTTAAAAAAACATACACAAAATAACTGCCATGTAACTAATCCTCAATAAATGGTCATTATTCTGAGCATCCTCCTAGGTATTTGGGCTGACTCAACCAAGTTTCCTTAAGAAACCACTAATCTATCAACTTGCTTAAGAACCTGAGCCACACACAGTTCCCAGCACATATCCTAGCATTTCTATTACATCAGAGTCCTGGAAGCATCAGCTGTTGCTCTCTCACAAGTCACTGGATGCTGACATCCCTGAATGTCAGGAGCAGGTCTGGTTGCCAGTACTGAAGAGATAAAGGCAGGGGTCAGTGTCAGATGCGGTGGGAAAGCTCTGCTAAGTTTACCCTCTGGGCATAAGTCTACTCCTCCTTATCAGTGGTTTGTCATGTTGAATTTGCCATTTTGCCAAAGACCGCAGCAGAAAGTGAGTTTCTGAGGGGTAAGGTGGTAGAAGAATACGGAGACAGGAAACCCACAGCTAGCATTTGTCTCATTAAAATCTGTCAAAGCCAGAGGAACAGAAGGCAGCAAAGAGCTAAAATCAGATGTCACTAGCTCTCAGAATATGTTGACATGTGGAAGAGCAAACTGTAGTGACAACGTGCCCTTCAGCTGCTGTGGCTCTCGGCTGGTAATAATCAAGCCCTTTGCAGGCTGTAGTAGGGAGGCAGACAGCAGTCTCATGCTCGAGGACAGTTACAGCTGATGGGCTGCAGGACCCTTGCAATGACTTATTGCCTTTAAAGAAACATTTTGTCTTGCCAAGATCGGCTTAGGAAAGCCAGTGTGATTTTGTTTGTGGCTATAGACTCATTATGATGCGTTCAAATCACCACCTTTTTACCTGTACCTGTAAGACTGAAAATATTTAAGCTTATATTAAAGGAATAAATAGAAACTTATCAATCCAAATTCTTGCATATTGGATGCTATCAATGATAGAGTAATTCTTAGAAGGGATGAAGTAGAATAATGGCTTGCTTAAAGGTAGTATGATAGAGTGGGAAAAGCAGGGACTCTGGAGGCCTTACAGATATGGGTTCAAATTCTGGCTCTTCGCTTACTGAGGATGTCTGCTTGGGCAATTTATGTAATTTCTTTGCAGCTCAGCTTCCCTCATATTCAAAGGAGGGGTGCTTATTTCTTGCTTTTAGAGTTATTCTGAGTATTTGTTGAAATCACACATAGTATACGATATATGGCATAATGCATGCGTGCTCGGTGGTATCCAACTCTTTGTGACCCCATGCACTGTAGCCTGCCAGGCTCCTCTGTCCACACGATTTTCAGGCAAGAATAGTGGAGTGGGTTGTCATGTCCTCCTCCAGGGGATCGTCCCAGCCCAGGGGTCGAACTTGTGTCTCCTGCATGGGCAGGCAGATTCTTTACCACTGAGGTACCTGGGAAGCCCATATGGTGTAATAGGCACTCAATAAATACTAGTTTTCTTGTCTTGCATATTTTACTTTTATTTTAGAATATATTTAATCAATTTATTATTCACTTGAGCTACAGGTTAGAATTTGGTTCCCCAGCCTTACGCTGTAGGTTCCAAACACACCACACACTTCCTCTCAAGACTTGATCAGATTGCATAACCAGCGTCGACACCTCTTCCTGAAGTCCTGCTCCTCAGGAAAAAGGGTCATTTGTACCTCTTTATCTGCTCTGATCTGAGTCTTTAGAGTAGGTATTGTTCTGTTGCTTCAGAGAAGACAAAGTAGCTCCTTGGGGAGAAATAATTTATAGAAAGGAAATGAATATTTCCTTCTAAAGACGGTGAGCAGAGAAATAGGTGAAGAAAATACAGTACCGGCAGAACTTTTGGTGACTATTTTAGGAGCCAGGAAATAAAGTTTGATAAGGTATTTTTTACATTTATATAAAAAGTCTTATGAAAATATAAAACAAATTCACACACATATATTTGACGAAAGGACCATATTATGAAGAATATGTGAAAAAACTAAAACACTTCAAAGAAACGAGTAAAAATAAATACCAGTTAATCTAATATTTTCTATGGAGACATACAGTCAAAATAACTATGCTCAAAACTACAAATTTTTGTGGATCAGTGAATTTTTTAACTAGTAAATTCATTTCTTTAAAGTGACTATACATTTTTCTTTGTTCTCTGGAGCTACTGCATGAAATTCTTTTAGCACCAAAAGTTGAAGTTCTGGGCCCTTAGAGCAAAAATATCAAAATGCTTCCCTTTCCTCTTGATAAATATGATTTATTGTTGCCACATGCAATAACCAGATCAAACTGCTGAGTCGCTTCAGTCGTGTCTGACTCTGTGCAACCCCATAGACGGCAGCCACTAGGCTCCACCGCCCCTGGGATTCTCCAGACAAGAACACTGGAGTGGGTTGCCATCTCCTTCTCCAATACATGAAAATAAAAAGTGAAAGTGAATTCGCTCAGTTGTGTCCAACTCTTAGTAACCCCATGGAATGTAGCCCACCAGGCTCCTCCGTCCGTGAGATTTTCCAGGCAAGAGTACTGGAGTGGGGTGCCATTGCCTTCTCCAGATCAAACTAGTAGAGGCAAAAACATTTAAAACCCAGGTCAAAATTGTGTAAACAAGGAAGGGGATGTAAGGTTGATGGGAGGTCTTTCGGGAGTGACAGAGGGAGTGGAACAGGCAGGCTATGGCAGGGCAGACCTGCCCCTTGGCCTTGAGGGCCCCCGTAGCTCAAGATGTAGGCGATCTCTGTCTGAAGGTCTCCATCTCCGATGCTCCTCTGTTTACTCGCTACCTTGTTTCTCACTTACTGTGTCCCCTAAAGGATGTGAAATATGGCTGCTCCAGCCCTTCGGAGCCTGATAGCCCATGGCTCCCTCCACCGAATGGGAATCTGTATGCCCCTCCAGGTCTAGCTGAAGAAATTCAGAAGGGCAATTCTGATTGGACAGCTTGAGTCACCAGCCCTACCATTCTGGCCCTGCTGCTGCTGCTGCTAAGTCGCTTCAGTCGTGTCCGACTCTGTGCGACCCCATAGACGGCAGCCCACCAGGCTCCCCTGTCCCTGGGATTCTCCAGGCAAGAACACTGGAGTGGGTTGCCATCTCCTTCTCCAATTAGGCTCAGGGAATTGTGATGAGACCAAGAAATTCAACAGCAACTCCTACATGGGTGATAATGGTTCTGGGGCAGGAGGACTCACAAATTTATGATCCAGATAGCAATAGTTGCTTCTAAGTGTCATACTCCTTACATGATTTATAAGTTTGCTTCTTTTCTGAGTATCCAGTTGTTGGGTGCTTGAAGGTACAGTACAGTAGAGCAACTCTACCTTTGTTTGAATCTTAGCTCTTTGACATACCAGGGGTGTGACCTTGGGCAAGTTGCTAATCTTGGTCCTCAGTTTTCCTATTTACAAAATGGGGATAATGATAGTCCCTACTTCATGAGGTTTAGGTGAGTATTATATGAGTTAATGCATCTAATGTACACTTAGAAGAGTGCCTAGCACATAGTGTTAGTTGCTCGGTCATGTCCAACACTTTGCAACCGCATGGACTGTAGCCCGATAGGCTCCTCTGTCCTTGGGATTCTCCAGGCAAGAATACTGCAGTGGGTTGCCATTTCCTTCTCCAGGAGATCTTCGCAACCTAGGGATTGAACTCTGTGTTGTAGGTGGATTCGTTTCTGTCTGAGCCACCAGAGAAACCCACCTAGTACATACCAAGTGTCGATAAATAATTGTCACTATTAAAGCACACATGAGGAAAAATAAACAGCAGGGACTTTCTCTCTAATTTCCCTGCTTCCCCGTCCTCCCCACACACCTCCCACTGAAGTAACTATTACAAGTTTACTGTATATTTTCCAGAACTTTAAGTGTCACATTATTAAGTGTGTATTTACAGAGTTTGCAACTTACTTTTTCATCTTTCTATTTCTGTATGTTATAGATCAAGACTAGCCATTTTCTCAAACTAGTGAGAGAAGAATAAGCATGGAGATGGATATATTCAAAATAGCCCTAAGAGTCATACTCATCAATATCAACTAACTCTTTCCTTTGTATCCCTGGCTGAATTCCTGGAAATAAATTTATGCATGTCCAACAGTGTCTGTGGCTGGCATTTTTCATCTGCAAGATAGTACACTGTGTTCCAAGACATTGCTGTTTCCAGATCCTTCCAGAGTTTATTTCTAGTGGGGAGATTACACAAAGTTATTTTAATGACTATATTCTTGCAAGAGCTTTCTTACTACTCTCCCAAACCTTTGCTGACCTCTCTTTTTATACTTGAAATTTCAGTTAGAATGGTCTCTGATTGATACTCAGGCTCTTGGTTCTTTCTCTGTGGTTTGATTTACCATCTGACTCATCTAACTAAAATTGCAGCTAGAAGTTTGTAATCATAAATCACTTAACTTTAACTTAAGATTAATTAAATCAGAAGACATCGCTTTACTCAGAAAAATGGCTTCTTTGGGGAAGAATAGAAGGCTCATTGGAGGCTTCCCTAGTGGCTCAGATGATAAAGAATTTGCCTGCAATACAGGAGACCTGGGTTCGATCCTGTGTAGGAATGATCCTGTGGAGAAGAGAATGACTACTCATTCCAGTATTCTTGTCTGGAGAATTGATGAACAGAAGAGCCTGGTGGGCTACAGGCCATGGGACTGCAGAGTCAGACATAACTGAGTGAGTAACCCAGAAGGCTCCGTACTCCATTTTTAAGCTGCTTATTTGATCACCTGACCTACCTGAGCTTCACTGAGGCTCTACTCTAGAAGGAAAAGATTTTACTGAAGTGCCTTTAAGGTAAGAACAAAAATGTCCTAGTGCCATGTTGCTTCATGGAAGCATGCAACTTGTCAAGTCCTCTCTGCTTTTCATGCTCAATGGGCCCCTCATTTTGTGCCCTTCCAAATCCTCCACGTCCTCCTGCTGCTGCTGTTAAGTCGCTTCAGTCGTGTCCAACTCTGTGAGACCCCAGAGACTGCAGCCCACCAGGCTTCCTGGTCCCTGGGATTCTCCAGGCAAGAGCACTGGAGTGGGTTGCCAGTTCCTTCTCCAATGCATGAAAGTGAAAAGTGAAAATGAAGTTGCTTAGCCCTGTCTGACCCTTAGCAACCCCATGGACTGCAGCCTACCAGGCTCCTCCGTCCATGGGATTTTCCAGGCAAGAGCACTGGAGTGGGTTGCCATTGCCTTCTCCACCATGTCCTCCTAGCTCAGATCAAATCCCCTTTAAGATTGCTTTATAGTGTTGTGTAGCCATCATTCTGCATATAAGTTAAATAAGCAGGGTGACAATATGCAGCCTTGACATACTCCTTTCCCAATTTTGAACCAGTTTGTTGTTCTATGTCCAGTTCTAACTGTTGCTTCTTGACCTGCACACAGATTTCGCAGGAGGGAGGTCAGGTAGTCTGGTATTCCCATCTCTTTAAGAATCTTCCACAGTTTGTTGTGATCCACACAGTAAAAGGCTTTGGTGTAGTCAATAAAGCAGTTCAGTTTAGTCGCTCAGACGTGTCCAACTCTTTGTGACCCCATGGACTGCAGCATGTCAGGCTTCCCTGTCCATCACCAGCTCCTGGAGTTCACTCAAACTTATGTCCATTGAGTCAGTGATGCCATCCAACCATTTCATTCTCTGTCATCCCCTTCTCCTCCAACCTTCAAACTTTCCCAGGATCAGGGTCTTTCCCAATGAACTGGCTCTTCACATCAGGTGACCAAAGTGTTGGAGTTTCAGCTTCAGCATCAGTCCTTCCAATGAATATTCAGGACTGATTTCCTTTATGATGGACTGATTGGATTTCCTTGCAGTCCAAGGGACTCTCAAGAGTCTTCTCCAACACCACACTTCAAAAGCATCGGTTCTTTGGTGCTCAGCTTTCTTTATGGTCCAACTCTCACATCCATACATGACTACTGGAAAAACCATAGCATTGACTAGACAGGCCTTTGTTGACAAAGTAATGTCTCTGCTTTTTAATATGCTGTCTGGGTTATTCATAGCTTTCCTTCCAAGGAACAAGTGTCTTTTAATTTCACGGCTGCAGTCACTGTCTGCAGTGATTCTGGAGCCCCCAAAAATAAAGTCTGACATTGTTTCCACTGTTTCCTCATCTATTTGCCATGAAGTGATGGGGCTGGATACCATGATCTTAGTTTTCTGAATGTTGAGTTTGAAGCCAACTTTTTCACTCTCCTCTTTCGCTTTCATCAAGAGTCTCTTTAGTTCTTCTTCGCTTTCTGCCATAAGGGTGGGGTCATGGTTATTGATATTTCTCCTGGCAATCTTGATTCCAGCTTGTGCTTCTTCCAGCCCAGTAGATGTTTTTCTGGAACTCTCTTGTTTTTTGATGATCCAACAGATGTTGGAAATTTGATCTCTGCGAAAAACCAGGCTAGATGAAGCACAAGCTGGAATCAAGATTGCCAGGAAAAATATCAGTAACCTCAGATATAACCAAAATCTGGACAGGGAGGCCTGGCGTGCTGCGGTTCATGGGGTTGCAAAGAGTTGGACACCACTGAGAGAATGAACTGAACTGATAACCAAAATACAGTTCTCAAATTCAGAAAGATTGACACTCAAACAGTGCTTTATTCTATTGAACATATGCCAATTTTGTTCCAGTACTGTCCTTCATAGTGTTTTTTCCTTCTCCAGTCTGGAATCTCATATGTGGTTTATAAATATATATTGTTAATTCTTTTATTCTCTGGCTTGCCTGTATTAAATAGATATCTGTTGACATCAACCTCTCACCTATACAGTAATAAATTGATCTTATTTGACCTTACCATTTCTCTTTCCTTTTTCATTTTACTTTTTTTTTTTGGTGGGAGGTGGTTAATATTCTTTATACTTTGTCAGAATACAAGATGTTTAAATACTATTTTTCAACCCATGTCCCTACCATTTACTTTAGTTCTAACTCTACAATGAAATACATGCTTCATCAGTACTTTTCCAAAGTTTTTCATTTATCTCCTAATTAGAGAATAGTTTGTTCTTCAGTACATCCAAGAGAGTAAAAGTTGGTTCTTGGGGCTTGGGTGAAAATTTCTTAGATATATAATCTTGAAAAAAAAAAGTACATAAACAGATATAGTGTATGTGAGACATTAACATTTCATGATTGTGGGTGTGTGTGTGCAGGCATAATTTAAAAGACTCCTTAGGGGGCAATAATGGGAAAATAAAAAGTTAAGAAACATTGCTCTAGTAGATTCTTTAGAAATGACTCATGTGTATATTTCCTGAGTTACTGATGTTCAAAATTTTTTTTCTATAATTTTTACTTGAAGCAAACCTTGGATAGGCATAAAATTCTTGACCTGCACTTCCTCCTCGGAATTTCTTGAAAATTCAACTTCACTATGGATATATTTTTAAAATAGATCTTGTAAACTCTGGGATCAGATTAAGGACTTTTTGGTCCTTATAGGTAATTTGTTCATTTTCCTGAAGTTCCTGGTGATTTTTTTCTGTTTTTTAAAGATAATAGTTTAATAGGTTAGGTCTAGTGGTTGGTCAGAATAGTTCTATCTCAATTTTTCCCAACATAAGGTAGGCCTTTTCAATATATAGAGTCAAATGCTCTTTTATTTCTGGAACATTTTACTTGGTTATAATTTAAATATTCACTTCCATGATACAGCATTTTTTCCAGTGTTTCTCCTTAAAGTATACTTGATGTATATTACATGTTACAGTTGTACAATATATTGATCTACAATTTTAAAAGTTCTACTCCATTTATAATTATTACAAAATATTGACTATTTTCCCTGTATTTTACAGTATATATTAATCCTCTGCCCCTATATTGCCCCTCCCCTCTTCAATCTGCCCTCTCCCCACTGGTAACCACTAGTTTGTTCTCCATATCTGTGAATCTGCTTGTTTTGTTATATTCACTAGGTTTTTTTGTTTTGTTTTGTTTTGTTAATTTCACAAGCAAGCAATGTCATACAGTATTTGTCTTTCTCTGTCTGACTCATTTCACTTGGAGGGCATAATACCCTCCCAAACCATGCAGCTGCAAATGACAAAATTTCATTCTTTTTTTTGTCTGAGTAGTATCCCATTGTGTGTGTGTTGTGTGTGTGTATTTACGTTTTATCCATTAATCTGTTGATGGACACAAGTTGCTTTCATAACTTGGCAATTGTAAGTAATGCTGCTAAGAACATTGGGGTGCTGTGTCTTTTGAGCTAATGTTTTTGATTTTATCAGATGTAAATCTAGGAGTAGAACTGTTGGCTTACATGGTAGTTCTATTTTAAGTTTTGGAGAAGCCTCCATGGTATTTTCCACAGTGGCTGCACCAGTTTACATTCCCACTAACTGTGTACAAACGTGCCATAAGTTTGTTTTCCAGTTACATATATGTTGGACTTTTTTGCCTTCTTTACTCTTGTCATTGTTCCTTCTTTTCTCATTTTCATTCTCTTACTTGTTTCCCTAACTTTCATCAATACCTTTTATTAAATTTTCATTTAAATCTAGTCTCCCTTGTGCAACTAGTAATTTATTCAGTGTTTCATAATTGTTTTTTTCTTAAATTTCTTTCCTGAGTTCCAGCAATTCACTATTTTTAGTTTTAAAATTTCTGATTCTAGGCATTAAAATACCTCCCTAAATGACTGCTCAAGGATTTTTCATTTACTTTGAGGGTTATTGTTTTTTCTTCCTATGTTTTATGGGACAGAATTTTCAACTGAGAATCAGTTTTTGTTTTCTTATGTTATCCTGGAGGATCTTTGCATTAATCTGGATTGCTTTTTAGACTTCATTTCTAGGTATTTTGTGGTCATGTTTTCTAGTTCCAAAAGTGCCCTCCTTAGTATCATGTAGTGAAATTTCTGTAATGTATGATGCTGATGGTGGTAAGGGTAGGAAGAATGATTACAGTATCTTATTTATCTAATTTCTGTAGAATATTTTTATTTCTCCTTTCTACTTCTTTCTCTTCACTGTTACATCTCCAAAGGTCACCTGATTTTCTATATTTATCTGATTCTCCCTTTGAAGCAATGCTTCTTTGAAGTTGCCCTCCCCAACATCTTTTACTTTCAAGTCCCTTTCACATAGTTGTGAAATATCAAGACACATCATTTAGCAATCAATGATAATTTTATCTTTTTGAGAGTGATTGTTTTTCTGTGTTTCATCCCAGGTACTCTACTCTCTTCACCCCTTCTCATGGAGTCTCTCAAGCCACCTCATTCTATTCTCCGCATTCATAAATATGTAGTAAAAGTGGAGCTCCGAGGAACTTTGAAAATTGGTATTATTTATTATAGGTAATTTGAAGTGTGTAGCATTTTCAGATAATGATAAACGTAGATTATGTGAAGTTTTATTTATTCTGTCTTGTTGACCTTATAGTTTTGTATGGAGATTTGATTCCATTGGTAATAATTCTCCTAAACAGAAAATATTTTCCGTTTAACAAAGTTATTGTGTTTTCTATTTTTGCTAGGTGTTAACCCTAGTTATTTATCAAAATAATGAGGACTTAGTTGATGCCCAATAAATGAATTGATCTAAGAAAATTATAATAATGTTTTAAAATTATTTTTATTGTCTTATTGCTTTGGATACAAGTGATAGTGGCTTTAGCAGACACCCTAGTCTCAGAACCAATCACTTCCCATGACAGCTGCTCTTAATTGGAAAAGCAATTGCAATTTTTATTTTGATGAATCAAAACATTTCCCTCCTTTACCTTGGTCTTTGATCTTTGTGCTATTGACTTCAGGAACTGTTGGTTGATATGCTGCAGTGCTGAACAATAGTTACCTTTAAAAAGAAATAATTTTGCTTTGAGTACTAAGAGAATAGTACAAGGGTGCACATAACACAAGGTAAACTCTGGACATTGGTGGAGCAATTAGTAGATAGAAGAGCAAAGGCAGGATTCAATATGAACAGGAAAGGGAAAGAAAACTATATGATGTCATTATCTAGTGAAAGGAAGTTTCCTTTCTTCTAAATTACTGGAGAGAATTCAGCAACATATGTGCCTTGAGTGGAGTACTGATGAGTGAAAGATCTCTTATGGTCTATGGCTTCCAAGAAGACAGTAATAGAGACATCATAAAGAGGAGCCAGTAGGGATGTGGGATTGGCTCTAGTGGATTAGAGAGAAAAGGACTTCACTGAAAAGGAGCTGAAGGGAATTCTCCTGGGTCATTTCATAGATTCATTGTGTGACAGGGAGTCTTGGGAAGCTGTGTGGTTAAGAGATGCTTAACAGAATCAGATGCTTTCCAAGGCCTTTCATGTCTTCTCTGGTGAAGGTTTATGGTGTCAAGGTTTGTGAGATAAATTTGGTTTGGTTAATTAGGTCATCTAGGAATACTTAGGGTCTCTGCGTTTTGCCCAAGTAATTGACATGGATATCATACAATATTTTCTGTTAATTACATTTCACAACATAACACTGTGGTAAGAGTTCCTGTATTTTATAAAATCTCAGGAGTAATGAAGAGGGAGGATGTGCCATGCAGTAGTATTTCATGAAGCTAATTACCTTAGGGAATTCAGGAATATTTGTGCAGATGAATGCACTATACAGGTAATAAGCTTTTATAAAAGATGAAGTGTTCTAATTACAAAGCAATTATTATAATGCATGACAATTTTAAATTGCTCTTCTTATTTTGTGTTGCATTTAGTTTTTATTTGAAAGTAAAACAAAACAGATAAAAATTTGTCACCTATTTTTAGTTTCACTGTTTAATTATTCTTAACCCCTTCTGGACAGACAGGTTTTGATTTCAAATAATAATCAGAAATCATTTTTATTTGTTTAAAAATTAAACTGTTGTGAATGTATATTTACCTTTGGTGTTTGAAATTATGTTCATGGCATCTGAGTAAGTTAATAGGGGCTACTTTCATATGCACTATATTTTTGTCTAACTTCTATTTTTGCTTAGTTTTCTTTCAGTGCTTGATGAATAAATGTTCATCATTTCTTGCAGGATTTCAAAAGTGTTTGTGAAATATTGCTTTCAAACTTTGCAGAAAAAATGGTAAACAGTCATAGAAACCACATATTCTTGGCTTCTGGGGGTTTTGTTGTTATCACAATTCCTGTAATAGCATCTGAAACCAAAAGGAAAGTCCACAAAAATCCAAAGGACAAGAAATAAACATTATCTTCTGTAATTGTAAGATTATCTTATTCTGTAATTTCAGCCAAGGAACAAATATTTTGGAAAGAGCAAGGAGAAAAATAAAATAAAATAGAGGCAAGTATTAGGAGTGTTTTCTGTGTGTGTGTGTGTGTGTGCGTGCGCGTGCACGTGTGTGCACGTGCACGTGTGTGTATGTGGTGGGGGCATAGTATGGAGTCCAAGTACTTTTATTTTAAGAAATATCTGCTAAAAAAACCCCATTGAATCACTTGCTGAAATAGCGAATCTTCTGTAGGAATAGAGAACTTGAAAGTAAATTAACAGAAGGAACGTGTTTTATTTTACAAACAGTAGTTGTAATGCCTACTGTTGATTCTCTACACAACCGCTAACTGCTACCCTGTTGTTTTCATGCAGGTAGAGACCATAGCCCACATCAGAAATGGAAAATGTAGATACTTGCACCCCTGCCTTCCTTGATGGAGGTGGCCATTTACCCAGTGGTGACCATTGAATATACAGAGGAGTTTGTTGGGGGAATTTCTGTGAAATACTTTTCTCTCTGATAAAGATGGAGAGACATATGGGGAGAAATCCTTTGCTACTCTGGCTTTCCTTGCCCACCTCCATGATGACTTTTTCCTACTTTCTAGGAGGTTGTACAGGGCTTCCTGGTGGCTCAGATGGGAAAGAATCTGCCTGCAATGCAGGAGACCGGGGTTCAATCTCTGGGTCAGGAAGATCCCCTGGAGAAGGGAGTGGCTACCCACTCCAGTATTCTTGCCTACAGAATTCCACGAACAGAGGAGCCTGGTGGGCTATAGTCCATGGGGTCTGCAAAGCGTCAGAGACTGTATAGCGATATGATATTTGGAATGGTCACAGTCATATTGCAGCTATGCAGGGAGTCATGGCACTCAAGAGGTGGCAGAGAGAAACCTACCTGTAAGAGTCTGGATCTTTGATGTTACTGAGTCATTAATCTTGAGACCACTTTACCTCTAGGCTTCTGTTATTCAAATCACTTTTAGTGACACATTCTATTATATATAGCCAAATACATTTTGATTAAGTAGGGTATCCAATTTTTCACATTAAACAACACTAACTTGGCAAAAAAGTTAACATGGTTTTAGCTGCATCATAGGTAACTTGTTATCTAACAGAACTATAGGATCATACCTCTTTTGTTTTGGGCTGAAGACATGTGAATTTCTCTACAATCATCGTAATTCCAGGATCCTGTTCCCCATACCCCTTCTCTGCTGTATTCCTTTCAACCTCAGTGTAAAGTCTTTAATCACTTCTAATTTGTTTTTCACCTACCCTGAATTCTCTACTCCTTTGCCATCTCTTCTGCCAACATCAAGTATTCCATGGGGACTGGAGTTCTCTATCTAAAAACACACTGTGCTGTCTGTATTTAGTATAACTTCCTCACTTACCACTTTACAATGTGCTCACTCTCTGCTTAGGCATCACATAGTTTGATTTCATCATTTTAATATGCACACAGAACTTTTTGGGATCTAAATTTTCAGATAGGTAGGATTGTGTGTGTTTTCCCTAATGTGTTACAGCATTTGGTATATAGAGTAACCATATATACACTGGAGCAAATCAAGCACATGGAATGGAATAGCCACACTTAAAACTCTCCCATAAAACCTGGAGAGTAGGTTTGCATGGTTTATGTCTAACAACCTGCAAATGGCTCCTTAATAAACTAGTCTACTGATCACTCTGTGTTTGTTGATTCTTCACACTTTCCTTTCTGGTCAAAAATATTTATTAAAGTGTTTAATATATGCTTACATAGGAAATTTGGAAACTGCAGATAAAGAGGAAAACCCAAAAAGCAGCCCAGGCCCTACAATCCAAAATGATGTTTACCTTTTGGTGTTTTGCTTTCCAACAATTTTTTTTCTTCATATAGATTCCAGTGGGATTTTGCTTGTTGGTTTGTTTGCAGCCATTGGCCAGGCAAAATGAAAGTAGTAGGAGAATCTGAAGGGATGTCTGTTATTAGGAAAGACTCCCTGAAAATTTCTCCTGAGTCCCTATTCATCATAGATGAGTAAGTACAATTTTGATTGCTGATTATATCCAAGATATCCTTTAGTTCTCAAAATTTAACAAAATTATGAAGTAATGTTATAATTCATAATTTACAGTTGAGGTGCCTAGGTCAGGGAAACTAAGACATTTGCCTGAGGTAAAGCAGCTTGCTAAGTCCTAAAGCTGGGACTGAAGCCCATGTCTGACTTGACTGCCAGGCAGGTGTTCTTTTTTACCCCGCTACCCATGGACAGAGGAGCCTGGCAGGCTGCAGTCCATGGGGTTGCTAAGAATTGGACACGACTGAGTGATTTCACTTTCCATTTTCACTTTCATGCATTGGAGAAGGAAATGGCAACCCACTCCAGTGTTCTTTCCTGGAGAATCCCAGGGATGGGGGAGCCTGGTGGGCTGTCATCTATGGGGTCGCACAGAGTCGAACACGACTGAAGCGACTTAGCAGCAGCAGCATCAAACATAAGAAACAGCAGGCAGTTGTTTGTTGTTTGGTTCCAATTCTTTTATTTTGTAAAGGAGGAGGCTATCAAGCAGAATGCTCCAGAAACGAGTACTCTTGTTCGCTCTTTCTGGGTTCTTGTTAAGCTCTTTTGGCTAATCTTTGTTTTCTTTTGGCCCCTTTCTACCATATCATCCATGTGTGTTTGTTGAGCCCTGTTCAAATGAGCAGGGCCAAGTATAATACTTGGCACCATACCAATCACTCCAAATGGTGGACACCAACCATTGCTGAGATTCTAAATTCTAACGGGCACATTCCTTGATGAAAGATTGTCTCTGATTTAAGTTTCCCCAACTCAGGTGCCATCTCGAACAGCAAGACCATGCTTGGCATTCCATCCACCTTTTAAAGAGGGTTAATTTTTCAAGGCAGAGCAAAGAGGGGAGATTCTAGAGCCTAAAGCTGACAGAGGACAGCCAAGATCAGTTTCGTTTGGTGTGTGTTTGTTTTCTTAAGCCCGAACCGTAGTCAAAACTGGACACAGCTGTCCTTTCTCAAGGAGATTTCACTCCCAGACTGAGTGTTTGGATTTCAGCTCATTGTTTAATAGTTCTAGAATTCAAATGGTCACCTTGAGGCAGGAAGGTTAGCACTCCATTAAGATGGATGGGGAAGGTTCACACCTCTCACTTTTGTTTTATTTCTTTGCTTTTCTTTCCGTTTGCCTGCATACTCAGCAAAGCTGAAGCCCATTCACTACACAGGCTGTTTTTATACCCACTGAGCTGAAAAGTTGATTTACAGAAGAATTTGGATTTTCCAGGAAAAGGAAAAAAATCCACAGAGGGTTTTAAAATCTGCAAAATACGACAAGATTATCAGAGGAATAAGAAATCTTATGCTAGATCCTTTGGTTCTTAAATCAGTCCCCAACAAGGGTTTAAAGCCCATGTGCTTCTTGGATGGTTCTTCTGGACCTTCCTATAAATGTTCTTCATATAATATCTGCTAAGAGGGAGAGCTAAAACCCACAGCGTTAATGTGAAGTGCTGGTCAGTGCATGTTTGGTCTGTTAGCTTTCGCAGATGTTGATTGAAAGGCAAAGGAAGGAAGTTAACGTTTGCTGAGAGCCCACTGTGTGAAAGCACCAGAGCACCTTCTCTCTGATGGAGAAACATGACATGATTTCCTCTAAAACAAGTAAGTCTCTGAGAAGGGTTGTAGTAGAGATTCATGCAACAGAACCATGGAGAAAGGGACAAGTTCATTCTGATTGGAGCAATTTAGAAAAGCTCCTCAGAGGTCAGATTCAAAACCAATTTGGAATCTGGCAGGAAAAGCTTGACTGTGTGGAGGAGTCCATTTAGTAAAGAACTGGAGCTGAGGCAGAGTATGTATTATCGAGAACTGAGAGCAGACAGTCCCTCGCAGTTGCCTGCAGTGAAGATGACAAAAACAGCCTAGATGTTTCCCAACCTCTTTCCCTCTTCCTGAACGCACAAGGAGACTACATTCCCAGCCTCCCCTGTGGTCACATGGGGTTACGCGATTGTCCTCTGACAATGGAATGAAGGTAGGGTGTATGCCATTTCCTCCTGACTAGCTCTCTTTGCTTTATGACCAGCTGAATGCAGTGGATCCACCATGGAAGCCCTGGAAGACGATGGTCCCATGAAATGGCAGAAACTGGATGTGGCATTATCAGACAGAGGCTGCCCCCAAATACTTGATCAGACTGTAAAGTGAGCAGCTTTGTTGTTACAGTGTGCATGCATGCTCAGCCACTCAGTCATGTCCAACTCTTTACAGCCCTATGGACTGTAGCCTGCCAGGCTCCTCTGCCTTGCCTGGAGATCAAAAAGTTTGAAAAACTGTAAAAGATCTTGATGTATAGGAAAGTGGCTTTCCAGAAAGGTTCCAGAAGTTTATTTTCCAAGCAGCAGATTATGAAATGACTTATAACATTTTCATCTACATTGAACAGTATCACTTAAAATTATCTATACTTTTATGGTTTTCTCTGCAGTCAAAAAGACTCAAGGATAATAAAATCATGATGTATTTGGTAGCTGATTTTTAGTTGGCAGAGTGACTGGCTCCTGCTGAAATGGGCTTAAATGTTTCATTTTAAGAAGCCATAGGTGTTCTCTGATCATAATGTACAACAAGCTGATTTCATTTAGTACAGGCTGGGCTAAACCATGATAACAAATCACCATCAAATCTCAGTGGCTTAATACAACAGAACTTCAAGGTCAGTAGTTGGTACTTTGCCATTTATAACTGCTTTAAACTTGATAAAGGAATCTGGTAAGTCATGTATTTGCTCTTTTATTTTTTCACCTGAGAGGCACCTGTCACTTGCTCTCATAGCTCCTTGGCCAGATTAAGCCATGTGACCACACTGACTACAGAGGTGTGGGAAAGGATGATGTTATCATCTTTGTGCCCAGGTACAAGTCAGGGAATAGTTCATGGACAACAATACTGACTATCATACCTAGTTGACCTTCATCTTTGAGGAAGGGGCTGCATCTTTAATAACTCCTGGAAGTGTCCTTTGGCACTCTCTTCCCTTCTGAGGTTCTCAGACAGGGGTCAGCAAGGTTTGGGCCTTGGACCAAATGTGTCATGTTTTTGCACGGTCTGCAAGTTAAAAATTCCTGTTATATTTTTACATGGTTGGAAAAAAAGCCAAAAAAAATATTGTTTAACACATGAAGATTATATCAAATTCAAATACATGTCTAAATAAAGTTTTATTGAAACACAGCCCTACTTGTTGATGTACTGTTTATGACTGCTTTTGCATTACGGTGGCAAAATTGAGGAGTTGTAACAGAAACTTTGGCCAATCTCTGATCTTAGACATGGAACTAAAGAAAACAATGGTCATTTCAAGATTAAAAAAATCACCTCTTGGAAAGTGATTATTTGCTAACTGTTTCAAATTCAGCTCATTGAATTCAAAACCAACAAACAAAAATATTAAATCTCTTCATGGTTGATGTGCATATTTACTGTGTGTGTGGCTGAGCCCTGAATAGAAGCTTGATGAAAATTGAGACCCAACAGCCAAGTTGGACTGGAATTAGAGAAGAAAGCTCTTGGAATTACCAGGAGGTCATCTGAATTAGACACTATGGTTACAAGTTAGACAAGATGAGTTTCTCATCAGGATCTTTTACCTCCTGAGGATTTGTTATATAAATCCACTCAATGTTTTAGAATCAACCTGGATACAAACACAAGCCCTCATTGCCTCCCATTAAAATAAATAACTTAAAGATAAAGGAAGAAAAGATTGGCTTCCCAAGTGGAAGAAGAAACCCGAGTTTTGCCATTCACTTTCCCAGTTTGTTGCTGCTGGAAGATTGTACTTCACTTTTGATGCGATTAAAAAAAAAAAGTTTTGGATTTCCCCTTAGAGGTTCCATAAGCATTTATATAGAATTGGCTTTCTGGGTAATTT
Source organism: Nanger dama (assembly GCA_917880005.1). NCBI lineage: Eukaryota > Metazoa > Chordata > Mammalia > Artiodactyla > Bovidae > Nanger > Nanger dama. The sequence goes on from CAKJTW010000017.1 coordinate 1,102,447, forward strand.
ACCAGCTGCACTGTGTGAGGTTTTCAGAGAGTGCACGCTCCATTCATTGTCAACATATTCCTTGTGTTAAAACTGGGATTTCTAAAATAACATGTTGATCCAGTGACGGAATGCCATTTCTCTTCATTTACTTTCCAAGTTGTAATGCACAAGTTAGTGATGTTAAGAATGAGATGGGAGACATATCACATATATATTCCAACTGAGGTCAAGATCTATTCTTTTTAAATGTCAAAAATGACATTCCTAATACCCATGTATATAGATTCCATTTATTTGTGCACTTAAATTAACTCCTTTCTAAATCCAGCTTCCACAGCTGCCAAAGACTTCCTGTGAAAGGCATTTTCTTCTAAACTAGTCATAATTCACATTCGACTCTCACTGGAAAAATGTCTCTCATGGCTTTGCGCCATCATCAAAGGTACAGGCGGATGGTTTTTTCTAATTTCAAGGGTAAGTTGTACCTGGTTTGGAAACAGATTCCTCTGATAGCTTTTTGTACCTTTCCTCTCCTGAGATAGTTCTATTTTGCCTTCTCTTTCTTTTTGTGCTTGGCCGGTTTTCTTTTAAAAGCCTCTCCAACAAAGTTGTGTTGGTTTCTGCCATACAACAGTGCAAACAGTTGAAAGTATATATCCACTCCTTCTTGAGCCTCCCTCCTACCCCTGCCATGCTACCCCTCTAGGTCTTCACAGAGTGCTGGGCTAAGCTCCCGTTATACAACAACTTCCTGCTAGCTATTTATTTTATACAATGGTAGTGAAGGCAATGGCACCCCACTCCAGTACTCTTGCCTGGAAAATCCCATGGACAGAGGAGCCTGGTAGGCTGCAGTACATGGGGTTGCAAAGAGTCAGACACAACTGAGCGACTTCACTTTGACTTTTCACTTTCATGCATTGGAGAAGGAAATGGCAACCCACTCCAGTATTCTTGCCTAGAGAATCCCAGGGATGGGGGAGCCTGGTGGGCTGCCGTCTACGGGGTAGCACAGAGTCAGACACAACTAAAGTGACTTAGCAGCAGCAGCAGCAGTGAATACATGGAAATGCTGCTTTTGGAATTCATCCCACCCTCTCCTTTGCCCCTGGTTTACTGTACTCTTTTGTGATGTTATCCGCTCAAGACTGGTAAAATATGTCCTGAACACAGGCTGTCCTCCCGAAACTGGTAGGTGAATTTTTCCATTAGAAAGAAATCATTAGCTCTGATTAAGGGCTTGAATCTTGGAGTTGTGTTCTGTTTGATCACCTATTTACTGCACATCTATACTGGACACTTGCCAAGCTTAGAATTAGCTCCTTTCACCAGCTTTGGCCCAGTTTTTATTTCTTCTAAAATAAGATATAAAGCAGAAATCTCCAGACATCAAGAGATCTAGAAACCAGTCAAGTTGATATGATATGGCCCATTTCTTTTTGTGTCAAAGATTCATTGCACAAAATAGACTGCCACGTAGTTTTCAATGCTCCAGGAAAATTTTTACCTTTGTCATAAGTATAGTAGATCTGGGTATCTCAGCTTTGGAGGTGGGGGTATTCAGAGAACTGGACATCCAATTCAAAGGAGAGAGGTGTCTTGGATCTTTTTATAACTTTCTTGGGGGCAGAACTGATTGGCAGTAAAGGTATCCAACCTTAAGTCTGAACTTCATTTGAGATGGGTTCATGGTTGGGTCCGGAGAAGGCAATGACACCCCACTCCAGTACTCTTGCCTGGAGAATTCCAAGGATGGGGGAGCTGTCATCTATGGTGGGCTGTCATCTATGGGGTCGCACAGAGTCGGACATGACTGAAGCAACTTAGCAGCAGCAGCAGCGGTCTCTCTCTGTTCTTTACAGCAATGTAAACAGCAAGTCAGGGCAACTTTTAGGAAAGATTTATCCTTGAAACTTGGAAAACATTACATAATATATAATATTATTATATTATATATATAATATAATTAAAATTATATATATGTAATATATGTAACATATATATTACATATATATGTAATATATATTACATATAATATATATTATATAATATATATTGCATAATATACATAAACATTACATAATATATATTATATATTATATTATATATTATTCTATTATTAATATAATACATTATTAATATTATATATAATATATTGTATATTATATAATATGTTATATATATTATATTTATAATAAGATGATATATTATTACATCTACATAATATAATAAAATGAAATAAGAATCCTTCTGAATAAAGTGCTCTAGATCTTGAATTGCCTTATAGAATAATATTTAATGACTTATTAAAAATCTCTGTTTTTCTCAAGAAAAAAAATGTTAAACTTATAATGAGTATTAACATGAATTTGACCAACTTGTCCAAATTGTTTCTAAAACAACTTCAAAAATGATTGCTTGGTGGCGGTGTCAATGAACCAAGTTCACAAAGATAATAAGCCTCATGTTGGTTGAGTTTAGAAAGTTTTCTTCCCCCTCACTGAATAATTCACTTTTTATTCAGTCCCAAGGAACAGTATGGAGAAGGCAATGGCATCTCACTCTAGTACTCTTGCCTGGAAAATCCCATGGATGGAGAAGCCTGGTAGGCTGCAGTCCATGGGGTCCGCAAAGAGTCAGACACGACTGAGCGACTTCACTTTCACTTTTCACTTTTACGCATTGGAGAAGGAAATGGCAACCCACTCCAGTGTTCTTGCCTGGAGAATCCCAGGGATGGCAGAGCCTGGTGGGCTGTCATCTATGGGGTCGCACAGAGTTGAACACGACTGAAGCGACTTAACAGCAGCAGCAGCAGCAAGGGACAGTATCATGTTAATCTAACAAATAAAGATTTAATGTCTGTTTCACAGCTTTTCTACCTTGGCCACCCAAGAGAGGTTGAGATAAAATGCCAATTTTACCTTTATAAAAATAATACACAACAATGACTATGAAAATATTTTTTAATTATTAAAAGACCTTATTCTTTGGTTAGCCACCACAGCTCCAAAAGAAAAGCCAGGGATGGGAGGGAGGGAGCTAGGACTCTGACTGGTTTGTCCCAAACTCTTCTCCTTCCCCACACAAGTCTCCATCCTTGTCAAACCTTCACATCTCCACAGAAGTTCCCACCCTTCAGTAAGATTTTGCTACCTTCTGTCTTACAAATACAGTTTGTGTTTCTCAATGACAGGGTGGTGGGAATGGAAGTGTATTTTGAGTGGAAAGAATAGTAGAAGCAGAGACCTGGAAATGGGAATAAAAAAGTGTGTAGTGTAGTGAGAAATTGGGCCACTAAATGAAGATGGACTCAGGTTTTAAATGCCAGCTCCTAGGGGATTGTACTTTATTTTATAAACAATAGGATGCTCTTAAAGAGCTTTTGAGGAGAGTGAGACTAAAGATAGTAGAGTCAACTGCAGGTAGTCCTGATGTCGTGGCTGACAGCCTGAACCAGGAAGATCCCAGTGCGAAGATGCTGAGACACTGACTTAGCAGTCCGTGCCCCCTCTGCCACTGTTCTCTAGCTAGAGGACTGACAAACTCAAATCATTGTGGCTCTTGCCTTCTAAAAGCTTGCCATCATCTGTCCAAGCATGTAACTGAGGATATAGCATGGGGGCAAGTTGTTGGCCCCGTTAATGATAAGATGGCTTTCAAATGGCCCACAGGACAGTAATTCTGTACATTCAAAGATTTCATGGGCTTTCTGGGAGGATCTGTGTCTCAAGGGAGGAGTTACACAAACCCAAAAGACAGACTTGGCAGAGAATGTCACTTAGTGAGAATAGAATCTGAATAAGTTATAGGAATTAGGTGCTATTAAATTTACCTAATAATCATTAGAATTAAAATGACCACCTAAGGGAGCTGGAAGCAATGCTCGCTCAGAGATCCTTTCCCAATGAGACCAGACACCAGAAGGTAGAGACTCAGGCTTCCTTTTTCCCAACAGCATGTGGATGGGCCCTGCTGACATTTGTCTTTCAGACCCTCTGTGCTTATGTTGCTGATGATCTCTTCCCCTTCTATCTCAAATTCCTTCTTATGAGACATGAATAACTAAAGACAAGTCCCAGGTGTCAGCATCACTATTTCTAGTAAGATGTTAATATCTTTCAGAAACAGTAACTAAAACTAGTGAAAAAATACATTTTTGTTGTTCAGTTGCTAAGTCGTGTCCAACTCTTTGTGACCCCATGGACTATAGCACACCAGGCTCCTCTGTCCTCACTGTCTCCCTTAGTTTGCTCAGATTCAGGTCCATTGAGTTGGTGATGCTATCTAACCATCTCATCCTCCCTGGTGGCTCAGTGGTAAGGAATCTGCCTGCCAATGCAGGAGACATGAGTTCAATCTTTGGGTCAAGAAGATCCCTTGGGGAAGAAAATGGCAACCTACTCCAATAATCTTGCCTGAAGAATCCTATGGACAGAGGAGCCCTGTGGGCTACAGTCCATGGGGTTTCAAAAGAGTCAGACACGACTTAGCAACTAAACAACAACAACAACCATGAAAAAATATACATAATGATGTTAATTTCAGTCTTGTTTGTCAAATCAAAAGTTGGCAATGAGTTTCATGTTCATCCAGCTGGGGGAATTAGTTAAATAAAAGATGGTATATTTATTCAAACGTGTACTATGCAACTATTAGAAAGAATGCATAGAACAATATGTACTTCATTAGATATACATATAGTATAATGGTATTATAAAAACAAGTTGTATATCAATAGATATAGTAGATTCCATCTTTGTGGAAAAGAAGTACATATGTGGCTGTTTGTGTAATATATGTATATACCTATAGATCAGATTTAAGCACCAGAACAAAATCTAGGAAAGTAATGCCTTTAAATACTAATACAATTAATCCTGGGCAAGGGGTGGGATTGTTTGTTAGAGATAATCTGAGACTGTCACTTCTTCCTTTATATGCACATATGTGCATGTGGGCACACAGATGTATACAAGCACAAACACATGTAATGGAATTATGGGTGAAATCTACTTTTTTTTTTTTTTTTAAGAATCTCTTTCTTTCCTTCTCTTACCCAACAGTCCTTGACAATCTCACAGTTTTAAGGAAATCACTATGTTCTAGGATAAATTACTATTCACTGTAGAAACTGATGAACACTATAAAAGAAGTATAAATTGAGTCTTTGGGCTTGTAGGAAACTGAGAGATTGCTTCCAACTATATGAGGCTGGGAGCCAAGAGACAGTGCAGAGATGACGAAATTTTATCCTAAGCCATGCTTTTGCAGAACAAGCAGCCCACTTTTAAGCAGTCTTTAACATGGCTCCCCTAAGTCATCAAAATGCCTATAAATTCCAATACTTTAGGCACCCACACTTCATTGTCTGGACTGCCTCTTGAGTTGGAACCTGCCACAGTTATTTCATGCAAGACTCTGAATTCCAATTTTTTGTTCCCAAAATATGTTCACTTTATAGATCAGGTCCAGCACTTTGAATGTAACAGTTCCTTGATAAATAGCTGCTGCTTCATGGATTATCAGTCACATTGAAAAATAATACTACTTGATGATGATCTTTGAATTCAACAGTCTATTATATTTCCTCTTTAGTGGGACAGGATGACTGTTTGCAGCCTCTTCGAGCCCTCTGATCAAAGCCACCAGAATGAAACATAAAGTGCCACTGAAGGTTCTTTTTCTTACACATTAGCAAGGAGCATGAAGAAAATGTTTCATGAGTGAATGCAGACTACAAGACTACATGAAGCAAAATGCTTCCTGAGGATAGACAGAGGGTTAAACCCAAGCATGCATAATGGAATGACCCCAGTTGCAAACCTTGCACCCCCTTACAAACAAATGGGGCCAGGAATGCCGTCTTCTTGCACTTGCCGGGAGTTGCCTGCACCCACTGCCTCCCACTATCCATCTCCTCCTTCCCTGGTTTGTGTGTGTTTTTGTTAAACAGTGGATCTTGCTATGCTTTTCAGAAAACTAACAAGAAGCAAGCTGAAAATTAAAAATGGGTGCCAAGAGGCTTTACAGGAGTCTAAATAAACAGCCGACAGGAAAGACGTGTGGCAGGCTGAGGTTTCAGGCTAGTGGTCCAAGCGAGTTAACAGACGTCTGTATAACAGAAGGGCTGTGTTTGTTTTCCCTGTCCCTGCTCTAGCAAATTTATTGGGTTATCTGTCTTCTTTTGACACTTGAGTGTTTAAGGTTTCTGTTCTAGGTGTCTGAAGACAGAAAAAAATTATTGTACAGTTTACATTCCTGGCGGAGGCTTTGACACGTGCGAGCTGAAAAGTTCCTATCTGCCAATAATTTTGCAGAAAAAGCCTTGTAGAAGTGGATTTTCAGAGAAGGTCCAAGAATCTTTGGTGAAAAGCATCAAGAACAAAAGTTTTCTTATTTTATTTTCTGATCATGTCATTCTAACATCTAGTGAAATGCTGCCACCAAGCCACTGTGTTTTCATTGTACTCTTCCAACTTAGCAGGTAACATATAAAGAATATGAGTGTCTTGTAGCCAGAGAGGCTTTTCCATCCGTAGGGCTTGCACTCAATGTAGATCCACAAGATACAGTTTGATTGGCTTCTGGGGTCAGGAATGCCTGGAAGTGTTGAATGAACGCTAGGTGTTGTGATAATGCACAATCAAAATATTACAGTCATATGTGTAAAATATTGACATGTTGATGACTGATGTACTCAGCCACCCACAAGCAATGTTGATATATTTCTTCTTTTCAGAATACAAATTTTGAAAGCATTTTACTTGTAAATGTCTTGTTCTGGACTGTAGCCTGCCAGGCTCCTCTGTCCATGGATTTCCGAGGCAAGAATACTGGAGTGGGTTGCAATTCCCTTCTCCAGGGGATCTTCCAGACCAAAGAATCAAACCTGGGTCTCCCACATTGCAGGCAGATTCTTTACCATCTAAGCCACTAGGGAAGCCCCCATACATATTGAGGTTGCCAAAACTAATGAAGGGCTTGGTAGGGAATTTAAATAGTTCTCTTATATAAACCTATTTTCATTCATTCACTCATTCATTCAAGTAGCGTTCAATGAATATTCAAGAATTTAATTGTTAGGAAGTAGGGAACACACATGGGAGAAAAGAGTAAAACACAGTTAGTAGCTCTGATGGAGCTTATAGTTTCTTCTTTCATCATCTTCTGCAGCAGATAACCTACTTGGCATAGTTGAGTCAAATTTTTGTTATACCAGATAATCAGCATGAAGACAAGGAGAGAAAAATGGCTTGCAGTTGATTTTTTCCTAGAGCAAATAGCTTTGCAGGAGTTGAGGCAATTTGAGCACATTATTGGATTTTTGTCTTTGTTTTGGCTTCCTTCATTTTGGTTCTTCATGGTAGGAATGGATTTGGCACCTGGTACTTACAGTTCCTGCTCCTCCCACTACTCTTGGCAAAGATAATCACCCAGGCGAAATGGTTTTCTTTCCTTGGGTGGCCTCCCTTTTCATCACCTGCATTGGCATGTTACTGTTGTTTGGCTCACTATTGGTAAAGGCTTCAGTTTTGTGCAGAGTAAAGATTTTTAGAACAGCGTTTCTGAATTTGAATAAAGTGTCACTTAATTGGTAGGTGACACTGAGCCTTGGTTTATCATTGGTAAAATTGTGTATAATCATGTCTGTTTCATAAACTTGTAAATTATACATACCATTGTGTACTTGAACAGAATCAGCTTGACTTCTGGCTCTAGGAGGTAATTTTAAAAAGTCTGTTCATCCTCCCTTTGAGTCATATAGGATATTGAAAAATGAGCCATTTGGGAGAGTTAAGAAAATATTTGTGTCACAGAAACTATATAGTTCATGGCTTTCCTATTCATTTCAGACAAATGTGGTATAAAACTTATTTTAAATAAGAAAAAAGTCATGCTTATACTAGTGATGGGAAGCAACCTAGAAATCCAGTTGATATTGGGCACACACTACTTCTAAGTCCTAGAACAGGCTTGGAAAGGGCTGCAAACAAATATAGAGCCCCAAATACTTATTTTAGTAGCTTAAAAACAACTTGAAACAAGACTTGTTTACTAAAAAGTTAAATAGTAATTAAAATATTTTGTATATTTTACTGTGCAATAAGTAGTTACTTATTGAATAAGTTTTCTTTCCTGAAGAGCTCCTCATGTTGTTGTTAAGTTGCTAAGTTTTGTCCAACTCTTTTGAGACCCCATGGGCCACCAGGCTCCTCTCTCCATGGGATTTCCCAGGCAAGAATACTGGAGTGGGTTGCCATTTCCTTCTTCAGGGTATCTTCCCAACTCAGGGATCTAACCTGAGTCTCCTGCATTGCACACAGATTCTTTAGCACTGAGCCACCTGGGAAGCCCCAGAGTTCTTCAGAGAGCCATTAGTATCTCAGTACACATTCCTAGAGGAGCTATCCCACGTTGAAGGTCAGGAAAGGCGGCAGTGAGGAGATCCCCTCATCCAAGGTGAGGAACAGCGGCTGCACTTTGCTGGAGCAGCCATGAAGAGATACCCCATGCCCAAAGTAAAAGAAACCCAAGTAGATGGTAGGTGTTGCAAGAGGGCATCAGAAGGCACACACACTGAAATCATACTCACAGAAAACTAGTCAATCTAATCACACTAGGACCACAGCTTTGTCTAACTCAATCAAACTAAGCCATGCAACCCAAGGGCAACCCAAGACGGGCAGGTCATGGTGGAAAGGTCTGACAGAATGTGGTCCACTGGAGAAGGGAATGGCAAGCCACTTCAGTATTCTTGCCTTGAGAGCCCCATGAACAGTATGAAAAGGCAAGGATGATAGGATACTGAAAGAGGAACTCCCCAGGTCGGTAGGTGCCCAATATGCTACTGGAAGTCAGTGGAGAAATAACTCCAGAAAGAATGTAGGGATGGAGCCAAAGCAGAAACAATACCCAGCTGTGGATGTGACTGGTGATAGAAGCAAGATCTGATACTGTAAAGAGCAATATTGCATAGACTTGGAATGTTAGGTCCATGAATCAAGACAAATTGGAAGTGGTCAAACAGGAGATGGCAGAAGTGAATGTCAACATTCTAGGAATCAGCAAACTAAAATGGACTGGAATGGGTGAATTTAACTCAGATGACCATTATATCTACTACTGCAGGCAGGAATCCCTCAGAAGAAATGGAGTAGCCATCATGGTCAACAAAAGAGTCTGAAATGCAGTACTTGGATGCAATCTCAAAAACGACAGAATGATCTCTGTTCATTTCCAAGGCAAACCATTGAATATCACAGTAATCCAAGTCTATGCCTCAACCAGTAATGCTGAAGAAGCTGAAGTTGAATGATTCTATGAAGACCTACAAGAGCTTTTAGAATTAACACTCAAAAAGATGTCCTTTTCATTCTAGGGGACTGGAATACAAAAGTAGGAAGTCAAGAAACACCTGGAGTAACAGGTAAATTTGGCCTTAGAATGCAGAATGAAGCAAGGCAAAGACTAATAGAATTTTGCCAAGAAAATGCACTGGTCATAGCAAACACCCTCTTCCAACAACACAAGAGAAGACTCTATACATGGACATCACCAGATGGTCAACACCAAAACCAGATTGATTATATTCTTTGCAGCCAAAGATGGAGAAGCTCTATACCCTCAATAAAAAAGACCAGGAGCTGACTGTGGCTCAGATCATGAACTCCTTGTTGCCAAATTCAGACTTAAATTGAAGACAATAGGGAAAACTGCTAGACCATTCAGCTATGACCTAAATCAAATCCCTTATGATTATACAGTGAAAGTGAGAAATAGATTTAAGGGCCTAGATCTAATAGATAGAGTGCCTGACGAACTATGGAATGAGTTCATGACATTGTACAGGAGACAGGGATCAAGACCATCCCCATGGAAAAGAAATGCAAAAAGCAAAATGGCTGTTTGAGGAGGCCTTACAAATAGCTGTGAAAACAAGAGAAGTGAAAAGCAAAGGAGAAAAGGAAAGCTATAAGCATCTGAATGCAGAGTTCCAAAGAATAGCAAGAAGAGATAAGAAAGCCTTCTTCAGCAATCAGTGCAAAGAAATAGAGGAAAAGAACAGAATGGGAAAGACTAGAGATCTCTTCAAGAAAATTAGAGATACCAAGAGAACATGTCATGCAAAGATGGGCTCAATAAAGGAAAGAAATGGTCTGGACCTAACAGAAGCAGAAGATATTAAGAAGAGGTGGCAAGAATACACAGAAGAACTGTACAAAAAGATCTTCATGACCCAGATAATCACGATGGTGGAATCACTAATCTAGAGCCAGACATTCTGGAATGTGAAGTCAAGTGGGTCTTAGAAAGCATCACTACAAACAAAGCTAGTGGAAGTGATGGAATTCCAGTTGAGCTATTTCAAATCCTGAAAGGTGATGCTGTGAAAGTGCTGCACTCAATATGCCAGCAAATTGGGAAAACTCAACAGTGGCCACAGAACTGGAAAAGGTCAGTCTTCATTCCAATTCCAAAGAAAGGCAATGCTGAAGAACGCTCAAATTACCGCACAATTGCTCTCATCTCACATGCTAGCAAAGTAATGCTCAAAATTTTCCAAGCCAGGCTTTAGCAATAAGTGAATCGTGAACTTCCATATGCTTTAGCTGGTTTTAGAAAAGGCAGAGGAACCAGAGATCAAATTGCCAACATTGGCTGGATCGTGGAAAAAGAAAGAGAGTTCCAGAAAAACATCTATTTCTGCTTTATTGACTATGCCAAAGCCTTTGACTGTGTGGACCACAATAAACTGTGGACACTGACTTCCTGAATGTGGGAAATCCAGGAGATAATAAAGCCTTTGATGGGGCCAGAGATGGGGCAGAAGGCAGCCACCAGCTGACTACAAGGACAGGAAAATTAAGTCCAAAGATTAGTCCCAACCTAGGATAGGGCCAGCATAGATTCATTACTTCAGCCTACAGTTTTATGTTATTATGCTAGAGCTTGCTGGGTCCCTCAAGTAGGAATAAAGGAAACTGATTTTTTCCCCCACAGCTGTGCGTATACAGTTGATGCCTGAACACTACAGGTCTGAATTGCATCAGTCCACTCATACTGGATTTTTTCCAATAAATATGCATTATAGAACTATGCCGTACACATTTGGTTGAATCCACGTATGCAGAACCACACATACATACTGGGGGGCTGCTGTGAAGTTATCAGTGAATTTTCAAAGACTCGAGGTTTGGTACCTGTAACCTATGTTATTCAAGAGTCAACTGTACATATTAATGAATATATTCATTCAGGCTTTCTCGCTACCCAATTTTCTGAGGCCACCACTTCACCACTCCCAGGTGACTATGTTGGATTCATCTCTTCTTATGAAGACTGTACTAACTAGTATAACCATAGTAAATTAGAATTTCTGCTTGTCTACCTTCCTCTCTAATTTATCCAAGGTTTCAAATTTCTCACTCGCTAAACCCCATCCAAGTGAGTTGAATCCTGGGTGAGTCAGTGTCTTCCCATTTCTGATCTCTTTCCTTTTCTTCCCTTTGAATTCCCCCTTTTTGCTGAAGGATTGCTATTCCTCTCTCTTGTTGGGTGGGGTTTTTCAGCAATTTTAGCTTCTCTGTCACTTATTCAAGCTCCATGACTTAGCCATAACAGCAAAGAAACATGTAGAAATATTTGTTGCAGATATCACTTATAAAAAGCATTGATTTGTGAACATCTGCCTTCAGTGTGCAAAAGTTGAAGATTACCAGTACTGTCAAGTGATAATTTGGTTGCTCAGTCCAAATTAATCAAACAAAACACATGTACAATGGCAAAAAGTAAAAGAATAGGCTTGAGATGAATAAAAACATAGTTCCTACATTCAGAGGATCATAATCTTGCAGAGAAGATAATTTAGACAAAGGAAACACTAAAAAGTTTAAGGAGGTAAAAGGCTTATGAGAAAAGAGCTGTGGGAATTCATAGGTGGGAGAATTCAAATCTGGCTGAGACCATCAAGAAGAGCATCTAGAAGGAAATGGCTTAGAAAGGAGCCTGGAAGGATGACCTCTATGGGCACACGCTGCTGCTGCTGCTGCTGCTAAGTCGCTTCAGCGTGTCTGACTCTGTGCGACCCCATAGACAGCAGTCCACCAGGCTCTGCCGTCCCTGGGATTCTCCAGGCAAGAACACTGGAGTGGGTTGCCATTTCCTTCTCCAATGCATGAAAGTGAAAACTGAAAGTGAAGTCGCTCACTATAACTGCAATAATTAATTCAAGACTTCTCTCAAGTCCTGTGGGACAAGCTCAGAAATGGAGCATTTCCTACAGATGGTTAGAGTGATTGGGCATGTGGATTACCATTTGGGTATGGAAGCATCTGAAAGGGATGAATGAGTAAAAGTCACCTAAATATGGCTAACCTCAGAGCCCAAGTTAAGCCAGGAGGTCACGTGCAGCCAGAAGCCAGCCAATGGAGAGCTGAGGTAGGGAGTGAGCGAAGGAGCAGGAGAGGAATCACCTGAGCCAGACAGGGACATGGGGGAGAGGGAAGGTGTGGATAGAGAGGAGGAACACCATGTCCTCAGAGATGGAGTATGACCATGGGTGGCTCAGGCTAAGCTTGGTAAAGAGAGCAACTAGTGTGGAAGGAGAGGCACGGATATGCAGAGCAAGAAGGTGAAAATTTCTATGGTCAGGATTTCAGGTGGCTGGAAATAAGGTGGCTGAGGGCTGGAAATAAGGGGCTCATATTTTCTCTTTTTTTGCCTGCTGTTGGAACTGCATCCAAAGGCTATAAATACACCGGGCTGTATTTTCCAGTGGGCCTTCATCTTTATAAGGGTATAGAGAGGTCACCCCTGGAAGATGCCAAATCTAACCCTCATCCAGCTGTGCCCAGCAGTTGCTGCAGGCACCACAGTCTACTGTGTCACTTGATCAGCATGTTCTCCCCCCGACACGGGTGCTTTTCAACATGGGCAGAAGCAAGTTTTGAAAGAAATGTATTCCACTCTTTGCTGCAAAGCTGGGGGCTAGGGGTGTGAGGCAGGGCGGGGAGGAAGACAAAACCTCGAGAACACCTGAGTCAGCTTCAGTAGCTTAGAAATGTAGCAGTTTAACACCAAATAAAAGCTGGTCCAATGGCTGGTGCATCAAATTAAATTCTGAACAAACAACTCTCCAGCCACATCTCAGTCAGTTTTAGAATCAGTGCAGGTGATTTATGGTTCCTGAGGGTTGTATTGTCTCCTCAATGTGCGGGGATTTCCACACGCAGCTCCCATTTACCACTAATGAGCAGCACACATAGGTCCCTGGGCACCGGAAGAGGACGCATCACTTCATCTCCTTCAGCAGTGTGGGCTTGTCCCATACAAAAGGGGCTTCTTAGCTAGGTCAGGAGCCTGGGTCTACCAAGCGAATGATGTTAATACAAAGTGCTGATGTTATCTAGCCTTTTTCTCTCAGAAGCATCCACGCTTCTTTTCGTTTAATGAGTCTCTGGTATAGGCGAACCTTTGGGAGAAATTGGGTCCTCCAGCCTCGGCATGTTAAATCAGACAGAAGCTGGGGACAGGCTGAATGGAGTAGTGGGTTTTCTCTGTTACCATTTGATGAAAGTGAATCTTGAGTCTGTATTTTTAGGGGAACAAAATAATACACCAACGCTTAACAGAGTCTGCCACCTAGCTAGATATCTGTGGAATAAATGGCAAGTAGACATACACATGGAGTGTACGTCTCCTAAAACAAATCTTTGGGGATTCTCAGAAGGGTGTTGCTGGCTGACGGCAAAACTAGTCAGAAGGGAGAAAGATCCTGGTAACACTGGTGTGTTTTGAATGCCTGGATCTATGCCTGTTTAATTTCATTCATTACTCAGAGCAATCTCTTTATTTGGTACTTTTGTCATCTCCATTTGACATATGGGAAACTGAGGCACAGAGGGACTGAAGTGACTGAGCTTTCACAGCTAGTATGTGACAGAGCTGGGATTTTAACATGGGCAGTCAGCTTTGGAGACCCTATAGTTTAATCATGATGTAATAGGGAATTCTCTCAGGCCTCTTCCATTTGGGTAGTAGAGTTTTTTTTTTTCCCCAAAGCAGTTAAAAGACTGCTGCTGCTGCTAAATCGCTTCAGTCGTGTCCAACTGTGCTACTCCATAGACGGCAGCCCACCAGGCTCCCCGTCCCTGGGATTCTCCAGGCAAGAACACTGGAGTGGGTTGCCATTTCCTTCTCCAGTGCGCGAAAGTGGAAAGTGAAAAGTGAAAGTGAAGTCGCTCAGTCGTGTCTGACTCTTACCACCCCATGGACTGCAGCCCACCAGGCTCCTCCATCCATGGGATTTTCCAGGCAAGAGTATGGCAAGGGAAAACAAAACCATGTTTGCAGCCTCGGAGTTCTCAGCTTCCCCAGCAGTTAGCAACGTAGAAGTGAATGCATTTAGACAGCTGTTTTCAGACCAAAGAAAGTGGAGGGTGACTGTGACGCAGGCGGACATGGGGGTGAGCACAGATTTCTGTTCTGTTCTTGAGGCAGATTTTATCTTCCTGAAGATTAAAGTTGGAAAGAGGAGGAAATAAGGCAGAGCTTCTGAATTGGCATCATGAAGGAGGCCTTTGCCTGCAAGCGAAACAACTTCTCTGAGGTTAAAATTTGAGCCACATCCACTGGGGGAGGATTCTTCTTGCTGCAACAGACGTGCCACTTCATGTCTGCATGATGTGAGTCAACCTTCCAGGGCAGCAGCATAATTAGAACCCGAAAAAAAGTAATTTTCTAAATGAAACCTTAGTTCCCTGGGAAAATACAGTCAGCACACATGGAAGGAAATTTAGGATCTTTCCATTAGCTCCTGGGATGCCTGCTCCTAAAACAAGTTGTGCAATGGGATCTGACTAATATCGCTTGCATTCTTTGGTCACCCTTCTTCCCTTTAAAGAGATTTTTAAGCTCCATACAAAGCTGAGATGACTTACCCACTGAACTAGGTCTCAGAGCAAGTGGTCTACAAACATAATACAAGACCCAACATTTGGAATCACTTTTCAAACCCAACCTAAAATTTCAGGATCCAGATTTCATAAGAAAAAGAGAGCCTTCTGTTTTGAAATCTGATTTAAAAATAGTTTCTAGAAAAGTATTAAGTAAGCCCCAGTATCTCCTGGGAAAACAAGTGGCTCTTAAAATATCTTAAACTGCATTGTAGAGATTTTTATGAATGAGCAACATATGGATTAAATTACCCATACTTGAAAAACAAAATCAAATGACAAAGCACAGTTGGCAGTTTTATTGAGCCTGAATTATTTGGAAAACAGACCCATGATGCTGTAGAAATCCCCAAAGGAACCCAGTTTACCAACCACCTTTTAAAAATGAAATATAGCCATTCATATAAAAAGGGCTATCTCTGCTAGAGTGTGTAGAGGTTAAGATTCAAGTTAGCTGGTTTTCCTAAGTTCTGAGGGATCCACAGATGAGGGGACCTGAGACAGTGATGATCATACCCATAACTTTCTGGAATTCTTAGGGCATAGCCAGTGAAGCCAAGGTTGGTCTCCTTTCCTCCCTCCGTCTCCATCTCCCTCTTTTCTTCCCTCTCCCTCTTAGTACCAATTTGGCGGATAGGTTAACGCTTCGTTGTTTGCTCTGTTCCCTAATTTTTGAACTCAGTCATTGTCTATCCTGAATGAGACTTGCTATCTGAAAAATAACTTTTGGTCAACTTATCACACACGTGATTCCTGTGGCTGTTTTTCATTCCATATATAAAGTGGGGAAACCTCTTTAATTCTCTTTAAAGATTGTGTTATATTTTTTAAAACAGTCCATTCTGAAAATAGTCTAAACATTTATTAAGTAAATAAGAGAATGAGTGAAGGTACTTAAGGGAAATAAAAGATTCTTGATTAGATCTGATTACTAAGCACAGAAAGGGGTAGAAGTCACGGGTTCCTGGCTGAGCTGCCCAGTGCTCTTTCATATCCACGTCTGGTGCAGGGGGCCAATACATCAAATGTCAAACAGAAACGTGAATGTTTACCGTCTTGGAAAAACACTACAAAAGGCTTTGACACCAAAGGATTTATAAACCCCTAGGACCTTTGTGTCAGTAAGTGACCGAGGCCGGACTTGATCCCAGGTCTTCAGATTCCAAGTCCAGTGCTCTTTCTGCTGGAATTAGTTCGTAGGCCTACAAGGATCTTAAATTCCTGGACTGACATTACATATTGAACAGGCATTTATAAAGTATAGACCCATCATATGTTTGTTTTTAAATTCAACTCTCCAAGTGCTCGTCTAAATAATTTACATAAAAATGGCTTAAATGTTATTTTGCACATGTGCTACTTACTATAGACTTTTATTACTGTAGGCCTTATACATTTATACACACACAATAGTGAAGAACAGGGTTGTCAACCTGAAATATACATGTTATTCTTTGTGAGTGGCTTAGGAGATATTCAAGAGTACTTTTGACCACACTCATTGTGTCTTATTTCTAACTGTTAAAACTAAACCCTGTGCAAGATGTGACTCCATTTATTATATTTTCAAGAAACATGCCTTTTGGCCAGTTGTTCTCAATTTATCCATTCCTACTTCTTATCTTTAATGCAATTGAAAAGTTCATGATTGGAAGTGAAAGGCACTAAGGGAAAAGTGCACAGATGCATTTTGGGTAAACGCTCAGTGCTTTTGGTTCCTCTGATGGAGTCAAACTTCTGCCAGATTAACATGGCCAAGAAAACCAACGTATTAGTTGATGCTCTGCCTCCTTCCTCTTCTGAATCATTGCTTTGTTCTGTATTTCATAGAGAGAGGCCAACATCAAGGAGCAAAAGTGGTGAAGTATTTGGGGGGTAATGTCAGAGTTAAGTCTTCCTTTCTTGTCTTGTGAGAATATCTGGTAATTGAGAAAATTGGTTCGAATTCATCTGAAGAACAATTCCAGAGAACAGAATGTAAATGTGAAGTGTGGAACGCTTGTTTTTGGCTGCCCATGATCAATCATGCTGTTTCCTTGCCTTTGCGTATACTCTTCTTTCCTCTTGGCATGACTCTTCTGCTTTTTTTTAATCTCACTACTTCTAACCATCCTAAAGACTAGGCTTAAGCACAACCTCAGAAAGCCTTCTCTGACCAACCAGTCTGGTTTAGGTGCCTCTCCTCCAGGCTCCCATAGTAGCACTGGATGTAATTCTGTGATAGGATTTACTTGTCCTGTAATAATAGATTTATTTGTCTGTTAATACCAGAAATAGACCCCTTGAGGACAAAAACCCCTTGAGGACAAACATTTCATTTTCAGAATGAAACCATGGGCCAGTATCTAGCCCACTGCGGATCTTCAGTGTCTGTTTATTGAGTGGTAACAATTGCATGGCTAATGTAGTGAGGCTGAGCATCCAAGCACAAGGGCGCATGGACACCAAGAAATACTGCTCTTTCCTTATTGGGCGCCAAATGTGTCTTGCCTTTGGAGAAAGAAAAAGCAGTATGTTCCCCAACACAATGAAATACATTAACACAATTCAGAATCTGGGGCTCGAAGTTTCATCTACAGAACAACACTGTAGGAAATTAAAACTAAAAAAACTAAAAACAACCCAAAAAGTACATGTTTTTTCAGCCTCATTTGCATATAGAGATGTAGGGCTTACCAGGTGGCACAGTGGTAAAGAATCCACCTGCCAAGCAGAGATGTGGGTTCTATCCCTGTGTCAGGAAGATCCCCTGGAGAAGGAAATGACAACCCATACCAGTATTCTTGCCTGGGGAATCCCATGGACAGAGGAGCCTAGTGGGCTAGAGTCCACGGCATCACAAAGAGTTGGACACAACTTAGCAACCAAACAACAACAACATGGAATGTGACCTTTCTGTGGTCCAGAGGAGACATTATTGTTTATTAAGCATTTTCATGTCCCAGACACAATGATAAACTCTACATGTCTCAGTTGATTACGATGACTTACAAGGACTCCAGGTCCTAGAATCCTTATTTTTATATTACCAATAGCACAATTCCAGGAAGCTAAGTCATCATCTTATAAATGGCAGAAACAGGATTTGAACTGACATCTGGCCGACTAAAGTTATTCAACACTAAAATTTTCAAATAAGTTGAAATTAATTAAAAATTAAATTAAGAGTCAAAGTTTTTAAATTATTTCATTTGGTCAAATTTCTGGGCATGGATTTACTGAGTTGGGTGAAATTTGTACTCCTTTTAATAGCTGTGGCTAACTTAATTTCCAAATGACTAGAGGAATCAATTCACAATGTTCCTCACCAGCCTGCAAATTTCTGAGTTTGTGTCATATCTCTCTAATCTTGGAATCTAAACCCAGTGCTGGGCATGTGGTAACTTCTTCACAGATGTTTGCTGAATAACTTACTAAATAAATGGACTCTATCACCAGTGTTATAGATTTTCTTTGAAACCTACATAATGTGTTGCCTTGAGAAGTATATCTACAGTAGGTTTCTAGTCTCCAAATAAAAGAATAGAGATGACCCCGTGTAAAGTAGATTGGCTCTGTTGGAAAAAGCAACTGATAAATCTGTACTTTTTCAGCAACAGAAAGTATTCTTCTCTATTTCTGCATCGAAGAATTAAGTGAATCACTTTCCAGAATATGTGATCTGAATAAATGCCAGGCTGCCTGGTGGCCTGGACTTAGGCTGCTGTTGTAGTTAGACACACAGTCCAGCCAAAAAAGTCTTTAAAATGTAGTTCAGGACTTTATTTGAATTTTCAAAGAAAATTAAAGGGAATCTAATGACATTCTGGAAAATTCTCTCTCTTTCCAATTTTCTTACATCTTTAGCTACTCTCACTCCTCAGTTCAGTTCACTTCAGTCGCTCAGTTGTGTCTGACTCTGCAACCCCATGGACTGCAGCACACCAGTCCTCCCTGTCAATCACCAACTCCCGAGGTTTACTCAAACTCATGTTCATTGAGTTGGCAATGCCATCCAACAGTCTCGTCCACTCGTCTCCTCCTCCTGCTTCAATCTTTCCCAGCATCAGGGTCTTTTCAAATGAGTGAGTCTTCACATCAGGTGGCCAAAGTATTGGAGTTTCAGCTTCAGCATCAGTCCTTCAAATGAACACCCAGGACTGCTCTCCTTTAGGATGGAGTGGTTGGATCTCCTTGCAGTCCAAGGGACTCTCAAGAGTCTTCTCTAACACTACAGTTCAATAGCATCAATTCTTCGGTGCTCAGCTTTCTTTATAGTCCAACTCTCACATCCATACATGGCTACTGGAAAAACCGTAGCCTCGACAGATCTTTATTGGCAAACTCCTACCAGTCACTCCTGCCAGTCTCTAAATCCACATTCTCAAAGCTTTATGCAAAATTCTCTTTAGATCCTTTAACCCAAGGCTTTTGTTGTCATTGTTGCTTCTTTTCTTGGGGTCCCAGTGGCTTCACCTCTCCTGGAAGTGGTTGGGGGAATCTGTGGTTCTCCTGGCCTCTGAGACTCCAGACCTCTCTTCCTTAGCCTTGGGAGTTAATTTCTGTTTCTGCTGGGTTTTCTTTTCCTTTCTTCCTCCCGTCCCTCCATTCCCTTTAACTTCATCGGACATAGTTCTTCTGAAGTTGAGGTATAGGTAGTATTCACTTATTTATTTGGCTGGGCCAGGACTTCGTTGCAGCGTGTGGTTTCTTAGTTCCTTGACCAGGGATCAAACCTGCCCCCGTCCACACCCGCTGCATTGAAAGCATGGAGTCCCAACCACTGGACTACCAGGGAAGTCCTGATAGGGGTAGGGTTTAAAATCAACTCACTGACCTGAAGTATCGTTTCTCAAATTACACTAGAATTTTCCTGTGACCTCACCAAGCTTTGCCGATTTTTCTACAGGAAGCTTTCTTAAATATTTCCCTTGCCCTCCATTTGTACAGCGTCAGCTCAGTGTTATAGTTGTCATGAAGGTTATAACAAATATTTGCCCTTTGTTGGATCAGTTCCCTAACTTGGGCCCTCTTTTCTGCTCCTGTTTCCTTTCATTGACATCCCCTTCTCTTCATTTCAGACACCTCCAGCTTTTTGGAAGTTTTTCCTCTGTCAAAACAGGGAAGATTCAAATAGAATTTACCTTATTAGGTCAAACTGAAATTCATGTTCAGCTACTTCTCATAAGTATTTGTCTATAAAACTCTCTGACACATTTGTGAGATGAGGTTTCTTGAGCATATTTTAGGCTGGCTGAGATTACTGTTCAGTTGTTCGTACCATTTGCCTGAGTTATAAATTCTCTTACCCTGATTCAAGTCCAATTTTACGTTTATGATTTTTTTAAAAACTGAGTAAACAACATTGCAATTTCGGTGACATATAAATAAATATAGATATAGGGGAATAAATTAAACCTATAGTTATTATACTTTGTGTTTTTAAGAAAAAAGTTTTGATTATCATGATGATTGTATCAGTTATTTTAGGCATTTGAAACTTTGAGAAAATTTGACACTTCAAGAAGCTGGCATCTTTGCTTTGTGCTTTTAATTTACAATGCTTAATTATTATTAGATTTGTGATTTTCTAAATTTGAAAAAAGTAAGAACATGATTAGCTTTGTAAACAGTTTTGCAAGCTTAAGAAAATCTGTTTTGTGTGTGTGTGTGTGTGTTTTAATTTAACATTTCTTCTATTAGAATAATCAGTTTTGCTCATAGGGTTTATAAGTCAGCCCTGTTATCTATTCGAAGTTTGTGAGAGAATCAGCTTTACCAAGTTTGTAATGTGTATCAATTAGAGTTCAATCTGAGAAGCAGATCCAGGAGAATGTATGATATATGTGTCTGTGGTTTATCATAGGGAAACTGGCTTGTGTGATTGTGGGCGCTGGCTAAGAGATCTGGGGTTAGGAAAGTCCTTAGGGGAGAAAACCATACGTAGACTGGAACTCCATAAACATGGGCCAAAGCTTTGTCCACAGGAGGAGTTCCTTTTTTTCTTCCTTCTGCAAAAGCCTCAGCTCTGCCTTTAAGGCTTTTGAACTAAGTCAGGCTCAAACAGAATAATCTCCCTTGCTTAAAGTGAATTGAGTAAGGGTGCTAATTACATCTGCAAAATCCCTTCACAGCAGCACCTAAATTAATGTTTGGTTAATTAACTAGGAAACTGTAGCCTAGCCAAGTTGACACATCAAAACCCCATCATAAAGTGTTTAACATGTTTTAATTAACTTGTAAATGGGTTGGACCCTTCAGGCTTACCAATTGTTCAGATGGTAAAGAATCTGACTGCAATGCAGGAGACACAGGTTCGATCCCTGGATCAGAAAGATCCCCTGGAGAAGAAAATGGCTACCCACTCCAGCATTGTTGCCTGGAGAATTCCAAGGACAGAGGAGCCTAGTGGGCTATAGTCCATGGGGTTGCAGAGAGCTGGACACGACTGAGGGACTAACACTTTTCCTGGACCCTTTCAGTTCAGTTCAGTTCAGTCACTCAGTCATGTCCAACTCTTTGAGACCCCATGAATCACAGCACGCCAGGCCTCCCTGTCCATCACCATCACCCGGAGTTCACTCAGACTCATGTCTATCGAGTCAGTGATGCCGTCCAGGCATTTCATCCTCTGTCATCCACTTCTCCTCCAGCCCTCAATCTCTCCCAGCATCAGAGTCTTTTCCAATGAGTCAACTCTTCGCATGAGGTGGCCAAAGTACTGGGGTTTCAGCTTCAGCATCATTCCCTCCAAAGAACACCCAGGACTGATCTCCTTCAGAATGGACTGGTTGGATCTCCTTGCAGTCCAAGGGACTCTCAAGAGTCTTCTCCAACACCACAGTTCAAAAGCACCAATTCTTCGGCGCTCAGCCTTCTTCACAGTCCAACTCTCACATCCGTACACGACAACAGGAAAAACCATAGCCTTGACTAGACAGACCTTTGTTGGCAAAGTAATGTCTCTGCTTTTGAATATGCTATCTAGGTTGGTCATAACTTTTCCAAGGAGTAAGCGTCTTTTAATTTCATGTCTGCAGTCACCATCTGCAGTGATTATGGAGCCCCAAGAAATAAAGTCTGACACTGTTTCCACTGTTTCCCCATCTATTTCGCATGAAGTGATGGGACCAGATGCCATGATCTTCGTTTTCTGAATGTTGAGCTTTAAGCTAACTTTTTCACTCTCATCAAGAGGCGTTTTAGTTTCTATTCCCTTTCTGCCATAAGGGTGGTGTCATCTGCATATCTGAGGTTATGGATATTTCTCCTGGCAATCTTGATTCCAGCTTGTGCTTCTTCCAGCCCAGTGTTTCTCATGATATACTCTGCATAGAAGCGAAATAAGCAGGGTGACAATATATAGCCTTGACGTACTCCTTTTCCTATTTGGAACCAGTCTGTTGTTCCATTTCCAGTTCTAACTGTTGCTTCCTGACCTGCAAACAGGTTTCTCAAGAGGCAGATCAGGTAGTCTGGTATTCCCATCTCTTTCAGAATTTTCCACAGTTTATTGTGATCCACACAGTCAAAGGTTTTGATACAGTCAGTGAAGCAGAAATAGATGTTTTTCTGGAACTCTCTTGCTTCTTCAATGATCCAGCGGATTTTAGCAATTTGATCTCTGGTTCCTCTGCTTTTTCTAAATCCAGCTTAAACATCAGGAAGTTCACAGTTCATGTATTGCTGAAGCCTGGCTTGGAGAATTTTGAGCATTACTTTACTAGCATGTGAAATGAGTGCAATTGTGAAGTAGTTTGAACATTCTTTGGCATTGCCTTTCTTTGGTGTTGGAATAAAAACTGACCTTTTCCAGTCCTGTGGCCATTGCTGAGTTTTCCAAATTTGCTGGCATATTGAGTGCAGCACTTTCACAGCATCATCTTTCAGGATTTGAAATAGCTCAACTGGAATTCCATCACCTCCACTAGCTTTGTTCGTAGTGATGCTTTCTAAGGCCCACTTGACTTCACATTCCAAGATGTCTGGCTCTAGATTAGTGATCACACCATCATGATTATCTGGGTCATGAAGATCTTTTTGTACAGTTCTTCTGTGCCACCTCCTCTTAATATCTTCTGCTTCTATTAGGTCCATATCATTTCTGTCCTTTATTGTACCCATCTTTGCATGAAATGTTCCCTTGGTATCTAATTTTCTTGAAGAGATCTCTAGTCTTTCCCATTCTGTTGTTTTCCTCTGTTTCTTTGCATTGATCGCTGGGGAAGGCTTTCTTATCTCTTCTTGCTATTCTTTGGAACTCTGCATTCAGATGCTTGTATCTTTCCTTTTCTCCTTTGCTTTTCACCTTTCCTCTTTTCACAGCTATTTGTAAGGCCTCCTCAAACAGCCATTTTGCTTTTTGCATTTCTTTTCCATGGGGATGGTCTTGATCCCTGTCTCCTGTACAATGTCACGAATCTCCGTCCATAGTTCATCAGGCACTCTATCTATCAGATCTAGGCTCTTAAATCTATTTCTCACTTCCACTGTATAATTGTAAAGGATTTTATTTATGTCATACCTGAATGGTCTAGCAGTTTTCCCTGATGCTGCTGCTGCTGTCACTTCAGTCGTGTCCAACTCTGTGCGACCCCATAGACGGCAGCCCACCAGGCTCCCCCGTCCCTGGAATTCTCCAGGCAAGAATACTTGAGTGGGTTGCTATTTTCTTCTCCAATGCATAAAAGTGAAAAGTGAAAGTGAGGCCGCTCAGTCCTGTGACTCCTAGCAACCCCATGGACCGCAGCCTACCAGGCTCCTCCGTCCATGGGATTTTCCAGGCAAGAGTACTGGAGTGGGTTGCCTTGGTTTTCCCTACTTTCTTCAATTTAAGTCTGAATTTGGCAATAAGGAATTCATGATCTGATCTGAACCATAGTCACCTCCTGGTCTTGTTTTTGTTGACTGTATACAGCTTCTCCATCTTATCTGATTTTGATGTTGACCATCTGGTGATGTCCATGTGTAGAGTCTTCTCTTTTGTTGTTGAAAGAGGGTGTTTGCTATGACCAGTGCATTTTCTTGGCAAACCTCTATTAGTCTTTGCTCTGCTTCATTCTTCATTCCAAGGCCAAATTTGCCTGTTACTCCAGGTGTTTCTTGACTTCCTACTTTTGCACTCCAGTCCCCTAGAATGAAAAGGACTGCTTTTTTGGGTATTAGTTCTAAAAGGTCTTGTAGGTCTTCATAGAACCATTCAGCTTCAGCTTCTTCAGCATTACTGTTTGGGGCATAGATCTGGATTACCGTGATATTGAATGATTTGCCTTGGAAACGAACAGAGATCATTCTGTCATTTTTGAGATTGCATCCAAGTACTGCATTTCAGACTCTTTTGTTGACCATGATGGCTACTCCATTTCTTCTGAGGGATTCCTGCCCGCAGTAGTAGATATAATGGTCATCTGAGTTAAATTCACCCATTCCAGTCCATTTTAGTTTGCTGACTCCTAGAATGTCAACGTTTACTCTTGCCATCTCCTGTTTGACCACTTCCAATTTGCCTTGATTCATGGACCTGACATTCCCTTTCGGTTCAGTTCAATTGCTCATTTGTGTCCGACTCTTCTACGGCCATGAATCGTAGCACGCCAGGCCTCCCTGTCCATCACCATCTCCCGGAGTGCACTCAGACTCACGTTCATCGAGTCAGTGATGCCATCCAGCCATCTCATCCTCTGTCGTCCCCTTCTCCTCCTGCCCCCAATCCTTCCCAGCATCAGAGTCTTTTCCAATGAGTCAACTCTTCTCTTGAGGTGGCCAGAGTACTGGAGTTTCAGCTTTAGCATCAGTCCTTCCAAAGAAATCCCAGGGCTGATCTCCTTTAGAATGGACTGGTTGGATCTCCTTGCAGTCCAAGGGACTCTCAAGAGTCTTCTCCAACACCACAGTTCAAAAGCATCAGTGCTTCAGCACTCAGCCTTCTTCACAGTCCAACTCTCACATCCATACACGACAACAGGAAAAACCATAGCCTTGACTAGACGGACCTTAGTCAGCAAAGTAATGTCTCTGCTTTTGAATATGCTATCTAGATTGGTCATAACTTTTCTTCCAAGGAGTAAGAGTCTTTGAATTTCATGGCTGCAGTCACCATCTGCAATGATTATGGAGCCCCCCAAAAATAAAGTCTGACACTGTTTCCACTGTTTCCCCATCTATTTCACATGAAGTGATGGGAATGGATGCCAGGATCTTCGTTTTCTGAATGTTGAGCTTTAAGCCAACTTTTCGCTTTCCCCTTTCACTTTCATCAAGAGGCTCTTTAGTTCTTCTTCACTTTCTGCCATAAGGGTGGTATCATCTGCATATCTGAGGTTATTGATATTTCTCCCAGCAATCTTGATTCCAGCTTGTGTTTCTTCTAGTCCAGCGTTTCTCATGATGTACTCTGCATATAAGTTAAATAAGCAGGGTGACAATATACAGCCTTGACATACTCCTTTTCCTATTTGGAACCAGTCTTTCCAGACATTCCCTTTAGTGGCATCTAATCTGTTAAACTTATAATTAAAATTAATACAAAATAATAAAAAGTTATATTTTTCTTTTGAGATAGGATTTCTAGTTTTCTAAATAAAATGATACCATTTATAAACTGAACCTAAAGACATGAAATTCAACATTCAGAATTTAACATTCAGAAAACTAAGATCATGGCATCCAGTCTCATCACTTCATGGAAAATAGATGAGGAAACAGTGGAAACAGTGACAGACTATTTTCTTGGACTCCAAAATCACCATAAATGGTGACAGCAACCATGAAATTAAAAGACGCTTGCTCCTTGGAAGAAAAGCTATGACAAAATTAGATAGCATATTGAAAAGCAGAGACATAACTTTGCCAACAAAGGTCCATCTAGTCAAAGCTATGGTTTTTCCAGTAGTCATGTATGGATGTGAGAGGACTATAAAGAAAGCTAAGCTCCAAAGAATTGATACTGTTGAACTTTGGTGTTGGAGAAGACTCTTGAGAGTTCCTTGGACTGCAAGGAGATCAAACCAGCAAATCCTAAAGGAATTCAGTCCTGAATATGCATTGGAAGGACTGATGATGAAGCTCCAATACTTTGGCTACCTAATGTGAAGAACTGACTTTTTGGAAAAGACCCTAATGCTGGGAAAGATTGAAGGCAGGAGGAGAAGTGGACAACAGAGGATGAGATAATTGAATGGCATCACTGACTCAATGGACATGAGTTTGAGCAAGCTCTGGGAGTTGGTGATGAACAGGGAAGCGTAGCATGCTGCAGTCCATGTGGTCGCAAAGAGTCGGACATGACTAAACAACTGAACTGAAAGACATGAGGAAACCTAGGTTTTAGTACTTATGGTTTCAGCAATTATAATCAGCCAAATAGCTGTAAATAGTCTTTTCTGTGCATCAGGCTTTCCACATATGAAAAAGAAAATCCTGGGTGAGAGAGACTGACAGAGGAGAATTGGATAGAACACAAGAGTCCTCAGCCTTGACATAGTTTGGGAATGACAGAAAATAGAATTTAGATGATTATAGAGTAAGATCTGAGACCTTTAAAAGACACTTATGTCAGTGTTTGATAGTGGCAATTGTTAAAATACTTAAAATGTCATCAACACAATCAAGATCCATGTGGTCCAGTTTCAAAGCTGTATCATGGTAAAAAAATAATAATAATAAATATCTAGCCATCAAAAGAAATTTCAAAATAACTTGAAGGTTTTATTTATATTTCTTGATGCAATAATACATCACTCAAAGCACCTTCTTTTTGTCTATCATCCAACTCCCTTCCATTGCACCTCTACAATTTCCTCTGCAAATTTTTCGGTAATTTTTAGTCTCAGTTTTTCTTTTCTTCTTTCTCCTTCTGAACAGGAAAGCCCCAATAACTGTTAATCACGAAGGAACCTCTCTGAAGGACAAGGCTGTCTAAAGTGTTTGAAATAGGCAGAAGAGAGAAACTGAACATTCACAGTAATACATTAATTGGTTTGGGTCTTCCTTCCTTACAATATTAACACTGATAAGTGTTAATATCAAGGAAAATCAGCCCTTCTAATAGCAGAATGGATGCGGAAAACTTCAAGTGAGAAAAGAAAAGTTAAAATGTGTTCAGTTATGTAAAGGTAAAACCAATTACGCTTAATTATGTAAACTGTTTACCATTTATGCCTAATTACCCCAAAGCACAGTCATGATTATGCACTCCATTAGCTATATATGTTAGATTAAACTGTCGGTAAATGCTATTCTATTACAATGCTAAACCTGTACGTTCAACCCACTTAGATTACTGCTTCTTTTACTAAATAGCCTGCACATGCTGTCTGGCTATCTGCTTATAAATTTAAGAAAATTTAGGGTGACCTTTGTCCCTCTGACTGCCACACTTCAGAACCTCTGCAAATATCTATTGGAGCTCTCCAGCTTTCAGCCTCTCTTCTTTTCCACTTTTTATACACATTGAAATAAGTATAATTGGAAGCTTCCTGTAGCCCCCAGCTCTCTCTCATCTTACTTTTTAGGCTGTTGACTTCTTGTTACACCAAAGTTATATTTTTCTTTAAACACAGGATCCACGTGAAGCATCTTCCTTTAAAAACTTGAGCCTTCCCTAAGGAAGCTGAAGTGTGAAGAAGTTTTGTTTACCAGGACCTATCTGGATGAATGTCATTTTCCCTTCCTTCAAATTCTCTAATTTGGGTTCCTTGTCTAGTTTACTTGCCTCTGGTTCAGTTTGAGAATGAGCAGAAAGAAAACTTGAGGTGACCAGAAGTTGGGCACCCAGTCTGCCCTCCCCGTTGATAATGGGATAAATAAACTGCTTTCCAAGCTGTGGTCTGTGGGATCGCCCGCATGGAATCACGTCAGAGGCCAAGCCTCCTCTTAAAGCCTGCTCTGCTTTGAACTGCAGGATCTCCTTCTACAAACAGGAAGTGTCTGGACCAGTGTATTTGCAACAGAGCCCACATTCTAGAAAACAGAAGAAATCTTGGCTACTGTGCTCTCTTGTGTTTCTTGTTTTTGTTGCTGTTCACGCATGTGCTCAGACCTCTGCCTCTCTCTGCCGTCACACAGAGACCAGGACAGCGTAGGTCCTGCTGACAAAGTGGAAGGAAAGTCTGATGAGGCAAGGTCCCGTGGCTGGGTTTGGCATACCGCATTGCATGATGGCCAAAAGGCAGGAGTGGCAAAAAAAAAAAAAAAAAAATTGAGAAGGGGAGACAGGGCAAGGAGTCCTGGGTGATTTTTCTGTCTCTGCAACTCCCACGCAGCTGTGGCCACCACTGTCTCTCATGTGAAATCTAACACAACTCTGTCCTACCTGGTCTCCACACTTCCACTCTGCATCCTACAGAGCCTCCGCACAGCAGCCAGAGTGGTGGTCTTTATCAATCATCAATCGGATCATGATTTCTCTCTCCTAAAACCTTCCAGTGGCTTCCCAATAAACTTACAGGCTTTATAGGACCTGATGCATGCCTACACTTCTCATTTACTCTGCTTCAGCCACTGTAGCCTTTTCTGAACAAGTTGGAGCCTTTCCTGCCTTGGACTCTTGCACGTGAGTTCCCTTTGCTTGAAAGGTTTCTCCTAATCAGCTCTTTTCTGCATTTAGAATCTCAGCTCAAGTAGATTCCCCCTCCCTATCCTTCTCCATCACGTCACTCTGTTTTATCATCCTCATAACACTGAGTGCTCATAAAATTATCTATTTCATTTATCTACTTCCTGCCTGTCTTTTTCCTGTGATTTAAGTTCTTTGAGAGTAGATTTCTCATTTGTCTTATTCACTGTGCTATCTCCAGTTTCTTATATAGAGGGTGTAATATAATAGGAGTTTTTAAGTAATTAAGAAATAAACAAAATATTCCTGGCACACAACTATCAGCTATTTTTTAGAATTATACATGGGAGAATTGAGGTACAGTGACAAAGGTGTTTGGCTGAGGACTGTTTTAGAGTCAAAGAAAATCTCTTCACAGCAGCTTCAGGTTGGAGACTGGGAACAGTAGGCCAGAGAAACATTTTAGGAAATCTTGACTTTTTGTATTGTGGTAAATGACACATAAACTTTGCCATTAGTAATGTTGAGGAGATTCACAGTGTTGTGCAATCATCGCCTCTTTGCAGAACAATTTCAGCACCTCCAAGGAAACCACACATCCACGAAGAAGTCACTCCATTCCCCTGTCTACCTCAAACCTCCAGAAATCACTCATCTACTTTCTATCTTTTGAGTTTTCCTATTTTGAATATTTCAGGTAAATGGAATCCAGCGACATGTGGTATTCTGTTCTTGGCTTCTTTCAATTAGCACAATGCTTTCAAGGTTCATGTGGTACTACGTGTCAATACTCCATCCACTTTTATGACTGAATAATATCCACTTTTACAGATATACCACATTATGTTTACCTCCTTATCAGCTGGTAGACATTTGAGTTGTTTCTACCTTTTGGTTCTTATGAATATTGCTGTATGAATATTCTCGTACTAGTTTTCGTTTGAACACCTGTTTTCAATTCTTCTGAACTGTTGAGTCATACAGTAATTCTACATTAAACTTATTGTGATGGTTAACTTTGTGTGTCAACCTGACCGGATCACAGAGTGCCCAGATATTTATCTAAATATTATTTCTGAGTGGGTCTGGGAGGGTGTTTCTGGATTAAATTAGCACTTGAATTAGTGGACTCAGTAAATTGGTTGCACTCCCCATTATGGGTGGTCATCATCCAATCCATTGAGGACTTGAATAGAGCAAAATGGTGGGAAAAGGAAGAACTCTGCTCCTCCTGCCTGATTGCTGAGCTGGCACGTTGATCTACTCTAGCGTTCTGTGCTCCAGGTTCTGTGAACTGGAATCTATACCAGCACTTTCCTTGGTTATCAGGCCTTTGGATTCAGACTAAATCACACCACAAGCTCTTTGTGGTCTCCAGCTTACAGATGGCAGATCGTAGACTTCTCAGCCTCCATAATTGAGTAAGCCAAGTCCTTATAACAAATTTATTCATATATCCTATTGGTTCTGTTTCTATTTGGGAACCACCAATGGGTTTCCACAGCAGCTGCATCATTTCACATTTCTACCATACTTCTACCAGTCTCTTCACATCATCTTTACCAACTCATGTGTTTAAAAAACTTTTTTTGGCTTGTTTTAAATTATAGCTCATCTTTGTGGGTATGAAATAGTATTTCATTATTATTTTGGTTTGCATTTCCCTACTGACTAAGGATTTATCAAATCTTTTCATGTGCTTCTTGGCCACTTGTATGTCCATTTCTTTCAGGAAAAATATCTACTCAAGTCCTTTGCACATTTAAAAATTGGGCTTTGGTATTTTTTGGTTTTTTTTTTGCCTCTTTTGTTGCTGAATTCTAAGAGTTGTTTATATTCTAGAAACTAGATTTTTATTAGATAAGTGATTTGCAAGTATTTTCTCCATTTTACGGATTGCCTTTACTTTCTTAATAGTATCCTTTGATGCACAAAAGTTTTTAATTTTGATGAAATCCATTTAATCTATTTTCAATTTTGTTGTTCCCACTCTTGGTATCATAAGTAAGAATCTTTTGCCAAATCCAGGGTCATGAAGATTTATCCCCATATCTCTATTTTTTTTTCCAGAGTGTTATATCTTTGATATACCATACTTTTTGTATATGGTGTGAGATAAGGGTCAGGCTTCATTTTTTCTTGCATGTGTATATGCAGTGTGTCAGTATGATTTGTAGCAGATATTATTCTTTTCCCATTGAGTAGTTTTACCATCCTTGTTGAAAATCAATTGACTAATTTCTGGACTCTCAATTCTATAGGAAATCTTACTTTTTTAAAAATGGAGATACTACTAATACATTTTGAGATCCTGGGGAAAGGGGCCTTTGAAAACTCCATGTTCTCTTTTGAATGTTGTTCTGAATAATTTGGTTTTAATACATTATAGGAATGTAGGTTAATAGTCAAGTAAATTATAATTACTGTAGTTTGGGAATCATACCTGCTGAGATGATATTAACACTATTATTAGTAGTAAAATACTAGGAATTCTAGGCAGTTCCTATTTACATGAATCTTTTAAGATATATGACCCAATAACAAATATTAGGTTAACGTTACTTTCAGAGGATGAGTCTCTTATCTGGCCACGCTTGACATTTTTCCCCCACACCAGTCCCTCCACAATTATAAAAACTGAAAAATGGACAGAGGGGAGAAGAAAAATTGTGTGGAATATAATATGTACTCATTTCTAAGTCATGTGAATCACCTGTCTTTCCTACTCTTTCTTTTATCATGAAGACTTAAAGAGCCTACTGGAGTTGATAATATGGGTCCTGATTAAAGCAATCTCTGATCACACTATTCCATTTTACATGGCTTATACTCTTGTTCCTAGAGTGGACATTTTTCATGGGTTCTCAGGTCCTGGGGTGGATTGTGGGATTGAAAGAATCTGAAAGATATTCATGTTTTGGAAGCATTTACTATTTGGTGAGAGACATAGATATATAAGCACAGAGCTATGGTATAAGGTGATAAAGGCATCAATCAAAGTCATGTACAAAGTATTTGGATAGCATGGGGAAGACAGTGATTAATCCTGCCCAGGGCTTCACATCTCCTTCACTAGACAGAGATCCTTGAGGGTAAGAACTCTCTCTTCATCTTCATAGCCCATTGCTGAGAAGAATTTTTGAGCATTTATGTGCTCTACAAATGTTTGTTAAATAAATGGACAAGATAAGACCTGAATTACGGATAGGAATTTTCCATACAGAAAAGGAGAACAGGAGAATTCTAGGCTGGGGGACAGCATTATGCAAGCGCAGAGTAATGAGTGTGATCCATTCACTGGATGGCAGATGCCGGGAAGAGTCTGAAGGTGTGTGGATGGCAGGAGGCGAGAATGAAAAGTTGCCAAGGGTTCATTTGTAGGGAGCCTCAAATGTAATATTAAAGAAATTTGGAAGATTATCTTTCAGGCTTTAGGGAACCATGGATCATATATAAGCCCAGGTTGGTGACAGAAGTGGGAGATACAAACAGTTACATGAAAATTGATCTATGTTTTAGAACGAATACTCAGGGAGCACAGTAGGAAGCAGAAAGTGGGTTTGGGGATGGCGAGATTATCAGGAAGACCATTTAAAAGACGATTACAGTCCAAGGCAAATTGAGCAAAGTCTGAATTAGGGCAATGTCTGTGTGAACACAAATATTTTGAAGGTAGAATTGGTTGTTAATAGATAGAGACTGGGTTGTTGAGGAGTGAGGCCAAGTTTCTAGCTTGAGCTACTAGGTGGACTATGATACAGAGAGTGGAGACAGAGAATAAGAAGTGAAACGGGACTGGCCTCATGCATGGGGAGAACGGGAATGAAGATGATGGGTCCATGAAGACGTTTATAACTTTGAAAACTCCAAACTCCAGGTCACTTTCCATCCTTATTCATGGCAGGATCAAGAAAGAGAACTATTCAGATAATCTGACTAAAAAGAAAGGCTCTATATAGTCTAGACACATGACTTTCCCTTCCTGGGTTTTCCAATAGTAGTGAAGTCACCTGAGGCTTGTAGACAGATCCTGTCCATTTGAAGAATGATGTAAAATTACTGTATTTGAGTTTACATTTTTCTTCCCACTTCACAGTCTTCTAATCTTTGATTCTAATTCTGTTACTTATTAAGTACTTAATACTAATAATAGCTAACATTACTATTTTTCTGGCAATATGTTATTATATGCTTTTTGTGTATCATTTCACAGTCATTTTAGGTAGAAGAAAGGGTTTGTTATGATTTCTGTTTGATACAGTCTGAATCTCAGAGAGGTCAAGTGACTTGTTTAAGCCCACATAGCTAAGTGACAGAGCCAAGTCTTGAATCTGGTTCTTTTATGTCTATAGTCCACATTCCATTACTACTCTGATATTTTTCAAACTATTTGAAACTCACTGGATTGTGAAACTCATCAGTGGATTGTAAAATCATTTTAGTATGACTATTTAGTGCTAACTAAATAATTAAAACCTTAAAATATCAACATGCATCATACATATTAAGGCTAAGTATTTTATAAGGTTTTTGTTTCACACACACACATACATGTGCAAATAGCTAGGACTGTAACATGTGTATGTTCAATTTTGGTGTCAGTTTGGGTTGGTGGTGCTCTGGAGAGAGAAAATCCTTCAATTTGGGATGGCAGAGGGAAGTTTCATGGAGGAGGTGATGATTTATTGAAACTTAAAGGATGTTAAGATTTGAGCAGACAAAAGAACTGGGTCATTATGGGTGGCTGACTGTTGTATTTCATATGAAGTAGGTATATCTCTAGAATCTCCTCCTTGGAATTATATTTTAGGGAATTTAAGTAAAATCGAGACTGAGGGAATGAAATTAGGTCTAATAACCCATGTAGACAGCTCTCATTGATTTTTGGCTAACAGGCACCCTCATTCCCTTCCAAAAGAATCCCCATTTTCCTTGGGACATTAGCTGTCTCACTGGGGGCAAGGTTTGGCTGTTGATAGGGGGACCATTTCTCCTTCAGATAAAGAGCTGCCATGGGACTAGTAATGGTTTTAGCTGATTCATTTCCAAGCCTGCTGCCTGGAGTTACTGTAGCTGCTGATGTTCAGAGCTTCCCAGTTAATGCTCCTGGTGATATATGTTTCTTCATTTTCTATCCACCTCTTAGTCCCATCATCCTAATTTCCTTCACTTTAAGTTTTAACTCTAATCACTTCTTGGCCTTTTGGCTAAGATCAAGTGTAAGTTATAACTCTAACTAGAACAATGAGGAAACATTTGCTTTTTATTCAGTTTATTGTAAATCTCTACAACATGCAAAAGTGAAAGTTAGTCACTCAGTCAAGTCCAACTCTTTGCGACCTTGTAGACTGTAGCTCACAAAGCTCCCCTGTCCATGGGATTCTCCTGGCAAGAATACTGGAGTGGGTTGCCATGCCCTCCCCTAGGGCATCTTCCCAACCAAGGGATTGAACCTGCCTCTCTTATGTCTCCTGTATTGGCAGGTGGGTTCTTTACCACTAGCTCCACCTGGGAAGCTCTCCGCAACATAGCTACGCATTGGCTAACAGGGAGGCCCTACCCTGGGAATAGAGAAAACTGCGTTTTGAACACAGGTTTTAATAAGGATAATGTTCTTTTTTTTTTCCTCATTGCAGGCTGTCTCTCCAGAGCTGGATAAGCTTTTGTACTTTAGAAGTTTTTATGATTTTAAGGAGTTCTCATTTGTTGTTAAACTGACTCCAAATGTAAACGACTGCCTTAATATGAAATGGATGTTTTCTTAAAAGAAGATGTTAGACTTAAACTGAAGTTTCCTGGTCTCAAAAAAGAAAAACCAAAAACATCAAAACCACTCAATCAACAAGCCCTCTCCCTCTCCCTCTTTCCAAATGTTTATTAGAGATTTGAGGCAGAGACTCATAGATAATTGAGAGGATTACAATGAAGGAATGAAAGAGAGAAGAAAACGTTCCCTCAGGCAGAATGGAATGGGAAAATGTTTTCTTGAGAAAGCAGAAAATGAATGCAAAGCAAGATTTTTTTAAAGACATTAAGAGAAGAAGGGTTTTGGGGTGGGGTAGAGAGAACTGGGGAGAAGACAGGGAAATCACTGGAAGAAAAAACAAGATTTGGAATGATGTTTGGTCTGGTTTTAATTTATGTCAATTGGCAAATAAATCCATGAAAGCTGTTCTAGGCATGGATATCCCCTTTGTAACGTAAGTAACTGAAACCAGTTCAGAATGCGTTTTCCCTCCTCTTCCTAAAAATATGATACACCCTATAGACAGAGGCAACATCAATAAAGTTTCCTGCCTCTGGCTCCACATTCTCCCTGCCCTCCCCTGATACCTTCTGTTGCTGCTACAGTTCAGAGCTGGTATAATTAGGGGAATTAAGGCTACTCATGAATATAAAATATGTGTATGTTTAAGTGTGCTCTCAAACAAAAATATAAAGAGGAACAGTGAATTAACAAAATTCCTCAACTAAGATTCTGTTGAAAACTTTTGATCCTTAGACTCATTCATTTCCGGCACTTTCCCTAACTATGGGGTGAGAATGAAAAGAAAAAGTATGTTTAGTTGTATTAATCGTGTTCAAGTGTCTTTTTAAAATTTTACCTGCCAGATTCTAAAAAGAATTCTGAGACAATTAGGAAAGCATGTATGGTGAAAGTTCCTATAGAAAGTTAACCTTATTGATTGACTTCCAGGAATAAACTAGTGGAAATGGGGAGATTAAAGGCAATTAACTGACAGAGTTTCATATCTAGACAAGAACTTCTACAAGTCTATAAGACGAACAACCTAGTTTTTGAAAGGTAAAAGCTAATCAGGGTTTCACAGAGAAATACTCATGCTTTCAAAAACGTACGAAGAGATGAGAAACCTAACCAATATATTGCAATTTGAAACCACAGAAAGATATGTTTTCATACCTACAAACCTGTCAAAAACTTTAACAGTACTAATGGTTGGTAAGAATGTAGAACCACAGGAACCTCATACAGTGTCCAGAGAAGTATAAAAGGGTTGAATCACTTTGGGAAGGAGTTTGATAAGTGCCTTGCTAGCAGCCTTTTCATAGTGTTCATGGGGTTCTCAAGGCAAGAATACTGAAGTGGCTTGCCATTCCTTTCTCCAGTGGACCAGGTTCTGTCAGCCCTCTCCACCATGACCCGCCCATCTCAGGTTGTCCCACAGGCATGGCTTGGTTTTCATTGAGTTAGATAAGGCTGTGGTCCTAGTGTGATTAGATTGACTAGTTTTCTGTGAGTATGGTTTTAGTGTGTCTGCCCTCTGATGCCCTCTTACAACACTTGGGTTTCTCTTACCTTGGAAGTGGGGTATCTCTTCACGGCTGCTCCAGCAAAGCATATCCACTGCTCCTTACCTTGGACAAAGGGTATCTCCTTACCACAGCCGTTCCTGACCTTCAACGTGGGATAGCTCCTCTAGGCCCTCCTGTGCCTGCGCAGCCACCGCTCTTTGGATAGCTCCTCCAGGCCTCCGGCCCGGGCCTCAGGCGTGAGTGGCTCCTCCCAGCGAACTAAAATGGACTGGATAATGGGTGAATTTAACTCAGACGGCCATTATATCTACTACTGCAGGCAGGAATCCCTCAGAAGAAATGGAGTAGCCATCATGGTCAACAAAAGTCTGAAATGCAGTACTTGGATTCAGTCTCAAAAATGACAGAATGATCTCTGTTCATCTCCAAGGCAAACCATTCAATATCACAGTTATCCAAGTCTATGCCCCAACCAGTAATGCTGAAGAAGCTGAAGTTGAACGGTTCTATGAAGACCTACAAGACCTTTTAGAACTAATACCCAAAAGAGATGTCCTTTTCATTCTAGGGGACTGGAATGCAAAAGTAGGAAGTCAAGAAACACCTGGAGTAACAGGCAAATTTGGCCTTAGAATGCAGAATGAAGCAGGGCAAAGACTAATAGAATTTTGCCAAGAAAATGCACTGGTCATAGCAAACACCCTCTTCCAACAACACAAGAGAAGATTCTACACATGGACATCACCAGATGGTCAACACTGAAATCAGATTGATTTCTTTGCAGCCAAAGATGGAGGAGCTCTATACAGTCAACAAAAACAAGACCAGGAGCTGACTGTGACTCAGATCATGAACTCCTTATTACCAAATTCAGACTCAAATTGAAGACAATAGGGAAACCGCTAGACCATTCAGGTATGACCTAAATCAAATCCCTTATGATTATACAGTGGAAGTGAGAAATAGATTTAAGGGACTAGATCTGATAGACAGAGTGCCTCATGAACTATGGAATGAGGTTCGTGACATTGTACAGGAGACAGGGATCAAGACCATCCCCAAGGAAAAGAAATGCAAAAAGCAAAATGACTGTTTGGGGAGGCCTTAAAAATAGCTGTGAAAAGAAGAGAGGCAAAAAGCAAAGGAGAAAAGGAAAGCTATAAGCATCTGAATGCAGAGTTCCAAAAATAGCAAGAAGAGATAAGAAAGCCTTCTTTAGTGATCAATGCAAAGAAATAGAGGAAAAGAACAGAATGGGAAAGACTAGAGATCTCCTCAAGAAAATTAGAGATACCAAGGGAAGATTTCATGCAAAGATGGGCTTGATAAAGGACAGAAATGGTCTGGACCTAACAGAAGCAGAAGATATTAAGAAGAGGTGGCAAGAATACATGGAAGAACTGTACAAAAAGATCTTCACGACCCAGATAGTCATGATGATGTGATCACTCATCTAGAGTGAGACATCTTGGAATGTGAAGTCAAGTGGGCCTTAGAAAGCATCACTATGAACAAAGCTAGTGGAGGTGATGGAATTCCAGTTGAGCTATTTCAAATCCTGAAAGATGATGCTGTGAAAGTGCTGCACTCAATATGCCAGCAAATTGGGAAAACTCTGCAGTGGCCACAGGACTGGAAAAGGTCAGTTTTCATTCCTATCCCAAAGAAAGGCAACACAAAAGAATGCTCAAACTACTGCACAATTCCACTCATTTCACATGCTAGTAAAGTAAAGCTCAAAATTCTCCAAGCCAGGCTTCAGCAATACATGAACTGTGAACTCCCTGATGTTCAAGCTGGTTTTAGAAAAGGCAGAGGAACTAGAGATCAAATTGCCAACATCTACTGGATCATGGAAAAAGCAAGAGAGTTCCAGAAAAACATCTATTTCTGCTTTATTAACTATGCCAAAGCCTTTGACTGTGTGGACCACAATAAACTGTGGAAAATTCTGAAAGAGATGGGAATACCAGACCACCTGACCTGCCTCTTGAGAAACTTGTGTGCAGGCCAGGAAGCAACAGTTAGAACTGGACATGGAACAACAGACTGGTTCCAAATAGGAAAAGGAGTCCGTCAAGGCTGTATATTGTCACCCTGCTTATTTCACTTCTATGCAGAGTACATCATGAGAAACGCTGGACTGGAAGAAACACAAGCTGGAATCAAGATTGCCAGGAGAACTATCCATAACCTCAGATATGCAGATGACACCACCCTTATCGCAGAAAGTGAAGAGGATCTAAAAAGCCTCTTGATGAAAGTGAAAGAGGAGAGTGAAAAAAGTTGGCTTAAA
Organism: Nanger dama; assembly: GCA_917880005.1. Taxonomy (NCBI): domain Eukaryota; kingdom Metazoa; phylum Chordata; class Mammalia; order Artiodactyla; family Bovidae; genus Nanger; species Nanger dama. The sequence continues at coordinate 1,140,491 of CAKJTW010000017.1, forward strand.
GCTCAACATTCAGAAAACAAAGATCATGGCATCCGGTCCCATCACTTCATAGGAAATAGATGGGGAAACAGTGTCAGACTTTATTTTGGGGACTCCAAAATCACTGCAGATGGTGACTGCAGCCATGAAATTAGAAGACGCTTACTCCTTGGAAGAAAAGTTATGACCAACCTAGATAGTATATTCAAAAGCAGAGACATTACTTTGCCGACTAAGGTCTGTCTAGTCAAGGCTATGGTTTTTCCTGTGGTCACGTGTGGATGTGAGAGTTGGACTGTGAAGAAGGCTTAGCGCCAAAGAATTGATGCTTTTGAACTGTGGTGCTGGAGAAGATTCTTGAGAGTCCCTTGGACTGCAAGGAGATCCAACCAATCCATTCTGAAGGAGACCAGCCCTGGGATTTCTTTGGAAGGAATGATGCTAAAGCTGAAACTCCAGTACTTTGGCCACCTCTTGCAAAGAGGTGACGCATTGGAAAAGACTCTGATGATGGGAGGGATTGTGGGCAGAAGGAGAAAAGGACGACAGAGGATGAGATGGCTGGCTGGCATCACGGATTCGATGGACGGGAGTCTGAATGAACTCCGGGAGTCAGTGATGGACAGGGTGGCCTGGCGTGCTGCAATTCATGGGGTCACAAAGAGTAGGACACGACTGAGCAACTGAAATGAACTGAACTTGCTAGTAGCACTGTCTATTTTATCCATTCAAGTCCTTAACGTGGTAATCATTGCTCTTTCAAATTCCTGGTCTGATAATCCAACATCTCTGTCATATCTGAGTCTAGCTCTGATGTTTGCTCTATCTTTTCAAACTTTGCTTTCTCCCTTTTAGTATGCCTTGCAATTTTTCTTCAGAGCTGTACATGATGCACGAGAGAAAAGGAACTGCTATAACTAGGCCGTTAGTAATGTGGTGATGCCATGTGGGTGGAGGGCAAGCTTTGTATTAAGTCCTGTGATTAGGTCTCTGTCTCTGAGTAAGTCTGTGCCTCTGGACTGTGAAATTTCACAAGTACTTCCCAGTCCCCTCTTAGGTGGGACAGGATGGCTGGCTAGAATTGGCTAGAGTTAGATATTCCCTTTCATCCATATGAAGTCTAGAGCCACCTGGTACTGGGTCTTTCCCTTCCTCCAGGTCATTTAGGCTCTGATAAAAACCCTTGCAGAAAAGGCTCTGGGTAAAGTTTCTTCTGAGAGCAACCTTTTAAAGAAGAACACAGTGCTTCGCATATTTCAAAGTGGTTACTTTCCAATCCTCCTGTAGGAAGCAAGAGGGTGAGCTTGTAGAGGTAAAAACTCATAAAAGTGTGGCTGCCCCCATCCCAGATGGCTGGGTACCCCTGGACTCTGACTTGTCCACACTGAGCCTACAGCAATTCAGCAATTACAGTTCACATATTTCTACCCTGGCACTTGTTCGCAAAGAGTTTCCTGCTCTGGTGAGTTGTGATTCTCTGAGTCTGTCTGTCTGTCTACCTCTCACGTTTGGGTGGCACTGGTTTATTCCATGATACAACTTCTCTTAGCATTGCTGATTTTTAAGTTTCTTCAGGTTTTTTTTCTTGTTATTAGGATAGACTTGCAGTGTTCTTGCTTGGAGAATCCCAGGGACAGCGGAGCCAGGTGGGCTGCCATCTATGGGGTCGCACAGAGTCAGACACAACTGAAGTGACTTAGCAGCAGCAGCAGCAGTTTCCAAGCTCCTTTCTTGCCAAACCAGAAACTGGAAGTCCCACACCTTTCTTAAAAAAGAAAGTTTTATGACAGTTCAACATGGACATCCTCACAATCAGTGTGAGTCTGGTCAGAGTTTTCATGCTATTATCAGAAAATGTGGTTGAGAATAATGAAGCTGCTATCTGGCATGGGTGACAACCTTACCTGGTTAAGACCCAGAGGATCTGTATAGAGACCCAGAGGCCCTGATGACTCATCCTGCTGCCTGGCCACCTGATGATGGTAGTAACTGTTCTAGAGGAAATTCCCTAGTCTTTGAATTCTTTGCTCCTCTTTCTTAGGGTACAGTGTTACTGAGGAAGTACATGGGCTACATGGAAGGATTAAGGCCCTGCATATATGATGGTGTGATTCTTTCCTGTTTGAGCCTGATGAAAATTAGAACATTAATGGAGAGAAGTACAGCCTTTTCCATTTTTGAAGCTCTCAGGATAAAAATAACAAAATGGTAGAATAAAAATGTGGTACATTTTAAATATTTAAATTGAACCACTGTAAGCCACCTTGCAGAACCAGTAGCAGGACTAGTTTTAAGTCATGTGATTAAAGTTGTCACAGTGAATCTCTGTGAGTATACGTATAGTCTCATCTGAAAAGGGAGAGGTTGTCAAAAACTGAAATTCAAGGCCCTAAAATCTACTGCCTCAACTCCCAACCCTATTCTGTGATGGGTCACAGCCGAAATAGTAGAAAAATTTCAAAATGGGACCTACAGTTTTGCTTGAGCAAGATGGCATTTTCTGTCATCCAAGGTTGAAAGTGAAGATGAAAGTTAGTTGCTCAGTTGTGTCTGACTCTTTGTGACCCCCTGGACTGCAATCTGTCAGGCTTCTCTGTCCACGGAATTCTCCTGGCAAGAATACTGGAGTGGGTTGCCATTTCCTTTTTCAGAGATAAACCCAGAGACCTCCCACATTGCAGATGGATTCTTTACAGTCTGAGCCACCAGGGGAAGCCAGTTTTGCTTGAGCAAGATGGTATTTTCTGGTATCCAAGGTTAGTCTTATAAATAGGGGTAAAAGCAAGCACCTTTGGTGTATTAGTATACATTTGGGCAGACAAAGGTTCAAATTCTGGCCTTGCAATTTCCTACTTATGTAAACTTGGTCAAATCATCTCCCTTTCTCTAAGCCTCTGTTTCCTCATCTATAAAATGAGTCTATGGACCTGGGTCTTAATGAGCTTTTAAAAATCAATATTCTTGTTATTTTTATATATGTCTTATTTATTCTCTTAGATAGTAAGCTCCCTGAGGACATGAATCATGTCTGATTCATTTTTAAAATTTCACAGCACTTTTCACTAACTTAATCCTTTTAGGTGAGGTGAGATGAGGTGAAGTTGCTCAGTCGTGTCTGACTCTTTGCGACCCCGTGGACTGTAACCTACTAGGCTTCTCTGTCCATGGGATTCTCCAGGCAAGAATACTGGGAGTGGATTGCCATTTCCTTCTCCAGGGGATCTTCCCAACCCAGGGATCGAACCCGGCTCTCCTGCATCGAAGGAAGACGCTTTAACCTCTGAGTAGACCAGGTATTTTATACTTGCATTTTTAAAGCTCCATGGCAAGCTTATGTAGTTGGCCTTACCACTTCTCAGAGGTTCAGAGAAGTTAAGTCAGTTGCCTGTTAGTGAGCAGTTGGATTTAAACGCACATCTGTTTGTCCATGTTCTTTTTCTCTGCCATGGTGCTGCCTCCAGCTGTATTGAGCACACATTTGTTTAATACATTCAATGGTCTCATCTCCACTGAATGGATCTTTCACTGGGCTACCTGAAATTCTCACCCTCTGGTTTATCTTCTGAATATAGTAAGGCCTCCATGGGATATAGTTGCCAACCAAAAGCAGGTTCATTACCAGGTTAGCTTGGGCAGAGGGCTGAAGCCCTGAAGGGAGCCCAGTTCTTGTAAAACCTTTTAGAGAGTGAGAGGATTAGAGAAGTCTGGTGGATGGGGACCCTCTGGGAGGTCAGGTTTCAGTGCTTGACCGTAGACACAAGGAGTGTGTGGGTGGTGGCCATAATGAAAGCCAGCGTGAAGACCTAGGTAAGCGGGGAGGAAGGAAGGGCAGAAGGGTACAGGCAAAGACTTGGTAATAAAGTCCTTGAAGAAAAGGCATCAGAATAAGATTGGCTTTGAGGGTAGAAACTTGGCCGACTTTTTCTTTGAAATTTTCTAACTTCCTGTATTATCTGATTATTTTTTTACAATAAGCAGGGTGTTTTTGGTAATTAAAAAAAACAACACCTGATAAGCTTAAATTTTAAAAATGACATATTTGCTCTTTCTTTAGGTCTGCAGTACAAAATCACAGATTATTTTTGAGCTGGAGGAACCTGGAAAATCCTCTGGTCCCATTCTCTTTCCTTTGCCCTTTCTCATCAAAACTGTATCATAATAGGAGGTAACAAGGGCCAAGCATTCAAGGAATAGATAGAAAGTACTGGAAAAGCTGTCAACTCATCTAAGTGCATTTATAAGACCACACTTTATATTCTTCCATGAGTTGAAGATACTTTTGGTGTTTTAAGCCTAATCATCAGGAATAGAGAAGAGAAGTCAAGGCCTTGAACACTTAGGTGTGTTATTTTCAAAATGCTAGTCAGGACTGTATTTTGATTTTCCCCAATATTTACCTCTAAAAATTTCTTGTCCTAGCCTTAAGCTCAACTTTAAGGTAATTGATGCTTATTGCTTTTTCTTTAATCCAGGGGTTATCTAAAACAAGTGAGTGGAAATTTACCAATGCTATCTTCAGACAGAGAGTAAAAATTTGGCCCTTCTACTTACTAGGTGTGATTTAATAATAAGCACTACTGTTTATGGTGTGCTTACCTTGTACTAAGCACTTTACTTATCTCAATCCACATGATAATCTTATGAGGCAGATATTACTCTTTCCATGGTATAATTACAGAAAATCTAGTTCATAGGAGTTTAGTAGTTTTCCAAGTCTCATGTGTACAAATGCAAACATGAGATTTGAACCTAGATCTGCCTGATTTCAAGTTTATGATGGTAACTACTTCTCTGTACCCTCTTGGACAAATCATTTAACCTCTCTGAGCCTTGGGTTTGTCACTTGAAAAATAGAGAAAATATTTCCTCCTTTATAGTTTTATTGTGAAGGGGAAATTAATATACAGCATTTAGAGGGTGCTCAGTAGATACTGCTTTTTTAAAAGCTAAAAGCTGAAAGCTACAGGAATGGCATTTAGTGACTGGCTCTGGGTAAAAAAAGTGGAACTGAACTGAGTCCTTAACTCAGATTTTTAAGCTTTATGGAAATTGGTCAATAAAGAAAACTTGCAACTCTAAAAATATGTATGTTTGTTCAAAACAAGAACAGGAAGAGAGGGTGGTTCTGTCTCCAGTGAATTCTCTAGGAGTCAAGGTAGGGATAAATCAAAATTTTTAAATTAGGGTTTTTTGTTTTCTTGTTTTTGTTTTTGACAAGGCCATTGGGATGGAAATGCAATCAACTTCTTTACTTTGCCTTCCTGATTACCAGCAAGTATGCATAACTGTTGAGTGTAAACAGAGCCCTCTGGTCCTGGGAACCAAGGCTGGCTTCATGGACAAACAAGTAAGCTATGCAGTCAGAAAGGAATCAGTGCTTAGAAGGGCTCCATGCTTGGATAAAAATACTCTCCTATCACTGTCTCGAAATGCTTAATAATTTTTGAACATGGCACCTCCATTTTCATTTTGCACCTGGCTGGGCAAATTATGCAGCCAGGCTTGTTTGGAATATTTGGTGTCTCCTAGCTCACCTCACTGAAATGTCCTCAGTCCAATGAACACATTCTCAGGAGATGGCTTGGAATTCTGCTTTAGCAGATTTCCCCTTTCTTTTTGTTTTTGTTAGCAAACGATCACCCACCCATTCTTTGAGGTTATGTATAATGTGTGCTATGTATAAGGCTTTAGGTGAGTACGAAGGAAAGTAATACAGTAAAAGGGGTCTGAGTGTTTTTTTTTTTTTTAAGAAGGAAGAATAACATCACTATGGCCAAAATGAATGTGCTGAGGACAATAATACTTCAGAATGAGTTCTCTAGAGAGAAGTTTTGAATTTCTGCTTATGGGTAGCTTTGGCTGGGATATGGCTATCGGTGTTTTCTTAAAGCACCCCAGGTCTTTCTAATGTGTAACCATGATTGGGAACCACTGAGTTAAAAACTCACTGGACGAAGTGGATGGTTTTGATAAGCACTGATATAATGTCTCCAAAATATCTACTGGAGTATTTGTATGTGATCAACTTTGTGTTTTTGGGGTAACTAGAGTTTTGCAACTAGTAGGCACTCAACCAACGTTTATTGACAGGTGCAACATCAAATATGATGTTAATTCTTTTGTTAAAGGACATTGTAAATGCAATCTGCAGCTAAGATTTTTAACTTCAGTTTAGTTAGTTAGTTTGTTTGTTTTTGCTGGCCCCTGGACAAGCAGAGGTGAAATTACATCATATAAATCTAAAGTGTCTACACTGAAAACTATATATTTCCTAAAAGATTAAGGCCTTAAAAAATTAGAGCTATACAATGTTTACAGATTAGAAGACTACATATTGCTAAAATGTCAATTACTCCAAATTGATCTAAATAAATTCCATGTAGTTCCAACTGAAATACCAGCAGGCTTTTTCTTTTTGTAGAAATAATCAGAGTGATGCTAAAACCTACAAGGATATGCAAAGCATCGGGAACATCAAAAGAATTTTGACAAAATATTGAGAAAGAAAACCATATTTGGAGGAGCCACACTACCTAATTTTAAGACTTACAATAAAACTTCAGTAATTGAGGACAAAGCTAGAGGAGGTGATGAAATTCCAGCCGAACTATTTCAAATCCTAAAGATGATGTTGTGAAGTGCTGCACTCAATATGCCAGGAAATCTGGAAAATTCAGCAGTGGCCACAAGACTGGGCAAGGTCAGTTTTCATTCTAATCCCAAAGAAAGGCAATGCCAAAGAATGTTTAAACTACCACACAATTATGCTCATCTCACACACTAGCAAAGCAATGTTCAAAATCCTCCAAGCAAGGCTTCAACAGTATGTGAACCATGAACTTCCAGATGTTAAAGCTGGATTTAGAAAAGGCAGAGGAACCACAGATCAAATTGCCAACATCGGCTGGATCAAGGAAAAAGCAAGAGAGTTCCAAAAAAACATCTATTGCTGCTTTATTGACTATGCCAAAGCCTTTGACTGTGTGGACCACAATAAACTGTGGAAAATTCTGAAAAGATGGGAATACCAGCCCACCTAACCTGCCTCTTGAGAAATCTATATGCAGGCCAGGAAGCAACAGTTAGAACTGGACATGGAACAACAGACTGGTTCCAAATAGGAAAAGGAGTCCGTCAAGGCTGTATATTGTCACCCTGCTTATTTCACTTCTATGCAGAGTACATCATGAGAAACAGCTGGACTGGAAGAAACACAAGCTGGAATCAAGATTGCCAGGAGAACTATCCATAACCTCAGATCTGCAGATGACACCACCCTTATGGCAGAAAGTGAAGAGAAACTAAAAAGCCTCTTGATGAAAGTGAAAGAGGAGAGTGAAAAAGTTGGCTTAAAGTTCAACATTCAGAAAACTAAGATCATGGCATCCAGTCCCATCACTTCATGGGAAATAGATGGGGAAACAGTGGAAACAGTGTCAGACTTTATTTTTTCAGGCTCCATAATCACTGCAGATGGTGACTGCAGCCATGAAATTAGAAGACGCTTACTCCTTGGAAGGAAAGTTATGACCAACCTAGATAGTATATTCAAAAGCAGAGACATTACTTTGCTGACTAAGGTCCGTCTAGTCAAGGCTATGGTTTTTCCTCTGGTCATGTATGGATGTGAGAGTTGGACTGCGAAGAAGGCTGAGCACCAAAGAATTGATGCTTTTGAACTGTGGTGTTGGGAAGACTCTTGAGAGTCCCTTGGACTGCAAGGAGATCCAACCAGTCCATTCTGAAGGAGATAAGCCCTAGGATTTCTTTGGAAGGAATGATGCTAAAGCTGAAACTCCAGTACTTTGGCCACCTCATGTGAAGAGTTGACTCATTGGAAAAGACTCTGATGCTGAGAGGGATTGGGGGCAGGAGGAGAAGGGGACGACAGAGGATGAGATGGCTGGATGGCATCACGGACATGAGGGACGTGAGTCTGAGTGAACTCTGGGAGATGGTGATGAACAGGGAGTCCTGGTGTGCTTCAATTCATGCGGTCGCAAAGAGTCAGACACAAGTGAGCGACTGAACTGAACTGAACTCAGCATCATGGCATCTGGTCCCATCACGTCATGGCAGATAGATTGGGAAACAATGGAAACAGTGACAGACTTTACTGTCTTGAGCTCCAAAATCACTGCAGATGGTGACTGCAGCCACAAAATTAAAGATGCTTACTCCTTGGAAGACAAGCAATGACTAGTTCAGTTCAGTCGCTCAGTCATGTCCGACCCTTTGTGACCCCATGAATTGCAGCGTGCCAGGCCTCCCTGTCCATCACCAACTCCCAAAGTTGACTCAGATTCACACCCATTGAGTCAGTGATGCCATCCAGCCATCTCATCCTCTGTCTTCCGCTTCTCCTCCTGCCCCCAATCCCTCCCAGCATCAGAGTCTTTTCCAATGAGTCAACTCTTCGCATGAGGTGGCCAAAGTACTGGAGTTTCAGCTTTAGCATCAGTCCTTCCAAAGAAATCCCAGGGCTGATCTCCTTCAGAATGGACTGGTTGGATCTCCTTGCAGTCCAAGGGACTCTCAAGAGTCTTCTCCAACACCACAGTTCAAAAGCATCAATTCTTTGGTGCTCAGCCCTTCTTCACAGTCCAACTCTCACATCCATACATGACCACAGGAAAAACCATAGCCTCGACTAGACGGACCTTAGTTGGCAAAGTAATGTCTCTGCTTTTCAATATGCTATCTAGGTTGGTCATGACTTTTCTTCAAGGGTAAGCATCTTCTAATTTCATGGCTGCAGTCACCATCTGCAATGATTTTGGAGCCCAAGAAAAAAAAGTCTGACACTGTTTCCACTGTTTCCCCATCTATTTCCTATGAATTGATGGGACCAGATGCCATGATCTTAGTTTTCTGAATGTTGAACTTTAAGCCAACTTTTTTCACTCTCCTCTTTCACTTTCATCAAGAGGCTTTTTAGTTTCTCTTCACTTTCTGCCATAAGGGTGGTGTCATCTGCAGATCTGAGGTTATGGATATTTCTCCTGGCAATCTTGATTCCAGCTTGTGTTTCTTCCAGTCCAGCGTTTCTCATGATGTACTCTGCATAGAAGTGAAATAAGCAGGGTGACAATATACAGCCTTGACGGACTCCTTTTCCTATTTGGAACCAGTCTGTTGTTCCATGTCCGGTTCTAACTGTTGCTTCCTGGCCTGCATACAGATTTCTCAAGAGGCAGGTCAGGTGGTCTGGTATTCCCATCTTTTTCAGAATTTTCCACAGTTTATTGTGGTCCACACAGTCAAAGGCTTTGGCATAGTCAATAAAGCAGCAATAGATGTTTTTCTGGAACTCTCTTGCTTTTTCTTGATCCAGCCAATGTTGGCAATTTGATCTGTGGTTCCTCTGCCTTTCTAAACCAGCTTGTACATCAGGAAGTTCACAGTTCAAGTATTGCTGAAGCCTGGCTTGGAGAATTTTGAGCATTACTTTACTAGCATGTGAGATGAGTGCAATTGTGCCGTAGTTTGAGCATTCTTTGGCATTGCTTTTTGGGGGATTGGAATGGAAACTGAACTTTTCCAGTCCTGTGGCCACTGCTGAGTTTTCCAGATTTCCTGGCATATTGAGTGCAGCACTTTCACAGCATCATCTTTCAGGATTTGAAATAGTTCTACTGGAATTTCATCACCTCCACTAGCTTTGTTCATAGTGATGCTTTCTAAGGCCCAGTTGACTTCACATTCCAGGATGTCTGGCTCTAGATGAGTGATCACACCATTGGGATTATCCAGGTCATGAAGATCTTTTTTGTACAGTTCCTCTGTGTACTCTTGCCACCTCTTTTTAATATCTTCTGCTTCTGTTAGGTCCATACCATTTCTGTCCTTTATCAAGCCTATCTTTGCATGAAATGTTCCCTTGGTATCTCTAATTTTCTTGAAGAGAATGACCAATTACACAGCATATTAAAAAGCAGAGACATCACTTTGCCAACAAAGGTCTATCTAGTCAAAGCTTTGGTTTGTCCAGTAGTCATGTATGGATGTGAGAGTTGGACTATAAAGAAAGCTGAGCACCAAAGAATTGATGCTTTTGAACTGTAGTGTTGAAGACTCTTGAGAGTCTCTTAGACGCAAGGAGATCCAACTAGTCCATCCTAAAGGATATCAGTCCTGAATATTCATTGGAAGGACTGATCTGAAGCTGAAACTCCAATACTTTGGCTACCTGATGTGAAGAACTGACTAACTGAAAAATACCCTGATGCTGGGAAAGATTGAAGATAGGTGGAGAAGGGCACAACACAGGATGAGATGGTTGGATGGCATCACTGACTCAATGGACATGAATTTGAGTTAACTCCAGGAGTTGGTGATAGACAGGGAGGCCTGCGTGCTGCAGTCCATAGGGTCACAAAGAGTTGGACACAACTGCTTGACTGAATTGAACTGAACTGAGACAGTGTGATATTGGGTAAAAGATAGACAAATATATGAGGAATAGAACAGTCTGTAAACAGAAAGTGAAGTTGCTCAGTCATGTCTGACTCTTTGCAACCCCATGGACTGTAGCCCACCAGGCTCCTCCATCCACAGGATTCTCCAGGCAAGAATACTGGAGTGGGTTGCCATTTCCTCATAAATAATCAATTGACTAACAAGAACGACACCAAGGTAATTCAATGGAAAAAAGCTAACCTTTTCTGCAAATGATCTAAATCAGTTGGATAGCCAACTTGACCCCTTTTACACACAATACAAAAATTTTCATTTGAAATGGATCAGAAAATGATCATAGACCTGAATACAAAAGATAAAACTATAAACCTTGTAGAACCTATGGAACTTAGAGTTAGCCAGAGATTCTTAAAGGGCATAATAAAGAGCTAACCATAAAAGAAAAATGTGTTATATGGGCCTAATCAAAATTTAACATTTCTAGTCTTCAAAAGACACCACGAAGACAAGTAAAAGGTAAAATACTCGGGAGAGAAAAAAAAATATTTGTATGCAAATAATGGTCAGAGAGATGTAATTATGCTAGCTTTGAAGATGGAGGAAGGGGATGACAAGCCAAGGAATGTAGGTGGTTTCTAGAAGGCGGAGAGTTGAGGAAGTAGGTTCTCCCTGAGAGCTTCCAGAAAGAAACACAGCCTTGCCAACACTTGTGATTTCAGTCCTATGGAAACTCATATACATCGTGTCTATAGAACTGTGAGGATAATGAGTTTGTGTGGTTTAAGTCCACTAAGTTTGTGGTAATTGTTACAGCAGCAATAGGAAATTAATTCCTTAGGATTTTCTACGTAAGCAATCATGTTATGTTTGCATTAAGACAACTTTACCTCTTACTTTCTAATCTTTATGACTTTTACTTCTTTGTTTTTCTTTACCACATTGGACAGGAACTCCAGTACAATGTTGAACAGAAAAGGTCAGAGTAGACATACTTGTCTTGTTCTAAATCTTTGGGGAAAGTATTCTGTTTTACACCATTTAATATGATGTTAGCTGTAGGTCTGTCCTTTATCAAATTGAAGAAGTATTTGTTTTTTTCCCTAGTTCACTTAGGAATGTTTATTATGGAGGTATCAAATTTTGTCAAGTGCTTTTTCTGCACCTTTTAAGATATGATGCTACCTCATTTGCCATTTGTGACAAATTTTTAGTTGTTTCTTGAATGTTGAACCGATTTCACAAATTTGAAATGTATTTATGAGTTTAATCTGTTAATATTTTCTTGACAATTTTCACACGTGTGTTATTGCTGCATAAAAGTTATCTAAAGTTTAAAACGCGGTTTTAAACTTATCTCACAGCTTTCTATGGGTTAGATAGTTGCAGTTTAACTGGGTCCAAGCTTAAGGTCTTACAAGGTTTCAGTCAAAGGGCTGGCCATGCTGTATTCTCATCTGAAGGCTCAGCTAGGGAGGAATACCCTACCAAGCCTTTTCAGGTTGTTGGCAGAATTCGTTTCCTTGTGGTTGTACAGTTGAAGGCCCCAGTTGCTTGTTGGCTATTGTCTGAAGGCTGCTTTCAGTTCTCTGAGTGAACCCTCACTTTCTTGCCATTCAGGTCTCCCCACTAGCAAGACATATTACATAAATGTCATGCAGTGACATCTCATTGCTTTTGCCATATTCTGTTGATTAGAAACAAGCTGCAGTTCCCACAGCACTCAAATTAGAGGGACCTACCTAGATAGCATAATGAAAAGCAGAGACATTACTTTGCCAACAAAGGTCCATCTAGTCAAGGCTATGGTTTTTCCTGTGGTTATGTATGGATGTGAGGGTAGGACTGTGAAGAAAGCTGAGCATCGATGAATTGATGCTTTTGAACTGTGGTGTTGGAGAAGACTCTTGAGAGTCCCTTGGACTGCAAGGAGATCCAACCAGTCCATTCTAAAGGAGATTAGCCCTGGGATTTCTTTGGAAGGAATGATGCTAAAGCTGAAACTCCAGTACTTTGGCCATCTCATGCGAAGAGTTGACTCACTGGAAAAGACTTTGATGCTGGGAGGGATTGGGGGCAGGAGAAGAAGGGGATGACAGAGGATGAGATGGCTGGATGGCATCACTGACTCAATGGACATGAGTCTGACTGAACTCTGGGAGTTGATGATGGACAGGGAGGCCTGGCATGCTGCAGTTCATGGGATTGCAAAGAATCGGACAGGACTGAGTGACTGAAGTGAACTGGACTGATACAAGGGCAAGAACACTAGGAGCTCCCACAGATCTGTTAATCACAGCATGTATGTTCATGAGAGGTATTGGTTTACCATCTTCTTGTCTTATAATGCCTTTGTCAGGTTTTGTTATTTGAGTTATGCAGATCAGTTTTGAAAATGCTTTTTATTCTCATGGTTTTTTTTTCTCTCTTTCTCATTTTCAACTGATTTTCAGAAGCAAATACCAGGCTGAATTGTTGATAGGAACATATGACTTAAAAGAATCATAAAATAGTAGAATATATTATTTAAAATGAAAGCAAAAACAAAACTATATTTGAGAACAACACTAATAGTTTTATTTTTTTATAAAAAGGAAGTCCACAGTGGCCACTAAAAAGTACTGATCATCTTTCAAGCCTCAGTCAAAGGCCTATGAAAGCTTATTCATGTTTATAGCTTGTCAGTCACCCTTCATAAGATCCCTAGCTTCTTGATAGGATGTTAGCAGGATTAAACTTGAACAGCTAAACGTATATAGTGAATTTCTTTCAACTTCTATTAAATAACTCATTGATCTGGATGTGAAAATTACCACTGTGTGAAGAAGGTATACACTGGCTGTGGCAGGTAGGGAAATGAGTCTTACTATATAGTTCTCATGCATTAGATAACTTAAGAAAATGTGGGGTTTTTTTCCTTTTACTTTTCACCAGCTCTACACTGGGGTGGAACTGGCCACATGTGTGTCACCAAATGGTGATTAGACCCTTGAATTCAGAAGGATGACTTACTGTACAGGCTAAGGCAAAAACTGCATACTTGATATTCCTTTTCTAACCAAGAATTTAATCTAAGGATGTGCTCATAGTCAAGCAGAGGGTAGGACCTGTAGCTCAAGTCAGTCAGACAGTTTAAACTGTGACACTTTAAACTGCCTCTTACTAGCTTTGTGACTTTAGGAAAGTTATTTAATTAAACTGTAAACTCACTTGCCTCATCTATAAAATCAATGACACTATAGTAGCTGGTGTTTCAAAGAGCTGTTTTGAGAATTAAATGAAATAATTCACACATAATGCTCAGCACATATTTTGACATTGATAAGCATTTAGTAGATGTTGGCTATTAATATTACTGTCACTATTCCTGTTATTATAAAGTGGAAAGAGTATGGGCTTTGGACTCAATAAGGCCCGGGTTGTTGCTGTTGTTCAGTCACTCAGTTCAGTTCAGTTCAGTCATTCAGTCATGTCCATCTCTTTGCAGCCCCATGGACTGCAGCACACTAGGCCTCCCTGTCCATCACCAACTCCTGGAGCTTGCTCAAACTCATGTCCATCGAGTCAGTGATGCCATCCAACCATCTCATCCTCTGTCATCCCCTTCTCCTCGTGTCTTCAGTCTTTCCCAGCATCACATCAGGTGGCCAAAGTATTGGAGCTTCAGCTTCAGCATCAGTCCTTCCAATGATTATTCAGGACTGATTTCATTTAGGATTGACTTTTGGATCTCCTTGCAGTCCAAGGGACTCTCAAGAGTCTTCTCCAACACCACAATTCAAAAGCATTAATTCTTTGGTGCTCAGCTTTCTTTATAGTCCAACTCTCACATCCGTAACATGACTAATGGAAAAACCATAGCTTTGACTAGGTGGACCTTTCATGCAGTCATCACCTGCAGTGATTTTGGAGCCCAAGAAAATAAAGTCTGTCACTATTTCCATTGTTTCGCCATCTATTTGCCATGAAGTTATGGGACTGAATGCCATGATCCTAGTTTTCTGCATGCTGAGTTTTAAGTCTGCTTTTGTCCTCTTTCACTTTCATCAAGAGGCTCTTTAGGTGCCATGTGACCTTGTACTAGTAGGTGATTTCTCTGAACTTCAGTGTCCTCATTTTCTAAAAGAGGACTATTATAAGTGCTTTCTAGGATTGTCATAAAATATCTTTTCTCTAGTCCCCTTAGATGTATTATCCCATACAGACGTAGGAGCTAGATTCTTGTTGCCTAAAGAACAAGTAGTAGTTAAGATACAGGTTAGCCACTGTTTAAAAAAAAACCCTGAAATCATAAAGTAACAAAATTATCTCCTTTACTGGAAGGGGCTGGTGTGTAGCCTACTGTCAGGGATTCGGTCTCCTTCCATGCTGTTGCGCTGTTCTCCTCCACATTATAGCCTCTGGGAGATGGATAAAAAGGAGGGGAGAATATGCTTCCATCTTTGTGGAAAATTTTCAGAAGTCGTATGCTTCCCCTCTGCTCACACCTCACTGGCCAGGACCTAGTTACTCAACCACACCCAGCTGGTAGGAAAGGAGCTGTTACTTTTGGCTGGAAACGATAATGGGTGTACATGGGGCTATCAGTCTCTGCCAAAAATACATTTCTAGCTTAGTCCTACCAAAAATGAAATGAGAGGGACAAGCTTGATTTCCTCTAAAGTGGTGGAGGTGGGTTCTCTGGAGGATAAGAGTAGAAAAAAGAGACAGTGTTCAATTGTACAAAAGATGGAGACAAGTCTTACATAACTGATCTTATATATTTTGGGTATTAACAGGGCTTAACATGACTATGAACATGACTATGGTTGCTTTTGTTTCTCATTCCTTACCCTTAGTATAACGCATGCTTGCTAAGGACGATCTGAGTTACCTTCCATCTTCAACTTTCATTAAGCACAGAGGAAAACAATCCTTCTGCTCCCTTGTACCAGAATCAATGAATTGATCAGCAAGGAGTAATTGGGCTTCTAGAATTCAGTCATTTATGCATTCATTTATTTTCCTCACTTGGCACTCATTCCTCGAGTATCCATTGCAGTGCTATTCTGTACTATATTCTGGGAATGTTAATGCATCCTAGCTATAATCTCAGGCCTCAAGGAACTCTTGGTTAGTGGTCGAGAGAGACCAGCATTGAAAAGACCATAACACAGTGCAGTAGGCACTGAGAAGGAAGTAAGCCTGGGACACTGTGAGGGCCCATTGGAGAATGCCTCTTAAGGAGGAGGTAGACTCTGAGCTGGATTTGTGCTATGATGGATGATTTGGCCTTCTCCTTCACAACAGTCCATAAACAATATATGCTCTCTTTTGAAATCCACACCTCATGAAATGCTTATGGATCCTAAGATCTGTAGGCATTTAGAGAGGAGATACACAGAGGGCTGGAGCAGACAGGAAAAGCTTTTGGATAAGGTAAGTTTCAACCTGTTTTGGATAGATTTAGAATTGTGAGAATAGCAATCCAGTGGGAGCAGTTTGAACAATAGCATGGTCTGTGCTGAGTTTCTGAGGTGAGAGAATAGACTAGACATTACCACTGAGTTTTTTACAATGGAACAAATATTTATTCTGTGGTCTTGAAAAAAATGCAGAATAGATCCTAGTAACTTCTGCTTTGTCCCGTGTGGCTCTTCACCAAACACAAGGCACAGAAATGGACAATGGCAGTGTTGTGTTTAAGGCTGCTAAGCTTTCCATTCTGAGTTGGCAGCTTCAGTATATAATTTTCTCAGATAGAAAATCTCCTGGCTTGGGATTTTGCCAGAAATTACTTTCCCCAATTAGACTCTAGTTTGACGCAATCATTGCTTGAAAATTGTCTCAAATTGAAGCCATCTAATAGACAATTTTGGAATGAAGAAGATGGGAGAGATTCAACACACCACAAACAGTCCATTCATTGAGCCTATGATCCAATAACAGGAGAAAAACAGAACTTTCAGTATGTCCTGCCCCCAGAAATTTACATCAGCAAATTTCATAACAGGATGGTTTCAACCAGCAGATCCTTTTGTGAGTTTAGTACAAATCAAATCAAACATTCAGGGGAAGCAGTTTGGTCTTTGGAAACCAGGTTTAATATGTCCATCAGATACGCCTCACTCCCTTCATTTTACAGGTGTATTCCAGAAAGGCTGGCCAGAGTGCAATGCAATTGGCCATGTCTTTGTTCCTAAAATAGTGACTGAGCACTCAGATGGTAGAGAATCCACCTGCAATGCAGGAGACCCTGGGTTGGAAAGATCCTCTGGAGAAGGGAAAGGCTACCCCTCCAGTATTCTTGCTTAGAGAATTCCATGGACAGAGGAACCTGGCGGGCTACAGTCTACAGGGACACAAAGAGTCAGACAGGACTGAGTGACTAACACTCACTTTCACCAGCTCTGTAAATGGACTGACTCCACTATTTTATGCTAAAATATATGGAGGCTCATGGTACATGACAGGTGCTCCTTATATACTTGAATGAGTAAATGAACAAATGAATGGACATGGCTGGAGCAGAACATTGCCCATTCTCTACAGCAGTGTCGGCTTGCCTCCTCCAGACGTTTCTCCCTAGGTGTAGCGTGGCACTTTTCTGATTATGTACTTCATTCCTCGATTTCATCTATGAGAAAGCACTAGCAAGTGATGCAGTTAAGTTCCTTGGAACGTTTGTTCTTTCCGGTCTTTTCTTTTAGGCTTTATTGGGTGGGACCAGAGCAGCCTTTTTAGTCTACAGCTAGTTTTACCCCACAACTGAAGTGATTCCCTTCTGGGTACTCTTCCTGGTACTCCAGGTATTATGAGGTTTTTGCATAAGGTTGGTGGGGGACATAGACTCTCCCTGCCTCTGTGAGTTGCATGTGTTATTCCAACTGCTCCTTTGATGTGGCTCTTCCCTGGTCTCAGAGAGTGTTTTCTCACACATGTACTGGGTGAGGGTGGGATTCCCACAACATTATTTGTAGCAGCCAGTCTAATGTCCAGCTAGTAGATGCAGCTCTCTCCTCTTTAGCACTCTGCCACCTGGACTTCTTGAACTCCCAAGCCCATCTCTACAGCATAGAATAACCACTGTCTTCCACCTGATTCTCGCAGTCAGGGATATGATCTGGAACCTCTTTAAGGTAATAATCTAAATTGTAAGATTTATCTCATTTGTTTCTCCACTCCCAGGGATCACTGTCCTAAGCGGCCTGTTGTTCAGTATTTGAAACCATTGTTTCATTTTGTTGTCATTGTTTTAGTCTCAATATGGGTATATTAAATCTGAGCTCTGTTACTTCATGTTGACTGAAAGCAGAAATCAGTGCATAAAAATTTATGCAGAAGAACATTCATCAAAGCATTATTGTTTATGAAGAGTAATTAGAAATAGACAAAAAAAACAGGATAAAAGTGGATAAAAACAGCAAACAGAATGGTGTAATTCTGATATCCATATAATGTTTTTATGGTATCAGTATAATGTGATATCATACAGCCATTTCAAAATACATTTTCAAAGAATACTTACTGGCATGGGAATACATTTGTAATATCATGTTTGTTTTACAAGGGTACATGTAAATTTATTTTTATGATTTCAATTTTAATCAAAATATGTTCAGAGAAGAAGATTTGAAAGCAAATCCACTAAAATGTTAATAGTACTGCATTCTTCAAATTTTGTAATCAATAATTATCAAGTAAAAATATTAATAAAACTTTTCAAAAATGAGAGTTTCAGTAAAGAAATGACCAGCAAAGCTAAATTTTACCATAAGTCATGATGTTTATTGGAGAATCTATTTTAATGAACCTAATAATCATAACAACATACATAACAATTCCAACAACACAAGAGAAGACTCCTACACATAGATCATCTACACCAAAATCAGACTGATCATATTCTTTGCAGCCAAAGATGGAGAAGCTCTCTACAGTCAGCAATAACAAGACCAGGAGCTGACTGTGGCTCAGATCATGAACTTCTTATTGCCAAATTCAGACTTAAATTGAAGAAAGTAGGGAAAACCACTAGACCATTCAGGTATGACCTAAATCAAATCCCTTATGATTATACAGTGGAAGTGACAAATAGATTTAAGGGCCTAGATCTGATAGATAGAATGCCTGATGAACTATGAAATGAGTTTGTAACATTGTACACGAGACAGGGATCAAGACCATCCCCATGGAAAAGAAATGCAAAAAAGCAAAATGGCTGTCTGGGAGGCCTTACAAATAGCTGTGAAAGAAGAGAAGTGAAAAGCAAAGGAGAAAAGGTAAGATATAAGTATCTGAATGCAGAGTTCCAAAGAATAGCAAGAAGAGATAAGAAAGCCTTCCTCAGCGATCAGTGCAAAGAAATAGAGGAAAACAACAGAATGAGAAAGACTAGAGATCTCTTCAATAAAATTAGAGATACCAAGGGAATATTTCATGCAAAGATGGGCTCAATAAAGGACAGAAATGGTCTGGACCTAACAGAAGCAGAAAGATATTAAGAAGAGGTGGTGATTTGGAGAATGGCATTGAAACGTGTATACTATCATGTAAGAAACGAAGCACCAGTTCTATGTTCGATACAGGATGCAGGATGCTTGGGGGCTGGTGCACGGGATGATCCAGAGAGATGATATGGGGTAGGAAGTGGGAGGGTGATTCAGGATTGGGAGCTCATATACACCTGTGGCGGATTCATGTCAATGTATGGCAAAACCAATACAGTATTGTAAGGTAGAATAAAGTAAAAATAAAATAAACAAAAGCAGAGACATCAAAATTCAAAAGGATTAGGGTAGAGGCATGAGAAGAACAGAGGAAGCTAGTAGGTTTAGAAATCTCTTGCCAACATTTAGGTAACGATGATGGCGACACGGGTTAGGCTGGTAGTAGAAACTGAGAGAATCAGACAGATGTCAGACATGGTATAGAGGTAGAACTTGCTGGTGAATTCAGTGAAAAGATGAGAGAAATAGAAGTCCCTGGTATGCATCCTAAGATGAAATTGCAATGAAAGGATTTAAGAAGAGTGTGGCATCATTAAAGTTGGATTTTAAAAGTCATTCTTGTTACATAGCTTCCTAAACAGTTGTTATTACTTTTATAATTTTGTTGTAATCTTATGAACCTCCAGTGTTATTAAATGCATGTGAACTTTTTTTTAAAAAAAGGAAGAGGTGGCAAGAATACACAGAAGAACTATACAAAAAAGATCTTCACGACCAAGATAATCACGATGGTGTGATCACTCACCTAAAGCCAGACATCCTGGAATGTGAAGTCAGGTGGGCCTTAGAGAGCATCACTACAAACAAAGCTAGTGGAGGTGATGGAATTCCAGCTGAGCTATTTCAAATCCTGAAAGATGATGCTGTGAAAGTGCTGCACTCAATATGCCAGCAAATTGGGAAACCTCAGCAGTGGCCACAGGACTGGAAAAGGTCAGTTTTCATTCCAAACCCAAAGAAAGGCAATGCCAAAGAATGCTCAAACTACCACGCAATTGCACTCATCTCACATGCTAGTAAAGTAATGCTCAAAATTCTCCAAGCCAGGCTTCAGCAATACATGAACCATGAACTTCCATATGTTCAAGCTGGTTTTAGAAAAGGCAGAGGAACCAGAGATCAAATTGCCAACATCCACTGGATCATCAAAAAAGCAAGAGAGTTCCAGAAAAACATCTATTTCTGCTTTATTGACTGTGCCAAAGCATTTGACTGTGTGGATCACAATAAACTGTGGAAAATTCTGAAAGAGATGGGAATACCAGACCACCTGACCTGCCTCTTAAGAAACCTATATGCAGGTCAGGAAGCAACAGGTAGAACTGGACATGGAACAACAGACTGGTTCCAAATAGGAAAAGGAGTACATCAAGTCTGTATATTGTCACCCTGCTTATTTAACTTATATGCAGAGTACATCATGAGAAACACTGGACTGGAAGAAGTGCAAGCTGCAATCAAGACTGCCGGGAGAAATATCAATAAACTCAGATATGCAGATGACACCACCCTTATGGCAGAAAGTGAAGAGGAACTAAAAGCCTATTGATGAAAATGAAAGAGGAGAGTGAAAAAGTTAGCTTAAAGTTCAACATTCAAAAAACTAAGATCATGACATCTGGTCCCATCACTTCCTGGGAAATAGATGGGGAAACAGTGTCAGACTTTATTTTGGGGGCTCCAAAATCACTGTAGATGGTGATTGCAGCCATGAATTTCCTTCCGTGGGAGGAAAGTTATGACCAACCTAGATAGTATATTCAAAAGCAGAGACATTACTTTGCCAACAAAGGTCCATCTAGTCAAGGCTATGGTTTTTCCAGTGGTCATGTATGAATGTGAAAGTTGGATTGTGAAGAAAGCTGAGCAACAAAGAATTGATGCTTTTGAACTGCGGTGTTGGTAAAGACTCTTGAGAGTCCCTTGGACTGCAAGGAGATACAACTAGTCCATTCTAAAGATCAGTCCTGGGTGTTCATTGGAAGGACTGATGCTA
Source organism: Nanger dama (assembly GCA_917880005.1). Taxonomy (NCBI): domain Eukaryota; kingdom Metazoa; phylum Chordata; class Mammalia; order Artiodactyla; family Bovidae; genus Nanger; species Nanger dama. The sequence continues at coordinate 1,161,371 of CAKJTW010000017.1, forward strand.
AAGCTGAAACTCCAGTACTTTGGCCACCTCATGCGAAGAGTTGACTCATTGGAAAAGACTCTGATGCTGGGATGGATTGGGGGCAGGAGGAGAAGGGAACGACAAAGGATGAGATGGCTGGATGGCATTACAGACTCGATGGACATGAGTTTGAGTGAACTCCGGGAGTTGGTGATGAACAGGGAGGCCTGGCATGCTGCAGTTCATGGGGTCACAAAGAGTTGGACATGACTGATCGACTAAACTGAACTGAGTAATCATAAACATTGTTAAAGCCCACTTTTATTCAACAAGCACTGTTCTAAGTGCTTTGTATGTGCTAATCATAGAATCCTTACAACAAGCCTTTAAAAGAGTAATAATTATGTCTTCATAGAGGAAACTGAGGCACAGAGCTTGGAAGTCACTTTCCCCAGTTACTAAATGACAAAGTCAGGATCTGACCCTAGGCAGCCTAGACCAGAGTCTGTTCTTTGTCATCATGCTATGCTGCTTTGCTACCTAGAATTATGAGGTAGAAAGGACTAAGGAAGCTTTCTTGACCAAGCCTGGGAAAGAGCCCTTCCAGGTGATTCCTGGAAGACCAAGGCATCAGCACTGAAACTGGAAGGTACTCAATCGCAAGAGAAGGCTTTGTGTTAGAAAAATTCTGGGCATCAAGCAGATGACCATGCTGTCAATGGGGCCAAACAGCTAATGCAACGGAGCCATGGTGCGAGCCTAGAGCTCCCTGCTTCACTTCTACTTTTCCCGCTGTAACCAGGTGCCTCCCAGCACATAACTGTGGACCTGCCATCTAGAGATTGAAGGCGACTACCACCTAGATAGAAGAAAGATGTTAAGGATGAAGGTGGGCATTGCATGAGGGGGTGCGGGAAGGGCTGTTCAAGATTGACCCATGAAAAATGAGGTGGTTCACCTTCAGCCAAGCCCCTTCCCAGAGCCCCAGAGGCCACACTTTCTGAGCAGGGAGAAAAAGCGTGACCCAAACTCTACAGAACGTCCATCCAGGCAGGGCTCCTCATTCACTGAAACCCTGGGTCTATCATTGCTTCAGGTACCTGAGATCACTCAGAATGGAATGTCTCATTATAGGTTTAAACTCAAGTTATAAATCAAACATTTCTCCTTTAATGTAAGGAAGTTTTTGATTATTTTCAAGAACACCTAGTACAAAATGAGGTAATCTTACATGGTAAGGAGGATGAGTAACGGCAACTGCACTCTCATAAATTTCTTGAACCTGGAAGGATGCCTTAAAAGCTACCTACATACATGGTATATCTGATTTTTCCTTGAGTAATGTGTGAAGCATTTTAAACAGACCAGCAAATTTGCAGGTTCTAAAACCTCCTGGGGATTCTGCCTTGCTTTCTACATCCAGACAAGTGTCAAAAATTACTGAGGATTGCTTTCTTAATTTGACTAAATGTTCTGATCTTTTCTACCCAGAGAGATCTTGTTAACAATTATTTCTTCATTCTGCATCCAGACTTCCAGTTTGCAGAAGTAGAAAAATCAATGTGAATGGCTTAGCGCTGACAAATGAGGCTCCAATTACCAATACTTGCATGCAATTGGCAAACATTTTTGTCCAGTTAACTCTACTATTTTCTTATTTTAGTGGTGTTTGGCATAGACAGGCCAAGTTGTTGTTCATTACTATATCTGTAAGTACTGTTTCCCTCTCCTTTTTCTTCCAAATTCTCCACTGAAATTAAAATTAAACTATTTTGAGATGAGAATCAACAACTTTTACATAAGATTCTCTAGGTTTGCCAAATAAGGACATTTTCACTTTAGATTTTGTATTTTCTTTTTGGTTCAAAGAATGAAGGAAGAGTTGGTAAAGCATACATCAACAGACAGTGAGGACCAGAAAATAGTCTCTGAATAAGCTGTTAACATTCTATGTTATATTTGATTATATCCACTGATATGTTAAATGAGTGATTTTCAAGCTTTAATATACACACAAATCATCTGTGGATCCTGTTAAAATGAAGATTCCATTTCAGTAGGCCTGGGAGGAGCTATCTGTGGCTCAGATCATGAAATACTTATTGCAAAATTCAGACTTAAATTGAAGAAAGTAGGGAAAACCATTAGACCATTCAGGTATGACCTAAATCAAATCCCTTACCATTATACAGTGGAAGTGACAAATAGATTCAAGGGATTAGATCTGATAGACAGAGTGCCTGAAGAACTATGGGTGGAAGTTCATGACATTGTACAGGAGGCAGGGATCAAGACCATCCGCAAGAAAAAGAAATGCGAAAAGACAAAATGGTTGTCTGAGGAGGGTTACAAATAGCTGAGAAAAGAGAAGTAAAAGGTGAAGGAGAAAAGGAAAGATATATCCATTTGAATGCAGAATTACAAAGAATAGCCAGGAGAGATAAAAAAGCCTTCCTCAGTGATCAATGCAAAGAAATAGAGGAAAACAGTAGAATGGGAAAGACTAGAGATCTCTTCAAGAAAATTAGAGATACCAAGGGAAAATTTCATGCAAAGATGGGCACAATAAAGGACAGAAATGGTATGGACATAAAAGAAGCAGAAGATATTAAGATGAGGTGGCAAGAATACACAGAACTGTACAAAAAGATATTCATGACCCAGGTAATCACACTGGTATGATCACTCACCTAGAGCCAGACATCCTGGAATGCAAAGTCAAGCAGGCCTTAGGAAACACTACGAACAAAGCTAGTGGAGGTGATGGCATTCTAGTTCAGCTATTTCAACTCCTGGAAGATGATGCTGTGCAAGTGCTGTACTCAATATACCAGCAAATCTGGAAAACTCAGCAGTAGCCACAGGACTGGAAAAGGTCAGTTTTCATTCCAATCCCAAAGAAAGGCAATGCCAAAGAATGCTCAAATTACCACACAATTGCACTCATCTCACACGCTAGCAAAGTAATGTTCAAAATCCTCCAAGCCAGGCTTCAAAGTACATGAATCATGAACTTTTAGATGTTCAAGCTGGTTTTAGAAAAGGCAGAAGGAGCCAGAGATCAAATTGCTAACATCTGCTGGATCATTGAAAGAGCAAGAGATTTCCAGAAAAACATATACTTCTGCTTTATTGACTACACCAAAGCCTTTAACTGTGTGGGTCTCAACAAACTGTGGAAAATTCTTCAAGAGATGGGAATACCAGGCCACCTGACTTGCCTCCTGAGACATCTGTATGCAGGTCAGGAAGCAACAGTTAGAACCAGACATGGAAAAACAGACTGGTTCCAAATCAGGAAAGGAGTATGTCAAAACTATATATTGTCACCTTGCTTATTTAACTTGTATGCAGAGTACATCATGAGAAACCCTGGGCTAAATGAAGCACAAGCTGGAATCAAGACTGCCAGGAGAACTATTCATAACCTCAGATATGCAGATAACATCACACTTATGGCAGAAAGCAAAGAACTAAAGGGCCTCTTGATGAAAGTAAAAGAGGAGAGTGAAAAAGTTGGCTTAAAGCTCAACATTCAGAAAACCAACATCATGGCATCTGGTCCTATCACTTCACGGCAAATAGATGGGGAAACAATGGAAACAGTGACAGATTTTATTGTCCTGAGCTCCAAAATCACTGCAGATGGTGACTGCAGTCATGAAATTAAAAGAAGCTTGCTCTTTGGAAGAAAAGCTATGGCCAACCTAGACAGCATATTAAAAGCAGAGACATCGCTTTGCCAAAAAAGGTCCATCTAGTCAAGGCTGTGGTTTTCCCAGTAGTTGTGTATGGATGTGAGAGTTGGACTATAAAGAAAGCTGAGCACTGAAGCATTGATGCTTTTGAACTATGGTGTTGGAGAAGACTCTTGAGAGTCCCTTGGACTGCAAGGAGATCCAGCCAATCAATCTTAAAGGAAATCAGTCCTGAATATTCACTGGAAAGACTCATGCTGAAGCTGAAACTCCAATACTTTAGTCATCTGATGTGAAGAACTGACTCACTAGAAAAGACCCTGATGCTGGGAAAGATTGAAGGCAGGAGGAGAAGGGGACAACAGAGGATGAGATGGTTGGATGGCATCACTGACTCAATGGACATGAGTTTGAGTAAGCTCCGGGAGTTGGTGATGGACAGGGAGGCCTGGCATCCTGCAGTCCATGGGGTCACAAAGAGTCGGACATGACTGAGTGACTGAACTGAACTGGGAGGAGTCCAAGTGTCTGAAGTTCTCAGAAGCTCCCAAGTGATGAAGAGGCTTCTAATGCAAGGGCTAAAGAAAGTATATATCAGTTAGGGCCCTGGCAAAAATAGATGGCATATTCAGATTGAAATTTGAGGAGAGACTAATGAAGGACCTATTTATAGATGTGTAGGCATCATTTAGAGAAGTAACAAGAGATGGTGCAATACCCAGATGGTGACACTAACCCTAGATCTCAAGGATCAAAGACAAAGAACAACTTGGAGAGTAATGGATGGACTGACATCAGCCTTGGCCTTCAATGGGGGGACCCATCCAATTCATGGAGATCCTTAAGGAGGTAGAATGAGAATATATATCCCACTTCACTCTCCCCTTGCCCTCTAGCTTGCCTGCCAGTGCCTCCCTCTAACCACATCTAACCAAGAGCAAGTATGGCAAGAGAGTCTGGCTGATGCCACGTACACAATTCAGTTTCCTGGGCACCAAGCAAGGTGAGAAGGGGAAAGTAGAACTGGAAGGAGAGCAGGAACATATTCAACAGCATATTTTACTTGAATTAATAGATACTTTAAACATGCCTGCTGTATTTCATCTTATAACCAATAGGATTCTTGCTTCCCTGGTGGCTCAGATGGTAAAGAATCTGCCTACAATGCAGGAGACTCAGATTTAATCCCTGGGTCAGGAAGATCCCCTGGAGAGGGGAATGGCTACCCTCTCCAGTATTCTTGCCTGGAGAATGCAATAGACAGAGGAGCCTGGCAGGACTACAGTCCATGGGGTTGCAGAAAGTTGGACATGGCTGAATGACTAACACTACTTCAAGGAAAAGTGCTGTCAATCAAACCTGATATGCCATTGATTGTAAAATGAATCTTGATTCAAGAGATTAAAATTTGAAAAAAATATATATATGTTAGAATTGGTGAAACACAGAAATGTATTTTTCTTAAATCCTACCCCAAACCAAAGAAAGATCAATGTGAAACTTAATAATCATTTGAGTAATTGGATGCAAGGGCTTCCCTGATAGCTCAGCTGGTAAAGAATACACCTGAAATGCAGGAGACCCCGGTTCGATTCCTGGGTTGGGAAGATCTGCTGGAGAAGGGATAGGCTGCCCACTCCAGTATTCTTGGGCTAATGAATTTTCAAAGGGCCAACATTGTCTCTTCCCTCAAAGTAATTTAAAATTTAATTCATGTACCAACATGTCATAATAATCCACTAAAGGGAAAATGTAAGAACAATAGCCTCACGTATTACTGTTTGGGCTGCAGACAGTTCTCATGTAGTTTGTGCTCTTATAGTTTGGAGACCAAGAAGAGGAAAAGAATGGTAGGACTGTAATATGCTAAAAGCAGCCAAGCCAGCCTTTGAACAATTATTTCGGTTAAGGCAAGAATGCACAAAGCAATGTATGTAGTGGAAGAAGTTGGACTACTTTGGGTGAGATTTTATTTTGGAGTTGATTTGAATAAGTATTTATAAAACTTCTTACCAGGCTGATGGTACCACATATCATCAGATTTACTTGAACTCCTAATATAACTGGGTCAATTTTAAAGTAAGAGTAAAATTTCCTTCTACAATTACATCATGTGTCAATTATTTTTCTTGCTTTAATGCCACAAATTCAAATATTGTAAACAGTGACTTCCTTTGTAGGGTTTAAGTGGTTTCCAAAAGCCACATGTCCAGAGTCCTCATTTCTAAAGCTAGGAAGCCCATCTTTTATTTCTTCTACTGTGGCTTCAGTTTCTTCTAAAATCTCTTTCAGTTCAGACGGCTTGACATTGAAATAGGAACCATTTTAAAAATTAACATAACTCTGTTATTGTGTAAGGAAAATGAGTCAAAAGTTTGTACACAAAACTATACTATAATAAAACATAAAATGAGAAAAAGTTTTAAAATGTTGATGGAAATATCTGGCAAAATCTATTCCTTACATTGAAAAAGTGACATCCCATGTGATGGATATTACTTGTGTGCTTTTCTTGTGTTTTTCTTGAGCTCCCAAAATAATGCCCTAGGTTTAATAATTCCCTAGGAGGACTCAGTGTACAGTCAGACTCATGGCAGTGATTTATTACAGCAAAGGGATACAAAGCCCAACCAGCAGAAGGGAAATGTGCAATGGGCCAAAGCTGGAGGAAACCAGGCACAAGCTTCCACTCTCACAGTAGAAACGAGCTGTGACAATGCATATGACATCTGCCAGGGAAGCTCATTAGAGACTCAGGGTCCAAGGTTTCCATGGGGACTGGTCATAGAGATACCCTCTACTTAGCATGTACTGAAATTTGCAAGACTCCTAGAAGGAAAGCAGATGTTCAGTATAAACCATATTGGTTGTACAAACAGTTTAGGAACAGTGAGACCCTCTTATCAGTTAGGGTCATGGGAATATTCCTGAAATCCAGGTCCCGAGATGCCAGCCAAAGACTAGTCTTGTAAACAAGCCTTTCTAAGTGTAACAGGCCTTAAGTCTAAGTTGCAGGCCTACTATGTTAATTCTCTTTTGTCTGACTTGCTTAACCAGTCTTGTGAAGACTGGAGGTTATGCATATTCCTTGAATTATTTTTATTCATATTAATTTTCAATCCTCTCTCTGCCCAGAGAAGTAGAAAATCTAATATACTTCACGGAACCTTTTGGCCCCAGCTATGGGCTATGGGAGTCCTCATTCCAGTACACTCTGGTCTTACTCATTGCAGAAGGCATAGGCTAAATTTCAGCTCCTTACAGAGAAAGAAAGCTGAGCACCGAAGAATTGATGCTTTTAAAGTGTGGTGTTGGAGAAGACTCTTGAGAGTCCCTTGGACTGTGAGGAGATCCCAGCCAGTCCATTCTGAAGGAGACCAGTCCTGGGTGTTCATTAGAAGGACTGATGCTGAGGCTGAAACTCCAATACTTTGGCCACCTCATGCGAAGAGCTGACTCATTGGAAAAGACCCTGATGTTGGGAGGGATTGGGGGCAGGAGGAGAAGGGGACGACAGAGGATGAGATGGCTGGATGGCATCACCAACTTGATGCACATGAGTTTGGGTGAACTCCAGGAGTTGGTAATGGACAGAGAGGCCTGGCATGCTGTGATTCATTGGGTCTCAGGGAGATGGACACAACTGAGCGACTGAACTGAACTGAACAGAGAAAGAAAGAACTAAGGAGTCTAGTCTACTGGAGAGTACCCAGGCTTTGACCTGTAGCTTCTGTGGTTACCATTTGGTGTCGTATTATAAAATGAAAGAGCTGGTATCATAAGATATTGTCCCTGGTCACTAGAATAAAGGAGGCTTCAAGGATTATTGAAGGAGAAAAAGGAGGTCTTTCTCCTTAGAGTTAATCTCAGATGTATTAATCCTGTGCCACCAGAAGCCTAGACTTCAGGGTTCTCAGATCTTCATCCAGGCTTTCAATAGTGAGGCTGTGTTTCCACCATGATCTCTTTTCCATGCTTGTACTCTGTCTTCCCTCGTGGTCAGTTTATTTTGGCAGTTCTTAATGTCTATCATTTTCTTTGAAAATTTTTTTCAAACTGAGCTGATGCCATTTAAAATTATTAGAGGTTATAGCATCATTCATTTTCAAAAGGGAAAAGGTCAAATCTCCATTCCTTTCCTTCCAGGAAATTCCTTGGCCTGCTTATAAATTTGCCTGATCAGAGAGCTCTGAGTTCAATCTCCAAGTGGGTATTGGGTGGGATGGTCTTTATGAGGCCAAAAGTGATCCATCACACCATTCCTCAAGAGCAATAAATATCTTCTTGTCTATTTTCCTACCTCAGGGGCTGTTACAAAAGTCCTCTGAGAACAAAGACCTGTTCCAAGGTAAGCAGTCTCCATGAACTAGGAAAAGTGTATTGTTAAGAATGTTGCTTCTTTCTCGGGAATTCCCTGGCTGTCCAGTGGTTAGGACTCTGAACTTCCATTGCAGGGAGCATAGGTTCATTCCCTGGTCAGGGAACTAAGATCCCACAAGCTGCACAGAACGCCTCCCCAGCCAAGAAAGGAAAAAAAAAATTTTTTAAGAATTTTATTTGTTTCCAAACTAAAAGAGCCAGGAAGATGACATGATGGTGGGAGGAAATGACAAAGAAAAACAAAATGCAAAACCAACACCCAGAAACCATTCCTAACAAGAGAAGTAATCAGGGTGGAAGGAATTTTAAATAAATACTAATGTGAAAGAGAAATATTAAGACTGAAAACTTGAGTATGTTAATCACTCAGTCATATCTGACTCTTGGCGACTCCGTGAACTGTAGACCACCAGGCTCCTCCATCCATGGGATTTCCCAGACAAGAATACTGGCGTGGATAGTCATTCCCTTTTCCAGGGGATCTTCCTGACCCAGATATCAAACCTGTGTCTCCTGCATGGCAGGCAGATTCTTTACCATCTGAGCCACCAGGGAAGCCTGAAAATTTGAGAACATCGTCCCAAGAAGTATTATTGACTTTCTTGAGTGTTAATGGTGGCATGGGTTTATTCAAAATTTACAACTGAATGAATTATTTAAAACTTTGGCTGAATACCTACCAAGTGTCTGGCATTGTGTAGAGCAGTGAACTTGAACAAGCTTCCAACCCTCATGAACTTTGAATCTAGCGAGATGCAGATTTTGTACAAATATCTCTCACTTACAATTAGAGCTGTGCAAGGGAAATGTAGCTGAGCATGGAGTGTGCAGTGAGGATACTTAATCTAATCTTAACATCAGGGAAATCTTCTGTGAGAAAGGGGCATTTATGCTGAGAACTGAAAGATAAGTAAGAGAGAAGAGATGGAAATGAACTTCATGACAAGGGATTAAAATGCAACTTGTCAGCACAACACAGAAATTTTGCACAACATACTCAGGAGTGAGTGGTTATAGGAGGAGACATGAAATTGTCAGTAAAGATAGAATTTGGGCATATCTGGGTAGGAGAGGACCAGAGGGGGAAAAAAATCCTAGTAACATTCCATCATTATCAAAGCATTACATATCAAAGCTATTTGCCTATGGAACCAAATAGTACACATCACAAAACTAAAGGTATCTAGAAAGCACAGTTGAGTCTTGTCAGGCTACTTTGCAGGCATCAAAAAAAAAAAAAAAAAACACCACAACAACTATAGGTCCAAGCTTTCATTGCTTTTTGTAGATCTGGTGTTCAGTCTGGCCCTAGAAGAAGATATCTCGGGAAAGCTTTTGGGGTCTGACCTTAGACACAAACATGAAACAGTTTGTCTCCATTTTATCCTGCGACAACCTACTATTTTCCTTGTTTTGTTTATTCATTTAAGGGGAAGAGTTCTAGAAGTTCATTATAGTTTAAAGACTTTATGGGAAATATACACTTTCATCAGCCTGATAAATGAATTGCAAAGTCAGTACCCAAAACCAGCCCGTGAGCAGATTTCAACTCAGAAAGGTAATTAAGGAAGAAGGCCAGAAAGGCAAGTGTCCTTTTCAGGTGAATGAATTATTACAGTTACATGATTTACAATAATTGGTGGCAAGGGATGGCCAGAGAGTGATTAGGTATTTTCCCCTATGCCCTGATCGAACTCTCTTCTCTGTGAGAAATAGAACTGTCAACCATTTCTTTCAAAAACCTGCAAAGGAAGGCATGCAGTCTCCTTGGGGAGCCCATGTCTTGTTGTCATCTTCTGATTGGTAATATTCATTTCCTCTGGCGTCTAACCTACATTTGTCAGCTGCTACATACACCTTTATCTTTTTGTTCTGTTGACAGCAGAAGCAGCTAAAGCATTACTATCTGCATAATGATGTGTCTTAACGCTTTTATTTCTCTTTGGCTTTCTTTTCATTAAGTTACACGTATTCTAAAATCAATGTTTGAAAAGGAGCACTGCATCCAAAATTTAGTGGCAGAGGAGGAAAGAAGAGAAACTAGCAGCACCTCTGAAAATACCACCCCAAGGCTACTCTTTGTGTAAGTAAAGAAAGTATGAGAGGTTTTGCAAGAGAGCTTGATTTGGATTTACAGGTATCTTTATTCTGCCTTCTACTAAGAGACAGCCACAAGTGGGATATGGATTCTACAGAAATCACTTGCAGGCAGACTTATAACCTAGCATGTTTATTCCAGAGATAAGATGGATCAGAATGTTTCTTCCCACTTTAGGGATAAAGAGAAAATAGCTAGGCAGTATCTTTGGGGGGCTGACAAGAAGCCTTTTGCTAGACCCTAATGCTAAGTTCCTTGGAGAAGGAAATGGCAACCCACTCCAGTATTTTGCCTGGAGAATTCCATGGACAGAGGAGCCCTGCAGACTACAGTCCATGAGGTCATGAAGAGTCAGACATGACTGAACGGTCATGCACAATGCTGAATTACTTACATTTGGAGCACGGGGTCAGTTTTTTTCTTTGAACAAACTGGGTTCGATCTGAATTCAGTTGGTACTGATAGGAGATCAAATAAAGATACATAGGGTGTGTATGATGCCATGGAAATATTTCAGTATGTATCTAGTTCTTAAATCTTTAAAATCAGGATACCTAGCAACTGAGAATAAAACACTTTGGGCATCATAGCATTATTTCCAACAAAAGTTCTAGACCTCTCCCACTTATTTTATTCCTCCTTCCTGTTTGATTTCTACATTTCCTAGGCTTAACCACTGATAATATAATTTACAGTTAGCAAATATGTATAATAATATTGTTGAATAAGTGACCTTGAGTTTCATTAGCTATATCTGGCCCTTTGCTCCTTTCTAAGAACTAATGACTAAGTGGTCTCTGCTTTGACCCAAGAGTCTTTTCCCTAACTTTTATATTTATTCCCTGGTGCCATTTGCTTCAGACTGTTCAAAGTTCTGAAACCCTGGATCCAGGCTTGACATCAGTCCAGTTGGGTATCATCCATATTGTGATTGCCCCAGCCACCTTAAGGGGAAGTTCGGGTACCCTGTTTATCCTACGATCTGTATTTTCAGTAGAAGAAACTGTAGGACTATTTCATAGGATTCCCAGGTGGGACAGTGGTAAAGAATCAGCCTGCCACTGCAGGAAACATAAGAGATGCATGTTCAATCCCTGGGTCAGGAAGATCCCCTGGAGTAGCAAATGGCAACCCATTCCAGTATTCTTGCCTGGAAAATTCCATGGACAGAGGAGCCTGGTGGGCTTCAGTCCAGGGGGGTCACAAAGAGTCAGACATGACTGACTGCATGCACACACACACACACACACACACACACACACACACACACACGGAGTTATAGTAACTTGGAGACTGGTTTAATATTGCCAACAATTTCAAAGTGGAATCTATTAGTCTCTACTATGTTGTTTCCCAATATCCATTAAAGTTTTTATAAAGAAACAGAAAAAGAGAAAAAACTCATATCAACACTGAACACTAACTCTGTCAGCTAACCCATTGCCAATATCTAGAGGTGAATCTTTGCTGGCTCTAAATGTAGACAGGTTGAATTTTATTGAAAACGAATTTCTCAGGATGCATCTCAAGGTGTGATGAATTCTTGGGCAACCTGAATACTCTGTTCATTAACCTTGCTCTCAAGCATTGGATTATTCCCATCAGAGGTATAGGTTAACATTAAGGATCCCTAGAGGAGGCAGATGAGGGGTAATGGGAATGGCACAGTTAATTCTCATAGTTGTAGCTCCTAAGTAGATGGTTGTAGGCAGGGTAGAAGTGGAATATATTTATTATAAAGTATAAGCCAAGAATTATAGTTTCTCATGACTTAATATTGATTGATAGGACCAAGAATCAGATTATGGAGAAAAAAAAAAAGGACTATTGGTAAAGTAGTTTTGAACTAGGGGTAAGTTCACAGGAAGTTGGAAATTGAATTAAGACTTAATACAATGTCAGTGTATTAAGTATCAGAAGATCCCCTGGAGAAGGGAATGGCTACCCTGGAGAATTCTATGGGATTCTGGCAGGCTATAGTCCATGGGGTCACAAAGAGTCTGACACAACTGAGTGACTAAGGCTTTCATTTTCACTTTTTCTCACGTGTCACTGTACCTTTCAGGTGTGGATTTGGGGACAGGAGGGACTGACACAGAAAAGGTGGTGAGCAGGCCCAATGTCACCTCAGCCAAATACTGTGTTTTTGGAAACAAAACAAATAAATTTTTAAAGAACTTAATTAAAAATTAACAAAGACAAACATGAAAAAGGAAGACAAAGGAAAATCCAGCCTGAACCTAAGAAGTATTACATAATAATTTTTAGAAGTTAGAGAAAAGTTAAATTTCCAAAATAATGTTCTCTTTTTAAATAAGATTTTATTCCAGAAAAAAACTATCAGGAAACTATTTGCAAAAAGAAACAAAAATAGAAAGCCAAGAAGAGATAAAATGCCAGGATAAAAATGCAACATAAGTTTCAACAAGAGGTGTATAAAATATGATAACAGACTTGAAATCCATAGAATAAAGTATAAAGGAAGCAAAACTGATGAGAAAGGATGAGCAGGATGGAAAATGAGGATTCAACATGGATAGCTGGTGTCCCTAAAGGATAGTAAATAAATAACAAGTAATAATTAGTGATACGCACAAGGAGATATGCTTGAGAGAAAGAATGATTTATAGATTAAGGTGGCTAACCCATCCAAAGTCTATAGAAAGACTCACTTTTAGTCACACTCTGACAGTACTTTTTAACATATAAGGTTTCATTCATACTGTATAACACCATTTTCAAACTTCTTGGCCCCACAACGGCTTTACACTGTTAAAAATCACTCAAGACCCCACAGGACTTTGTTCATATATAGATTGTATTTATCAACATTTACGATACTAGAAATTAGAGTTCAACAAAAACATTTCTACATCTTTTTTTAATCCCGTTTCATGTTAACATAAGAAGCATATTTTGTGAGAAAAGAGCCCTCTATTTTCCAAAACGAAGAAAATTCTGGAAAGAGTGACCCTATTTTATATTGTTACAAATTCCTTCAATGTCTAACTTAGTAGAAGACAGAAGCAGTCACATTTACTTCTGCATTCAATTAGTTGTAATATGCTATTTTGGTTGAAGTGTGTGAAAAATAGCTATCATCCCTCAGATATGTAGTGGTGAAAAGAGTATAAGCCATTTCAGACAACTGTGGATATTTTAAAAATACTGCACCCAAATTAAAATGTGGTAGTTTTTAAAGGTTAATTGTGATATGGAAATTGAAATCATATTAAATAACTTTTCATACTCAGTTATAGCCAAATCCACTAGTCTAGTCTATCTTACACTTTGGATGGATCTCCACCTATATATTATTATTATAACTTCATTCATTAATCATTTGAAAATATATTGTTTCCCTGAGCTATACAGATCTCCAAATGTTACACATTTCATTATACAAATTTTAAAGATCACATTCGTTAATATCAACACTGATATCATATTGGATTTTTCTACAAATTGCTAACGAGGTCACAGTGGTCATTTAAAAGTTTTCCAGAGCTCCAACTTTTCACTTGGAAGTTTGAATGTTATTATTGCCAACAAATAGAGTCAGTTCTTTTCCTGAAAATGAATTGCATTCAGTCCATTTGAAAGACAATGCCTGACAGATACTGAAGTTTGATTTACCATAGCTTGTCTCTTAGTTGTTCTTTCAAGAGAAAAGGAGTGTTTCATGAAGTGGCTAGTTCAGTTTGCTACTCAAACAATTGCCCCAGTTCTTTTCCTCAGGTCAGTCATCATACTCAGGTGTGCTGCAAAAATGCCTTGCGTTCCTTCCCTTATCATTAAATAGAATATACAATAACTAATAGCACAGTTTGGTGCCACTGCCTTGATTCTGCCTAAGGCATCATTGCTTTTGCACTTTAGTACAAATGTCAACACCACAAAAGAATATCTTAGTAACATCACAAAAATGTTTATGACCTCATGAACTTCCTGAATAGCCTCAGGGACCACCATGGGTCCTCAGACCACACTTCTAGAATCACTACTTTCTGAGCACCTAGACAGTATATTAAAAAGCAGAGACATTACTTTGCCAACAAAGGTCCGTCTAGTCAAGGCTATGGTTTTTCCAGTAGTCATGTATGGATGTGAGAACTGAACCATAAAGAAAGCTGAGCACTGAAGAATTGATGCTTTTGAACTATGGTGTTGGAGAAGACTCTTGAAAGTCCCTTGGACTGCAAGGAGATCAAACCAGTCAACCCTAAAGGAAATTAGTCCTGAATATTTGTTGGAAGGGCTGATGCTGAAGCTGAACTCCAATACTTTGGCCACCTGATGCAAAGAACTGACTCATTGGAAAAGACCCTGATGCTGGGAAAGACTGAAGGGAGGAGAAGAAGGGGGTAACAGAGGATGAGATGGTTGGATAGCTGACTTGATGGACGTGAGTTTGAGCAGGCTACAGGAGTTGGTGATGAACAGGAAAACTTGGAGTGCTACAGTCCATGGGGTCACAGAGTCAGACAGGACTGAGTGACTGAACTGAAGCATTGTGACAGACAAAAATAGGTTTACTATAAAGGCATTTAAAAACCTTTGTATTCTCACATGTAAAATTTTTAAATGTGAGAATATAATGGAGCAACAGAAATTATGAGAGACAAAGTTTGTAACCCAAGATGGCTTACATTTTTTGGTGTTTATATTACCTACCCTCTTAGAAGAAAAATATTTCATGGAAAACAAAATTCATTTATATGCTATTTCAAAAGACATCCAAAATGTGACTCAAAAATGAAAAGGATGCATAAGTATATTTTAAAAACTGAGAACATAAAGGAAGCAAGAATCAAAATATTATCAAAGTATAATTCACATCAGAAATCATTAAACAGAACCAAGACAGCTATTTTTCTTGGCCGTGGTTTCATTCTACAAAGAAGAAGCTGCTGCTTTTATGAACCAAATATATTATATATTAAAGCAAACAATAAAAATAGGCATACAAATACAAGTAGAAGTTGAAAGAAAGATAACTAGAAATGGAAGACCAACAAATCTTTTTAAAATCTTTCTTAGATCAAGTAGGAAGAAAAGAAAGACAGGCTATAGAGCATCCAAATAATACATGATGATTTTATATCAACTTTGCCTCTTGCAAAGTAAGAGTAAGGCAGAGTAAGACAGGATTTCAGCTGCAAGGAAAGGAAATTTTATCTTTCTTTGAGACTTGAGCAAAAGGGTTCAGGCTTTGAAGGCAGTAGATTTATGTAAATGGTTTCCCAAGTGGTAGATCTAAAATCCAGGCTGAGATTTCACATTTGGCCTGATACATGATCTACACAGAGATCAAGTGTATCTTGTCAACCAAATAATTTCAATTTCTTGGGTTCTCTGTATTTACGTCTCTGTTAGTAACATCTATTCTTATGTAAACATTCCATTCTTGTTTCACTTGTACTATGGGGAAGTAAGGAGGATTGAGAATCTTCTTTGATATATCTAGCATTTAGAACAATATCTGACTTACAGTAAGTGCTCAATAAATATTTATTGAATGAATGAATGTCCTTGTTTGAAGCCAGAATGAACTAAGGTCTCTCTCTCTAAATTCTAATCCTCAGACTAGTGTGTTGGGGGGGGGGTGAGGCAGTGAAAATCAGCACAAACTCCAGACAAGAACCACGTAGATGTGGTTCAGCTACTGTTTTCAGTATGGCAAATTTAATCTTCACGGCCACTCTTGGAGGCTCTGTGCTCAGTCATGCGTTCAGTTGTATCTGACACTTTGCGATCCCTTGGACTGTAGCTCACCAGGCTTCTCTGTACATGGGACGCTCCAGACAAGAATACTGGAGTGGGTTGCCATTTTCTTCTCCAGGGGATCTCACCGACCCAGGGATCAAACCCAGGTCTCCTGCACTGCAGGCAGATTCCTTACCAACTGAGCCACCAGGAAAGCCTTCAGGTGCTTAAGGGTATGAATGAATTCAATAAGATGCAAAAGATGAATGCAGTATCAAATAGGTTAGGCTATTTGGGCTTCCCAGGTGGCACAGTGGTAAAGAACCCACCTGCCGATGCAGGAGACACAAGAGATACTGCTTCAATCCCTGCGTCAGGAAGATCCCCTGGGGAAGGAAATGGCAGCCCACTCCAGTATTCTTGCCTGAAAAATCCCATAGACAGAGGAGCCTGGTGGGGTACAGTCCAAGAGGTTGCAAAGAATCGGACTTGACTGAGTGACAGTACATTCCGGCTTTAGGACCTGTGTGTCACAAGGAAGCTGAGAGTTACCCAGAAAAGGATGGAGCAATGAAGTAGCAAAGGCTAGAGGCCCAGAAGCTGACGCTTTGTGGCTGAGACAGATGAGATTGTAACAATGGAAACAAAACCTGTGCAGAGAGGTCCCCCAGCCACACAGGAGCCCTTAGCTAGGAACTTGGTCACTCCCACCTCTCCTGACAGGAGAACTGTCCAGAGGCTATGTCTAAACAAGTGAAGGCAGCAAGGGCCACTTTGACAGGATCAGAACCCCACCCTTTCCTCTTCACCTGGAGGAATCTCAAGCTGCAGGGCCCTGGGCGATGGAAGTGGGAGGCCCTGAAGCAGATGCCCTGGCAACATAGCCCTTGTGGTCCAATAAATGAAACAGTGGGAGAGAGGAAGAATGAGCACTTGAGGACAGGCCACTAGTATTACTGGCGAGGAGATATCCTATGGCTGCCATTATGAACATTTTGTGAGATTCTTGGTAGATAGGACTCTACTAAAGAATCCTTTGCTCTGAGAGGAGGAGAAGTGGTGTTTGGTCTTATGAGTCCAGTGCTGTAGGAGGTAGGCAGGGTACACTCTTCTGGTATCCTGTATCTTTCAGGGCAAAAAATCCTGCCAAGAGAAGCTAAGTCAGCTCTGGACTCTCACTTCCCATGCATTTCCTCTACTGTATTCAGGTTACTTTGAAAGAAAAAACAAATGCAAAGAGAAAGCAGCAAAACCACAGGCTTTTGTAATTAATGCAGCAAACTAGCCAGGTTTTTAATATTAATGAACATTGTTTGATGTCTGTATGTCTGAGTAAAAGCATACTTGGAAAAACATTCTTTGAAACTATTGTGGGCTTGTAATGAATATTTAATCAACAAATGCAACAGTCTATTTAGCATTCAAATATTCTATTTTTGATTGGAAAGGTACACAATAAAATTTTGCCATTAATTATGAACAGTAGGATGGGGAGTAAACTTTACTTTTCATTTGTACTCTTAAGTATAACAGTGTAATTAAAATATTAGTCAGACAATACTAATATAATGTAGGCTAGTTCTAGGAATTATGATGAGAAAATAGAGGGAAATGTTTTATTTGGGAGCTCCATGATCACAAACCCCTTTTCCTCCATATCTTTCATCCTCCATCAAAATCTTTACTCTCTTAAAGATAAGAGTTTAAATAATAAGATTTTGATTCACTAATAATTAAAGGCTTACATTAAAGGAACTTAAAACAGATGTTGGGACTTGTCCTGCTTACCGTGTTTTAGGAAAACAATGGATGTAATAATAGAAGCTGTCCTTTCCCGTTCTCCTCTAGCTCTCAGAACCTTCAACTGTGCTCCCAGCCTCTCAATATCTTTCATAATTAAATCATTGAGAAGCAGATCTTTTAAATTTTCCTTTTCAAAACCAAGTACAATCAGGCTCAGGTTACTTTCATTGCAGAAATTTCTTGGTTATGATTCAGATGAATATGTGAGAAGCTAAAGGTATAGGTACTGGGCTGAATAAGTTGCACAGAAATAATAAGCCAGGAAAGAGCTGGTGCTGCTGCCCAGGGGAAGAGAACCGGCAGCCCACTCTCACAGTGAGCCTCCGGCAGCGAACAAGTCTTGGTTTCTGCCCAGCTGTGTCTGGGGAACTTTTCATGCTGGAGAGTCTGTTGAGGTGGTTGGGTGTTGCAAATGTTTAATCATCAGCTCTGGGAAAAGCAGGAAAGACAGAAAGGAAAGGATGGAGGAAGGAAATTCTGATTTATAATGTTTCCCAATTTTCCCAGCCAATTACAGGCTACCCTGAGAAACATCAGTAACCTCAGATATGCAGATGACACCACCCTTATGGCAGAAAGTGAAGAGGAACTAAAAAGCCTCTTGATGAAAGTGAAAGTGGAGAGTGAAAAAGTTGGCTTAAAGCTCAACAGTCAGAAAACAAAGATCATGGCATCTGGTCCCATCACTTCATGGGAAATAGATGGGGAAACAGTGGAAACAGTGTCAGACTTCATTTTTCTGGGCTCCAAAATCACTGCAGATGATGAATGCAGCCATGAAATTAAAAGACACTTACTCCTTGGAAGAAAAGTTATGACCAACCTAGATAGCATATTCAATAGCATTACTTTGCCGACTAAGGTCCATCTAGTCAAGGCTATGGTTTTTCCTGTGGTCATGTGAGAGCTGGACTGTGAAGAAGGCTGAGCTCTGAAGAATTGATGCTTTTGAACTGTGGTGTTGGAGAAGACTCTTGAGAGTCCCTTGGACTGCAAGGGGATCCAACCAGTCCATTCTAAAGGAGATCAGCCCTGGGATTTCTTTGGAAGGAATGATGCTAAAGCTGAAACCCCAGTACTTTGGCCACCTCATGAGAAGAGCTGACTCATTGGAAAAGGCTCTGATGCTGGGAGGGATTGTGGGCAGGAGGAGAAGGGGACGACAGAGGATGAGATGGCTGGATGGCATCACTGACTCAATGGGTGTGAGTCTGAGTGAACTCCGGGAGTTGGTGATGGACAGGGAGGCCTGGCATGCTGCAGTTCATGGGATCACAAAGAGTCGGTCACAACTGAGCGACTGAACTGAACTGAACTGAGTCACCAACTGGAGAAGGGAATGGTAACTCACTCCAGTACTCTTGACTGGAGAATTCCATCGACAGAGGAGGCGGGTGGGCTACAGTCTGTGATGTCACAAAGAGTTGGATACAACTGGGTGACTAACACACACACACACACAAGTCACCAAATCTGGCCTTGGCGAGAGATAATCAGTGTGGACTCTCCCAAGGGACACTGAGTCATCTAGCACACTGCTAACCTGCTTCATCGTGCAGGTCTCCACAGAGTAGCTGAGGATTCACTTGGCAATATCATCTCCCTCCAGTGAGCTATGGCCTTCTGTGAGCCATGAAAAGTGATGCTTTTACAAAATCCCCCATTCCATAGTGAAAGGCTGAGATCTATTTCTTAATGAGGAATTATCTGGGGAGGCAAGCGAGAGAGCTCTGACCATGGGCCTATTATTTGCAATATTGCCCTGGAAACCCATTGTCAAAGGAGCAATAGGTATGTGGGATAGAAAAGAAATGACTTTGGCTCAGAGTAAACAACATAACAGTGACAACAAATTAAGGGGAAGGGGTAGAGGATTCTGAGCATCAGTTGGTAGGTAATGACAGCCTGGACTCCTAAAGGAGAAACCCACAGCAGAACCCTGCATTAGCATATGCCAGTTTATCTTGGGTTCTAATGTAGGCAGAAGGGCTTTTAAATGAATAATTGCTGAAGGGGCAATTGTGGGAATTATCATTCAAAGAGATAAGGTTTATTATTTTTTTCCCCAGGCCACTGCACATACAAGTTTAATAATCCTTTCAATAGGTACCATGTTATCATAAAATAACCTAAATGCAACTAAATGGTATTTAAAATGATTTCCAGACACCAGTAGGCCAAGGAAATGGTGATTCAGCTGCTAATGCATCCCTAATACAGTACAAAAAGAATGTACTGCAATCAGGCCACATTGCCAGGATCAAAATCCTTTCTCATGATTCTTTTCACTTCCATCTTTGACCTGTATCCAATTTTTGGCACACTTCTTACTTCTTTCACCTTTTTTTTCAGGTTCCTTTCATACCTGAGCTGCAGTATGAAAAAGATGTGGTCTGCTATTTATTCTCAGTTTTGAGGTGCTGCAGAGCTGCTAAGAAGGGGAAATCAGAGGTAGAAGGCAGCCTTCCCTGAAACTCCAGAGAGGAAGTAGCAAGGCCAAGAAGAATGAAAGCTCTGGCAATGCATGTGTTTATCATGCCTCCCACCTGACTTCATGTGATCTGATACTATGTAGTGTTATCAAAGGTGAGCTTAGAGGGGATCCAAAGGAAAAAATATCCATGACTGTACTGTAATCAAGAGACAAGAGTTTCAGAAGCTCAAATTCATGATCTCACCATGTGTTGCCCCAGTGAAATCTGCTATACTTAATATCCCCAGTACCAACAGTAGAGTACCTCATTAGCTTAGCTAACCAGCACCCTGGACATCAAGGAAGGCATGTCAAGGTGAGGCCTGATTGCCCTCCTGTTTTTCTATTAAGACACATAATAACGCAAAGGAGCAGACAGATCAAATACCTTATTTTGGTGGCTTTTTTGGAAGGAAAATAATGGGACACTCTGGCCGTCAAGTGATTAAGACTATGTTTCTAAAGCAGGAGACATGGGTTCAATCCCTGGGTCAGGAAGATCCCCTGGAGAAGGGGATTCTCCAGTATGCTTGCCTGGAGAATTCCATTAACAGAGAAACCTGGTGGGCTACAGTCTATGGTGTTGCAAAGAGTCAGACATGACTGGGTGACTAACACACACACACTCAGCTGTTAATTTGTTTTTCTGTTTGTTTGGGGCTGTTTTACTGGGTAAAATATACATCGTGTGACATTCCTAACTGGTTCTTAGAAAGCTAAGTTAAAGTCCATTTCTAAGAAACAGCCAGCAGCATACCCCCACCCCCACCATGGGGAAGAGAGGTGGGATATCCAGAGCATCCTCTCTCTCCATCTCTAGGTGACAGCAAAACGTCAAGAGATGGGAAAGGAGGGCAGAGCGCAGGAAACATGCACATCTCACAGTGCTGACAGGCAGCCAGTCGGTAATGGAGCTGGGGAGCAGCCATGCAGAGAGAAAATCACCGCAGAGCGTGGGAGCTGGGGGATCTCGGGCCATAGCACTCCTGGCAAGGATGCAAGGAGAACGGCAGGTTTGCAGAGCCTCAGATCTGCTGCCTTGGGTGTCAGTCACAAAGCTCTGCAAAGAGGAGTGACTAAGCCGCAATAAGACAGAGGTTATGTGGGGCACTCAACATATTCTTTCCATGTGACATGCCTGGGAATCAGGAATTAGCTTAAAAGGAGGTTTCAGGACCTGGATCTGCTGCGGTGCAACTGAGAAACCTTAAGTGCACAAACACAAAATCAGGGTTAATAGGAGGCAATTTAGCCCAAAGAAATACAGCAGCCTGTGTTTCTCTGGCAGGCACTCTGGTTGAGGATATCAAGTTTGCATCTTTATTTCCTGGAATGTTGTCAATCAATGTCAAACAAGCCCCAAATAAAATCTGAGCCAGCTGGAACAGAGACCTCAGGTACAATGTGCTACAGACAAGTTTTTCTCACATAAGATTAATAGAGTAGCATGAAATCCATTCAAGTCATCACATCAGGATTTGAAAAGTCAAAATATTTTTCAGGTCATGGTGAGAATCCCCTGAAAGGTGATGAGGAACAGCTGGGGTTAACCCAACAGTACATGTCAGGGTTGAGGAAATAAAGCTACAATATAATCTGTCTGGGAAGGATATTTTCCCTTAGGTGGAAAAAATAACATTAATTAGAATTTTTATTTGAGTTTTAGGTCATAATTCCCAGGCACGGAATATTTTTCTCCCTATCCCCACCCAATAACATGAAAAATATGAAACATACAGGCCAGTAGCAGTTAAAATTGCTGATCGTACCTGGTATGGTCAGTGACCTGGGAAATGGGTCCTCTCAAATCCTATGAAAGTAAAACTGGGTGCAGTCCTTCTGGAAGCTAACTAGGTGACATGCCCCTTGACCTACTCTAAAAAATTTCTTCCATTTCTAAAAACTGTTGCCAAAACCACAAAGATATATGTATACTGTTGTGATCGTACCATTATTTAAAAGAGCAGAACTCTAGAAATAAGCTAAATGTCCTTCCATAGAGAATAGTGCCATACAATAGAGCCATACAATGAGAATATTACAGTCATCAAAAGGTGAGCAAATCTTTTTATGGCCAATGTAATATAGCCATGATATACTAAGTGGAAAAGACAAGAGGCAAGACAGGATAATATAATCCCACTTGTGTTAAACAAAAGGATAAGCACACATAAACTGGTATTTGCTCAGCAACTTGCAGGAAGACTTATGCAAAAACCTGCTAAGCATGGTTATGTTTAGGAAGGTTCTGGTGGCTCCAGGAGACCCTTGGCTTGTGACTGTAAACTCCAGTCTCTACCCCGTCAGTCTCTGGCTTCACGTGGCCTTGAGCTCATCTGTTTGTTTCTTCTCTTCTGTCTCTTATAAGGACACTTTTCAGTGGATTAGGGACCACCAGGATAAATTCAGGATAATCTCATTGCTAAACCCTTAATTAATTCATATGCCAAGATCATTTTTCTAAATAAGGTCATATTCACAAGCTCCAGGGGTTAGGGTATGGGTATATATTTGAAGGGGACCATTTAATTCACTGGGGCTTCCCAGGTGGCGTTAATGGTAAAGAACTCTTCTGCAGGAGACATACATAAGAGGTGGGTTTGATCCCTGGGTCAGGAAGATCCCCTGGAGAAGGAAATGGCTACCCACTCCTGTATCTTTGCCCACTCAGTAGTCCCATGGGGAGAATCCCATAAACAGAGGAGCCTGATGGGCTACAGTCCATGGGATCACAAAGAGTCGGACACGACTGAAGTGACTTAGCATGCAAGCACAAACATTTAATTCACTACATCAAGATACTAGTATTTTAAGGTATACATACTCCAGGGAGCATAGCCATGTCAAGCTCACTAGAGACTGTCTGCTGCTGCTGCTGCTGCTGCTAAGTCACTTCAGTCATGTCCGACTCTGTGAGACCCCATAGACAGCAGCCCACCAGGCTCCCATAACCCTGGGATTCTCCAGGCAAGAACACTGGAGTGGGTTGCCATTGCCTTCTCCAAGAAACTGTTTACCGTTCTTTATTTCAGCTTATCTCCCAGTAGTTTTCTTCCTAAGTACAGACTGAAGGGTGCCATGGGGAGTGTTTACTGATGAGGATTTAGGGACAGGGAGGGACTCTTGCAAAAAGGTCAGAGCAACCAGGGTAGGTGACTTGAAAGATCAGAGGCTAACTGGAAAGCAGAGGAGAGAGGGAGCCAACTTAGCATAGAAAGAGTAGTAGGAAGGGGCTGGAGGAGTGTGGAATGGTTCTGGAAGCAGCCAGCTCATATTCACAGCCTGCCTGAGTGGGATTTTGGTGCCTATTTGACAGCTAGAGTTTCTGAAGACTATTTTTGTTTTGGAGAAGGGAAGAAGGACCAGAAGATGAATGTCACCATCTTGTTCTTCAGGCTTCAGGTCACTTCACCAGTGGGGAGATGGGTTGGAAGCCCCACACTGAGCACAGAGCCAAGCTCTCTGCAGAGGGTAGAATAGGAGCTGCTCTGATGCTGCTGGTGTTGGAGAAGACTCTTGAGAGTCCCTTGGACTGCAAGGAGATCAAACCAATCAATCCAAAAGGAAATCAATTCTGTATATTAACTGGAAAGACTGTTGCTAAAGCTGAAGATCCAATACTTTGGCCACCTGATGTGAAGAGCCTACTCATTAGAAAAGACCCCAATGATGGAAAGATTGAAGGCAGGAGGAAAAGGGGACGAAAAAGGATGAGATGGTTGGATGGCATCACCAACTCAATGGGTGTGAGTTTGAGCAAACTCTTGGAGTTGGTGAAGAACAGGGAAGCCTGGCGTGCTGCAGTCCATGGGGTCACAAAGAGTTGGACATGACTGAGCTGCTGAACAAGGAATAACAACTGATGTTGCCATTCTGGTTAATTTCTTCCATACCCACCTTGGAGGGGAGAGGCTGAAAGTAATGGGTAGTCCTTTAATGACCCCAGAAATATTCTCAAGGGAGGATAGAAGAATTGTAATTCCCACCGAGGGACTCTGCTCAGGCTCTCTCCTACTTCTTACAGTGAACTTGAAGCACATAGGCATGGCCAAGCCAGTCCAGCATGAGGCCAGTGGGGATTCCCTCCACCAGCACTCATAAAGAACAGGGATGCTAACAGGCTGAAAAAAATCCTTTTCCCCAGAGACTACTGGAAAACCCTGTGCCATCCAGTGCCAGAGAACAAACCCCACACCCTCTCCCAGAGATGCGCCCCTCTGCACACCACCTTTACTAGCACTTACATACTCCCTGCATATTTTCTTTGAAGGAGCCTAAACTCCAGTTCTGAATCAGTTCTTGCATCTATTATTTTGTCCCCCTGGTGTTTGAGAAGGGATGTTCAGAGAGAATAGGCAGAGAGTGAGCTAGTTGGGAAGAAACAAACAAACAAGAACATCAGAAAGGATTCACAAGGACTGACCTGGGAATCGTAGAAATCAAGTTTGCAGCCACTGGAGGCTCTTGGGAGCTTTTCCAGGTAATAGAGGTTTCTTCCTCCCCAAACTTCTTCAGCTGCAAAGGATGTCTAACTCTTTGATGTCAGAGCATTACTACATCTGATCAAGCTATGAATGAGACTCTAAAAAATGCCTCTGAGCTTCTCCCCATCTCGTATTTCCCCCAGAAAGTTGGGGGCAATTAGGAGGCAAGAGGTACTCAGCTGGAGGCTGGTCTTCCCCTTAGGACTGAAAGAAGAGGACAACATGTATTGTGAGTCACTCTCTGGCACTCCTTGGCTTGCAGGTACAATGTCTGCCTCTTTCAATCTTGGTCCTTCTTCGGCATTCTCTTCTTGTGTACATTGTGTTCTTTCTTTGATCTTGGTCCTTCCTTGGCATTCTCTGTGTATATTATGTTATTTCTTTAATCAGAACTCCCCAGCAGTAGCAAAAGCACCAAAGCAGGAGAGTCAGGGAACTAGGTACCAGTTCTAGTCCTACAATACTGAGGAACTGAGTAACTTGTACAAACTCACCAGCATATTTTGGTTGCTGCTGTTGTTCAGTCGCCAAGTCATGTCCAACTCTTTGAGACCCCATGAACTTCAGCACACCAGGCTTCCTTGTCCTTCACTATCTCGTGGAGTATGCCCAAATTCATGTCCATTGCCTCAGTGATGCTATCTCACCATCTCATCCTCTGCTGTCCGAGAATTCTCCTTTTGCCTTCACTCTTTCCCAGGATCAAGGTGATTCCTCATGTTCATCCAACTATCACATTCTAGGGGGTTCTAACTTTTTACTTTTACCCTTTTAATCAGCCTTAAATTTTTATTCATATATTAATTTTATAATAATTTATTTTAAAATGGGAAAGAAAGATAGGTCACTTTCTGCCAGCAATTGTACATTAGTAAGGGCAAGTAGTTTGGACTGCAGTAGTGCAGGTGGTCTTCCAGACTTTTCCAGAGGAAGATCTGCCTTTGAACTTCCCTGATTCTTAACGCTATGGTGATGCTGACAAGAGAAACAGAGACCCTCTGGAGTTTTTGAAAGCAGGAAGGAATGAGCCCACACTTGCAAGCCATTCAGTCTCCCACTGGTGTGCTCCAAAGGGTGTGGAGGGAGAGTGTGAACACCAGCATATGCTACCTAGTCTGGGTAACCTCACTGTCTAACAATACTGGGTTTGATTGGCCATAATGCAAGTGAATGGAGCAGGTGATATTGGAAGAGCTTAAACCTCAAAAGCACAGTCTTCAGACTCTAGTGATAATAGATTCAAATTTGAGTTCTGCTGCTGACTAGCTTAGCAATGCAAGCTTGGGGAGGTCATCTAACCATTCTAAGATGCCTCTAGTTCTCCGTTTGTAAAGTAGAGGTAATAATTCTATCAGAATATTGTCCTGAGGAGTAAATAAAGTGTTTAAAGCACTTAGCATGGCACCAGACACATACTAAGTGCTCATTAGATGGCAGTTTTATCATTATTTCTGCTCCCAATTTCATTTCTACTTTGCAGTTATAGTTAATATGAATTGCCTCCAAGCTATTAAAAAACAATAAAAAGTAGTAATACCAAAATTGTGATACAAAATAATGTTTCACTAAATAGATACTGAATTTCACTTGGATTCAGTTCAATTGAGAATCATACAATTTTAGAACTAGATGGAGTTTTAAAATCTTCTGATATTTCTCAGATGCAAAATCAAGGCCAACAATAACTTGCCAAGATTACATAAGCTGTTAGAGGCAGAGTTGAAACCAGAAGCCACAGCCCCTAGCTTCTGTCCTAGAGTTTCATAGAGTTGCAGTAGAAATTCTGATTTCCAGGAAAAGACAAATGGGGAGAGAAAAATAGAAGCAATATGGGATGTTAGAGAAAATTTTAATCCTACTAGATCCCTACTATGACTAGAGAGGATATTGAATAAAAACTTGATCTGTACTGACAGGCTGGCTTCTATCAGCAAATATTATGACTAAAAAGACTGAAAAATAAAGATGCAAGTCCTATCTCCCTGCCTGCCTCTTCTCCCTCTCTGCTTCTGTCTGTCTGTTTCTCTCCCTCCCCCTTTCTTATTTCTTCCAATTAGTTTCATGAGGCTACTGGCCATGATTTAATCAGGAATGCCAAATTACAGCTTCAAAGTGATTTGTCAACAAAACTATTAATTTTCCTAAATGAATAATAAATTATTGGGCTCCATGATTAAATGGTAAGGACATGAACCTCTTAAATAGTGTGTGTGCATTGAGTAATGAGGCCATGTCAACTTCTTATACCTACAAAAGGCAATAAGAACACAGTGTTATCACTTACTTGATAATATTGGATGATTAAAGCTTCCCTTGGGGCGTGAAGGGAAAACACCAGCATTTATAAGAACTTGTATTATAGTCTCCTGCTGGAAATTATTGACATCAACACCATATAAATCTGAATTCTGAGTTTATAATGTGTTTCCTGATAATCAAATACTGATTATATTATGGTATAGTGGGTAGAACTTTAAGCAAGAATTGTTGAGATCTGAATTTTGAGCCTAGGCCTCCAGTGGATTGTTTGTTTTATAATTTGGTTTGTTGGACTACGATTCTTAATGAGTAAAACAATTATTTCCTGCCAAAGAATATATATAGACAGATGTAAAACTTTATTCATATTTTGTGTATCTACACATACACTGAACATATTTATGTATCTACAAAGATAACTTCCTCAACTGCTAGGATTAGATTTTCTATAAATCCTAGAAGTACAAGAACTTTCGTTTAGGAAGCTAAGATTTTATGTCATCTAAAATGTCTTTAAAATGATATTTTATGTGTCTGTGTTAGAAAGAATTCTAAGTGAGCCCCCAATAGTCTCACTGCCTTATGTATACTGTATGATATCCTCCACTTGAGCGTAAGCAGGATCTGTGAATAGAATGAGATATCAGTCCTATAATTAGGTTATATTACCTGGCAAAGGTGAGAAGATTCTGAAGATTAATTGAAGTCCTGAATTAGTTGACTATTAATTAATCAAAAGAAAGATTATCTTGAGTGGGCCTGACTTAATCAGATGAGTCATTTAAAAGAGAGTCTCTAGGAGTCAAATGGAAGAAACAGACAATTTTCAATACATCGTGAGATCTACAGCTGCAAGAAAATGAATTCTACCAACAACCACAGGAGCTGGAAGAGGACCTCAAGCCACAAATGAGACCCCTAGCCAACACACAGGACCCAGCGAAGATATGCCTGAACTCCTGATCGATGAAAACAGATCATACACGTGTGTTAAGACTTCACATGTGCAATAATTTGCTATGCAATCCTAGAAGTACGAGAAGTCAAAAATGAATGTAGTATCTGAATTTAGTTAGTGGAACTGTGTGTAATGTCTCTGTCTGTATTAGCTTCCTCTGCTGCTGTAACAAATTGCCACAAATTTAGTGGTTTAAACCACTCCAGATTTCTCTCTTACAGTTCTGGAAGTCGGAAGTCCAAAATCAGTTTCCCGGGCTAACTTTCAAGTGTCAACAGGGCTGCTCTTTTCTGAATGCTCTAAGGTGAGCTACTTTTGTCTTCCCTGGATATGACTCCCTTCTTCTGTCTTCAAAGGGCATCCTTCCCCTCTCTGCTTCCATCATCATTTCACCTTCTCTCACTCTGAACTTTCTGGTAATCTGAACTTTCTGACTCTGAACTCTAATAATCTATCTGACTTCTCCGATGTCTCCCATAAAGATATTGTAATTATATCAGGCCAACTAGGCAATATGGGCTAATCTTTCCCATCTCAATACTAACAATTGTATCTTCAAAGCCCTTTTCGCCCTATAAAGTAGCATTCACAGGCTCTGAGAATTAGGATGACAAATTTGGTGGGTCATTATTCATCCAACTACAGTCCACCTCCTATTCCCCAGTGATTCATATCCATCTCACATGTCAAATACAGTCCCTCCGTCCTAAGGTGCCCAAGTCTTAGCCACTTCACTATTTTATCCTGATATAACTTTAGGATGACGATGAGGCATTGTTGATGATAGTGATGGCAATGGTTAGAAATTCTGGAGTCTATACCTCTTCTAATGAATGTAATTTCAATTTCTCAAGGTCAGTGTGCTTGAGCATTAGAAAGTTCACTGGCCCTGAAATAAATTTGTCCAGACATGCTGAGAGTACTCTTTCCACCTTTTGTAGAAAGCATAAAATGTGGGATAAGCAGTCTTATTTTAAAGAACTAGTTGTAGCTCCTTAGCTGCTATGAATCGTTAATATTAATATCTTGGTCTGTGGATCTGTCCAGACTTTCCTAATGTTCTTGCATTAAATAGAAACTTTAAGGATCAGGCCTTTATAATTTGATCTCCATGGAAAGCTTTGCTTCTCTGTTATTCTTTGCAAAGTGTTAGGTGCTTTAGCAGTTCACAGGAATGCTGTGCTATGCCAAAACACACTCTCTAACCTGAATATGCTGCCTGAGGTCTCTTTGGTTCATTTACAAACTCAATCAAATGTACTCTGATGGCTCCTTGAAAATATCATCAAAACAACCTCTTAATAAGACAAATCTGAGTTTATTTTTCCCATGCTAAAGGTAATATTTATAGTACAAATACTTGTGTAATTGCCACTCTGGACCCTATACCTCTGCTAATGAATGCACCTCCAATTTCTCAAGCTCAGTGTGCTTGAGAAAGCACACATTAGTAAGCTTGTTGGCCATGAAACATATTTGTCCAAGCACCCTGAAAGTATTCTCACCTTTTTGTCGAAAGCATAAACTGTGGGCTAAGCAGTCTTGTCTTGACAGAATTCTAGTGGCTTTCAGAGGGCAGAGGGAAAAATTAGAATATTTATGGACTTTTAGAGTCTGGTTTAAGGCAACACTTTCAGTGTGGGAGCTTGATTAGGATTGGGAAAGAATTGTGATTCAAAAGTTTACCTTCGGTAGATACAAGAAGACAAAGATAGAGACTCAAGTCCTCAAAGAGAGTGCCAGCGATGGCTTTGCTCTTGGGGTCAAATTAAAAAATTATTGCAAAGGTTGATGTCAGGAAATTTACCCGTATTTTCTCCCAGGAGTTTTATGGTTTCAAGTCTGATGTTCAAGTCCTTTATTTAGAGTTTATCTTTGTGAATGGTATGAGATAGTGGTCCACTTTCATTCTTTTACATGTAGCTGTCCAAAATTGAAGAAACCATCCTTCCCTTATTGTGTATTCTTGGCCTCTTAGTCATCAATTGATACCCATGTGTGGTTTTTTCCCTGAGCTCTCTATTCTCTTCCATTGATATTTGTGTCTATTTTATGCTAATACCAATGTGCTTTAATTCCTATAGCTTTGTAATATAACTTGAAATCAGGAAATGAGTGCCTCCAGCTACATTCTTCTTCCTTAAAATTGCTTTGGCTATTTGGGGTCTTATGTGGCTCCACACAAGTTTTAGGAATGGGTTTTCTGTTTCTTGAAATATGTCCTTGGGATTCTTATAGGATTGCACTGAATGTAGATTGCTTTCTTGTAGATCACTTTGGGAATACTGAACATTTAACAACAATATCTTCCAATTCATGAGCACAGAATATCTTTCCATTCATTTGTGCCTTCTTCAACTTCTTTCCACAAATTTTGATAAATTGTATTTTCATTTAGTTCAAAATGTTTTAATTTCTCTTGAGATTTCTTCTTTGCCCTATGTGTTACTTAGAAGTATGTTGTTTGTTATCCACATATTTTGGGATTTTCCAGTTAATACTTTCTGTGTTGATTTCTGGTTTAATTCCACTGTGATCTGAGAGCAGACATTGTATGATTTCTATTCTTTATTTTGTTAGGTATGCTTTATGGCCCAGAATGTAATCTGTTTTGGTGAATGTTCCATATGAGCTCAAGAAGAAAGTGTATTTCACCTTTGTTGAGTGAGATAGTCTACAGATTTTAATTATACCCAGTTGACTGATGGGTCAACCATGTCATTACTGATTTTATGCCTGTCCATTTCTGATAGATGGGTATTGATGTCTCTATGATAGTAGATCAATCTACTTCTCCTTGCAATTCTATTAGGTGTTGCCTCATGTGGTTTGATGCTCTGTTGTTAGATACATGCATATTAAAGACTGTTATGTCTTCTTGGAGAATTGACTCTTTGTTATCATTATGTGTTTCCCTTTATTTTTAATAATGCTCCAGGCTCCGAAGTCTGCTCTACCTGAAATTAAGATAGCTATTCCTGTTTTCTTTTGATTAGTGTTACCATGCTGTGTTTTTCACCATCCATTTGTTTTTGATCTGCTTGTGTCTTTCTATTTAAAGTGATTTTTCTTGGAGACAATATATAGTTGAGTCTTGTTGATTCACTCACAATCCTTATCTTTTAATCGATATATTTAGACCATTGACATTCAAAGTGATGGTTACATAGTTGGATTATTATCCACCATGTGTGTGCTCAGTTGCTTCAGTCAGGTCTGACTTTGCAACCCTATGGTCTGGAGCCTAACAGGCTCTGTCCATAGCATTTTCCTGGCAAGAACACTGGAGTGGGTTGCCATGTCCGATCCCCAGGGACTGAACCCAAATCTCCTGCATCTCCTGCATTGCAGGCAGATTCTTTACCACTGAGCCACTGGGGAAACCCATTTTTCACCATGTCTGTTACTATTTTCTATTTATCACTTTTGTATTTTCTTATTTTTGTTTTCCATTCTTTTTCTACCTCTCATGGTTTTAGTTAAGAATTTTATTTGATTCATTCTCTTTTTAGCATATTATATTTCTATTTTTAACTTTTTTTCTTTAGTGGTTGCCCTAGAATTTGCAATGTACTAGTGCTAGTGCTTGGTCACTTTAGTTGTGTCTGATTCTTTGTGACCCTATGGACGGTAGCCCATCAGGCTCCTCTGTCCAAGGGATTCTCCAGGCAAGAATACTGGAGTGGGTTGCCGTGCCCTCTTCCAGGGGATCTTCCCGACCCAGGGATTTAACCCACGACTCTCATCTCCAGCATTGGCAGGCAGATTCTTTATCACTAGTGCCACCTGGGAACTACAGCTAATTGAAGTCCACCTTCAAATAATGCTATCTGTTCACAAGTATTGTTAGTATCTTATAAAAATAATATTAATTTCTTCTCTTATCTCATATTCATTTCACACACAAATTTTATATATATATATATACACACACACATACATGTAAATATACATTGTTGCTATTGTTATTTTCAAACTACTATTTGCTAGATTAATTAGGTAGAAAAATAAAAGTTTTTATACTGGAGTGATTTGCCATTTCCTTCTCCAGGGGATCTTCCCGGCCCAAGGATCACTGTGTCTCCTGCATTACAGGTGTTCCACTGCACTGAAGGCACATTCTTTACCACTTTTTCTTATTCTTTACCCCCGGGAAGCCCACATTATTTGTTAGATCAATTAAGTAGAAAAATAAAAGTTTCAAATTTATTTACATTATTTTCTCTTTAAGATTTGAGTTTATGACATATTAATTTCTTTCCCTATAAAAAAAGCATTTTAAAACATTTCTTGTAAGGTAGGTTTATTGGTAACAAATTCCTCCAATTTGTTTGTCTGAACAAGTCCTTATTTTACCTTCACTTTTCAAGGGTAACTGTTTAGGGTACAGAATTCTGTCATTGTGGTTTTGACTCTCAACTCTCTTCTTGCTTGCATAATTTTTGAGATGAAGGAAGGTATAATTCTTATTTTTGTTTCTTTATAGGTTTGTTTATCCCTCCTACTTCTGTCAGGAGTTTTTTCTTTGACTTCCTGGGGTTGAAAATGAGATGCCTAGGTGTGGGTATTTTGGCATCTACCCTGCTTACTGTTCTCTGAGCTTTCTGGATCTATGGATTATTTTGTTACATTAATTGTAGAAACTCTTGGCCAATATTGTCGCACATGTTTCTTCTGTTCCTTTCTCTCTTCCTTCTG
Source organism: Nanger dama (assembly GCA_917880005.1). Lineage (NCBI taxonomy): Eukaryota > Metazoa > Chordata > Mammalia > Artiodactyla > Bovidae > Nanger > Nanger dama. Next base: position 1,193,889 of record CAKJTW010000017.1, read on the forward strand.
CTATTCCCATTATACACATGGTGCGTCTTCTGTAGTTATCCCAGAGTCCTCAGATGTTCTGTTCCATTGTCTTCAGTCTTTGTGTTCAATAGTTTTAAAAGCTTCTATAGACACACCCTCTAGCCCAGGGATTCTTTCTTCACCCATGTCCAGTCCAGCCAATCAAAGGAATTTTTATTCTGGTTGCAATATTTTTAATGTCTAGAAATCATTTTTGCCTTTTCTTAGGATTTCCATCTCTCAGCTTACATTGTCCCTCTGCTCTTGCATAGTATCTGCTTTATCCATTACAACCCTTAACATGTTAATCAAAACAGTTTTAAGTTTCTGGACTGATAGGTTCAATTCCCCTGCCATGCCTGCTTCTGATTCTTGATCTGTCTCTTCATATGGTATGGGTTTTTTTTTTTTCTTTTAGTATGCCTTGTAATTTTTTTTCTTAATAGTTGGATGTGACATACTGTGTAAAAGGAACTGCTATAAATAGGCATTTAGTAAAGTGGTGGCATGGTGTGGGGAAGGAAGAAGAATTTTATAATCCTGTGATTAGGTCTTAGTCTTTTAGTGAACCTGTGTCTCTGGATTGTGAACTTCACAATTGTTTCTCAGATTTTTCTTCCCTCTTAGGTGATACAGAATGGCTAGAATATGCCAGTGTTGAACACTTTCTTTCTCCATGTTGAAGGCTAACATTGACTTTAGTTGGACATTTCCCTTATAACATCTCAGCATGTTAGGCTCTAGCCAACTAGTTTCTCCTAAGAGCAGGCCTTAAGAAATATGCTCTGATATATTTCAAACAGGTTACTTTTTCCCACCCCTGTCAGAAGTAAGAGATTTTCCTCAGAATTTATTATGAGAACATGGTTGAGTTTCTGGAGGTAAATTTTACAAAAGCCTGCATGCTTACTAAGTTGCTTCAGTCATGTCCATCTCTTTGAGACCCTATGGACTGTAGCCCACCAGGCTCCTCTGTCCAGGGGATTCTCGAGGCAAGAATACTGGAGTGGGTTGCCATGCCCTCCTCCAGGGGTTCTTCCCCACCCAGGGATCAAAACCAAGTCTCATGTCTCCTGCATCGGCAGGTGGCTTCTTTACTACTAGTCACCTAGGGAGCCCTACAAAAGCCTGTGCCTAGTTGCTCAGTCGTGTCCGACTCTGCGACCCAATGGCCTGAAGTCCACCAAGCTCCTCTGTCCATGGGAATTCTCCAGGCAAGAATCCTGGAGTGGGTAGCCTTTGGCTTCTCCAGGGACAAAAGCATGAGGGGCTACCAATCACCAAGTCGCCTGAAGTCTGTTTAGCTCTCAGCATTGTGCACACTAAGCTTGCAGTGACTGCTAGTTAAGCTTTAGGTTTTCCTGCCCTGGCATTTGTTCCTGAGCAGTTTCAACTTAAGTAGTTTCCACCCAGATGGTTTCCGCTTGTGAATCTCTGCTCCAATAAGCTGCGACTCCCAGTATTCACCTGTCTCTCTCTCCAGTCTTGGTCACGGAGATCTGTTTTTTGTCTCTTCTCTTATGTATCCAAGAAGAGTTGATTTTTCAGCCTTTTTTCTTTTTACTTGTTGTAAGAACAGAGTAAGGATTTTCAAATTCCTTATAAGAAGAATTGGAAAGTGGAAGGCCCATGATCGCAGCTCACTCTAAAAGATATGTAGATACAAGAATTTCTCAAGAAAACTGTTGGATCTTGATAATTGGATTGGGGCTTTATCATTATGAAGGTGTATGAAGAAGAGATTCAATGTAGTTTTGTGGTATATTGTTTTCCTACAATATTTATGAACTGAATCTGTTGCTTTTAGGATCAGAATAGAGCAAATTCTAAGATACAGTATTATTAAAAGGAATTGGTAGTTACTCATTTTTCTTTACCACATTTCTCCTACTTAGTTGCCCTAAATCTCTTTGTATTTCAATTTGAAGGTTTTGTGGGAGTTTTTTGATTAAAAAACACGTCTCTTTCTAACACCATACACAAAAATAAACTCAAAATGGATTAAAGATCTAAACCTAAGACCAGAAACTATAAAACTCCTAGAGGAGAACATAGGCAAAACACTCTCTGACATAAATCACAGCAGGATCCTCTATGATCCACCTCCCAGTATACTGGAAATAAAAGCAAAAATTAACAAATGGGAGCTAATTAAAATTAAAAGCTTCTGCACAACAAAGGAAACTATAAGCAAGGTGAAAAGAAAGCCTTCTAAATGGGAGAAAACAATAGCAAATGAAGCAACTGACAAACAACTCATCTCAAAAATATACAAGCAACTTATGCAGCTCAACTCCAGAAAAATAAACGATCCAATCAAAAAATGGGCCAAAGAACTAAAGAGGCATTTCTCCAAAGAAGACATACGGATGGCTAACAAACACACGAAAAGATGCTCAACATCACTCATTATCAGAGAAATGCAAATCAAGACCACAATGAGGTACCATTTCGCACCAGTCAGAATGGCTGCGATCCAAAAGTCTACAAGCAATAAATGCTGGAGAGGATGTGGAGAAAAGGGAACCCTCTTACACTGTTGGTAGGAATGCAAACTAGTACAGCCACTATGGAAAACAGTGTGGAGATTCCTTTAAAAATTGCAAATAGAACTGCCTTATGACCCAGCAATCCCACTGCTGGGCATACAGACCGAGGAAACCAGAATTGAAAGAGACACATGTACCCCAATGTTCACTGCAGCATTGTTTATAATAGCCAGTACATGGAAACAACCTAGATGTCCATCAGCAGCTGAATGGATAAGAAAGCTGAGGTACATATACACAATGGAATATTACTCAGCCCTTAAAAAGAATAAATTTGAATCAGTTCTAATGAGATGGATGAAACTGGAGCCGATTATACAGAGTGAAGTAAGCCAGAAAGAAAAACACCAATACAGTATACTGACACATATATATGGAATTTAGAAAGATAGTAATGATGACCCTGTATGTGAGACAACAAAAGAGACACAGAGGTATAGAACAGACTTTTGGCCTCTGAGGGAGGGGAGAGGGTGGGATGATTTGGGAGAATGGCATTGAAACATGTATACTATTGTATAAGAAACGAAGCACAAGTCTATGTTCAATACAGGATGCAGGATGCTTGGGGCTGGTGCACGGGATGATCCAGAGAGATGATATGGGGTGGGAGGTGGGAGGGGGCTTTGGCATTGGGAGATCGTGTACACCTGTGGCTGATTCATGTCAATGTATGGCAAAACCAATACAGTATTGTAACATAGAATAAAGTATTAAAAAAATAATAAAGTTATTATAAAATCAAAAAATAAATAAATAAATAGATGAAGGCAAAAAATAGAAAATAAAAAATAAACATGTCTCTTAACTCTTTAGGCTGGAAATGTTCCTAATATTGTCTGTCTTGATCCTGACACTTTTGAAGAGTGTAAGCCTTCTATAGAAATGGCCCTTATTTGGTATTTATTTATTTCATTATGATTAGATTTGGCTTCTACAGTTTGGCAGTAATACCACAGAAGCGATAGCCTCATCTGTCTTTTGAGAGTTGAAGTAGAGAATTACTCTGACTTATCTAGTCTTCTTTCGGAGAAGGCAATGGCACCCCACTCCAGTACTCTTGCCTGGAAAATCCCATGGATGGAGGAGACTGGTGGGCTGCAGTCCACGGGGTCACTAAGAGTCGGACACAACTGAGCGACTTCACTTTCACTTTTCACTTTCATGCATTGGAGAAGGAAATGGCAACCTACTCCAGTATTCTTGCCTGGAGAATTTTGGGGACGGGGGGAGCCTGGCGGGCTGCCGTCTATGGGGTCGCACAGAGTCGGACACAACTGAAGCGACTTAGCAGCAGCAGTCTTCTCTAGTGCTGAAACATCTTACTTACCCAGATCTCAATTATTGTCAACTATTTTATCTGGAATATATTTAATAACCAAAAAGAAAGCTATGATTATTGGGCATATGTGTCATCAAAATCAACGATACATCATCCACAGTTTTCAGATTTTTGTGTGACTCTGATTGGATTCTCTTCTCCTCTGAAGGGAGGAGAGAAGAGATATTGGTGGTATTGCATAGGAAGTACTGTGACAGCCAAGTTTGCTCCATCGAAGAATCTCCTTGCCAAAAGGCTTAGACCTTAACTTCTTTATCTTGGCAGTGTCTTGGGTGAAGCAAGCTGTCCCAGGTTAAAAAATGTGAGTTACAATGCTCATTTTGCAAAGTAGATTCCAGGAGGTTAAATAACCCCCCAAAAATCAACATTTGAAGGTGTTTTTATTGAAGTCGCTTTTAAACAACTACATTAACAGAAGCAAAGAATACTCTTCAAAGAGTTTCAAGTTCTAAGAATGCCCAAGCACAGAAAACATAGGCACAAGAACATTAGAAAAATCTAGAAAGGAAAAATTCCAGCCTAGCTCAAAGGCTCTTCCTTTAGCCATACAAGTAAGTGTTGTATCCCTCCAAAAGCTGAGTGACTAAACAAAAACATGTCCCAAATATTGCACCTTGAAAGTCACCTGTCAATGCTACTCTTAGAAAAAACCTATTCCAACCTGCTTTTTCTGGTCCCTGGGCTTTACATTAGAAGAGCAATTCTCTCTTAGTCCTACTTAGCACCTTTCTGTCCTAGTGGATCATTTGGTTTCTGAGCTTGTAGAATATTAGAAATAATATTTTTTAAGAGAGGGAGGGTACTGTCAGAGGGAGCCCTGTAACAGGAACAAAAATAGATTGCTTGGCAGTACAGAAAGAGACAGGACAACTTCAAGAAGCAGACACAAGAATTAAAACACTAAAGGAGCTCTGTATTTTTTTTTGAATATTCATAAGCTCTTTTTTTTTTAAGTTAAAGTTAAAAAAAAAAACACTAAAGAAGGATATGGTCACCACAGAGTAAAGGACCAAGTCTGTTTATCTTCCTAAGGGTGCTGCCTTATTATAGTCTTGTGCTATTGCTGATGTTTAATATGAAGATCCTGCAACACCGAAGAGAGTTCTAATTATGTTTAGACTATAGCATAATAGTTCTCTGAGATCCTTTTAAAAGCGTTAATAGAATGAATTATAACTAAATAAGCACTGTTTAAGAAGGCAAAGCAATGCATGATATATTTGACAAAAATCTTAAAACTATTAAAAACTGAAAATAATATTTGTGTGTCTAATAAAAGGAAAACCTTCAATATATGGAAAATACAACTTTCTAGAACAAATTATTTCCTGAGACTTCAAACTGTAGACATTTTCCTGTTATTACTTTTATTACTGGTGTGCTTCAGGTGAGTATGTTAATTTGATCGGAATTGTATGAATAATTCCCTTAATGTCTTATTTCCCTTGGCACGTGGGGATACAGTTCTCTCCAAACGATTAGCCCCTGAGGTTATAATTTCAAGTGAATCAAGTCATACCTGTTGCCTCAAGTACGAGTTTTTAACACATTTTTAGAAACTCTGAAACTTAAAAATACTAAGCCTTTTTTGTGTGTGGCGGTGGGTGAGAAGAATGAGTGACTGTGGGTTATTTTAATTTCCAAAAGAGTCTTTCTTTTACAAAAAGATTCACCCTTGGGAGTCATTTTAAAGCTGAGCAACTTTCCTCAACTAAAACACCATTTAATTAATACCCATGTTCTATAAATTTTTTATGCCTCCATTTTGCAAAGAAAGATAAATATGTCACAAAACTGGGCTGTGCAGATGGACAGAATTCTCTTTAAGTAGGTCCTTAAAAAGTGGAATATGGATATCGACACTGTGAGACAGTCAAGTGTCAAAAGAAATCTGTCGGCTTTTTAGCAGTTGAATAATTCAGAAGATGTGCATTAAGCCAACTTCTTAATTTCCCGTTTCCCCCTTTCTAATTCTTTCCTTTTCATCCTGTGATCTTTCTTCTCTCTCCCTCAAAGCTATTTGTTGCAGAGATGCCCTGGAAAGCAGGTGGTCTTCCTTATATGACAGCATCGCATCTGCTGCTCAGAATGAGAGGCTAAAGATCTAAAAGCAAAGGAAATGAAACCCACAGTCCTGTAAATGCCTTTTTAAAAAATGACCTTGTTTTTGGTTATTTTTTGTTCAATCAACTGAAACACTTTTATTGCTCTCGATAAAACAAGTTGTCTGAAGGCAATGAACCCCCTCCTTTTATTTTTCTGATACTGGAGTTTGTTTCTTTCCAACCATTTTCTGGATCAAGTTTCCTCCCTAAGATTTTACAAATGGTGTGGGTGGCTGCTAACGCTCTGAAGGTTTTTCTTAAGCCATTTGTTAATAATATCCTCTCAGCACTGACTCCAGCCTTTATAGTCATGATTGTTAGTGAGGCTTCAAGGGCATGGTGGTGTTTTTCTATTCTTCTAGCCCTAGAGGCGAAAAGAATTCTCAGGAGGACTGTTGGCTGGCTTATTATCATCCAGAAACAAGAAATAGAGTCAAAGCTGAAAAGCTGAACAGTTTTTTAAACTATCCAAACCTGAATGGACAGTGAGCTATAAAGAAAAATAGGAGCGCCAGGCTCACATGGACCTAAATTTAAAGCCCAGCTCTACCACTTACTAAGTATGTAACTCTGGCTCTGGGAAATGGTGAAGGACAGAGAAGCCTGGCATGCTGCCGTATGTGGGGTCGCAAAGAGTCAGACACAACTGAGCAGCTGAACAGCAATAATACTGGCCATTCAAAACTGGAGCCTGAAGTTCTTACTTGTAAATAATGTGTATCGTGGATAATGTTACCTATTTTACAAGTAGGATAGATTTTGGAGCTTCAGTTCCTCATCTGTCAGGTAGGTATAATAACACACATCTTACAAAGTTGCCAGTGGAACTAAAGGAAAAGTGCCCAACAGTGCTCGTCATGCAGGCCCTCAAGAAACAAGTGCATCCTCTGAGCATCAGAGTGTGTCTCTTCTTCCTCTGCCTGGCCCGTGAAAACATCCACGCACACATCCATGGGAATAGCATTCTTCTTGCATCCTCTGCCTTTCACAGGGAAAAATACAAATGAGATGTGAACCTGGTCCCATCCTGCCCCAGCCTGCCTTGCTGTTGAAGTTTAGATTCACGAATAAGACACTTTTTCTCACCCACTCTCCTCGGGTCCATGCTTAGACAGGAAGCTCAGGTGACCTGGTTTGGCAGAAGGCATTTCCTCTTTGAACCTCTGCCCAGTCTTTCCTTTTCTGATTTTCCCCACAGCTATGAAATGTGATCATAAGGTTCTAGGATTCACAGTTTTAGGGCCCTGAACCAAGTGTTTTCAGTTTGTCTGGTAATACAAATGGCCTTCACATGTCTCTGGAGGCTTGTCAGTTGGATGCTGTTTTTGGAGCAGCAGAAATTGCCTGCAACAGGGTGACTTGCCAACACTTTGTTCTCTCTCCTCACTTCCTCCTGTCCTCTCTCCCCCTTTTCTCTTCTGTGCTGGGATCCCTTCCCTGCCTCAGGCTGGCTGGCAGGCACACTGATAGTCAGTTCTCACACCAGGCTCTGGGAGGGCATTGAACAGTCCCGCGAACCACAATCTTCTTGGCCACTGCAGATCGCGTGCCCTTGTTCTCTGGAGTCTCCAGCTCTTCCTGATTTCTGTTTCCAGTTTCCGTGCCAGGTGCTTGAGATGTCAGTTGGCCAAGATTGGTACACTCCACCTAAAGATCTAATGTGGAAGAATTTCCTGAGCAGTAAAGAATAGTTACCAGACTCATCAACTTGCTCTGTCGACCTTTCTAATGGAGAATGTAAATCAGAGAATAAGGCAGCTGATTTGAAAAGAGTATTATTAACCGCTGGAATAGAAGTAACCACAGCAGGCTATGTGATCAAAGAATAGCTTAATCTTCATTGTTTTTCCCTGGCTAAGTTATCTTCCCTCTAACAACTAAAACCACTTTATTGGAAAATAGTTTATATACTATAAGTATATAATCCAGTGTTTTGTTCTAAATTTACAAAGTTGTGCAAACATCATCACAGTCTGATCTTAGGACCTTTTCATCACCTTCACAACGTTCCACAAGCCTATCTGCAGCTAATTCTCACTCACAAACCCCCTCCCTCAGCAACCGCTAACCTGCTTGTTTCTATAAATGTACATTTCCATGCATTTCATACAAATGGAATCACACAGTGTATCTTCTGGTAGATCTTGCCTCTTTCATTTACTGTGGCGTATTTGAGGCTCATCTGTGTTTTAGTGTGTATTGTTGTTTAATTCCTTTTGACTGTTGTATAATAGTCCATGTGTGCTGGTACCATGTTTTATTTATCCACTGTCAGGTTGCTAATCTCTTAGATTATTTCCTGTTTGGGTTGTGGCACTGCATCTATGAACATTCATGTTCAAGTTTTTGGGCATGTTTTCATTCCTCAAGTAGACTCTTAAGACTGGAATCACTAAGTCCTTTGATAAGCTTATGTAATCTATTAAGAAACTACCAAACTCTTTTGCACAGTGGCTGTACATTTTTCTTCATATATTTACCAACACTTGATGTTGTATGTTTTGGGGGAGGGGGCACTGTGTGACTTAATTCCCCAACTAGGAATTGAACCCAGGTCCATAGAGGTGAAAGGGCCAAATCTTAACGACTGGACTGCCAGGGAATTCCCTTCTCTGTCTTTTGAATTAGAGCCCTTCTAGTGGGTATACAATGGTAACTTATTGTGATTTTAATTTTTCCAATAACTAATGATGTTGAACACTTTTTAATGTACTTGTTAACCAGTCATACACAATTTTGCTCTTTTTGTAACTGGACTGTCTTCTCACTGAACATTGATTTCTTTATGTATTCTAGACACAAGGCATTTATCAGACATACGATTGGAAAATATTTTCACCCACTCAGTGGCTTGTCCTTTCATCTTCCTAATGGTGTGTTCCGAAGTACAAAAGCTCTAATTTGATAAAATCCAATTTATCAGTTTTTCTCTTACGGCTTGGGCTTTTGGTATCATATCTAACATATCATTACCTAACCAAAGGTCATGAAGATTTTCTATGTTTTCTTGAGGATGTTTTATATTTTTAGCTGTTACATTGATACTTATGACCTACTTTGAGTTATTTTTTGTGTGTAGTGCTGGTACAAACATTAGTTGAAAACTTTATTTTCTTCATTGAGTTGTCTTGGAGCCTTTGTTAAAAATCAATTGCCCATAAATGTCAGGTTCTATTTCTGAACTCAATTCTATTCCACTGATGCTCAGGGCTATTTTTATGCAAATACTATACTATCTTGATACTGTAACCGTATAGTAAGTAAACTTTGTTCTCTTAAAAATCATTTTTACTATTCTAGATTCTTTCATTTCCATATAAATCTTAGTCTTATCTTGTCACTTCTACAAAAAATTCTTGAATCTTGTAATCAGTGAAAGTGGAATGTCTTCCCATTTATTGATATCTTCTTTAATTACTTTCAGCAGTGCTTTGTACTTTTCATTGTACAAATCATGAACTTCTTTTGTTGAACTATCTTATTCTATTTCATTCTTTGTGAATGGAATTATTTTCTTAAATTTACTTTTGGATTTCTTGTTAATTTGCAGGAAAACAATTGAGTGGTTCATACTGCTTTTGCTTCCTATAACCTTGCATAAAGTTGTTTTATTAGTTTTGCCTTGTGTGTACATATGTGTGTGTATTCCTTAAGAATTTCTATGTAAAGGATGATGTCATCGGCAAATAGTCTACTTCTCTCCTTTAATTTCTTTAGTATACAAGTTTTAGTCTTTATCCATTACGTTTGATATTTGTTGATTTTTCATAGGTGCCCTTTATCATATTCAGGAAATTCCCTTCTATTCCTGATTTGCTGAGAGATTTTAATCATGAATGGTGTTGCATTTTGTCGAGTGATTTTTCTGTGTCTATAAGATGGCCACATAGGTTTTTATCCTTTATTATGCTACAATAATGTATTATATTAGTTTATTTTTCATATATTAAGTCAACCTTGTATTCCTGGGATAAATCTCACTTGGTTTTTGACTGTAATAATTTTTGCTAAATTTGGTTTCCTAATATCTTAAGAATTTTTGAATCTATGGTCATGGACAGGGAGGCCTGGCGTGCTTCAGTCCATAGGATTACAAAGAGTCAGATGCAACTGAGCAACTGAACTGATGGTCATGAGAAATACTGGTTTATAGTTTTCTTGTGATGTCTTTGTCTGGCTTCAGTAACAGGATAATGATGACTTCATAGAATGAGTTAGAAAGTGTTCTCTCTTCTTATGTTTTTGGGGAAGATTTTGAGAAGGATTGTTGTAAAATTTTTAAATGTTTGGTAGAATTCACTAGTAAAGCCACCTGGTCCTGGACTACTCTTTGTTGAGTGTTTTTGATTACTGGTTTAATCTCTCTACTTGTTATAAACCTGTTCAGATTTTCTAGGTCTTCACAAGTCAATTTTGGTAATTTATATGATTTTGGAAATTAGTCCATTTCATCTATGTTATTGTTTGTTGGCTTTTAACTATTGATAGTATTCTTTAACACTTTTTATTTCTTTGAAATTTGATAATAATGTCTCCACTTTTGCTTCTGATTTTAGTTATTTGCATCCTCTTTTTTCTCAAGTTATTATAACTAAAGATTTGTCAAATTTTCCAACAACCAAATTTTGATTTTGTTGGTTCTACTTTATTCTACTCTCTAGAAGGAAATGGCAACCCACTCCAGTATTCTTGCCTGGAGAATCCCATGGACAGAGAAGCCTGGTGGGCTACAGTCCATGGTGTCACAAAGAGTCGGACACGACTGAGTGACTTATTATTATTATTATTGTTCCAGTTATCTCTGCTCTATTCTATATTATTTCCTTCCTTCTGCTAGTTTTAGGTTTAAAAGTCAGACACGACTGAGCGACTTCACTTTCAATTTTCACTTTCATGCATTGGAGAAGGAAATGGCAACCCATTCTAGTGTTCTTGCCTGGAGACTCCCAGGGATGGGGGAGCCTGGTGGGCTGCCATCTGTGGGGTTGCACAAAGTCGGACACGACTGAAGCGACTTAGCAGCAGCACTTCTTCTTCTCTTTCTTTGAGTAAAGTTAGGTACAGTTAGGCCACTGACTTGAGAGAGAGTTCCTTTTTCACTGTAGGCTTTTGCAACTATAAATTCCCTTGAGCACTGCTTTTCCTGCACTCCATAAGTTTGAGTATGTTGTGTTTTCATTTTTATTCATCTCAAAGTATTTTCTAATTTCCCTTTTGATTTTTTTGATCCGTTGGTTGTCTAGTGTGTTTAATTTTTACATAATTGTAAATTTTTCAGTTTTCTTTTATTATTGATTTCTAGTTTCATTCCACAGTGGTTTTAAAAGATAACTTGGTATGATTTTAATCTTTTTAAATTTATGGAGATCTGTTTTGTGGCTTTATGGTATATCCTGGAGAATAAATATTCTCTGAGCACATGAGAAGAATGTGTACTTGACTATCATTGGATCATGTGTTTTATATATGTCTGTTAGGTCTGCTGGTTGGTTTATAATATTGTTCAAGTTCTCTTTATTCTTGTTGATCTCTTCTCTAGATGTTTTTCTACCTCTATTTACACGGACCCTTGTGACTACATTGGGAGTACTCAAATAATCCAGGATATCTTGCCATCTCACGATTAACTTAATCAGAGCTGCAACCTTCCTTTTTCTTTTTAAGGGGATATACTTACCAGTTCCAGGGAAAGGAAGTGAACATAGTTGGGAGACCATTACCATAGTAACTATCCAGTCTTAGCTTAAATACTTAATACTTAAATACTTAATCTATAGTTGGCACACTCTCTGCCTTTAATATAGGACAGCATTGATTTAGAAACTGGGAAAAGAGCATGCAACTACAATAATATGATGCAAAATATAACATCAAAGTAGCATTTTGAAGAATTCTAAAATATCAGAATGTGGATATTATTCTGTCATAATAAAAAGGGGCTTAACTTCTAGGACAGTAGAAATTAGACTAGGAAACTATAATGTATTTATTGAATGTATTTAAATGTGACTTGGTAAAAGGTTTTACCTGGGGAAATCATTTTTCTTCTGCATTTTCACCCACAAATATTTCTGGTTTTTTTTTAAGGACATAGATTTATATCAGAAGTATACTTTGGGCCTCTAGATATGAGTTTTATAGTATATTTCTAATATTTAATAATAATAGTTATGGGCCTAATCCTGTGTATGTCTCATAATATAAGCGTCATGGTGGGCAGATTTTATAAGTGAGGAGTTATGTTTTCCACTGAGGTCTTTGTAATTGAAATTTTAAAAAAATATTGATTCATCTATTTGTGTTACTCACATTATGTCCAGCTTGAAAAGACCTTGATCTGACTTATATTCAATTAAGTTTTACGACTTTGTACTCCAAAGCCAAACCATAACCATAAACTTAGAAGAAAAGTTATGGCTGAAAGAGAGAACATCACAACATGTTAACTGCCCTCTTTCCATCACTTAGAAGTCTCCAGTTGTGAGCCAGGAAGTTTCTGGACAGTAAATTTAATGTTGAGTGTTGAGCTCCTTTGTTAGACTTTATTTTAAAGTCTTTGTTTACCAAAATGAGAAATGTTGATGGGTAACTACAGACTGCATTGGAAAGTAACATGGGAATAATTTTGATAAGCTACTAGAGTACAGTCTGATGATGTGGTTTTGTGTCCTGGTTCTGATGCTTGCAATTTACAGAATCTTGGGGGAGTCAAATAATCTCTTTAAGTCTCTGTTTTCTCAAATGTAAGATGAGGATAATAATATCCACCTCAGACAGTTTTAAGAGTTATGAGAACATGTTCTGAACACTGTCAAATACCAAACAAATGAAATGGATCATCATTCCTCTCAAATGAAAACAAACAAACAAACAACTTCAACTTTAATGGTATTAATGGAATTACACATATGTGAATTGTCATCATTAAGGATGAATATATTCTGTGGGAATAGGAACTCCATCTGAGAATACAATGAGTTTCAGATGTCTGGATTAGGAGGCTAATGGGACAAATGCAAACATTATATCCATTTATCTCCATGTGAACCAGTGAGATTTCTCTCTACTTTTTAACCACAGTCCCAGCTATGATCAGCTGTCTCACAAGTCACTGGTATCTGGTTAGGAAAGACTGGATAGGCAAATCTACCCCTACTACAGAAGACAGGAACTAAAGACACAAGTTCCTTTATGGATGGGTTATACATGCAAAGTTCATGCTAGTAAAGTACTTTGTCAGGTACACTGAAACAGTAGGATTAGACCACTAATATTTATAACTAATTATTTAATACTTTATAAATGATAAAGACTGTCATATTCTCAAATTTAGTCTTTTAGAAATGACAGTACTAAAAATAGCATGAGTGATTTAGAGGGACATTATCGAGACTCTGAACCTTCTGGCTTGACATATACATGGCTGATAGAATTAACTTGTCTTTTAGTAGAATGCTTCAGATGTGGTAAACGTGAAGAAAGATGACACAGTCAGTGTTGTAGTTAACAAAAACTACAGAGAGGAATATTTCTTTTTTTGTGATTGGAGGCATTGTGACTAAATTAAGACACATATTGGTGGGGAAAAGGGCAACATTAATCAGACTTGCTGACTATCCTATGTACTGTAGCTGTTATGAGTATATATACTCATGTAGGTGGCTTCCCTGGTGGCTCAGAGGGTAAAGCATCTGCCTGCAGTGTGGGAGACCCGGGTTCAATCCCTGCATTGGGAAGATCCCCTGGAAAAGGAAATGGCAACCCACACCAGTACTCTTGCCTGGAAAATTCCATGGACAGAGGAGCCTGGATAGTCCATGGGGTCTCAAACTCAACACTTCATTCTGTCTCCTCACTGTGACAGAATTTCATCAGTCTTGGCTACTCATGGCACATATTCTGTGTTGTACAACTGGAGAGCTCAATGTAGTCACTCAGCTTGTGCCCCACAAGAGCTGGCTCTTTCTCTGGAGACCTACACCAGACTGAGGCAGCCTAAGAACAGCAAAAGGCTCCAACTGTGAGGATTCCATTCAGGACAATGGAGAAGAGTTTAGGAGAGAAAAGTACCAAACCCCCTCATGCATATGCAGCGCTGCTGCTGCTAAGTGGCTTCAGTCGTGTCCGACTCTGTGTGACCCCATAGACAGCAGCCCACCAGGCTCCCCTCCTGCAGGCAAGAACACCGGAGTGGGTTGCCATTTCCTTCTCCAATGCGTAAAAGTGAAAATTGAATGTGAAGTCGCTCAGTTGTGTCCGACTCTTAGCAACCCCATGGACCACAGCCTACCAGGCTCCTCCATCCATGGGATTGTCCAGGCAAGAGTACTAGAGTGAGTTGCCGTTGCCTTCCTTTTGCAGCACTAGAAGGAGAGAAAGAGTTTTTACAAGGAACTGGAAAGAGCCAATGTGACTGGAGAAAACTCAGGTGGGAGGAAAAAGACCAGAAATGGAAACCAGAGCAAGGAAATAAAGTAAAATAGAGGAAAAAGTAAAGCAAACAAAAGGTAGGAAAAAACAAAATGCCCCCAACGTTGTTGTCTCCTCAGAATTCTTTTATGCTCCTCTAGTGTGGCGCCTTCACAATGTGTTAGAATTCCTTGACTATAATAATATATCCTTTTGTCTCCTCTCTAAGATGTGAGTGCCAGGAGGGCAAGGAAGTGACCAACAGGTAACTATTTCTAGGACAGAAGGACAAAAGTAGGGGTTGGTTTATAGGGAACTATAGTAAGGAAGGAAAATCTCAAGGCAAGAGGACAATGAAGTTTAGCAGAAATTAACAACCCCTAATCACGGACTAGGATGATATGTGAGAGACAAGATGGCTATCAGGAATGGGAAATCCTCTCTCTGATTTGCCATAACTTGTTGTGTTTCAAACCCTTCATATCCAGTGAAACACAAATGCTGAGTTCCTGTTTGTTTGTTTGTTTTTAAAGAGTAGAGGTAGCTAGGGAGGATGGAATCCATATGTTTCTGATTCATTTACACAAATCTCATTGAAATTCAGCTCAGAGTAGGCCGATTGAATGTCATATATGCGGATGCACAACATAGTAATCATTTTAAGTCATTTTTGACGCTCCAGGAAGTTTCCAAGAATAAGCAATATGAAGCCCCAAAGGCCTACCAGCACAGTCTGAAAGAGAAAGCCAGAAATAACTGAAAGGAGTCTACATTTCCAAATTCAACAGTCTGCCATCAAGAATCTAAGGACTTTTTTTTTTTTTTTTATGATGCCCAGGGGCCCTGGAAATGGCAGTCAGAACATAATTCGGAACTAAGTAAAGCTCTCACCAGCAAATGTTACAAAGGAGAGAGAACTAAAGATTAAACAAAATCTAAATGGAGGAGAGAATGAGGCTCTATCTTAAAGTAATTGGAAGTGAATGAAACAAGTAAAAACAAAGACAGAAAAACTTGGAAAAAGGAAGATCAAGGAGTTGGAAACAAACCCAGCCTTTAAAGAATGAAGTTTCACAGCTCAGTGTTGTAAAGTACCATGGCGCCTTATTTCAGTGCCTTTATTCTAATATACTTGCGGATTCAGACACAGCTAATGCAGAGACACACTTTTCATCACCCCCAAAAGGAGACAGAGAATGTCTTTGCTGTCTAATAGCTTCCATTTTGACTAGGAGAGAAAAGGCCATAAACTAATTAAAGGGAAGATTTAAGGATGAATTGGGATTCTCATTTGAGCAATTGCAAAAGTGGTTGTTATAAACTTAAAGTTTATTTGCCCCATAATTCTTATATAGAAGCCCTAGCCCTAATGCGATGGTATTTGAAAGCGGAGCCTTTGGGAGGCCATGATGAGATTAGGGTCTTTATAAGTGGAGGAAGAGACTAAACTGACTCTCTCTACAGTACATGAGGGCACAGTGAGAAGGCGACCATCTGAAAGCCAGGACAGCGATCCTGACCAGAACCCGACCATGCTGGCACCCTGATCTTAGGCTTTCAGCCTCCAGAAATGAGGGAAATAAATTTTTGTTGTTTATGCAAACGCAGTCTAAGGTATTTTGTTATGGCAGCTTGAGCTTGCTCAGACAGTGATGATTTACTGAGTGGTTATTTACTGAGTGAAGAAAGAGTGGATGTTATGTTTGAAATGGCTGATGTTACAGAAAGAAATCATGGAGATGTTACAGAATGATTGCTTATATACATCTGGGTACCATCAACATTTTGAATCAATGATACCAAAACCATGAGCGTAGTTGAAAACTTCAAATACTAATAGCTAATATATAGTAAATACTTCAGTATGCCAGGAACATATCAAGTGCTTTGTCTCATTAATCCTTACAATATAGCCCTGTGAACTAGGGACACTTGCTTTCCTGAGTTTATATATGAGAAAACAGGGGATTAAAGGTACCTTCTCAGTGAAACTGAATCATTGAAATGACCACATACAGTGACAGTAAGGTCCCCTAATGAATGATGGAAAGCCCTGCCTCCCGTACTCAGAGCTTAAAACCAGCTGTCTAGTGTTTCACTCCTAAGTACTAGCAGATAGTTCAAGATCACCATAAATTTCAGAAATACTTCAAAAGAAAATATGAAGGCCAAGGCAAGTAAAGAGGGGTGGGAAATAAAAAAAAGAAAAGAAAACCACCATGTCAGAGAGTGCTTTTGTCTTAATTTATGGCTCAGGATACGGTAACTTGTAGGAGAATTTCAACATATGCCTCACTATAATGATTCTATTGCAGTTGTTGGCAATACTGTTCTATATGTGTATGTTAAGTTTTTAAATCACTTGGTTCAGTTTGTTAATTATGTTGTTCACATTTTCTCTATCCATACTGATTTGTTGTCTGTTTCACCACTTACTCAGATAAGTAAATGTCCTGGTATTGTGATAACTGTCTGTTTCTTCTTACACTTCTGTCAGTTTTCCGCTATACGCTCTAAAGGTTTTACATAATGTATAAAAATTTAGACTGGTTTTTAAGTCTGATAAAACTTTATCATCATAGAATATTCCTCCTTATTTTTAATAAAACTTTTTTGCTTGGTATTATTATAATTGCTCTTTAGTTAGTTTTGCTATCCAAATAACTTTTCTTTCTATCCTCTTATATTTAACCTTTTTCTTTCCTTTTACACTTTAATTATCTCTGTTCTGTTTTCCGTGTGTCACTTGAAACAGTACATTGTTAGTTTTAGGTTTTTAGCCAGTCTGATAATTTTTTAGTTGGTACATTTAGTTCATTTACATTTAATAGAATTAGGAACATATTGGGGCTTGAATCTACTATATTACTATGTGCTTTCCAATAATTTTTTTAAAAGTCAAACTTTCCTTTTCTTCCCTTATTCTGATTATATAGTTTTTCCTGTTAATTTGAAAGTCATATTTTATTATTCTTTAGTTCAAGTTGTTATTCTCTTTTCAATAGCTATATGACTACAATAAACAGCAAAATACAAAGCAAATGAACAGCTTACACCTTTTATCAGTTGCATCACAGCCTGTATATTGTCAGTAAAAATTTTAAGTCAGACTATCTTACCAAAACTTATCCTGGACAATGTATTTACTTTCTTCAGGTTTTTCACTTGTGCAATGAGGTGGATATACCATTGTAAGCTTAAACTGTGATAAATTTATGGGGTTGATGATAAAGTGATATAATGTTGAAAAGCACTAAATACTGATCCTAATACATGGTAACCATTGGGTTTCTATTATTACTTTCTTTTTCTAGGCTATACCTTGACCAGATTAAAAGACAATACTCTGGAATCTTAGAGTCAAGTAGACTTGGAAAGACAAATTATTTTGTGAATGGCTAGCCTTGTTTTATATTGATTCAATTATCTTCAGATTCAAACAGGGACAGTTCTGGTGTTGGAACCAAGTTGTGTGTGTACGTGCACATGCATCTGTAGGTATACACTCATGTTAGTTTCTGGCCTGTGGATGCCAGGTGTGTCCCCTGTCCCTTCCCTGCTCTGCCCAGTTCAGCAGGGTGGCTGATACCTGAAAAGCGTATTTCCCAGTGTCCTCTGTCAGCTGGGTTCTTGCTACGTTTGGCCAACGGGTCACTCTAGACAGGCTGTAGGCAGAAGGAGCCATGTTGCTTTCCCCTTCTCTCTGTATCTTCCCAACTGGCTATTTCCATTTTATTGCTTCAATTTCCTCTGAACAGACGCAGTACATTTCTAGCTTCTGCTTAGTGACTTCTGATTATGGTTGAGTCTTTAAAATCCTTCCAGCTTAGGATGGTAATTCTTTCTGATGTTGCTAATCTCTGGGTTACTTCCATGGCTGCCATGCAACTTCTCATGTATCCCAGCATCTTTGTAACCAGTCACCTGGATTAAATGCCTTCTTGTATAAATACTTAGTGTGGCTTCAGTTTCCCTGGTTGGACCATGATTGAAACCATGTGAGTGATTGTGCGTGCGTGTGTGTGTGTGGTGGGGGTCGGGGGAGGCAGAAAGGAAGGGAAAGAAGGAAGGAGGGAGAGACGAAGAAATTGAGAGAGATTGATTATGTTTAGGAATGAATTAGAGTCACCCACTTTAGTGACTGTGGCTTCCTATACACTGCCAAAAATATTATAGCTGCTAAACGACGAGCTAGCAAGATCTCCAAAGTAAAAAAATCATTGGAGTCACTGAATGACTTAATATACCTACTCAGTGACTGTGGCATTCTAAATTATATGGGCATTTTCATAGGTGTTCAAACGTATAGTTGTTGACTGATTGATGTGATACTTCTGGAACAATAGCCATTATAAAACTACAAAACAGAAAATAATCCATTTCATGCTTAGACTATATTCTTTTTTTTCTGAAAGACAATAGAGTGTGCTGTCCATCTCAATAAGTTATATTGCTAGCTAAATCCCAGGGAAACCCTTGCCACATACAGTTATTCTTAACCATGGTATCTGTCCTCTAAATGGGATAGAAGATTCCAATATTCACCCAACACCCAGGATTGTTGATAAACTACTCTCAAACAGTTACAAATCGGACTGGAAGGAAGCATCCTAGGCCTAAATTATTCTGGGAGAATGTTTAAACCTTGGTTTCACTACTTATAAAATTCTTTCACATGAGAAATAGATATCCTTGTTTAAAGAAAAAAATACTAAAAGGAATTATATTAGAAATTTCATTTTTTTTTTCCTTTTAGTATCTGGATAGTTCTATCAATTGGTATTTCCAGCTGAAGCCATCCTCTTATTTGTCTCAGTGCCTGTTTCAGATTTTTCACTTCCTTGTTTTGAATGTTGACTCCCTTAATCACTTTGTTATTCATTTGCCAATTTAGTCTGTAAAACGTGAAGCAGTCTCTCTTCATAATGTCCCCTTTGGCACATCATTGGCTGTGCTGATTTCTTTCAATCTAGGCCAATGTAGAAAAGTCTTGTCACCAATGAACAAAGAACTTAGCAATAGATTTGATTAACATCATCACGGGCTCTGTGCTTCAGATGCTTAAAAGGCAAATGTCTATAATATTGCTTCCACATTTGAATTGCCAAGCAAATTATGTGCAACCCACTCCAGTGTTCTTGCCTGGAGAATCCCAGGGACAGAGGAGCCTGGTGGGCTGCCGCCTATGGGGTCACACAGAGTCGGACACGACTGAAGCCACTTAGCAGCAAAAGGGATAAACTAAGAATGTTGTAAAATGTTCCAAAATTAATAAATATTTACTGAGCACTGTGCTAGGCATTCCAAAGTTATAATAGCTAAATTCACAGTTTGATGGGGATTATATTTAAACAACTTATTTAAAACATTTTGCGTTATTCGGGGCATATAGTGGTGCTCAATACATGGCAGTTATTGCTGATAATCTGGGAATTTACATCCCGATTCTGGGCTTTCCCTGCTGTAAAGAATCAAGCTTCCTTAGTGGCTCAGATGTTAAAGAATCGGCCTGCAATGCTGGAGACATATGTCCAGTCCCTGTGTTAGGAAGATCTCCTGGAGAAGGAAATGGCTACCCACTCCAGTATGCTTGCCTGGAGAATTCCATGGACAGAGAAGCCTGGCAGGCTATAGTCCATGGAGTTGCAAAAACCTGGACTCTGCTGAGCGACCAACATACAAGGAATCAAGCAGGGAAAAATATACAATCCACCTGATCCTTCCCCCACCTGTGTTCTCTTCCCATATTTTGCACTCTAACCTAACTCCTACCTACCAGCCTATCTACTTATACATTTATATTAGTATCGTCTCTCGATGGCTCAGTGGTAAAGAGTCCACCTGCAATGCAGGAAATGGAGGAGGTGCAGCTTCCATCCCTGGGTCCGGAAGATCCCTGGAGAAGGGAATGGCAGCCCACTCCAATATTCTTTCCTGGAAAACTCTGTGGATGGAAAAGCCTAGCAGGCTACAGTCCAAAGACTCACAAAGAGTTGGACAGGACTGAGAAACTGATCACTATAATCTGTTCATTGATCACACACAACTAACCTATTTACTTTAATCTTGGTTCCAGTTACTGATTTTGGTCCCCTTAAAAACGATAATAGCTAACATCTAACCTGATTTTTCACTCTTGCGATATGCTTTGCTAGTTCAGTTCAGTAGTTCAGTCATGTCCGACTCTTTGCGACCCCATGAATCACAGCATGCCAGGCCTCCCTGTCCATCACCAACTCCCAGAGTTCACTCAGACTCATGTCCATCAAGTCAGTGATGCCATCCAGCCATCTTATCCTCTGTCGTCCCCTTCTCTTCCTGCCCCCAGTCCCTCCCAGCATCAGAGTCTTTTCCAATGAGTCAACTCTTCGCACAAGGTGGCCAAAGTACTGGAGTTTCGGCTTTAGCATCATTCCTTCTAAAGAACACCCAGGCTGATCTCCTTCAGAATGGACTGGCTGGATCTCCTTGCAGTCCAAGGGAAGCTCAAGAGTCTTCTCCCACACCACAGTTCAAAAGCATCAATTCTTCAGCACTCAGCCTTGTTCACAGTCCAACTCTCACATCCATACATGACCACTGGAAAAACCATAGCCTTGACTAGACAGACCTTAGTCAGCAAAGTAATGTTTCTGCTTTTGAATATACTATCTAGGTTGGTCATAACTTTTCTTCCAAGGAGTAAGTGTCTTTTGATTTCATGGCTGCAGTCACCATCTGCAGTGATTTTGGAGCCCAAACAAAGTCTGACACTGTTTCCACTGTTTCCCCATCTATTTCCACTGTTTGCCAATCTATTTCCCATGAAGTGATGGGACCAGATGCCATGATCTTTGTTTTCTGAATGTTGAGCTTTAAGCCAACTTTTTCACTCTCCTCTTTCACTTTCATCAAGAGGCTTTTGAGTTCCTCTTCACTTTCTGCCATAAGGGTGGTGTCATCTGCATATCTGAGGTTATTGATATTTCTCCTGGCAATCTTGATTCCAGCTTGTGTTTCTTCCAGTCCAGCGTTTCTCATGATGTACTCTGCATAGAAGTGAAATAAGCAGGGTGACAATATACAGCCTTGACGGACTCCTTTTCCTATTTGGAACCAGTCTGTTGTTCCATGTCTGGTTCTAACTGTTGCTTCCTGACCTGCATACAGATTTCTCAAGAGGCAGGTTAGGTGGTCTGGTATTCCCATCTCTTTCAGAATTTTCCACAGTTTATTGTGATCCACACAGTCAAAGGCTTTGGCATAGTCAATAAAGCAGAAGTAGATGTTTCTCTGGAACTTTCTTTCTTTCTCCATGATCCAGCAGATGTTGGCAATTTGATCTGTGGTTCCTCTGCCTTTTCTAAAACCAGCTTGAACATCAGGGAGTTCACAGTTCACGTATTGCTGAGGCCTGGCTTGGAGAATTTTGAGTATTACTTTACTAGCATGTGAGATGAGTGCAATTGTGCGGTAGTTTGAGCATTCTTTGGCATTGCCTTTCTTTGGAATTGGAATGAAAACTGACCTTTTCCAGTCCTGTGGCCACTGCTTTGCTAAGCACTTCCTAAAGATCATCTCACAGGATCTTATGCAATAGGATAATCCCATAATCCTAGATAAGGCAGATATTGTTCTGAACTTCAGTCTTCCTTGATAGACTCTTGCTGAACATGACCCCCTCCCAAGTTCTAGTGCCGTGAACTAGAATTACATAATAAAGGAGAGGAACAGCAATCCCCTAAGAAACAAAGGCTCCCTAAGTGATCTTCCTGGTTGTTCCACATGGAGACTGGAATTAGAAATTAAAAAACAAAAGAGTCCTAGGTTTTAAGAGAAAGTAGATAGACAAGATAATAGCCTGGAAATTTACTGTGAAGAAACACTTGTAAGGAGAGAGAAAACTTTGCTTGAAAAAAATTGCAAGGCAGTAAGTGAGATCAAATAGCAAATGAGGTTCTCTGAGGATGGGAGATGAGTAGCTTGTGAAATTTTTTTTTCTTTCTAAAGGTTGTCTAAGCTTGGTTATAATTCTTTGAGTGTTCTATTTTCCCTTTACCATTCGCCTTTGATTACCATGCAGTACTTGCTCAAGCTGTAACCAAGTAAACCCTGAGCAGCATTCTCAGCAGGGAAAATGTTGTTTCTGTCCCAGAGGACATATGGCTTCAAGACAAAGATGGGCTCAATTTGCATTTCTGTTGACAACCAATTTCAAGTGCCCATGAAAAAGCCTTTGGTGCTACCATTCTGGGCAAAGGTTTGGCTTTGTCCACCTAAGTACTTCCTTGCTTTGTGACTTACAGTCTCCAGATGCAATGGAGAAATCTGCTGGGTCAGCCTGTTCCTCTCCTTTCCTCTGTTCTCTTTTTCCAAAGCAATTAGCTGATACCAACAAGCCTCTCAACCAGTGATGAGACACTTCCTGGCCACTCCACGGAGTGGGCACTTGCCTTTCCTCCTCCTTTAGGTCACTCATCCTCAGTGACTTGGCTCTAAAAGGGCTGTGAGTTAACACCATGAAAGATGGCTTACAGATAAAAACAAAAGGGAAAATATTGCCCTTGCCAGAATTCTTCTCAGGAAAGGAGAGTTGTCAGTGTTGGGAAGGATTTGGTAAGATGACAGCTGGGAGCCTCTCTAGCCTGGGGTTAAGAAGATCTATTGCTTGCTAAGCCACAGGCCCTTTGTACAAGCTCTTATATATATATATGGAGAGCATGACTCAAGGCCAGGCTACCAGGTTCGCCTATTACTCACTGCCTGTGACCTCAGTCAAGTTTATTAACCTCTTACACTTTGATGTCCTCACCTATACAATTAGACATAATGATGACAGCTCCATCCTAGGGCTGTTGGGAGAATAAAATAAACATGTATGTAAAGTAAGCAGAACCGTGCTGGCAGACAAGTGTAGCGTGTAAGTGTTCTCTTTTTATGTCTCACTTAACCTTGTTAATCCTCATCCTTCCTCCCTTTGAATTCCAGCTTATGTGTCACTTTTTAGGGAAATTTCTCCACCTCACTTTGCTACATGTTCTCAGAGAAATCTGTTCTTTCACAATCATAGGTTTATAAATGTAATCACTTGGTGTGCGTGTCTGTCTTCTCCACTGGGCTGTGACCTTCCTTTAATCATTGTATACCCAGTGACTGGATCAGACTCTAGCACATAGTAGATGCTCAATAAATTTTTGCCAAATGCATGAGTGAGTGACCCCCATACAGACATGTTTAGAGCAACTAAATCAGTAAGTTTGTATCTAATTCAATAAAAATATACTGAGCATTCACTCTGTACCAAACCTTGTGCTATTAGCCAATCATTAGGCTGAGGTAGGAAAGATGGTTCTTGATCTCAAGAAGCCCTAGTCAGAGGTCAACAGCCAGTTCAGTTCAGTTCAGTTCAGTCGCTCAGTCATGTCCGACTCTTTGCGACCCCATGAATTGCAGCACTCCAGGCCTCCCTGTCCATCACCAACTCCCAAAGTTCACTCAGACTCACATTCATCAAGTCAGTGATGCCATCCAGCCATCTCATCCTCTGTCGTCCCCTTCTCCTCCTGCCCCCAATCCCTCCCAGCATCAGAGTCTTTTCCAATGAGTCAACTCTTCGCATGAGGTGGCCAAAGTACTGGAGTTTCAGCTTTAGCATCAGTCCTTCCAAAGAAATCCCAGGGCTGATCTCCTTCAGAATGGACTGGTTGGATCTCCTTGCAGTCCAAGGGACTCTCAAGAGTCTTCTCCAACACCACAGTTCAGAAGCATCAATTCTTCAGAGCTCAGCCTTCTTCACAGTCCAACTCTCACATCCATACATGACCACAGGAAAAACCATAGCCTTGACTAGACGGACCTTAGTCGGCAAAGTAATGTCTCTGCTTACAATATGCTATCTGGGTTGGTCATAACTTTTCTTCCAAGGAGTAAGTGTCTTTTAATTTCATGGCTGCAGTCACCATCTGCAGTGATTTTGGAGCCCCCAAAATAAAGTCTGACACTGTTTCCACTGTTTCCCCATCTATTTCCCATGAAATGATGGGACCGGATGCCATGATCTTCGTTTTCTGAAGCATCAGACAAATCATATCACAGCAAGATGAAGCTTACATCAGTCATGTGCAAGTCTAACAATGACCAGTTTATGAGTTGCTCTGGTGATTTTGGCTTCACTAGAGATTATAGAAGCCCAGTGAGTTAGTAGTAGCTGTATGCATGGTGGCATCAAGACAGACAAATAAATAAAATAGGATAATCAGAAGAGTTCTGATTCTGCAGTAGAAAAGAATCATTTGTATTTCTTTGGCACTTTTTCCAGTCCTACCTGGAAGAAGCAGTATGTCCTCCAGGCCTCAGTCCTCAAGGCTTAGGCCACTTTGGTTTCCATTGTCCCTTCAGGGACCTTAGTTATAAAGGGATTGTAGTATTTAACTATAGACTCTGAAAGTTCTCTCTAGCATTTCTTCCAGAAGGCTCAAATTCCTTATACAAGTGGAACCCCTGATGCCTTTTCAATATCCCAGAGCTCCACAGGAAGCAAACTTAATTCAGATTTTTCTTGGGACACCCTCCCCCCACCTCATTTTTGTAGGAGTTTAGTTGATTTACAAGGTGTTAGTTTCAGGTATAGTAAAGTGATTCAGTTACACGTATACATACATCCACTCTTTTTCAGATTCTTTTCCTATATAGGCCATTACAGAGCACTGAGTAGAGTTCCCTGTGTTATACACAGCAGGTTCTTGTTAGTTATCTATTTTATATAAAGTAGTATATAAGTGTCAGTTGGGCTTCCCAGGTGGTGTCAGTGGTAAAGAATCTGCCTCCAAGTGCAGGAGACATAAGAGATGCTGGTTCAAACCCTGGGTCAAGAAGATCCCCTGGAGGAGGGCCTGCAGTCCATTCCAGTATTCTTGCCTGGAGAATCCCATGGACAGAGGAGTCTGGGGGGCTACAGTCCATAGGGTCAAAAAGAGTCGAACATGACTGAAGTGACAGCACGCATGCATGCACGCACATATGTCAGTCTCTTGGGGCACTTTAAGTGAAACTGTTCTTGTCCTTTCCCGAATACCAGGAGTTTCCACCTTCTTGTCTCTGTTTACTATATAAATATACTTTGAGGCTGCCTTCTAGAAAGTGCTGGACTCATGGTAGGTTGGAGATGTCTAGAGCTGTGCCCTCTTGACCCTAACCAATCCTGCCACAGTCTTCCCACCAGGGACAATGCACCTCTCAGCACCACACTCACCAGGCCAGAAAGCATGAAACAAATGCCTGTGACAACAGGCTCTCCACTCTAAGTGCCAGACTCCCCTCCTTTGTCTCATCATTGTTCTCGGAACTGCTGTGTCCGAAGTGCAGTCTGGCACCTGAGGGAGATTGGTGGGGGGCGCGGTTGGTCTCGGCAGACAGCCTACCTGTCAAGGGCTTCTGGGATTAGACGTGCCCATTGCCAACACACCCTCTGCAAGAACTTGACGAGTGGGCATCCAGCCAAGAGGCAGAGCTCAAAGCCCTTCTGTGCATGTGTTTCTCAGACCCCCAACTGGCTACTTAGCCATTTGGCCAGATCCCAACTCTTCCAGCAGTGCTTTTGAGCCCCACCCCATCTTTGGTTTGGCTGGACTGAGCACACCCACTATCAGATACTATCAATTTTCCTTCATATGCATGAGGTTGACTCAAAGCCGTGTGTTGGGTTGGGTCCATGTCTTTCCTCTACCCTCACTGCCCCCTCTGATTTTGATGACACAAGGCTGGTTTTGTTCTTTTGAAACAAAGACTCTGTTCTGGGTGGATGTTCCAAGTCAGAAAGCCTGGTTGTGTTTATCCCAGGCCATTGGCTGGGCATTCACATGCTTTTTGTATTTGTAAGTGACAGTATTTGCAAAAGCTGATTGCCACAGCAGGCGGAACAGAGGCAAGACTAGCGAAAACATGTGTCGGCAGCATATGCTGTGGCCTTTTCTTCTTTGCTCGGAGGACTGACACTTCCTACAGGAAGAAGTAATTATTTTGCATGTGCATAGATTACACTGGAATGAAAACGAGTGGGGAGGGGTTGTTGCTCTATACGTGAAAGAAGAAATAACTCTCTTTCCCTCTTTCTCTCTCTTTTTCACACATTCAGCTCATGTGCATGTATACAGGTTAACTTGCCTGACTTTTAGACTTTACTTCTTTAAAAAAACTAAATGTTCTAAAAATTCTAAGCCTATTATTAGCAGAGAGGCCTCTTGTAAAATAAAGAAGGAAAGCACTACCTTTAGAG
Source organism: Nanger dama (assembly GCA_917880005.1). Lineage (NCBI taxonomy): Eukaryota > Metazoa > Chordata > Mammalia > Artiodactyla > Bovidae > Nanger > Nanger dama. Next base: position 1,220,547 of record CAKJTW010000017.1, read on the forward strand.
TGTTAAGCAAGCCTGTGCTCAAGTCCCCCAATTGCATAGCCCATGTGACCCACAGAAAATGACTTAACCCTTAGACTTCATCTGACAACAGTGGACAAAAGGCCTAACTCTCAGGTTTGTTGTGAGGATTCAGTCACATGGGGTATATGGAAAGCACCTCGAGTAAGCTGTAAGTAGTATTCCATCCCTGGGTCAGTTTGCCAGGTGGGACGCCAGCTGTCAACAACCTTGATGGATGACTTGACTCACCTCTCCATGATCAAGTGGAAGCTGTGGGGAACTCTGGACAATCTGAGAGAGTTCTGGAACTACCCAACTTACTTGATATATTTTCCTGCAGGCACAAAGGACCAGTCTGACAGTGGAACTCGCGGAAGCAGTCCCAAATGGAACTCAGATTCCTCCTCTTGAAGCTGTGCTTGCCTCGGTCATTTGGTGGAAGTTCAAAAGAACTGGGTGACGCACATTGGGATGGAGTTGGCAAGGCTCTCTTTCGTCTTGCTGTAAGCTCAGAAGTCCTGGCAACAAAACGGCCAGCATTTGATTCATTGTATTCCATCTTAACCAACCCTCTTTCCCACCCTAAACCTGGAATCATTCTACACTGTATGCATTAGCATGAGTTTCTCCGCTGCTTTTCACATTCCTCAGAGCAAAAATCGCTCTCAAACTTCTCACATATACCTGCTTTTGTTCTGTTTAGCACCATGATTTCTCTAAAATAACAACAAAAACAACGAAATGTTCCACCATTCTTGACTTAGATTCATAAGATGGCGAGTGTTGAGTAAATCTTGACTGCACGCATGAAGAGCGCTTATAGTTACAAAGGGCATACTTTGTGTTAGGGACTGTGCCAAGCACATGGCAACCCATTCTAGTATTCTTGCCTAGAGAATCCCGCAGACAGCGGAGCCTGCGGGCTGCATCTATGGAGTCGTACAGAGTCCGACGTGATTGAAGAGGCTTAACATGCATGCATGCATTGGAGACGGAAATAACAACCCACTCCAGTATTCTTGCCTGGAGAATCCCAGGGACAGAGGAGCCTGGTGGGCTGCCATCTATGGGGCCACACAGAGTCAGACATGACTGAAGCGATTTAGCAGTGCCAAGCACACATTTAAAGACTTTACAACAACCGTATGAGGTAGATAGTCTCAACCTCATTTCACAATAGACTGTTAGAAATGTTCAGTCACTTGCCCAGTGTCACAAAGCTGTGAAGCAGCGGCCATGAAATGTGATTACAAGTCAGCACCACTTTAAGAGCCCCACATATGATGTTGACCCAAGGCTGAGTGAATGAATGGATGAATATTAGAGCTCTAGAGAACTTTCTCAATGTCACCCTTGATCCTTGCTCTTCCTTCCCTATAGTTCCAGCCCTGCCCCCTCTCAATACAGGAGAGATTTTTATCCGCCCTCTGTGAGTGGGTGGCCACTGTGTCCTTTAGTTCTTACAGCTGCTTGCCATCGTATCTCCTGTGCCCTGTTCCTCCATGTCTCCAGCACTGAGCTCCAAGTTGTTTCACCAGTGAGTCACTAAAGAGTATCATCATGCCCACAAACCAGAGCCCAGGAACTGGGGTCTCACTGCCAATTTCCACAGTGTCAGTCTCCTGCCTGCCTGCTTCACCTGCTGTAGCCGGTCACCCATAGGGACACCTTCGCTATGTGCAGCTCCTTCTGTCCCCTAGTGCTCATCACTATCTTTATACCCTCCAGACACCAGATTCTGCCCTGGACTGGACTTCCTTCCATCCTTTCACCCAATCCCTCCTCTAACTGCCCCACTCCAGCAGACATGCCCAGTTCCAGACTCCAGCTCTGACCTAGACTCTTGCAATTAACCAAGGCAAGCCCAGAGCAGACTCCATCTAGCCCACCCCTCATGTGGGTCGTGGACCAATTAAGTTCAGGAATTTTTGCCAGGGTCACAGAGTGAGACACACCAAACCTAGGACTCATGGGTCCAGACCGGTTCAGCATCTTTCCACCACACTCTCTCACCTCCTTCTCCCCACTCTGTCTATATTTTCCTCTTGCTTTCTATTTCTCCCTCACCCACACCTTTTAATTTAAGTCTTAACATCTGTTCCCTCTTAGTCTATTATTCCTGTGACATTTTATATTACATTGAATTTCCATTTCCATTTAAAACTCATCCATTTTTTCTTACTTTAAAAACACATTTTGAGTCTGCATTTTAAAAAATTTATATAACTTTAAGAAAAAAATCCACTTGATTCTTTCATTCTAGCACATTTCTTGGCTTATCTTTCCTGCCTCTTTAACAGCAGAAATTATCCTCTGCCTCGATGTAGCTTTGCTCTTCCGTGCCACCATAGCATCAAGCCTGTAATCTAACAATCCATTCTTGCTTCTTTTTTGTGAAACCAGTATTTTTTAATGTAAATGAGGAGGCTGGTGGTTTTAGCTTAATTCCTGGTTTTATATTTGGGGAAAAGCCTTCTTTTCTGGTACTTTTACTGATTCAGCTGAAGAAAGACCATAGAAGGGAAGAAGGCAGGAGAAGTAACAGTACCACGTGTCAGACTGCCTCATGCTCAGTGTTTCTGAAGTATGTACTGAATTTTTACTCAAATGGTCATGTGCAAAGAGCTCTGCCTTGAGAGTCAGGCTTCCTGCCTTGAATTTTTTGCCTGTACACTTCAACCCTTAGAAGTAACAAAAGAACATCCCTACTGGGCTATTGGGCATGGCAGCCTGAGGATGAACAAGTAGAACAGTGAGTAGAATAACAACAAATATTTAAGGAGCCCTTCCGCTGCTAGGTTTGGGGCCAAGTATGATACATTGTTCAGCTTGTTCATCTCCCACAACCTCCTGAAGGTGGTCTCCTCATGATCTCCATTAAAAAGATGAAGAAATTGAAGCTCAGAGGTTAAGTAACGTGTCCAGGCTTCAACAGCTAGTATGGCCGAGCTGGAATTCGATCCAGGAAGCCTAGATCCATAGCCAGTGCCCCTAGTTTTCAGCAATATTCTGAGAAGACTCGATTTTAAAATAGTTTATCATGTTCTGAATGAAGATGAGCCCAAAGGGCCAAAACCTTTACTTTATCAAACAAGGAAGAATTATCACTTTTTTCTCTAAACTCTGCCAATTCTGATATTATTGGACCTAGCCAGTACTCTTGCCTGGAAAATCCCATGGATGGAGGAGCCTGGTGGGCTGAAGTCCATGGGGTCACTAGGAGTTGGACACAACTGAGTGACTTCCTTTCACTTTTCAATTTCATGCATTAGAGAAGGAAATGGCAACCCACTCCAGTGTTTTTGCCTGGAGAATCCTGGGGATGGGGGAGCCTGGTGGGCTTCTCTCTATGGGGTCGCACAGAGTCAGACACAACTGAAGTGACTTAGCAGCAGCAGCAGCAGCCTTTTAAAATGATAATATTGTCATCATAATCCTAAAAATAATGTCGTGAGCTAGCATTTGGTCAGGATTTCTAACCTTGACATTGTTGACATTTGGGCTGGACCATTTTGTTGTGAAGGTTGGGCTCTCCATCATGGGCTATCAAACGGGATCCTTGGTTTCTACACACTAGAGCCTGAGAACACATCTCAGCTCTTGCTCTTTCTTTCTTTTTCTAAAGAATCATGACAATCAAAGATGTCTCCAGACATTGCCTAATATTTCCTGGAGAGATGAAATCAACCCTAGGTGAGAACCACTGTGTTGGACATTGCCCAAATCCTAAGCACCTGACTTGTCTGCATGGGACCAGTGCTTTATTCATTCTTGCCCAAGAGCTTAAGCAAAATGTCCTTGCTACTTGGGAGATGGCATGCAGAGCTATTCGAATCCACTTCTTTTGAGTTCCACAACTTCTTCTTAGTGAAGATCACTGAGTTCTTAGCAACCTCATACCCTCCCTACATCCTCTCTTTTTACTAATTCTTTTCTAATTACCTTAGTAAGTCATTTTATTTCTCCATTTTCTTATTCTTTGCCCTCTTTACTCCTATGAGCTAAAATATAATCCTAGCTGCTTCATATAAGGAGGAGCTGATCTGTTATTGATAATTCCCTTTCCAGGAAAAGTTAAGGCACATGTGTTGCTGAGAAATGCATGCGATGAAAACCAACCTAGCATCATCAACTTTGAAACCTTTCAAAAGTAGACAGATACCCCTTTTAAAATCTGGATAGAAATTTTCTTCTTCAGCTTTATTTTTCATTGCAGGTCTCTGTTTTCCAGGAACTAGCATATTCTTAGCAAACCTATATAATTACATTTTCAACAATTCAAAAGGAAGAATATTGGTAATAGTAGCTAGTATTTACTGAGTTTTACTTTATGATGGGCACTCTAAGTGCTTTATAAGTACTGTCTTATTTAATCAGCATAGTTTAACTTAAAGTTATTTAGAATTTACATCATTCTAGACATCAAATTATGGGTATGCATATCAAAGCCTGTGGACATTCTGAGAACTTAAATGTTTTTTCCTAAAGTCAGTAAAAGACAGAACCAGGACTCAAACCTTGGTCAAAAGAATTCCACTAAATTTATTGCTTCTATTTTTCCCTACTATACTATACTTCTAAAACTAGCATACCACTTTTCTCTACTATCTTTTCTATTTAATTACATAGTATACTTTAAATACATTCTAGAACAATGGGTTATTTGAGAAAACCCAGGAAATGTTATGATTTATGATATTTACATAGAGGAAATACAGTGTGAATTTCCAACACTAATATTATTTTATAATATAAACTCCTGTAAAATTGAGATTTTTTTTCCTATTGAGTATTCATACCAAATGTGGGATCAATACTAGTTCTATTTTACAGTATCTACTGGTTTTTTGAATCTTAAAGTGACCAGAGTGCTTACAAATAAGCACATTTTCCCCCGTAGCTCAGTCGATTTGTAAAATATCTTGAAGAATGGGGTGAAGGCAAATGTAATGCAGTGACTTAAAGAAAGCTGCCGAAAAATCAATACAAGCATCTTTCATTTCATCTGAGATGTAGTTCACAAGTGGAATTTGTGTATAGCAAATCTTATGCTTTTATATCGACTTTTGTTACAAAACCTGAAGAATATTCCTGTGATAAAGGAAAATTTTAGGCAGATTGAAACCATTTTGTAAGGAAAGGGTATATCGATAACCAAGCACGGAGGACTTCTGGTCTGGAGCTGTGTTTCTGAGGTGTATTCAGTTCTTCTCAGATCTTTGATAAAACCACCCCCATGTCTGTAACCTTCTCTCTCTGGCCAATTCCATCCTCACTACTCCAATGAAGTTTTAAAAAATATTTATAATGCTAAGGTGGTCCCTATATTTTCCATTCTAATGCCCTCCCCCTTGGCCTTGATATTTATAATTGACCATATCAAAGCTAGAATGATGTACTTTGATAGCAGATACCACAGACATAAACTAAAAATTATGCACTTCTTCAGCAACTATTCAGTTTTTTTCTTTCCACTGTTACAAATTGTTTCTGTTAAGATTCTACCTTATCTACTAAAGATTAAAAGGGAGATCCTGAACATTTCTTATGGCTAGCGTTTTCCAGTTGGTTTTCTCATTCATTTCTCTCTTAGCTGCCATGCAAGTTAGGTATCATAGTCATTTCACAGATGAAGGAACAGAATCCTAAAACCATTAAATGACATGCTTAGCAGTCAAGTGGAGAAATTTGACTTTGGATCTAGGTCTGTCTGAGTTGGATGCTCAAGGTCTATTTGAAAACACTAAGCAGGATTTTTAACCTGAAGAATCATGGGTCACATTTCTCAGACACATCAAAATTCCATTAAGTCATTGTTTAAGATGTAGATTTCCAAACCCAGGAAATCCAAATATGTGGGTATGGAGCTCAAAATCTGCATTTAACATCACTCCCCAAATAATCCTCTTTCACATCCAAATTTGAGAATCCTTAGATGAGTTCAGGAGGGGAGTTCAGGAGCCTATGAACTCTGAAACTGCACTCAAAGTTTGCTGCTGGTGTTGTGGGTATATTATTCAGAGAGTATCTTTGAGATTCTCAAAGGGGTCGAGATTCTCAAAGGGGTCTTTTGCCCCCAAAAGGCAAAAAACACTAGACAAAAAAGAAAGAAATTGGAACTGTGCCTTGTCACTTCCTAGTTTTGATCAGCTGCTGGGAATGAGGGATAGTTAGGTCATCATAAGGCCTTCCCAGGTGGAACAGTGGTCAAGAATCGCCTGCCAATGCAAGAGACCCAGGTTCAGTCCCTGGGTCAGGACGATCCCCTGGAGGAAGTGGCAGCCCACTCTGGTATTCTTGCCTGGAGAATCCCATGGACAGAGGAGCCTAGTGGGGTAACGTCCTTGGAGTCACAAAGAGTTGGACACAGCTGAGTATACACACTGCACTAAGCCAGCTTGAAATAGAAGCAGTCTTCACATTGTGTGTGTTTCCCCACCCCCACACCCATCATCACCTCACCCCACCACTCCTCCCTGGCCTGGGTCCTTCCCACCAGAACCAGCTCCCACAACCATCTCATTCACAACAGGAAACTCTCTTTTAACAGAATTCTTTTTACTGTAAATAATTCAGAGTTGTCTGTCCCTTTGTCTACATAACTGCAATGAGTTAGTTGACTCACTGACCCAAGTTGTCTAACATTTTACTGTAAACAGGATACCATTTATGTGAAAGAACCCAGTTACCATATTTCTCTGTCATCTGCAGTCTGCAGAAGACAAAAACAATGGTAACCTAACCCTTGGGCAAAATGCTAATGGCTACATAATTGACTTAGCAGATAATTATAAAATAGTTCCCTATTAAAACACAAAAGATGTAATTATTGCACTTTACAAACTAATTAATGAATGCTAAGTCAATTCAATAATTAATAATTAATTATTTAACCTCTAATTAAATGATCATCCTTCCTTCCCCTGCAAACTTTGCGGGTGGCTTAATTGCTCTGGGCCAAAAATACAGGAGAAACAAATCTTCTCTGTTAATTAAACAGTGAAGAGATTTAAAATCATTGTAACAGAGAAAATTAGGGAATTTAAATGAGAGTATCTCCCATTTGGGCGTCCCTGGTGACTCAGTTGGTAAAGAATCTGCCTGCAGTTCAATCCCTGGATCAGGAAGTTTCCTGGAGAAGGGAATGGCTACCCACTCCAGTATTCTTGCCTGGAAAATTCCATGGACAAAGGAGCCCGGTGGGCTACAGTCCATGGAGTCGCAGAGTCCAAAATGACTGAACAGCTAACACACACATCTCTCATTTGAAAGAAACAAGAGCTCCAACCTCAATTCCTACCCAAAGCATGAACCAAATACAGTTCAGTTCAGCTCAGTTCAGTCGCTCAGTTGTGTCCGACTCTTTGCGACCCCATGAATTGCAGCACACCATTTACAGTGGGACAGGGTAATTCCCAACAAAGCACCAGACTAGATGGTTGGTTAATAGCCAGTTCTCCAAGGCATAGGTCAGGGCTTAGGAGCAAGGCAGGAGCCAGTCAGCCTGGACACCTATAGTCTCCTGAAGCAGTTGTGTGCGGGAAATAGACAGTGGCTCACCAGGGACAGCTATGCAAATCTTCCCAACTCTTCTTCCTGTGACATCACATTAGCAGCCTGAAATCATTGCGGGAGTATTTACACCTCAGAAATTGGGACACTCTCCAATGAGGGCTTTCCCTTCCCCTCCCCCCACCCCCCCACCCCCCGTGCTGGTTATTAAGCATTTACCAATATACTACTACCCCTAGAGAAGGAGAGACAACTTGTGACTGAGTCCTGGATTGTCTGCCTACCCGGGCTAGAGTCCTGGTCAGCTTTGAGGCTTACCTGAAGGCTAGAGTTCTGTCCTCGGAACCTGTTCCCTGGATCTGATGTGTTGCAAGTCGGTGCTCCACATCCAGTCGTGTGCACAGCCCATCTCATTGAATCCTCAAACAGCTCTGTCATAGACAGTTACTGTTCCCAGCAATCTTTTGATTAAAAAAAAAAAAATAGTACACACTTCCCCTCACAATTATTCTCTATTACTTTAAAACTTATTTATGATCTGTTAGTGGCCTACTCCTTAATTTTTTTAATTAAACAAATTCTTAGTATTTCAATAAATAAGATTTTTTTCTGCTCATAAAGTATGTGTACATACGCATTCAGAATGAAATTTATGCCTTTGGTCCTTTGATGTTTTATCAGTGGCAGAGTGGCATTGTCACAGCATACATGACATTTCTAACGGGAGCGAAGACCAAGCTGGGTAACAAACATGTTCCTCACAGAGAGGGATTTCTATGGCAGAAAGTACTGGTGAGGGTGTGAGGTAGGAGTGAATGGGAGCCATGGCTGGGGAAAGTCATCACTTAGCTACGCTGCATCACCTTCTAAGAGACAATATATCTGCTGCTTCCTAAGCAAAGACGGGGAGCTGGAAAGAGTGGGGTTTGTGCAGGAAACTGTGGAGGCCCTCAGGCCCACAGGAGCAGAGGGAACATGGCAAGTGACCAGTGGTTGGCTCACCCTGTGGGTCCAGTTCTTTGGTCCCCTGATTCAGTCTTCCTAAGAGAAGCAACTGCACCAGCCAGGACATGACATTCCTGCATGATTGTAATCATATGAGAGGCATTCAGTCCTTCTCCCGAAGTAACTGCTGAGCTCAGTAACTAAGGCAGCCTCTTCCTTGCCTCCCCCTCCGCAGACCTCAGGTATGACTTCCTCTCTTTGGTTCTCCCTTAGATGGTAATTTGTCCAAAACACACATGCGACCCCCCTACTCCTTTTCTCAAAACCCTCCAAACCTCCTCATACCTTTCATGCGATAGAACAGCTAAAAAGGCCTTTCATGTCTGGCCTCTGCTTTATCCTTAAAGGCACTTCACGCCACACCCCTTCCCTCCAGCCACACCCGCACCTGGCCCCCACGTGCCCCTGGCTTTAGGCCTTTGCATATGTTGTTCCCTGTGTCTACCATGTGGGCTCCAGAGAGACCCCACTGAACATGCTGATGTGGTGGGGACACCTCGAAGGTCACCTCTCACATCACCTTCTCTGATGCCAATCCAAAACCTCAGGTTTAATGTGAGTACCATAAATGTTTGCGTCTTTCCAAACTTTGTGTTCTAAAACCTAACCCCCAGTGTGATGGTGTTTAGAGGAGGAGCATTTGAGAGCTGATTAGATAAAGAAGATGGATTTCCCATGACTGGGATTGGTGTCTGACAAACAAGAGCCCCCTCAAAACTTCTTCCATGTAAGGACATAGCAAAGAATGGCCATTTATGAAGCAGGAAGTGGGCTTTCACAAGACACCAAATCTATGCACCTTTATCATAAACTTCCCAGCCTCCATCCTGTGAGAACTGAATTTCTGTTGTTTGTAAGCCACCCAGTCTGTGGTATTCTGCCATGATAGCGTGAATGGACTAACACAATAGGCCCAGGCTTCAGCAATACGTGAAGCTTGAACTCCCTGACGTTCAAGCTGGTTTTAGAAAAGGCAGAGGAACCACAGATCAAATTGCCAACATCCTCTGGATCATCAAAAAGCAAGAGAGTTCCAGAAAAACATCTACTTCTTCTTTATTGACTATGCCAAAGCCTTTGACTGTGTGGATCACAATAAACTGTGGAAAATTCTGAAAGAGATGGGAATACCAGACCACCTAACCTGCCTCTTGAGAAATCTGTATGCAGGTCAGGAAGCAACAGTTAGAACTGGACATAGAACAACAGACTGGTTCCAAACAGCAAAAGGAGTACGTCAAGGCTGTATATTGTCACCCTGCTTATTTAACTTCTATGCAGAGTACATCATGAGAAACGCTGGACTGGAAGAAACACAAGCTGGAATCAAGACTGCTGGGAGAAATATCCATAACCTCAGATCTGCAGATGACACCACCCTTATGGCAGAAAGTGAAGAGGAGCTAAAGGGCCTCTTGATGAAAGTGAAAGGGGAAAACGAAAAGTTGGCTTAAAGCTCAACATTCAGAAAACAAAGATCATGGGATCCGGTCCCATCATTTCATGGGAAATAGATGGGGAAACAGTGGAAATAGTGTCAGACTTTATTTTGGGGGGCTCCAAAATCACTGCAGATGGTGACTGCAACCATGAAATTAAAAACGCTTACTCCTTGGAAGAAAAGTTATGACCAACCCAGATAGCATATTGAAAAGCACAGACTTACTTTGCTAAGGTCCGTCTAGTCAAGGCTATGGTTTTTCCCGTGGTCATGTATGGATGTGAGAGTTGGACTGTGAAGAAGGCTGAGCGCTGAAGAATTGATGCTTTTGGTGTTGGAGAAGACTCTTGAGAGTCCCTTGGACTGCAAGGAGATCCAACCAGTCCATTCTGAAGGAGATCAGCCCTGGGATTTCTTTGGAAGGAATGATGCTAAAGCTGAAACTCCAGTACTTTGGCCATCTCATTGGAGGAGTTGACTCATTGGAAAAGACCATTCTGGGAAGGATTGAGGGCAGGAGGAAAAGGGGACGACAGAGGATGAGATGGCCGGATGGTATCACTGACTCGATGAACATGAGTCTGAGTGAACTCCGGGAGTTGGTGATGAACAGGGAGGCCTGGCGTGCTGCAGTTCATGGAGTCGCAAAGAGTCGGACACAACTGAGCGACTGAACTGAACTGAACATGAGCCAGGTCACACTGTAATATTTGTCAAACTGTTTGCTTGTTTCATTTCACTACCGTACCGTACCTGCAGACACAGACACACACACAGGTCCCAGTAACTAGCTAGTATCAGAATTAAGCCTTCAAATTCTGCTTCTGTAATGAAACTGGAACATGTAAGATAGATCTCATAAGAACTAGCACTCCTAGGATTATTGTGTGGGTTAAATGTGATAATCCATAGTTTTTCAAAACTGCCTGGCATTTCATAAGTGCTCAGTAAATTTCCTATATTATTTTTCTTCACAATCAGGAACCCTTCAACATTAGAGGATCAGCACTGCAGGTCAAGTATAGGACAGCTCAACAAAGATTTGGGTTGAGAGCATGAACTCTGCAGTAAGACACTCAGGTTGCCATACTGAGCTGTGGAGTCTGAAAAATTATATAATAAGAGTTCTTATCTCACATGCTTGCTGTGGATAGTCAATGAAGTAAAGTGATTCATCTTGCCCACGTAAATCTTTTAAAAAGGTTAGGTATCATTATAAAAGTTGGAAATGAATGATGAGCATATCAGGGTGAACACACAGCTCCCACTGACAGTTTCTGCCGGGAGTGTGGCAGGCAGCTGCCCTGAGCAGCAGTGATCCACAGGCTGCACTGTGCCCACAATGTTCCACGTTGCAGATCAAGCTGGGTTTAGCCCCTTTGCCTTCTGAAAAGCTCCAGTGACAAAAGATCTGGCTCCTGCTACCGTCGCACCTCAAGCCTCCTCACTAAATCATAGCGAGTGATAAATGGCTGGGGAGTGGGAGGAAGAGTGATGGAGGGGGTGTGTAGTCTGCTTGAGAAGCTCACCCAAAGTTTCAAGTAGCCTCCACAATAAATCCAGGACTGTCGCTTGGTGATTAGTTAGAGGAAACAGAAACTGCAGGACAAAGCCAGGAAATGACCTTAGAGACTAAACATGGTGTATTTTATTTTAGGGCTTTTTCTCACTTAGAAGTGCTGCCAGCTTGTTTAAAGAGACCAAGTGTTATCAGGGAAGGAGTTGGGGGTCTGCCAGGCTTTTGACAACATCTGGTAAAAGATTTACAAAGCCCGGAATCAAAGGAGGAGGATGGATAGGAGGCTGTGTACTCTAGAGATGCTGCAGGTGGGCGTGAGATTGACATAAACTTTTTATTGCCCTTTGGGGAGCTTTCTAGTAAACCTGATGGGCTCCGTGAGCAGGGCGGAAACCTCAGCAGAGTGGCATGTTTCTGTGAAGGATGGCAGAGTGAGGAAAGGGTGGGAAGCCATTTGGGTCATTTGGGATGAATGGGAGTTAATCTGGGAAGGGAGTGGAGGGGTAAGGAACCTGCAGGACAAACGAGACTCTGGGCACTGTCCTGCCCCCATTATTACACACACGGAAATCAAGATGATGTTTGAGCAAAAATAAGCCTCAACAACTTAAAGCAACCCACAGGAAATGGGGAGGAAGGAAGGCTAAAAGTATTGAGCCCCTCTTATGCTGCTGAATCACTAATGCTAACCCATTACCATCCTTGACATGACAGAGGAGACTCCTGAGGGGCTGACTGGTTGAATCCACCTTGTATATTGCAAGTGGGGGGACTGAGGTTTGTACCCATGTCTGCCTGATTCTAAAACCGTCTAGTATCACTTTGCTTTGGAAAGGAGGGCTGGAATTTAATATCAGCTGGCAGGAATGCATTCTTCTCTGCTCCCTTAAAGGACTGTATTGCTGCTCATTGTTGTGACAATGAGTGTGTACGTGCTAAGTCACTTCAGTTGTGTCCAACTCTGTGCGACCCTATGGACTTTAGCCCGTCAGGCTGCTCTGTCCAAGGGATTCTCCAGGCAAGGATACTGGAGGGGGTTGTCATGCCCTCCTGCAAGGGGATCTTCCCGACCCAGGAATCAAACCTGTGTCTCTTCCGTTTCATCTCCTGCATTGGCAGATGGGTTCTACACCTCTAGTACCACCTGGGAAGCCCTGTGATAGTACGGGTCCCCAAAACATGGGGACTCCCTTATGAGTTCCTTGCCCCTCAGGGATGGTTCTGGCTTTCTAACCATGAGCTTATATATATTCTCTCATCTGCAGACAGTAGACTGCAGGCTCCTCAATTTATTTCATCCCTGGGTTGGCCTGAGGCCTGTTTATTTTTAATGATGCCATTAACTGAGGCATACAAAGGAATAATTCTGAGGCCATTTATTTTCTCTCTTAAAGAGAATCTGCAAATAGTTCCAGAGGCTTTTTTTTTAAGTGATGAAATAATAGCTAATAATATCTCCAATTTATAGAGGGCTTACTATGTGCTAGGCTCTATGTGATGTGTTTTATGACAATTGTCTTAAATAATTGCAAACTGGTGGCATGCAGGCCAAACTGGTGGAAACTCTGTTTTCTGCACACAGATCTCAATGTCTTTAAATGGGACCTGCGTTCTTCAGTTTTCTATAGTTCACAGTTCAGTTCAGTTCAGTCGCTCAGTCGTGTCCGACTCTTTGCAGCCCCATGAATTGCAGCACGCCAGGCCTCCCTGTCCATCACCAACTCCCAAAGTTCACTCAGACTCACATTCATCAAGTCAGTGATGCCATCCAGCCATCTCATCCTCTGTCGTCCCCTTCTCCTCCTGCCCCCAATCCCTCCCAGCATCACAGCCTTTTCCAATGAGTCAGCTCTTCACATGAGGTAGCCAAAGTACTGGAGCACTCCCTAATTTTGACCTTCAATTCAGACCCCTGGAGGCAGTTGCATTTGTGACCTCTGCTTTAAAACAGCCTAAAACAGATGAAATAGATTATACATAGTCCTCACTTTATTACTACATAGTCCCCATTTTATTACTGAGGCCAAGAATGAATATGCAACTTAACTGACACCACACAGTTGGTAAGGAGGTTAGGATTTGAAAACAAATTCTTCTGACCAGGGAACAATCTCTTAACTAATACACTGTGTTCCCTACTGTCATGATGGTTAGTATTTTTGTTTAAGGACAAAAGAGTTGCCTGGAACACTTCATCAATGGTCACGATGCATCATCCCTTCTTTCTTGCCCCCTCGCTTCTCTGCTCGTTGAACAGCTGTCTGTAAAAGCTGCTGGCATGGGGTTGTTGACCCTCCCACCTCTGCCTCTCTCACATACTTCACTGCCTTTTTTCTATGCTGGCCAACAGCTGTAAACTCACCTGTGATTAGGATTTCAGTTCCTTTGGTTTCTGCATTGAAAGATGCATGAGAAAAATGCCATAGTAGAAGCTTTTTAAGACAAGACAGCGGGACTTGCCACTGGCCCAGTGGCTAAGACTCTGTACTCCCAATGCAGGGTACCTGGGTTCGATCCCTGGACAGGGAACTAGATCCCCCATGCAGCAAATAAGGGTTCACATGCCAAAACTAAAGATCCCACATGCCATAACAAAGACCTGCTGCTGCTAAGTCACTTCAGTCGTGTCCGACTCTGTGCGACTCCATAGACTGCAGCCCACCAGGCTCTGCCGTCCCTGGGATTCTCCAGGCAAGAACACTGGAGTGGGATGCCATTTCCTTCTCCAATGCATGAAAGTGAAAAGTGAAAGTGAAGTCTCTCAGTCGTGTCTGACTCTTCGCAACCCCATGGACTACAACCTACTAGGCTCCTCCATCCATGGGATTTTCCAGGCAAGAGTACTGGAGTGGGGTGCCATTGCCTTCTCCAACAAAGACCTAGTGCAGCCAAATAAAAATAAATAAATAAATAAATGTTCAAAACAAAAGAGTGGCACTAGTGGTATCCATCTTTATGGCTTTAGCTGGTGACACAGAAACTGGTCCAGGGCCACTGATCAACAAGAGTGGGCTAGTATTATTGCTACTATCTTAGTTAATATTATTGCCAGAGTAGCAATGGTTTGGATATGGCTGGCAACTGAACTGAAGGCCAGTACTACTACAGTGAGACAATGACAAAAATGGCAGAGCTGGCCAACAGGTAGCAATGTTCTCCCAAATATCCACAATCACCCACCACCTAAGGGCGACACGTACCTTTTATTTTATGCTCGTATCTTTTCTGATTAATTTGTAAATGATAGTTTTCCAGGTTGGCCAACATCCCTGCCTCATATATCTTGAATATAGAGTATTAGCCTCAACTTCTTCATTTATTTCTTCACCACTCATTTATTTAGCAAGTGCTTACCAAGTGACCAAGTATTAGGAACTGGGATACTATATAATTTCTAGTATAAATCATAATTTCTAGTATAAATTCTACTACAGGGTTTTCAAACAGCAGGACACAATTCATTAGAGAGACACAAAATTAATTTAGTGCGTCATGACAAGCACTAAAGAAAATAAAACAGAATAGAATAGAAACTATCAAAATGCACTTTGGGTATTATTTTATGAACTTTTCTTTCCACAGGATCTATGAATGCATCGTGAACTTCCTGCTTGGCATTGTAAAAAGCATTTCTTACAAAAGACTGAGATCAAAAAGCATTGAAAGCTACTGGTCTGGTGGTCTAGGGAAGGGGCTATAGAGGGACAGCTGCTTGAACAAGATGACCAGATGGCTGAATTACGAGGCTTTACTTTGCCCCTCAGGTGTTTTCCAGTAAGTCAACAGATGTCCACAGATTGAAAAACACTTGAAAATACTAGTCTGAAGCTCTTTAGGTTCAGATGCTTCATGCTTCGGGACTAGATCTCTTTTGGCCTTAAAACTGCCTCTTCTTTTCACAGTGACTGAAATTAGCTAAATATACAAACACACACATGTACCACATACATGCATATATTGCTATACTTTCTTTATGTTTGTAAACTCCAGGGCTTTTCTTATCAGGGAATCCACTGACTCTAATCACGTAAGATCATATAATCACATTCCAATGCCACAGACAGCTTAAATATTTACAGGGTTGAATGGGAACCAATAAATGTGAAAAGGCTGTCAAGTCTGGCAGCAATGTCAGTAATTCAGGAGTAACCTACTTGCTGAAGGCCAAAGCCGGAAAAACCAATTGTGGGTTCCAACAAAGTTCACATATCTATTCTAGTCCCAACGCTTGCGTGTGTGTATGTGTGTTTGTGGGTAGGAGTTCAACAATTGTTTATTTTTTTTTAAGCCCTTTGTGAGGTCTCCTCCCAACTGCTTTCCAGGTCTGTGCTTGGAATTTCTGCCACACATTCTCAAGATTTTTAACCACATCCAGACAGCACAGTCCCATTTTGTTTGGATTTGTGTTCCTTTAAGTAGTCCCCCAACCAGGCTTTGAAGCAATCCCCCAGGATGATAAATGGGAGAAACTCACACCTCTTGGAAGGGCTGTGATTCCACTCTGTCTGCCTGGAGTCTAAGCAAAGCAGCTCCAAATTGATTTACAGAGACAACTGGGAAAATGGGAAAGCATTTCCGTGGAGATGCGGCAAATTAAAGGCTAGAGTAATCAGCTTGGTCTTCTTTGACTCTTTATTCTTCCTGAGTACCATAGTCTTTTACAGTACAGAAGTTCCTAGCTCTAGGATGTCCATGGGCCTTAGCTCATTGGAAAATATGTTTTCAGTTCAAATGGTG
This sequence comes from Nanger dama, assembly GCA_917880005.1. Lineage (NCBI taxonomy): Eukaryota > Metazoa > Chordata > Mammalia > Artiodactyla > Bovidae > Nanger > Nanger dama. The sequence goes on from CAKJTW010000017.1 coordinate 1,236,761, forward strand.
GGCACTCCTTAAAGACATCCCTTTTGGACACATTGCCTGGCCATTTGCCTTCTCTGATTAAGGGGCAGGAGGTCCTATTGTTTTCCTTCCTGGTTTGTTTTTGAGGAACAGCTGCTTCTCTGGGCATTTGGCTAACTATTCTCTAATCCTGAACAAAATCACCAGGAGCCAAGAGCTGGGTAAATGAAAAAGTAGGTAACTTAAGGCCAAGCAGGTTGTGCCTTTTCTCCCACAGATGAATGTTTTCTAAGCAAGATCAGGGAAAAAGTACTTGACCATAACCTGAATCGGTGATGCTAGGTGGGGAGTTTCTGAATGCCTGTGAAATGAACCCAACTCCTTGGTTTCCAGTCCATGTGAAATCTGAGGTCACAAATGAGTGACAGCTACAAAGATTGTATAATTTCCAAAAGCAGTCATTTGTTCCCAGGTAATTATTAACAGTAACCAAGGCTGGTAATTCTGTCCCTTTTCTCTATCACCTCCTGTTTATCTCACTTTGGAGTTCCCTTTGTGTTTCCATGCAAATGCAGAGGGGTTAACATCAATATGCTTTAAAAGCAGGTATGGGAAACCCATCCTTTGTGAATTGAATTTATTAACTATATTCCATTGCACTACTTTGATATTATGTCAAATGGATCATTTGAAACCTTTGACCAAGCATTTTATTTCCATGTTCTTGCTCAAATCTATTGTGAAAACATACAGTGAGTGTGCTTTAACAGTCCCGTCTGTTGTAGATTTTATAATTGAGTCGGCTGATTTTTCAGAGTGCTCAGTATGTGAATGACAGTAGATTCACAGTGTCATTTCATTTTCCCTTATGTTCGTAAGTGAAGCATATAGCCCTAATTAAATTTAATATTTTATTCTGATTATTCTGTTGACCCCAGACCTCCTCCCATTTCACAGTCATACTTTATCATCTTCTTAAATCAAACAAGTTAATTCAAGTGAACATGGCTAGACAGATGCCTGGTGTATAATAGGTATTTCAGTATATGCTTTTACCCCTTTCAGATCTGTAATATTCACCCTTATTAGCAATAAATGCCTGTTCAAGGGACTATCCAAGGCTGGATAATAACATCACACCAGGTTTGTTAGTTTGGCTTGTTTTTAGTAACAACCAACTCACTTTCCTCACATCAAGCTCTTGGATTAAGGTCCGCTAGAGGGAGGGACCTGAGGGAGCTGAGTTTGGATCACAGTCAGAGTCCAACCATGGAGGCGAGTCTGCTGGGAGCTAACGCTGATGCAGACTGTCCTCTCCCAGCTCCTGACAGGCAGAGTGGGGAGCGATGCTAGCGCAGCGGGACCGATGGCTCCTCGGCTAATAAGAAGATGATGAGAGACCAGATGGGAAAGAAGTGAAGGGCTGTTAGGAGTAGCCCAGTACACGAGGGCTACAATCTGAGCTGGAGTTTAGGAGGAAGTTGGAGAGAAAACAGCACAACGATGGACAGAGTTTTCCAGACAGGAGGCTGTACTGAACCCATCCGAGTGCTTGCAAACTCCTTTGGTACTGCAGCCTGATTCTCCAGTGAACCTGTGCTGTCTCATTGCCTCGTCTCTTCCCTAACAACTTTCTCACCATGGAAACACTCCAGAGCAAAGAGAAACAGAGCTCCTTCTCCCAGTCCTGCAGCTTTTGTCAACCTGCCTGGATTACTACAGCTGTGACAGCTGCCTTAGATTTTATCTTGTGTGCATGCATGAATCCGTGTAAAATTATACATACACGTATATCTGTGTATATATATATATATATAATATATATAGCCTTCCCACAATTCCTCATAAAGAAGGAAATAAATATCACTAAATGCTTTTGTTTCCCAAAAATGGATTGTACACACACACACATCTACCTGCACATCCCTCCCAATTTATGTAACTCCTTTAAAAAGGGAAGATATTTAATTATTTGTATAATAGTTACTTATTTTAACATGAAAATATTCATCTTTCAGTCTACTACTCCTGTATTTCAATATGTATATACAGAAAATATATAAATACATTTCTTCATATTATGCCTATATACACAGTTCAGTTCAGTCGCTCAGTCGTGTCCGACTCTTTGCGACCCCATGAATCACAGCACGCCAGGCCTCCCTGTCCATCACCAACTCCCAGAGTTCACTTAGACTCACATTCATCCAGTCAGTGATGCCATCCAGCCATCTCATCCTCTGTCATCCCCTTCTCCTTCTGCCCCCAATCCCTCCCAGCGTCAGAGTCTTTCCAGTGAGTCAACTCTCTGCATGAGGTGGCCAAAATACTGGAGTTTCAGCTTTAGCATCATTCCTTCCAAAGAAATCCCAGGGTTGATCTCCTTCTGAACGGACTGGTTGGATCTCCTTGCAGTCCAAGGGACTCTCAAGAGTCTTCTCCAACACCACAGTCCAAAAGCATCAATTCTTTGGTGCTCAGCCTTCTTCACAGTCCAACTCTCACATCCATACATGACCACAGGAAAAACCATAGCCTTGACTAGAAGGACCTTAGTCAGCAAAGTAATGTCTCTGCTTTTCAATATGGTATCTGGGTTGGTCATAACTTTTCTTCCAAGGAGTATGTGGTCTCAAAAGTCCTCATGTACTCATGAGTGTACATGATGACTCAACTTCTGATCTTCAAGGGGACAAATGAAGAATAAAGACTAGAAGAAAAGTGCCAGGTAAGAAGGACTCTTCCCATATATTCTCATTTAAACATTGTTGAATGTAGTGGAGTCTATGATTTAACAGTTATTAACCAAATATCCTAAATTTTAAAATAAAGGTACAGGTAGCCTAAGAGGAAGAAGACAGGCTGCAGCCTCTACCTAAAGATGAGCTCTTTAATGCCTTAGTATATACATTAGCCTTGTACCAATTCCTCCATACACACACATGTGAAACACAAGCAGACACATACTTGACAGATAGATACACAGATAGATTAGATAATAGGTAGGTAGGCAGATAGATAATAGTTTTAACAAATTGAAATCACACAAGGCATGCTTTCCAATACTTTTAAATTAATTATACTTTAAAATAGAAAAGATTATAATTATTAACATGCACATGCTATTATGAATGTTTAGATCAATTTTATTTTGATTCAGACCTATGCCTTTTGAAGTTTAAATCTGTCATCTTTTCATTAGACCAGTACTTGTTTCCTTAAGTGTACAAGTAGTAAATAAAACACACATTTATGCTGTGAAAATTACAACAGGGAGCCCTCTTTTATCTTCCTTAATACCAAATTACCCCCTTCTCCCTCCCTGTGCATTCTCACTGTCTTCCCCAAAGATCTGCCACTCACAGATGGGAGTGGATCCTCCCATACCTTTTCCTAAACATTTATGTGTGTGTATGTTGTTGGAGGTTTTTTTTTATATTCACTTTCAACAAATCAGTCACTGAATTTAAATACATCCTCCATGATTTAAAAACACTTAGTACTTTGAGAAAATATTTATACAGCTTTAGTTGAGGAGTAAAATAAATCATACATAGTTCATAGTTTATTTATCTTGAATTATGCATAGGATTAGGTTAAATCTAGAAAATCAGTCACCTCAGATCCTTTTTGGTAGTGGATGGATATGGGTGAATGTAGCAAAAATTATAAGCAAAACATATTCAGGAAATCACTTGGGAATCAATGTAGAACGCCATTCACTTAACCTCATGAACTGCTTTATAACTTTCTCTATTATACATCTCACTTATATCTTGAGTAAATATCTTTCTAATCCAAGTTCTAGAATTAGATATTGTATGTATCAATCAATAGAGTATCTATTACATTTTCATGTTTTTCCTAAAAACAATATCCTAGTGAAAGGATTCTGAGTTCTTAAATAATACAATAGAATCAAGCTAAAAATAACATTTTGATCCTGTAGAAATCTGATATTGCTAAGAAAGGGGATGGATTATATAGTTAGGATAAACAAGGATCTACTTGATACCATTTTTTACATTCCTTTCATAGTTTAAAAAGCACTGGTTTAGATTTTGCATTCTGTGGTACAGACCTACATTAGTAAAATTGTCATGTATACTTTTTAAAATTTACTTATTACACTTGTGAACATTTTCAGGTGATCATAGAAATGTCTAAAAAGCTAAAACTATACTAGCACAGCCCGGTACTGATCCCATCCCACTCAGAAAAAAATCATTTAAAATAGAAAAAAATCTTATGTAATGGGATTGTAAGCTAGAAGCTTAAACCCACCAGGATCCCCTGTCCCTGGGATTCTCCAGGCAATAACACTGGAGTGGGCTGCCATTTCCTTCTCCAGTGCATGAAAGAGAAGAGTGAAAGTGAAGTCGCTCAATCGTGTCCGACTCTTAGCTACCCCATGGACTGCAGCCCACCAGGCCACTCCGTCCATGGGATTTTCCAGGCAAGATTACTGGAGTGGGGTGCCATTGCCTTCTCCGATAATAAAATACAATCTTATGCAAATATAGTCTTAGATAGTGGGACTTTTCCTGCTGCCTTGGAAATTGTGACTGGGGCCTGAAAATGTAAGTAACAATATTCATTGACCCTACATTCCAACACCTGGGGCTGGTTCTCATCCAGGTCTACTAAGAGATGAGCTCTGCTATCACCATCCACTCCTCACTTTTTATATCCATTCACATCTATATGAGAAGACAAGAAGACAGGGACATGGAGGGATGAAAGAAACACTGGAGTTAAAAGTCTTAAGCCTTGGGGTATTTTACACTGGATCAATGTAACTAAGCTGCAGCTAAGTTTTCCAGAATCCCCTTCTTGGTAAGGTCTGGGCTAGGGTTGGCCACAAGAGAAATTCTCTTGGGAACAAAAGGCAGAAGTGAGGCAGCAGCCATCTTTCCTTTCAGAAGATGAGATGCTATAGCAGCTCAAGCATACTGTTAGAACCTGCTCACTGATTTCCAGGCAGAAGGCAGAAGAACCCAGCCCATGACTCTTCTAGTTCTTGTGAGATTTCCTGCTTCAGCTGAACTCTTGGGTCAGACGTGCCTTCTGTGCCATGACAAAAGACACCAGCTTCTACAGGAGTCCTATCTGAAGCTGGAGACAGTGAGAGATTGACCCAGTTCCAGTTCATCCCTGTGGGTTGTGGCTCATCTTGCTCTCCCCTACTTTACTTCCTTCTTTCCCCTCTGACTGCCTGACCTGCTGATGTTAGGCTCAGCATCAGGTTCAAAAGGTACAGCTATAAATGAATCATATGAACATAAAGGAGCACTCAGGAGAATGATTTAGAGATTGAAGGTTCCCCAGTGAAGGGAAGACCAGCATCTCTTCACTTAAATGCAAGCTCTTTCGAGGGGGACCCTGAAGACTCCCTTTGGTCCTGTCAGCGTGGTGGAGCAGAGGGTGGAGAGAGAGTAAATGGGAGAGCTCAACGCATCCTCTAGAATTTAGGGCTTGAGTGACAATGGAGTCTGGGATCTGCCTCGTGGGAGAGCTCAACGCATCCTCTAGAATTTAGGGCTTGAGTGACAATGGAGTCTGGGATCTGCCTCGTTCTTGGAAGTTTCTGATGACAGCAAGATAGCCCACAGCAGTTTATTGTGCTTGAGAAGAAATCAGGCATCAATTCCCACCCACCTTATCATTGAGAGTATGCAAAAGGATTGCCCAGGGCTCCATAGCAGGAGGCAGAAACCCTGGGGCTACCAAGGTGGCTCCCAACTGATGGTTGCCCCATCTGGAGAAGGGATTGAAGGTGTGGAACTCTGTCTACAAAAGTAACGTGACTGTCCTTCAGCAATGGGGGGATGGAATGAAGATAGCCATCACCTCCTAAAACCATCAGGAGACTATCCCATGAGCACAGGCTACCAGTGGCAGACAAAACCAGACCAAGCCAGAGATCAAAGATGTCTTTCACTATAGACAGGCAGTCAGGACCCCTACCTTCTCCTCTCTTTCCTTTTCCAGAGGATCTACAGACCCAGAAGTGGATATGGCTGGGGAAGAGAAGGTGTCCCAGAGTCTGACCCAGGAGAGAAAGGAGGAAAATGAATTAATGGAGAAACCCACTTGACTTCACTTCTGCAAGTCTCTTGAAATATAGACTAAGCTTGTGCTGCAGAGAAAAGGAGAGGAGATCTGTAATAGTTTTGGGGTTAGACTTTCAAAGTGGGCTGAACTAATTCCTTTTTAAATAGCTACATTTTTAACAAAAACTAATGGGATATGCCCAAAGGGGCCTCTGACACAACAGTTTACAACAGTGATTAGTGAAAAATAAAACCATGTCATGTTAGAATCCCCAAAGCATTCAGATTTCAATAAAATTGATACTTTATAGATATGTAAGTGGATTTATATATACATACGGATATGTTTGTGGATTTATATACCATATATTCATACATGCATATACCCCCTCGTTTATATGAAGATAACTGAGTTGGATAGGAAAGCTTGAGAACCGAGATTAGTTTCAGCAAATATGTGGCACATGTATCACCAGTCTCACCCCACCTCCATCCCTTGCCCAAGGCTGCTGCTGCTGCTCCTAAGTCACGTCAGTCGTGTCCGACTCTGTGCGACCCCATAGACGGCAGCCCACCAGGCACCCCCTGTCTCTGGGATTCTCCAGGCAAGAACACTTGGGAGTGGGTTGCCATTTCCTTCTCCAATGCATGAAAGTGAAAAGTGAAAGTGAAGTCTCTCAGTCGTGTCTGACTCTTAGCGACCCCATGGACTGCAGCCCACCAGGCTCCTCCGTCCATGGGATTTTCCAGGCAAGAGTGCTGGAGTGGGGTGCCATCGCCTTCTCCACTTGCCCAAGGCAGACATTACTAATTGATCACTGCTCTCTTTCACACTGAGCCAGGACTGGAGTGCAGAGTCCTTTTCAAGCCAACATTCCAGGAAGCCACTTCCAAGAGATCAGAGTTGGCATACAAGAAGAAACTTGCTTATCATCCTGTTCAAGATTCTAGAGCACAAATCTGGAACAGGGAGTCTGATTTTAAGCAGCCATGAAAACTATGCCTATTGCTTGCTCAGAGCCCATTTATTCTTTGTGGTCATTTGCTTGCTAAGTTGTGTCCAACTCTTTGCACCCCATGGACTGTAGACCAGGAGGCTTCTCTGTCCATGGGATTTCCGAGGCAAGAATATTGGAGTAGGTCGCTGTTTCCTTCTCAAAGGGATCTTCCCAACCCAGGGATCAAACCTGTGTCTCTTTCATTGGCAGGTGGAATCTTTACCACTGAGCCACCACCACCTGTCACCTAGTATGTCAGTCCACAGCATGAAAGAGTAAGCTAATTAATAGTGAGGATTTTATAGAGTAAATAGCACTAATAGTAGGAAGCCAAGATACTGACAAAAAGGGGACATAGTAAGAATAATTTCCAATTACTTTACATTTTTAACTTTGTTCCAAGTCATATGTACAAGTATTACAATTTATTCTCATTTTGTAGATGAGAAAAATTTAGGCTCATAGAACTTAAATGACTTAGCCAAAAACACACAGCTGGAAGTCAGTCCAAGTCTTTAAATCTCCAAAGCACATGTTATTTTCTTGGCACCACAAAGAATTTTCCAAATTGCAGCTTACATATTTCCAAGAGAATAGCAGCCTGGTGTCATGTAATGTAGGAGCAGATAGTCCCTAGACCTCAATGAGATTTAAAGGCATACATCTTAGGAAACAATAATGCATAGTTTCTGATGACTACCCTGTCATTAAGAAAACATTAATTAACATGCTTTTTAAGAGAGGAAGGTAGGTAAATTAGAATTTTTTAAATTTGAAATTAAAATACTATAAAATATTAAAGAAAAGTCAATGTATACATATTATATTACACTATATATAGTATATCATGTAGTCCACTATTAAGCCAGATAAACTGAGTGACTACGCTTGTGTATAGGTGCATGTACGTGATATGACATACATGAATTTCCTAAGAGAAGCTATTAAAATGCTAGTTACCAGCTGATCCTATGCCTCCCACCCCTAGAATTCAGGTCATTTTCATATCAATAGCCCTAAGTTTTTTATTTTTTTTAGAAGCAGGGAATGAGATCTTGGAGTTTCTGATCATTGAGAACTATTTATCTTTTTTCACCTCTACCCCGTCTTTAGCACCTGATTCAATCATTGGCCCTTAGTTTCATGGAATAATTTCACATTTGGCCAACAAGGTAGAATTATTTTGTTCCACTCCACCCAAAAGAACTTTTTTCTGGGAAAAGCCTCCTCTGATACACTCAAGAAATGTACCCCCTTCCCAAGGTTTTGGGACCTCTCCCTTTGGGCAGGCAACATGCTGGATGAGTTGAGGTTTTGGAAATCTCAGAGACCTGAGTTTAAGTCTTTGTTCAATATCTTTATAACATTGCCATACTGCATGAAGTAAGACAGAGAAAGAGAAATATCTCATATGTGGAATCTAAAAAGAAATGATACAAATGAGCTTATTTACAAAACTGCAGACTCAGACTTAGAGAAGGAGCTAAAAGTTACCAGGGAGAAGAATAGAGGAGGGTTAGTTAGAGAGTTTGAAATTGACATGTATACATTCCTGTATTTAAAATGGAAAAGCAATAAGGACCTACTGTTTAGCCCAGGGAAATCTGCTCACTGTTATGTAACAACCTAAATCGGAAAAGAATTTGAAAAAGTATATATATATATATATATACACACACACACACACACACACACACACACACATATAACTGAATCACTTTGCTATATACCCAAAACTAACAACATTGTTAATCAACTATATATTCCAATGTAAAATAAAAGTTTTTTTCAGAAAAAGCAAATTCTTAACTCTGTGACCTTAGGCAAGATATTTGAACTTATTCCCTCATCTGTAAAATGGGTAAAGCATTAGTGTCTACACCTTGGGCTACTGAGAAGATTAAATGAGCTAACATATAGTATAAGGCATATGGGCTTCCCAGATAGCTCAGCCAGTAAAGAGTCTGCCTGCAATGTGGGAGACCTGGGTTTGATCCCTAGATTGGGAAAATACCCTGGAGGAGGGCATGGTAAGCCACTCCAGTATCCTTGTCTGGAGAATCACCATGGACAGAGGACCCTGGAGAGCTGAGCAACTAAACACATGTACATATGCACAGTATAAGTGACAGATCAAGCCCTCAAATCATGTCTAATTATTATCACTACTCCCTAAGCCCTTCTACTTTTAGGATTGCCAGGTGATTGGTGGTCTTTGTCCCCATTCTTGCCATGGATAATTTCCAGGATGCAACAGTTTGTACAAAGGGAAAAGAGCCTCCAAGTTAGACTTTACGATCAATTGTGGATGAAGGGAATAGTAATGTTTTATCTTTGAGGTGCTTATCAGGTACATGCAGATTAAAATTAAAGAGACTGCTCCAGGCATTCTTCTCTCCATGAATTTTATTGTGACATTTCAATGTTCAACTTTGGATATAACTCATCTATTTCCACGATAATTGGTAACAAGAGCTATAGTTTGGAAAATTATTTCATTGTGCTAACAGACTGGAGCCCTGGAAAGAAAAATCTCTTATATAGTATTAAATCCTTGAAGGAAGAGAGAGAAAAAAGTTTTTTAAGAAATGATATTGTTTTCAAGTTTGCCTCTTTCAGAAATCTTCTTTTATATCTACTCAAGTTCAATTATGTAATCCCAAAGAAAGAAAAGAAAGCTCACCGTCTTCACAGCACATTGTTGGGACTGCTTAATAAAAGCAGTGCCTGCTTTGTTCTGTTATAATCCCCCATTCTCTGGGATTTAATGAGACAAGATACTGTATTTTGAAATGAACACATATACAAAGGCAAGTCGATTTCCTTTGGGGATAAATCCCTTATTAAACTCCAGCTCAACAAATTTAAATATAATAATGGCTTTGACTAAATCTGTATACAGTGAAATCCACTAATGGGGACCACCTCATAGTTCAATAAAGCAAAACAAAACAAGAGAGTCTTTTAGGCAGGTGGTCTCGTAACACAAATTCATGATAGCTTGTGTTCGGTTATTAACTGGAAGGATTCGTGGTAAGACAGAGTCAACACTGTTCTCCTTCCTTTGTAAAGAATGTCACTTCTCTTTCCTCCCTTTCCCCATTGCAAATTCTTGGGTGCCCAGTGGTGCACCCAGCTTCTCTGGAAAAGGGCAACCACCACAGTGACCACAGGCCCAGCTGAGCCCAGGTCAGTGAAAGTGATTTTATGCCAGCCAGAGGGAAACATCTAAAGATAGGAGTTTAAAGATTAGGGGAGCAAAGCCTGTTATGTGTGAGCACAGTCCATGCTTTCTCATCATCCTTTGACTGCTTGGTAGAAAGACTTGGTGTGAAGGGACCTGAATCTACTTTGTACATTCAGAGTTAAATATATGAAAGAATATCAAGACTAGGAAAATCTCCTTCGAAGCAAAGAGAAGAAAATCATCTCATAATCCTAGCTCTCCAGCCCAACTACTACTTGCTTAAGAAATATAGACAAATACATTATACACAGTTGTAATTATCGAGATTATGCTGTTTTTTATCCTGCTTTTTTCATTAACTATCTCCGGTTAATACAGTCTTAATAACTGTCATTTCAGTGATGGTGCCATGAGTTGGCAAACTACTTCTCACCAACTCAATCTGCTTTTGTAAATAAAGTTTCACTGGAACACAGTCACGTCTATGTATTGCCTATGGCTGTTACAAATGGCAAAATGCGGTAGTTGTGATAGAAACTCTAAGGCCTGCAGATCCTGAAATATTTACCCTCTGGCCCTTTAGATAAAAAGTTCATCAACTTTCACATACTTTTCATCGAGTTGAGATCTATAATTTATTTAACCAATCCTGTGTTTCTGAATATTTAGTTTCATTTCTCCTTTCTTCTTGCTGCTACCTCACTGAATATCAGGGTTTTTACTTTTTTTTTCTTTTTAAAAGGATTTCCTTAAGCTAAATCCTCTAAAGTAGGATTACTACATCAGGTATGAAAACTTTGATAGCTCATAATCTCATTAAAACCTCATGAAACAAAGCAGGATGTCTCATAATGGTGCATTTCTCTGACAGTAGGGTGTCTACCGCATTGACACAGAACGACTGTGGACTTGGGTTGACCTGTGGATACAAGGCTAATGGCTGCGGTAGAGTCTTAGGGGCATAGTCTTACTCTTGCACCTACAGTCACAGCTGTAGTTTTCCGATGTGAGCATATTTTACATGTTCAACGATTTGGCTAGTTGCCATGTTATCACCTGCGGTGACCATTCTCCATGCATTTTGTAGAGAATCCTCTCTTATGAGATTTGCTACACAAAATCACCTAACAACAATCTTATCACTTTGGCAAACATAAAATGAACACCAAAGAAGGGGGCAGAATGAGCTTCGTAATTTTAAGGCCTAGAGGACTGTGGAAAAAGTTATTAAGAATGTCAAGATAGCAGCAGCCTGGCATTGACCCAAGCACAGCACCCTTCTCAGTGCACAGCACTGTGTGAATGCACACCATGAAGCCACTTCTACACGTGGGCAGCGTGTGTGTGTGGAGGCCACAGCTAATAAGAACCCTGCTATGTAGAGGACAGTCAGCCCCCTACAGGCAAGCTCTGCTGGAATCATCAGACGCAGGGAGCAGGCAGTGATGGCAGAAACATCTAGAAGAAGGATTGGCTACTCTACATCAAGAAGAGGGAAGGTCAGACACTTCTGAAGCCTCAATGACAGTCACTCTGAATAAATCAATCAGGAGCCACCATCACCTACCTGTCCTTTCTGTGGTTAAGAGCAGGAGCTCTCAGAGTCCGACTGCCTGAGCTGAAGTCCTTGCTGACTGCCTATAAGATCCTGGAGAAGTTACCTTCAGTTTCCTCATCTGCAAAATGGGTTTAATAAGAGTTACCTGTCTTGTATGGTTTGCTTTAACGGTACGTGTAGGAAAGATCTTTCTGTTTTCATGTCTGATCATCCCCTTGGGTCATCGGTGGATTTTCTTGGTGTTACACTACTATCTTTTCAAGCGGATATTAAACTGATTATTTTACTGGGGGAAAAAAGCAGTAGACAGTGTAGAAGAAAATGCTTTTTCTTCTTTTTTTTCCTAACACAGAACCAACACGTGTTGTACAGAGACATGATCTAATTGCTGGTGAGGCAGGGCAGGCTTATCAGTCTGTGTACACACAGTGCTGAGGAGGCACAGGGTGATAGTGTTATTGGTCTAAACATTACTCCTCTGATGTCTAAGTCTTATGGTGCAAAGCAGAACACTTGCCTGTGCCCAAATGCAAAAAGTGATGGAGCTGGAAGCCATAGGAGAAGGAACAAGTATCTCCTGTGGTCACCAACTCCCTCTGAGCTTCTGTGGCCGTCCCTATGTCATGGTGACTGCTGAGATTTCTATCTCGCTCTTCAGCGAGACTGAGTAGAATCCTTGAGGATGAAGATCATGCCTGTTGTATATTTACAGGCAGCACAGAAGGTGCTCCCTAAGCTCTAATCCAAGGTAAGTTTCCTCCCTGTGACAACTGCAAGGCAGTCTGGACCCAATCTGCCTGGCCAAGCCTGTCTCTGCCATTTGCTAGCTCCATCCTAGCTATGCACAGGCAAGTCATTGAAGCCCTCTGTTCTTTCACTTTCCTTGCCTATAAAATAGGGAGTTGTTGTGAGCAAAATCCACGCCCTGTGCTTAGTGCAGCTCTTGGCATATAGAAGCACTGTGTGGATACTATCATTAATATAGGGTAGAATGACATTCGCTGAGTACCAGCCACACTCATACACATTCATTCACAGTGATCTTTGTAAGTTTTTAGCAAGGTAAATAGTCAATCAGAGAAATGTAGTTTTCTTGTCCCAGGTCACACAGCCAGTGATTAGCAGAGTTGGGATTGCAGTCCCCAAGACTATAGTCTCTGCTCCTCTCCATGCTGCCCTCCCCGCCCCCCACACCCCCTGCGGCTAGCCCTTAGCCCATGAAGATCCTGAATTGGGGGAGTACCAGTATGGCTCTTCTGGCCCCTGCCAAAATCGCCACCAGTAATCACAAGAAGGAGTGGGGAAAACAGGTTCCTCCTAGAGGCCACATTGCCAGCTGTGGGCACTGACTGCACTCTGTACCTCCTGGGTCTTGCTGATGAACTTCCTCTGTGACTCTGGCTCAGAGAACTTTGGGGCAGTAAACAGGAGGTCAGCCCTGTAATTCCATAACTGCTTACTCACTGACTGCTTAGGGAGAAGCCATGATGACAGCTGGGATCCTTTCCATGATGAGTAATTGCCCTGTCATACAAATCTATTTAGACCACATCCTTCTGGTGCACAACCACCAGTTGATTTAAGCTGCAAACCTTTGTATAGCTCATTGCCAGAGGGATGAAATATAGAGCTTACCCAGACTTTTCTTAACAGTATTTATTGTAAATCATTAGTTTCTCTGAGTTGCTACCCATATATCAAGCAATTCCTACCCAGTTTTGGGTGCTGAAAGAATTCTCTGTGTTTTTCTAGAAAATGTACCATTTGTCCAAGAATGTAATTACTATATACTTAAAAAAATTCCACACTCATATATTCATATGGGGAAGCTCAGGCCCAAGGACACCCAACTAGCTGGGAACAGTGAATGTGGTTTTCTATGCAGGAACCACAAGTCTTTGGGGATGTTTAGGAACATGGATAACAAATACCTCATCTTCCATTAAGGCTTCCAGCCTGAGAGAGGAGTGGGGTGAAGCTAACACTCAGCATTCTTCTGCTCCAAGCTTTATGCTAAGCACTTTATATAACACCTTTAATTATTTCAGCAGCCAGCCCCAATGGGTAGGTGTTATCATCTTCATTTTATAGACAAGCAAACTGGGGATCACTATTCTCACACCATGAAGCAGTGGAATCACAATCCATACCCCAAATAATCAACTTGTACAAGTCTCTCACCACACAGAGAGACTCCATGCCCCGGCTAGCTGATCCTGGCTTGTACTGGTCTGAATCTTCCGTGGGTGGCTCACTAACAAATAGGATGGCTGAGGTCCCCCATCAGCAGGGCTGCCATTGAATGTCAGGGAGGAAAGCCGCCGTGTATAGCAAGCATTTTCATCTCGCCACCAACGAAGATCAAGCACATGAAATCTGAATCCCCAGGGGTGGGAGAAGGAGTGAGGTTCCATTTCCCCCGGCCATTCTATCCGAAGCATACAGCAATATGGGCAGACAATTAGTATGAACGGATTTGCGCAAAATACCAAATCTGATTGATGCTGAAAGCACACCCAAGAAGGAGCACACAAAGGGGTAGCAAAGAAGAGGGGTGGTCGTATGTAGCAGGGGCTTCTTAAAAATTCTAATCCTCATAAGCTTCTGAGGAAGCTGCTCTTTTCACTGGGCAGGTTTTTAATATTTATTGCTGAGGGCAGTTTTAATCCTAATGAAAATAGCATGTCCCCAGGAAAAGAAGTGCTGTAGCTCAAAAGAACAAATGTGGCTCTGACGTTTAAATGTCTCACAAGGTTCACAGAGGGTAGAGGTGACCCGGAAGTGAATCACTGAAAGGCTTCAGGAAGCACTACCAACAGAAAAATGTTGAGCTCAAAATGGAATGTGTGTAGACCAATTCTGGCTGAGTTATCCCCTGAATGGAAGGACCTAAACTTCTTGACAGAAGAACAATCAATATAGCTCATAGGTGAAGAGAGCCAAGGTTTGAATCTCAGCTTTGCCATCTCTAAGCCTCAATCTCTGATAATTATGATTACAGATCTTATTGATTTCTTGTGGAGATCAACTGAGACAATGAATGTAAATCCCTTAGCACAGGCTCTGGCATAGAATACGTGCTAAATAAGAGAAACGTTATCATTATAATTTTTATTATTTTACAGCTTATCCCCAATATTACTGGGGGTTTTATTTTTTATTTTTGCCCAGAAAATGAGGATGTCAGATATGAAAAGCTAGCTACTGTTGGAAAGAGTCAGAGAAAGTTGGGAAGGAAAATAAGAGTTTCATGCCTGCAGTGAGAAACAGTGGCAAATTAACTGTTTTTACAAATACTATTTCCATTGGCAGAGAAAATGTATTGGTTGAATCCAACCGTGTCATCATATGGGATCTAAGAAGTGAGCCTATGTGCATTGTGAAGCCTAGACATTTGTTTGCCAGGCCTCCAGGTGCTGTTGTATGCCAGTTTTTCCAGCAGTGAAACCATTTGTAACTACTCAGTAAATTCTGTGACTTTCCTCACCAGTGAAAGTGCATTGGTGATTGAGAAAACCCTTCTGTCTTTGAGTGAGTGTGCATGACTCCTAGCCTGTCCTCTGGTTTGCTCAGGCTCCCAAAATATGAGAACTCAATGTCCTCCCCCTGGGCTAAAGTTTAAGGAGCATCACCCTGAAAGATTACAGTGCCCACACTCGCATAAGCAAGTAAAAATGAAAACAGTATCAAATCATCAAATAACCTCATCTCTCAAAATGACATAGATCTTAGATGTAGGATGGCACTACGGTGTATTCTTTCTCATTTCTCTTTCCTTCTCTCGCTGCACCCCTACTTTGCTGGTGCCCTAAACTCGTGCAGAGTCTGAATATTGAGAATCCAGCACCAATACTGGATTACAAAAATTTTTTAAAGAACTAGCAAAGATCCTCTTCTAGGCTGAATTCTAGACATTTCTTTCAGTCTTGAGAAAAATACCTCTTTTTGGTTCTTATTCTCCAGAAACACACCTAGCCGAAGGGCTCTATACTTTCTGGCTTTTCACACCATCTTTGACCTGTGATATTGGCATTGTTTCCTAACCAGTTGTCTCCCTCTCCTTTGCCTTCCCTCCTCTCTACTCCATCCCCCATGCTCTTGCTAGAGTGCTTTCTAAAATTCAAATTGAATGATGTCCCTTCCAAGTTTAATACCTTTCAATGGCTCCTCTTGTCTAGACCTGTGATTCTCTAACTGGGGAGGGGTCCTTCTCCAGGTGAGGAGCTTCATGATGTAAGCAAGGGCACATGATAAATACAATGGATCTTTGGTAATGCCATTGGTGATAAATTTAAAACGTAATTTTTACATTAACAAATGAAAATATATTATGGAGTAGAACACTTAATTTTCCTGGCTTTAAAGATGAAACATGGAATTCCAAAAGAATTTCACACTCGAGGTTGTTGGCTCCTGACCCGGAACTTACAGAGATAGGCAATCATTCCCTTAAGATTCTAAAGTGGAAACATTGGTGAAGCACTGACCTGCAGGATCAAATCAAACTCCTTGGTGCAGAGCTCTCTGAAGTCCTAGAGCCTGCTTTTCCTTCCCAGCTTCATATTTAATTCCCCTCCCCATTAGTTACAACACTCCTCACTTTGTGCAGGTCATGAACAACCCCAGTTACAGGTGTCTTTATTAACTCCACCCCTTTAACTCCATGTCCCTGAAGGACCTGTCTTTAGGCACTCATCTTAAAAAGTTGGACTGTGCTATTCTTGTGCAAACTTCCCTTTCCCTCACCCAGAGAGCCCAGTCCAGCTGCCTGTTGAGAGTGGGATCCAAGAGGTTAGCTCAGCAGTGGGCACATGCCTGTTCATCTCCAAAGCAGGCAGAGGCAGAGGCCAGCCTGCCTTGACTGCACATATCCTGCCCCATCTCTTGAATGTTAGGAAAGAGTGAGTGACTAGGTTGCATGCGACTCCCCCACTTTTCAACTGGATGGTCTTGGACTAAACACTCTGTGCTTCCAACTCCTCATCTGTGGAATGGAGATTATACCAAGATAACAATCTCATTAAGAAGGGCCAAGAGTTCAACCATATTAAATGCTTCCAAAGACTGACACCTGACCAAGCATTAGCTATTATTATCGTTAAACACCTGCTTCCACCAGGAGAAAGTCTGTTCAAAATATGTAATATCCTCATGGAAATTATCTTGGTCCCCAGGCATACTCACAAGGTGCCTTCACAGCCTGTATGCTGTGGTTCAAGGACAAGCATATTCTGGGGGCAAATTCAGTTCTTTTGTTTTTCCTTCCAGAGGACCAGGGACTTTCTGATGTACATACCCACAACCTCCACCCTCTCTTTTCTTTGGGGCATGTGTGTTGAAAAAGTGACTGAAACAGGAATGTATTTCTAAGGAAAAGGTTGTAAGGGAAGAGTTTAATGTTGAGTAAGATTACGATTTTTACTTGACACAGTTTACATTCTTAGTTTATTATTTCTAAGTCCAAAAGATATTCATGGAAGAAGAAAGAAAAACAAGGGAGCTGAATATTTGCTGCAAATTCAAGTGCAGGTCTTCAACCCTCACTCCCTCAATAATCCTGCATGAAGGGCATTGTTATCCT
The DNA here is from genome assembly GCA_917880005.1 of Nanger dama. NCBI lineage: Eukaryota > Metazoa > Chordata > Mammalia > Artiodactyla > Bovidae > Nanger > Nanger dama. The sequence goes on from CAKJTW010000017.1 coordinate 1,254,096, forward strand.
TACATGGAGAAAAAACCCTAAATCCCTAAAATATGAGCTCACACCAGAATTAAATCTCCTTACCATCCCCCAAATTAAAAAAGACTGGCATTTGCTCCTACTGAAACTCAGTATCCTTGATGTTTTAAGATAAAAGGTGTTACTTCTGTTACTTTTCATTAGCACAATCTGCATTCTCTGGAAACAGACCCTTCAAAATCTCACCCCTCTCCCTGCATATTTGAAGAGACTTCTAGAGTAAAGCGTGTCTCTGTCTGCAGAGTGGCAAGCATAGGCTGGCTTCAGGTCAGGCTAAAGGAAGAAGCTGGAAAGCTGGTGGGCCTTGGCACACAGAGCCATATTGTCTGCAGGTCAGCGAATGGCGGCCAGGACCTGTCCTCACACCTGCCAAGGTGTTTAGAGGCCACCAAGAAACTGCTCTGCTCCTCACTTGGGCATTCCCTTCCAGCTTGCCAGCTCCCGACTGGCTCTCCATCCAGGAGTCTGAATACGGTCAAGAGCCTAGGCTTCCCTTCCTCCCAGGCAGGACTGGTTAAGCCCCAGTGAAGGAGCCAAGATTAAAACAACCACCACAAAAACCTTGCAGCTGCTGGACCCACGGGTGCCCAGCCCACTCAGGCACAAGCCGGTTGGCCATGCTCTATCCCGGAATTTGGATGACTCAGAGTGGAGAATGGGAGCCGAGTCCAGACTCTGGTCCTCAGAACTGTGTTGGTGGTTAATTACCCTGGTCATCTACGCTAAAGCTCTCTTTCCATAGCCTTTTGCCAATGGTCACAGTTTGTTATTGCCAATTAATTTAGCTCTTGGCAGAGAGGACTCTTGTTTTGAGGTAATGAGGAATTGCAGGGTCTCTCCCTGATGGAGAAGTCTGTCTTCACTCCTCCTCTCAAAATGTCTTTTTCAAATGGAAGCAGAGTGCAGAAGGCTGCTACAGTAGGAAAGCCACTCACCTGGAGTCAGCCGGTTCCCAGCTCTGCTCCCTGCCAGATGCATGGACTTCTGCGATCTGCTTGGCCACTCTTCACCTCAGTTTCCTACCACGCAGAGCTACTGTGGTTAGGAACTCCAAACGAATAAGCCAATGGTGGAAAGGTGCCTGGTGAAGACTGGGGGCTTTGTCTTTCATCTCTTCCTGTGTCTCCATCTGATCACTTTCACCAGGGGCATTAACAGTGTTCTTTAATCAATCACTAAGCACAAATTCAAGGCTCTTTTTGTTTGTGGTTTGGGGGATCAAGTTGTAATATTCCGGAGGGGCTTAGCATCTTACTGGGGAGAGAAGACTTAGAAAAAGTAGGACTGTCTACAGTAAAACTCTAAATTACCCAGTGCACACTCTGGACCCAGGGCAGGCAGAAATCTATGGGGGCTCTGGTTATCTGGCTCAGCCTCATGGAGGAGGTGATGTGGAATGTCTTCTTTGGCACATTGCCCTGAAAAAGCAGGTACCCTGTGACATTTAACTGTGCTGAATGATTGTGCGTGTTTAGTGTGCAGAACAAATAATGTCTAGTTTACAGCCCAAGCAGAGTAAAACTGAATGTTTCTGGATGGTAGAGGGCAAATTTTAGGAAGGACAAGGACAACATTTTTAAGAGTTATAAATTGACTTTCATGTGGATTAGAAAAAAATTAACACGTGAATTGTGTGAGTTTGTATATTCTGATAGAAAACTAAAGCTTTTTTTAATGTATTGATTTTTTAAAACTATTAAATAAGCAGTATTAAAGGTAATCTGTGGTATGTCAATAATCAGTCCTGTGTGGTATGTGAATGACTGAAGTTTGGAAAACTCTGCTGGAAAGACTAGGATTCGTCTGTATATACCCTGTGAATGAAAAGATAGGAATCAGAATCTACCCCTCTACTACATAAAGCTGTGGTCTTAGGCAGTTGCTTTCACCTCTCTGTGTCTCATTTTCCTCTTTTATTAAATAGGAATAATGATGCTACCTAACTGGCATGCTGCAGTCCATGGGGTTACAAAGAGTCAGACACGACTCAGCAACTGAACTGAACTGAATGAAGATTAATATCTATAAAGCATTTGTAACACTGCCTGGCATATGTTAAGAGTTCATTCAGAGTTAGGAAAAAAGCCCAAAACTCATGAGGGTCATATTCATCTGGGGGCTGCCACTGACTAAGTGAACCATCTAGTAGGTCTTTGAGAGCAAGTGTTAACCTGACCCCATGATGCAAAATGATAGATCAACAGATTCCACTGTGTTTGCCAGGAAGGGATTCCCAGCTCTGTCATTCAAGCCCTTGTGGGTTATTTAAGGTCACAAGTCCTTTACTGTATGATTAGAGAAACCACAGACTTGGGCAGCTGCGAGCATATTTCTGCCAATGTAAAACACTGATGTGATTCTACAAACAAAGGTATAGATGGTTTTTTTTTCCTGTGGGGCAAATAAGACCCCAATCAACTGAGCTGAAATTACTCTGAGTGCTTGTCAGCTCCAGTGAAGTACTGGGATCCCCTGATTCTTCCAGAGGTACATGAAATAATTAATCAAACCTTATCTCTGTTTTTTTAATTCAGTTGATAAACCTTTTATTCTGACAATTCCAAGAGCCTGATAATTTAATTGGGGTGGGACACAGTTTGTATAAAAGGTATTTGGTTCCACCCAGAGGTAGATATAGTTTAGTATTTACCTACACTGCATTTCCGACTCATGGTATATAGCTGCTGGTTTCAGGATTTTTAGATATCTTTATTTAGCAGCACATATCAAATGAGCAAGCCCTGTGATAGACACAGTAATTCTGCCAAAGATCTGCTGAGGAAAATAATGCTCAAAATTCTTCCCCCAAGCCAGCACCACACCCACAGCACCAGGACATCCCCCAACGCCTAAGGCCCTGTTCCCTTGGTGATTCCGAATACACCATAGGTTTCCATAGGTTGAGGAGTCCTGTGTCAAACAATCCTATTTAACCCAAGCATGTTTGATAGTGGATTCCTTCTGAGGAATAACTTTAATGTCTCCCTTCAGTTGGGTTCAGTCACTCAGTCATGTTCGACCCTTTGTGACCCCATGGGCTGCAGCACGCCAGGCTTCCTTGTCCATCAGCAACTCCCGGAGTTCACTCAAATTCATGTCCATTCAGTCGGTGATGCCATCAACCATCTCATCCTCTGTCGTCCCCTTCTCCTCCCACCTTCAATCTTTCCCAGCATCAGGGTCTTTTCCAATGAGTCAGTTCTTTGCATCAGGTGGCCAAAGTATTGGTGTTCCAGCCTCAGCATCAGTCCTTCCAATGACTATTCAGGACTGATTTCCTTTAGGATGGACTGGTTGGATCTCCTTGGAGTCCAAGGGGCCCTCAAGAGTCTTCTCCAACACCACACTTCAAAAGCATCAATTCTTTGGTGCTCAGCTTTCTTTATAGTCCAACTCTTAAATCTATACATGACTACTGGAAAAACCATAGCTTTGACTAGATGGACCTTTGTTGCCAAAGTGATGTCTCTGCTTTTTAATATGCTGTCTAGGTTGGTCATAGCTTTTCTTCCAAGGAGCAAGTGTCTTTTAATTTCATGGCTGCAGTCACCATCTGCAGTGATTTTGGAGCCTCCCAAAATAAAGTCAGCCACTGTTTCCATTGCTTCCCCATCTATTTGCTATAAAATGATGAGACCGGATGTCATGATCTTAGTTTTCTGAATGTTGGGCTTTAAGCCAGCTTTTTCACTCTCCTCTTTCACATTCATCAAGAGGCTTTTTAGTTCTTCTTCACTTTCTGCCATAAGGGTGGTATCATCTGCATATCTGAGGTTATTGATATTTCTCCTGGCAATCTTGATTCCAGGTTGTGCTTCATCCAGCCCAGCATTTCTCATGATGTATTCTGCATATAAGTTAAATAAGCAGGGTGACAATTTACACACCATCATAGCTATCTCTTCCCTAGAAGACAAAAAATGCTGCACCAACATACATGTAGCCCTACCATCCACTCATTCATGGAGCTAAACTCCTGAGTGAACTATTCTGCTTCTCCTTCATCCAGCGAGTCTCCAGGTCCTACTGCTTCTACCTTGCAGATGTTTCTAGAGTCCCTGACCCACATTCATCTATGCTGCCAAAGCCTTAGCTCCAGTCTTGTTTAGGTTTATTTTGAATGCCCAGACAAATTGTGAAAGTCTTCAGTTCTCCCGACCATCTCTCAGCTGAAAGGATGGTATCACCTCTCTCCTCTATAATCCATCATTCGGAGTTGTTTTCCTAAAAATAAATCTCATCATAATACTTTTTCACTTAAAACACCCCCCGTCTCCCCATTGCTCACATAAGGAACCCAACATGATCATCATGGACACTAATCCTAGGGCAGAATATAGCAAGAGGGTTAAAAAAATAGAATTTGAAATCAAATAGCCCTGGATAAAGCTAGGGCAATTTACTTAGTCCTCCCAAGCCTCAATTTTGTCACTATAGGATGAGTGTAATTATAGTTTAGATTTAACAGGATTGTGGCAAGGATTAAATCAGATAAGAGATGTAGAATACTCAATCCAGCACCTAAAATATTGAAAATACTTACAATTACAATTATACCATTCTTATTAACATTATACAATACTCTGAATAACTGAGCCCTAGCTCTTCAAACTCATCAATGTACAGCCTTTCCTCACAGTTACCTTTGTTCCAGTCACTCCAAACACCTCACCCTTCTCCAACATGCCCCCTTACCTGTCTCCATGATTTTGCATTCTCTTCCCTCTCTGCACAGCTCTGTTCTCCTCTCCTCCAGTGGATATGCCCTCACACCATGACATTTTAGAAATAAATTTCATAAAGCCCATGTTCTTCTCTTTACAGGAAGGTCTTGAGACCGTAGTCTGCTTATTTAGAATTGGGTGGAAATTTAAAGCCAGTGATTTAAATATTCCAGATTATCTAGTTTCCTTAAAGGGAAAGAGTATTCTTAGTTTACAGGGTGTGTGTGTGTGTGTGTGTGTGTGTGTGCACGCGCGCGCACGCGCTCAGTTGCTCAGTTGTGTTTGACTCTTTGCAACCCTCAGACTACAGACCCTCAGACTGTAGCCCACCAGGCTCCTCTGTCCATGGAATTTTCCAGGCAAGAGTACTGGAGTGGGTTACCATTTCCTACTCCAGGGGTCTTCACTTAAAACCCAGGGATCAAACCCATGTCTCTTGCATCTCCTGCACTAGCAGGATCAGATTAAAAGCAGCAAAAGGAAGGACTGTAAAAGATAATAGGCTAAGATGCAAAAGCTAAGAAACAAGAAGGATCAGGAACAGTGACAGATCACTTAGCATAAGCATAGCCTAGAAGAACTTTACAGTATTAACACCCACTTTAACAAACACTTGTGTAAGAAGACTGACACATTTTATGATGATTCCCAAATCAGTGGAAATGAATAACAGAAAATTTATGTTTTTATTAAGTGTTTATGCAAGCATTGTGCTAATTGTATTTTATGTTTTTGTCTCTCATTGTAGGTGGTATCATCTGCCTCCATTTACAAAGGAAGAATGAGGCTTAGAGAAATTAAGAGACTCTTCCAAGGTACTTAGTTGTGGCAGAGTTTTATTGATTCTAGAGTTAGTTATCCCAACCTTTATATAAAACTGTCTTTGTACAAGGTTTTTATGATTGGAAAACTGTTTAAACACATAGAATAATATCAATACATCCTGTTTATTATTCTGAGTGTATATAACAAATATATTTTATTAAAATTTTTTATCTAGCATTGTTTATATTTTTAAAATGCTGGTGTGTTAGCTGTGAAATTCATAAATAGGACAACTTTTTTTTGGCTGTTGAATAAATGATGCTTCAAAAGAACACCAAGAAAGCCAGCTTTCAAAAGAAAATGGGACGGCTATGAGCATCACTGTGTTGCAAATACCTATTGTGAAAGTTAAAGTTTTAAGTAAAATGTTGGTTTATTTCCTCATAGATTTTTCCTAAGAGCTGGAGTCAAAGGGGCATGCATGAACTGGAGTGAGTGGATTCCATTCTTCTAATCTTGGTCTTGTTTCAGAGCCAGATAATTATGTGTAAACTTGTACCTCTCCTGCCTTCTTGGTTCTTCTGCAAAAGCAGACCCACCCTGTGGGGGACATCGCCTAGTCCCTGTCCCTTCAAGCTTATCTTTAGGGTGTCTAAAGCCAGCTTGTCTCTCCTCCTATTCAAACCAGATCCTCCCTCCCTTGTCTAATTCTTAGCCAAGCATAGCAAGGCCAGCTGGTGAGAGCCTTGTGAAAAACAATGGCGCCAGACCCTGCTTAATGGAACACTGCTTGTGCTGGTCAAAGCTTCCTGGATCGGAACATTTGATTTTGAGTTGCGACCCATTCTCTGATCCATACTGGGGTGTTGTGTTCAGTGAGGATTAAAAGCCTTGTGAACTGCAGTAAGAAGAAGTAGAAGAAAGAGGTCATTGTCGGTCTAGAGGGAATCAATATTGTCTTTTGAAAAAGCCTGTATCTATTCCCAGACTGACCATCTGGGGCTGTGTGGCTCAAAAGCAGCTACAAAGGAGGCAAAGAGAATTAAATTAGAGCAGGGAGAACTTTGTGAGGGCAGGTTTCCAATGTAACTTATCTGAGAAGGCTAAGGAGGAGCCATAGAGGTTGTGAAGAGAAATAGCTCAAGAAAAGGAGAAAGCCCCTAAATTCCTATATAGACCTAGAGTTCATCTGTCCTTCCTTGTGCCTCTACCAAATGTTTCCAGATGTGAATAAAGGACTATTTCTACAGGGCTCACAAGTTCTTCCTTAATTCTTGAAAGCTGCTTTGCAATAATTTTACAAAAGCTTTTCTGTTTTCAGTAAAATTGACAGTTGCAACAGATTCCTCAAACTTGAGGCTCATGGGCATAAAAAGAGGGTGAGAAGTGCTTAGAACTTAGATGGTATTGCTCTGTTAGTGCCCCTACAGCAAAGAAACTTGTTTCCTTGACCTGGGATTCACTTTTCTTTGGGAGAGAGTGCTAAGTGGGTGAAGAAGACAGAGCTGCAAATGTGGCCCAAACCAGCTGAGAATACAGATGTATGATGCTGAAGGATTCTTGAGTTAAAATGGTGTTTGCTCAGAGCAAAGACCTTGCTCTGGTTTTAAGATATCAATAAAAACTGAACGAGCTAACTTTCTGGATTTGGAGAGACTTTTACAAAAATAGATACATTTCCCCAGGAGGTAAACCAGCCTGGGAAGTGATGCAGCTCTTGGTTCTTGAATCTGGGATTCAACAGTAAAATCGTGCCTGATAAGTGCATTGTTTAAGCAAGAGTGCTAAGAGTTGAGTGTTGGAAAATTCTGTTTCTGGGATGGATAGGCTGAGTATCCCTGGATAAACTCTTAATATTATATAATCCTCAGGTTTCATTAATCAATTAAATGGCAAAGCTTAACCTACTGAAAGGATCTTGTCTTGTAGTAGTAAGATAGGAAGTTAGTGATTTTTGTACATGATTAATATTTTAACTGAGAAGGGAGTTTCACCCATAAGGCTTGTCCACCAGGGTGTCCTAGAACTCTTCTCCCCCATTATACTCCAGAAGTCAGTGGTCCAACTGATGTGAGAGCCAGCTCCACCTGCAGTTCCAGAGGCAGCCCCATCCTCACGGCCCAACTGAACCCACTGTCTTCACACTTCAGACTCACTCTTCCTCCTCATTCCCACTTACAGCAATGTAGCATTAGCTCTTCCAGGTGAGAAGGTTCAGTATCAGCCTTCCCTCCCCGCTCCCCGAGTCTTCTCTGTCCACTACCACTCTTGCGGTCGGCTTCATTTCCTCCTTTCTCACTCTCTGCTTGAATTCAAGCTCATCATCTTTCATCAGGGCGAACAGCAAAGCTTTTTAAAAACTTGAGCTGAAAATCACATGACAGAGGATGAACCATTTTAATTTTGTATTGAATTGTCTGCTTTGTAACTTTTTTCCAGCTTTAGTGAGGTACAATTGACAGGATTATATCAACATAAAATGTATGACAATGGGCTTCCCTGGTGGCTCAGAAGGTAAAGAATCTGCCTGCAATGCAGGAGACCTGGCTTTGATCCCTGGGTAGGGAAGATTCCCTGGAGGAGGAAATGGTAACCCACTCCAGTATTCTTGCCTGGGGAATGGACAGAGGAGCCTGGCAGGCTACAGTCCATGGAGTTGCAAAGAGTCAGACATGTCTGAATGACTAATATTTTCACTTCAATTTTTCAAGCTGTACAACATGATTAATCCTTTTAAAGTAAACTTAGTACAATCACAGTACTACACAACCACCACCATTTACCCAAAGTATTTTCATAATCCCAAAAGGAAAACTGAACCCATTAAGCAGTTACTTTCTATTCCTTCCCACTCCCAGCCCCTGGCAACAACCAGTTTGCTATCTCTATAGATTTACCTATTCTGGGTATTTCATATACATGGAATCACACAATATATAATCTTTTATATCTGGCTTCTTTCACTTGGTATAATGTTTTCTAGGTTTCTCCACATTGTAGCATATATCAGTACCTCATTCCTTTCTGTGGCTGAATAACATGATATTACTGTATGCATATGACACAATTTGTCTATCCATTCATCTGCTGATGAATATTTGTGTTGTTTCTTTTCACTGTTGTGAATAGTGCTGTTAGGAACATGCATGTATATGTATTTGCTTTGTGTTTGGCAGGGGGTGGGTCTCTATCTAGGAGTGGAATTTCTTGATCAAATGCTAATTCTATGTTTAACTTTCTAAGAAACTCCCAAACTGCCTTCTATAGCAGCTGAACCATTTTGTAACCCCAGCAGCAATTACAGAGCTTCCAATGTCTCCATATTTCCACCAGTACTTATTACTTTCTGTTTTGTTTGTGTTTTTTTTTTTACCACCCTAGTGGATATGAAGTGGTATTGATTTGCAATTTTCTAATGGCTAATAATATTCAGCACCTTTTAATGTGTTTTTTAACCACTTGTATATCTTTTATGAAGGAATGTCTATGCAAGTTCTTTGCCCAATTTTTAATTGGATTGTCAGTCTTTTTTATTGAGTTGTAATGTTCTTTATATATTCTGGATATTAGACTCAGATATGTGATTTGCTAATATGTTTCATTCTGCATGTTGTCTTTTCATTTTCTTAATTATGTCCTTTGATGCACTAATTTTTAAAATTTTACTGAGTCCAATTTACCAATTCTTTTCTCCTGTTGCTAATGTTTTTGATGTCATGTCTAAGACTCCATTGCCAAACACAAGATGATGAAGATTTACCCCTCTGTTTCCTTCTGAGTTTTATAGTTTTAGCTCTTATATTTAAGTTATTGATCTATTTTGGGTTCATTTTTCAATGCTTTTAAAAATCATCCTTTGTTGTTTTTCAATTGCTAAGTTGTGTCAGACTCTTTGTGACCCCCTGGTCTGTAGCATGCTAGGCTCCTCCTCTGTCCTTCACTATTTCCTGGAGTTTGCTCAAATTCATGTCCATTGAGTCAGTGGTACCATCCAACCATCTCATCCTCTGTCATCCCCTTTTCCTCTTGCCCTCAATCTTTCCTAGCATCAGGGTCTTTTCCAATGAGTTGGCTCTTCATAGCAGATGGTCAAACTATTGGAGCTTCAGCTTCAGCATCAGTCTTTCCAGTGAATATTCAGGATTGATTTCCTTTAGAGTTGACTGGTTTGATGTCCTTGCACACCAAGGGATTTTCAAGAGTCTTCTCTAGAACCACAGTTCAAAAGCATCAATTCTTCAGTGTTCAGCCATTTTTATGGGCCAACTCACACATCCATACATGACTACTGGAAAAACAAAGCTTTGACTATAAAGACCTTTGTCAGCAAAGTGATATCTCTGCTTTGTAATGCACTGAGTTTGTCATAGCTCTCCTTTTAAGCAATAAGTGTCTTTTTAATTTCATGGCTGTTGTCACCATCCATAGTGATTTTGGGAGCCCAAGAAAATAAAATCTGCACTGCTTTCATTTTTCCCCCTGCTATTTGCCATGAAGTGGTTGGGACCATATGCCATGATCTTAGTTTTTTGAATGTTGGGTTTCAAGCACCTTTTTCACTTTCTTCCACCCTCATCAAGAGTCTCTTTAGTTCCTCTTTGCTTTCTTCCATTAGAGTGGTATCATCTGCATATCTGAGGTTGTTGGTGTTTCTCCCAGCAATCTTGATTCCAGCTTGTGATTCATCTAGCCTGACATTCTGCATGATGTACTCTGTATATAAGTTAAATAAGCAGTATGACAATATACAGCCTTGTCACCCTGATAATAATCACCTTATCAAAGTATAATGTACAAATGAAAACATTCACCAATTTTTAGTACAAATTTTGGTGAGTTTTGACAGATGTATGTAAACACTCAACAAATTACGTAAATACCACCAAAACCAAAACATTTCCATTACCCCTCAAAGGTTCCTTTGTTTCCTTCCAGTCAGTCCTTCCTCTGACCCTGACCCCTGACAAGAATTAAATTGCTTTATGTCAATACAGCTTTCCCTTTTCTAGAATTTCATATAAATGAAATCATAGTAAGTGGTATGTAGTGTCTGTATCTGAATATGTTACTTATAATAATACTTTTGAGTTTCACCCAAGTAGCTGTATGTAATTCATTTCTCTTTATTTCTGAGAACTATTCCCATTATATATTTATATATAATTTGCATATCCAATCACCAGTTGGTAGACTTTCATTTCCGGTGTTTGGCTATTATGAATAATTTTGCTATGAACATTTCCTAACAAGTCTTTTTTATGGATATATGTTTTTATTGTTCTTGGATAAATTCCCAGGAGTGGGACTGCTGAGCCATATGGTAAGCAGTGTGTATTTAACTTTATAAAATGACTGCCAAACACTTTTCCAAAGTAGGTATATGATTTTCAATTCACACTAGCAATGTATGAGATTCAGATGCTCCACATCCTCAACAGCACTTGTTATTATCAACCTTTTTAATTTAGCTATTCTAGTAATGTATATTGTTGTCTCATACAGAGGACTTTTTTCCTAACTAGATTTTTTTTTTAGAGCAGTTTTAGGTTTACAGGAAAACTGTACAGAAAGTAAAGAGATCTCCCATATGTTCCTCTCCCAACACTTAAATTTTGCACATGGTGTGAGGTAGTGATCCAACTTTATTTTTTTCACATGTGGATATACAGTTGTCCCAGAACATTGCTGAAACAAATAACCTTTTCCTTCGGAATAGCTTTAGCATCCATGTGAAAAATCAATTGACCATAGATGTATGGATTTATTCTGAATTTTTAATTCTATTCTACTGGATCATATGTCTATCCTTATGCCAATATCATGCTATTTTGATTACTATAGCTTTGTAATAAGTTTTAAAATGAGGAAGTGTGAGTCTTTCTACTCTGTTTTTTTCATTATTGTCTGGCTGTTCAGGGCCCCTTGAAATTCTGTATGAATGTGATGATCAGCTTTTCCATTTCTGCAGAAAGATCCATTGAAATTTTTATAGGGATTGTATTCCAGTATTCTTGCCTGGGAAATCCCAGGAATAGAGGAACCTGGTAGTCTACAGGCCACAAGGTTGCAAAGAGTTGGACATGACTTAGCAACTAAACAACAAATTAAATTTGAAGATTGCTTGGGGCAATATTAACATCTTAACATTATTAAGTCTTTCAATCCATGAATATGGAATATCTCTCCATTTACATAGTTCCTTATTTTCTTTCAGCATTGTTTTATTGTTTTCAGCCTACAAATCTTTTGCCAGCTTGGTTAGATTGATTTCTAGGCATTTTATTCTTCTGCATGCAATTATAAATGGAATCGCTTTCTTAATTTCTTTTTATAGATTTTTATTACTGGTATACTGGAGAAAACAATGGCAACCCACTCCAGTACTCTTGCCTGGAAAATCCCATGGATGGAGGAACCTGGTAGGCTGCAGTCCATGGAGTCACTAAGAATCGGACACGACTGAGCAAATTCACTTTCACTTTTCGCTTTTATGCATTGGAGAAGGTAATGGCAACCCACTCCAGTGTTCTTGCCTGGAGAATCCCAGGGATGGGGGAGCCTGGTGGTTTGCCGTCTATTGGGTCGCACAGAGTCAGACATGACTGAGGCAACTTAGCTGCAGCAGCAGCAGCAGCTGGTATATTAAAATACAACTTTTTTGTGTATTCATCTTATATCCAGCAACTTTGCTGAAGTGCTCATTAAGTACCAGAAAGAATCACTTGCATAATTCTCTCTTGATTGAACTCTGTCCTCTTTCCAGCATCACCTCACGCAGCCTTTTCCCTGCAATTGATGATCTAATCATTCCAAACTGCTATGGCTCTTTAAATCCAATATATTGCTTTTCAGTGTCATTTTTATGCCAGCATTCCCTTAGTCTGAAATGTCCTACTCCCTTGCTTCTCCACATGTGTGACCAACATTTTAAAAACTTGTTAGAAAATGCAGAATCACAAAAAAAAAGAAGAAGAAGAAGAAGAAAGAAAGAAAGAAAGAAAATGCAAGATCACATGCTCTGCTTCAGGTGCTGTCAGGTCTTTCGTTTCCAGTGATTTAGATGCAGATTTAATTTGAGAAGCATGGCTCTAGTCTCTCCTTTTCTACCAGATATCTCTTTCTATCCTTCAAAGCCCAGCTCAGCTATCAGTTCCTCTGGGGCTGGGAAGACTTTATCCCCCAACCCCCACCCAGTAAAATGAATCATTTCCTCCCTGAGCTATTTTCTTAACATTCTTCTACTGTGTGTTTTCTCTACTACTCTATGAGTTCCTTGAGTCAAGAAATGTATTGCCTTCATTTCTATGTCCTTTGTAGGCAATCAACCTACTACAGATATTTGATGAATTAGATGAATCTACATGAGGGAGATTTTCTTGTCACCACATTGGAGCAATTGGAGCTCAAGGAGATTAAAGTTATGTTGTAAGTGACAGAGCTGAGATTTAAGCTCATATCTCCTCATTTCAATACCCATGCTCTTGCTCTATGTGATACAGCCATTTTAAGAATTCCAGACTGAAGAGAAATACCTTCTTAGGTACTGGAATCATATTCTGCATGTAGGCAAGTGTCCATCTGAAAAGTCAGCTAGTAACTAAGAATATGGAAGGCAAGGCCATTCAAAGAGATTGGTGCTAGAGAATGATTTTTAAAGTCCACTTTCATAGATACTCCTAAAATGTGTTTTCTATGTGTATGTCTCTATGTATAAGGTGCCTGCCCCTAAAAAGTTCACTCAAAATTTATTAACTAAATGAATGAGCAAATGTCTTTCTCTGTACCTGTATGCGTATCCAAGTTCATATGTTTACATGCATATTGCACATCTTTGAATATCTCTGTATTTGTGATTGCATATTCTAGGCTTTTACTCATGAAAGTTTGGTCTGGGGATCAGCAAGGTTGTTATCATCTGGAAAGTGGTTCAGTTCAGTTGCTCAGTTATGTCTGACTCTTCGTAACCCCATGGACTGCAGCACACCAGGCCTCTCTGTCCATCACCAACTCCTGGAGCTTACTCAAACTCATGTCCATCGAGTCAGTGGTTCCATTCAACCATCTCCTCTCTGTCATCCTCTTCTCCTCCCACCTTCAATCTTTCCCAGCATCAGGGTCTTTTCCAATGAGTCAGTTCTTTGCATCAGGTGGCCAAAGTGTTGGTGTTTCAGCTTCAGCATCAGTCTTCCAATGAATATTCAGGAATAATTTCCTTTAGGAGGGACTGGTTGGATCTCCTTGCAGTCCAAGGGACTCTCAAGAGTCTTCTCCAACACCACACCTCAAAAGCATCAGTTCTTCAGTGCTCAGCTTTCTTCACAGCCCAACTCTCACATCCATACATGACCACTGGAAAAACCATAGCTTTGACTAGATGGACCTTTGTTGGCAAACTAATGTCTCTGCTTTTTAATATTCTGTCTAGGTTGGTCATAGCTTTTCTTCCAAGGAGCAAGAGTCTTTTAATTTCATGGCTGTATTCACCATCTGCAATGATTTGGGAGCCAAAATAAATAAATAAATAAATAAAGCCTGACACTGTTTCCATTGTTTCCCCATCTATTTGCCATGAAGTGATGGGACCAGATGCCATGATCTTAGTTTTCTGAATGTTGAGTTTTAAGCTAATTTTTTCACTCTGTTTTTTTTTCAGTTTCATCAAGAGGTTCTTTAATTCTTCTTTGATTTCTGCCATAAGGGTGGTGTTATCTACATATCTGAGGTTATTGATATTTCTCCCAGCAATCCTGATTCCAGCTTGTACTTCAGCCAGTCATCTCACATGATGTACTCTGCATATAAATTAAATAAGCAGCCTGGGTGTACCCCTTTTCCAAATTGGAATCAGTCTGTTGTTCCATGTCCAGTTCTAACTGTTGCTTCTTGACCTGCGTACAGATTTCTCAGAGAAACAAAAGGCAAAGGAGCAAAGGAAAGATATACCCATTTGAATGCAGAGTTCCAAAGAATAGAAGGAGAGATAAGAAAGGATAGTGGTAGGAAATGCAAAAACTCAGACTGTACCTCAAACATACTGAACCAGAATCTGCATTTTTCATCAGATCTCCTGGTGATTCATATGCACACGAAAGTTTGAGAAGCACTAATCTAAATCATCCCAGGTATGCCAGGATAGGTTATCATGTCATGTCAAGACTAAGCTCAAGATACTGAAAAGCTGCCAGGAAGAGAGATTGTTTCAGTTACTTGCAGTACACTGGGATCATTATCTCATGCCTCCACTGGGCACATACCTGTAGGCAAAGATCTAATTTACTGCTCAGAAAGGAGAGTGCACACGTGCCACCACAAGCTCGCAGAGTGTATTTAAACCCAGTCTTGGTACTTGATGATCCAGATGGGCCTCAAATTCTTCCTTTGACAGGATGTAGTTTTCTTTCCTCAGCATGGAGAGAAACTCAACCCTTTCGTTCAGTAGAGCTACTCTCCTGCCTCGTTCTCTTCTCTCTGCTCTTCTCTATATCTATTTTTCTTCTTTCCTTCCTCTTCAGCCCCTCATTTAGCAAGACTGCTTGTCTCTCCACTCACCTCAATTCTGGCAGTTCATATATTACTTTCTTACTCCTGAGAATTAGATGTGATGTTTGTTTTGCTTAGATGGAGTTGAGGAACAATTGATATTTTCAAAATTGTTATGAAAGTGAAAGTATTAGTTGCCCCGTCATGTCTAACTCTTTTTGCAACCCCATGGATTGTAGCCCACCAGGCTCCTCTGTCTATGGGATTTTCTAGGCAAGAATACTGGAGTGGGTTGCCATTTCCTTCTCCAGGGGATCTTCCCAGCCCAGGAACCAAACCTAGGTCTCCTGCACTGCAGGCAGATTCTTTACCATCTGAGCTACCAGGAATCCCACAATTGTTATAGGGCTTCCACTTTTTGAAGAAAAAAGTATATTCTTTTGTTTCCTTGAATTGTCTTGGGAATCATAACATCAGTTGGTTGCACTGATGCTATCTCCTTTCTTTATCTATTGCCTCCCACCTGTCTCAAGCCTTTTTAAGATTATAGAAGTTATACTAGGGTCATATTTTCTCCCTCTAGTAGAGTGACACAGCCTTCAACTTAAAATAAATTGGCACTTGGAGCAAGCTAAAGATAACCACCAGTGGTTATTTCTGAACAACAGTACATTGAAACTCATCATTTCTCTCTAAAGCTCTCTTCTTAAAGAACTGATAAAGGTAACTTCTTTTTTTTTTCTTTTCTGAAGATGGCAATCATGTGATACAAGCCGTAACATAAAATTATACAGGGTATAACAGTTATACAGTTGAAGAGCCAGCATAGTAAATGACTATTTTATAAATAGAAGCATGTATTTGATGCTAGTTGAAAATCTATTTCACAAATCCAAGAGTTCAGAAATGTCCATTCTCCTGTTCTTGGTAGTTAAGTTAAATCTAGATCTATGCACCAATCTATCTGTACTGGCAGGAAATTTAAGTTATTAATAAGACTCCCAAGGATTGCAAATTTAAGTTATTAATAAGACCCTCCTGAAGGTGGCACAAAGACCTCAGGGCCTCACACAGCAGACATAACCAAGGAGATCCTTCTGGCCATCACTGATCTATTCATTCTGTATGTCTCTGAGATACCCAGTATACCTGGCACATGATCCTTTCTGGTCCAAAAGGACATACAGTTACTTGGTGTAGCTGGGACTGCAGTGTCTAGACTCCATCTGGCCTAGATTGCCTCCTCCTTCTCTGACCTCCAGCTTTTTTAAAAAATTTTTATTCTAGGTGAAATCTCTCCCACTTCTCTGTAAATATCCTCAAATGCACTCCTCAGCTAAATCCTTTCTCTGGGTTTATGCTTTTGTAAAAACAGGAGATAATTGTCTTCAAGCAGCTGCTATTTCCTACCCTGAAAAAATCCCCAACACAAGGATATATCAGAGTTCTAGCTACTTGCCTGAAATGCAGGGGAATGTGAAAGATATAGATTTAGTAAATCAAATCTAGGTTATTAATTCAGAATAGTATCCAGACTGTTCTCTTTTGAGGAGCTTATACCTATTTCTCCATTATCTCTTCTGGAACTTACCACAGAAAGAAAAGGCCATCTTTCTCTTTGGTTCAGGGTTTATGATTATCATCAATTAAAGCACAATCCCTCTCTACTTATCTTTCTTCTTTATCCCTGTCTCAACTCACTCCTCTAAGCCACCCACTAGTATGCATTTAAGTGTGCCTTTAATTGTGTGTACTTTGTTGAAATCTCTTTGAATTTTTAAAAAACTTTTAATTTTAATATAACTTCAAACATATGAAAATGTCACAAGGAAAATTCACTTATACTCTTTGTCCAAATTCACCAACTGGTTATATTTTGCCCATTAATCATTCTCTCTCTCCCTCCTTCTCCCAAACACACAGGGGGACAAATGCATAATTTTCTTTACATATTTGAATGTAGATTAGAGATTTACCCCTAAATACTTAAGCACATATATCATAAGAACAAAGACATTTTCTTATGTAACCACTGTAGTTAGCAAAATCAGAAGTTTAACATTGTTACAATACTGTTCTATGAACAAAGAAAAAGAAAGCATTGCTCACCACCCATTTCTGCAAGGGTTGCTTACCCCACTGCTGCTGCCTCCTGACAGTGCAACCTGAGAGGAATACAGGATGAAAAACAGGATGTGTTCTGTGCTTTGGGTAAACAAGCCCTTAGATAGTTAGATGTGTGTATCCCAGGAAGAATTTCAATGGCCCTAGATTCTTACATTTTTCCCGTGCAGAGAAAAGCACTAAAATTATTACTTGATTTATCTGATATTTGTGATTAGCAGTAATCTTGTACCAAGATATATGTTTGACTACATGTGTATTTCCCAGCCAAAAAATGACAGATAAACTGGCTTCTTTCCTAACTCTTCAGAGCAGTTGCCTCAGAGCCACCTCTGAGAGGCTATTTCCTGGGCTATTGTCCTCAGCAAGTCCCTAAAAAGAACTCAAACTCAGAACTTATGTTGTGCATTTTCCTCTAATACAGAATTTAGAGGAAGTTTGTTCCAACTTCATTCAGTTTTCCAATATTTCCCTTTACTGCAACATTTTCCTCTGGTCTATGATTTAATCTAGGATCACTCTTTACCCTTATCTTGCATTTTCCTTTAGATTCCTTTAGTCTGGAACAGTTTCTTAGCCTTTCTTTTGCCCTCAGGATATTGACATTTCTGAGGAATATAGGAAATCTTTTTTTGTAGAATGTCCCTCAGTTTGGTTTTTGTCTGAAGATTCCTCGGGGATTAATTCAGGTTATGAATAGCACTGAGTTAATAGTGCCTCGTTCCCATTCTGTTGTTTTCCTCTATTTCTTTGCAAAGATCGCTTGGACTGCAAAGAGATCCAACCAGTCCGTTCTAAAGGGGATCGGTCCTGGGTGTTCTTTGGAAGGAATGATGCTGAAGCTGAAACTCCAGTACTTTGGCCACCTCATGCGAAGAGTTGACTCACTGGAAAAGACTCTGATGCTGGGAGGGATTGGGGGCAGAAGAAGGGGATGACAGAGGATGAGATGGCTGGATGGCATCACTGACTCGATGGATATGAGTTTGAGTGAACTCTGGGAATTGGTGATAGACAGAGAGGCCTGGCGTGTTGCGATTCATGGGGTCGCAAAGAGTTGGACACGACTGAGTAGCTGAAATGAACTGAACTGAATAGTGTCTCTTCTTCAATCCATCACATTGGGAAGAATATGATATAGGTTGGTTCCAATTTTGGTGATATTAACTTTCAGCATTTGGTTAAGGTGATGTATACAAGTGTTACCAAACCAGGTTTGATTTGCCCAACTTGCAGCAAATCAAAATGCTGAGATGCTGAGATTTGCAGCAAAGACAGGGTTTATTCACAAGGCAGCCAAGTGAGGAGATGAGAGAACAAGTCTCAGATCTACCTCCCCAAGGAAAGAGTCTTGGAGTACTTATGAAATAAAGAATAAAGAAGTTAGGTGGTCTTAGGAGAAGGTAGGAGCACAGGGAAAGGGGATTGGAAAGAGGTGCAGTAGTCAGTGTTCTGCACAGGCATAATTAAGCTACAAGCACCTGCATGCTCAAAACTACATGCACTGAGCATGACCTGATGGGGTTTTCAGCCCTCTGACTTCGGAGCGTCACCAAGGTGACAGTCACACTTGCCCACTTGGAGGGTCAGTGATATGAAAGCAACAAAGCACCATTATGTCTGGAACCATTTAGGCTATCTAAATGACTTTATACTTCAGGCTATATACATGGCTGCTTGCTTTCTCCAAGCATTAATCATACATCTCCATGTATCTTCCCTTTAGCTTAAAGGATAAATTACTTATCTTCACAGGGGAAAACAAAAATTTTTTTTAAACTCCCAACTTTCAAAGAAAAATCCCTGCCAAAATCCACAATTTTCATATCCTCTATGATCTGTTTAATTATGTATTTATACCAAGTACCATATCAAAGATCTAGAAGCAGGTGCCATAATGGTTAAGAGCTCAGACTCTGCAGAGTGTACACCTTAGAATCCTGTCAGGCAATTATTTAGTGTGTTATCTTGGTGAGGTTATTTTGGCCCTCTGTTTCCCAGTCTTCTCATCTGTAAAGTGGGAATGATCGTGATGATACCTCAGAGGGTTGGAGTGAAGAGTATGCTAGATTACATGGTTAAGCACTCAATGAAAGTTTGCTCTTATTGTTGTTACCATTTAGGTTTGATGGAATTAAAACTACTTCTCTTGGGATTCCACTATTACTAAGAGGAGGCTGTACCAAAATACAGCTCAGTTTCAGAGGCACTGGGTCTGAGAGAGCAGTAGGTTAAGTTTAGAGTTTGAAATTGGGAATGAGATTGGGACTTGGGGCAGGGATTCACAGAGGATTGAATCTGTTGGGGCACAGCCGGAAGCCAGTGAAGAGAGCAGGGCTGAGCAGTCTGGTGACTTGTGGAAAGAGGACTGCACACTGGTAATTCAAGTCAGAAGAAACATTGACACTTACCATAAGATGCAGACCTCCCCAGAAATGGTAAGATGGGAGATAGAAAATCTTGAGTGGCAATCAAAACGAATGTTACTCTTCAAGAACATAAATGTCAGGGTGAAGAAGAGGGTCAGGACGCCAGTCATCAACTGAGCTGAGGTCAAGTATTGAGTACATATTCAACAATTAATGTGGGGCAGTGTGTGGTATCAAAGCAGATAGTCTAAAACACCAGCAAAAGGACTTGATAACAATGGCCAGTCTGCTTCTGCATCTGATCCTAGGATAAACACTGAACTCATGGTCTCAACAATAGTAAGAGCAGGTAAATTATTTGTGAGACATTTCACTGCACCCTGGGCTTCCCTAGTGCTCAGACGGTAAAGCATCTGTCTGCAACGCAGCAGACCCGGGTTCGATCCGTGGGTTTGGAAGAGCCCCTGGAGAAGGAAATAGCAGCCCACTCTAGTATTCTTGCCTGGAAAATCTCAGGGACTGCTGAGCCTGGTAGGCTACCATCCATGGGGTGGAGTCGGACACAACTGAGTGACTTCACTTTCACTGCACCCTAGCCCTGTGTGACTGAGTGCAAGTGAACCCAATTATGGGTGATCAGTGGTTAGAGTCAGATTGAACTGTACTAGATGTTACTTGGCTTCTGAGGATCTATAACATAGGTATCCAGAAATGAAATTAAAAATAAATACTTGGTGTAACAACACACACGCACACCATGAAAAAGATTAAAACATGTTGACTGTGTACCTAAATTAAGCAAATATAGCTAATTATAAGTGTTTCATTACATTTTAAAGGAAATCTACAGAAATATACCCTTTGGGTTTCCAAGTCTTTTCTCAACAGTTCATTTATGTGCATGGTTTGGGTCATGCCCAGGTCCCTCTCTCCTTTGATCCATTGTCTTTTCCTGATCTGTTTCTGTTGCTCTCTCTTACCATACCTGATAATACAATCCTGTGAAGTTTTACTCTCCTTGTTGCTATTCATGTTGCCAGAGACTACCTTGCCCTTGCAATTAGCCACCCGCCTAGCCTTTGTTTATGACTATAACTGGGCTTTGCAGTTCTTGATTGCACTTTCTCATATATTTATTGCATTTGTCTTCTTTTTTCAATTTCACAAGAACGTATTAGTGCTATGTCTTACAGACTGGAACACAGGGGTCTGAGCATCTTTTATCCAGAGCTGTGTTGGAATCAACAGACAAACAGCAGAATATTAAAAGCATTGGGCATATCTTGAAGGAGCACATGTTAAAGCCAGAGTAAGCCAACAAAACCCAAAATGACAGCTGGGTGATGAAAATAAAGTTACTCAATGCTTCCAGGTAGTTTTCTAACTAACCCTGCATGGTTTAGTTTCTGAAATAGCTTCCACTGTTGCCTAAAATGAGCTCCCAAAAGAGGCTTTTGACTTCAGACCCCTGGGATGTTTCAAGGAAAATCAATTAACAATTTAAAGCACAGGTTTGTGTTTTGCTCAGAAATTAATATTGGAATGGTTAAAGGCAAAAAGGTTAGTAAAACCGTAAAGAGTACACAAGAATTTGTTGACACAATTTAGGGGCAAATTACTGAGGAAATGCCAAAGGCTCAATGCTGCCTCAGAAATTAGCTGGAGTGCAGACCTTGAGAATCATTTATCATAGAGATCTAATTATCATTCATTTGTAGAAATTTCACCATAGCATTTCAAGGCAAATTCATAGAGGCTTTAAATCACACGTGCTCACATCTCCACCTTCTAAGTATAAATAATTTCATCCTGTTAAGTGTTAAAGTAGGAGAAAAGTACTATTTGATTATATATAATCAAGTGCTATTGAGTGGCATTGACCTGAAAATAATAGCACTTATAAATAAAGCAGAATACAGGGGAAAGATATTTATCCAGTGCTTATCATGTACTTTGCATATATTAGATAATCTAACGGGCTCTCCCTACATCCTTGTAGACTTCCCTGGTGGCTCAGACAGTAAAGTGTCTACCTACAATGCGGGAGACCTGGGTTCAAACCTGGGTCATGAAGATCTCCTGGAGAAGGAAATGATAACCCACTCCAGTATTCTTGCCTGGAAAATCCCATGGATGGAGGAGCCTGGTAGGCTACAGTCCATGGGGTCACAAAGAGTCGGAAACGACAGAGTGACCTCACTTTCTTTCTTTCTTTCTTACATCCTTTCTTACATAAGATTATTAGTAATCTCCCAAGTGAGTATATGGGCGTGCCCACTAAGTCACTTCAGTCCTGTCTGACTCTTTGTGACCCTATGGACTATAGCCCACCAGGCTCCTCTGTCCATGGATGCATCACAGACTCAAATAATTTTTCAACATACAGTAGACTAGAAACCATCCTAAATGATTAGACTCTGTGTATGAAAACAAAACATGCAAATTACTCAGTTAATTCAAATTTTACAGTTGAGTCAAGTGACCTTGTTTCATTCCTTGCTGAAAAAAATCCACTTGCTGAGTAACTAACTGAGAAAAAAAAAATTTTTTTGTATTATTGAGAGGTGGTCCAGCCACAGCATTTGAAAGGATGTCAAACAAGCTGGTTAAAAGCTGGTTAAATGTATTTGGTTTGGGGGAATCTGATGTAATTATCCTCCTACTTCAGACTTGATGAGAGCAGTTTACATAAGTCACCTTATTAAATTACCCCAGAATCCTATGAGGTATGAATTATTCATATTTTACAAATGAGAAAAAAATAAGTTCAGAAATGTGAGCATGATGCCAAGACTTCACAGCAAGACAACGACAAAGGCGAGGCCCAAGTCTAAATGTGTCTAAAGCTCCAAAGTCCATGTCTGTCTACCACTTTTCGGTAATCCCTGCATGATTGTATCTTTAACAGACAACAGGAAGAAATTTCTTTGAATTTTAAACCACAAAGCGAACTGCCTCACTAAATGCAGGGTCCATTAGAAAATTTTTCTTCAATGCGAATTTTATGTATTTCCAGGGAGTGGCAGAAGGAATAAAGGAGAAAGCTTTGCTGTTATTTCCAAGCGACTGCATGAATGACGCCATGGCTGTCTCCTACATGAGTAGCATCGTTTTGATTAAATAAAACTCTCAAGTCCCATGTCTACACTCTGGAATGACTTGACTGACCAGCAATAGAAAGGCCAATACCTACCACTCTCCTTTCAGCTCTGCAAAATCAAGCTTAGCATTACTGTTTAAACAGGCAGGAGTGAGCAGGCATGGTATTAAGCTAAATGTTAATTTTAATAAAAATAGAGAGTTGATGGGCTTTGGAGTTGGAGTCATAGAGTCTGAGTCTTCCTCTTAAAGACTAAAGATGTGGCAAGTTATTCTACTTCTCTGAGCCTCGGTTCTATTATCTAGACATTTCTTAAACCATATTTCTTCAATTTCCAATCCATTTGAGGAAAAATATTTCTGTAAAATTCACTGAAGTTAATTACCAGGAAAATAAAAATCAGACATATAAAATATACACTCATTTTTGGATGATTAGATTTAACAGTCAAAAAAATTACCCTAATTGTTAAAAGTCTCTAGACACCTACTGTCAGTTTTTCATCGCACTGTGGACTAGAAAGAAAGAGCTCATTGCCTGCCACCCCCAGTCCAGGAGCTGCATTTTGAACAGCACTGATCTTTGAGGATAAAAATATCTTTAATCATTGGAGGTTGGTTGTTAAAATTCAATGCATAATGTATGTGAAATGCTTAGAAAAGTGCCTGGCACGTACAAAGCATAAGGAAATTCCACTTTCTTCAAATAAAATAGCACCCAGAACCTCTAAGGAAGCAGAAACAGGTAGAGAATTTCCTGGGAAGAATGAGTTAGGTAAGCCCCTGACCGAGGGCACTTAACCTTGTACCCTAACTTCACCATTCCCACTGGGGTTTTCTTGTTCTTTCTCCTGCTCTCACTCTCAACTCTAGCTCTGTGTCTTCCCTTCCTGTTGCCGCCACGCTATTGTCCTCATGGTGGGATGAACTTTGTTCCCAGGCAGAGTCAGAAACCACAGACAAGAAGTATCAACCGTGTAGTTTCTTTACAAAGTATAAAATTCCGGTCCCAACTCAACATGTTTGTTCAGTTCCATGAGCCCTTTGGCACAGAGGTTCTTGAGTCAGATTTGTGATCTACCCCCAGCTCTTTTCTTTCATTCTTATTTGCCTCTGGGAAGTCACTTAATAATTCTGGGTTTCAGTTTCCTCATGTATAAAGTGGAGGAAAAAACAATACCTGTCTGATAGGATTGTCTTGAAGATGAAATGAGCTAATACAGATCAAGGGCTGAGTAGAGCATCTGGGACGTAATAAGCAACCTGCTCTGTAAGTATCAGCTGTCGAAATCATCATCATGGTCACTTGGAAATTCCTGGGCTCTTCACTTCTCACCTCCTGATCAATATCCACACAGATAAAGTCGTTATGAATGGACCCTAGAGAAACACCCTCCTACACAAAATCCCTCAACATCCTGTTGTAACACCCACCTGACTATGATCCTTAATCTTAATTTCTACCTGAGAGAGACTTTTTCCCTGAGCAAATGGTACAGAAATGATCTCATCTTTTGAGTGAGAATCCTCCTGCTACTTACCTGGATGTGGCTCATTCACATAGAGCTACAGTCAATCCTAACACAAGTTCCTACTGTCTCTTTCACATACCATGAGAAACAACTACCATGTGCTGTTATCACGAAACCATTTTCTCACTGTAGGTTTCGTATCAATTACCTAGTACCACACAATAATACTACATGGCAAACCACCACAAACCACACAGCAAGAAACATTTATTACTCATGCATCTGGGAGGTGTGCTCAGAAACTTTGCGGATTTTGGTTCAGTTAAGCAATTCTTTTGGTCTTGGTTGGACTTGCTTATATGTGCAGGGATCAGCTGGGTGTTGACTGATCTAGATTGTCTCTGCTAGGGTGACTGGGGTGACTTTGTTCCGTGTGTCCCTGATCCTCCATCAGGCTAACATAGATATGTTCTCATGGCTATGGCAGGGTAAAAGAACATGTGGAAACTCAAGTACTTTTCAGGTCTTGGCTTGCATCACACTTGTTAACATTGCATTGGCCAAAGCAGGTCACAAGGCTAGGCCCAGAATAGGAGTGGGATCGCAAGAACTATAAAGTTACATGGCAACAGGCATGGGTAGTGTGCTCATTAAATATTAATTCTGCCTTCTATTTCCTTATATTCCTGTCCAATTAGATCAGAAAAACCACTTGCTGATTCATATTACTGAGTCACGACCTTATCTCAAGCCAAGATTTTATTGAGTATACACTCCAGGATTTGTATTATTTGTTTGTTTTAATGGAATCTGTACTTTTCCTTTTCTTTCTTTTCCCCACTAGACAGAAAAGTAGCAAAAGAAAACAGGTTCATTTTTAATAATGGATATCTGAACATTTCATGTCCTAATCCCTAGGATGACTTATAACTCCTACTGGGACCGATCTCCATCCCATGGTACTATGTTAGTCTCAACAAATGAATTTAACACACAAGGAATAATACTTAAAGAGCTACTTATTAGAGTTGAATGCTTTTCTCATAAAACCTACAAAATATAAAATGAGCTTTCCTACTGAAGGTAGACTCTAGGGAGATTTCCTGTGTTAGGAATTTGATATCTTCCTCTCAAAAAAAAAAAAAAAAATACTGCATTTTTCCTTTCTGAGAGTGTTTCCTAACAAAGTTATTATTCCATTTCTTGGGGAGGAAAATGATTTTTTCATTTGCATGAAACTTCCCCAGTGACATCTTCGTCCAATGGAAACAAGAAGTCCTACTATTATCAGTTAACTCTCCAGTTAATGACTTTGCGGGAGGGTTCCTGGAAAGCATCAGTTGTTTCAGAAAAGGTCCCCTTCCACTTTAAGATGAAAATCAAAACTTCCTCAGCCCTCTTACACAACAAGCTACTTGAGCACATACATGATTACGTATGGAGGAGGCTAAGGCAATGAGAGAGGGCAACGTTCTTGCCCAAACTCTAGCCTACAGTTGCTTTTGGCCGCTTTATTTGATGTGCCCAAGGCCATTAGGATAATTCGTCCTAAAGATGTGTGGAAGAAGTTACCAGCCCTGTGTAAGTGTGGGATCGTGGTGTGGCATAGAGACTCTCCCAGTCTTCCCCATATTTATGTAACTGACCTCATACTTTTGCATAAAACCTTGACTCTGGGATGGGATAGCAAGGAGTTAGTATCATAACTAGGCTGTTTACAAACTCTTTGACTTTGAAAATTTGAAATGATTTGTATGAGTTTGAGGCTACTCATCTATAAAATGTTTCTTACACCTACAATGCTATCTGACATACAGAAAGTCACTAATCCCAATTTCCTATATTCCCATGACATCTCCTTTCCTAACTTTCTCCCTCACCCTTTCTTGGTCCTTTATTCTCACCTGAGCCTCAAGTCTCACAGCCACTGCTAACCCCAGAGAGAGAGAGAGAGAGAGCCAGTCAGAGATGGACTAAAAGAAGCTAAATCTTGTTTGCAGGAAGATTCGGCTTCAGATTCATCTCTGCAGAAAAGCAGTAATGTATTGATACTTGAAGAGACTCCAGAAGAAAGAAGAGGGAGCATGGGGTCTCATCCTGAGGAGAAGGGGGAATGTGGAATGTTTAGGGTTTCACTGGCATGAGACCGAGGCTTTCAGGGAGAGGGGAAGACTGAAATTACTTTGATTTTCATGGAAATCATCATCTGACTTTGATCTTGACAGAATGTCACTGAATCAAATTCTGAAGTTTAGGTTTGAAGTGAGAGATTTGGGGGAGGGAGTGCAAGCTGAAAGAATAGATGGGGGTGGGGGGAATAGATTTCATCACGAGGAAGTAATTGTGTGTGTGTGGGTGTGGGTGGGTGGGGGTATGTGGAGAGCAATGGGCATGGCAGATGCAGAAAGAGGGATTGTCCTTTTCTCCCTGCCTACAGGAATTCAGGTTTAAAACACAAGTTTTAGATGAGCTGAAAGAAGACTGTTCTTAATTTCTCTCAGATCCATGCTAGTTACAACTGTTAGAGAAAAAATCGGATTGAAGAATGTCTGGTGACACAGACACTGTAAACCTTTTATTACTATATTTGTGGCTTCTGGGGTATGCTTTTAATGTCATCTTAAGATATTGCTCACTTAAAACAATTGTTCTTAATTTTAAATTAAATTAAAAAACCAACCCAAGTATCTTACTCCCTTCAATTAATTTTCCTTTTAAGTATATGAGTTCCTTGCTGAAGAAGCTGGAGCCAGCTGGCTCTGAAAATAATGCATCAGTTCAGTTCAGTCACTCAGTCATGTGTTTGCGACCCCATAAGATTGCAGCACGCCAGGCCTCCCTGTCCATCACCAACTTGCGGAGCTTATTCACACTCATGTCCATTGAGTCGGTGATGCCATCCAGCCATCTCATCTTCTGCTGCCCCCTTTTCCTCACACCTTCAATCTTTCCCAGCATCAGGGTCTTTTCCAAGGAGTCAGTTCTTCACATCAGACGGCCAAAGTGTTGGAGCTTCAGTTTTAGCATCAGTCCTTCCAATGAATACTCAGGACTGATTTCCTTTAGGATGGACTGGTTGGATCTCCTTGGAGTCCAAGGGACTCTCAGGAGTCTTCTCCAACACCACACCTCAAAAGCAGCAATTCTTTAGTGCTCAGCTTTCTTTATAGAGCAGCTCTCACATCCATACATGACTACTGGAAAAACCATAGCTTTGACTAGACAGATCTTTGTTGGCAAAATAATGTCTTTGCTTTTTAATATGCTGTCTAGGTTGGTCATAACTTTTCTCCCAAGGAGTAAGCGTCTTTTAATTTCATGGCTGTATTCACCATCCGCAGTGATTTTGGAGCCCCCCAAAAATAAAGCCCGATGCTGTTTCCATTGTTTCCCCATCTATTTCCCATGAAGTGATGGGACCAGATACCATGATCTTAGTTTTTTGAATGCTGAGCTTTAAGCCAACTTTTTAACTCTCCTCTTTCACAGTCATCAAGAGGCTCTTTAGTTCTTCTTCACTTTCTACCATAAGGGTGGTGTCATCTGCATATCTGAGGTTATTGATATTTCTCCTGGCAATCTTGATTCCAGCTTGTGCTTCATCCATCCCAGCATTTGCATGCTGTACTCTGCATACAAGTTAAATAAGCAGGGTGACAATATACAGCCTTGACGTACTCCTTTCCAGATTTGGAACCAATCTGTTGTTCCATGTCCAGTTCTAACTGTTGCTTCCTGACCTGCATACAGATTTCTCAAGAGGCAGGTCAGGTGGTCTGGTATTCCCATCTCTTTCAGAATTTTCCAGTTTATTGTGATCCACACAGTCAAAGGCTTTGGCTTAGTCAATAAAGCAGAAGTAGATGTTTTTCTGGAACTCTCTTGCTTTTTTGAAAATAATGCATACATAGTTTAAGTATTTTCATGCTTAAAGAGATCTATTAATTATGTAAAATAATATTAAGATAAAAAGCAACACATTTTGCAGCACAAGTTTTAACTGGATATGTGAACTTGGCTGGAGTTGTTAACTTCCCTGAACCTTAACTCCTTCATGTGGATTTTGTTCTATCACTCAGTCATGTCTAACTCTTTGTGATCCCATGGACCGCAGCACGCCAAGTTCCTCTGTCCTCCACTATCTCCTGGAGTTTGTTCAAATTCCTGTTCATTGAGTCAGGGATGCTAACTAACCATCTCATCCTCTACTGCCCCCTTCTCCTTTTGCTTTCAATCTTTCCCAACATCAGGGTCTTTTCCAATAGGTCATCTCTTCATATGAGGTGGCCAAAGTATTAGAGCTTCAGGTTCAATATCAGTCCCTCCAATGACAGTCACGGTTGATTTTCCTTAGGATTGACTGGTTTGATCTCCAACTCAGGGATCGAACCCATGTTTCCCGCTTGGTGGGTAGATTCTTTACCACTGAGCCCCCTGGGAATCCTTATCTATATAACACCTTGTGCATGTGTTTAGTCACTCAGTCGTGTCTGACTCTTTGCAACCCCATGGAGTGTAACTCACCAGGCTCCCTCTGTCCACGGGCATTCTCCAGAGAATACTGGAGTGAGTTGCTATGCCTTCCTGCAGGGGATCTTCCCAACCCAGGGATTGAACCCAGGTCTCCTGCACTGCAGGCAGACTCTTTACCGTCTGAGCCCTGAGGGAAGCACATACAACACCTTGCTGCTGCTGCTGAGTCGCTTCAGTCGTGTCTGACTCTGTGCGACCCCATAGACAGCAGCCCACCAGGCTCCCCATCCCTGGGATTCTCCAGGCAAGAACACTGGAGTGGGTTGCCATTTCCTCCTCCAATGCATGAAGTGAAAAGTGAAAGTGAAGTCGCTCGGTCGTGTCTGACTCTTGGCGACCCCATGGACTGCAGCCCACCAGGCTCCTCCGTCCATGGGATTTTCCAGGCAAGAGTACTGGAGTAGGGTGCCATTGCCTTCTCCAATACAACACCTTAAACAAAGTTAATTTGAAATAAGTCCATTCTCTTCTTCTTAGAGTCTGTGAATAGTAATCTATAAGCAAACTAACTTCTCCAATTTCCTCATCTATAAAATGGATATTATAATAGTGTCTATCCTATTAGGGTTGTTGTGAAGTTTGCATGAGAAAATGTTTGCAAAGAGCTTAGCATAATGACTGGCACTTAGGAAGTGCTCCAAAAATGTAGGTTTAGAAAAGAAAGGACAAGAGAAGCTGCTGTGCTTCAGTCAGATTATTCTCTGCAATTCTATTTTAGGCACTGTGGGCTCCCCAGTGTGTATACATGAACGATGTTAATGCAGAGTTAGCAAATGATGATGGTGATGATGACTGCAGTAACCAGGCTCTATTTAGAATGCTTTATCCGTGTTAACACATTTAATTTTCATACCAACTCTATGAGACAGATAAAATTATCATCCCTCTTCTTATAGATGAGGAATCTGAGAGACAGAGGTTAAGTGACTTGCCTTTTGCCCCAGCTAGTAAAGATTACCCTCTATTTATTTGGAAACCAGAACTGATCCTGAAGTATCTGAAAAAAAAAAAAAGAAACAGAAAATTACTCCTCTATTAGCCTCTTTGGTTTTTCAAGGATGCTCAGAAAGTTGAATGACTAAATGATGCATAATCCTCAGTCACCCCCTCCCCCAATTCCTCACCTATGTCTAGCAGTTTCTTGCCACCTGGAGCTAATGAACACGCAAAAGAAAATCTCAACATTTGTCTAATGACGTTAACTAATGCTGCCCCCTGCATGGTGATTATGAGTGGAGCTGTGCTGTGGCTTCAGCAAGCAGGTGGTGGAAGTTCTTAATGAAAATTGCATACAGATTATAGCATTTTGGTATATTTTAGGATGAAATTCACTAAGGGTTCAAAACCTTTTCCAACTGGCTCACTTATCCTTACCACTAACAGGAGGGCTTGATGTAAAGAACTAGGGAAGAACTAAATATAAATTGCATTAGAGCGACCCCCATGGTAGAGAAATTACTCAAAATGATAATGAATAAAGCTTCTGGGGTGCTTTTCATGAAAGGAACTGACAGCAGGCAAAACATGAACACAGAAGGCCAATTCTGGCTAAAGAGTCCTGGCATAGATCGAGACTTTTTCTATTGGGGAGTGGGAAGTTTGCTAAGAATTATGAACTATATACACCAAGTTGTATGTGTAAGTGAATAAATGAACTTGAAGAATTGGATGTGGTTAAGAAAGATAAAGGAAATGATGAATTCCTTCCTATAACAAGAGGAGAGATTTATTCATGCTAATGCTGGAAGGTGA
Source organism: Nanger dama (assembly GCA_917880005.1). NCBI lineage: Eukaryota > Metazoa > Chordata > Mammalia > Artiodactyla > Bovidae > Nanger > Nanger dama. The sequence continues at coordinate 1,284,432 of CAKJTW010000017.1, forward strand.
AGTATTGAAAAATGGCTCAATAACAATAGAACAACTTATGGTTATTCCAGAGAAATAGATTGGAGAGGAAAAATTCTTCTTATTCTCTTTTGCTTGGTATACTTCATAAAGCCATGCTAAAATGTTCATTTTTTTCACCTCTAACTGCAGTAAGTATATTCAGATATAATTAAGTATATATTTGCTAAACAGGAAAATAAGACAAGCAGAAAATGTCAAAAACCTATCTCATCATTTTCAGGACAATTTTCCAGAGTTAAGAAGAAAACTTGCTGTGTAGTAATTTTAAAAGCCTTTAGACTTTTGTTTTTAGTCATTTCTGGTAGTTTTTTTTTTTTTTAATTTTTCTACTAATTCAATTGCTTGAGAGGAAAGAATCTGTATCTATGTTCAACGTAGGATGCAGGATGCATGGGGCTGATGCACAGGATGATTCAAGTAGAGGATGTGGGGCGGGAGGTGGGAGGGGGCTTCGGCATTGGGAGATTGTGTTCACCTAGGGCTGATTCGTGTCAATGTATGGCAAAACAAATACAGTATTGTAATTAAATAAATAAATAAATAAAAATAAAACATAAAATCCCCAATTCTCAGCATTTGCATTCAAACACTACCGTTTGTTAGTCAACATATCCACTTTTCGTTTAGATTTCAAAGTTTGTTTTTAACCATAGTCCAGTGTTTTCCTGTTTAGTTTTCCCTAGAACTGGTTCAACCTATATTTCTCATTTCCCAAAATGACAGTGAGTTCAATGGCGACCTGTTTATCAGTGAGGGTGGGCTTCAGATGTGTGCAAATTACGTCCAACTATCCTAACTCTCCAATGGGAGGACTATTTAAAGCATTTCAGTATTGACATATTATTTTTCTGTTTACAATTCAAACTTCTTTTAATAACAAATACTAATTTCTGATAGTCTGAGCTTATCTAAGAGACATCACTGGCTTTAAGGAAACTGAAGTGTTCTTTGATATTCTTACTTACTCATCACTGAACAAAGCTGTTTTTTCACTTGAAGCAAGAAAACTGAATTCCTACACCATTATTATATGCTCACAAATACTATTATGGGCATGCACACACCGGGGTCCAACTCTATTCTTAATTATTCATGCTAGTAGAAAGGAGACTGAGACAGAGCTCTACACAATCCAAACTTTTATACATTTCAGTTTAGAAAGTCCTGCTTGACTTTCATTTGGAGATGGAAAATTTACCAAAGGGATACATGAAATAAGTATTTATTAGGCATCTGCTGTATAAAGCACTCTAAATACTAGGGGATATTACAGGGTGTAAAAGGAATACCTGGTAAGTGGTTTGCTGAGAGGTCAATCAACAGGAGGGGAAACAGCACAGCGGTGACACTCTCTTGAGAAGGCAGGGCAATGATGGACCAACTCATAGGAAACAATTGCCAAATCCTAGTTATGAGACAATGAAAATCAGAGCTCACTTCTTGGGTGAAATTTATCTTTGCTTCAGAACTGAGGGCACATTGGCCATAGTTTTCAAGAATGGAAACATATTCCAGAACCCCAGAAAATCACAGAGAGGAAAGACCAAATCAAGTCACCACCTTCTGGCTGCAGGATGGGTTGTGGTAAGTGACTTGTCTAATGTAAAATGTGTCAACAGCAGAACAGAGCCTAAAATTTCTGTTTCATGAACCCTCACTGAGTGGAGAAATAGTGTCCTGGTATTCTATCACTGGATTAAATTCCATTTCTCCACAGAACAGCTTTAATAGTTACTGTGACTATGGCCACGTAAGACACAACCAGTTAAATCAGTTTCACCAGTTCCATTGACTTAACTGGGGTTGAAGACTACAAACCAAGCCAGCCAATGTCCAAGTCACATTGAAAAACGTGTTCCTCATCACACTTGCCCCACATATCTTTTCCTATTGGCCATATAGCTGGAATGCACCAGTATGATAGCACCAGTTTTTAGAATAGGAAAACATTTGTATTCTAGTTGGTAAGATTGCATCTCTGATAGACCCTTCAAATGCCTTTACAACCACAGGACCCACCCAGACTTCTCAAATAGTCTCCATAATCTAGTAGCTGAAGGAGACACAATCAGGCCCCTTGAAGACCCTGCTTCATTCTGACCGGCCAGTGCTTGGGCCAGCATTTATTCTGATGGGTCAATACCGATAGTGTGCCTGTGGTTATTACTCCTACTTTTCATTTCCATATTGTTCATGCTATTCCCTCTGCCTTGAAGGCTTTTTCTCATTTCACCTGTTCACATTTTCTCTCATGTCTGTCACAGGGAACTGGATCATACGCTATCTGTGGTGGAACTGTATCTATTAGGCTGCTGTCTTTACAGCCAAGACTGGAGCTTCAAACAGGCAAGAAGGCTGGCACCCCCAAAACAAAGAAGGGCTGAAACCCTGTATGCTCTTGCCTCTCACTTTGGTGATGAGAGTATCCTTCCAAAGCCAAAGATTTTTATCACAGAGCTAGACGTACACACCAAAGACAGAAGTCAGAGTAAGCTAAAGGAGTATGAAGGGGAAGGTAGAGATGCTGCAAGCCCAGCCGCTTGCTTCACACCAACAAGGTGAGTTAGCTGATCAGCATCAACGTGTATACACTACAGACTGGCTGCTACTTCCCTTCTGCCTGCAACAATAATCTCCTTTGTGGCTCATCCTAAATAAAAGTGCATAAAGGGGATTCTGGGGGATGTAGTCAGCCTGGCCACGGTGACCCATTAAAAAGCTACCACACCTTGGTATGAAGGCTGAAGTGCCATTCCCTTCCTGCTTCATCCTGTTTTCATCTGGTCAGGCTGGAAGTCCTCATTCTCTCCTTTGAGTTCCCAAAGCCTTTTAAACAAAACCACATGGTAGCATTTAGCATGCCACTTGCCTTTTAATTTTTAGTCTACTCATTGTATTCCCACCACTATAAGGACGGAAAGCTCCTTCAAGTTAGGATCTGAAGGTCATTACATTTCCTAACACATGATGAATGGCTCATAAAGGTTCACGGAATGAATGAGGGGAATTGTTGAATGAATAATGAACTGACTGACATAACACAGAGAAGCTATGGAAAGCAAGAGTCAAGGGTAGTGTGGTTCACCATACAACAAATTATCTCCAAAGCTTAGCACCCTGAAAAAAGTTATTCGTTCTCAGGTTCTGAGAGTCCTGAATCTGGGAGCAGCTTCGTGGGTCATGCTGGCTCAGGGTATCTGGTAAAGTCACAGTCAAGCTATTGGTTGGGACTGTGGTTTTTGAACAGGCTGCGGGATCAGCTTCCTATCTCACATACATGAGTTGTTGTTGTTCAGTCGCTCAGTCTTGTCTGACTCTTTGCAACCCCACAGACTGCAGCATGCCAGGCTTCCCTGTCCTTCATCTCCCGGAGCTTGTTCAAACTTGTCTCCATTGAGTTGGTGAAGCCATCCAACCATCTCAATCTCTGTCGTCCCCTCCTCCTCCTGCCTTCAGTCATCTCTGTTACATGGAACTTTCTACTGGGCACAACATGGCAGCTGGCTTCTCAAAGAGCAAGGGATTCAGAAGAGAGAGGGGCAATAACACGTTGCTCTTCTGACCTGCTCTCTGAGTCACACACAGTGTTTTTCACTTTGTTGTCTTGGTTAGAAGTGAGTCATCCAATAGGTGAAATGGAGAAGACAATGGCACCCAACTCCAGTACTCTTGCCTGGAAAATCCCATGGATGGAGGAGCCTGGTAGGCTGCACTCCATGGGGTTGCTAGAGTCGGACACAACTGAGTGACTTCACTTTCACTTTTCACTTTCATGCGTTGGAGAAGGAAATAGCAACCCACTCCAGTGTTCTTGCCTGGAGAATCCCAAGAATGGGGGAGCCTGGTGGGCTGCCATCTATGGGGTTGTGCAGAGTCAGACACGACTGAAGTGACTTAGCAGCAGCACCCAATAGGAGGAGGGAATTACACAGAGCATGAATCCCCTGAGACCGGCTCATAGGTGGGAGGGAGTAAGGCTTTGAGCAGGGCGCCTTGACACAGAGTTTTGTTTGTTTTTTTTTTTGACACAGAGTTCTTTAGCTGACCTCAGAATTCAATTCACTTCCCACTATGTCAGTGTCTAGAGTCATGTTCTTTCTTTTCTTTTTTATTCTTGGTGTGTGTGTGTGTGTGTGTGTGTGTGTGTGTGTGTGTGTGTGAAGTCTCAGTTCAGTTCAGTTCAGTCACTCAGTCATGTCTGACTCTTTGCGACTCCATGAATCACAGCACGCCAGGCCTCCCTGTCCATCACCAACTCCCAGAGTTCACTCAGACTCACGTCCATCGAGTCCGTGATGCCATCCAGACATCTCATCCTCGGTCGTCCCCTTCTCCTGAGCCCAATCCTTCCCAGCATCAGAGTCTTTTCCAATGAGTCAATTCTTCGCATGAGGTGGCCAAAGTACTGAAGTTTCAGCTTTAGCATGAAAATAAGCCTCTAATGTCAAGTCAAAAATTGGATTTTGTGGAAATACTTTAAAAGAAGAACAAGGAGAGGGAACCCAATTTGGAGCTAACCTTTCTTTACAAAAATGATTTCCCCTGCTGCAGTCAGGTTTGTTTTGTCCTCTAGAAAATACTGGTTTAAAAAAAAAAAAGTTAACAGCAGTTCTGATTTCACACACACACATAGGCATATGTATGCACACAATCCTGAGTCTGTATCATCAAAACAGATATTGTAACCTAGTCTGGGGAGTTCAGACTAGCTTTACATGGACAGTAATAATAGATACATTTGTTCAATAGCTACTACAGCCAATAATAGTTTATTGAGCATGTACTAAGCACCAGGCACTGTGCTAAGAGTTTTTCATATGTTATCACATTTAATTCTGAAACAACCCTGTAGGTTAGGTACTACTATTTCTCCCATTTTTTTTTAAGATGAATATATGAGGCTTAGTGGAATTGCATGAGTTAGACAATTAAAGAAATTGCTTATGTAAACTCACACTGATAGCTGGTGCTAGGACCAGCACTCGACATTCTTAAGTGCATCGTTTCACAGCTGTCACCATCCTTCTGGGGCACATGCTAGGTGCTACGGTTGGTGCCTATATTCATTGCTCATTCTTCTCTATAACCCTTTGAAGTAAGTGTTATTATCCCCCTTTTATGGATAAGAAGGTTCACAGAAGACACTGCTTGCTTTAGCCCACACAGTTAATAGAGGAGCAGCCTAGGATTCAAGCCCCACAACTGTCTGAATCAAAGGTCCATGTTCCTTCTACTATGTGTATTGCTTTCTAACTCAAGGGTTTCCCAGCTGTGTATCATAACCTATTAGTGTATAGTGAGGTCAAGTAATTGTGTCCTTAACCAGCCCTTTAAACACTGGAGTAGAATAGAATATAACAGAGGAAAAGATAACTGAACAGAAAATATTAATGTGCATCACACATAGGAAATGGTACCCCACTCCATTCCTCTTGCCTGGAGAATCCCATGGATGGAGGAGTCTGGTAGGCTACAGTCCATGGGGTGGCAAAGAGTTGGACACGACTGAGTGACTTCACTTTCACTTCACACAGTGATGGTGAGGCACTGCTTAGTGAAAGTTTTATTTCAATTATGTGTATCAGCATGATGTGTGATCATGCATATGTGCATGTGCACATGTGTGTATATATTAAAATGTAAAATGCATTTCTTATTCTGGTTGTCATGAGAAGCATCTGAAAGCCTCTGTCTGAGCCACTCCATATGCTTTTAAGGTCACTGCCAACAGTGTTTATGCTTTAATGATAACTTACCTACACTGTACACATTTTCTTTTGACCCTAAACCACTCAGACAAAGGTGGTTATAAAGGTCAACTTCCTAGTGTCCTTTCTACTAAATAATTAAAGAAAAGCATATGCAACTCACTAGCTATCTGTGACTTTTGCCAAGTTACTAACCCTGTCTAGAGGCAGCCTCCCTGAATTTTACTTTCTCCATCTTTTAAGTACCATAATTATGTACTCATTTACGTTGCAAGGATTGACTGAGATCATGTGGATGTCTCAAGACACATGTGCCCAAAACAACCATTAAATAAGTACTAGCAATTATTAAGTTATCTACAGACTGTTACTAACAACTTACGATGGTAGAAACCGTCATATATATATTTTGAACTTCCAAGGTTGATCTTTTCTCTGGACTGTGTGTGATACTCTTGTGCTTGGCAGTGGCTGAAGCACAGCTCCCAACCAGCCACTCCATCACAAGGATGAATGACACAAACACAACCATTCTGTTTTTCACCTTCAGTACAGTATCTAAGAAATTACATGAGCTATTCAACCCTTTATTATGAAATAGGCTTTATGAGAGATGATTTTGCCCAACTGTAGGCAAATGTGTGTTACACAGGTTTAAGGCTAGGCTAAGCTCTGATGTTCAGTAGGTTAAGTGTACTAAGTGAATTTTGGGGGACTTAATGACATTTTCAACTTACAGTGAATTTCTTGGGACATAATCCCATCGTAACTAGAGAAAGACCTGTACATAGACTGGAGGGGTCTTAATTGAGAGTCTCATGTTCAAGGAAATAAAAGGATAAGGAGGAAAATGTACTTTTCTCTAGCTTTGAATCCTCTAACCTCATGAAAACATAAATTAAGTAGGTCTGCAATGGTCCAATCTAATTATCCAACACCTATTGAATGTCTACTATATGCCAAAGATGGACTAATCAGCAATGACATACCAAGAGTTTTTAGAGTCAGATCCAAATTTACAGATGCTTCCTAAAGTTGGGGTTTATTAGACGAGCAGAGTGATAAATCACACTGGCACCTCATTTTATGATTTTAGACAAGAGTGATCATCACTTAACTCTTACATATAAGCTCTGTCAAATGAACTTCAGCGATAATAGCCTCATTTTTTTTAAAGCCTTATCCACCTGGCATTCGATTGATTGAATCTGAGGTCCTCACTTTCCATTTTTACAGCTTGGTTCCTTCTCCTCACATGTCACAATTGGGAGGATTGATTTTCTTTGTACACTGTCTTTTCTCCTTTCCAATTCCCAGCTCCCCATTTTTCTTTTCTACTCCTGCTCTCCACCATTGATTCTCTTCCTGTGTTCTGTCTACCATCTCTAACCCTGAGCTAAGAGACCCAGCTCTTCTTTCCTTTACACATTTCTAATGAGAGGTGGATTAGCAAGAAATAGAAATGTGGTTCTTAAGGGGTAAAGCCACCATATCCCAGGACACTGATTTCTAATTGTTTGCCACACATCTTTGCTTTGAGAGGCAGGGAGCTTGGCAAAGGAAAATTGCCTTTCCATACCTAAGGTGTGTGTGTACAACTTAACATTCTTTCCCAAAGGGTCAAGTACAAAAGCAGGGGCTCAAAAATGTTGGTTGACTTTAATTGAACATAAAAATGATGACACTTTAGCCTGGATTTACTATTTGAGTCAAAAGCAGTTGTTTTTACATTTTGGTGCCCCTAAGGAAATGGCAACCCACTCTTGCCTGGAGAATCCCATGGACGGAGGAGCCTGGTGGGCTACAGTCCACGGGGGTCGCAAAGAGTGGAACACAACTGAGCGACTTCACTTTCACTTTCACTAAAACTTCAAAGTATTTTCACACACATTTTCTTTTATTTCACACACTTATGCTTCCACTGTTTCATAAAACCAATGAGAGCAAGAATTGTATGATGCTATAAGAACTCTGCTAGGTAGACAGAGCAGGTATTTTATCCTCATTTTCTAAGATAAGGAAACTCAGGCTCAGTGATACTGTTTTACCCCAATGTCACTTAGCTCTTCAAGAGCAAAGTTAATGCTGAAGTCTGAGTCTCATTTTAGCCACCGCATGTTGATCAGTGCCTGAGGCCCAAACACATTTGATAGCCAGTACACCATGGCCTGGTTCCAACTGCACCACATCCATTGAACATCATTTTCCCGGTCTTTGCAGCCTTCTAGCATTGGAGCTCAGCCCAAAGGAGCCCCACTGTGGCAGAGAAACAGAACCTCTGGATAGACTCTCCTAGAAGAGCTTTGATAATGTGGACAGTTGGACAATGTCCCTTGTGAGTGTTTGTCAGCAAGATCATCACATTTCACTGGAGTTGAAGGGACTCTGGAATTCTATACAGTTAAGCCACCTGGATCTTGGTTTTCCAAGGGTCTACCCTTGAGCCTAGTGGGCCTCCAGGAAAGATTACCCTCCCCAGCAGAATGTACTTACTATCAGGCATTCAATCATGACAATGTCCTCAGGAGCTCTATACAATGTCTCCTCTTCCTTCAATTATAGGCAGTACTCCCTGGAAGCCAGTGTTTCCAGGGTGCAAGTATCAGAACCTTGCCAAGATAGACTGGGGAGACACCAGTGTGGCCTCCCCTGCCAGGACCCTATAGCATTGACAATATGGATAGGTGGTAAAGGCTAGAGCTGTTCACACTGTTCATGGGGTTCTCAAGGCAAGAAAACTGAAGTAGTTTGCCATTCCCTTCTCCAGTGGACCACATTTTGTCAGAACTCTCCACCATGACCGATCCGTCTTGGGTGGCCCTACATGGCATGGCTCATAGTTTCATTGAGTTAGACAAGTCTGTGGTCCATGTGATTAGATTGGTTAGTTCTCTGTGATTGTGGTTTTCAGTCTGTCTGCCCTATGATGGATAAGGATAAGAGGCTTATGGAAGCTTCCTGGTGGGAGAGACTGACTCAGGGGGAAACTGAGGCTTACTCAGTAAATCATTAATCCAATTTTCTCTTGCTGGGTGGAGCTGTGTTCCCTCCCTGCTATTTACCTGGGGCCAACAATACAAGAGAAGACTCTACACATGGACAGCACCAGATGGTCAACACCAAAATCAGGTTGATTATATTCTTTGCAGCCAAAGGTGGAGAAGCTCTATACAGTCAACAAAAACAAGACCAGGAGCTGACTGTGGCTCATATAATGAACTCCTTATTACCAAATCCAGACTCAAACTGAAGAAAGTAGGGAAAACCGCTAGACCATTCAGGTATGACCTAAATCAAATCCTTTATGATTATACAGTGGAAGTGAGAAAAAGATTTAAGGGCCTAGATCTGATAGAGTGCCTGATGAAGTATGGAATGAGGTTCGTGACATTGTACAGGGAGACAGGGATCAAGACCATCCCCAAGGAAAAGAAATGCAAAAAGCAAAATGGCTGTCTGGGGAGGCCCTTACAAATAGCTGTGAAAAGAAGAGAAGTGAAAAACAAAGGAGAAATGGAAAGATATAAGCATTTGAATGCAGTGTTCCAAAGAATAGCAAGAAGAGATAAGAAAGCCTTCAGAGATCAATGCAAAGAAATAGAGGAAAAGAACAGAATGGGAAAGACTAGAGATCTCTTCAAGAAAATTAGAGATACCAAGGGAACATTTCATGCAAAGATGGGCTCAATAAAGGACAGAAATGGTATGGACCTAACAGAAGCAGAAGATATTAAGAAGAGGTGGCAAGAATACACAGAAGAACTGTACAAAAAGATCTTCACGACCTGGATAATCATGATGGTGTGATCACTCATCTAGAGCCAGACATCCTGGAATGTGAAGTCAAGTGGGCCTCAGAAAGCATCACTACGAACAAAGCTAGTGGAGGTGATGGAATTCCAGTTGAGCTATTTCAAATCCTGAAAGGTGATGCTGTGAAAGTGCTACACTCAATATGCCAGCAAATTTGGAAAACTCAGCAGTGGCCACAGGACTGGAAAAGGTCAGTTTTCATTTCAATCCCAAAGAAAGGCAATGCCAAAGAATACTCATACTACTGCACAATTGCACTCATCTCACACGCTAGTAAAGTAATGCTCAAAATTCTCCAAGCCAGGCTTCAGCAATACGTGAACCGTGAACTCCCTGATGTTCAAGCTGGTTTAGAAAAGGCAGAGGAACCAGAGATCAAATTGCCAACATCTGCTGGATCATGGAAAAAGCAAGAGAGTTCCAGAAAAACATCAATTTCTGCTTTACTGACTATGCCAAAGCTTTGACTGAGTGGATCACAATAAACTGTGGAAAATTCTGAAAGAGATGGGAATACAGGACCACCTGACCTGCCTCTTGAGAAATCTGTATGTAGGTCAGGAAGCAACAGTTAGAACTGGACATGGAACAACAGACTGGTTCCAAATTGGAAACGGAGTACATCAAGGCTGTACATTGTCACCTGCTTATTTTACTTCTATGCAGAGTACATCATGAGAAATGCTAGACTGGATGAAGCACAAGCTGGAATCAAGATTGCCGGGAGAAATATCAATAACCTCAGATGTGCAGATGACACCCACCCTTACGGCAGAAAGTGAAGAGGAGCTAAAATCCTCTTGATGAAAGTGAAAGAGGAGAGTGAAAAAGTTGGCTTAAAGCTCAACATTCAGAAAATGAAGATCATGGCATTCGGTCCCATCACTTCATGGGAAATAGATGGGGAAACAGTGGAAACAGTGTCAGACTTTATTTTGGGGGGCTCCAAAATCACTGCAGATGGTGACTGCAGCCATGAAATTAAAAGACACTTACTCCTTGGAAGTAAAGTTATGACCAACCTAGATAGCATATTCAAAAGCACAGACATTACTTTGTCAACAAAGGTCCATGTAGTCAAGGTTATGGTTTTTCCAGTAGTCATATATGGATGTGAGAGTTGGACTGTAAAGAAAGTGAAAGTGAAAGAAAAGAGGCTTCCCTGGTAGGTCAGAGGTTAAAGTGTCTGCCTGCATGCGGGAGACCTGGGTTCGATCCCTGGGTTGAGAAGTTCCCTTGGAGAAGGAAATGGCAACCCACTCCAGTATTCTTGCCGGGAGAATCCCATGGACAGAGGGGCCTGGTGTGCTACAGTCCATGAGGTCACAAAGAGTTGGACATGACTGAGCAACTCCACTTTCCAAAGTGAAAGTGAAGAGTACCAAAGAATTGATGCTTTTGAACTATGATGTTGGTGAAGACCCTTGAGATTCTCTTGAGACTGCAAAGAGATCCAACCTGTCCATCCTAAAGATCAGTACTGAATATTCATTGGAAGGACTGATACTGAAGCTGAAACTCCAGTCTTTGGCCACCTGATGTGAAGAGCTGACTCATTTGAAAGACACTGATGCTGGGAAAGATTGAAGGCGGGAGGAGAAGGGGACAACAGTGGATGAGATGGCTGGATGGCATCACTGACTCAATGGACATGAGTTCGAGTGAACTCCGGGAGTTGGTGATGGACAGGGAGGCCTGGCTGCTGCAACCCATAGGGTCACAAAGAGTCAGACATGACTGAGCGACTGAACTGAACTGATGAGAGATCTTGTTACCTGTTTTTTTTTTTTTTTAATCATTTACAGTAAAACACTTTGACTATTGCTTATGAGGTAAATGATATTTGTGTTGTTTCAAAACCCAGGCTCCTCAATTCTGTTAACTGGCAATGCCCTAAAAAGCATTGTCAAATAGTTGAGCAGAGATGTTTGCTGAGTAGTTTAGACAACTTTGGCCCTCTTGAACCTATGCTGGTACTATGTTCTCTGGTCTTGTCACATGGGGGCAGCTAATATCTGATTGAAATCTGGGTATAACTTAAAATCAGACTGGAAGGCAATGCTTTGCTGACTCTGGACCCCCCCACCGCCCCTGCCCTTGTAGCAGACCTAATGGATCACTTTTCTTGTACTACAGCTGGTGTTACTGTACTACCTCCTGGGCCAGTGCTGCTAAAGGGATCTCCTTTGTGTGTGTCACACAGAGCAAGCACTTGTCTTACATATCATTTTTGCACTTTAAAGTGAGATTAATTCCAATTTGGTTAAAAATTTTGTAAAGGAGAAGATTCAGTGTACTAGTTTGGTATGGATAAAATGATGCTAACCTTTCCAAAAGTAAAGTGAAAGTGAAGTTGCTCAGTCGTGTCTGACTCTTTGCCACCCCATGGATTGTAGCCTACCAGGCTCCTCTGTCCATGGGATTTTCTAGGTAATAGTACTGGAGTGGATTATCATTTCCTTCTCCAGGGGATCTTCCTGACCCAGGGATCAAACCCAGGTCTCCCGCATTGTAGACAGATGCTTTACCGTCTAAGCCACCGGGGGATCCTGGCAATTACAGTTAGACTACAGTTTTGAAGTTCGTGTTACCCTATTTTGGTTTCCTTGTTTGGCGCAGGGAGTAGAATTTTTTTTTTCTGGATGATGGATGAAATTAAGGTTTTTCTATCTGAAGGCATTTTTTCCTCAAAATGAGCCTTATACATTTATATATATATATTCACCTTATTAAGAGAAGGAAATAGGAAAAAGCTTTTATTTCTCACCGTATCTCATCATTAAGACTATGTCCTTGTTAAGACTCACTGTCTCAAACATTGTCTTAAATGCTGTAGTTTGTTGGATAGCATCTTGTCCTCATAAGCAACTGGCCTTTTCATAGAGACCCTAGAGACTAAAATTATCAGAAAAGTTAATTTGTATATTCTGTTATACTTGTATCTCTTATTAGTTCTGATAATAAAATCCTTCAAAAGGTGGGAGAGAAAACCTGAGACTTTCTTCTCCTATTCCAACTTTTTATTTATTCATTCTACCACATCTTCTACAAGCAAACAAAAGACTGTTGAAACTTCATATCACTCCAACATGATTATCATCTTCAGATGAGCAGCTTTACGCCTTTAAATCTAAAACATTATTAATTAGAAAGACAATTATTTTATATACCATTCCACAAAAGATAATGCAATCAACTAAACTATGATATATGATTAATCAAGGGACATACCTTGATTCCAGAGATAACAAAATGTGGAGCTCTATGTGTCTTAGAACTGGTGAAAGGGATTAACTGAGTAAGTTACTTACACTTCAGTTTGCTAATTTATAAAGTGTACAGTTAATTTATGGGACTGCTGTAAGTAACGAGTTCCAACTTTTGCTTCTTACAGACATGGTCTAAAGAAGAGAACTTCTGACAAAAAGGCATCTCATAGGAAGAGGTTTCCTCACAGAATAAGGATTCCCAGAGATGGACTTATAAACTATACAGGATTCTGTTGCATTACTTCCTTCAGAGAAGGTCCTGGAAAACCCAGGGAAATTCTTCAATATTCTTAGAACCAGAAAGAGACAAAGTGAACTTTCTAGTCAGTCAGTTCAGTTCACTTGCTCAGTCGTGTCTGACACTTTGCAACCCCATGAACTGCAGCAGGCCAGGCCTCCCTGTTCATCACCAACTCCTGGTGTTCACCCAAACCCATGTCCGTTGAGTCAGTGATGCCAACAAACCATCTCATCCTCTGTCGCCCCCTTCTCCTCCTGCCCCCAATCCCTCCCAGCATCAGGGTCTTTTCAAATGAGTCAACTTTTCGCATCAGGTGGCCAAAGTATTGGAGTTTCAGCTTCAGCATTAGTCCTTCCAATGAACACCAAGAACTGATCTCTCTTAGGATGGACTGGTTGGATCTCCTTGCAGTGCAAGGGACTTGCAAGAGTCTTCTCCAACACCACAGTTCAAAAACATCAATTCTTTGGCACTTAGCCTTCTTCACAGTCCATCTCTCACATCCATACATGACTAGTGGAAAAACCGTAGCCTTGACTAGACAGACCTTAGTCGGCAAAGTAATGTCTCTGCTTTTGAATATACTATCTAGGTTGGTCATAACTTTTCTTCCAAGGAGTAAGCGTCTTCTAATTTCATGGCTGCAGTCACCATCTGCAGTGATTTTGGAGTGCAAAAAAATAAAGTCTGACACTGTTTCCACTGTTTCCCCATCTATTTCCCTGAAGTGATGAGACTGGATGCCATGATCTTCGTTTTCTGAAGGTTGAGCTTTAAGCCAACTTTTTCACTCTCCACTTTCACTTTCATCAAGAGGCTGTTTAGTTGTTCTTTGATTTCTGCCATAAGGGTGGTGTTATCTGCATATCTGAGGTTATCGATATTTCTCCTGGCAGTCTTGATTCCAGCTTGTGCTTCTTCCAGTCCAGCGTTTCTCATGATGTACTCTGCGTAGAAGTGAAATAAGCAGGGTGACAATATACAGCCTTGACGGACTCCTTTTCCTATTTGGAACCAGTCTGTTGTTCCATGTCCAGTTCTAACTGTTGCTTCCTGACTTACATACAGATTTCTCAAGAGGCAGGTCAAGTGGGCTGGTATTCCCATCTCTTTCAGAATTTTCTGCAGGTTATTGTGATCCACACAGTCAAAAGCTTTGGCATAGTCAATAAAGCAGAAGTAGATGTTTTTCTAGAACTCTCTTGCTTTTTTGATGATCCAGCGGATGTTGGCAATTTGATCTCTGGTTCCTCTGCCTTTTCTAAAACCAGCTTGACCATCTGGAAGTTCACAGTTCCCTTATTGCTAGAGCCTAGACAGATATTATAACCACAACCTCATAACCCTCAGGAGCTTTCAGTATTTTTCACTTCCTCTTTTTACAGTGTTTAAATTTTCCAAACTAGTAATCAAGAAACACCACTTTAGCCACAACCTGATAGAGATCTACACTTGATAGATAATTCTCATCTCCATGCCACTCACTTCCAACTGTTCCACTAAAACATAGTCTTCTTGAAGGTGGAATTTTTGCCAGGTTTCTTCACCGAAACATGCCAAAGCACCTAGAAATATGCCTGACACATAGAAGGTACTCAACAAATACTTGTTGAATGTAAATACATTTTCTTGTAAGATCATCCTAAAAGACCCAAGATATATGGCTGTTCTAATTATAAGAAGTGACACAATTTCTACCCTTCTCCAAATCTTCACACAGTTCATTATAACAGTAGATGAATTTAAGATGTTGGTTTGACATCTTTATCAGCGACCAAGTTGTTCAAAGCAAGATAGCAATTAACTTTTTGTCATAATAATTATGTCTGTATATAGCTTTATACTAACCTACTTGCAAATATTAACTGATATAATACTTACAATAACCTTGTGAGGGAGGTATTAATATCCCCAATTTACAGATGAGAAAAGTAAGTCAGACTTTCTGTAGTTTTCCCCAAGTAACACAGCTGATTAAGTCACAGATTTGGATTTGAACTCAGGATCTGGCTCCAGAATCTATGTTTTTAGCCACATAACCATGTTTTTCAACTTTAATACAAACTGTCAAGAGTTGTTTTTGGTTTTTTTTTTAATGTATAATTCAGCAGGACTGTGATGGAGCCCAAGATTCTGCATTTTAAATAATCTCCTAGGTGCTGCTGATGATCTAAGGACCACACTTGGATCAGCAAGGCACTACACTGAACCACCTCTCTTGTGAACACTCAAGCAAGCAGGCAGTCTAGAGGTACAGGCTCGTTCTGTACCACAAGGTGGTCTAAGGATGATGGTGCTTTCTTTCTGTTCAGCATCCACTAGGGATTACCCTCATCTACTTGTTCTGAAATGACCTCCTATCAACACAGCCACATTCCAGTCTTTGCAAAGAGAGAAAAAAAGCAGAGAGCAAGCAGCTTCCTTTTAAGAGCATGACCAGAAGTCACCCATCACTTCTGCATACTGCTCACTAGTCAGACTTGGTCATGAAGTCACACCAAAGCTGCAAGGAAGGTACGGAAATGTAGTTTCCAACTGGACCAACACCTAGCTAAAACTCAAGAGGTTCTATCATGGAAATAAATAAGTCTTTTAATGGATTAAAGTAGACTGGTAGGCTTCCCCGATGGCTCAAGCAGTAAAACTTTGCCTGCAGTGCAAGAGATTCAAAAGATGAGGATTCAGTCCCCAGGCCAGGAAGTGGCAACCCACTCCAGTATTCTTGCATGGAGAATCCCATGGACAGAGGAGTCTGGTGGGCTACAGTCCGTAGGATCACAAAGGGTCAGACACAACTGAACACACACACATCTGCAAATTGGTGAGACAGCTTACATTTTCTGCCACAGTAGATTGAAAAGCCTTTGATTTTCATCACATCTTATCATCATTCTTCTAAGGGTGAGCCAATACAGTATCTCTCCCATCCCTCCATTTTCTGCTGACCTGCACAGTTGTTCCTTTGGGTCTAGAAAAATCCATTTCACATCTAAGTCATCTCCCTTAACTTGATCTTCCAAAAATCTGATTAAATGGAAAAGAGGGAATCCATTCTTGCACAGCCTAAAAATAGTACCTTAGGATGAATAAAATATAAGAATTTTAACTATCCGAGTTCCCCCTCCGCATCTTTCTTTAGTCACGTTTTGTCAGTAGCCCATCTCCTCTCAATCTCTACCTGATCCTTAAGGAAACTCAGTGAAGCTGGAAATATGGTCCTTGAATTATTTATTTTGATTAATTTTTCCTCTTTCTCTAACAGAAAATGTTGATAACTAGTTTTTGGTGTCTTATCTCTATTATAGATGGAGCAATCCCTGAAGAAAATACAGTGAAAGTAATACATTCTAAGTTGATGTGATCTGAATCAAGTTTAGGCAAAGACTGGGAGGCTGCCTTCATTTTTATTGGAACGTCTCAGACCAAACCTAGCAACTTGGAGAGATTTGGATTAGACAATTCACACAATACACTCACTCCACCAGCAGCCACGGATGAGCTGGCTGGAAGCAAAGAAAGCGGTGCAGATCTGTGGTAGCCGACTGCATCCAGTCACTTGCGCAGGGTATAAGAAAGGGCTTACGAGTCCTGCATCTCACCCAGGACACTGGATCTTTTTAAGACATTTTATCTTTCAGTTGTGAAATATATTTGAGGCTATTGCACTTTTTACCAGCTTTTGAATTAAGCACAAAGGCTGAAGATACCCAAAGAAGAAAAAGAGAAGCAAGCTGACGTGAGGCAGAAAGCATTGTTGTGGCCTGTCACCGCAGTCTATAAACTTTGGGTTTCTGAAACAGGTCAGGCTGCAAAAACTATCAGACAAAACATTTTGAAGTAAATTGAACTAATCTTTTTTTTCCCCTTAGTAGTCAAAATGTGGCCTTGCTTTTAGTTGGACCTGAGAGTTATTACTAATAACTGGTTTCCAAAAGATGGCACCTGTCTGTATATTGACAGAGGTTTTAGCGACTGAAGAGGCTTTGGCGGACAGCGTGGCCAATCCATTTGTCTTCCCTTTCTCAATAATCAGTGAGTATCACTGCAGGCTCAGTTGGTCTGGCTGATTGATTGTAAAGACAGCCAAAATGAACAGCTCAACCATCTCACAATCTGATTTCCCTGCCATGTATTGACCCAATCCAAGTTACATATGTTACAGTATCTGCAAAGCTGTCACTGTTATAAAACACTTACTGGGTACTCACGATCGACAGGGGCTTTATGAGAACCCATTAAAATTGGAATCCCACTCACCCTGATCTGTTTGAGCTTTGAGAATTCTTCTGTGTGGGAAGAGGGGAAGTGGTTGATTAAATATCTACACATTCACACAAACACAGCAGTAACAACGACAAAACAGATAGCTCTTTCTGAGAATTCCCTTGGTTGTGATTCACTGGGCAGTAACTGGGAATGAAAGCAGATATGGAATAACCTTTGGGGGTGGGGTGTGTGTTTGTTTTTGTTGCTTTTAATCTGTCTTTATTTTTAAAAATCTCAGGATGTGTGGAGTGGAGACCAAACCCTGGGCACTTTCTTATCCAAGAAGAGGAGGTGCTGGCATCTGCTGGTAGAGGTGGGGACTGTTCCTAGCAGGAATTTTCTCATTAACTCAGGAGATGACCTGGTCTGTCTGGAAACTGTCTGCATTTCAGACCCCGTAGCTGATTTATGGTTAAAAGCAAAATGGGTTGTTTGAAATCGTGGAGCCAGTGGTTTGCTTTCATTCCTCTTTCAAGTCTTTGGTTGAATTTAGGATAGATCAGAGAGATCTCTCATTGTACTAAATAAACTCCTAATGATACTGATGGAGCTGCTCAGATGGGACACTACAGGGATGTGGGAAACTCAAGGCCCATTAAATCACTGAGCGCACTTAGCTGAAATTATGATACTCTGGTCATCCATGGCTAAATGAGGAGCAGAGGTTTAATGAGTGTACCGGGTTAAAAATGAGCCTGTGTCAAGCAGGAATCAGATTCATAATTAGTACTCCACTTAAACTATTGAGCAGTTTTACTTATCACACTGCTCAGGAAGGGGGAGGCAGGAGAAGCTGGGGAATAAGGATGGCCACTTTTGCTCATGGTCAGATATGCGCCACTCAAATGAGGCTTCAGAGAAGGGAGGGGAGAGAGAGCAGAGCATTCCAACCAATTTTCTCCACTGACTACAGTACGTTTGAAAATCTAAAATTCTTGCAGTTTTACTTTTGAGACTGACCATCACCCAGAGTGACAATTCTCTCCACTCTTCATGGAGGGGGTGGGAGGTTCTCCAATGATGAACAATCCTTGCATTCTCAGGCCACTTCTAAAGCTGCAGCCAGTGTGAAAGACGGACTTTCTTTCTGTCCTAGCCTCAAGGGACATATGGACAAAACCAGTCTGTTTCTACAGAAATGGGAAGACACCTCCATTTCAATTAGCACCAATTACTTGAACGCCGAGAACTCAAAATGAGGGCTTTGGAGAAATATTGGCCACCTCTGTCTGTGAGATCTCTGAGCCTCCATCTCAGTCTCTTTGAGCCTCCTTTTCTTCATCTCCAAAATCAGGGTAGTAACAACTAACTCAAAAGATCTGTGGGGATTCCTTACAATCATCTGTACAGCTTGCCTAGTTCGTGTCTGGCATTTACTAAGCCTTCCACAAACCGACATGATTGCTGCGGAACACCCTCTACAATAACACCAAAATTGTTCCTTTTCACTTCTAGTTTCAACCATGTGAAGCAATGAACATGAAAAAGAAAAAAAAGGAAAAATAGGTGTAAAATGCGATTGGTGGTGATCCGGTGAGCAGCTGCAGGCACTGAGTGAGTGTTCTTACGTGAAGGGGTCCATTTCTACACACCTGCTGCTCCCTCTCTGTCTCTTTCTCTCTCTCCACACCTCCCATCCTCCCATATCCCTCCACTCTTTCTGTTAGTGCTGGAAGAACCTGGTCGTGCCAGCATTTTCTTATTAAAGCAAAGGCATTTTGTCCCTGATTCAGAGAAATCGCAAATGAAACTGTCATAGCCAAGTCTGCAATTTAATGTCTTTTATGCTTGTCTGTGACAACTCAATGCTGTGTTCAACATGCTAATCTTCTGATTTTGGTGTCCTGATTTTTAATTCAAAGAAAGCAGCTGAGTTAGATGTGTATGATTTAACTGATCAGAACCCTCTGCATGCATGAAAGGGATGTGTGTAAAGAAAGACCAGGTCTTCCATACAGGGAGTACAGAGGGGGATATGCTAGAGTGAATCAAACAGAAATTGGACAACCTTTTTCTCCAAATGGAAATGTGACTAAAGGACTCTTTAAGCCCAGCAACTAGGAATGGTCTTTTTTCCCCTCTATAATTACCATATATACATACACACACACATATATATATGTATAATCACATATATATCAAATATGTATATAGTTATATCACACACATACACCTATGAGCAGATGAGGACAAATATAAGTGAAAAGAGATTTCTAGCTTCCAACTCACCTCCTCTCTCTTGACACCTCCATGTGCATTATATTGCAGTGAACTTTATGCCTCACGGTCTCATAGAAAGAAAGGAACACTGAAACAAAGGGACCCTTCAGAAAGGCACCATCCCATGTGGATGTGGCAAAAGCCTAACACTGGTAGAAAATTGCATTTCTATCTTGAAATACACTCCTGTTAATGAGAAGATCATATTGTGAACTAAATATCCTTTCAGATATTAAGCCTTATTTTGAAGCTGTGCCCGTTCTGGTAGCTCCAATCATTCCTTCTCAATTTTTTTACCCCTCCTTTAAGTCATCTAATGTTTAAATTCCTAAGAAAAGGTGGTGTTAAAATTAAGTTCCTTGAAGGCAGGGATTTTTTTTTAAAGATCAGTTTTGTATTCCCAATCTCTAGTTCAGTGTCTTATACCAAATAGAACCTTGTAGTTTAAATGAATGAATGAAGGTTTCAGTGGTAGTAGCTTTCAAATATCAGTGGATAAAACAGGTTAACTTTAAATAACTTAAAGTTTTTATAAAAGGGAAGGATATCTTTCTTACTTGAGAAACTGGGAAACATTAGGAATAATACCATTCTGTATCTTGGATCAGCCAAAGTATGTAATATAAATATACAAATATATATATACATCCAAGAGAATCATCTGCAAAATGTTCTCTTACTTATTTTCAGAGCAGAGGCACAAATGCACTCTTGAGGTTTCTTTCAGTAAGATGCTTGCTAGTAACTAACTGTGTTTTGAGCAGTTGCAGGGTTCGAAAATACTGTATAAACTCTAAAACAATAAAGAAATAGCTTGAATTATAGCAAAAAAAAAAAAAAAAGAGACTAATGAAAAGGGATGTAAGAGATATAATGAAAATAAATAGTTCCTCTTCTTCCAACTTCCCTCCAGGGAGCAGGTTATGAAAGATAGCTGGAACAGTAACTGTGGAATAAAATTCTTCCAGGGTAGAAAGTAATTAGAGGTGAGTGAGTACATGAAAGCCCAGGTTTAATTGTTCTTTTTAATACAGTGAAAGAGGGCATTCATTATACAACTTTAAATGAGTGTCCTTTTAATGGAGCCTACCCCCAATAGAATATTATAAATTAATATTTATGTCCTATAATTATTTGTGGGTAGCACAGTTGTAGTGCACTGTACTGGGGGTATATGTTAAAAGCATTAAGCAGGTAAATGTCATCACTGAAAATACACAATTGTTGATACGCCCATGTAAGCATCTCTTTAAATATTTTAATATTCCAAGACCCCTCATGAAAAAGATCAGTAATTTCTTAAGCTTCTCAAAGGACCTATTTGTAGTTCTAATTCACTCTCTGATTTCTAGATTTCTCTAGAAAGCTGATTTGGGGCCATATTTTGATCTTGCCAGCAGACAAGACAGTTAATTTTATTTACAACCTCACATTTCTGTTGGCTCCTCCGTGCCTGGAGGGACACCATAAACATCCTGGACTTTGCTGCCCTAGTTATAGCAGCGCCACAGGCTTCACTTTCTCTAGTGTCTAAATGCTTCTCCCGGAGCAAGCAGGAATTCTGTGACACAGACGCGTCTTCCTGGGCACAGCGCCCATATGGACATAAACGGTGGCCTTAGGGCACTTTAGGCAATCTGGTTATAAATATCTTCTTACTCCTAAATACTCCACTGACAAGGTGATTGTGTTAGCTAGGTTAAATTAAAAACGAAATATGCTATTGAACCATGTTAAGCTGTCCTTTTCTTTCCCCTAAGAAATTCCCATATGCTTTTGCAGTTGACATAAATGTGCCCACAGCCTGGAATGTGACTCCAGATACAGTTTCCTTTCAAATTCATCCTCAGTTCAGTTCAGTTGCTCAGTCATGTCCGACTCTTTGCAGCCCCATGAATTGCAGCACGCCAGGCCTCCCCTGTCCATCACCAACTCCCAAAGTTCACTCAGACCCGCATCCATCAAGTCAGTGATGCCATCCAGCCATCTCATCCTCTGTCATCCCCTTCTCCTCCTGCCCCCAATCCCTCCCAGCATCAGAGTCTTTTCCAATGAGTCAATTCTTCCAATGAGATGGCCAAAGTACTGGAGTTTCAGCTTTAGCATCATTCTTTCCAAAGAAATCCCAGGGCTGATCTCCTTCAGAATGGACTGGTTGGATCTCCTTGCAGTCCAAGGGCCTCTCAAGAGTCTTCTCCAACACCACAGTTAAAAAGCATCAATTCTTCGGCACTCAGCTTTCTTCACAGTCCAACTCTCACATCCATACATGACCACAGGAAAAACCATAGCCTTGACTAGACGGACCTTTGTTGGCAAAGTAATGTCTCTGCTTTTCAATATGCTATCTAGGTTGGTCTAACTTTTCTTCCAAGGAGTAAGTGTCTTTCATCCTGCTGCTGCTGCTAAGTCGCTTCAGTCATGTCTGACTCTGTGTGACCCCATAGACGGCAGCACTTGCGTCCTAGTGGCC
Source organism: Nanger dama (assembly GCA_917880005.1). Classification (NCBI taxonomy): domain Eukaryota; kingdom Metazoa; phylum Chordata; class Mammalia; order Artiodactyla; family Bovidae; genus Nanger; species Nanger dama. The sequence continues at coordinate 1,306,443 of CAKJTW010000017.1, forward strand.
TGGAAATCAGCTGGCTGTAATCCTGAATCAGCCACTGACTCTCCATATGACCTTGGGCAAGTCATTTAACCTCTATGCACCTCGCTTTGTTCATCTATAAAATGGCAATGGTGATAGTATCTATCTTTGAGACTTGCTGGAAGGATCATGAGTTAACATGTGCCATAGGTTCAGAAGGATGTGGTCACATATAAAGGCAATATCAAGTTTATTATTATTTTCCCTTCAACTCTGCTACTGAAAGTTATCAAACAAGATATTTACTCCTAGTGAATTTTAGTTTCTCAGAGGGTTGACAGAATGATATAAAATGTGTATAAGGCTTAAAAAGCTATTCAGAGTTAGGTAGGGCTTGCAAAATGCCAACTAAAGGGAAGAATTAGAGTAGTAAATAAAACCAAGTAAGATTGAAAGCTACTAAAGTAATTATTCTTTTAAAATCCTACATTCTCATTTTTAGCTTTCAAGAGAAATCACTATTGTATACATGAGCATGCATATGTGTGCCTATACATACACACAGCCTCCAACAAAGGCTCCCTCAAGGGGTCAAATTTCTAGTAATGATTCTTTGTCCGTACTTCTCTGTGTTTATCATTTGTTTTATGCAACAGAAAATTTTACAGCTGGTATATTCACTATCTTGTTGTATAACTACAGTAACTTTTATTAAAATTATTGATCATGTAGTTAGTATGGAATTATAAATGCTGCATTTTAGCCCAGATGCGTTTAGAATAGGTGAAACCATCCCTCCTTTACACAACACAGTTCTTTCTTTTACACACATACAGAGACAGACATCCTCTATCCTCTACAAAACCTGACAAATAAACCTGGTGGCTTTCTAAAGCAGGTATTGCTGTGTGGTTTAGGGGGCTGGGTAGCTTGAATATATAGTTCTTATGCAAAAGTAGGCCTTGAGGAGGATGGTGAAACAAGTTAAGACCAGACAAAATGGAGGCTTTATGGGGCTGTCTCATCAAGCTTGGAGTCAGCTCATCAACACTAAAGATGCTGATGAGTCAGGAAATCAGAGAAGAAGGCTTCAAGTTTCAGTCTCCTGAGACAGGTTGGCCTCAGAGATTTATTTTCAGATCTCTTTTTATTTGTCTTTGCTGCACAGTAAAACTTGGGTGGGCAAAATTCTCCCCATACCAGGGACCCTATATAGACTGCTGTAGGATTTTATGGGACTGATACTCTGCTCCTTTTAGAGGGCCATTTATGCCCAGTGTCTTTTCTCCTCTTAGCCAGTCTACATCAGTCTCTAAATCTTCCTCCCCACCTTTGAAAATTTATGGCAGCTTTCAGCCAGGCTTGGCTTAAAGCCATTGACCTCCGTGGCCTGCGTTATTGACCAGAACACAGCATCTTCTGCCCACATAATATATGTCTTTTTATCTCCCTGAAAGGAAAGGAAATGACTCTTGGAATAGCCAGGAACACAATAAAAATGAGAGGCTTTCCCGTTGTTGTTGTTTTTTTTTTTGTCTGTGGCGTTTGGCTGTTCAAAAAGCCACGCTGGGATTCTTGTATGTGCCAGCCAGTGCTTTGAACACAGCATCGACAGAGCACCCTTAGGAGCAGGTATTGAAGGAAAGAAGGCCTGTCCCAAGTAAAGTCCCCATTTCTTAAGTTCTCACACCTTGAGCGGGAGTGGAATAAGCAGCCCTGTGGCAGCAATGCCTCAAAACTGAAGCTATAGACTCACTGACACAGTAAACCCAGAGAGACACAGAGAAAAACACAGCAGGACTCATAGGCCCCCACAGTACCTTGAGGGGCAGGGGTCACAGTGGCACACAAGGGCGGCGGTGGGGGGGCGCCGGTGCTGGAAGTGCTATGAGCGCTCATCTAGCCCAAGCTCCTAAATCCCCAAGCGAGAAAATCAAGGACTAGCAAGAAGACACAACTTAACCAAGGGCACAGAGCAAAGAGGTGTTAGGAGTGGATGTGTGCTGAGTCGCTCAGTCATGTCCGACTCTCCACAACCCCATGGACTGCAGCCCGCCAGGCTCCTCTGTGAATGAGGATTCTCCAGGCAAGAATACTGGAGTGGGTTGTCATGCCCTCTTCTAGGCCCAGGTCTCCCACATCACAGGCAGATTCTTTACCAACTAAGCCACCAATAAGGTCATTAGCAGTGGAATCCACCACTAAGGTGTGAAGCACTGTATGACTGTCCTTAAAAGTGCCCTCCCTCCTCCAGTATTAATTCCCCACAAAAGAGAGATGCAGGATGCCAGGTAGTAGCAAGTCTCAGACAGAACAGTCAGCAAGAGCCTCTTGCCTCTCTTTTGAGCTGTTGTTTCCTAAAGCCAAATGCCTTACTCAAGAATCCTCAGCTGCCCACACAACAGGGTACCAGACGCCTCTCACTATCACCTTTACGCAGGAGCTAAGAGCAGTCAGAGAAAAACCCCAGAGGGAAACAATGCAGAGAGTGGCACTTAGAACTTTGCAGCCATGGACAAGTTTCTTACCCTCTAACCTCCCACTTCCGTGGGTACAATGGGAACGGGAGCGCCGCCACCCTTCGCAGGGGTGTTGTGAGAAGCGCTAGCTGGCAGAAGTGCTCACTCAATTTAAGTGCTATTGTTACAGCCCGGGGTTGAGAAAAACTGTGTCGCAGGCATGTGCTGCTGCAAAACACCAGCATGAGCTGGAGCATTTTATCTGGGTGTGCCAGGGCTTTCTGGGGAAGGGTTCTGGCAGAAGTCACGATTTTTAGCATAGCTGTAATTCACTAAGTTGTTGTTTAGTCACTAAGTTGTGTCTGACAGTTTGTAACCCTGAGGACTGCAGCCCACCAGGTTCCTCTGTCCTTCGGACATTTTTCAGGCAAGAATACTTAGAGTTGAGTTGTCATTTCCTTCTCCAGGAAGTATCTTCCTAACCCCTGGATTGAACCCAGGTCTCCTGCATTGACAGACAGATTCTCTACCACTGAGTTACCAGGGATGGCCCTAATAGATTACTAAGGGCTGCCCGCTGATGTTCTACCTACTGCATTAGTCCTCAGGCTTAAAAGGCAAAAAATCTAAGTGGCACGATACACATTTCAGGATACCAGAAATATGCTGATACAGTCAGTTCTGTTACATAAACTAGAATCCAACAGCAAGATTACTAGTAGGACAGATTTACCATCTACCCTTCTAGCTCTATGACTTGCCATAAGCAGTCATGTCCATTTTAAAAAGCTACCAGGATTAGACATAGCAAGCTCCTTATGAGTTTTTCTATTTCCCATTACCATTTGATGGCTGCTTGTTCCTAAGCTGGGTAAGCAATCTCAAGGAGACAAGCTGAGGCCGATGCCAAAGTTTTAAGTAACATCTGGGAGGGAAAACTTAGAGATGAGAAAATTCTACCTGGTACCTTTTTTTTCCCCCTGGAAATTCAAAGAAAACATGCATTATTGAATTTTAGGTGTAAAACATCTCAGCCCAGATCATAAAAACACCAAGGATTCATAGAACCATTGGAAAACCAGGGCACTAGAGGGTTAAACCAGGGGAAGTCATATTTCCTGGTCGTCTAAGTGTCAAAATAAGGAAAAGAAAACTGGAGACTTGTAGGTCCAGGTGAGGTTTTACTTTCTTGCCTAACCAGTAACATTGAAAAATATGAAACTATTTCAGGGTCTGTAGTTAACTCCTTAGGCATCTTAATAAGTCACATTCCTATTCAGGACCATAAAATTTCCCTCAAAAATAAAAGAAAGTGTCAAACTACTAGGATGTTAATAGTACCCTTAAAATTCTGCTCATAAAAGTCAAATGGGACCTTAAAATATTTTTTTATCCTCTTTAAAATCTCTCAGTTTTCTCAGATTTTCTTTGGGGAAATAACATATTAAAGGGACTAATAATTCAATCTTAAAACTTGAACTTCTACATCATGTTTTTAAAAAGCAGTGTCCAACAGTAGGAAATTGGATGAAAAACTCAAATATATATCAAAATGATGGATTAAGCAGACTTCGAAGTTTTTCAAGAATGTCTAATGGCATGGAAAGACAGACACTGTATTTAGAGAATTCTATGAGTTTATCTACAACATTTTAAATCTATGTATAGTATACATACAGAAAAAATGTGTGTACACTCAAATGCCTAATAGCATTTGAAAAAACTCAAATGTTAATGCTATTAACAGTTGCTTTACATTCTTTTTCTTATATTAGTATTTGCATTTTTAATAATCACATTTCTTTTGTAATATCAAAATTACAATTGTTACTATAAAGATAGTTTCTGTGCAATGTTACTTAATTGCTGAAGAACTAGAAATCTAACCATCTCACTTAGAAGGCTGTTTCACCTGAAGACACCATTGGAACACAGCTTCCATGCCCAGAGAGAAGCACAGGACACACGTATACATATATTAGGTTGTGTTTCTAATACCGCTTTGTTTGCATAGATAAATGTCATGCACAAAATCTCAACTTGACTAGCCATCAGGGTAGGTGAATAAATTTCAACAGACAACACTGATTAGTTGTAATCCAGGTGCTCATTAGGAAGTATAGTTTCAAGTTCAATGTCACCTAGTAATTCAGTAGCTCAAGGGCAAGAAGTTCAATTTTTAAAATTAAAAATAACGCTGCTGCTATTTCAAAACAACATCTTCTCCCAATATTCTAAAGTCTATCCCTAGATCAATCAGGGAGCTGAATTCCCATGGAATTATTTACCCGAATTACCCTTGGGTGTGCACCCCAACTATCTCGGTTGAGAATCACACTAAGGTGGGAAAAGGTGACGTTACAGTAAGGTTGTTGAGAATGTTCCTCACATCACCATGTTTTCTTCAGAAAGACCTCAGAAATTTCACTGTGACGCTTTAGTAACAAAGAACAGGCTAGATTCTTGGAATCAGTTTGCTCGTCGTGGGCATTATGAATCCACTGACCAGGGGTTCCTTTTCCAAATGCTGCGCACAGCTCGGAGCCAAATGTGCGGCCCAGCTGCAGCAGATGGGCACACCAATGTGGTGTGTGCCTCTCAACCTAACTCTTGACGCAATTTTATGTTCCCACCATGTTTTCCTCTCTTTTGTTCCTTGCTTAGGAAAAAAAAAATTCCGCTGGAGTCATATATGTGTTTTGAGGAAAACAAAGAGAGAAGAACTTAGCGGGGAAGGCAGCAGTGTCTTTCCCTTCTGCCCGCTGCCTCCACCCCCATCACACTCCCCAGATTCATCCTCTTTTTCACTGTTTTTAGTACCTTTAGCAGTTACCTCCATAAATCTAGATAAAAGGCTTAACCTCTTTTTCTCCATTTATCAACTTGAGATAATATCTCTAGACACCTTAATATGAAAAGGGAGGATTTAGTTCATTTATTCTAAACCTCCTCCTCTTCCAAATGTCTTATCTTATTCTGTTCTTCTACCATCCTTACCTTTGCAATTTTAAATAATATACAAACCTTCCAATCGGAAGCCCCAACTTTCATTTTTTAAAACTCATTTATAGTACTGTGAGCTGCCTAATATTTAAAAGTGAAGACAACTAACAATACAGATGCCAGAACAATAAGGCCAAAAAGTCTTCATGGTAAATCCCAAACTAAATAGTTAAGGAGCCCTAGAAAACAAGAAGGATGGGCATACAGGTTAGGTGCATCTCAGACACCAGAGAAAGCTGTTTTATGATGGTGTCAAGCCTCATTGATGACCAAACTTAACATTAGGACTTAAACTGAAGTTTGAACAGTGAGTTGGAGACATCTACCCTGAGACTCAGGTCAAAGTTTATTGTGGTTACTTTAAAGTTTTAGGTTTCAAAAGTTTGTCTTTCCTAAAAATTGTAAGGCGCTGTTAAATACTCCTTTTCAGTAGAGAAGCTTTCTTCACCTCCTCTCAGTTCAGTTCAGTCGCTCAGTCATGTCCAACTCTTTGCAACCCCATGAATTGCAGCACGCCAGGCCTCCCTGTCCATCACCAGCTCCCGGAGTTCATTCAGACCCATGTCCATCGAGTCAGTGATGCCATCCAGCCATCTCATCCTCTGTCATCCCCTTCTCCTTCTGCCCCCAATCCCTCCTAGCATCAGTCTTTTCCAATGAGTCAACTCTTCGAATGACGTGGCCAAAGTACCTGGAGTCTCAGCTTTAGCATCATTCCTTCCAAAGAAATCCCAGGGCTGATCTTCTTCAGAATGGACTGGTTGGATCTCCTTGCAGTCCAAAGGCGCTGTTAAATACTCCTTTTCAGTAGAGAAGCTTTCTTCACCTCCTCTAGTCTCCTCCTGTTGCCTCCGATCCAAACATTGCTTCAAGGGCTCATGGTGATGGGTTGTGTTGACTTCCACCAGTGGGGTGGCCTGTACAGGTCTAGCTCCATGACATCTTTGCCATGATTTACCTTGGTGACACCCCTCCCGTGGGCTCCCCAACCTGCGACACATATCAAACATAAAGGGAATTAGGGTGGCTCTGGGAGTGAGCTGGACATAGCCTCCCACACCATTCATCACCAGCCTATCCCTGAAAAGACAATAAGGCAGGTCAGGAAGTACAAGTACAGTAGCTGCTAATCAGACAAGAATTAACCATGCATCTTTGTCTAAGAATGAGTGAGTGTGGTGGGTAGTTGAGAGGAAGCCAGAAGCAGCAAGGTGATGTGGGAGGAGAATCAGGAAATAGTTGAGACTGTTAGAACTGTCCAGGTGTTAGAGTTGGGCTCTAAGGTAGAAGGTGGGGGAGGGGTCAGGAAGTATAACAGGACGGCAGGAATTGTTAGTAGGGATACACAGGGATTTGAAAAGTTATGCTTAACATGATAACATTTTATGCTTGAAAAACACTTTTAAAAGGAGTACATGACTACTTTGTAAAGAAATTTCTTCAGTGAAAAATCAGAAGTTACATAAGTTGAGAAGCACTACTTTAGAGACAAACTGGGTACTTAATTTAAAATACCTAAATAAATCCTTTGATTCAAATCTGCTGAAATTGGTTACATCTGCCTGCTCTTAATTCTCTAGTATAACAGAAAAAAATGTATAACTCATTATTTTAAATACCACAATGTTGCTTTAAAAAAAAAGTTAACGCTCCCTCTCACCCCATCCCCAGTCTGAGCTTTGGTGTCAAGTGAATAAATGACGTGGTGATTAATTAAAAGGGGTGCCAGCAGCTTTGATTTGTTTTCTAATTTCTTTGAACAGAATGTGTCCTAATTTGTATTTCTGCCCAGTCCCTCTCCACCTTGCCACTCTTAAGTGCTAATTTTTTTTTTTTTTTTTTGCTTTTAGTTTTCCCCACCCTCTTGAGTGACCCTCAGGCCACTCACTCACCATTGAAATCTTCCGCAGCAAAGAGTTGGTGCCCATCTGAGGCTCTTAAAACTTGGGTTTGCTCAATAATCATCCAGCAAGGTTGTTAAACATGGAACATGTTTTTCCACCCTACCCTGTCCCTACCCAACACGAGGGTTAAAAGAGGAACTACCAACCTCTACCACCAGGAAAACCAAATTCCAGGGCCACCAGGAAGACCCCATCCCACATCTCTGAGATCCCTGGCAGCCCTCCCTTCTCCATCCACACTCCAAGTTCAGAATCTTCTCTTCCACCACCTCCTCCTCCTCTTCTCCCCCAGAGAAGAAAAGGACATGCGGCCACTCGGTCCTCCACAGCTCACGCCCCTAGGGGACACCCTTTGGTTAATTAACTACCTCTCTTAAAGGCGCTCATCAAGCAAAAGGAGAAAGTTGTCTGTCTTTAAACCTCTCCAGCAAGGCCAGGGTAACATTTCCTCTCGGAAAGCTCTCCGCCACGATTTTCCCAGGGCTGCACTTGAGTGAAACCCCCAAAGGAAATTACCACTTAAATTAGGCAGGACGTGCCGGCTGCTTGTTTGGCCTCAGCCGCGCCTGCCGCCGGCACAGGCGGCTCAGGAGCCCGGCCGGGGGCGCCCCGGCTGCAAGGGGCGGGGCGGGGCCGGCATGCAGACGCTCAGGGCCAGAGCGCGCACACCTCAGTGACTAGGGGCGAGCGGTGGGGGAAGACAGGCATGGGGGCCACTGGGAAACTGACCCAGGAAACTCGAAGCCGCCTGCTTCTTTCCTGCCAGGTCCTTCACTGCCTCCCGCCTCTGTCGGATGCGGGAGACAGAAAACGATGGGTCTGCTTTGGGACCCAGTCATCCAGACTGTAGGCTCCATGAAAGCAAGGATAGGGGCTATTTTGTATTCTCCTTCTTTTTAAAAAACAAATATAATCCAGTGATTTTTAGTGTGTTCAGGAGGCTGAGTAACCATCACTCATCCCCCAAAAAACCCTTCTAGGCATTAGCAGTCGTCCCCCGCTGCTTCTCCCCAAACATCTAATCTACTTTCCCTCTGAAATAGATCTGCCTATTCTAGGGGTTTCATATAAATGAAATCTTGCTCTGTGCAACTTCTTTCACTCAGCATACTATTTAAGATTCATCCACAATGTAGCATGTGTTAGTACTTCATTTCTTTTCATTGTGGAATCATACCCCATGGTATGCATTTACCGCATTTTGATTATCCATTCATTAGTTGATGAACATTAGGGTTTTTCCTACTTCTTGACTATTATGAAGAATGTACATGAATCTTCATGTACAAGTGTATTAAGGGACAGATATTTTCATGTTCTTTCAAGTAAATCTAGGCATGGACTTGCTGGATCCTCTAGTACCTCTGTGCTGAACTTTCCAAAAGGATCTGTTTTTATCTACAACTACAGTTCCCAGGTTGATAGCCTAGCCCCCAGGACTTTCTTTGACAAATAGATGGATAGAATTAAATAAGAAATTAGGGCTCAAATAAGTGAGATTGAGGTGGCTTTTTTTTTTTCAACATGAAAGCATTTTATTAAGAGCAACACAAATGGGACTTACTGTAATTCTTAAGAAGAAAATGAAATTTAAAGAAGGTCCTAATCTAGGATCTATGGAAGCGCTAACAGGAGGGTGGCGAATCCTCAGAAATTGTCTATGGAATTGTTTGAGTATGCACAGGTGTAGTGTTGCCTTCACACCAGGCAAGAAAAGTGTCTAGTTGTGCCCTGCCCTGGCTGTGCCCCTCTCAACAGGACATGGTGTCTGGGAGTCCAGCAGACCGTGCCCATTATAAGCCAGCTCCTTCCTTTCGTGGTGCAAGGTTCTGCTCTCAAACCCTGGACTTCCCAGCCTAAAGAGCCCAAGCGTCTCCCCCAGCGCCACCCTCCTGAGGGTAATCCATGCTGCTATGGTTAAAGGATGGTTGTACACAGAGGTGAGCCTACAGGCTAGGATTTTATAGCACAGGTGCCCAGATGGTGCTCCCACAGGGAGGGATGGCAACAGGAGGGATGGAAAGAAAAGAGGGGGCAGGGCAAACTATGGGCTGCAGGTGAGCAGCTGAGGAATGAGGCCCAGCTCTACTCGCAGCCACCACGTTCCAGTGAGGAATGTCAAGCCCAAGAATTCCAAATATGAACCTGGCCTTCCAGTCTTGGGTTCTTTTGAAGAGCTCTAAAAGGGTGACAGTATCAGTACTGAGTGGGCAAACCTGCGGCTTAAGGTGCGTGGGCCTGCGTTCCCTCTGTGCTCTGTCCCAGGTCTTGTGAGTGTAACAGAAGACCAGCGCACCTGGGGTTTTTTTCAAGATGGTGCATGGCTGTCAGATTCTCAAAAGACCCCAAGAAGTCTGCAGTGAAACTTGAAAACAATGAAAAGAATGGAAAATTAAAGGAAACATCAGGGAAGTTAGAAGTTCTGTTTCAGCCCTTCTTTCTCCACATGCAAACTGAAGGAACTTGGGTAACTTCTTACAGTCTTAGTCACCCATACAAATGAAATGGAAATAATCATAACATATTAAATTCTGTCATAAATTATAATGCAAGGTGTCACTTTAATATTTCCCGGCCATTTTTTTGTTATAGCTCCATCATTAGTAGGCCCATAAGATTATTAATGTGGGCTCATAACATTGCTAAAAGCTAAACTTCACTATATTACAGAAGACTCATGTAAGATGAAATTGAAGGGCATAATTTGTCCAAAGTTATTACACAGTAAATTAGTGGCAGCCAAAAGATACATAACCAAGAATTTCGACATTCCTGCCCAAGCTCTAGACAGCACTCTCTCATCTAAGACAGAAACATTGACCATTTCACAACAGAATGTTTTTCTCAAAGCTTTGACTGCTTAAGTGGTTTCCCTTTTCTCTTATATTCAGTAATGCATTTGACTTTCTCCGAATGAATTTATTCCTACTGTTTGTTCCTATACTCTTGTTTAATGGCGCTGTGAATACTATGGTATGTAAATATGAGACATGTCAGCTGTTGGCCATTATGGATGATACATAATGGATGATTTTTTGTTTTACTAAATTAACATGATATTCTATTTCAACATAAGGGAAAAAAGCTAAATCTCAACTCTGAAAATTAACCAGTTTGGTCTATAATATAAAATAGCCAGTTTAAGTTTTTACTTCTTTATTCAATGAATTGTTATCATATAGAAATTGTGTAGATACAGAGGACATAATTATTCTAGTGATGGTGGTAGTGATTTGAAGTAGGATGGCCAATTGTCATAGCTGGTCCAGAACTCAGGTCTCCTGGGACGTGGGGCTTTCGTGTTGAATATGGGATGAAGCCCGGCAGGATGAACCAAAGTGGTTGCTTTGACCTAATTTGAAGCTGATATGCACCGGTTTGTGTATGACTTAAATCTCAAAGTTTTGGTACATTTGTTAATCATTTTAGATTTGTCTACATTTGCTCCCTTCTGGTTTGAAAAAAATATATGTAGCCAGATAGATTATGTCAGTAAGAAAGATGTCTGTAAACTTTAATTAGAACAAGGACATTGAGACAAAATTAAATCCTTAACATTCCAGATAGATTTTTGTATGATAAAATTTTCTCTGTATGTTTCCTGTTGTTATATTTAATATTGAATTATTATATATAGTTTTTGCTAAAAAATTTATTTTTAATTGCATTGTTGTATGGAAATTATGTGAGTTTTCTCCCTTAATTTTCAACAGGTCAGTTTTCACTTTGATTCTTTATTGGCCTCAGTTTGAATGCCCATCCATCCAATCAAGATTGCAACTTGGAGTGACCTTGCACATTTTGTTCTTACTCAGCTGCTGTTTTAATAGCCTATACCTATGGATATTGAGTCAGACACGACTGAGTGTGCACACACACATAGATGTTGTCATTCTCTCTCAAATAGTTTTTTTAAAATCTAATGAGCTTTTGCTTTTTGCTCTTTTATTTCACATTCTGTGGTCATTATTTAATGTCTTTTCTTAAAAGCTATTAATCACTGTTGGTCAGCTCTGGTGTCACATGAATTTAATGACTTGCCAAACCCAAATCAAAGTAAAAGGGATAAGTTTTCCACACTAACGTCTGAATGAAATTCCCCTCATTAGAAACATTAAAAATACAGGCACCCTCAAAGATTCAGAACAAGGGTACAAATCCCAGCTTGACCTCTTTCTGGCTATCTGTGAACAGTTATGTGATGTTTCTGGGACTCTGCCTCCTAAGCTATGGGAAGATTGGCCTTTTCAGAGGGTCTCAACCTATGGTTCCTGAGTGGTATTTAGAGGGTCTGTGAGCCCTCCTAAAATTATAATATACTTAGTTATTCTGTCTATACACGCACCCTCCTACCCCTCACCAAGAGGATCCAGTGCCTCCCATACATTCTCAAAGGCATGCATGACAAAAAGATTGAGAACTCTTGAGCCATCACATGGTCTTTGAGAAGACTCTGGAGGCAAAGTGTATAATATGCAAGTTTTCAAAAATCATTGTCTTTAGCCGTCTAAAAATAAATTTGCAAAACCTATCAAAACTTCCAAAATGAGGACTATGAACTGCTTGCTCAGAGGCACTGGGCATTCTGGTCTCCCCAGCTGCAGAAACCTAGTAATGGAAAGAATCCTAAATCAGGGCAGCAAGAAGTTCTCTGGTGTCAGGCTAAGGGATTTGGAGTTAACTTTGCAGATGGAAGACTTACTGATAGTTTTGAGAGAAGTGACTCAATGAAAGTATCAGTTGGAGAAAGAGCAAATTAGAATCCATGCAGTAAGATGACAGAGAAAGAGCCTGGGGATGCTGGACCAAAGGAACCCTCTCACAGGACAGCATTTCCTCCACTGTGTTTCTGGTTACTCTAATGACCTGAGACATATTAATAGGGGTTCCCCCAGAAAAGAGGTGCTGTAGCCAATAATCTAAGAAAATGCTGAGTTAGGAAGTAAGGTTTTCATCACATGAGTCTCAGAACCTCTAATAGAGTTCTACCGAACACAGAAACTTTTCCATTTTTAATTGCCCATGACCCTCCCCCACCAATGCCACAGCTGAGTACTGACAGTGAAGAGCATGAGCTCTGATAGCAGTGGAAAATGCTACTGCTGCCTCTGCTAATGAGCACTTCGTAAATCACACGTGTTAAAACACTTCATCGCTTTAAGACTTGGATTGCCACCCATAGGACAGTTGTTATAAAGTTCTTGACCTGGAGCTAAAAATCTATTTTATCTTTTCTATAGCCCAGAGGTTAAAGCATCTGCCTGCAATGCAGGATTCGATCTGGGTTCAATCCCTGGGTTGGGAAGATCCCCTGGATGAAGGAAATGGCAACCCACTCCAGTATTCTTGCCTGGAAAATCCCATGGACACAGGAGCCTGGTAGGCTATACTCTATGGGGTAGCAAAGAGTCGGACACGACTGAGCAACTAAAAGAATACTTTTAAATTTTAATTTTTCACTCAAAGTCTTGGGGATACAAGGGTAGAAAACATCACTTGCCATCTGCTGCTACTACCTAGTTGAGAGGACAGATAACTGATCAGACACTGACTACACTTGAGAGGCAGACCCAGAAGCTTCACTGAGATCACCCAGATAGTACATTTATTTTGAGTTTGAGGGCTTGGGGATTAGTCTCAAGATGAGAGGATAAATAAGTCACAAGTTGAAGGGTTAGCCAGAAATTTGCCAGGATGAAAAAGAGAAGAAACAAGAAAGTCTGTGCAAAGCCTTGGAAGTATGAAAACTAGGGGAAGGCGAGCAGTTCTCTGCTGTCAGAAAATAGACTAAAGTCAGGAAGTTAGAAAGAGGACACTGGTCAAGTATCAAGTCCTGGAGAGTTACTACACAGAGTGCTCTATGTGCTAGGGTAAAGAATTTTCAAGATACATCTACGGTAGGATTTTCAATTAAGAACTAACATACTAGACTTACATTTTAGAAAGGTCATTCTAAGTCTTTAAGACTCTATTTCCTCCCTATAAAGCGAGAATCACTGCTTCTGAGGGCTAGCTGCCCAGCAAGCTTAGATGTCAACACTATGGCACAAGATTTTTGAGAAAAGAAACAGCCTTATTGAGACGTCAACCAGCAAAGAGGCAGGGAGTAAGACTCTCAATCTGTCTCCCAGATCCAGTGTTTAGGGTGAATTTAAGGAGTTGGGCAATGGCAACCCACTCCAGTACTCTTGCCTGGAAAATCCCATGGATGGAGGAGCCTGGTAGGCTGCAGTCCATGGGGTCACTGAGAATTGGACTTCACTTTCCCTTTTCACTTTCATGCCTTGGAGAAGGAAATGGCAACTCACTCCAGTGTTCTTGCCTTGAGAATCCCAGGGGCGGGGGGAGCCTGGTGGGCTGCTGTCTATGGGTCGCACAGAGTCGGACACGACTGAAGTGACTTAGCAGCAGCAAGGCTAATTGGCTAGTCTCAAATCAGCAATCATGCTACTCCTACAGCTAGAGGCCATGTTTTCCTTATTGAAGGACTTCATGCTTTGTAAACGACTCAGGTAGCAACATTCTATCCTTGAGTTCTGCAGGCTGAAGATTCCTGGTTCCAGGGGTCATTCTTGCAGGGGTGGGTGCAGAGGGTGGGGTGGGGGCGGGCCTCCTGTCTTGCACATGCTCACTGCTGTGTCTGTAAACTAACTCCAGATTCAACAATTTATTTAGGGAGGCAAAACCAGTTTACATTGGTCAGTGGTTTCTGTGCTGTTTCAAGACCTACCTTACAGAAGTGTTCTGAAATGTTCTGAAATTAAAGAAATTAGGATCTGTTGAGCACTCAGCCTGATTAATTTTTATGATTAAAATTTTTGTAAACCCTCGTTCTCATTGGAGTCTTCTGATTGGAGCCTGAGAGGCATTAGGGTAGGCAGGGTCAGAAGAAGAGTGGATTCAATTCAGTGACTTTCAGGAGTATGAGCCAGGACTGTCTGGCTTCAAATCTCATGTTTTTTGCTTCCTACCTGACCAGAAACTTCTCCTTCCATCTTTTAAAACTTAAATGGCAGCCCACTCCACTATTGTTGCCTGGAGAATCCCATAGACGGAGGAGCCTGCTAGGCTACAATCCACCGGGTTGTAGAGTCGGACACAACTGAGCAACTTTGCTTTCTTTTCTTTCTTTCTTTTCTGGGTTAAGAACATCATTTGGAATCCCCTAAAACCACACTGGCTTTTCAGAAAGACACTAGCAATTCCCTTTTAAGAGAAAAGTTTCTCGCTCTCCATACCTTAGCCGAAACTCTCAGTGTACAACAGATCAACATAGAAGGTACCAATGGCTTGAAAGAGCAAGACCCTGCCTCCCTAGGGGAGGAAAGCCTGGCTGTGGCTTTGCAAATTTCCCAGCACAGCCTCACTTTCTCAGCCTAACTAGCTCCCCGGAGTCCCCAAGATGAAAGCTGCCAGGCTTTTCAGGGTGCTGCATGGACTGGCTCCAAGATTCTCAGCTCCCAGTCGGGGTGGCAACCCCTTCCTCATGGAGCTCAGAAGTGCCCCATTCTATGTGGGCTCCAGGAGCTCTGAACAAGCAGGAGGGTTTGGTTTGATTCCTTACCGAGCTCAGCACCATGGAACTTTCCAGAAGATATTCTTGAGTTTCAGTTCACAGCCCATTGGATTTCACTTCAACCTGAAAACTCACAAGGAAGGTCAGCTGAAACAACGAGTCTGGGAGGCTCTCCCCTTAGAACTGTAAATCATACTGCTGCCACTGAGGACAAGAGGAGGTGAGCCGAGGAACTCGGCCTCTCCTGACCTGATTTACCCCAAGTGTGTGTGAGAGTTGCGGGGGCACAAGCTGGAAGGGGCAGGACTTTTCATTTCACACCTGCTTGGGTTTTCCTTATGAAACGTTTCCATCATTGACGCTGAGGTGTTTCCTTAAACCACGACTCCACCTGATGTAAACAGGCTGCCAATACAGGCCCTAGTGAATGTTAATAATAACACCCACTTAGGTGCACTGTATATGGGCCAAATACTGCACTGAGCCCTTGACTTTCATTATTCCACGTGATCCTCCAAGTAAAACCTCATGAGCTGGGTGCCACTATCATCACCACTTAATAGAGGAGGAAACTAAGCTAGAAACTTAGGACAACTGGGATATAAACTCCGGGCAAGAGAGCATCACCACTCAGACCGCACACGGGGTTTTCTGGCGGAAGTCCAGGGAGGCCCCGCTTTAGAAGACTGGAAGCAGGGGCCGGAGGGGCATGGGGCAGGATCCCCTCACCAAGTGGAGCATGGAGGTGCTGATAAAGGCCTTCTGCTGAGGTCCTTTCTGACTCCATGCCGCCCTGGTGCTCTGGCAGTTCCAGCTGGAAGAGAGAACCCTGTCCCTCTTCTGCAGGCAGGGAAGCCCCCTCCCCACAGGGATTCGACCTGGAGTTTCCCCTACTCTTGCACTTCCTAAGCATTAATCTCATTAACATTAATGGGAATTGTCCCTGTGCCTCAAGGGGGACATAGACTTTTAATTGCTGCAAAGAGGCCTGGGAGACCCCACCCCCACTGCAACCTCCCAACCCCCAGTCCTTGCCCCAGTCTTCCTTTCCCACCAACCCTCACTGGAGCTACAAAGACCTGGCAGTTGCTCTCCCCAGCTTTGGCAGGCCCGCAATTTAGCATTTGACTTGGTTTCTCAGATGCTTAAGTCATTTATAAAATAAAACTCATGGGCTCTTTCCAATGTCCTTTTTTTAAAAAGCTATCACAGCTGCTGGCTTCTTCTGGCCCCCTCTGAACTCCTTTCTGGGTTCCTTATGCAGCGCAGTGTGGAGACATGACAGGTCTGGGTTCCGTTTGGTCTGCAACCTTTCAGTAAAATCTTTCTTTTTCCAACCCCCTTCACAAGATTATAACATTCTGATTCAAGTGGTCTGAAGCTGCCTTTTTTTTTTTTTTTTTTGGTAATACCTGCATGAACAGCACTACTCGTGCGCCTCCCCACCCCCATCCACAAGTTAATGCGGGGTAAAGCATAGCCCCATTCTGATGTAGGGACAGCTGGCCGGAGACTGGGTGACGACGAAAAAGAATCGCGCGAAGGATCTGGAGCAAATGTTTGCGTTGGGCGCGGGAGAGTCAGGTCATCCCTGGTGCCCTGTGTGCGCCCAGTCCACGAGGCCCGAAATGGGGCCGGGCCGGCTTTCCTATGACAGAGGTGCTGAAAAGCCAGCCACGATGTAACTACAGCAGAGAGAATGCGACACAGAAAATGGTGAAGTCAAACAAAGGGGCAGGAAGAAAAAGCAGAGAAACAAAAGTGTTCCTCTCCCTGCCGGGAAAAAGGAACCGCCGCCAGTGGCCCAACTCAGTCCCCTCCCGCCATCTAGTGGCCATGCTGTGTCACTGCAGCGTAGGCTGCTGCGGGAGATCTGGATGCGGGATGCTACCGGGAGATGGCTCTCTCCCGGTCCCAAGAGAAGATGCATGCGGCGGCGCAAAGGCTCACTTAAGCCAAAATCACGACCTCGAGAGCAGGCCCTTCTTTGTGGAAGGGCTTGTTTGTTTAGATTCGAAATACTGCGCAGTTAAAGAACAGATGTGTGTCCGGCTCATGGGCGGGTTAAGGGAGGTTGGGATTGGAAATTCCCCAGCCCCGAGCAATTTCTTTAAAACGATTCACATGTGTGGCGCACATTTCGATCTCCCTCAGGAAAAGCCGGCTCTCTAGTAATAGACTATTTGTTCCTTCCGTTTTCCGACTTTATCCAGAAGCCAAATATTCTTCAAAGTTTTGAAGCGAATGGAGCAAGGATGATATTAACATGGATTTCTTGGCTGGAATCCACTCCCTAATGGGAGAACCCCAGGTTTTATCCTCATTTAATAATTAGCTTTCCTTTGAAAAATATGTAATTCAGGATCTGGTCATTATTTTTCTGTGCGAGGTTTTACCTATTCCCAAATACAAAATATTTGAGGTTTCTGATGATAAAATCTTGGTACAAGTGTCCACTGATGAGGTAATATGTAGAGTTTTTCAGCAGTGAGAACTAAAATATTACAAACTGAATACATAATGCAAATTAAATACATGTCCATAGTTAAACTTTTATATGTATACCCCAAATGATTGTTTGCTACAGAATTTGATATCCTTCCACACAAAAAAATTCTTACGTGTGTTAGACTCTAAGAGAGCGTGACAAAAAGTATACACAGCCTTTCAAAATTCTGTTTTCTCTGTGCCTATATACACCATGAACGAGTATATATGTAAGTAGCTGTCTGCTTTCCCTAGGCTTCTCTGTGTTCTTTTCTGATCACTATAAATGTATACACTTTTGACACCGACAGATAAAGGTAGAGCCTAGATCTCACCATATGGTGAAAAGTCCCTGGTGTCTGTTCCCCAGCACATCCATGGAGGTCTGGGACGTTCCTGGCCATTCTGGGGGTGATCATGTACACTCCTTTACTTGAGGCAAGCTATGTTTTATGTAGATACTGCAAACCGAGGGTCCAAGGGTTCTACAGAAACTTCCAGTTAGAGGCATTGGCTTGCTCTGGAGCCAAAACCCCTGCAGTCCTTGATTTCACTTGAAGCCTTGATTTCACTTCAGAGCACTTAGCATGGCACAGTCAGACAGGCTGCCTCCGTGTTGTCTGTGCTAAACTCAAAGGGCTGATCCTGTACTTTCAGAGCCAAGGGTAGCGATTACAGGGAAGACAACAGACCCGCATGGAGACAGGAGAGAAGGAAGACGCTGAGGAGTCTGGCAGGAAGTTATTCACTTTGTTTTGTGTTGGGCCTAACCTTAGGAAATTAACTTCTGAAGGCAAAGAAAGGCATTTATTTTGAGGCAAATGGCATGAGATTCCTGTGGGCTCCTAGGTAGGAATCAGTTGGGTAACTAACTTTTCTGAAGCAGCTATGCCTGTAACAGATGATTGGATACGCAGTGGCATTTAATATGGGCTCGTAAAAATCTATCTTCTAACACTCCAGTCCCAAACTGGGTGCTTATACAGCATAACCCTTGAAATCATCAAAGACAGGTGAGTCACTTCTTCTCCTGGTCTCCTCCCAGGTGCCCCAGAATCAAGGGTGAAAATCACAGTTAAGGAAGATGCCCTCATCAGATTCTGCTGGGAAGCTGTATGGAAGCACTGAGCTTCCCGCCACCAGTGTAGACAGCTAACCAAAGCAGTGATGGAGACTTGACCAAGACAGTATTCTAGAAGCCATAGGGGGCATAAGCCATGAGAGAGGAGGAGCAGGGAGCAAGGCAACTGGAAACGGCAAGAGAAGTGAGGGGCAAAGTCCCCAGAAAGCAGCCATGTAGGCAGAGCTCTCATATGACTCGCGAGGCTGTCAGATGACGTGGAAACAGCCGCTCCAGGCCACTGCCCTTGCCCCCTCTGCTCTCTGTGACCCCTGCCCTGCCCTTCTAGGGATTTGTGAGCCTTCTCCCTCACAAATGGTCCTTCTTTGTGGTCCCTCTTGCTCTCCTCCTTCCAGTGCCCCACCTTCTGTCTGCTACCCCTCCCTGGGGAGTTGGTGCTTCTCCCTGCAGTGGGAAGGGAGGAGAGGAAGGAGGGAAATCAAAGATTCTACCTCAGAGGCGGGGAGGGCGGGGCGGGAAGGTGTGATTTGAGAAGGGGCAGAAGCAGGGAAGGCAAAGTTTGTGCCTTCATCAGGTGGGGTTGCTTGGGGTCAGGCCCTGAACATCATCCTGCTTAAGAATCCCTCAGGGGAAGACAAGTCAAGGGGAGCCAAAGAAGGAGCCACTAGAAGCAGGACAAGAGATGGAATCCTAGGGGGCCAGGGTAAACGGCGGGGATCCAGGGCCTGGAGGTGCTTCCTGGGGGAATACAGCCGCAGTGTCTCCCTTTTCCCTCTTCTACCCCAGCTTCAGCCCCAGCCTTTTCTTTCCATACCTCCCCCACGACAAAAGCTGGGGCCCTGGCCACGTCATCGTGTTCCTTTGTCTCCTGCATGATCCCTACCCTTCACCCCCCATCTTTGCACAGACCCCAGTGGCAACCCACTCCAGCGTTCTTGCCTGGAGAATTCCAGGGATGGCGGAGCCTGGTGGGCTGCCGTCTATGGGGTCACACAGAGTCGGACACGACTGAAGCGACTTAGCAGCAGCAGCAGCAGCAGCAGCAGCAGCATTACAATAAATTTTAAATAAAAACCTGAAAAAATAAAAATACAGCCACTCTAAATGACCTTTCAGTCACAGTTCAGCTGGCTGAGAGGACACACTGGCCACTCTCTGCCATTTCTGTTTCCTGACTCCTCTACAAATAGCTCAGCGATTACCCCCACCACCTGAGCTGCTGGGTGTGCTGCCTTTTCCTTAAAGAAATGGGGACGATTGTGGCACAACAAAATGAGCAAAATGTCACTTCTCTCTCTTCGTGACCCTTGCAACCCTCTTCCCTTTAGAAATGATCCCAATCCTCTATTAATTTGTCTCTGATGTTTAGCAGATGGAATTCTCCAGGGGTGCCCACAATAATATCTCTCATCCAACTTGTCTCTCTATTGCAATATGACCTTGTCATTCTTCCATAGATATGTTTGGACTTGTGACTGCTTCAACCAAGAGGACAGGAGAGCTGACCTTTGTGTGGCTTCTGAGGTTGGGTAATAACTGACAAATAACTTCTGAGGTTGGGTAATCTCTTGACGTGTGGCCAGGTGATATAGAGGGTAAAGAGCCAGGGCAGGAACAGCTTTGAGAGGGATGGCCATTTTTCCTCATCATGGCCAGGGTACCATATCTCCTCCCATCTAAGATGTGATATACATAAGAGGGATCATCAACTCAATGAAGGCCCTCAGGAAACAAAAAAACCATTATCACCATGTTATATGTGTCATCTATTACATAATACATTATAAGAAACATCAAAATAGGAAATGCACAAAATGCAAAGGAATATGTTAAGTCCTTCATCATGTCTGGACACCTTTCAGTACAGTCTGAAAGTACAGGGAAGGAAGGTTACTGGATGTACTAAACTGGCCCACAATACATCCAAGGCTATACAAAACTATTTTGATACCTTTTTAAGTCAAAAGAAAAAAAAATGTTTAGGCTGAATAGAATGTTTTAATATAAAATAGGATATATTCATTTTTATACTGGAACACTCAATTTTTAATATTTAAGCTATTCAAATACTTATAATATTTTAAATTTAATACTGAATGTGTTTGATCTAGGGAAGTCATCGAGAAGCATAGTTGTCTTGACAACCTGCTACAGATGGTTCAACTTGAACAAGCTTGGCTGTTCAGCCTCAATGCCCAGATCCCAGGACGGACTTTTCCCATTCAGTACTTCCCTCTCTGGAGTCTAGATGGCCCCATTGCTCTAAAGTTGGCTGTGTGAAGGTCTGATTTACAAGGACTGTCTGATGTGGAGCAGGCAGAAGTTCCTTTTTGGTAGAAACAGGATTCTGGGCGCCCTGCTGGAAGCAGGCCTGGGATTTTTCATGGCTGTCATTGTTTTAAACCCTCAGTCCCCAAGGATAGTCCATGGAGAGTAAAACCTGGCCATTTTAAGTGACACTTGAATTATTGAGCATGCCGAGCCTGCATGAAAAATTTAAATGTCTAGGAAAATAAATAGAGTGCATAAAAGGATTTTATTGAAGTTCTCCAAATTGTTGGAAAAACAGTAAATGGTTGCTTTTTTTTTTTTTTTAGCATCAGCGGAAGTCCCTACGATTTGTTAAGAGATCTCTTGGCTTCCCTAAAAATAATGGACTCAAATACTTAGGGACAAACTAGCAGAAAAAAAATACAACTCCCTGAATCTATTTCATACTTAGGGAGAGAGCTAATAAAATTTTTGAGTGAAACACTGAATTTTGCAGTTTCAGAACTCTTGGCCAAGTTTTTTAAGATTAGCTGATTGCTCATGAAACCACAGAAATGGTCTGAATCGTTCAACTCTTATTTTCTCTAGCTGCTAGAGATGGACATATACACAAATGTGTGTGAGTAGAAGCAGACAAAACAAGGTGTGTTCGAAGAGTTTAAACCCCACCTCATAGCATTCTTGAGACAGGAAGGTCATTTCTTATATATCTGCTTTTAATTTGACTTACATCCATAGAGGCTTCTTAACCCTTGTCTTCCATCCTGGCCACTTTGAAAAGTGATTTGCTCCCATTATATTAGCTTCAAATTCCATATAAATAATAGATGTGTTTTCTGAAATGTGAATTACCAGCGAGACGTGTGGCCTCTCCAGTGAGAAGTAACACGGATGGAGGCTAAAAGGACAAGTCAGGAGTGGAAAGCCACTCTGTACCACAGAGTCCCTGTGGAGCTGTGGGCCCAAGCACTGTGTCATCTCCTGGGAAAAGTAATAATCAACTAAGCTTTCTCAAAATGTGCTCAAGTGAAACATTTAAATGCTCACCAACTGAGGATTATATATTTATGTACACGATGGAAGATGAACTTTATTTTCCAATTGAGGTACTGCACATGGCATGGCAAGTTCTAAGTCCTAGCAAAGATATTAAAACCATGAAAAGGTGTTGATGTCATTAAATGAAAGGGAGGGAAATGGGCAACCAGTCTGGATCTATCACAGGTGCACTGCTGGGAGCGGGTTGATAACTTACTTTGGAGCCCTCAAATAGTAAATATGAATAAACAATACATATACTGTATCAACCCTATGCTAAGATTGTGACCTGTATTGACCATCTTAATCCTCACAACAACCGTATGAGGTTAGGTACTATTATGTCCTTTTGACAAATGAGGAGACACAAGAGAGATTAAATAATTTGCCCAGGGTCGCCGAGGAAGGGCATGTTAGGTTTGAGTCCAATTTCGTTCCAGTCTAGCTCCATCCGGATGTAGCTCCCGAATGTTGCAGACACTCTAGCTGTCCTATCCGTGTCCTCTCAGAATTCTCTGCTTCTTACTGCCTGAGGACTCTAGCCATAGAGACTTGTCACACACCGGCCACTGGGGGTGCTAGAGAGTTAACGCCCACTTCCACCCCAGCAACTCAACCAATGGCCAACAGGAGGCGGCGGGCCAACTCCAGCCCAAGGCGCCTGTTCTTCAGCCCCCAGCAGGACTGAGCCCACGGCAGTGATGTGGTCTTTCAGTAGCTCTGTCCTGGCTTCCTTTCCTTCCTTGTCTCCCTGCACTTCCCTGAGATATACCCTAAAAGAAATGTTTGCCTTCAAGTCTTGTCTCAGAGTCTAGTCCAGGGAATGTGGGCTTTGTAGTTTGAAAAATCACAAGTGCTAAAGTAACCATTGGCAAATGTGATAACTGTCCTAAAACTCTTTCTATCATGATGAGTTTACCCCTCAAAGGGGATCAGTCTGCAAGAAATGTCAAAATCCTGGATGATCTTAAACATTCTTGGAATTAGAAGAGAGAATTTATTTCCAAGATGCTGTACTTAAGAAATTTGGTAAATTGTTTCTTAACATAAACTTGGCTTTAATGTAACTTCAAAAAAAAAAAAAAGGAAATATATCAAATGTTACTTGACTATATCGAGAACCTCAAATCATTTTTAAGCTGTAACCAAAATGATAAGAACATACATGGAATAGTGAAAATTCTCAGATCAAAGTGGAAAAAAAACACATTCCATTATAATTCTTCCAATACATTTTAAGTGCTTTGGACTGTGGGAAAAAGGTTTTTCCCCCACAAACTATAGGTTGTGATATTTAATTGCGCTTTACTTTCCCCACATATGTTCAGACTAGATTTTGCTAAAATCCATCTGAACCATTTTCACTGATCTCTTTAAAAGTTCTTTCCTGTCCTTCTGTTTTCAATTAGAGACTATATCGATAAAAGGCAAATTACAATGCCCAAGATTTAGATTAAGCAATGTATTACCATCACCTTCCAAAGCCCAATAAAGCAGAAGATCCTAAAAGTAATTATATAAAGAGGGCCAGGAATCCCACTCAGTGATTGTTCTCCAAGTGCCCCTCATTGGGCCTCTTTGCTGAATGGATGAATTGAACTCCATGGAAGCAAATAGAAGCCACTACTAGCTTCCAAATAACTACCCCCCTCACTCTGCTCTGTAAAATCATTCCCCTTGATACAAGCTTGGATAGGTTCCATCATTTTCTAGGCACTCTCTGGTGAGAAAAGTTCTCCTGCAACTGTTGAATATCAAAACTCCAACCTTCATTTAATTCAGTCTCCCACCACCCCCCCACCCTCATCTCACCACAGCCCCCAACAGTGGCCTTTCTCAGGTGAAGAGAGGCAAGGGTGACTTTTCATTCTGTTCAAGGTTCAAATCCTAGGCAATGGAAGACTTCAATGATCTGCCTTGCTTGGGACACTGTACTCTGACAGCAAGACCTCCCGTGTGGTGTTTGCATAGTTGGCCCTCTTTTCACTGGATTTTGGTGGCTTCTTGGAAAGAGCACTTTACGTGAAACAGACAAGGCTGTCTACGGCTGGCACGCTGACTGCCCCAGTCCTCGGGCTTCTGTTGAACCAGCTGTGGCTGGTCTCTTAGCCCCTTGCTTCATACGGCGCCCATAGTGAATGCCTTTAAGGTGGCTCACACAGGGGCCTTTTAAGGCAGCCACAACCAAACTCTGGGGAAACACACTCACTGGCAGCAGGCAGGCAGCATCATCCTGCATCTCAGCCTCGGATTCCCCATGGTCCAAACATTGATATGGGTGAGCAGGAGGTGGAAAACCTGAGGTGTGGGAATACAGAGGGGAAAGTGTCACAGAGAAGCAAGAGAGAGGAAATCACACGGAACGAACCTAAAACCCAGAAGCTATTCCAGAGCACAGAAAAAGACAGAAGGCTTCCCTTTGTTTTATAAAGCCAGAATAAACACAACTTCTAAACATAATTCAAATAACACCAAACACCAGCAAATACTCCACGTCAATCTTACTTACAAATATACACACAAAAGATCCTAAATACTAATGAGAGAGTCATTTCCTAGGCAGGTTGATAAGAAGTCTAGGGGTCCCCAAGGAGAGAGGGGTCTGGATTTCTCAAGGAGGAAGAAAGGACAAACTTATTTCTCTACATTCCTTAGGATTATATAACAACAATGTAGTCTGCCTGAGGACAGTCTCTGGATTAAACCTTCTGGCTAATTCTGTTATCTTAAAATGTAAATTATGGGAGTAGGTCTGGCAAGGTCTTTACAACTCCAGACCTTCTTTGGATTAGTTGGAGAATATATAAACTCATTGCTAAAACTAACAAGCGGGTACTCTTTCTACCCCCTTCTGATGCCTATGTCAGAAGCTTTCTCTATCTCCTTTATACTTTAATAAAACTTTATTACACAAAAGCTCTGAGCGATCCAGCCTCGTCTCTGGCCCCGGATTGAATTCTTCTCCTCCGGGGGCCAAGAATCCTGGCGTCGTGATTCAACAACAACCTTTCACTAACAAACACAGTTCAGCAGTAAATTAAATAAATAAATGATACCAGAACCAAATAAAATATTTCCCAAGATGTGAAGATGGCTTAGTACTAGGAAATCAGTTTATGTATGGGTGTATATACATAACTGTTGGAATTATTGATATATGATTATTTCAAAGGATAATAGTAATAAAACTCAATCCTGATTCCGTATTTAAAATATATACAGATATTAGCAAACCAGGAATGTAAGGATCCTTCCTTAATATGAGGAATAATATTTAACTTAAACCAAGAGCCAGTCATTTTCTTAACAGCAAAGCAAGAACTAGAGGCAATCTCATTAGCAACAGGATTAAGATTAAGAATCCTTCTGTTTCCATTATCATGCACAGGCGTACTTTGTTTTCTTGCACTTTATTGTGCTTCATGGATATTATGTGTCTTACAAACTGAAAGTTTATGGTAACCCGGTGCTAAGCAAGTCTAACAACACCATCTTCCGATACCATGTGACTTTGTGATAGTCACATGGTATTGTGATTTCGCAATACTTTGTGACTGGGTATCACATTTTGCTAATTCTCTCAATATTTCACTTTTTCAGTTATTTGTTTGCCATGGTGATCCCTGATCATCTTGGATACTACTGCTACCATTTACAGAAGGCTCAGGCAATGGTTAGCATTTTTTAGCAATACTTATTTTTTATTAAGGTATGTGCATTCTTTTATACATAATGCTACTGCACACTTAGCAGACTACACTATACTGTAAATATAACTGTTATATACACTGGGAAACCAAAATGTTTGTGTGACTCACTTTATTGTCATATTTGCTTTATTGTGGTAGTCTAGAACCAAACCTACAATATCTCCAAGGTATGCCTGTAATACTGTCTTTAAACAGTGCTCTAATATTTGAAAGAGAAAATACAGCTATTACAAGAGAAGAGCTGATACGATAACTATAGGCAAATAGTATCACATCATATAACCTTAAAACTTCAAAGCATCTACTGGAAAGCTATCACAGTTTCATATAAACCTGATACTTGAGACAGAAACATAAATGAAAATATTCATTATCAGTGGAAACATATTTTAAATAGAAAAACAGCAAAAAGTTCTACTCTCTATTTTAACAATAGGCTCACAAAAACCCCAGGGATAAGCTTATGTGCATGACCTATATGAAAAGAATCACAAAACCTGCCTATAGGACACAGAAGTAGAGAGATAACTGATGTTTCTGAATGGGAAATTGAATGTTGTAAACATGTCAAATTAAATTATATATCTAACTGCAATCCAAATCCAAATCTCAATGGGATTTCAAGAATATGTGACAGTGTAATGATAAAATTCACCTATAGCCAAAAATGCATATGAAATGTCAAAAAGACCCACAAAAATAAAGAATAGTCAATAAACATTGGCCCTACTGGAAATAAATTTTAAAGTCATAATAAATAAAATAGCATGGCTGAAATTTTAGGAAAAAATCAAATTAAATCTTCCTTAAGGATGACACTAAACTCCAGGGGGCTAAGTGAGATCAAAACCTGAAAGTGGACAGAGAAACCAGTACCTTGTGGTTCCTTTGTGAACAAAGACCCAAACTTAAAGGCTCTTGAAGAATATACAAAAAGTCAAACTTAGAAAATTTAATGTAAAAGAAAACATGAAGCGTCTGTAAGTCAAAGAATATAATTATCAGAACTAAATGCAGACCTCTCCCTCCCTGCCAACAAAACCGAGAAGAAAATTTGCTACAAATAAGACTGACGAGGTATTTTTTCTATCCATAATAAACTCAGAATTCATACACCTCATTAGAAAACATACTAAAATCTTCGCAGAAAAATGGATATAGGATATAAACATTCTGACTGACTGAAATAAAACAGAGAGAATTTTCAACTTCAGTATTACCAGATGGCTCAGTGGTTTAAATAAAAAAAATGTGCCAGTGAAGGAAACAAAAGAGATGCAGGTTCCATTCCTGGGTGGGGAAGATGCCCTGGAGGAGGAATTGGCAACCCACTCCAGTATTCTTGTCCAGAAAATTCCATGGATGGAGGAGTCTGGCAGGCTACAGTCCATGGGGTCGCAAAGACTAGGACACAGCTGGGTGACTGCGCATTAAATTTTAAAAGACTTGAGAAAACAAAATACTATCATTCCACCAAACCAGCTAATACTAAAAACTGATACTATTCAGCGACTGCAGGGTACAGCATTTTATCAAGGGGATCTGCAAATTGTTGCAAGCAAATCTAACCATAAAAAGCAAGAGCCTTACAACAGACTTCCATCTAGTAACTCTACTTCTAAATATCTATCCTTAAAAACTTACTAAGGATGTATAAGTAAACTCATTACATCATTACTTTCTGGTAGGTTCCACCTCAGCTGATTTTGCCTCCGCTGGGTTCTGCGTCCAACAGTTAAATCAATCCTAGATCAAAAATATGTTTTAAAAATCCAGAAAGTTCCTCAATTTGCCTCACATGGAGCACTGTGAGAAAAACAGGAGAGGGACACCTTTCTGTAGCCTCCTGCCAGTTCACAGAGCCTCCGTCTCTGCTGAATTGGAGTGAGCGCTGTGTGCCTTATGTCTTATTTGTTGGCTGCTTGTACTGTGTGCAACCTTTGTTTCTATGAAAAAATGGCTCCCAGAAAGCAAGTAAGTGGTCAAAGCAATCCCGCAAAGAGGGAGCTGTGAATCACAATCTCGATGAGAATGGAAATCTTAGATCTGTTGAAAAGGGGCATGTCGCCTATGGAAGTGGGCCATGAGGTCAGTAGGAAGGGTATTCTTGCAATAAAGTGAAAGAAGCTGAATTCATAGACGTGTTACTGCTGCCTCTACAACAGCAAAAATTGTCTCCTTGGTTCCTGACAAAGAGCTTGCAAAGACTGAGAAAGTATTGAATGTGTGGCTAGAGGACATGTCCCAGAAACCTATCCCTGTTGATGGCAAAATGATGTGTGAAAAAGCACTTCGTCTCTGTGAGCACTTCTGTGAAGGTCTGAGGAGCTGAGCAGGAGCCAGAAGGCTGGTAAGGGACAGCTAGCTAGCTGTGCAAAGTGCTGCCGTCTCAAGAACTTCATCACAAGAGCATCACCATCAACTGATAACCAAGGCAGCACTGGCAGGGTTCCCAGAGGAGCTCAAGAAACTCATAGAAGAGAAAGGCTACCATCCAGAGCAAGTCTTCAAGTGTGATGAGACAGGCTTATTCTGGAAGTTAGCTGCCCAATCACATCTACACCCACAAGAGCGCCAAGCAGGCTCCCCGGGTTCAGGGCCTGGGGAGATGGCCTTACTCTGCAGCTGGGTGGCAACACAGCAGGCCATATGATTAAGCCAGGCCTCCCTTGCAGAGCATCCAGTCTACAGGCCCTTATGAACAAAACCAAAAACTGCCTGGCTCTGTTTTGGTAACACAAGAAGGCTTGGGTGTCACCATCTTATTCTTGGAATGATTCCACCACTGCTTCATTCCTGGAGTGAAGAAATACCTGGAAAAGACGAGGCTGCAATTCAAAGCCCTACTCATAATTGGCAATGCCCCCAGTCATCCCCAAGCCCCCTGGTTCCTGAAGAGAATGTGGAAGAGATGTGCCCTCCCCTAACACTGTCTCACTGCTGCAGCCTCTTATAAAGCATCCATGTCTGCAGTAGGGACCCTGGTTTCCTGGCATAGATGAACCTTCTGACATCCCGTCAGAAGGTCGGGTTTGGCCTGCTATCTCACCGCTTACCTAGAGTACCATACATCTCATCGCTTCATCACATCAGCATTGTAGGCCCCATGAACAATGGTCGCCAGCACGATCATCATCAGAGCAGTGTTATCAGAAGAGGAGAACCAGGGTTTTGGTGAGTGTTAACACTGTGTGTGTGTGTGTGAGAAAGAGAGAGAGAGAGAATGGACTTATATTTTCTCTGTTTGCAATTACATTTTCTATATGTACTTGTATTTTAAATATTCTGTGTTTTAGTCTGTGTATTTCCCATCCAGGTCATTAAAAAAGCAATTTGTAAGTGTTGAAATAAAGAAAATGTTATTGCTGACATAGGCCTACCATGGTTGCATCTGTACTAAACACGTGCAGACTTTTTCCTTACATTATTCCCTGAGAAATACAGTATAACAACTATTTGCATAGCATTTACACTGTGTTAGGTATTATAAGCTATCTAGAGATGATTTAAAGTCTACTTCAGGATGTGCATAGGTTATATGCAAACACTGTGCCATTTTATAAAACAGACTTGAGGATCCACAGATTTTGGTATGGGGGAAGGGATGGTCCTGGAACCAATCCCCTGAGAATATTGAGGGATGGCTGTTTATAACAGTGCTCGTGATATAATGCTATGTGGAAAAAATAAGACACAAAACTGTCTCTCTGCCCCCTCTCTATCTTTATACCTAAAAGAATTGAAATAGATATTCACACAAAAACTTGTACATGAATGTTCATAGCCATATCTTTCATAATAGCCAAAAAGTGGAAATAATCAAATATGCACCAACTGAATAGATAAGATACAGTACATCCATACGATGGAATATTATTTAGCCATAAAATGAACAACATACTAATACATGCTACAACATGGATGAACCTTAAAAACATTATGCTAAGTGAAAGAAGCCAGACACAAAAGGCTGTATGTAGTGTGATTCTATTCATTTGAAATGTCCAGAATAGGCAAATCCATAGAGACAGTAGATTAGTGGTGACCAGGTGAAAGGAGGAGGGTAAAGAAATGGGAGACACAAGTGTTTCTTCAGAGATTGATGAAAATATCCTGGGGTTAGGTAATGGTGATAGTTGTGCAACATAATGAATGAATATACTAAAAATCACAGGACGACACGCTTTAAAATGATTAAAGTGGTCAACTTCATGCTATCAATTTTTATATGATCTCAATCAGTTTTTTCGATTACTAAAATATATGCTTTGAAATGAAATGAAAATCACATGCTGCAGAACTAATGACATATCTGGAGTCAGATCTTTCATGTGACAGAATTTTGCAAAGACCTTTTTCCAAAATCTGGTCCTATCTCTGACCACATGACATCAGACAGAACATTTGTTGCTTCCACCCCATTTTCCCATCTATAAAATGAGGTGCATTCCTGCCTTATCTGCCTGTCTGAGTTGCTCTACGGTTCAAATGGTATAACGTTGACATACTTATCCCAAACAGGATAACCCCCAGCATAGTTATAAGGGATTATTTATTATTGCTATCTCTTCTTACCCTTATCTGGATTGCAAACTCTCTGAGAGTGGACAGAACGCCTTACGAGGACATGTCTTCTGCCCAGGTCAGAAATGATGATATTGGATCTTGTCTTGCCAGGCAGAGATGTGAGAAAAGCCTTATTAGATGGAGAGAAATATGTATTTAGCAGTCTTGTGGTTTGGGGAAGCAGACTAGAAAAAACTGTGAACTTGATCTTGTGGATTAAACAAAGGCAGGTGATTAATAAGTGTTTTTTATAATAAAAGAAAAATACAAACTCAGAAAATGCTAGATGTTTCATTTGGTTGGAAATCACTGGAATACAGCTTGTGGGGAGAATGACAGAGGAACCTTGGAACAGGTGACATTCGTCCTTTGTCAAAGGAGCCTGGACTTTATCCTTGGGGCAGTGTGAAGCCAATGGGCTTGTTTAGAAGGTCAACAGGTAGATCTGATAAGAGGTGCTTGAAACATTGCAGGTGGGAGGTATCAAAGATCTAATATAAGACAGGATAAAAATAGGGATTAAAAGGAATGTCTGAAGGGAAGGACATTTTGAGGTAGAATCCAGAGTATCTGGCCATGGACTGGATATGTGGTGAAGCAGAGAAGGATTGACTGGCAACTACAAGGTGTTTGCTTTTGAAAACTGAGAGTTCCACCCACCACACCACTGATCTAGACCAGTTTTCTAGAGAAGGACCTGGCATAGTGAGGAAGACAATTGTGATCTGAGATATATTAAGAATTAATTTATATACTAATCATGAATCCTTGGATTGCAACAAACTCACTCAAACATGCAAGTTAAAAGGAATTTACTGCAAGAAAGCACTCACATATAAGAGTTGTGAGGCTAGAAAACATATTCATCTTATTCAAGGAAGTATCTCTTGTATCTTGCAAAGTTCCTAACATAAAGTAGGTTGTCAAATGATATTTGAAACATGAGTCATTGAAGTTCAGGAATTACAATGAGGGCAATGGAGCAGAGTCTCATTAGGACCAGAAAATCCTGGGGCAAGCACTCACTCTGTCTCTCTCGGCAATCATATTGTACTTTGCATCGTTTCTCTTTTCCTGCCTGCCCCAGATTCTCACTATACTGGTTCCCTCTGCCCATTTATCTCCAGAACAAGGTCCCAAGCCCTATGTCACCTTACTGTTGCCATGCCCACAGGTAAGAGAATCTGATCGGACTGGCTTGGATCGGATAGCCAGTCTGATCAAATCAGCTATGGCCTGAGAGATGAGGCCACATAATAATTTACATGGCTATTCTTCATGGACTATGAGAAGACACATCCTCTAAGAACAGAGTATGCTCAGACAAAAGAGTGACTGCAGACTGCATTTCTGATATAAGGCGGCAGCCAGACACTTAAGTGTGGCTGAGAATATGGGACCTACATTTGGACGGGGTTGGCTGTGGATCTTGGAGTCATCAGTTTAGAGGAGACAACCTGGAGAGAGTATGTAGAATGATGTCAGTATGTAGAATGATGTCAGTATGTAGAATGATGTCAGTATGTAGAATGATGTCACTATGTAGAATGATGTCAGTATGTAGAGGTGAGGGAAACTGGATTACAGGGAACAAAGAAAGAGTCAATGAATGAAAGAAGCAATTGTCAGAGAGAGATGAAGAAAACCAGGAGAGATGGGTTACAGACCTTAAGAAAGGAGAGAATACTAAGAAACAGTTAAGCTTCATCCCAGTTTTTTAAGGATTTGTTGTTCTTCTCACAAGGCCTCGAGTTGGGGGAAATTAGACGCAGCATTCTCGGTGTCAGCTAGGCATTTGACATCTTTAATGATATCATTTGGGGACAAGGTAGAGAAAAACACAGACTGGATGAAGTTCAGGTGGGAAGATTATCAGTTAGAATGAAGAATCCGAAAGGGATCAGGGTTAAGGGAGTGATGTTCACATGTGAAACTCTAATGTGAACTAAAAGACCATGAGTGCATGCATGCTAAGTCGCTTCAGTTGTGTCCAACTCTTTATGACCCCATGGACTGTAGCCCACCAGACTCCTCTGTCCATGCGGTTCTCGAGGCAAGGATACAGGAGTGGGTTGCCATGCCCTTCTCCAAAAGGCTGTGGCATAGTCTTTTTCTTTATGAATGCTTTATAAACTGTGTGGATGTAAACAAGGATGGTTTACTTATCCAGTTTGTGAATAGCACGAAGCTGAAAGCAACAGTAAGAAATTTGTGTGACAGAGTGATGGTCCCATGTGAATTCAGTGGAAAAGAGGGGGGATTATATTTCATTAGATAAATGGAGGAAAGTCATATGCCGCAGTGTAGAGAGAGGAGATCCTATATTCTAATCCTAAATGTGACCAGTATAACTTTTTAACTCACAGAAACCAATATTTTCCAACCCACACCTGAGTCAAATCCCTACTGGTGGGATGAGAACAAGGAATTCACATTTCTAACCTTTTTCTTTTTCCAGTAGTCATGTATGAATGTGAGAGTTGGACTGTGAAGAAAACTGAGCACTGAAGAATTGATGCTTTTGAACTATGGTGTTGGAGAAGACTCTTGAGAGTCCCTTGGACTGCAAGGAGATCCAACCAGTCCATTCTGAAGGAGATCAGCCCTGGGATTTCTTTGGAAGGAATGATGCTAAAGCTGAAACTCCAGTACTTTGGCCATCTCATGCGAAGAGATGACTCATTGGAAAAGACTCTGATGCTGGGCGGGATTGGGGGCAGGAGGAGAAGGGGACGACAGAGGATGAGATGGCTGGATGGCATCACCGACTCGATGGACATGAGTATGAGTGAACTCCAGGAGTTGATGATGGACAGGGAGGCCTGGCATGCTGCAATTCATGGGGTCGCAAAGAGTCGGACACGACTGAGCGACTGAACTGAACTGAACCTTTTTCTAGGACCTTTAAATGCTTGCCAGCACTATCCGCGGGTAACATTTGAGAACACTGACTTAAGCCTTTAATAGCCTAAATTTCCAAATCTATAAAATGAGAGTTCACTGAGATGATCCCTTAGATCCTCTCTGGCTCTAACATTTGTATCTGTGCATGTGTAAGGGTAATGTGGGTCTCCACAGAGGGTTTACCTATATACTGACTCCTAGTCTCGGTCTTCATACCAGTGATTTGAATATCTTCATGACACCACATAGTCAAGAATCCTCATGCTGGATCATAGTGAAGCTATGGTGGCTTTAAAAGGATGCTTAGCATGTAATTACAAATGTATACACATTGAATGATTAGATAAATAATATCTTAGATCTCAGACATCGAAGGGCTCAATGACATGTTACACAGATGGTTTCTTCCTCAAATTTATCCATATCTGTTTTCTCAACCCTCAACTTCATCCTTAAATGTCTGATTTTGTTCTCTATAAAGAGAGAGGCCAATGTGCAGGGAGAAGATCTTGGCAGGAGTTAAGGATTAGTGATAATGACTGTGTGTCATGGGTGTTTTCACAGATCAAGGCGATTTCCTGCCATAGAAAAGGCTGAACAGAGCAGTGAGTGGAAGGCTGAGGCTGAGCCATTAGTATCTCATCTCTTGGAGGAGATGCTGGCTGTCCACTGACTCTACAGAGTGAATCCATAGATAGAATCGGGTTCCATGTCTGTAGCCCTGGGAATCTCATCCAGTCATGGAAAAGCCCAGATCAAGGTTTATCTGGGCCTCATTCCACAAGTAGTTATTGAGTGCCTACTGAGCTAAAGGTGAGAAAGACTGAATGGAGAGTTAGAATATGAGTTAGAATATAAGAACACAGTGATGAGTAGACACCCACAGCCACTGGAAGCATAGAGGAAGGGCACCCATCCTTCCCACCAGGAAGGGGGTTATCTGCAAAGGCTTTTTAAAGAAAGTCGTAAAGCTAGGAAACTCTACAGGTAAATAAAGCTGAGTGTCAGTGTGCAAGAATAGGCTAGGAAAGAGTGCTCCCAGCTGCTATGAGCTTAAGCACACACACCTACCAAGCATGCCATATGTGGAGACCTGCAAGGACAAAGGGCAAGTCAGGGAGTTACAAGTGGCAAGGTCAGAGATGAAGGCTGTGACAAAAATCTGAGGCCCCACAGAGAACTCAGACTTTATCCTGTAGGAAATGGAGACTCTTGGAGGAGTTAAAAGCATTAGAGTGACTGCTATAGCTTCCATCTGGAGGACAGATTTAACAGAACTGACACTAGGGTCAGGGAGACCCATTGTAATGACCACCAATGAGCAAGGGATGGTGAAGGCCAGTCTAGAAACAGGGTGGTTGGAATGGAGATGGGGGTATCTCTCTCTTTTAAATATTTAGGTAACACTGCTGCTGCTGCTGCTAAGTCAATCCAGTCATGTCTGATTCTGTGTGACCCCATAGATGGCAGCTCTCCAGGCTCCCCCGTCCCTGGGATTCTCCAGGCAAGAACACTGGAGTGGGTTGCCATTTCCTTCTCCAGTGCATGAAAGAGAAGGGTGAAAGTGAAGTCACTCAGTTGTGTCTGACTCTTAGCGACCCCATGGACTGCAGCCTACCAGGCTCCTCCGTCCATGGATTTTCCAGGCAAGAGTACTGGAGTGGGGTGCCATTGCCTTCTCCGTAGGTAACACTACCTGGATTTAATGATGTGTGGGGTGAGGAGCAGGAGGAAACTGAAATTAGTTCATAGGTTTCTGGTTTGGATGATAGATAGCATGGCACTAATTTAAATAAAGATTATACAGGAAAGTTCAGGCAGAGTAGATCACTCTGAGGTTTGGATGAAAAGGAAATGAGATTAGATGGTAACTAGAGGGGGTAGAGACAAAAGACGATACATTTCAGGAGGATAGGGACTATGACTCTATTATTTACCCAGAGTATCCTCAGCGCCTAGATCAATGCCTGCTCTTGGAAAATCCTTCACAAAATCATTCTGAAGAATGTGAAACAGCCACTGGATGCATCACTGAGATAAGCATTTGAGCTTCCCAGGTGGCTCAGTGGTAAAGAATCTACCTGCCAAACTGGAGACATGGGGTCCATCCCTGGGTCAGGAAGATCCCCTGGAGGATGAAATGGCAACCCACTCCAGTATTCTTGCTGGGAAATCCCATGGACAGAGGAGCCGGGCGGGCTACACAGAGTCCCAGGGGTCATAAAGAGTCAGACACGACTGAGCACGCAGGCACACACACAAGAAGAGAGGAAGAAGCAACTGGGGACAGAAATGGAGCTCTGACACAGGGAGAGCGTGCTTGCTCTAGAGAGGAGGATCAGAACATGCCACCTTGGATGAGGATTATTTTGAGCTGAAGGCAACTGAGAATCAACACATGCAGGAAAGATTCTCTCTCCTCCTCTCATCTGCCTAGTATGGCATAAATTCCCCTTTGCGAAGGTACCTCCACCACCACCACCAGGAAGAGCAGTTCTTATCACCAGAGATAGAGTCAACACCAAGATGAGTTTGAATAAACGGACATTACTAAAATAACCCTTATCCTCCTTTAGTTCTCCTTTGTGTTTCCTAGTTACTTCACATTTTATCATCCTTTGATGCACAGACACTCCTTTCTTCATTAAAATAGTATACAAACCTCCAAGTCTAATAGCTTCCTTGAGTTTTACTTTTTTTCTATCAACTGCTGTGCATGTAAATATTAACTTTAAAAGTGTGCTCTATTTTTGTTCATTTATTTTTCAAGCCCCCAGATACTGAACCTAAGAAGATAAGAGGAAAATTTTTTTTTGTCCCTGACAACAGCAAGTTCTCGAGAGGTGGAAAGGGATAGGGCACAGATATTTTACGAAAAGTATAACATCACATCCTCTGAGACAAAAGTTTCTGAAGAGGAGTATAAATATATGTGTTTATAGGGGAAATTCTGGACGGTTGACATACCTTATACCTGTTGTCCTCTTACTTCCTTGATGAAGTAAGAGACAGTCTGAACGACACCCCTTCCTCCCCTCTGTCTGACCCTGCATTACTGTCCTTGAACCAACTGGACCAGAAGGGATGGGCTTTTCATCTCCTCTTTGTCACATCCTGTGTTATTCCTCCTTAAGCTGAATCAAGTCCCACGAGGCTTCATATTTTATTATCTGTTGAATGGGAGTTAAAGAAGTTTAGAAACTTTTACTAAAAAATAGGCCTAATTCAAGACTTGCTATATATTTTAAGACTCAATAATCATTTTTCTTTGGCCTCTATTCTTTTCGCTCAAGATGGATTCTTCACCATGAGGATCTTTAGTCCTACAAGTAAACAGAGCCCTGTCAGCCTTCTCTCCCAGCTGTGCAGACATGTCCAGACTTACCCCAGGACAAAGAAAAAAAAAAAATCTGGCTTTAAGTGGATTCCCTGCTGTGCAAATTTATAAACATATTGCATGTCATAGACCCATGGATTCACTCATGAAGAGGTGAGTCCAAAAGTTAAATACATGAAAGCCTTTAAGAAGAGGTGAGTTATATGAAGCAGCAAATGAGAAACCATATAGTTCAGTATTCATCTTGTCTGACTGAGAATCATGACTAATAAAAAACAGACAAACATGGAAATAGTCTCTATTCACTCTGCCACTCAAATATTTTGATAATATTATGACAGTTCTTATCATTTAACCCTATTTTTTTTTTAATGAGCAAAGAAAATGTAGTTTCATCATTTTTGTCCACCATTGACTTAATCTTGGGGTGGGGCAGGGAGCAGCCTCATATCAGAGTGCAGCTTTGGGAAGGGGAAACAAAGTATAAAATGCCTCCTCCCAGCTCTATTTCTCTCTTTCTGCTGCAGCCTACCCGGGCAAGAAAAGCCAGACATTTTGTTTCCTTTCTGTCATATTTTGACTTGTGCCTCCTTACAATGATGCAGTCCTAAATTTCAATTTTGAATCTTTAATCTCCAATGTGATGGTATTTGGGGGCCTTTGGTAACAAAGCAGGTTTAGACATAGTCAAATGGGATATTTTCCCTTGTACGGAGATGAAGGGACCAGAGCGCGCTCTTTCTTCACTGTGTAAGGATACAGCAAGAAAGCAACCACCTGTGAACCAGGGGGAGCCCTCACCAAGGACCCAGCCCTGCTGGCCTCCTCATCTCAGCTTTCAAGCCTCCAAAACTGAGGAATAAATGCCTGTTGCCTAAGCCACCCAGTCTATGTGTTGTAACAGCCAGAACTGACTAATACACTCCATAAGCATAATCACGTCCCAGGAAATCCGACCCTGCCTTCTTAGGCAGAATCTGTCCTCTCTTTCCCTGGAATAACAAGCCTCGCCATGGAGGTGGAAGTGACAAGATAGCATGATTTAGGGAGGAAATAGAACTGTTGGTTTACTATGTCAAATATTTGATCTATAGCCATACTCGTCTATCTCATGAACACTAGTTCACATGGCCCATGTCTGTCCCTCCTTCCCTTCTTAGTTGCAGTCGTGATTACCCTATACTCCCATCCTCTTATTTTAGAAATCTAGCCCTTTCTGGGTCTCCCCAGGTAGTGCTAGTAGTAAAGAACCTGCCAGCCAATGCAGGAGACAAGAGACGCAGGTTCGATCCCTGGGTGGGGAAGATCCCCTGGAGGAGGGCATGGCAACCCACTCCAGTATTCTCGCCTGGAAAATCCCACGGACAGAGGAGCCTGGTGGGTACAGTCCACGGGGTTGCAAAGAGTCAGACACGACGGAAGCAACTTACAGCAGCAGCAGACCTTTCTGGAGACCCAGGTTTTCAGTATAATGTTCATTGATATTATGATACTGACAGTAGGCATGTGACGATTCCGGAGACTTAGGCAAGTGGCTCAATCAGAATCCTCTTCCAGAGTAAACCTTGATTGAAAAGAGAGAGAGCACCTGTTCTGCCCAGGCCAGACCTGTGAGATGACACTTAACAGCTCTATTGGTACTTTGGTGCTGCTACTTATCGCTAACTGCACCTGCTAGTGATGATAAGGAGCTTTTTGATATTAAAGACTTCATCTATTTAAAAAAATATATCTGGTTATTGATCATCTAGTCCTCTGATTTCTGGAAGGTCAGGATTGATCTGTTTTAAGGGGTTCCTTTCCCCACTGCCTGTCCTGAAAATGCCTGCTCAGTCTTTAAACCCAGCTGCAATGTTACCTACTCTATAGAGCATTCTGAGGCCTCCCCTCTACCCAGAAAGACAAGTGCTCTCTGTTCTGTGCCCTTGCTGTACCTTGCAGTCACCTCGTGTCATCACATTGTTTGCGGTCCATCAGGAGTATTCACCACCGTGTCTGTCTTCCTTACAGAAATCTCTGTGCCGTTCACACGTCTGTGGTTTGGCACACAGTAGATGACCCACAAACTTCTGTCTGCCAGGTGAATAAATCAATGAGTGGCACCAGGGCCTAAGGTACCACAAGTAGTAAAAGGAACGCTGGAATTCAACATTAGACTGTTATCCTAAGGCCCACGTTTGCCCTGCACTAGAATGCTTTGCACTTTGGGAATTTCACATTGAGGAAGTTTGCTGTATATCCATGATAAATAGGCATGAGTTGCCATGAGCCCTTGGAGAAGGCAATGGCAACCCACTCCAGTAATCTTGCCTGGAATATCCCATGGATGGAGGAGCCTGGTAGGCTGCAGTCCACTGGGTCGCATAGAGTCAGACCTGACTGAGCGACTTCCCTTTCACTTTTCACTTTCATGCATTGGAGAAGGAAATGGCAACCCACTCCAGTGTTCTTGCCTGGAGAATCCCAGGGATGGGGGAGCCTGGTGGGCTGCTGTCTATGGGGTTGCACAGAGTCAGACACAACTGAAGCGACTTAGCAGCAGCAGCAGCAGCCATGAGCCCTGCGTGTTTTTCCAGTTCTTTGTATCCCCCTCACCCCTTCCTTTGATGAAAAGGAGACTTCCGAGAATTGCCTCTGCAGCTGGGTTTTAGGATGAAAGTGAGTAAGGAAACAGAAGTCGGGGGCGGGGGGTATTTTGCTGGCGGTCTAGTGGTTAAGACTTCCTGCTTCAAGTGCAGGAGACCCACGTTCAATCCCTGGTTAGGGAACTAGATCCCACATGCCACAACTAAAAATTTTCATGCTGCTACTAGAGATCCCGCATACTGCAACACAGATCAAAGGTCCTGTGTGCCACAACTGAGACCTGGCATGGCCAAATTTTTTTTTTTTTAAAAAGGAAAAGAAAACAGAGTGCGCTATCACCAGACTGAGCCCTAAAGAATTAAGAGCAGGATAGAACTCCTTTCCTTGAAGTCTTCCTATAAGAATCACTCACACTTCTTATATGTTTACTGTGTGCTTGACATGTTAGTAAGTCTTTGCATACTTTGCTTGTTTTGGATACCTTATTTTCATCATAATAACAACACTTTGACATGACAAAGTCAGTTATATCATGACTAAAAGATAGTAATCATAACAATTACTATAGTGCCTTATTTCACTAATGAGGAACTGAGACTCATTAGAGAGTGCTGTTTATCCAGGGTAATATAGTGATAGCAGAATTTGGACCCAAGCTTGCCCAGGCATGCCCAGTGCCAAAATCTACCCTTTGAGGTAATGGAGTCCACCAGGAATAAGTCAGTAGGGTATAGGGCAGTGAAAATAGTTATGAATTAATATTTGTTGGAGGTAATAGATATCTGTCAAGCTTTGTGGCCACCAGCATCTTTGAACAACTTTCCTATATTTGGATAAATTTCAATATTTATTTTTTTAATTTAAGTATATATAGTTTATTAACAATGTGTTAATTTCTGATGTACAACAGACTGATTCAGATATATATGTATATACATATATATATATACATACATATATATACATCTAATATGTATGTATATATATAGATATGTATATACATATATATCTGATATTGGAGAAGACAATGGCAACCCACTCCAGTACTCTTGCCTGGAAAATCCCATGGACAGAGGAGCCTGGTAGGCTTCAGTCCATGGGGTCGCAAACAGTCGGACACGACTGAGTGACTTCACTTTCACTTTTCACTTTCATGCCTTGGAGAAGGAAATGGCAACCCACTCCAGCGTTCTTGCCTGGAGAATCCCAGGGACAGTGGAGCCTTGTGGGCTGCTGTCTATGGGGTCGCACAGAGTTAGACACGACTGATGTGACTTAGCAGCAGCAGCAGCATACATCTAATATATATATTAGAATCATATATATATATATTAGAATCATATATATATATATATATATACACACACACACACATCTAATCATATGAAAGTGTCAGTCACTCAGTTGTATCTGACTCTTTGCAATACCATCCATGGAATTCTCCAGGCTAGAATACTGGAGTAGGAGGCCATTCCCTTCTCCAGGGGATCTTTCTGACTGAGGGATCAAACCTGGGTCTCCCACATTGCAGCTAGATATACATATATCTGAATATGAAAACGGAGAAGGCAATGGCAACCCACTCCAGTACTCTTGCCTGGAATATCCCATGGATGAAGGAGCCTGGTGGGCTGCAGTCCACTGGGTCGCAAAGAGTCAGACACGACTGAGCGACTTCCCTTTCACTTTTCACTTTCATGCATTGGAGAAGGAAATGGCAACCCACTCCAGTGTTCTTGCCTGGAGAATCCCAGGGACAGGGGAGCCATATGGGCTGCTGTCTATGGGGTTGCACAGAGTCGAACACGACTGAAACAACTTAGCAGCAGCAGAATATGAAAAGAATATACATATAGAAGAATGTATATATTATTTTTCATATTTTCTTCCACTATGGTTTGTCACAGTATATTGAATATAGTTCCCTGTTCTGTACAGTAGGACCTCGTTGTTTATCTTTTTTATATATAGTAGTTTGTATCTGCTACTCCTACATTCCTAGTTTATCCGTCTCCTACCCCATTTCCTCTTTGGTAACCATACACTTTTCTATGTCTGTGAATCTGTTTCTGTTTGGTAAATAAGCTCACTTATGTCAGATTCAGAGTCCATGTATAAGTGACATCATATGGTATTTGTCTTTTTCTGTCTGACTTCTTCACTTAGTTTGACCACCTCTGTGTCTGTTCATGCTGCTGCTAGTGACATTGTTTCCGTCTCTTTTATGACTGAGTGGTATTCCATCGCACATATTTATGCCACAGCTTGCTTATCCATTCATCTGTCAATGGACAGATTGTTGTTGTTCCTGTGTCCTGGATATTGTAAATAGTGCTGCTATGAACATTGGGGTGCAGGTAGCTTTTCAAATTAGAGTTTTCTCCAGATATACGTCCAGAAATGGGATTGCTGGATCATATGGCGAGTCTATTCTTAGTTTTTAAGGAGCCTCCATATATTTTCCATAGTGGCTGTACCAATTTACTTTCCCACCAACACTGTAGGAGGATTACTTTTTCTCCACACCCTCTCCAGCATTTATTACTTGTAGACTTTTTAATGATGGCCATTCTGATCAGCATGAGGTGATATCTCATTGCAGTTTTGATTTGCATTCTTCCAATAGCAGTTTTAAGCATCTCATTGTTGTTGTTTAGCATCTTTTCATGTTCCTACTCTACGTGTATGTCTTCTTTGGAGAAATGTCTCTTTAGGTCTTCTGCCCATTGTTTGACTGAGTTGTTTGAAGTTTTTTTTTTTTTTCATTATTTACAAAGATTTTCTCTCCATCTGTATATTCTCTTTTTGTTTTGTTTGTGATTTCCTTTGCTGTGCAAAGCTTATAAGTTTTAGCAGATTCCATTTGTTTATTTTTGCTTTTATTTCTGTTGGCTTGGGAGACAGACCTAAGAAAACATTGACATGATTTCTATCTGAGAATGTTTTGCCTATATTCTCCTGTAGGAGTTTTGTTGTGTCATGTCTCATATTTAAATCTTTAAGCCATTTTAAGCTTATTTTTGTGTATGGTGTAAGGGTGTTTTCTAACTTCATTGATTTACATGTGGCTATCCAGCTTTCCAAACACCACTTGCTGAGGAGACTGACTCTTTTGCCCCATTGTATATTCTTGCCACCTTTGTTAAAGATTAATTGACCCTAGGTGAGTGGGTTTATTTCTGGGCTGTCTGTTCTGTTCCATCCATCTACATGTCTGTTTTCGTACCAATACCACACTATTTTGGTTACTGTGGTCTTGCAGTCTGAATTCTGGGAGGGTTATGCTTTCTGTTCTTCCTTCAAGATTGCTTTGACACTTCTGGGTCTTTTATCATTCCATATAAATTTTGGAATTATTTGTTTTAGTTATGTGAAAAATGTCATGGGTAATTTGATAGGGATTGCACTAAATCTGTAGATTGTTTTGGGTGGTACTGCCATTTTAACAATGAAAATGAAAGTGAAATTCTTCCCATCCTAGAGTATGGGCTTCCCAGTGGCACCAGCAGTAAAAGAATCC
The DNA here is from genome assembly GCA_917880005.1 of Nanger dama. NCBI lineage: Eukaryota > Metazoa > Chordata > Mammalia > Artiodactyla > Bovidae > Nanger > Nanger dama. The sequence goes on from CAKJTW010000017.1 coordinate 1,348,783, forward strand.
GCCTGCCAGTGCAGAAGATTAAGAGACCTGGGTTCAGTCCCTGGGTTGGGAAGATCCCCTGGTGGAGGATATGGTAACCCACTCCAGTATTCTTGTCTGGAGAATCCCAAGGACAGAGGAGCCTGGCAGGCTACAGTCCACAGGGTTGCAAAGAGCCAGATACAACTGAAGCAACTTAGCATGCCTGCACATCCAAGAGCATGAAATATCCTCCCATTTCTTTGAATCATCTTCAGTCGCTTTATCAGTGTTTTATCGTTCTCCAGCATGTGAGTCTTTTAACTCCTTGGTCAGCTGTATTCCTAAGTATTTTTAATGTGATTTTAAAAGGCTTTTTTTTTTTTTACTTTGCCTTTTGGATATTTCATTGTTAATGTAAAGAAATGCAACCAATTTCTGTATGTTAGTCCATGATTTTGCTACTTTGCTAAATTCATTTAACAGTTCCAGGATTTTCTATATATAGTATCATATCATCTGCATATAATGACAGTCTTGCCTCTTCCCTTCCATTCTGGGTATCTTTTATTTTTCTTTCTTGTCTGATTCCTGTGGCTAGAAGTTTCAGTACTCTGTTGACTAAAAATGGTGAGAGTGGCTTTGTCTTGTTCCTGATTTTAGCAGGAAGGATTTTCAACTTTTCACTATTGAGTATTATGTTGGCTGTGAGTTTGTCATAAAATGGCTTTTATTAATTTGATATATGTTCCTTCTGTCCCCACTTTGGTAAGATTTTTTTATCATGAGTGGATGTTGAATTTCATCAAATGCTTTTTCTCCATCTATTGAGATGATCATGTGGTTTGTCTTTTGTTGATGTGGTATGTCACGTTGATTGACTGGCATATATCAATTTGTATAGAAAATTGGTAATTTTCTATATTAGGAGTCCAATCATCCAAAGGTGGAAACCAGGCATTTGCTCTTGTGCAAGAAGGGAAAATGCCACTCATCACACACACCAGGACTAAATGAATGAACAAATGAACGAAACTTACTTGAGATAGAAACAGTAGCAGGTCGGCAGGCCTGTCTAATCCATTGCATTCTAAAGTGATGCACAGAGATCCAACAAGGCAGACAGCAGACTCCTAGAGAGAGACACAGCAGTCTTAGGCCAAGGGGCTGATGAGCTATACGGTTAGGAAAGCACCAACCGCTCCCTTCAGGTAATCAGGGGTTGGGGTACCATAGTAATATGGCATGGCAGAACACTTGCTCCAGTCCTGCCCTCATCTTTCATGACTTTGGGAAATACCAGGCCCTCCTCTGGTATAATGAGAAAGCTGGGGCCCAAGACTCGCCATTGTTTTAGTGTGATAGAGTTAGCGGCTTGAATCCCAGCAACCAGGCAGCATTCAAGACCAAAGAAGTAACCAGCCCTTCCTCTGGTGTGATAAGAGTGAAAGTGAAAGAAAGTGTTAGTCACTCAGTCTTGTCAGACTCTTTGCGACCCCCGTGGGCTGTAGCCTGCCAGGCTTGCTGTCCGTGAAATTCTCCAGCAAGTATACTGGCTGCTGCCGCTGCTAAGTCACTTCAGTCGTGTCCAACTCTGTGCGACCCCATAGATGGCAGCCCACCAGGCTCCCCCATCCCTGGGATTCTCCAGGCAAGAACACTGGAGTGGGTTGCCATTTCCTTCTCCAATGCGTGAAAGTGAAAAGTGAAAGTGAAATCGCTCAGTCATGTCCAACTCTTCACTGCAGCCTACCAGGCTCCTCTGTCCATGGGATTTTCCAGGCAAGAATACTGGAGTGGGGTGCCATTTCCTTCTCTAGGAGATCTTCCTAGAGCCAGGGATTGAACATGGGTCTCCCACACTGCACGCAGATTCTTTACCATCTGAGTCACCAGGGAAGCCCAAAACTCTGCAGCAGCAACCAAGCAGCATTTAAGATCAAAGAAGTTCCAGTTTTTCCTCTGGTATGATCAGAGGGCTAGGCTTTAAGGCTCACAGTTCACTAGAACTGACTGCTTTAAGCACCAGGCTATCACCAGTTTCCATCAAATTTGTAGGAAAGAAACTCATTTTCTAGAAGGCAGCCCACAGAAAATTTATCTTTCACTCCCTTGCTTTCCCAGCCTCTCACGCAGCAAGGGTGCAGACATGTCCTTTGGCCTCTGCCAGTCAGATGTTCACGTGTGAAATATGGGTTTGGAAGAGAGTAGTGGAGAAGGCAGTGGCACCCCACTCCAGTACTCCTGCCTGGAAAATCCCATGGGCGGAGGAGCCTGGTGGGCTGCAGTCCATGAGGTTGCTAAGAGTCGGACACGACAGAGCGACTTCACTTTCACTTTTCACTTTCACGCGTTGGAGAAGGAAATGGCAACCCACTCCAGTGTTCTTGCCTGGAGAATCCCAGGGATGGGGAGCCTGGTGGGCTGCCATCTATGGGGTTGCACAGAGTCGGACATGACTGAAGCGACACAGCAGCAGCAACAGCAGCAGGGAGAAATACAGGAACTTGAAAGCCATTCCCTGGAGTGGCTGATAACAGAGACCTTTGGTTTCTAACAACAGCTGTGGTGACTCTGGAATTCAGGACCCAAAATCGACAGTGCCCAATGTCAGTGCCTGGAAGAGGCTGCAACGGGCTTACTGCCAGGACAGATGCATACTGTAGCTTGATGCCTTTTCTGTTCGTGTGCCTTCCAAACTGATCTGGCCCCTCGTGGAAATTCTCTGAGCTACTTAATAACATTGAAGAAGCATACCCTCTGCTTTAACTGGGAGAAGTATTAATGGTTTCTTTTGTTTGCAACTTATATCTGTTTTGTGCCAGACCTTTTCCTAAGCTCTGTCCCATTCTTTATTTCATTGGCGTTTCACACAAAACCTACCAGAGAGGTACAGTTTACATTGCAGAAGAAGAATGCAATAAGGCAGTGGCATAGGATAAGGCTGACAAGATCAACAGAAGAGAGATCACAAATTTGCCTTTCATTGTCAGCTGGTGAGTCTGAGGCTTTCTTGCATAAGTGTGTTACACATGCCCCTGGGGAGTATGAGAGATTGAGAACCACATGCCTGGCTACAGACTTGAGGGGCAGCAGTTTCCCCGAGGTGCCAGCTTCCACACACTCTTCCTCGAGCTTCCCCACGTTAGCAGCTGGATATGCATAGCATCTGAAAGTCTCCCACAAGCTCTGACTAACTCCATGTGCCAGTGCTCGAGATCATTCTCTGACCCTGTGATTGCTTCTCCTGTCTTCAAGTCACAACTTCTTACAGCCGTGCAAGATTTAATTCCTACACCAAAAGACTTATACCTCTCTCTCCTTGACTGACTATGACTGATCCAATCAGTAAGACAAAAAGTGAGGTGGGTGATAAACATGTGTGGTAAAAAATAATCTGAAGTTCAAAATTCTGTTATATTCTAACCCTATACTAATGGAAAAAACTCAGGCTTTAGGAATCATAAAGACTTGAGTTCTAGTCTTATCTTTGTCCCTTATAGCTGTGTGATGTTCTTTAATTATATACTCAAAATCTCTGAGCCTCAGTTATCTCATTTTAATATGGGCATTATAATACTTACCTCATGAGCTTGGTGACGATTAATGAGACTGTTTTAACATTTGAGGACATTGTAAACTCAGCTCTCAAGCCCTTTCCATTTTATGACCAGTGTTGAAAAATAAAATATAGTGAAGACATGTTTCTCGCCCATTTGAACTAAGAGTTCTTGTTTTTAATACTTATTTATATGAACTTTCAAGGTAAAAATGAATCTTTACAAAAATACATTTTTAAAAATAATAAGGATATGAGTAAAATTGTGAGTGCTCCAGATTTGCTCTCTCAAATTGGCCTTTAAAAATACTCTGTTCTATGCTTTTTGAATATACTTCAATAAGAAGTGCAAGTTTTCACAGACTATGGATATTTAAGTTTTTAGAAAATTTCGCTTTTAATAAGTATTTTCAAAGTGTTGAGCAGTTATCAATCAACAATTAGTTGATAACTAATTGTTTACATAATGGCACATTCAAGCAATGACATGAAAGCAGAATAATAGAGAAGAGTTCATTGTACTCCCATGGACAGGCTCATCAGTAACTTTAAAAACAGTTCTTAAAAACCAAGTGCGTAGTTCTCCTAGTCTCAGTTTGGCCTCACTTTCCTCATCATTTACTACAGAGAAGGCTTCATATGGAGTCTTCCAAGTTCTATCAGTCTAGGAACCTGGATGTGAGCTCTGTTGGCAGTAAATGACATTTATTCAATGTGACTCCTACTCACCAGATGAGAAAAGAGAGTGATAACTAAATTCTTCCCAATCCTTGCTTGTGATCATTTAAAAGAATGATAATAGCATGGGGTGTATAAAAAGGCATTTTACTGAGTGTTTTACAACCAGAATATAATTCAGTCTCATAATCCCAATGACACAAAATTATTCTTGCTGCCTTTTTACAGACAAAGATATTGATGCAGTAAAAAGCTAAGTAACTCTCACAATAGCAGCCAGTTGAGAAGAGCAAAGGCAGGAGGACCAAAGTGTGGGGAAGGGTGCTGGCTCTGGGAGTCAGACTGACCTGGGTTCCAATTCTAATTCTATCATTTAGTAGCTTTGTGGTTTGTGGCCAAATTACTTAATCCCTCAACCACACATTTTTGTTATCTATTAAATTATACCAGTCATACTTCTTTCCAAGCATTGCTGTGAGGATTAAATGAAATAACTTTAGTGTTCGTTAAGTTGTAACTATGTTAGAAATGGTAATGATTTATATTACCTCCCAAAGTGTTTCTTTTTAACAACATCCAGGTGCTTAACCACGTGTGTGTGTGTGTGTGTGTGTGTGTGTGTGTGTGTGTGTGTCTGTGCACCCACTTGGTGCTTCAGACATGTCCAACTCTTTGCAACCTCATGGACAGAAGCCTGCCAGGCTCCTCTGTCCTTGAAATTTTCCAGGCAAGAATACTAGAGCGGGTTGCCCTTTCCTACTCCAGGGGATCTTCCTGACCCAGGGACTGAATCTGGGGATAAAACCCACATCTCTTGGCATCTCCTGCATTGGCAGGCAAATTCTCTACCATTGCACCACCTGGAAAGCCCAGCCTAAGCAAACTGGCACTTAAAAACCTAAGCACCTTGCACCAATGTTGTTAGACAAATGTTAACATTTTCATCAATAAGAAAAGACTAATGCAATGTAACTAAGTTGTTTCACGTTTTATATGAACTCAGAGGCAAAGTCCAAAAATCAGCTCTGGCTCTTTCTAACAGATTGCTGTGATTACTAACATATTTCCCACCACTCATAGAAAGGCACTTGGCAGCCCAGAAGGAATTTTTCACCATGCTAGTTAATGCAAATAATGCATCTTCCCTGCATTAGGAAAGGTCAGAGAAATGTATTAGAAATGTATCCAAAGCTGTTTTTGGAAACTTCGCTGCTAAGCTGCTCTCTTTCATTGATTAGAAAACATTGGCATCCTCTTCTGACCTTTCCCCTACTTTGCCCAGCAGAACTGACGATGCCCATCAGGACTTATGGGATAATCCTCTACACCATTGCCTAATGGTGAAAAACATCTTGACGGCTTCAGGCTCAGCTGTGCTCATTAGGTACAGAAATGCCATGAGAAGATAGCAAATGTATTCAGATTTTAGTTTGTCTGCAGTTTGATGTAATAATGTTTTATTTTTGGACCCAATTGCTCAGCAAAAAACAACAAAAACAAAAACCACTGGTTAAACTGCTGACTTCCTCTAAATCGCTGAGCACAGGGATTGTAGCTTGATACAGTCATTTAGTTGCTGGATGTTTATAGTCAAACCATGTCAATGGTTTTGCTGGAGTTTTTCATAAGGAATGTAATGATGTTTACTTCTTTATAAAGTTGGAATAACTGTGAATTCACTGATACTACCTTGCAAGGGATTTTTAAACATTTATTTCATCTTTAGGGGTTTGAAATATAAAATTCTGTTTAGGTTTCCAGTGAAGAAGACATCAAAAAGAGAAAATATGTAAACTTTGGCTGAATAAAATGTATTACAATTTCCCTAATACTCCTAAATTCTGAAACATTAATACAGTAGTCATCAGTCTTGAATGTGGTATACTTGGGACATTTCCTAGTAAGTACTGGGTTGGCCAAAAGATTTGTTTGGGTTTCTCCATTACACAACCCAAATGAACTTATTGGCCAACCCAATATTATGGTGGTCCATTTGGATTTTAAAAATATTCATGATTATTGCATCAATTCTAAAGAAAGAGAAAGAAGTAGGGAATGGAAGAACTAGTGTGAACATAACTCATCTTCTTTATCCATTTTTCTTTTCTCCCAATCCTAAAGGCAAAGGCTAGGTTTATCCAAAATCTGAAAGAAAAAAAAAAAGTTGAATCAGGAAAGACTTTCCAGCCAGTCATCCATTTATTCAATAATACTTACCTGTTGAACATCTATAAAATGCCAAACAACGTGTTGGAGATACATAAACAATATTGGGTTGTACATTAATTCAGTCAGCCATGTAATAAACTTACCAGTTACCCAATGTTTGACTCAGAAAAACTGAAAACAAGTAATTACAACATATGGGATAAGTTTATACAAGTATTCAAAAGGTTGAGGAGCAAAAGAAAACTGAGGAAATAATGAGACCTCGGCTGCAGCATATGTGTCAGAGGCTGAGTTTCAGAGGCACACAGGCTGCCCCAGGACACATGGCAAAGCTGTTTTTGGAACATTAGCTGCTCTTGAGGCAAAGGGTGGGAAGACAGAAAGGTTGTGATCACCAGAACCATACAGCCCTGTGTTTATATCCCTGTTGCAGCAGACTGCTAGTTGTCCTCTAAAACCCATTTCCTCTTCTTCCTCAGGACAATATAAATTCTGAATTTAGGTGGGCACATGGTCTTTGAGATCAGACCACGTTTCCCAGTCTCCCTTGCAGCTGGGCAAGCCTTTGAGATTTTTCTGGTCAAAGGTTGAAATAAGGTTATAGATTGAATGTTGATATCCTCTCAAAACTTATTTTAAGATCCTAATCTCCAGTTTTATTAGGAAGGAGTCTTTGAGAGGTGATATGATCATAGAGATGGAGCCCTCTTGAAGGGTATTAGTGCCCTTGTAGAAGAAGAAAAGGACTTCAAAGAGCCTCCTTGCCTCTTCCACCATGTGAGGACAAGAATATGGCTTTCTGTGACAAGGAACTCTGCTCAGTGTTGTGTGACAGCCTGGATGGGCAGGGAGTTTGGGGGAAAATGGATGCATGTGTATGTATGGCTGAGTTCCTTTGCTGTCCACCTGTAATTATCAGTGTTGTTAATCAGCTACCAGTTCAGTCAGTTTAGTCGCTCAGTCGTGTCCGACTCTTTGTGACCCCATGAATCACAGCACGCCAGGCCTCCCTGTCCATCACCATCTCCCAGAGTTCACTCAGAATCACGTCCATCGAGTCCATGATGCCATCCAGACATCTCATCCTCTGTCATCCCCTTCTCCTCCTGCTCCCAATCCCTCCCAGCATCAGAGTCTTTTCCAGTGAGTCAACTCTTCGCATGAGGTGGCCAAAGCACTGGAGTTTCAGCTTTAGCATCATTCCTTCCAAAGAAATCCCAGAGTTGATCTCCTTCAGAATGGACTGGTTGGATCTCCTTGCAGTCCAAGGGACTCTCAAGAGTCTTCTCCAACACCACAATTCAAAAGCATCAATTCTTCAGTGCTCAGCTTTCTTCACAGTCCAACTCTCACATCCATACATGACCACTCTCCAATATAAAATAAAAAGGTTTTTTTTTAAACAAGCAAGTATGGGGCTACTGGACTGGTGGAGCTGGAAAAGAAATCTGGGTCTGAAAAGTCTTGATTTCACTGATTTTGATGGTTAGTGACATAGTTTTTGTAGCTCAATAATGGACAAATAAAGTGGTCTCTCAACAGACACAGACTCTCCTGGCACCTTGATCTTGGACTTCCCAGTCTCCAGACAAATTTCTACTGTTTGTAAGCCACCCAGTTGATGGTAATTTTCTAGATAGCAGCCTGAACAAATGAAGAGCAGTAGTAGCTTTGTAACTTCCAAGAAGTGTCCTTAAGAGAAGTAGGCCTTCCCCAGCCCCCTTTTCTTCCTTCTTGCTGGCAAGCAGGGTGCTATGAAAGCTGATGTTCAAGCAGCCATCTTGGGCCATGAGATAGCCTTGGGTAGAGAATGGAGAGCAACATGCTGCAGAGTCTGATGCTGTGGAGCCACCGTGCCAGCCCATGTAGCCTGTGAGGGGACAGTCAAGCTTGCATTTTGTTTTAGCCACTGTTGGGTTCCTGTCACTTACAGCTGAACCTCTCACTGATACCAGCAATAAGATCTTAAGGAAATATATTAAACCCTCTGAGACTCAGTTTCTTTATCAACAAAATAATAAAAATCAAAATGTCTTTTTTTAAAAAAAATTTGTTTGAATGAGTGAATTACAGTGATAAAAAATTTAATTCATCTAGAATAATGGCAGGTATCCAGAGGTGCCATTATAAACAATAGCTATTATTATGGTAATGTTCTTTCTCTGTCCAGAACTCATGTTCCACAAGTATCTAAACTTGGATACAACAAGAACTCCTATTCCCTGAGAGTTGTGCCAACTGTCCTGAAAAGGCCAAGCAATAGAAACTGAATTAAGGCCAAAAGGCCAATTGAAATTAAGGGTGCTTTACTTGAGCAGAAGGGATGGTGGGGTAGGAGATGATGGAGGAGCAGGGAAGAGTTGGAAGACATCAGTAGTTCTTTTAAATATGAGAAGTTTGAGATATGTATCAGACATCCAAGCAGAAATAAATGTTAAGTAAGCAGTTGGACATATGATTCTGGTGCTTGTGAGAAAGATACTGGAAGAGCCACAGATCTGAGACTTGTCAGCATACAGATGCTATTAAAAGCTATGGAATAGAAGATGAGAAGGCAAAGGACAGAGCTTTCAAACCTTGCAATATTTAGAGGTAAGCAGAGGAAAAGGAATCAGTAATAAGAAAAACCTAATCACTATGCTATCTCAAAAGCCAAGAGACTCAGTATTTTAAGGAAGAAGTAATCAATTGTACCAAATCCTACTGAGAGGTCAAGTGAGCTGAGGGCAGAAAATTGCCAATTAACATTGCTAAGATGTGGGTCACAGGCAACTCAAATGTAGTAGGCAGTTTCTAAGACAACCTCCAGGGATCCTTGCCTCCTAGTATTCATGCCATCACACAGTCTCTCTCCTTGACCCTTGACTTGCTTCTAATAGAATACAGAAGAAGCGATGCAATATCACTTCTGAGATTAGATAATAAAAGACTGGGTGTCCATCTTGCTGTCTCTCTCTACAGTGTTTGGCTTGGGCGCTGATAAAGAGTAAACATATAATTAGGTTTAAATTGCATAGGGATTTTTCAAGGCAACTATTAATATGATAGAGGAAGAGAAGGATGTAGGACTTAAAGTTCATAACAGAGTAGTTATATTGGTGGTCTCTGGACTCTAAGCTTGATAAAAAGAGAAGTGAGATGAGGTATGTAAGGGAAAGAGAAGTAGTAGGACAAAGGATTAAAAACTCAATGGGATGAGGATTTGGTGGAATACTGAAATAACCAAGGAGGGAAAATGAGAGGTAATGGGTAGAGAGAAGAGTGCTTCAGAGACTTCTCAACTTGTACTGGTAAATGTAATGTGTACAGTATAACCTTAAAGTAAGTGGCTGAGACAGACTGATGGAAACTATAGAAAGAACGTAAAGGTGCAGAATTAATCACTGATGTACGTATGGAAGTCATCCAGGACTTTGACAGACATATTTTAAGGATGAGGAAGATCCCCTGGAGAAGGAAATGGCAACTCACTCCAGTATTCTTACCTGGAAAATTCCATGGATGGAGGAGCCTGGCGTGCTACAATTGTGGGGTCCCAAAATAGTCAGACATGACTTAGCAACTAAACACACACACACTTGGTAAAGATGATAGTAAGACGGATGCTAGTACTGCCAGACACAGGAGGGGCAGGTTCTTTACCCAGTCCAGATCACCCTGACTAAGTCTGCTTCACTAATTCCTCTGGTACTAATATTACACATTAGAAAGTGGTAACCCAAAGTAGAGGGCTTCCCTGGTTGCTTGGCAGTAAATAATCTGCCTGTCAATGCAGGAGACCTGGGCTCAGTACTGGGCCCGGAAGATCCCTTGGAGGAGGGCATGGCAACCCACTCCAGTATTCTTGCTTACAGAATCCCATGGACAGAGGAGTCTGGCAGGCTATGAGATCATATCCATGAGATTGCAAAGAGTCAGACATGATGTAGTTAGTGACTAAACAACCCTTAGGAAGCATCACTATGAACAAAGCTAGTGGAGATGATGGCATTCCAGTTGAGCTGTTTCAAATCCTGAAAGATGATGCTATGAAAGTGCTGAACTCAATATGCCAGCAAATTTGGAAACCTCAGCAGTGGCCACAGGACTGGAAAAGGTCAGTTTTCATTCCAATCCCAAAGAAAGGCAATGCCAAAGAATACTCAAACCACCACACAATTGCACTCATCTCACAAGCTAGTAAAGTAATGCTCAAAATTCTCCAAGCCAGGCTTCAGCAATACGTGAACTGTGAACTCCCTGATGTTCAAGCTGGTTTTAGAAAAGGCAGAGGAGCCAGAGATCAAATTGCCAACATCCACTAGATCAGAGAAAAAGCAAGAGAGTTCCAGAAAAACATCAATTTCTGCTTTATTGACTATGCCAAAGCCTTTGACTATGTGGATCACAATAAACTGTAAAAAATTCTGAGAGAGATGGGAATACCAGACCACCTGACCTGCCTCTTGAGAAATCTGTATGCAGGTCAGGATGCAACAGTTAGAACTGGACATGGAACAACAGACTAGTTCCAAATAGGAAAAGGAGTACATCAAGGCTGTATATTGTCACCCTGCTTATTTAACTTATATGCAGAGTACATCATGAGAAATGCTGGACTGGAAGAAACACAAGCTGGAATCAAGATTGCCGGGAGAAATATCAATAACCTCAGATATGCAGATGATTGCACCTTTATGGCAGAAAGTGAAGAGGAACTAAAGAGCCTCTTGATGAAAGTGAAAGTGGAGAGTGAAAAAGTTGGCTTAAAGCTCAACATTCAGAAAACAAAGATCATGGCATCCAGTCCCATCACTTCATGGGAAATAGAAGGGGAAACAGTGGAAACAGTGTCACACTTTATTTTCTGGGGTTACGAAATCACCACAGATGGTGAATGCAGCCATGAAATTAGAAGATGCTTACTCCTTGGAAGAGAAGTTATGACCAACGTAGATAGCATATTCAAAAGCAGAGACATTACTTTGCCGACTAAGGTCCGTCTAGTCAAGGCTATGGTTTTTCCAGTGGTCGTGTATGGATGTGAGAGTTGGACTGTGAAAAAGGCTGAGTGCTGAAGAATTGATGCTTTTGAACTGTGGTGTTGGAGAAGACTCTTGAGAGTCCCTTGGACTGCAAGGAGATCCAACCAGTCCATTCTGAAGATCAGCCCTGAGATTTCTTTGGAAGGACTGATGCTAAAGCTGAAACTCCAGTACTTTGGCCACCTCATGTGAAGAGGTGACTCATTGGAAAAGACTCTGATGCTGGGAGGGATTGGGAGCGGGAGGAGAAGGGGACGACAGAGGATAAGATAGCTGGATGGCATCACTGACTCGATGGACGTGAGTATGGGTGAACTCCGGGAGTTGGTGATGGACAGGGAGGCCTGGCGTGCTGCGATTCATGGGGTCACAAAGAGTCAGACACGACTGAGCGAATGAACTGAACTGAACTGAAATAACAACCCAAAGTAGAACAATAATTTATCCAAATACAAACCCTTCTCATTTCCACTATTCCAAGATATCTCTTACACCTACAAATAAATGGCATATTTAATGAACCAGCACAGAATCCAAGTGAAAGGATGACAGATAACACTGTAGGTACCCAAGATATAATCCCTCTAAGTAAAGCAGTCACATTACGCACTTGAGGTTGGAGGTATCGAACAATCTGAAGAAGAAATCAGGCTGGCTGATGCTTGCTCTTCTGGCACTTTAGGTGTGGTCAGAGAATAAGAGAGATCAGAAAATTAGGTGAAATAAGGAAGCATAAAATAGCAAAGTTTGGCAAAGAAACTAAAAGGAAGGTTATGAATATAACTTCCAAATCATTTGCACATGCTCAGTTCAGTTTAGTCACTCAGTCGTGTCTGACTCTTTGTGACCCCATGGACTGCAGCATGCCAGGCTTCCCTGTCCATCACCAAATCCCTTGCACATACTCAGGGATGAACTTAACAGAAACCTCAGAATATAAACATTTTTCAGAAATATGGAGCCTCATCAGTTTACAGGGTGACCATGTGAAAAGCCCACTTAAAGTTTGAAAGGATACTTTTCTATTATCCTGAATCTTAACCGGACCTCAAAAGATCAAGCCAGTCAGTCCTAAAGGAAATCAACCCTGAATAGTCATTGGAAGGACTGTTGCCTTGAGCAATTTCTAGGAGATACTGGAGGACAGAGGAGCCTAGCATGCCTCAGTCCATGAGGTTGCAAAGAGTCAGACAAGACTTAGTGACTGAACAACAAATCTTAATAAGTATTTAATTACCACTTTAGCACGTGCTTGCTGCAGAACTTTGAGCCTGTTTACTCACTTATAAAATTGAAATAATAACCAAATTTCATAGGGTTTCTGGGAAGATCAAGTCATAAGTGTATGTGAAAGTGTTTTTAAGTTGTAAAACCTCCATATATAAAAGCATTTTCATCATCATCCTCACATGAAACAACCATTACTGCCATTTTTTTTCTACCCAGACCCCTGCCCTGCTTCTTCTGATGGCAGTATATTTCCACTTTCCTTGAATAAGATTTGCCTGTTGTAAACATATTCCCAGTAAATATTCTAGTAGTTCTTAAAGTAGTAAATGAAATCCTCATTGTTATAACTTTTGTATTGGGTAACTTTAAATCATTTCAGGTTCTAAGTCACAAATGTTTAACCAGTTTCTCTTCGAGTGCCTTTATTTTCATCAGTCTTTCTGCATATCAAATGCAACCGAGAGATCCCCAACAGTAATCATGTCAGCTGCGTGCCTGAACTAGCCTTTTGGTTCAGCAGAGCACAGCTCAGAATAGGAGAGTTTCAAGGGCAGCATTTTTCAGATGTTATTTAGTGTTGCTTGCTGTTTGTCTTTCTTCAAACTACTGAGCTCAGCTCTCCAACTAGTGGGTCAGTTTTTGAACGTCCTTAGAAAATGTTTGCCCAGTAAAGGGCCAGGTGGAAGCCAAGTCTCCTTTTTTTTGCCACCTCTTATCCCCATCACTGTAAATTCTCAGAAAGCCACTGCAGAGGGACCAGCTTCTCCACAGGTTAAACTGACAGTGGGCAATACTGAGTCTTCTCTTACACTCAGAACCATGACTTCTGTGTGCTTTCTGTGCCTACTTTTTTCTCCATTGCTTTTCAGGGGTCTTAGGACAGTATGAAGGCTAAGACTGGTGCTAGCCTTAAAGCTACAATCACAAGGAAGAGATGCCACCCTTATATCAAGATGACATACAACTATAGAAACCAAAACCCAAAAAAGTACAAAAGAACAGGAACACAAATGCCTCTAAAGAAAACATGCAGTGCTTTCTTTCCAGACAGCTCTCCTCTTTCTTGCACTCACCCTCAGGGCAGACTTCCGTTTACGTTCCACAAAGGAATTTTTGACTCTGATTTCGCTATTGGAAGTCTAAGACCCTACCTTTCACTGGGGCCTAATGAGAGGGGAGAGAAAATTACTTTTCTTCACCTTCAGTGTCAGACCCATTTTTTTAGACAATAGCACAATAGTCCAGACAGATGTGAGTACCCCCTAAAAAGGGCAAGGTTCACATTAGTATTCAGAGAAATTTAGCTCCCAGATCATCCAAAGTTCTCCATTCTGAAAAAAGACATTTTGGTTTTACCTTTGCAAAGAGATGAAAATATTTTTCTTAACATATAAAGTAGTCCTTATCAAAAATGAATCAGAAAACAGCTGGCAGCTTTAAAATAGCAGCTTGAACTAACTTTGCGCCATCAAGATTTCAAAATATTGACTCAGTATTTTTGGTGGGCCACAAATATGGTTCTAAATCTCCTCAAAACCACTGTGAAGGGAAATATGATTCACTTTGTGTTTCAAGGTGTCCATAAAGATAAAAATAAACTTTCCCTGTGGCTGCCAGAGAGAGAGAGAAAACTGTGTAATGTGATGAAAACATCTTTCATAATATCTATACAGTTAACATAAAAATGAAAGTGAAAGTCGCTCAGTCGTGTCCGACTCTTTGCGCCCCCATGGACTATATAGTCCATGGAATTTTCCAGGCCAGAATACTGTAGTGGGTAGCCTTTCCCTTCTCCAGGGGATCTTCGCAACCCAGGGATCGAACCCACGTATCCTGCATTGCAGGTGGATTCTTTACCAGCTGAGCCACAAGAGAAGCCCACAGTTAACAGAGCAACAAGTTTTATGAGGCTGTTTCTTACAGTGGCCCTCACTCTAAATTGGAGGCATCGTCATTCAGTAAAAGCAATTCTATGGAGAGCCATTTTCAAATGGGTTAAGAGCATAGCTTACTGTCGATCTGCCTTCATAGAGGTGGATTTTAAAGACTTTAGCCAGAAGTTCTTAATCTCAAGTACACAGCCCCTTATAGATGGCTTCCAAGTGTTGTATGAATTGACATATATGCATCCCCCAATCAAATATTTTACTTTATTCCTTTTTGCAATGGCCTTTGTTAAAAACATACATTTCAATGTCAACTTGTAAGTTGAGCTATCATTTCATTCTGAATAAATAGATGGCATGGGATATTATTGGATATGTTCAGTATCTTCCATATCCAATAGTATCCCATGCCACCTATTTATTCAGAATCTTGGGATTCCCTGGTGGCTCAGAAGTTAAAGCATCCGCCTGGAATGCTGGAGACCCGGGTTCAATCTCTGAGTCGGGAAGATCCCCTGGAGAAGGAAATGGCATCCCACTTCAGTAATCTTGCCTGGAGAATCCCATGGAGGGAGGAGCCTGGTAGGCCACAGTCCATGGGGTCGCAAAGAGTCGGACACGACTGAGCAACTTCACTTCACTTCACTTCATTATCTTAGAGTGTGTAATGATGCCTCATGATTTCCTATTGCACATGCTCTGACAGTTATGTTAATAAACACCTTTCTATGTTTCTGTGAGCTGTGCCTTAAATTGGAAAAGATTCTAGAAAAGAAAACACGGTAACACTAATGTGTCCATTCATTCGGCTTTCATAGCCAAATTTGGAAAACTTAGCTGTGGCCACAGGACTGGAAAAGGTCAGTTTTCATTCCAATCCCAAAGAAAGGCAATGCCAAAGAATGCTCAAACTACCACACAATTGCACTCATCTCACATGCTAGTAAAGTAATGCTCAAAATTTTCCAAGCCAGGCTTCAGCAATACATGAACCGTGAACTTCCTGATGTTCAAGCTGGTTTTAGAAAAGGCAGAGGAACCAGAGATCAAATTGCCAACATCTGCTGGATCAGGGAAAAAGCAAGAGAGTTCCAGAAAAACATCAATTTCTGCTTTATTGACTATGCCAAAGCCTTTGACTGTGTGGATCACAATAAACTGTGGAAAATTCTGAGAGAGATGGGAATACCAGACCACCTGACCTGCCTCTTGAGAAACCTGTATGCAGGTCAGGAAGCAACAGTTAGAACTGGACATGGAACAACAGACTGGTTCCAAATGGGAAAAGGAGTACGTCAGGGCTGTATATTGTCACCCCGCTTATTTAACTTATATGCAAAATACATCATGAGAAACAATGGGCTAGAAGAAGCACAAGCTGGAATCAAGATTGCCGGGAGAAATATCCATAACCTCATATATGCAGATGACACCAGCCTTATGGCAGAAAATGAAGAGGAACTAAAAGCCTCTTGATGAAAGTGAAAGTGGAGAGTGAAAAAGTTGGCTTAAAGCTCAACATTCAGAAAATGAAGATCATGGCATCCAGTCCCATCACTTCATGGGAAATAGATGGGGAAACAGTGGCTGACTTTATTTTGGGGGCTCCAAAATCACTGCAGGTGGTGATTGCAGCCACAAAATTAAAAGACGCTTACTACTTGGAAGGAAAGCTATGACCAACCTAGATAGCATATTCAAAAGCAGAGGCATTACTTTGCCAATAAAGGTCCATCTAGTCAAGGCTATGGTTTTTCCATTGGTCATGTATGGATATGAGAGTTGGACTGTGAAGAAGGCTGAGTGCTGAATAATTGATGCTTTTGAACTGCGGTGTTGGAGAAGACTTTTGAGAGTCCCTTGGACTGCAAGGAGATCCAATCAGTCCATCCTAAAGGAGATCAGTCCTGGGTGTTCATTGGAAGGACTGATGTTGAAGCTGAAACTCCAATCCTTTGGCCACCTGATGCGAAGAGCTGACTCATTTGTAAAGACCCTGATGTTGGGAAAGATTGAGGGCAGGAGGAGAAGGGGATAGCAGAAAATGAGATGGTGGGATGGCATCACCAACTTGATGGACATGGATTTGAGTGGACTCCAGGAATTGGTAATGGACAGGGAGGCCTGGTATGCTGTGGTTCATGGGGTCACAACAAGTTGGACATGACTGAGCAACTGAACTGAACTGAACCAAATTTGCTAGCCCTAGAAATGCTGGAGGGAAATCTTCATTAACCAGACAGTGAGGAAAGAAAAAAAAATCTTTTTTAAGAAAAAGCCTTGGGATTCTACTAAATCTTGAAAGTTTCCCAAACATAAAACCTTGTTTTGAAGTATTGAATAAGGTTGCTTATCACATTACCAAGCACAACTGGAAAAGCTTTAGTTAATCCCCGTGCCTTGAAAACAGCTGAGAAAGTATGTGACTTGAAACGAAGGAAGAGATCTGAAGCAGTGTCTTATTCAAGAGACATCACCTACCCCCAAATGCTTCTCATATTTTTAAGCATATCATAGAATAATTGGCAGCAACTCACTCTTTCCTTTCAGCATGCAACTGGAGGAAACCACTTCACTGCACACCCAAATTTTAGCCACTGGGTGCAAACCTATACTTCAAAGTAGGATTCTTTCCTGAGCCCTGTTTTGAAACTTTCAAAGGCCCTTACTGTCCTCAAAATGGTGACAAGTTTCTTTGCCAAGAAAACCTCCCGATGAGGATAGTCTTGATATTCTTGGCACAGATGGAGCCCTTGCAGGACTTGGTAACACATCTGGTTTGTTGCTTTGATGAACAGAGAGGCTCCGTATGTCACTGATGACTCAGCACTGTCCTCAGCAGTGATTTCACTCAGAGACTCTGCAAAGGACTTGAAGGAAGTTTTATCATCATCTACTCAAAGTAAGTCCTCAACTTCTCTGAAGCCAGGGCCTTCGTTCACCTTGTTTTCAGATGATTTTGTTAAGAAATAAGAACCAAAGAGATATGTTTTCTCCTAAACTGAAGTTCACTGGCTTTCTTGAGGACACATTTTTAGAGTAGATTGAAGCCTCAGGGTGAAGTTTCAGTTTCTTAAGAGAGAAAAAGGAAAGCCTGCTCAATAAAATCTGAGGTATTCACTCATGATCTGATTTTCTCAGCAGTACTTTTGGACATGGGAGTGAGTAAAATCTTCCCATACAGTCACCGTTAGGGATGCTGGTAAAAACAAACAAAACAAAAACTATTTTGGCCAAGATATTTTCCCCCACTATTCTGAAACATAAAATTGAACATAGAAAGCTAAGCTTTTTCAAGCTAAAGTGCTTCTGTATACAGGGAAAAGAAGATAAAGCCTTCGAGAGTTTGGCATAGGCAGAAATCTTGAAGACGCAATCAAACATCACAGAAAAATACTTCTCTTAGATTATGTTTAAATTTTTTAAAAAGAGATTCAGAAGGCATCCTTTCTTGATGATATAGCAACATCAATAAGGTAGCCACAGATAAAGCTGACCTCAATGACGCAGGACAAAGAAAACGATGCATTGTGAATTCAACCAGAAGACTCTTGAGGGAATTCAAGTGCTAAGAAATTAGCTTGTCCTTTGTCTCACAAAGGGAGCTATTGATACCATATACATTTCTAAAATTTTTCAACTGTTAAAATGAAAAGTTGGGAAGCATTTTGATCAAAGTCATACATATTCAAGACCATTACACTATTTCCAACTTCTCATATAGACCAAAAACAACCTCCTTGATCCTGAAATAAACCTTCAGAATTAATTTCTACTTTTAATTTTGTTTTCAGTTTTGAACATTTTTAAAGTAAGTATTCTATTATATCTCTGTGAAACATGAGAATGAGAGATATAAGTATTTGTTGGCAACATTTTCCTATTCTATCTATATGAAGGAAATCAATTTCCAGTGCAATAAAAGATATTGATTGAAAAATATGATATGTATCATTTTACACAATTTTAGCCTGGAGTTGGAATCTATAGCTTTTGGCAAATGTTCAAAGCAGTCCCTGACTCAAAAAAGTTTTGAAACTGCTGATATAGAGAAACAATTGTACTAGTTATCCTTCAAGCAGGCAGTAAATATTGTCTGCGAACTGGGACTTTGGTGGATATTGGGAGGTGGTGGTGGTAATTTGGGGTGTTAGGCAAGTGCAGAGAGTCCAGTCAGTTTACTTTGCAGTTTGACTGCAGTGTCATATGCTTTCTGCCTCAGCATTACTAGGGAAGAATTAAAATCCTTATAATAGAACTGAGTTGGCTACCTAATAGAAGCTCATCCCTCCTCCTACGAGGGGAACATTCTCTTCTGAATGCAATTTGGATTAGCTTTACTGCCAAGACAAATGGATACCTGAAGCACCGAAGTTCCACATCATAGAATACAATAATTTCAGCTGGGAAAAAAAAATTTATGATTTCCATTAAAAATAGAGTAAATCTCTCTCCTATCACAGAGAGTGAAACAAAGGGTCAAAGAATTTTTGTGGAATTAGAAAAAGTCAGCTCTCTCCAGCCTATTGAGTTTGCATGCAATGAAAATTAATCCCTTGGAAGCTTTAAACACTGGAATGTAAAATTGTTTAATTCCAAGAGGAGAAAGTGACATTCAGGGAAGGGTTGAATTGTCTATTGTAAATGCAGGTTCACTTTGCAAAACATGCAGGTGCTAGATGAAGCTGCTGGTTGAAGTGGGAAAATAAAGAAGGTCCCTGGTGGCTCAGATGGTAAAGAATCTGCCTGCAATGTGGAAGACCTGGGTTCAGTCCCTGGGATGGGACGATCCCCTGGAGAAGGAGGAATGGCTACCCTCTCTAGTATTCTTCTCTGTGTTTGAAAAATGTTCTTAATACAGGTTGAAGAGAAGAATTATTTGAATTTCTCATTTATTGCAGTATAACCTGGAAGTTATAGAGAAAGAAGACAAAGTCATTACATAATACCTAATGCTACTGTATCATTAAATACAATTTTGTTATTAACTACTTTGATGCCTGCCTAATTGATTTTTAATTATTCTTAAATCTTCATAGTGTACAGGCATTTGTATAATCTCAGGAGACCATTACGGTAAAGAATTGAAAACCAGGCCCTTACTCAGAAACATAACTCTGTATTATAATATTGATTCTATAAGTAAAGCAGATTTTATTCTTATGATTTATACTGTGGGCCTCCTCTCTGATAAAATAACCTGCTAGGAATGTGCTAACTGCTTTATGAATTTCTCCACATATATCAGTTCTTTTTTTTCTACAGTAACCCTTTAAGAATTTTCTATATTGAAATCCATTATAGAAACATTCATTTTAAATATTCTTAATTGTTGATGAAATATCATCTCAGTGTTTTGATCATCACAGTTTAGATTGGTGCCTGCTATATTTATGTCTTCCTAAAGTCACAATATTACAGACATAGAAGAATAAAGACATTTTCTTGGTTGCTTGACAGAAAGTCTATAGCATGAAAATAGACACATTTCTACGCTAAAGCCTACACATTGGTAAGTAAAATTTTATTGTCACTCATACTCACAGCTATATTGTGATAATGAATTCCATTTTAAGAATGAACATAAATCTGTCTTTCCCCAGTGTTGTTTTTATTTCTCTGTTGAAACATTTGCAAACTAGGGTCATAAATGTGATAATAGTACAATGTCTTTCATTGGCCCATGAGCAAAATTTCATCATATGCACATTTAAGTTAATTGAATTGAATGTTATAACTTCAACAAAATAACAATAATAATGAGTTTTAAACTAGAGTACTATAAAATATTATTTGTGTACCTACTTTATCAGAGATAGTAATATACAGATGTGTATCTGTAGAGGATTTATTCCATATATACTTAATGAGAAATTAAGTGATTTTTAAAGGATAAACTGGTTCTGCGAGCATGCATGCTCAGTCACTTCAGTTGCATCCGACTCTGAAAACCTATGGACTATAGCCTGCCAGGTTCCTCTGTCCATTGGATTTTCCAGGCAAGAATACTAGAGTGGTTGCTAGTTTCTCCTCCAGGGGATCTTCCCCACTCAGGGATCAAGCCCCGATCTCCTGAGTCTTCTGCATTGCAAGGGGATTCTTTACCACTGAGCCACTCGGGAAGCCACCTAATTTGGTTCTATTTATGCTTAAATTTTTTCTTGTCTTACTGACTAACTTAATACCTAAACCCAAAACACAGAGCACAAGGAAGGTAAAAATTCATGGTCCCACTACCAGGAAAACCTTCTGTGACAGCTACCCTTCCCCAGGGGTCTCAGTGCCAGCTTAGTGCCCCTAACCCTGCATGTTTCGCACACATGTTTCCCTGGGAGTGCAACTGTCTCTTTACATGTCTGTCTCCTCCATGAGGGTGTGCTCCTCTTGCATGTGGAGTCCATGTTTTATTTATCTCTGTATCACCAGTGCCTGAGGCATCCTTGGCACTCAATAAATATAGCTTTTGAATAGCTGCTACTCAGAATTCAGATTATTCCAGGTCAGTGTTCATGAACATCTGTTGTTCAATAAGTGTTCCAGTCAAGCAGGGCACACAGGAATAAGTGGATCCAATGCGATTGATTGCAAGGAACTTGAAATGTCACAGTTTAAATAATAAAGAATAGTCTTCTGAGGTGAGGTTTATTGGGTTTTTTAATCTCACCTTTTATTCTTTAAGTAAAATTGTATATAACATAATGAGATGGTAAATGTTTAAAATATCTATAACGCTTATTATATATGATTATATTTCTATAGTTCTAAAATAGTAATGATAGCTAATTCTTGCCTAGAACCATGTAAGTGCTTTGTATACAATAATGTGTATCATTTACATACAATACTTTAATACATACACTGTACATACACAAGATATTATATTTATATAATACTTTACCTATGCTACTATATATCATTTGTTCTCTACCCAATTACTCCCATTTTACCCATTTTATAGATGAAGAAATAGAAGCTTGGGGAAGTTAAATAACCTGCACAAGTCACTTTATGGAGTTAAAATATGATACCAAAATTTAAATGTTTGTTTCCCCCCACCCCAGTTTAGCACAAAATTTGCAAATTTGCAAATCTGCAGTTTAAACCACTTCCTTTGTATACAAAAAGTTTAGTGTTATCAAGTTAAGTTGCTTCTAAATTCAGAAATATCCATTTGTTCTGAATCATTTAAATCACAGTGCCAAGGATTTTAACACAGTCTGATCCCATACCAGAGCTGAGGTCACAAGGGAGTCTCTGATAGTTGTCCAATTTATACTGCAGCTTCCTACCGAAAAAGAGAACCCCTTTGATGGTCAGATTCAAAGCTGGACTCAAGCTCTAAGCCAACCTAGGCTGGGGAGCTTCTTCCATCTAAACAGAAAATGGCCAAGTAAATAGTGCAGGCCTTGTGAACATGCCATTATTTTGTTCTGAGCAAATTAAGCCATTTGTTTACTGATATGAAGAAAGAAAAGGAATTACTCAAAATAAATGCATGAGGTTTAGGATGGTGTTCAAGTGCTGACATGGGAGTAGTAGCAAGATGTGTGTTATGGTTGCTTTCCTTGTAAACACCCAGTTTGCTTACCAATGCAGAGAATTCTGTTTATTGATGATACATTTATTATTTTTACCTTTCCTGCTCTCCACAAAGTAATTAAGTTAGCTAAAGAACATATGTATGTAAGGACAGTTTTTAAAATCTGAAAGACAAAGAACCAGAAAGAGGAAGGAGAGATTTACATCAGCAACCACGGAGAAGATAGGTTAATGCAATTGAGAGTTAGATTTAGCACTGAGCTTCTTGGCAGCCAAAGCTAAAAGAGGAACATTATAAATTATGTAGTTCACATTATCTGATAAAAAGAATGCAGTTTGTTCTTTGGGATACACACAATATTTTTCCTAACATTAAATTCTAAGAGGAACTTCTCCCAGGGATATATAAGGAATGAACCATATCAAATTAACAGATCACTAGCAGTTTTGCAAAAGATACAGAAATTTATATATTTCTTAACTTGTGACTCAATCTCTTTTTTTTCACACATTTTCTTGTATCTGTGTTGCATTAACCACCTCCCTAGTACAAATAATCTAACAATTGCCTAATGCCCAATAATGAGGAAAGATCATTTTCTTCCCGTTGAATTATCTCAAAATCATATGAGCAGAAGCTAAGGAAGGTCTGTAGTTCCCTTACAACATTTAACACAAGTGGAAATTTCTGAACAAAGAGAATTTAAGATGTTATCAGCTCTTCAAGGACAAGGACTCACTGATTAGTGAATCTCTAGTGAGTAAACACTTATTAAACCAAATGCCAAAAGGTATTGTACTAATCATTACTTTGCCAACAAAGGTCTGTCTAGTCAAGGCTATGGTTTTTCCAGTAGTCATGTATGGATGTGAGAGTTGGACTATAAACAAAGCTGAGCACCGAAGAACTGATGCTTTTGAACTATGGTGTTGGAGAAGACTCTTGAGAGTCCCTTGGACTGCAAGGAGATCCAATCAGTCCATCCTAAAGGAGATCAGTCCTGGGTGTTCATTGGAAGGACTGATGTTGAAGCTGAAACTCCAATACTTTGGCCACATGATGCGAAGAGCTGACTCATTTGAAAAGACTCTGATGCTGGGAAAGACTGAAGATGGGAGGAGAAGGGGATGACAGAGGATGAGATGGTTGGATGGCATCACCGACTCAATGGGCATGAGTTTGAGTAAACTCCAGGAGTTGGTGATGGACAGAGAGGCCTGGTGTGCTGCAGTCCATGGGGTCGCAAAGAGTTGGACACGACTAAGTGACTGAACTGACTCAACTGACTGAACTGAATTGTACTAATGGTCACAAGAACTATTTTTCGGACTTTGGAGTTTTATCATCCCTCACATTTGGATGCGCAGGTATAAAACTTCCAATATTTTAATTTCGTCAAAGAAAGATTTCAGAAATCTTATCATCTATTATTTCATAATTTCAAAAAGAAAGAGCATGTTGATACAAGGAAAGTAAAAAGGGCATAAATAAAGGATGAAAGTGACAGTGTTAGTCGCTTAGTGGTGTCCAACTCTTTGCAACCCCATGGACTGGAGTCCACAAGGCTCCTCTGTCCATGGAATTTTCCAGGTAAGAATACTGAAGTGGGTTGCCATCCCTTTTCCAGGGGGTCCTCCTGACCCAGGGATCAAAACTGGGCCTCCTGCATTACAGGCAGATTCTTTACCTGAGCCACCAGGGAAGCCCTCAAGAAAAGATAGTCCTCTAAATTGAATATATGAACTTTTAAAAATCCTGTCTACATAATCCTTATTTTTCCCCTTTGGTTCAGACTGGTAACAGCATCTCTCATGGGCCAGCCAATGGAGGTACATTGGTAGGGTATACACAGAATACAAAGACAATTATTGCTTCAAACAATGCTACAATCAGCTGGGGGTATAAAATATAAACATTGGGAATTTAATAATAATTATAAGCACTAATTCAACATTATCAGTGAGTTTATAAAGTGTAAAAGTATTTTTTATGTAAAGGGGAGATCACTGGCAGCTGGGGAGCGCCCACAAGGCTTAGTGAAAACACAGTGATCTGAGCTGTATTTTGAGGAATAAAGAGAGGTTGGAAATTTTAGAGAGGGAATATCAGATAGAAGCATTGTGTGGGTCAGACCGAAACCCACATCAATAGAGCTATTGGTTCAGTGGTATGAGCTCAAAATGTCTGTGTAGTGCTGTGTCCATTGGTGGAAGCATTCTCCCTTGAAGACTAAGATGTCTAAACCAGCACAGCTTATTGTTGGCAGGATAAAAGCAAAATTTCTGTGAGTGAGTTATTAGGTATAATACCAAAAGGAACCACTCCTGTTTCCATCCCTTGATTCCTAGCCCCACATGTTCTGGCTGTGGAAACAGTAGCATCCAGTGGTCTCTGATTCAAATAATACACTGTGTCCTGTTTTATAGAACATTTTCTTTTCAAATGTCATCTCCAACTGGCATTATAATCATGTCTTCAGTAAACCATTGTACCTTTCTCTTAGGCTAGCTGCTTACAGATACTGGGTTTGTGGTAAAGGTCGGTTAATGCAGTGGGTAGGATCCCAATGCTGTACTTCTTTTGCAATAAGTGAGTTTCTTAATCTTACACAGTAGTGTGCAGAATGCCATGACGGTGAGGCAACCTGAGTGTCCTTGGCTAAAGATGCTGGCAAAAAATATTATAGACAGGAAAAACAAATCCATATCCAGAATATATGTGATTCTTGTGAAGATAGATCTCTGCTGTCTCTGTGGTAGAAGAGATCTAATGTAATCAAACTGCCACCAGGTGGCCAGCCACTTCCCACGTTTGTGTACAGTGCCGAAGAATTGATGCTTTTGAACTGTGGTGTTGGAGAAGACTCTTGAGAGTCCCTTGGACTGCAAGGAGATCCAACCAGTCCATTCTGAAGGAGATCAGCCCTGGGATTTCTTTGGAAGGAATGATGCTAAAGCTGAAACTCCAGTACTTTGGCCACCTCATGCGAAAAGTTGACTCATTGGAAAAGACTCTGATGCTGGGAGGGACTGGGGGCAGGAGAAGGGGATGACCGAGGATGAGATGGCTGGATGGCATCACTGACTCGATGGACATAAGTCTGAGTGAACTGCGGGAGTTGGTGATGGACAGGGAGGCCTGGCGTGCTGTGATTCATGGGGTCGCAAAGAGTCGGACACGACTGAGTGACTGAACTGAACTCAACTGAAGTTAAGGGTAATGAAAAAGTACATATTTAAAAAAATTAAAACATATGTCCATGAAACAACTTGTATAAAATGATTATTGCTGTATTCAAAATAGCCCCAAACTATAAACCATCCACCTATCAACAAGGTAATTGATATATATTCTTACAGTGGAATACCCTGGAACACAGTAGAATATTTCTTACAGTGGGAAGATCCCCTGGAGAAGGGGAACGGCTACCCACTCCAGTATTCTGGCCTGGAGAATTCCATGACTGTATAGTCCGTGGGGTCACAAAGAGCAGGATACAACGAGCGACTGTTACTCACTCACAGTGGACTATTACTCATCAATAAAAATGAATTAATACTAAGACACAGCAACATAGATTCTCATTTTCAAAAACACGCTCAACAAAAGAAGCCAGCTATAAGATGTACATCCTGTATGATTCCACTTATATGAGGTTGCATAATGTGTAAAATCAATCTATGATAATAGAAATCAGAATAGTATTGCCTAGGGAGAGGGAAAGGGAATTACAGAGTACTTTCCAAGGTGATAGAAATGTTCTACGGGGTAGAGGTTACACAGAAGTATGTATACACTTATCAAAACTCATTGAATGACATATTAAATTGAATATATTTCATCCCCTGTAAATTTTACCTTAATGAAAAATTCAGTAATAATTTGGATACATAATAAAGTCACAAAAATATCAGTAATCCCCAAGACTCACAAAAAGACTCAGAATTTTCCTATTCATCAGAAAGTCTAAAGCAAAAACACAAGTTCTGACCATATGGAAACCAAGGTTTGAATTCATTCCCCAGAATTCAAGTCACAAAAGAGAAAGTGGCAGAGAGCTCAGGTAAATTTCATATGTGACTGAACAGGGATTAAGTCCCCTGAAATCATTAGTCACAAGCTGGACTCTAGATTGCTAGGAGAAATATCAACAAACTCAGATATGCAGATGACACTACCCTAAATGCAGAAAGTGAAGAGGAACCAAAGAGACACGTTATCAAGGTGAAAGAGGAAAGTGAAAATGCTGGCTTTAAACTCAACATTCAAAAAGTTAAGATCATAGCATCGGGTCCCATCACTTTATGGCAAATAGATGGGGGAAAAGTGGAAGCAGTGATAGATTTTCTTTTCTTGGGCTCCAAAATCACTGTGGATGTTGACTGCAGCCATGAAATTAAAAACACTTGCTCCTTGGAAGAAAAGCTATGACAAAGCTAGACAGCATATTATAAAGTGGAGACATTACTTTGCCAACAAAGGTCCGTATGGTCAAAGCTGTGGTTTTTCCAGTAGTCATTCATAGATGTGAGAATTGGACTATAAAGAAAGCTGAGCACCAAAAAATTGATGCTTTTAAACTGTGGTGTTGCAGAAGACTCTTAGGAGTCCCTTGGACTGCAAGGAGATCCAAGCAGTCCATCCCAAAGGAAATCAACCCTGAAAATTACTTGGAAGGATTGATGCTGAAGCTGCAATAACTCATTGGAAAAGATCCTGATGATGGCGACTGCTGTTGAAGGCTGGATGCTGATTTGATTGTAAAAAGAGTTAGAGTTATAAGGATTGTAAATTATTGAAAGAGGCTACCTGGGAAAATGATACTAGTTTCCCTCCTTTACTTTGTGGATGAGTACTGTCACAGGATGAGTTTGGATAATAGCCTTTCTGTGCAGGGTCTCACAATCACAAATTCTCCTTAAGTTCCTATGATTTTTCCACTTACGTTATTTGTTTTCAATTCTATTTTGAAAATTATATACTATAGTTTCTTGGAATTGTCGCTGGAGTTAATCTGTATTTTCAAGCCTGATGGGAAAATGTTCATCAACTGTAGTAGCTTCCTAAGTTGCATAGACTTTCTCCATCATTTTCCACCAGTCAGACTTTGACCCATTCTTCAAACAATTATGACTTACTGTTCTTCTGTCTTGAACTACATCATCAATCCACTACACAAAAGAGTATGTCGGAAGTTACACAAAGAAATACAAAAACAAAGAGAAAAAGATAATTCAAACTAAATGGGCCTACTGGCATTATGTGGACAGAGTAAAAATGAGGGAAGCATTTTGCCATCATATCTAGCAGAAATCACTCTATCTTAGCATATTGCTGAAAGAGAAGTAGGGACAAGTCATTGGAAAATTAAGATGGCCCTCAGGTCATTGATGATCAGATAGACAGATCTGGCTCTTTGAAATCAGTAAGAAATCTGTATTTGCTTGCATCACCTTTTTGGCCTAAGACAAAGATGGCTTCTGAATAGAGGCTGTCATAAACTTGTCTTCCCAAACATTAAAAAAAGAGAAGAGATTAATTAGATACAGTCTTGGTCATCACTTAGGCTGTATCTGTAATAGCATAGACTTCCTACACTAAGAACCCTGTCTGCTTGCATTTAACACTGTTATTTCTCAAGCCTAGAGGGCCATGGATTATATTTTTAAAGTATCATCTTTTAGCATCCTAATGAATTGGAGTTGCATTGAATTTACTTCAGAAATTTCTATCTATACAAGACTTGGTTGATCACTTTGATAGAATCAGCTACTAATCTCTTCTATAACTTGTGTGTGTGTGTGCGTGTGTGTGTGTGTGTGCGTGCGTGCTTAGTCGCTCAGTCATGTCTGACTCTTTGTGACCCCATGGACTGTAGCCCGACAGGCTCTTCCTCTATAACTCATAGCTACGCCATAATAAGATTTTTAAATGTCTGTGTATTGAATGATAACTTCTCTCTGTATAAATTGGAGTAGTTAGTAGTTTCAGTTCAGTTCATTTCAGTTCAGTCACTCAGTCGTGTCTGACTCTTTGCAACCCCATGAATCGCAGCACGCCAGGCCTCCCTGTCCATCACCAACTCCCGGAGTTCACTCAGACTCACATCCATCAAGTCCATGATGCCATCCAGCCATCTCATCTTCTGTCATCCCCTTCTCCTCCTGCCCCCTATCCCTCCCAGCATCAGAGTCTTTTGAGTGAGTCAGCTCTTCGCATGAGGTGGCCAAAGTACTCGAGTTTAATGTCAGCCAAATGATTCTGGAAACATAGGTCGTGGGTTTCCTTTTAACATTTACAGATGTTTAGGGTTATAGTTGAAATATTCTTCTTGGGAGACCAAAATCTGAGAAATCCTCTTATTTTGTGCTGGTTGCTTCTGCCTGCTCTGAAACCATCACCCTTGACCCCAGGGATCTTTATCATTCCATCCAAGAACTGTGGGAATGACTGGGTGAGAGCAGACAGGCACAGATGTGATATAAATTCTATCCCACCACTAAAAAGTTCATCTCAAACTAACAAGCAAACACCAAATAATCAACTGATACTGAATCAGCAATGCTATCTTTTCCATTATGCTAGAATATTTTAATGTGGTGTTTATCATGGGCAAAATGTTTGCTTTTAGAATTGCTAACATTTCTAATGCATACATTCTTCTAAGTTTAGCATGAAAAAGCAATTATAATCTGAATGGCATATTTGTCCCTAAATGGATTCTTTATTTGGAAATCAATAACTTTGTTTCAGAAGGAAAATAAATATTTGGCATGTTGATGATTTGAGATTTTTTTCTCACCGCCAGAAGTCTTTGTCCCTTTCTTTGTCTTATGAACTACAGAATTTAAGTCAGTGTTATGTCTTCCTAATTAAAATTATTTTTAGAATTCAGTTAGAGAAATAAAAGGCCTGTGAATCAAATGTAATTGAGAATCCAATGACATTTGTAGCACAATGATTGTTCACACTGATTTGACTTCAAATTTATTTGGAGACATGCTTTTTAAATTCATGCTTTTTTGTTTTAATTCAAGTTTCAGCATAGTTTATAAGCAGCTTTGTTTTATGGTCTAGCAGGGAGAAGGTATTTCAGATGGAAGGGACAGTGAAAGGGTAAGAACAGTAGAGGAGTTTGAAAAGAAGCATAAAAACAATGGGCTTGCTTTTACACCCAGACTTCTAGGTGAGAGCTATATCAAGGAGACCTTGAATTGTCTTCTCCTGGCAGTCAGACTGAAATACATACAGGTACTTAATATAGCTGTTGGTGACTAGAATTCATACCGTTTGGCATTTGCCAGCCATGAAATTTCCTCTTTGCCTCACGGGTCAATGCCAAAGCCTCCAGAATCCTTGTAATGTCCAACTGTGAAAGAGCAGGAGTCTGGAGTCCCTGGGTCTGGATGACCTGCCATCCTGAAAATCTGGGAGACTTGGTCTATTTCATTCCATCTTGAGAGATCCTGATGTAGTTGAGAATTTAGGTTTCAAATATTAATAGATGATTTGGGGCCTAACTCTTAGCTGTTTGGTTTGGGGTGAGTTATGTAACTTTTCCCAAGAGTTAATTTCCTGATTTATAAAATGTAGCTACTGCATTTTGGGTTGGGTTCCCTGGTGGCTCAGTCGATAAAGAATCAGCCTGCAATGCAGGAGACCTGGGTTTGATTCCTGGACCAGGAAAATCCCCTGGAGAATGAAACGGCAACCCACTATACTATTCTTGCCTGGAAAATTCCATGGGCAGAGGAGCCTGGTGGGCTACACTCCATGGGGTCACAAAAGAGTTGGACATGACTTAGTGACCAGACCACCATCATAGCTGTTGTATTTAGCCAACAGTAATACTTATCTCACAACATTATGGTGAGAATCCAATGAACTGATGCATGTCATAATCTGGATACATGTATATGTATGAATCAGCCATATACATGTATATGGCTGAATCCCTTTGCTATCCACCTGAAACTATCACAACATTATTAATTAGCTGTACTCCAATACAAAATACAAAGCTTTTTAAAAATCTAGCACAATGCCTCATGACAATTAAACACAGAGAAAGTGTATTGTAAAAAGAATCTTAATTTAAAAGACCTCAGATTCCTGAGGAGCTCCCCAAAAGAATTAACTTTTTCAGAGGCAAAGATGGTCTCTCATACTTGAAGCTAAACAATTGCTAGAAGATTTCTCTTAGCCATAAAACCCAATATCTAAGACAGACCAAGTTGGTGGGCTGGGCTCACAGTAGCCTCAACACCTCCATGGCAATCCTGGAGAGGTGCCAAGGCACTTTGGGAAAACCACCAGAAAGACTGATTCATCATCATTATAGAGCTGGTCCCTCATCAGCCATCTGCCCTTCCCCTGGGGAAGGAGTCTGGGTCCAAGGAACAAATTAGGCCAATATCATCCCAGGTTGTGTTTATTTACTCTCTTTCTTACACCAAAATTTTTTTAAAGATAAAGTCTGCAGAAAATCCAGATACAATAAAATTCCAAATTTTAAGTAATAAAAATGAAAAGAATAATCATACTAGAAGAATTGAAGTAAGAAAAATGTTATAATTTTATAAAAGAGTGATGAGAGAAAGGAAGGACGTGAGGGAGGAGGGGGGGAAAGGGGAAGAAGGGAGGTCCTAGTCTTCCCAACAGGCAAGGCAACTTGGGAAGCCTGACAGTTTCTTAAGTTCCAGTCTCTGCTTAAAGGACACTGGCCAGATCATCAGAGGAGGCAAGCGTTTTCTTGGCCTCATACTCTGAGATTCATTTATCAAGTAAACATCTAAATAAGAAATATTGAGTAATGTGATATATAGACCTTCAATACCACTTGGAGTTATTTTTCAATGACATGTTATTCTGTATTGCACATCTTTTTGCCTCTACTCAGTCCTCATTAAAAGCCCATCATAAGTGATAATTCTGTGAATCTAGTATTGTTGAGAGGTGGTGCAGGTCCAGAGGGAGACAAGTCAATGAAAGAACTGAAGGAAAGTTCTTGGAGGGGAGGAAGATTTTCATGATGAACATAATTAAGGCAGAGGCTGATAAAGAATGGTGAAACCAAGGAATTGGAAGGGCCATCAGTTTGGATGTTGAGATACCTTACTAATTTGTGAGCCAGATGATAAACACATCTAGTTCTCAGAAATTAAAAGATTTTTCTAGCAATTGTGCAGATGGCAGAATCAAGAATAAGAAGGAAGGGTAAGAGAGAAAGTGAAGTGAAGAAAGAGCTGAGTGCTTGCAATCTGCCAGGCCCTCTGCCAGGATCCTGAACAGTGAATTATTTAACCTTCACCACCACCCAGTATGATCTCAGTCTCTGAGCGACGGAGGCCAGTGTCAAACTGTGCTGTCTGAGCCCCTCCACACAGCCATGGAGGTGACCCCTATGGGCTTCCCAGGAGGAGAGTTTCAAGAGAGAGGGTAGAGCTAGAAGAAAGCTCAGAGAGGAACCGAACTGCGCAAACCCTCACATCCTATGAGTTCCAGGTACACGGAGAAAGTGTGGTCTCTACAGTGAGAGTTTTACAGGGAAAGTCAGATTTCAGTTCTTGGGTAAAGACCAAGAAAAGTCAGAACACAGTTGAAGATGAAAAGGAAGAGTAGGTAGAAGAGCCTGGGAAGAGAAGAGCAAGCAGCGTGGGGACTAGCTGGCAGTGGGAGAAAGGGCAGCTGGTGGTCCATTAGTGATCCAGAAGAAGAACTGTTAAGTGCACTGAAATAATCCACCCACATTTCAGATAGAAGGTTGACGTAGTGCCACAGCTACTCTTGTCCTGAGAGGCAGACCCTTCCCTCATTTCAAACTTCCCCTACTACACCCCTCTTCAGCAAAGTAGCTACTACTGGGTTACCTACCAGCATACCCTCCCTTCCACATACCCACCCTTTCCAGTGGTGTGTTCTTTTATGACACTATTTTTAAAACTCCCTTGCATCTGTCCAATCTATATACTCCAATCAGATTTTATCCTGTTTTTAAAACTTGGAGGGAAAAATTAAAAGCAGGGATAAGCTATGACCCGCCAAGTCCTCAAGTGAATCTAGTTATGAGTCCCGCTCATTCATGAATTTAGACTCAGGATTCTAGGAAAATACGTTCATTTCCTATTTTAAAGTATATTTAACTCATATTCTTCTTTGTAGGGGATAAACAAAGCTATCTGCCAAACAAAGTGCCTCTGTGTCTACTTGTAATTGAATCATCATAGAATCATTTATACATAAATAAATAATAATAATAACCATCATAAAAAAAACAGGCTGAGATTGTTAAAAATTAATCCTTTGCTGCTTTATGTTAGGAAGGCAACATGAGGACAGAGGGACGTCAAAAGGACAAGCTCATGTGGAAATTGTTCAGATGAGGCTCGGTTTGCAAAGGAAATGGTGTTGGCTGATGGAAATAGTCTAGACGTGCCTTATACATGTGACTCCAGAGGGTCATGGAATCCTCTAGGGGAGCATGCTTAACCATCAGTAGGAAACTTTAAGTAGATGACTTCACCTCACACAGCTAATAAACAGAAGGGGTATCTCTAGGGGATAGGCGTGAGGAACAAGAAAACATCATTCTATTCCCTTGATTATAGGACAGCGACTTCATAACAGCTTTTGACTTGTTTGCTTTGGTGAGGAAGCAAGAGGGAACTGGGGAGTGGGGACAGAAAACAGAGATACTGCATTAAACATTCATGTTGCACGTAAGCCATGCTCCCATTTCACAGACGCCAAAGCATATGAAACTGTGCATCTTAGAATCAAGGAGATGTGGTAGTGAAGCTCGTCACACCTGTTTAAAATTAGCACTACTACCACTTCTTTAGATTCCACGTGTAAGCAATATCATATGATACTTGTCTTTTTCTGTCTGACTGACTTTACTCAGTATGACAATGACTCTACTTACAAAACAGAAAAAGAGTCACGGATGTAGAAAACAAACATATGGTTGGGGGCTTCCCTGGTGGCTCAGATAATAAAAAAATCCACCTGTGATGCAGGAGAACCAGGTTCAGTCTCTGGGTCGGGAAGATCCCCTGGAGAAGGGAAAACAAATTTATGGTTACCAAGGAGGGAAAAGGAGTAGGGAAGAGATTGGGACTGATGTATACTGCTACTGTATATAAAATAGATAATTAAAATTAAAAACCTATACAGTAAACCTACTGAACAACACAGGAAACTCTACTCGATATTCTGTAATAACCTATATGGGGAAAGAATCTGTAAAAGAGTAGATATATGTGTGCATATATATATATCTGGCTCACTCGGCTCTACAGCAGAAACTACCACAACACTGTAAATCAACTATACTCCAATAAAAATCAATTTTAAAAAACTTAAATAAATAGAATAATACTAGTAGGCATTTTCTCTTTCCTCATGGTCATTTGTATGCCCTTAATAAGAAAAAATATATATTAGAGTACCTTTTTAGAATAGCCTTATTTTGGCATCCTCAGGAAGAAAGCACTCTTGTAAACTCAGATAGTTTCTAACATGTAGACCTGTTATCCTGGGCCTAGAACAGTGACATATTGGGAGGCAACTAGCTAATGTGACTAAAATATTGAACCTGGTTAGAGCCTCAAATGCCAACCTTGCCAACCTTGCTTTGTCCAGAGGGAGGCAGAGGGCCATCCCTCAGATGACGCATAGGACTCCTTTACTGCACTGGAATACCAGCATCCCTCATCTTGGTGATTGTGTAACAACCTAGAAATATGAAAGTTTGTCCCTGTATTTTAACAAAGTGGAGGAGGGCTGAGCAAGTGGAGAATGAGAATAGAATGAAGTCTTTGTCCAACTTGGCATAGGACTCCATTCGAGAGTAGATCTCTTGATACCAAGAGAAAGAGCAAAGAAAGGAGAAGGGATAGAGAAGAGAGAAGACTGAGAGGGAGGGAGGGGAGGAAACAGACCGCTCCCAGGACTCCCTCAGAGAACTAGGAGAAGATATGCTGGAGACCACACTCTAAGGTACTCTGCTGCTACTGCTGCTGCTGCTGCTAAATCGCTTCAGCCATGTCTGACTCTGTGCGTCCTCTCCAGATTCTCTCTCCACCCCTGCTTCTCACTTCTACAAGTGCCTGGTGACCCAGAAGATGAGGCTTCCCATCTTTAGTATGTTTGAGTATCCCACTTACTACAGTGCTCTCCTATCTCTAGACCTTAACTATACTGATACACCCCCTAGAGGGCTTCCCTTGTGGTTCAGCTGGTAAAGAACCCACCTGCAATGTGGGAGACCTGGGTTTGATCCCTGGGTTGGGAAGATCCCCTGGAGAAGGGAAAGGCTACCCACTCCAGTATTCTGGCCTGGAAAATTCCATGGACTATACAGTCCATGGGGTCACAAAGAGTCGGACATGACTGAGCGACTTTGACTTCACTTCACTTCACACCCCGTAAAGTCCCTAACTTACATTGCCCAGAAAGCTTTTCCCTCTTTCAGTGACCATCTTAAATGCTATTTTTTCCATGAAATGTTTCCCTGAGCCTACCTCTTTGCAATCTTTTTCCTTCTTAAACCCCTTCTCTCATGTTTTGTTTCATGATCATTTATGTCCTTGTCTTACTTTCCCAGGCATAAGTTCATTCAGAGCAAAGATTTTGTCTTAGTAATTTTCCATCCTCTGAGCACATGAAACAGTCGTTTGAAGTCTCATCGAGTATTTAGTTGAATAAAGAGAATAAGAGAGAAATAACATAAACAATGGAGGTAATTCAGACCTCAGTGGGCACCTGCCTAGTGAATGCCTGAGTCAGCAGTTCCACCAGAACCACCTTCAGAGGGTTCCCTCTTCCCTCCTGCCTCTCATGGGTGAGGTTCTTACCAAGATAATTTTAACTCTGGTATTTAAAAATGTTTTTCATTCAGACAACATGGTCTCTATAAGCAAAATAACTACTTCATCAGCTGCTTAACCCAAGAAACTAGCTGTTTCAGTGTAGAAGACAAAATCCAGCTGCTCTGGATTTGTTGTAAGGCAGGACGTGAGACTATAACTGGGCAATTTTCACCTTCCACACATCCCATAGTAGATGGGTCCCCACTGAATCTCTCCACATACCACACTACAAGCCTAATTCATTCTCTAGTTACTAGTGTGTTTGCTTTCTGGAGCAGATGTGAGCTGCTTAAACGCGAGGAAGCCTTCTTCCCTACTTGAGTCTTAACAGCTCCTGCCTGACACTTAGTAGGCACTTACTAGTTATTC
This sequence comes from Nanger dama, assembly GCA_917880005.1. Lineage (NCBI taxonomy): Eukaryota > Metazoa > Chordata > Mammalia > Artiodactyla > Bovidae > Nanger > Nanger dama. Next base: position 1,384,068 of record CAKJTW010000017.1, read on the forward strand.
ACAGAATTACATTTCAGGCAAAGTAAAAGAGGAGACTCTAAAGTCTGATCTGTTTTTTACTCTATGAAAGATATTACTGAGACAATGGACAAGCTCTATTAGATAATAGAATGCTATATCTAACTCTACTACACAACAGAATTGAATCAATGTTAATTTCCTGATTGAAAATTGTACTCTGTATAAGGAAATTCTTTATTTTCAGGAAAAACACAATGAAATATTTCAAGGTAAAAGGACACCATGCTGGCTATTTCCTCTTAAAGGATTTGGGAAAAAAATCATACACACACACATAAATATTAATATTTGGGAGAATCAAGGTGAAGATATTCAGAAATCCTTTGTACTATTTTTTGTAACTATCATATAGATCTGAAATTATGTTTTTAAAAAGTGAGAGGGGAGGAAGCTCTATTCTGGCCAAGAAGTCCCTGATGTCCCCAGCCTACCCTTGCCTTAGCCTCAGTAGGTCAGAGAGATTTTTAGTGGCTTTTGAACAAGTACAGATAACACAAAAACCCAACAGCTAGGAAAACCCCACAGATAGCTACAAAAGACTTGGATTGTGATCAACCTGGGATTCTGTGATTTCCTTCCCAACCACATTTGGGAATCCAGGGTTCTTCCAAGTAAAGGTAACCTTCAACTTTTTCAACTTTCTCCTAAGCTGAGAATTCCAGGAGCCCTGAAGGATAGTAATGATAACAATGATATATTATTATAATGATATATATGATAATATATGATTATAATGGTAATAACTCATGATAGTTATTATTCCTTGACAGCTTGCCTTGTGCCAGACACTACGCTTAGAATTTTTCATCCATTGTCAAAATTCCTTCTCATAGAACTCCTAGGACTTAAAAACTATTATTTTATTCGTGTTGCAGAGTTGGACATGACTGAGTGACTGTACAAGAAATGCTGAGATAGCTCAGGCTTATAAGGATTTATCTGGGCTAATAAATGGTATGTTACTTCAGGTCCTCCAAAAAACTGATGCCAAGCAGAGATGAAATGGAGAGATTTTATTGGAGGAAATCTGCACAAAAGATAAAGCAAAAGAAGTAGGCAGAGTGACCCTTCAAACAGTGACACAGGTCTGACTTCTGTGAAGGAGAAGGAGGAAAGGAGGCCTCCTCCACCTAAGGCTCCCTTGGCCCCTCTTTGCCCCACAATCTTGCACTGGGGGTCTGAGTTTTTGCATAAGTTTATCATGTTGATTCTTAAGAGCTAGGGGTGTGATGGTACATTCCCTCTCCCAGGTGAGTCCTCCCTTCCTTCCTGCAATGTAATTCTTATAAATTGCAGACTTATTTTTAAATTCTGTTAGTGCTCCTTTTTCTATAGCTTATGCAGTTACTTTGTTTTTTTTTCAGAGATACTGCAGAATGAGCTATATAGTTCAGAAGATTACCTAATTAAAGAATCAGGCCTGATATTTTTCCTAGGCAATTCCTTGGTATTATAAAATATCAAACTTTAATCACAATTCCAAGGAGAAGAGGATCAGTAATGATAAGGCTTTATATCCACTCAAGATTACCAGAGGTCACATCTGGCATCAAGAAAGGTCAGGCAGGGAGTTCCCTGGCAGTCTAGTGATTAGGAGTCACTGCTTTAACTGCCATAGCCCAGGTTCAAGCCCTGGTCAGGGAACTGAAATCCCACAAGATGAACAGTGTGGCATGGTCAAAAGAAAAAGAAAAAAAGATTAGGCATTTATGGGAGTAAATATGAATAGCATCTGGCCTGGTCCTGGAATGAAATAAGTTTTGTTAAAACTCTTAGGCCTTTGTTAAGAATGAATTTTCAAAAAAGCTCCAAAAGATATCTACCACCAGTTATACATATATTATATAAACCAATACTTTTCTCTCTCTCGATGACAAGCCCTTGAAGGGTCTACAGTTTATATGAAGGCCAAGCCTCAGTGGCATAGATAACCTGCCTCTTCTAAATAGGTCTTATACTTTTACAGAAACCTGCTGATGCTATGATGATTAACGACATGAAACTATATCTTAAAACACTGCTAAGCTCAAGAATAGATATTATCATTATGTTATTTCTCAATCCATAGATACTAAAAGTACAACTTTCAGCATGCAAGAACTTTGTGATGTTTTTCTGAGTTTCAATCCTGTAAAGCAATTATCCTTCAATAAGAAAAGAAAAAGAAAAAAAAAATCAGTCTTATATTCTAGATTGGGGAGCTTTTCTGTAGAAGCAATTCCCTGTCAAGGACACTGGGCTCTGTGTCAAGTGTCTGCGTGTCCTTGGGTTAGCCCTAACTTAAAAGTGATACTACATTCTCAATGGATTCTTTGGCGGTACTTCCAACCCCGCCTTAACAAGGCAAAAAGTAAATCTATTTGCTATAAGATGAATAACAATGTAGAATATCATCATCATATGCTAATTAATGAAACAAAATGAAAGAACTGTGTATTTATTTGTGTATTCTAGAAGCAGAATCTAGATTACAAATTCTATGTGAGCAGATTTAATTGGACGGATCCAATTTTATTTAGTACCAGTCTATTTCATCTGTTTATGAATTCTCACAGTATAGTACAAATTGGCACCACTCTAAGGACACAGAAGTATGGACAGTTAAATTGGTCTTTTCACACAGAGATGTAAAGCCCTTCTATGTAGCAATCATTCAGAAACTACCAGTACCAAAAAATTTGTTTCAGAAATAAGCCAAAGTCATTCAGAGAGCACTTAAGATTTTGAAATAACACTGGAAAGCACTTTCAGTGCTTTTTACAGTTCCTGCTAATCTTGTAAACTTCATATTTAAAGTACATACTTAGAGATATATCATAAGGCTAAAATTTAGAGATTTGGTGAAAACATGATTTCATTAGTTATATAATCAAGTTCTTATATTTGAAATTCAAGTCTTAATTATAATGTGGAATGAGCAAAGGTATTATTTTAAACATGCCAGCACATAGCTACAATTCCCTGATGTTCTATATATGCTTAGTTCCATATATATAATCCTTCATATGGCCATTATAAAAATTAATATATATAAATATATGTACTCACCCAGTGGGAACAGATCAGTTTGGACAAATATCGTTACCTAAGGATTAGTTAGTTTAAATTCAATCTACTTTTGATTGGTTATTTATCTGCCCTTATATTACACTCTCATTTGCTTCTTGTGGGCAATTAATTCAGAGGCAGTTTGAAATGGCCAGGATGAAACCCATTGTAATGGGCTTCTCAGACATAATTTGCCAGAGTTTCTTTTTCTATTTTTATTGATGCATTTGTGCCATGATTCAAACCCACAGATTGAAACAAAGATGATGCCCAGCATGGTGTATTCCGACATACTAAACCTGAGAGAACAGTCTTTCCTGGATTATTGTTTTGAAACTATGTAAATTAGGCATCTACACCATAATAGAACTGTTGCTTCTTCAAGCTGTACACCAGATGTGAAATTGCTATATTACTGCTCATCACAAACTACCTCAAACAATTGCATCCATCCTGCAGGTATTTATTGAATGCCTGCTGTGGGTTTGCCATTACATGAGATGCAGGTAGTACCCTGTGGGGTGGCAGAGATAGGCAGATATTACCAAGAACTCCTGCTCCCTCTTCCAGTGTTGACGTGCTCCCTAGGAAGTGGCTGCCTGGTTAGGAGTTATACTTCCCAGAGCCCCTGGTATCTTAGATGGTGTCATGTGACTAGTTCTTATAATCAGAATATGTTTGCAAGTGATCTATGTCCCTTTCGGGTCACGGTGATTATAACTGGGGCCCTTCTCTATCCTTTCTTTCCACTACTGGAAGCAGAGGACTCTGAGCTCTAGAAGACAGTGGAGCCACAAGATGGAAAAAAGCCTGGTTCCCTGAATAACCATGTAAAGGGAAGCTGCTCACTAACCAGGTGAGAATAAGGGAAGATTTAATTATACAAAGGTGCTTTCCTAATAGCTCAGTTGGGAAAGAATCCACTTGCAATGCAGAAGACCCTGGTTCAATTCCTGGGTTGGGAAGATCCCCTGGAGAAGGGATAGCTACCCGCTCCGGTATTCTTGGGCTTCCTTGTGGCTCAGCTGGTAAAGAATCCACCTGCAGTGCGGGAGACCTGGGTTTGACCCCTGGGTTGGGAGGGTCCCCTGGAGAAGGGGAACGGCTACCCACTCCAGTATTTTGGCATGGAGATTTCCATGGACTGTACAGTTGTGGGGTTGCAAAGAGAGAAAGAAGGAGAGAAAAGCATGTATAAGGTGCTCCTAGTAGAAAAGTACATATGTGATGGATTGTAAGAGACCAGGCTATATCAGTCAGTTTCAGCAGCTGGTTGCCACAAAATGTATAAGCCTTGGGAAAGTCATCAGGGCTATCAAAAACAACAGGTTCTCCATACAGTGAAAAAATAGAGCAAACAATAAATGGGTAATAACATTTGTCCCAACATGAAGGTCTTTGATATTACTTGTACTCTACTGCCCATCATATTGGCTCCATTGTTGTATATAGTTCTTTCGGTTTTTCATCCAGCATGGCCTTATGAACTGATGTTGAAAAGTAAAATGTTTAATAGTAGGGATACAAAAGAGCCTAACCATTTACAAAATATACAAAATCTGAAAATATATACTAGAAAGAAATTAAATGTATTCCATATCCTGGAATATAAAAGGTATAAAATTAATTTGGGGATGGGCTTCAAGGAGTCTATGAATTTCTTGAAGATGCAAAAAAAAAAAAAACCTCTGGATCTATGCCTTTTACTAGAGATAGGTTCTGTAGCATACATCTGATTCTACAAGCTTAAGAACTAAATGGGCTAGTGAACAGAGATAATTTAAAAAGTGAGGGTGGGTGGAAGAAAAGAGAACTAAACACTCGCATACTGCAAAAAAAAAAAAAATTAAGAAAGTGCTGAATTTTAAGAGAGCTAGTAATTAGGCAAGAACAGGGCTTAGGGAAATTGGCTCAGAGCCCATCCAATAAACTCAGCATCACTGAGGTTATTATTTCATTAGTATAAGCAACATATCCTCAGAGGTCATATTTTATTTTCTATAACAGATTGTAAAGGAAGAAATGAGAGTTGGAAAAATTAAGTGCCTCTTCCAAACTTTGTAGGAGAATCCCAAGGATCCCTCTAGTTACTATTTTTTCTCCTAGTCATCTGATTATTCCCATAAAATTGAAATGGGTGCCAAGAGAGCTCTTACCCTCAAGAATTTAGATCTCTTCTGTGTGTGAGGGCCCAGTGTTTGCAGTGATTAACTTAATAGAGAGGTTTTCTCACATTAGCCAAAATCTATATTCTGCTCTACCTTGAAAAAGAACAAACATTTTTACAACCCCCAAATTTCAGGCCAATCAATCTGAGAGATAAATCTTTTAGAATCCTCTGTGAGTTTTCTTTTCACCAGTTTCAGGACCACATTTTCCAACTGCATGTCTGACATAATGAGAAAATAGTTTCAGACATGATCTTTCCAGTGTTCATGACTCTTATAAGATGCCTCATCTCTTTACTAGAAGCTTATATATCATTTGTAAAATCTTTCTAAACAGAGATTTCATTTTTCAATTCCACAGACAGGACCTGCTATTAAATTTAGAAAGAGATGCTTAATATTTAAGGGGTTGACAGTAGTTTAGTAAGAATGCCATAGAAACAATTAAATTCCGGTAGGTTAGGACACAATATTTTGTCATTTTATCCAGGGCAAAGTGAGCTCAAGAAGTCTGGTTCACCATGCAGGTTGTGACATTGCTTTTGATTATTTACCTTGAGAAATGTAACTGCCAAACTGATTGACAGATACATACCTGCCAATCAGCACATTTCTCCAAGTCTCCAAGGAAAGCCAAGTGACTGCTTCAGGGTTATCTGGTGAGCATGGGTCCAGATGGAGAGCTGATTCATTTTGATAGCTAGGATTGATCAAAAATGAAGGCAAAATAAAAAATTTTTTAAACAAATAAAACAGAATTTTTACCAGCAAACCTGCACTAAGAAAAATACAAATATTTATCAAACAGAAAGAAAATTATCCCAGTTTAAAACACAGAAATGCAGGAAGTGAAGAAAAGCAATGGAAGGAGAAATAAAAATGAATTATTGAGAATGCTGCTGCTGCTGCTGCTGTTAACTCACTTCAGTCGTGTCCAACCCTGTGTGACCCCATAGACGGCAGCCCACCAGGGTCCCCCGTCCCTGGGATTCTCCAGGCAAGAACACTGGGGTGGGTTGCCACCTCCCTCTCCAATGCATGAAAGTGAAAAGTTGCTCAGTCATGTCCGACTCAGCGACCCCATGGACTGCAGCCTACCAGGCTCCTCCGTCCATGGGATTTTCTAGGTAAGAGTACTGGAGTGGGATGCCATTGCCTTCTCCGATTATTGAGAATATAGAGATTTTAAAAGATGTGTAGAAATAAAATTAAAAAGTTAATAGAGTTATAATTGAGTTAATCTAAAGTTTTAATATTATCAGGAAAATGGTAAAGTATAATCCATGCTTGCTTAGTCACCCAGTCATGTCCAACTCTTTGGGACCCTTTGGAGTACAGTCTGCCAGGCTACTTTGTCCATGGAATTCTCCAGGCAAGAATACTGGAATGGGTTGCCATTTCTTCCTCCAGAGAATTGTCTTGACCCAGGGGTTGAACCCATGTCTCCTGTGGCTCCTGCATTGCAGGCTAATTCTTTACCCAGTGAGCCCATTGGGGGAAGCTCATGTTAGACTGCAAATCAAGACTGCAGGCTGAAATCTCTGATAACCTCTGAAAAAAATCATAAAAGAATGGTAAAGACAAAAGTTAATAGGGGGAATGGAATGATAGCAATTGTTTGCTTCATCGAAAAGGAGAAAAAGATAAATAGGTAAAGATACACAGCAGACTGCTAACTCTGACACCTCTGGAGAGTTAAAAGAGTTTAAGGGAAAATAACGGGAAGGATTTTACTTTCTAAAATTTTGGTGTTAGAAATGCTCCCAATAAGGATATTTTACTTTTGGATTGAAGAGAAGAAAAATGTGATACAACATTTTACATACCTATTTATCTAGCCAAGTATTCTACAAGTTTTATCCATTGCTTCCTGTGGACTAGACACATTACTTGTAAAGTTATTCTTAATATTTGGTTATTATACAGTTTAAAAACTTTAGTTGTCAGATATAGAGAACAAACTAGTGGTTACCAGTGGGAAGATGGAAAGGGAGAGGGGCAATAGTAGGATTAAGAGGCATAAACTATTATGAATAAAATAAGCTACAAGGCTATATTGTACAGAAAAGATAGCCAATATCTTATAATAACTATAAATGGAGTATAACCTTTAAAATTTGTGGTTCACTATATTGCATACCTGTAACTTAGGTTATATTATATTAATATTGAACATCAACTATACTTCAATAAAAAATCATAAATAATTATTATTGTGATACGATTTCATTGTCCATTTTGTTTTCTAAAAGCTACAGGTTGTATACAAAAAAGCTATGAATTTTGTCATGGTTTTTGTATAACCAACTACTACTGAACTCACTAACTGAATTCATATCACCCTTTCAGACATTCTGATATTTGATTATCTTAGGATGCATCAGTGTGCCCTCTTTCTACTTGGTCATGAGTACATGTTGGATTGGCCAAAAGTTTTTATGTAAGAGCTAATGGGACAAGCCTGAAAGAACATTTTGGCCAACCCAATTCAATGCTGATGAACTGTTGGAAACCACTTCCACCAGTGACCATTAGGGCTGATTAGTTCCTCGTATTCGTAATGCAGTTCCTGTTTTTTCTGGGGCTGCTTGGTTTAGTCATAGTTCCCAAGTTCTTTCCTATCCACACAGTTTTTTTTTTGTTTGTTTTTTTTACATCTAGTCTCTATAAGTGTTCATTGCTCAGTTGTGTACTGTTCTTTGTAATCCCATGGACTGTAACCCACCAGGCTCCTCTGTCCATGGGGATTCTCCAGGCAAGATTATTGAGGTGGGTTGCCATGCTCTCCTCCAGGGGATCTTTCCAACCCAGGGATTGAACCTGGGTCTCCTGCAGTGTAGGCAGATTCTTCACAGTCTGAGCTCACAGGGAAGCTAGTCTCCATAAACAGATACATTATATTAACAGGTTAAATTAAATGTCCACATCCATGAACTTCATCTGCCTCATCAGATGCTCACTCTTGGGCACTTGGGTCTCTTTGCTCTAGATATCCAAACTCCCTGCAGCTGGACCTGCTCTTTTGGGACTGTGCTTGCCTGGCACAAGGACTTCTGAAGGAGATGGCACAATGCTGGGACAGAGTGTCCATGCCAGCCTCACCAAGTATGCAGAATAACCTGTCCCCACATCCAAGTCTTCATTAGGATGCATTACTCACTCAGGACTAAACTCCTCCTTGCTGTTCCAACCAACAGACTGGTTTCTGTGCCCCAGGGTCTAGGTCAGAGTTCCCCAAGCTGTGAAATATTCTGGAGGCTGTTAATTGGTGCACTGAGGAAATAATCTTCCACTAGGTACATAAGTTTCCAAAATCCTTAAAATTTTAATGTTTTTCTTACTTTTTATTCTCCTTTATCTCAGAGAATTTACTCTGTTCCTGTGGGATAGGAAATGGACATGAGTTTGAGCAAACTCTGGGAGACAGGGAAGCCTGGCATACTGCAGTTCATGGGGTCGCAAAGAGTCACACATGACTTAGTGACTCAACAACAACAACAATAGTGTTTGGTGGGTTTTTAAAATATAGTTATAGATTTTTAACACAGATGTAAAAATGAACCAAGAACTAGCCTATCCTTCTATTTCCTGGATAATTCCTGTGGACATTTTAAAAAAATTAAACAATACCTGCACAGATTTAGAAAGTAAGTAACAAACCAAAAGGGTGGAAAATGTGTTCATTAACTCACTTATTTATAAATATATAGCTATTGATCATGACAAAACCAAAAGTAAACATCAGATGCTTCAGTCTTTGGAAAACAGGGGCCCCTCCTCAGTAAGTCTTCCCTGTGTTCTGGATAGAAAAGACTGCTTAAATAATCTTCAAATGTTCATTTCACACACTGTATCAGAAAAATTTCTCTTAGAGTTATTAATTATTATTCTGAAAACAGAGTTCTGTCATCAAATACTCTTTATGTAAATATCCATTTCTTTCATGAAATAGAAAGTGAGTTCCAATTTCATTACTCACATGCTTTTAAAAACAGAATGCATGTATGTCCTTTAAACTTATCAGAGATGAATGGAGAATGCTGTAACCAATCCAAGAATGTCTCAGTAATCTGGTAATACTGACAATATTGTAGTGGTTTTATTTCAGGCACCTGCTGGTACAATCTATACTAAGGAATGGTGACTATTTCTTTGATGAAACTAAAACAAAATCTGGAAAGAACTCAAAAGATCACTCAGTATAAATTCTCATCTATAGGGAGTCCATGGGGAGCAGAACCCAGGTTTATCTACCTGAGTTTTCCCCATAGTACCCTGCATTTAGAATTAATTCTATGAATGTTCTCTGAATTGACTGAAAGTCATAACCATTCAGAAGGGATGGCTTACACCTTAAAGATTTTTGGGTGGCTCATCATACTTTTCATCACACATACACACACACACACATGATCCTGAGGGTCTGGCTAAACAAATGAAGAATCAGAGATACAATATTGGAACTGGTATAGAGTATAGCCCTTAAACAGGGCTTCCCTGGTAGCTCAGATGGTAAAAGAATCTGCCTCCCATGCAAGAGAGATAGGTTTGATTCCTGGGTCGGAAAGATCCCCTGGAGAAGGGAATGGCAACCCACTCCAGTATTCTTGCCTGGAGAACTCCATGGACAGAGGAGCTTGATGGGTTATAGTCCATGGAGTCACGAAGAGTCAGACAAGACTGAGTGACTAAGGCGTCATTTCATTCAACCCTTTAACAAGAGAACTCAGAGTATTTGGAAAGTCATGGAACAATAGTTTTGTTCAAAGTAGATTTCACCCAGAAGCCATCAAGTATAGAAGGAGGTGGGGGAACTGTCTGCAGTTTGAAGTAGTAGACTTCCTCCAATTGCAATTAGCATTTAAAAGGCTTTCACATTCATTTTAATTCAAATATGCCACCTTTGTAGTCATAGTAACCCTTTTTTGTTTAGATTTGGTTGCAGCTACAAGTCTACTTGAGCCATTCATTTTATCCTCCCTCCTGAATAGACCAGGTTTTTTCCTTCAAGTAGAATCCACTGTTGTACATTTTTCTTCTATTAATAACACATTGGTTCTTTCTAAAGGTTGTGAGAAAAGGAAAATATCAATCATATTGAATAACAAAATTATGAAACAGTTTCCTGGACTAGCAGGAAAGGGTTGCTGTGCTCAGATATATTGTTGTTGAGTCGATATATGGCAGGAGTAAAGTTTCAAATCCATTGCCTCCCTCCTGCACCTCATCACCAAAAAGACACACCCTTTGCTGACTTAAACTTCAGGGGTTATAAATGGTCCCACCTGGGCTTCCTGGTGGCACTAGTGGTAAAGAATATGCCTGCCAAGGCAAGAAATGCAAGAGATGTGGGTTCAATCCCTGGATTAGGAAGATTCCCTGGAGAAGGGAACGGCTACCCACTCTGAGGTGGTTGGATGGCATCTCCAATTCAATGGACATGAGCTTGAGCAAACTTCAGCAGACAGTGAAAGACAGGGAAGCCTGGCCTTGGGGCTGCAATGAGTTGGACTTGACTGAGCAACTGAACAACAACCACCGCCCACTCCAGTACTCTTGCCTGGAGAATTCCATGGACAGAAGAGCCTGGTGGGCTATAGGCCATTGGGTCCCAAAGAGTTAGACATGGCTGAAGCAACTTAGCACCAGCAACCAAGCATAAGAAAGTCACATGCCCTGCAGCCCTCACCCCCAAATTTTGCCTATTAAAACTTCTCCCCAAAATCATTGGAGAGTTTGGGGGTTTTGAGCATAAGTTGCCTTTTCTCTTTGCTTGGCTCTGCAGTAAATGACTTTCTACTCCAGACTCTGACATTTCAGAGTTTGGCCTCACTGTGTTGGGCACACAAATCTGTGTTCAGTAACAGAGACACTTTAAGTCCCATTTCTGTTTCTTTTTATTTATAAAGGAAAATCTCAAATGAGATATGACATCATGTAAAATTAGTGTTTTCCTTGTATTTTCTCTTTGAGAATCTGTTTAGACCTCTGACTTTTACAATTACCAAAATGAATTTTCAAATCCATTCTAAATAGAAACAGGCATCAAAATTCAGAGCAGAAAAAAATCTCAAAGTCTTTCTGGTCCAGACAGGTGAGAAAACTGAAGATGCATAGAAATGAGGGACCTCAGTCAGGGTCACACACCTAGTTAATGGCTTAAGTCAAGCCCCGTACTCCTGATCTGCATTTTCTTTCCACAGTAAGCCCAGTTTTCACACCTTGCAGATTCCACTACATTAGTGCACTCAGGTTCGGCTGCTTACTACTGGAAAGCCAATACTTGAGAGACAAGTGTTGGTTGTGTTAAATAGTTAGAATAGGAAACAGGAGTCCAGAATGGTGGTGGCTAAAAGACAAGGAAGGGAAAAGCCCGTGAAAAAGAACAAAGGAAGGTCCTAAGACCAGAGTGAGGACCTCAGGTAGAACAAACAGTACTCCTGGCTAGCCCAATTTACACAGGGCAGTTCCCAGGGGGAGGAAAAAGCATGTAAAGAGGAGCCAAAGAGCTGGGGTCCCTCTTTCTTTCTTTCCCTGCACGTGCGCTGTCTGTCTCTTTCTCTCTCTCTTCTCTTTGCATCTTTTGGGTGGGCATGCCCCCACGCCTCGAGGATGTATTTTCCTTTATTTTCTAAATAAAACTGATCTGTCAGAGAACTATAACACGGACTGTCCGAGAGCTGTGATGCACCGAGGGCTTTATCATCCATTGCTTCAAATCTTTGTTGTGACAAGACAGAACCGAGGAAATTACACTCCCCTGACAGTTGGAAAGGAAATGCTATTTTATTAAGGAGGCTGGCAACCTCGAGAGAAGGGAGACTCATGTTTAGGAACCAACTTCAAAGACTTTGCTCAACCATGAAAATTTTTAAAGGGAAAAAGGGAAAGTTAATTGCAATTATTCATTTTGGGAAGGCAGTCAGAGTCTTCTTTATCTTCCAATGTGTGCAGACTTTCTTCTGATTGGTGAGGTAATGGCCGTGTTCCAGGACTCTTGTGCTAGCCTGATGTAACTATCCTCCACATGGGTTGGGGGGACTTAGCTCCTGCAAAAGAACTATATATAAATATATAGTTTATATAGACATGTGTGTGTATATATATATATATGCCCCACTGCACAGCTGCAGGATCTTAGTTCCCTACCTGCGTGCATGTTCAGTCGTGCCCGACTCTTTGGGACTCTATGAATTGTTGCTTGCCAAGCTCCTCTGTTCATGGGATGCTCCAGGCAAGAACACTGGAGTAGGGTGCCATGCCCTCCTCCAAGGAATCTTCTCGACCCAGGGACTGAACCTGTGTCTCTGGCCTTGTAGGCATATTCTTTACCACTGAGCAACCAGGGATCAAACCTGGAAGCTTGGAGTCCTGACCGCTGAACCTCCAGGGAATTCCCAAAGATCTGTCATCATATATATTCTTTGAAAAGGAACTGGGACTCCATCCTATTGCTGCACCATTATGTCTTGATTACTCCTCCTTTGTTTCTTTATTCCCTCATTCTCCTGATTAGCAACTATCTGAATCCATCCTTTGGTAGTCAGGGAGGTTCTAGGAGGCTGAAAGCTCTTTCCTACAAACAAGAAATGGGGGACACAGAAAAGATTTTTATACAGGGTGATGGGGTGTGGGGATCCACAGAGTCCTGCTTGATTTCAGTATGTTCCTTAAAACTTTAAATTTCAGGATTTTTTTCCTATGACTTCCAAAGATAATTAATCTTAAAAATATAATTAAGTAATGCTCTTTAGTCTGAATTATCCTAATCTTTTTATTTAAAATATTTATTTATTTATTTTTGGCTGTGCTGGCTCTTTGCTGCTATGTGGGCTTTTCTCTTGTGGTGAGTGGGGGCTACTCTCTAGTTGCAGAGTTCAGGCTTTTCCCTGTGGTGGTGGCTTCTCTCGCTGTGGAGCACAGCTCTAGGGCACACGGCTTTCAGTAGTTGCCACACATGAGCTCAGCTGTTGTGGCTCCTGGACTCCAGAGTGCAGGCTCAATAGCTGTGAAACATAAGCTTAGCTGTTCTGCAGCATGTGGGATCTTCCTGGACCAGGGATCAAACCCGTGTCTTCTGTATTGGCAGGCAGATTCTTTACCACTGAGCCATCTGCTGCTGCTGTTGCTGCTGCTGCTGCTGCTGCTGCTGCTGCTGCTGCTGCTGCTGCTGCTAAGTTGCTTGTGTCGTGTCTGTCTCTTAGCAACCTCATGGACTGCAGCCTACCAGGCTCCTCCATCCATGGGATTTTCCAGGCAAGAGTACCATTGCCTTCTCCGACTGAGCCATCAGGGAAGCCTTATCTTAATATCTGATAAACAGCATGCCCTTTCTAATTTTATCTGCTTTAACATCCAAAATCAAACTGCAATGAGGCAACTAAAAGTTTTGATTTAATTTTTAGGAGGAAAAATAAAGAATTTCATTCATCCATTCATTATATAAGTATCAACCCATTGTGAGAGTTTAGATAAGACAGTTTATTGGAAAGCTAACACAGCTTAAGCCTCAGGGACCCACATTTGTCCAGGTCTCTGCTAAGGCCCTATAACAAAGTTGGCATTGTTCTTCATAGGCCCATGAAAATGTCTGAGCTTCAGACCATATAATACCTGGACCTAACAGTGAAAAAAAATTGTCAGGCTCATAATTTAGATGCATTTGAACACATGGGTTTACCAAAAACTTATCATGGTAACAATTCGTTTTCCCTTTTTTGGTTCTTATAGGTTAGTATGGGCTTCCCTGGTGGCTCAGATGGTAAAGAATCTGCCTGCATTGTGGGAGACCTAGGTTCAGTCCCTGGGCTGGGAAGATCCCCTGGAGATCTTCAGGAGATCTTCTTGCATGGCAACCCACTCCAGTATTCTTACTTGGAGAGTTCCATGGACAGAGGAGCCTGGTGGGCTACAATCCATGGAGTCTCAAAGAGACATGACGGAGTGACTAAGCACACACACATAGGTTAGTACACCAGGGAATTTAATTCATTTACTCATGTAACAAATGTTTACTAAGAGCCTTCTATATGTTAGGTACTGTTCAAGGGTTTGAGGATGGTAAACTGAAACAAACAGACTGCCAGATATTTCTCTAGCAAAGATAGGTTTGTTTGGAATTGGCAGAGAATTGCAATTGGGGGTCTGCAACCACAGTGAGATACATGCAAGTCCCTGCAGAGCAAGGAAAAGAGAATGCTCTAATAGAGAGGCAAAGAAGTTGGGAGTAAACAAAGAGTCTGTGGCTTTTCATTGGCTGAGTCCTTGCCAGAAAAGAAGAGGTGTCTTTCGTCTTCCTATTGGGCTCTGCTGTTGTTGCAGGTCATGACAGTATCCCCTCTGGTCTCCCAACTCTACTTAAGAGAAGTTTCCCTTAATTTTTTTACTGTGAGAATGATAACAAAGTGCCTGTCCTCACCAAACATAGTATAATGTAATTAACCATATATATCTTCATTTTGAGTAAGTCTCATAAGATGTATTTTTGGTAAGATGAAGTAATATTCTCTGCATAATAGCATTGTTGGGTGGATTTCTTATTAGAAGATTGGCAGATCATTAAAGTATTGATTAATGGATTCATGTAAAGTTAAACAGCAGTCTCTAGAAGAACAGCACAGGAAATGTCAGTCTATGGTATTGTCTTATTCTATTCTTTTATCAACAACCTGAATGTAAAACACAAGCATCCTTATTAAATGTACAGCTGAAGAGGGTAATTCAATATGATAAATGACAAAGTCAAGACTTGTCAATACTGTCCATGAAATGTAAGTGGGCTTTCTACAGGGTTATTCCATTACTGACAGCATGATACAGCTTTATCGCACCGTGTTGACAGGTGTCAAGAATAATACATTGGTACGTGTTCAATCACTATGGTAGTTTATGTCAGCTTTAGTAATTGACACATTTCTTTCTTATAAAGATAAAATATCTGATAGATTATCATTTATTAAAATAAAATCTCCAAACATTTGAAAGTCATTAATATAATGTACCATGTCAATAGAATAAAGAACAAAAGCCATGTGAACATCTTAATAGATGCAGAAAAGGCATTTGATGAAACCCAACAACACCTCATGATTTTAAGAAACTCAATAAGCTAGAAGGGAATCTTCTCAATCTGATAAAGTCATCCAAGAAAAACCCACAGCTAGCATTATATTTCGGAGAAGGCAATGGCACCCCACTCCAGTATGCTTGCCTGGAGAATCCCATGGACAGAGGAACCTGGTGGGCTGCAGTCCATGGGTCGCTAAGAGTCGGACATGACTGAGCGACTTCACTTTCACTTCTCACTTTCATGCATTGGAGAAGGAAATGGCAATCCACTCCAGTGTTCTTGCCTGGAGAATCCCAAGGATGGGGGAGCCTGGTGGGCTACCATCTATGGGGTCTCACAGAGTCGGACACGACTGAAGCGACTTAGCAGCAGCAGCAGCAGCATTATATTTAACGGTGAAAGAAATCTGATAAAACCATCTAAGAAAACCCTCAGCTAGCATTATCTTAATGGTGAAAGATTGAACACTTTCCCCCTGAGATCAGGAACAAGACAGCTCTTGCCAATTCTATTCAACATACTACTGAAGATTCTAACCAGGGCAATTAGGAAAGAAAATAGCTAAAAGGCATCCTGATTGGAAAGGAGGAAGTAAAACTTTCTGCAAACAACATGATCTTGCATATAGGCTATCCTAAGGAATACACTAAAACTATTAAAACTAATAAATGAGTTCAGCAAGGTTGCAGGATGATATAAGATTAAATATTAACTGTATTTCTATACATTAGCAGTGAACAATCCCAAAATGAAATTAAGAAACAATTCCATTTAGAATATCTTTAAAAGGAATAAAATAATTGAGATTAAATATAACAAAAGAGTTATGAAACATATACTCTGAAGGTACAAGACGATGTTGAAAGAAATGAAAAAAGACCTAAATAAATGGAAAGAATTCACATGTTGATGGATCAAAGGCTTAATATTGTTAAGCTATCAGTATTCTCCACATTGATCTACATATTAAACCCAATCCCTATTAAAATCCCAGAAGGTTTCCTTGTAGAAATTGAGGAGCTGGAGCTGGCCTTACAATTCTTATGGAAATGCGAGGGACACAGAAGCCAAAACAATATTGAAAAAGAACAAATTTGTAGAATTAACACTTTTATATAAATTACAATAAATAAATTACACTGGACTGTGGTCTGAAATATCTGATGTTGTGGAAAAATAGGGAAGTGTTAATTCTGCAACTTTGTTCTTTTGTATGTTTTTAAAATGAATTTAAGGGCATATGCATTATATCTCAGTAAAGATGTTTTTTAAAACCTCAATTCTTTAATGCATTTCAAAATTATTTTTTTCATTTCTCAAATATTCAACTACCTCATTTCACAATTTGTAACAATGACATAATTTCTAAACTGCTTTTTAGCTCTAGCACTATAAGCTGCCAACTGAGATGTAAACATTTCTCTAATTTCATTACTTCATTTTCTATCTCTTCCAAAATGCTCTCCCTAATGTTTATTTGATGAATAGAAGTAAATATACAATTAAAAAGAAAACATTTATTTTATAGCTTTAATTGCATCACCGAGAAATTATTGAATAGGGTGGCTTAGGGCCAAATTAAAATATCGAGAATATTTTTTAAATTGTGGTTAAAAACCTATTAACATTACACTGGCACATCTGTATAAATTCAGTAAGATTTTTATGTCAGTATATTTCACTGAAATATGTATTCTCTGACATCAATTACAAAAACTTTTATAGCATCTCAGGTCTTAATTTACATCAGTTCCCCAATATTAAAAACTTCTCTCTTCAAAGTATTGAATTTTTCATTTAAAGGAAATTATTCTATATATATTTACATAGAACAATTGAAGCTTCATCAATAATGTGAAATTTTATTGTCTTGCTATATGTTTTCCAAAAAGAAGTGTTTTTATTTAGTAGATATGTTTTGAACAAGGCAGAATTACAAATATAGATTATAATTATGTATCTATATTGATAGTATACTTTTTGAAATTCTATTAAATATTCATGCCTAAAACTGCCTATTATTTTTAAGGATTTTTAAAGAATTGGATTTTTCAAAATAATAACTTACTTTACTTAGTATCATAATCTCTAGGTCCATCCATGTTGCTGCAAATGGTGTTATCTCATTCTTTCTTATGGCTGAGAATATTCCATTATATATATATATACCACATGTTCTTTATCTATTTATCTGTTAATGGACATTTAGGTTGCTTCTATGTTCTGGCTATTATAAATAGTGCTGCTGTGAATGCTAGGGTGCACATATCTTGTCAAATTACAGTTTATACTGCCCAAAAGTGGGATTACAGTATCATATGGTAGCTCTATTTTTAATTTTTAAGGAATCCCCATACTGTACTCCAGTGACTGCACCAATTTATATTTTCACCAACAGTGCAGGAGGGTTCCTTTTTCACCACAACCTCTCTAGCATTTATTATTTGTAGACTCTTTGATGATGGCTATTCTCAGAGGAGCCTGACAGGCTCCAGTCCATAGGATCACAAAGAGTCAAACACAGCTGAAGCAACTAAGCACTCGTGCATGCTTTCAGACCAGGGTGAGGTGATACCTCATTGTAATTTTGATTTGGATTTCTCTAATTATTAGTGATGTTGACATCTCTTTTATGTGCCTGTTTGCCATCTCTGTCTCCTTTGGAGGAATGTCTATTTAGATCTTCAGCCCATTTTTTTGAATGGGTTGTTTGGTTTTACTGATACTGAATTATATGAACTATTTGTACATTTTGAAAATTAATCCCTTGTCATTTGCATCATTTGCAAATATTTTCTCCTGTTTTGTAGGCTGTCTTTTCATTTTGTTTATGATTTCCTTTTCTGTGTTAAAACTTTTAAATTTAATTAGGTCCCATTTGTTTATTTTTGTTTTTATTTCCATTACTCCAGGTAGTGTGTGCAGGCTTAGTCATGTCTCACTCTTTGCAACCCTACAGACTGTAGCCGGCCAAGGGCCTTTGTCCATGGAATTTTCCCAATAGGAATACTGGAGTGGGTTGCCATGACCTCCTCCAGGGGCTCTTCCCAACCCAGGGTTCGAACCCGTGACTCTTATGTCTCCTGCATTGGGAGGCAGATTCTTTACCACTGCACCACCTGGGAAGCCATTACTCTAGGAGACATATCCAAAAAGATATTGCTGCAGATTATGTCAAAGTGTTCTGCCCGTGTTTTCCTCTAGGAGTTTTACAGTGTCCAGCCATACACTTAGGTCTTTAATCCATTTTGAGTTTATTTTTGTATATGGTGCTAGAGAATGTTTATACCTCATTCTTTTACATGTAGTTGTCCAGTTTTCCTAGCACCACTTATTGAAGAAACTATCTTTTCTCTGTTGTATCTTCTTGCTTCCTTTGTCATAGATTAATTGACCATAGGTGCATGAATTTAAAAATCTAATACTTTTGCTAAAGATTTTAATCAAAACAGGACTGGAAGCCCATTGGCTTACCCAGTGAATTAATTACAAGGTAGAATATTCAGTGGTTACTGGATGAAGTAAAGACATTCGTGGAAGAGCATCAGCAGAGTTAACCTCCTCAATCCACTTTCAAGAAAAACACACACGTGAGTTCCCAGTAACAAGAAACATACTTCAAGGTAAACAAGAATGTCCACACTGAGTTACAAGTATGATATTGTCCACTGCAGTGTTATTTATAATTGGAAAATAATAATAGGGTAATAGTGAAATTGTTCAATCAATTATCCACAAGATATTATGTAGCTCTTTGGGGGAAAAAGTAGTCTTTCTATAAAGGTAATACTATAAATACATAACTTCCTCACTTGTCCTGCTCAAATGATCCCAAATTAACAAGAAAATAAAATCACCAGGGTGGTCATAAGATGGTGGAGGAACAGGATGGGGAGACCACTTTCTTCCCCACAAATTCATCAAAAGAACATTTCAACACTGAGTAAATTCCACAAAACAACTTCTGAATGCCGGCAGAGGACATCAGGCACCCAGAAAAGCAGCTCATTGTCTTCAAAAACAGGTAGAAAAAAATATAAAAGACCAAAAAGAGACAAAAGAGGTAGGGAGGGAGCTCCATCCCAGGAAGGGAGTCTTAAAAAGAGAGAAGTTTCCAAATACCAGGAAACACTCTCACTGACAAGTCTGTGGTGAGCCTTGGAAGCACAGAGGGCAACATAACAGGGAGGAAGAATAAATAAATAATTAAAGCCCATAGATTACAAGCCCAACGGTAACTCCCCCAGTGGAGAAGCAGCGCAGACACCTGCATCTGCCACTAGCAAGCGAGGGCTGGGCAGGGAAGTGCAGGCTGCATTGCTTTTTAAAGATCGGGCCTGAATGCCCCGAGTGTAACCGGAGCGAACTAACTTGTGCTAGCAAACCAGACTGTGGGATAGCTACCACGCGAAAAGCCCTAACATAAGACACCACCAGGACTGCGCACAGAACAAAGGACAGAACAGAATTAGCCAGCTGCAGACCATCCCCTCCAGTGACAGGCAGCCAGAGCTGGAAGGGCGGGAAGGGAGCAATAGCAGCCCCAGAGAGACATTAACTACCAAACTGCAAACAGGCTTCTTTGCTAACTAAGACTTCTTGGGGTTGTGGACAGTCATCATCCGCCTGAGAAGGTGCGCCAGTTGTACACCCAGAAAACTGAGCAGCAGGGATGGGAGAGGTGATAAGTCGCAGCAACTGCGCTCGCCAAACACCTGAGCTACTCAGACCTGGGAAGGGCACAAAACGCAGGCCCAACCGACTCTGCATCTCTGAGGACTACCTGAGTGCCTGAGCATGAGTAGCTTAGACCTGGGAGGTACATGCGGCCCAGGGCCGGCCTCAGACGGTTCCCAGCAGAGCAACCTAGAGCCTGAGCTGTGTGTGCCGTGAGCAGGGGCAGGCCCAGCATGGCTGAGACACTACAAGCACATGCCAGTGTTATTTGTTTGCGGCATCCCTCCGTCCCCACAGAGCGACTGAACAAGTGAGCCTAAAAAAGTGTCCACCACCACCCTCCTTGTGTCAGGGCAGAAATCAGACACTGAAGAGACCAGCAAACTGAAGAAGCTAAAACAAAGGGAATCGCCTTGGAAGTGACAGGTACAATAGATTGAAACCCTGTCATTAGTACCAACTACATAGGAAGGGGCCTAGAGATCTTGAGAAATATAAGCCAGACCAAGGAACTATCCGAAAATGAACTGACCCCACACTGACCACAACACCAGAGAAACTCCTAGATATATCTTTACTATTTTTACAATCATTCTTTTTGTTTGTTTTTTCCTCTTTTCTTTTTTTTTTTTAAATATTTTTAATTTTTAAGTCTTTTATTTCTCCTTTAATTTCCATTTTTATAACCTACTATTACTTTTCCAAAAAGAGAGAAGACCCTATTTTTAAAGCAAACTTCATATATATATAATTTTTTTAATAGTTCTTGTGACTTTGTTTTTTTCTTCTTCTTTTCTTTAATATTGAATTTTTGAAAATCCAACCTCTACTCTAGATTTTTAATCTTTGGTTTTTGGTATTTGTTATCAATTTTGTACCTTCAAAAACCCAATCTTCAGTACCCATTTTTACTTGAGAGTGAGATTACTGGCTTGACTGCTCTCTCCTCCTTTGGACTCTCCTTTTTCTCCACCAGGTCGCCTCTGTCTCCTCCCCTCCCCCTTCTCTTCTCTACCCAACCCTGTGAATCTCTGTGTGTTTCAGATGGTGGAGAACACTTAGGGAACTGGTTACTGGCTGGATCTGTCTCTCTCCTTTTCATTACCCTCTTTTACCCTCCTGGCCACCTCTGTCTCCTTCCTCCCTCTCCTCTTCTCTGTATAACTCCATGAACATCTCTGAGTGGTCCAGACTGTGGAGTACACATAAGGAAGTGATTACTGGCTAGCTTGCTCTCTCCTCTTTTGATTCTACCTCATCTCATTCAGGTCACCTCTAACTCCCCCCTCCCTCTTCTCTTCTCCACGTAACTCTGTGAACCTCTCTGGGTGTCCCTCGATGTGGAGAAAGTTTTCATCTTTAACTTAGGTGTTTTATCAACAGTGTGGTATAGAAGGAGAAGTCTTGAGACTGTAAAAATAAAACTGAAAACCAGAAGCAGGAGGCTTAAGTCCAAATCCTGAGAACATCAGAGAACTCCTGACTCCAGGGAACATTAATCAATAGGAGCTCATCAAATGCATACCTACACTGAAACCAAGCACCACCCAAAGGCCAACAAGTTCCAGAGCAAGACATACCATGCAAATTCTCCAGCAACACAGGAACACAGCCCCAAGCTTTAATATACAGGCAGCTCAAAATTACTCCAAAACCATTGACATCTTATAACTCATTACTGGAGACTTAGTTGCACTCTAGAGAGAAGAAATCCAGCTCCACCCACCAGAATACCGACACAAGCTTCCCTAACCAAGAAATCTTGACAAGCCACTGATACAATCCCACCCACAGTGAGGAAACTCCATAATAAAGAGAACTCCACAAACTTCCAGAATACAGAAAGGCCACCCTAAACACAGCAATATAACCAAGATGAAGAGAGGAATACCCAGCAGGTAAAGGAACAGGATAAATGCCCACCAAACCAAACAAAAGAGGAAGAGATAGGGAATCTACCTGAGAAAGAATTCCAAATAATAATAGTGAAAATGATCCAAAATCTTGAAATCAAAATGGAATCACAGATAAATAGCCTGGAGACAAGGACTGAGAAGATGCAAGAAAGGTTTAACAAGGACCTAGAAGAAATTAAAAAGAGTCAACATATAATGACTAATGCAATAAATGAGATCAGAAACACTCTGGAGGCAACAAATAGTAGAATAATGGAGGCAGAAGATAGGATTAGTGAAATAGAAGATAGAATGGTAGAAATAAATGAATCAGAGAGGAAAAAGAAAAACGAATTAAAAGAAATGAGGACAATCTCAAAGACCTCCAAGATAATATGAAATGCTCCAACATTTTAATTATAGGAGTCTCAAAAGAAGACAAAAAGAAATACCATGAGAAAACACTTGAGGAGATAATAGTTGAAAACTTCCCTAAAATGGGGAAGGAAATAATCACCCAAGTGCAAGAAACCCAGAGAGTCCCAAACAGGATAAATCCAAGGCGAAACACCCGAAGACACATGCTAATCAAATTAACAAAGATCAAACACAAAGAACAAATATTAAAAGCAGCAAGGGAAAAACAACAAATAACACACAAGAGGATTCCCATAAGGATAACAGCCAATCTTTCAATAGAAACTCTTCAGGCCAGGAGGGAATGGCAAGACATACTTAAAGTGATGAAAGAAAATAACCTACAGCCAAGATTATTGTACCCAGCAAGGACTACATAATGATCAAAAGATCAATCCAAGAAGAAGATATAACAATTATAAATATATATGCACCCAACATAGGAGCACCACAATATGTAAGACAAATGCTAACAAGTATGAAAGGGGAAATTAACAATAACAAAATAATAGTGGGAGACTTTAATATCCCACTCACACCTATGGCTAGATCAACTAAACAGAAAATTAACAAAGAAACAAAAACTTTAAATGACACAATAGACCAGTTAGATCTAATTGATATCTATAGGACATTTCATCCCCAAACAATGAATTTCACCTTTTTCTCAAGTGCTCACGGAACCTTCTCCAGGATAGATCACATCCTGGGCCATAAATCTAGCCTTGATAAATTCAAAAAAATTGAAATCATTCCAAGCATCTTTTCTGACCATAATGCAGTAAGATTAGATCTCAATTACAGGAGAAAAACTATTAAAAATTCCAACATATGGAGGCTGAACAACACGCTTCTGAATAACCAACAGATCACAGAAGAAATCAAAATATGTATAGAAATGAATGAAAATGAAAACACAACAGCCCAAAACCTGTGGGACACTGTAAAAGCAGTGCTAAGGGGAAAGTTCATAGCAATACAGGCATACCTCAAGAAACAAGAAAAAAGTCAAATAAATAATCTAACTCTAAAAGCAACTAGAAAACTAGAAAAGGAAGAAATGGAGAACCCCAGGGTTAGTAGAAGGAAAGAAATCTTAAAAATTAGGGCAGAAATAAATGCAAAAGAAACAAAAGAGACCATAGCAAAAATCAACAAAGCCAAAAGCTGGTTCTTTGAAAGGATAAATAAAATTGACAGATCATTAGCCAGACTCATCAAGAAACAAAGGAAGAAAAATCAAATCAATAAAATTAGAAATGAAAATGGAGAGATCACAACAGACAACACAGAAATACAAAGGATCATAAGAGACTACTATCAGCAATTATATGCCAATAAAATGGACAATGTGGAAGAAATGGACAAATTCTTAGAAAAGTACAACTTTCAGAGTTGTACAACTGAACCAAGAAGAAACAGAAAATCTTAACAGACCCATCATAAGCACGGAAATTGAAACTGTAATCAGAAACCTTCCAGCAAACAAAAGCCCAGGTCCAGACGGCTTCACAGCTTAATTCTACCAAAAAATTTCGAGAAGAGCTAACACCTATCCTACTCAAACTCTTCCAGAAAATTGCAGAGGAAGGTAAACTTCAAACTCATTCTATGAGGCCATCATCACCCTAATACCAAAGATGCCACAAAAAAACACAAAACTATAGGCCAATATCACTGATGAACATAGATGCAAAAATCCTTAACAAAATTCTAGCAATCAGAATCAAACAACACATTAAAAAGATCATACACCATGACCAAGTGGGATTTATCCCAGAGATGCAAGGATTCTTCAATATGTGCAAATCGATCAATGTAATTCACCACATTAACAAATTGAAAAATAAAAGCCATATGATTATCTCAATAGATACAGAGAAAGCCTTTGACAAAATTCAACATCCACTTATGATAAAAAAAAAAAATCTCCAGAAAGTAGAAATAGAAGGAACATACCTCAACATAATAAAAGCTATATATGACAAACCCACAACAAACATTATCCTCAATGGTGAAAAATTGAAAGCATTTCCCCTAAAGTCAGGAACAAGACAAGGGTGCCCACTTTCACTGCTACTATTCAACATAGTTCTGGAAGGTTTTGGCCACAGCAATCAGAGAAGAAAAAGAAATAAAAGGAATCCAAATTGGAAAAGAAGAAGTAAAACTCTCACTGTTTGCAGATAACATGATCCTCTACATAGAAAACCCTAAAGGCTCCACCAGAAAATTACTAGAGCTAATCAATGAATATAGTAAAGTTTCAGGATATAAAATCAACACACAGAAATCCCTTGCATTCCTATACACTAATAATGAGAAAATAGAAAAAGAAATTAAGGAAACAATTCCATTCACCACTGCAACAAAAGAATAAAATATTAGGAATATATCTACCTAAAGAAATGACCTATATATAGAAAACTATAAAATACTAGTGAAAGAAATCAAAGAGGACACTAATAGATGAAGAAATATACCATGTTCATGGATCGGAAGAATCAATATAGTGAAAATGAGTATTCTACCCAAAGCAATCTATAGATTCAATGCAATCCCTATCAAGCTACCAGCAGTATTTTTCACAGAGCTAGAACAAATAACTTCACAATTTGTATGGAAATACAAAAAACCTCGAATAGCCAAAGCAATCTTGAGAAAGAAGAATGGAACTGGAGGAATCAACCTGCCTGACTTCAGGCTCTACTACAAAGCCACAGTCATCAAGACAGCATGGTACTGGCACAAAGACAGAAATATAGATCAATGGAACAAAATAGAAAGCCCAGAGATAAATCTACACACCTATAGATACTTTATCTTCGACAAAGGAGGCAAGAATATACAATGGAGTAAAGACAATCTCTTTAACAAGTGGTGCTGGGAAAACTGGTCAACCACTTGTAAAAGAATGAAACTAGAACACTTTCTAACACCATACACAAAAATAAACTCAAAATGGATTAAAGATCTAAATGTAAGACCAGAAACTATAAAACCCCTAGAGGAAAACATAGGCAAAACACTCTCTGACATAAATCACAGCAGGATCCTCTATGACCCACCTTCCCAATACTGGAAATAAAAGCAAAAATAAACAAATGGGATCTAATTAAAATTAAAAGCTTCTGCACAACAAAGGAAACTATAAGCGAGGTGAAAAGACAGCCTTCTGAATGGGAGAAAACAATAGCAAATGAAGCAATGGACTAACAACTAATCTCAAAAATATACAAGCAACTTATGCAGCTCAATTCCAAAAAAATAAACGACCCATTCAAAAAATGGGCCAAAGAATTAAATAGACATTTCTCCAAAGAAGACATACAGATGGCTAACAAATACATGAAAAGATGCTCAACATCACTCATTATCAGAGAAATGCAAATCAAGACCACAATGAGGTACCATTTCACACCAGTCAGAATGGCTGCGATCCAAAAGTCTACAAGCAATAAATGCTGGAGAGGATGTGGAGAAAAGGGAACCCTCTTACACTGTTGGTGGGAATGCAAACTAGTACAGCCACTGTGGAGAACAGTGTGGAGATTCCTTAAAAACTGAAAATAGACTGCCTTATGACCCAGCAATTCCACTGCTAGGCATACACACTGAGGAAACCAGAACTGAAAGAGACACATGTACCCCAATGTTCATCGCAGCACTGTTTATAATAGCCAGGACATGGAAGCAACCTAGATGTCCATCAGCAGCTGAATGGATAAGAAAGCTGTGGTACATATACACAATGGAGTATTACTCAGCTATTAAAAAGAATGCATTTGAATCAGTTCTAATGAGGTGGATGAAACTGGAGCCTATTATACAGAGTGAAGTAAGCCAGAAAAAAAAAACACCAATACAGTATACTAACACATATATATGGAATTTAGAAAGATGGTAATGATAACCCTGTATGGGAGACAGCAAAAAGAGACACAAATGTATAAAACAGACTTTTGGACACTGTGGGAGAGGGAAAAGGTGGGACGATTTGGGAGAACGGCATTGAAACATGTATAATATCATGTAAGAAACAAATCACCAGTCTAAGTTCGATGCAGGATACAGGATGCTTGGGGCTGGTACACTGGGATGACCCAGGGAGGTGGTATGGGGAGGGAGGTGGGAGGGGGTTCAGGATTGGGAACTCATGTCACACCCGTGGCGGATTCATGTTGATGTATGACAAAACGAATACAGTATTATAAAGTAAAATTTTTAAAAAATTAAAAAGTTAAAAAAATAAAAACATTGAAAAGGAAAAAAAAAGAAAAGAAAATCACACAGTGGAGGCACTTCCATCTACCATGAACCCAGGATATGGCTTTACCTCAAATTATCAATGATAAAAGAATTTCTGCAAAACATAATGATATTTGGAAAATGAAGGGAGAATTTTTTTAAGTAATAGATAATGTTTTTGAGCTCAATGATACTCCTTTAAAATAAATGACAAGGCATGAGAAACCTAATCTCTTGAAGATACAGGTTAACAGAGAAGAATATAATACACTTTGGTACCACAATTTCACATAGAATTGGCAAGGCTGGAGTGGTCAGGATGTGGGGAAACCTTCTCATTTTCTCAGACCTGGACTCTTAACTTCACATGTAGTAGGCTGAATAAGAATTCCTGAAATTCAAGTCCACTTGACACCTAGGGATGTGATCTTCCTTGGAAATTTGGTCTTTGTGAATATTAGATAAAGAACTCAAGAATAAATCATCCTGTATTTCGAATGAGTCTTAAATCCAATGGCTGGTAATTTTATAAGAAGAGAAGCAGATGCAGAAAGATACACAGAGAAGAAGGTCATGGGGAAGAGAGGTAGAGAATGAAGTGTTGCTGCTACAAACCAAGGAATGCCAAGGTTTGTCAGGACCCACAGAGAAGCTGAGAAGTAAGAAAGGAGCCTTCAGAGGGAGGATAGCCCTGCCAACACCTTATTTCAGACTTCTAGCCTCCAGAATTGTGAGAGAATAAATTTGTGTTGTTTTAAGCCACAATGTTTGTGATAATTTGTTTTGGCAGCCAAGGAACCTAGTTCAGTTCAGTTCAGTTCAGTCCAGTCACTCAGTTGTGTCCAACTCTTTGCGACACCATGAATTGCAGCACGCCAGGCCTCCCTGTCCATCACCAACTCCCGGCCTTCACTCAGATTCACGTTCATTGAGTCCGTGATGCCATCCAGCCATCTCATCCTCTGTCGTCCCCTTCTCCTCCTGCCCTCAATCCCTCCCAGCATCAGAGTCTTTTCCAATGAGTCAACTCTTCACATGAGGTGGCCAAAGTACTGGAGTTTCAGCTTTAGCATCATTCCTTCCAAAGAAATCCCAGGGCTGATCTCCTTCAGAATGGACTGGTTGGATCTCCTTGCAGTCCAAGGGACTCTCAAGAGTCTTCTCCAACACCACAGTTCAAAAGCATCAATTCTTCAGCGCTCAGCCTTCTTCACAGTCCAACTCTCACATCCATATATGACTACTGGAAAAACAATAGCCTTGACTAGACGGACTTAAGTTGGCAAAGTAATGTCTCTGCTTTTGAATATGCTATCTAGGTTAATCATAACTTTTCTTCCAAGGAGTAAGCGTCTTTGAATTTCATGGCTGCAGTCACCATCTGCAGTGATTTTGGAGCCCAAAAAAACAAAGTCTGACACTGTTTCCACTGTTTCTCCATCTATTTACCATGAAGTGGTGGGACCAGAAGCCATGATCTTCATTTTCTGAATGTTGAGCTTTAAGCCAACTTTTTCACTCTCCTCTTTCACCTTCATCAAGAGGCTTTTTAGCTCCTCTTCACTTTCTGCCATAAGGGTGGTGTCATCTGCATATCTGAGGTTATTGATATTTCTTCCGGCAATCTTGATTCCAGCTTGTGTTTCTTCCAGTCCAGCGTTTCTCATGATGTACTCTGCCTAGAAGTGAAATAAGCAGGGTGACAGTATACAGCCTTGACGTACTCCTTTTCCTATTTGGAACCAGTCTGTTGTTCCATGTCCAGTTCTAACTGTTGCATCCTGACCTGCATACAGATTTCTCAAGAGGCAGGTCAGGTGGTCTGGTATTCCCATCTCTTTCAGAATTTCCCACAGTTTATTGGGATCCACACAGTCAAAGGCTTTGGCATAGTCAATAAAACAGAAAGAGATGTTTTTCTGGAACTCTCTTGCTTTTTCCATGATCCAGTGGATGTTGGCAATTTGATCTCTGGTTCCTCTGCCTTTTCTAAAACCAGCTTGAACATCAGGAAGTTCACGGTTCATGTACTGCTGAAGCCTGGCTTGGAGAATTTTGAGCATTACTTTACTAGCATGTGAGATGAGTGCAATTGTGCAGTAGTTTGAGCATTCTTTGGCATTGCCTTTCTTTGGGATTGGAATGAAAACTGACCTTTTCCAGTCCTGTGGCCACTGCTGAGGTTTCCAAATTTGCTGGCATACTGAATGCAGCACTTTCACAGCATCATCTTTCAGGATTTGAAACAGCTCCACTGGAATTCCATCACCTCCACTAGCTTTGTTCGTAGTGATGATTTCTAAGGCCCATTTGACTTCATATTCCAAGATGTCTGGCTCTAGATGAGTGATTACATCATCATGATTATCTGGGTCTTGATCTTTTTTGTACAGTTCTTCTGTGTATTCTTGCCACCTCTTCTTAATATCTTCTGCTTCTGTTAGGTCCATCGAGCCCATCTTTGCATGAAATGTTCCCTTGGTATCTCTGATTTTCTTGAAGAGTTCTCCTGTCTTTCCCATTCTGTTCTTTTCCTCTATTTCTTTGCATTGATCCCTGAGGAAGGCTTTCTTATCTCTTCTTGCTATTCTTTGGAACTCTGCATTCAGATGCTTATATCTTTCTTTTTCTCCTTTGCTTTTCACCTCTCTTCTTTTCACAGCTATTTGTAAGGCCTCCCCAGACAGCCATTTTGCTTTTTTGCATTTCTTTTCCATGGGGATGGTCTTGATCCCTATCTCTCATACAATGTCATGAACCTCATTCCATAGTTCATCAGGCACTCTATCTATCAGATCTAGGCCCTTAAATCTATTTCTTACTTCCACTGTATAATCATAAGGGATTTGATTTAGGTCATACCTGAATAGTCTAGCGGTTTTCCCTACTTTCTTCAATTTCAGTCTGAATTTGGCAATAAGGAGTTCATGATCTGAACCACAGTCAGCTCCTGGTCTTGTTTTTTGTTGATTGTATAGAGCTTCTCCATCTTTGGCTGCATAGAATATAATCAATCTGATTTCGGTGTTGACCATCTGGTGATGTCCATTTGTAGAGTCTTCTCTAAAGAATTCTCCTGCCAATGCAGGAGATGTGAGAAATGCAGGTTTGATCCCGGGGTTGGGAAGATCCCCCGGAGTAGGAAATGGCAACCTCCTATAGCATTCTTGCCTGAAAACTTCCATGAACAGAGGAGCCTGGCAGGCTATATGGGATCGCAACAAGCCAGACATGTCTGAACAACTGAGCACAGCATAAATAAACTGGAATGTGAAGGAGGAAAGAGAAGGACTCTCTCCTTCTATCTAAGCAGATTTGTAGCACCAAAGTGGACCAAATAAAACTAAATAATTAAACACAAAACATCTGTGATTTATTAGCCTTCATTATGAACCACAAAAAGAGATTTTTGTGTGTGTGACCCCAGCTGACAGCCATCGAGTAAACAGATAGTTCAGTCCTACAACTGTATGGAATTAAATCCCCCAACATCTGAATGAGCAGAAACATACTCTCCCCACAAGCCTCCAAGAAAGGGTCTTTTCTGACACCAGGGGCTTTGCTGACATCTTGACTTCAGTCCAGTGAGACCATACTGGACTTCTGACCTATAGAACTGTAAAGTAATAAATATATGTTTTTCTAAGACACTAATTTTAAGCTAGTTGGTTATAGCAGCAACAGAAAGCCAACTGAGCAGGGATACAGGATGGAGCTAAAAATAGGAAGGTTGATTCAAAGTCTTAAAGAAGTAATAAGATCTTTAAAGACCTGTCCGCATCCTGGATAGCCAGAAGACAACTCCTCTCACTTGGCAGAAGACTGAGATTGACCCATTGAAGAAACTCACCCAGGGTTGTCTGGGATATTGAGCAAAAACATGGTCCAGTGTAAGCTACCTTAAAGTCTATCAATTGAAAAATGAAACTCCTCCAACCTCTTTTTCTAGCTCAACTCTCATAATGCCAGCCACTAGGAAAAAATATCTCTGACAGGAGCTTGAGAACTATTCTATGGAGAAGTGGATCAGCCCAAGTTAAATTATGGCGATCCTGACCCTTGTGCTTCCAGCAATGGAATGGCTGAGCCCCCACTTGATTACCATAGAGTAAAACTCTTGAGCTTTGAATTAGCATCTTAGTGTCTTACTCAGCTATTAATAGATACCAAGCAGACCAGACATTTTACAAAGGCCTGTGAAATGATAAATAAGGCAGAACAAATAGCAAAAAGGAACTAATAGGAAACTGAAACTTCAGGGAGAAGAAAACTTGCAATAAGCATAATAAATATTCTTCATTCATTCAAAGATACTTATTGAATGCTTATTATACTGGGCAGTCATTTTTTCTAGATGTTGAACCATAAAGCAGTGAACAAAGCAGAAAAAGCCCATGGCTTCATGAAGCATACAGTGCGTCAAAGAGAGAAGAGATGCTAACTGACCTAAGGAATAGAAACAGGAAACTATACATAAAAGAAATGTGCAAAGACCAAAATAGAACTTTTAAAAATTAAAAATGGAATAAGCTGAAATTTTTTAACACTAGAAGGGTTAAATGGTAACACCAAGAATCTCTCAAGAGATGGAAAGTGGAGGGAAAAATATCTTCCTTAGAGGATCATGCAAGCAATTTCAAAATCAAACAGAAATACCAAAAAGCACAAATAATGAAGAGAAGAAAATTATTTAAGTATACACAAAAGTAATTTTCCCAGACATATATGAGTTTCTAAAGCAGGAAAAAAAAAGAGAGAGTGAAGAAAGATCCACTCCAGGGAACATTATCATGAAGCTTTACAATACTGTAAGAAACAGCATGGTTCTAAAGTCTTCTCAAAAAGAAACTGGATTCTTTCAAAAGGACGAGGAATCTGAATAGCATCAGGCTTCTCTACAGCAACAATGAAACATCAAAGACAGAAAAGAAATAAGTGCCTTAAAAATTCCAAGAGACAATCATTTCTTACCCAAGAATTTACACAAAGCCAGGCTTTGAGCAGAGCATAAGAGGAAGATAAAGACATTTCAGACACACAAGCATTCAAGATTTCTCCCATGTCCCCTTCTGAAGATGTGGCAGTCAGAACATGAGTTGGGAAGGAATTTCCAGACACAAAGTATTGCAGAAAGGGGTGAGTTTATTAAGAACAAAGAGCACAGATAATGTAGGCGCTGCAAGTATAGCAGGCTGACCACCAGAGAAAGTCGGTGGTTTTCATGGATTAGTTTTTGCAGCCTCAAGACAAAGAAAATTCCTGCTGCAAGGCTGGCTTTTGGTGATTGGTTAAGGTGCTATAGGGTGAGCACGGTGGTGGGCATTTTTGTCTAAAATGGGATCGAGAAGCCTGCTGGTGATAATCATGGGGGCTTTTGGCAATGGTTACAAAGAGGCTCAGTCAGTTTCAGAGGTGACCTTGGTTCTGGGCTCCATGTCTGTGGCCTTGATGTAAGGCCTTACACTGTGGCCTTGGGGCAGG
The DNA here is from genome assembly GCA_917880005.1 of Nanger dama. Classification (NCBI taxonomy): domain Eukaryota; kingdom Metazoa; phylum Chordata; class Mammalia; order Artiodactyla; family Bovidae; genus Nanger; species Nanger dama. Next base: position 1,416,092 of record CAKJTW010000017.1, read on the forward strand.
ACTCCACAGAAGACACCAGGGGCTTTGCTCCAGTTAGCAGGGAAAGTAAAGGAGAAAAGAGGATTGAGGAAACAGGGCTCTCAACACAAAGAGAATTCCCAGGATGATACCCATGCAGCAGGTCTGGGCAGCTGTTGGTTCATGTGGCAACAGGAGGGCACAGGGCTCCAGGACTGATGTCTCCTGAAGGGGAAAACACGAAACTGGCATATCCACTGAAATTCCCTCCACCTAAAAATATTCAGGGGAAATGTACAGTTCTATCAGAGAGTTTGAAGTGAATTAGTATACTCTGCAACTCAACTGATGATTATGTTTGCATAATTTAAAATGTGTTCCTTAAAGGATGTGAATATTCATTTATTCAGAATGGGCGACCCAGCTATATTGAAAGGTTGGGGACAGCGTTATGTAGAGATGAGGGCTTTGGGGGCCAGGGGTGGTGAATATTGTAAAAGGAAGAAATCTTTTTCTTCCACAACAGGAATTTAACAGCTAACATTCAAATCAGAAAAATCTTATGATCCTACTAACTCAAAAGATTGTGATAAATACCAGGGAGGAAAAAAAAAAAAGACAACAAAAACTTTGAAAATGATTCACCACTAGGGACCAGGAAGCAGGAGCTATGAGCCATGTAGAAATATTGGGTTGACCAAAAGTTCATTGGGGTTTTTCTATAGGATATTACGGAAAACCCAGATGAATTTTTTGACCAACCTAATCTTTTGAGTATTTAAGGAATTCATTATATGTCACCTGTCTTCCATTTTCATTCTGAACAACTGAGAAATAAGCAAAAAGTGTTGACAGGTGAAATGATAGAGAAATGATCACTGTTTTTTAGCAATAAAGGCTAATTTGGGGAGATGGTGAGAATGAGCATCAAGTAGATTTACGGACTGATTCCTCGTACTAGACCAGAGGAGGCCTGCTCCCATGATATTAAGACCCCCTCCCCACCACACACGTGCATTCATTATATGGAGAGTTTGGGTGCTGCCAAACTGAATAGTTTGAGACCCCTGAGCTGGGAAAAAGACTAGTGACTCATTCATACTACTTGTTACAAGTGACTAAAACAAGTATTTTATTTCAGTATTCAAAACCAAGGATACAGTAGCATATTCCTACTGGCTAAAAGCACACTTCTATTCCAATATTTGAACTTTATATTGGAATTCTGAGTCAGAGACAGGTGAAGAGAGAGAAACTTTAAGGAGGAAAGCAGCAGGAACACAACTTTTTGAGCTTCTAGAAAGAAGTGCTCCTTGCTTGCCCTCTGGATGGGCTGTCCTGAATTGAGGCCTCTTCCCTGGTGTATCTCCTGTTACCAGTATTATTTATCCTATTTCCTTGCTGATATGGCTCTGAGAGGCTGAGGGGTACCCTGGAGATACTCAGAAGGTCCCTGCTGGAATCAGGAAGACAGCCAGAGTTTTAGACTGCAGCTTGCTTGATGCAACTGATGGATGGCCCATGCTCCCACCCTCCTCTGAGCCCTGTCTCAACATTACACCTACCTCGGTGCCCAGGAGCCCTGAGCTGAGATGGTGTTGCAAAGAGAAACTCAATTTTTGTGTTTCCTGAGCATTTAAGCCTAGAAAAAAAAATTTCTGTCCCTAATGTAAAAATGACAGGCATTCATCATTTCTCATTTCCTAAATAGATGGAAGAAAAAGAGGAGGAAGAAGAGAAAGAAGAAAGAGCAAGGATTTGGGTGTGTTGCTTTAAGTGGTGTTGCAGAAACCACTGTCAAAAACAAAGCCTGTACTGCCTCCCTTAACCCCATAGTTTTTTGTTTTTTTTTCCTCTTGCTTTTATGGTTCCCATTGAACTGGAAGGGAAGAGCCAGTGGCCAAAAAATGAGCCAAATGCAAAGGAAAACAGTCATCTCAGGGTTGGAGACCTGAGAAGAGCATTTTTAGAGCATACTGGGCTTTTATTTTGATATTTATTTTGACTTTTAACTATGCAAAATGGATCCTCTTAGAAAATAGATAGTTATGCAAGATTGTAGACCAGCCGGTGGTAAAAGAAAACAGAAAACAAAAAACGCTGGAATCACCTAAGCATATAATCCCCACAGGAAAAAGGCAGCTTACTGTTACTTAGGCAGGGACCAAAAACTTCAGTCATATACAGTGAGGATTAGCAGAAAGAATGTGGACTTTGGAGCCAATATTGGGTACAAATGAGAGCTGCTTAATATTGGCAAGCTACTTAGCCTCACTGAGCCTCAGTTTATTCATCCGTAAAATGGGAATAGTAATAGGGCAAAACTCATGAAATTGAGAAGAGATAGGTGAAAACTTCTAGTTCACGGTAGGTGCATAATAAATGTTAGTTCTCTCCTTTTTTTTTTTTTTTTTTGCTCCATCATGGCAGTCATTAGTGCTGGCCACCAAATCTTACCATTCTTCTGCCAATCACATAGTGCAACTGTACTTTCTTGCTTCCTTGAAGACAGATACGGCCATGCTTTTTGCTTTAGTCAGTGAAGTGAGAGTAGCCTTAATGCATCACTTCCAAACTGAAGCAAGTACAAGATTTGCCATGTATCTTTTCTTTGTGACAGCAACTGGCAGTGATCTAGATAGTGACCAACTTGGAGACAGGCATGAGAATGACACAGCAAAATTCAGAGCACAGGTAGTGTGAAAGAGAGACAGAAACCTTTCTTGCTTCAAGTCACTGTGATTTTCTGAGCTCCTGTTCCTGCCATATAACCTGTACCCTTCTGATTGGCCCACTCTCCTTAAATAAACTGCATCTGCTGCAACTCATTAATTCATTCCGCAGCTATATGCTGAATGGATGTCAAGCACTGTGCTTGATGCTGGAAAATACGTGATACTGATTCTTGCCCTCCAGGAGCTCATAATAAGGGGGAAAGGAGGAGATCATTGTCGGGTGTCTTTTAAAACTATCACTCATTGATTCCAAGGTTTAACAACAGTCAAGGTTGGGAACTCTGCTTTTGTGCACATTGAATCCTTCATTTATGTTCTATTGTCTATAGATATTGATAGCAGAGAAGCCAGAATTATAAGAGAAAGTAGGAAAAACAGTATTGTGTCGGAAGAGAGGGAAAAAAGAGATGGTTAAAGTAAAATGTAAATACTTCATAATGTAAAAGTAAATACTTCATCTTTACTTTTGTTGCCCACAACTCCCTGGGCAGTTTTCTTTCTTTCACTTTGCCCTTAAGAAAATTTGGTAGAATTTTGTTTTACTTTAGACTAAATGTCAAGTCAAAAACAATGTAAAGTTGTTTATTACCACTATAACTCTAGAGCTATTTCTTCCTGTAAAAATTCCAATGATGTGGAACTTCCATGGTGGTCCAGTGGCTAAGACTGTGCTCCCAACGCAGGGGCGTGGGTTCCATCCCTGGGTCAGGAAGATCCCCTGGAGGAGGGCGTGACAACCCACTCCAGTATTCTTGCCTGGAGAATCCCATGGACAGAGGAGCCTGGTGGGTTACAGGCCATAGGGTTGCAAAGAGTCAGACAGGACTGAAGGGACTTAGCACACATGCACAATTGGTTACCCTGAAGTCCAATTTGTATAGAAAAGGCAAATTAAATCCATGATTATTTTCTTTTTGCTAAAACAATTTCAAAATAATGAGTTCATTCCTTCTTACCCATCAACCTATCGAGTAACTATAGAATCATTATGAACTTACAGATATAATCATACTTGATACATTTGAAACAATTGCAATTATTATCAATTTTTGGTGCTCAGATTGATCCATCCTTGTCTGGAGGAGCCTATTTCAATTGATTCCTTAGTCTTCCTGTCATAACCTGGAAGTGATTGATAGCTTCCTTGATTTCTGTACATACCTACAATTAAAATGATACAATATCTGGAAATTGCTTTAAAAGGATGGCATGGAGAAAATGGGTATAAATGAAATATGATTGACAGTGAGTTGATTGTTGTTCAAGGAGGGTGATGGCCCCATTGGAGGTTCATTATACTGTCCTATTTGTAACTGTCTGGAATCTTCCAAAATAACAGGCAAATATTAAAAATTCACACAATGACTTCCAGAAAAAGATCTTAAATCGTTAGCAAGATAATAATCTTAAATGCCTGGCTTTGGTGGGAGAATAAGAGATTTCAAATTTCTCAAGGCTTCTCTTGACCTATCAGGGACATGTAGAGGTCTGAGTACAAAGTTTTACTCAAAGTCAAAGGTGGTGCATTCTCCAGATATGACCGACGTTTCCCCTAGTCCCAGGAAAGCATGAAGAAACCCTAAGTGGAAAATAGGAAGAGGGTGGAGGGTAAGGAGAGGGAAAACGTCTCATGAAAGGTTTCTCCTAATGAGTGTCTCTTGGCAGTTCTGGCAGTTATCACAGGGTCAGGTAAATGGGGCCTCCGCCAGTAGCCGGTCTGTCTCATGTTCGCCCACACTTCGGCCCAGATTTTGCCTCCAGTCCCCGACAAGCCTGACTCAATTTCTTGTGGTCTAGGGGGTCTTGTTTTCCTGACAGGGCAGGGAAAAGCACTGGGCATGAAGTCCAGAGGCCAGCGTATGAAGGCTGTCTATGACTCAAAATGACAGTCTTGGGTCTCAGCTTCATCAGCCACAAAATTAAAGGTCAGCCTGCAAGACTAATGATCCTTCAGGGTCCCAACCAGCCAAAGCCGAGACTTCACAAACCCTGGGCCCGGACACACAACCCTGCAGGCCTCCCTGCCTTTTCAGTGATCATCTTTACCATTACCACACATTACATCGCCTCCTAAAGAAATATGTGCCTGCTGTCACTTTCTGCAGATAATTGGAGAGAAGGGGCCTGGCAGAGATGACCCCAAAGTTGGCAATACTTTCAGGTCTAAGGAGTCAGGCGCGTCACCGACCTGTATGATTTCTCCTCTTCGTCCTTGCCCATCTGCAAATCCTGACCCCTGTCCCCACTGCGGAGAAATCTCCTAAGAGACCGCAGCCAGCGTCGCCTCTGCGCCCAGGAGGCGTGGAGCAGAGGGCGCGGGAGCCGAGCGCGCTGCGGCCACGCTCCCCGCGCAGAGGCGAGAGGGAGGGGCCGGAGGGGGCCCGGCAGCACCAGAGGCGGCGCGCGGGGCTCGCGGCGGCTCAGTCTCCTCCCGAGCCCAGCCCCGGACGGCGAGAGCGGCGGCGAGTGCGAGCCGCAGCCCGGGCCTCGGAGCGAGGAGGCGGAGGGCCGGAGCGGCGGGCCGCGCTCGGGCCCCTGCCGTTTGCGCGTCTTCCTGGCGGATCCCGGTAAGTGCGGGCGGCCGAACCCAGACCAGCCGCCGGGCTCGGGGGCCGCAGAGGTCGGGGTCCCTGGATCCGGATGGCGTGCATCCGGCGGCAGACTCACAGGTGGCTTCGCGGTGGACATGGGCGCCCCCAGGCCCCGAAAGGAGTTAGCCAACTCTCTCCGCTCCCGGGTGCGGCTTCTGAGACCCTCCTGCTTCTCCCACCCAAACCGCCCTGCTTCCGGCTCGGGGTAGCTGGGGGCCTGCTGTCGGGGAGGCGCTAAGAGGGGCGCTCCCTTTCCCCAGCTACCCACCAGCGATTCTGGGAGAGGCCGGCCAAGCCCCTCCCCAAGCTGCATCCCAGCTCCCGGCTCTCTAGTGAGGCGTCTGTCCTTTAGTTCTATTTTCCTGTGAACCCACCAGGGAAAGTTTGGGACCACACAAGGCAAAGTTGGGGCGCGGCTGGGGGTGCACTTGGCCGGCGGAGGCAGCTTCGCGTGGAGCGGAGCAGTGGGTTTGCAGGTCGAGTCAGGCTCTTACTGGAGCCGATAGCGCACCCTGGGAGTTGAGTCCGTCGGTGCTGTTTGCCCCGGCCCAGCATTGTGACAATCCCCGGAGCGCAGTGAGTCGCTTAATCGTTCACGCTAAGCATAGGCATCTGCCAGCCAGCCGGAATATGTGCGGGGTTAGGTTTATCTCCAGGAGGAACAGCATCTCAGCCTGGGTTGGTTTGGGCTCCCTCTGCAAACCTGAGTTCCAGCTAATCTCAGTGTGTAACTGGCGCATGTTTAATTAGCTTGTTTTACACCTGAGATGATCTCAGCGAATGCCTCTAAAATGAAATCGTTGATACAAGAACCTCCCCCCCAATCAAAACCGTTTTTAAAGAAATTAAAAAGAGGAATCTTCAGAATGTCAACTGTCATATCTAGGTATTTCACCCTTCTCTGTGGAGGCTGAGAATGAAAACTACTTGGCTATCTAACCTACTAGAGTGTCAGTGTCGGGGCTATTTGGGGCAGATTTTTGTGGACAAAGGTATTACTGCAACGTGCATATTATTTATGAAATACATGTTTGATCTCTTGAAATAACCTGCTTGTTAGGAGTTGTTTGATTTACCAAGTTGTGTATTTTAAATATGACTAAAGGTTTTATTTTATTTTTTAAGCTTTAGTTGAAAATAATATCTAAATATTTAGGGAAGACAGTTTGTTCACGTTATCAGAACATTCTTTTAAACTTAAAATTTTAAAGGGCTTCTTATCTGTATTTGATATACAGGCGAGGGTTTTCATGAAAAATAAGAGCCTGAGAGTATTAAGTGTCCAGAAAAGAGTGCTGATCCTCCAGCACTCAGCCCTTTCCAAGTGACAGATTAAATCTGAAAAGTGTGCCTGCAACTGGAATTATATAATTGGACCAAAAGAAAAGGCAATGGTTTGGTTGTCAAATATGTAGATAATTCTAAAGGAAGTGATACCTTTTTGAGCACTGGGATGTTATTTGTAACATGATTTAAGGTGGGATAAACAGAGATTTTCGTCTACATCTATAACATTTGTTTATTTAACACACACAAATATGTAGTCTATGTATTTACCCAAATGTTTGCCTTTGTACACACATTTTAATAAGTGCCTAATATGTTACATCCTACTTTTAATGCTTCATATCTTTTAAATCATCCTCAAAGCATTCCTTGGTGGTAGGTGCTTATAATTCTCCTGATTTTGAAATGGGGAAACTGAAGCACAGAAGAATTAAGGAATTTAACCCAAAGTCACATGGCTGGCTATAGGATAGGATTTTTTTCATATCTGCCAAATTGTTTTGTAAAAAAAAAAAATACATGATTTTGATTTTATGATTCATGTATCCTTGTTTTTATTTTTATTTAAGCATAAATGTTGAAAATATTTCCTGTGAAGCCCAAGAATCCCTGATTGTGGAAGCGCCTCACAAGCACTGTTACCTGTAAAGAAAAGTATGAAAGAACCATCTGGTTGAGTCTACAAATTTAGAACCATCACATCCATGAGAAGACCCAGGATGGATCTGCACCAAAGCGCCACCAGCTCTTTCCTTGAGAAATGGTATTCAGATAAGTCACCGTCTGGCTGCAGGAGACATTATAATGTCAGGAAAAAACTGAAGTTGGTTCGAATCCTAGGCCTTTTCATGGGCCTGGTAGCCATTAGCACTGTCCCGTTTTCAATCAGTGCCTTTTCTGAGACAGAGACCCAGAGCACAGGAGAGGCCAGGGGTGCAAGTGGCCCCGGGGCAGCACATGGTTACCACGAAAGAACTCTCTTAGATTTAAATGACAAGATTCAAGATTATACTCCACAGCCAGCTCTTTCTCAGGAAGGCATATCTGAGAATAGTACAGATCATGCCCAAGGAGACTACCCCAGAGACATCTTTTCCCTCGAGCAACGCAGAAAAGGCGCCATCATTCTCCATGTCATTGGGATGATCTACATGTTCATAGCCTTAGCCATTGTCTGTGATGAGTTCTTTGTTCCCTCACTGACTGTCATCACCGAAAAACTGGGCATCTCTGATGATGTGGCTGGAGCCACCTTTATGGCTGCCGGGGCTCGGCGCCAGAGCTTTTCACGTCTCTCATAGGGGTGTTTATTGCTCCACAGCAACGTTGGCATTGGCACGATCGTGGGCTCAGCGGTGTTCAATATCCTCTTTGTCATTGGCATGTGTGCTCTATTTTCCAGAGAGATCTTAAACCTGACATGGTGGCCGCTCTTTCGGGATGTGTCCTTCTACATCATTGACTTAATCATGCTGATCATATTTTTCCTGGATAACTTTATCATGTGGTGGGAGAGCTTGCTTCTCTTGACAGCTTACTTTGGCTATGTGGTTTTCATGAAATTCAACGTCCAAGTAGAAAGATGGGTGAAGCAAATGATAAATCGCAACAAAGTCGTCAAGGTGACAGCGCCAGAGGCCCAACCAAAGGTTGGTGGCAGTGGTTGTTTATTTAATGTTCTTCTTGGCCATAGCTCTGAATTCTTAGTTTTTGAGATCAGCCACTTTTTTTAATCAGATGGCGTTGGGGGCTGTAATGGATAGCAGGGTACTTTCTGCAGTTCTTTGATAGCCAACTATCACAGTGGGAAAAATTGGGGGGTACTCTGGAGAATGTCTACTAAATTCTCAAGCTGTTTGCCTCAGAGTAAAACATTTGTAAATATAGGTTACATAAGCTTCCCAGAGAAGACTCAGCAGTTATCTGTGTCTTATTTTGTGCAGGGAGGCATAGCAATTTTGTGAGCAGTTTTATTTTCATGGGACAGTATGTGTGTGTGCTTTGCACATTCCAGGGCTTTTTCTATTTAAATGAACATATGACAGGTATCATGAACCATCTCTTTAAAGGTGCTCAGCAAAGAAAGTGTGTTTGGGTCACCAAATATGGACCTGTAAGTCAGCAGCCGAGAGCCTCACATGATTGGTCGTTCAGGTGGGTCATGGCCATGCTTCTTGATCCACACAGTGATGCTTCGGACCACTCGACCAGGCACGGATCAGGATCCATGAGAGTCAGTAGCAAGCCATGCTGCCTGCCTCTGTAGCTCGATGGCCCATTTTGCACACCATGTTAAACATGACCCAAAATATTTTCTAGAGTAGGACTTGAGGGGGTTTTAAAGACAACAGTGGTCCTCCTGTCACATAGGTAGCAAGTGAACTGGTAAAGAACTTAGAAGCAATTGATGTGAAAAAATATAGGTTAATTTTTAAAAATAATCAGTAATATTTACTAATGGGAAAATTAGTAAAATTTTATGTTAGGTAGGATGATGCAGTTTTGATTTATATCCTAACATTGGAATGTCGTCTCAGATTGTGATTTTAAACAGAAAACCAAAATACATATGCAGACTTTTCATTCTGGCATCTGGGGAAATTCTCATGTATGCAGAAAACAGATGTTAAGTAGAGGGTGAGATGTTTTTCCAGAGTGAAGAAAAAAATGATATTAATTTGGTGTAATTCCTCTATGTTCAAGTTTCATGACCATCTATCATTTTTGTAGCAGCCATGAAACAGAAGCAAAGTGCAGACAAAAAAACTACTAGTGATATTTCTATTTATTCCATGCAAAAGAGAAATATTCTGGAATATATTTTTTCTAACCTATCACTCAGTGTATGGTTGTCTGTTAGAAACTGTAGTAAGAAAAAAAAAACACATGGCAAATAATATTCAGATGTGATACTAGTCTGTATCCTTAAGGGCATAAGATAGGGTCATCACTGGAGCCCCCTCCGTGGTGGTCCAATTTTATAGTCCAAAAGATGATCCCTCAAGCTATCTTGTCAAAACTGACTGCAAGTTAAACTTGCATTAGCAGTCTATGTGTTTATTCCAATTAGAATGCTGAACAGTTGCCAAGGGAAAGGCAGATTTTTTAGAGGCAAGGAAATGATTTGGTGCTTTATAAATATCCTGGGCACATCAAGGATAAAAAGTCTTTTTGAGAACTCAGTACTTTTAGTTTTGTTACAGCACAGTGGAACTTCATTAACTTAGACACAAGTGAAGTCGCTCAGTCGTGTCCAACCCTTTGTGACCCCATGGACTGTAGCCTACCAGGCTCCTCCATCCATGGGATTTTCCAGGCAAGAGTATTGGAGAGGGTTGCCATTTCCTTCTCTGGGGATCTTCCTGACAACTTAGACACAGAACTCGGCTAAAGGTTATATTGGCAACAAGTATGAAAAAGGAATTTGCAGAGTGGTCCAATGATGTGTTGAAGATTGCAGGAGTATTTTGTATTCTTCTAGGAAGGAGAAGCTGGTTTTGTGCATTTAGTAATAACTTTTAAAATATGGTCTACAGACAGTTTTTAATAAATTATGTCACTCATTAAATCAGCTCTTGCAGGATTTTTACCCTACTATATTAGGTGACTGTCGTGTCATTTTTATGGTAATTTAAAAGTCAATAACTTAGGCTGACAGTCCTTAAAGTTGTTATTTATATCCATAATTTTTGCTATGCTTAATATTGTGCATCTAAAAATTTTGGAATTCTGGACTTACCTAATTAAAAAAAAAGCAGATTATATTCATGACTATATTTCCTGTTTCTGATTTACCCCCAAAATATGTTCATTGTTTTGTTTTCCTTTGAGCACCAAATAGTTTTAGTTGTTTCATTTAATGATTACATTTATTTTGGCATTCAGAAACTAGACTGAACTATAATCATGGGACCAGAATTTTTAACATTGCTATGTCTTGTTTGGTATCCTAGAACACAGATATTTTTAGGTGGACCAATACATAATGATGTGTGATTTCCTTTAAGAAATTTCACCTTGCCGATTTCACTTTTGAATTTTGTTGGAAAAAAGTTTTTCAGCAGCTGGCCTGTATCAGATGCCTGATTTCAGAATCTAGTGGAAATTTTGCTCTCTGAGCACTGAACAGAAGGTGTCTCAAGGAGAGACGGGTCCTTGAGCTTGGCGCTGTTGTTCTCTGATCTAAAAAGTTGATTTCTGACTGTATACCCTGCCCCCCTTTCCTACCTAAGTCAGTGCTTCTAACATCATCAGAACACTCAGAGAAAGACCCCAAGCCAAAGACATTCCTTGATGGAGTCTTCGTAGAGAGGAATGTGCTATATAAGAATTTAGGAAGCAAAATACTAAGCCTGTTTTAGGCAAGGCTACCTCATTGTTTTATATGTGTAGTTATAGAGCAGGGGAGTATGGGAAAGTGAAGGAAACATATTTAGGTATTCTTATACAAGTCATCATGGTTCTTCCTGGAAAGTCATCAATTCTGAGCTGAAGGCAGTGAAATATCTTTGAAACTACTTGCTTCATGAACAAGTTGAAAATCTTCATTCGGTTTTATTATTGATGATGGGGCAACTATGGAGCATGGAAAAATAGAAAATGTGAACATTTTTCTCATAGTTAAATAATAGCTTCCCATTTTATTTAACTATTCCACCTGGTGTGTGGCTTTTTAATTTAATTTTTATTATATCTCTTAGTAATGATATCATCCTTTAAAACATATCATTATCATTTAGTGTCATGACATGGTAAAGAGACCCTGGACTTTGATTCGGGGAAAAAAGGTTTTAACTCAGGTATGTAATAAGCCTTGAAACCTCAGAGAAGTCACATAAACTCACTGAGCCTCAGTTTCCTAATTAGGAAAATGAAAATAATAATACCTACTTCATAAAGTTGGAAAAATTGTTAAATGAAGAAGTGGATATTAAGCCGCTAACATAGTCCTTGGCAAATGTGGGTTCTTCAGTAAGTGTTAATTCCCTTTCTTTCATCTTTTGTTCTTAAGTGGAAAGTGAATCAGAATAAATTACTTCAAATTTGAGCATTTCAAAATATTTCTTGAATATTATAGTTCATGTCAGTGAATCATCAAGTTAAGCAGGCCATTGTCTCTCTTAGGGGCATGTGATATTTGTCATATTATAATGTTTATAAGCTTAATTTCATATACAGTGAATATATACAGGGAAGATATTATAAACTCCAAGGAAACCTTCAAATACCTTTGCAGTCCTGAAAGTTTATTTTGTAGAATGCAGTCCTGAAAGTTTATTTTGTAGAATTTTGCTTGCAGTAAGTAGGCCATTGACTATGGTTTTGATATATCTGTGCTAAGCAGAAATTTTTTAAAGTGGATTTTTATTTATAAATGACTGAGACCCTCTTCTAAAAACCTCTCCATGGCGGGTTAGGAATTAATTTGAATCCTGCAGGATGTAAAGCAGTGGACTTCGAAGGCATCTGGTATGTTCTGTTGTGTGCCTGGCTTGGCTGCTGAGGTCCGTTGATCTGCTATGGTGCTAGGCTGTCATTGGCCTAGAAAGCAGCTGTCCATGGTATTTAACTTCTTCTTAGACTTGGCACTGTAATCTGACAGCAAGTCAGCCCAGTTCAAATGAAGGGAATGGTCTAAATAAAGATGCTTAAAGCTGGATAGTTGAAGGCAGGCTACTTAGTAATGTAAGTGTGCCTTGCTTTATTCATTTTGTATGTTCCTGAAAAGTTGCTTGCCAGCAGAGTGTTTGCACTGCAAATTGTTGTAATGGTCATGGGAAAATCGAAATTGAGACAGTGTTATAAATATTCTTCATAAAGTAAAATGTTTCTGATAAGATACTAAACCATAAATAATTATATAAATACAAATGTTTAGCCCCAAGCTTTCCTAAGGCAAAAAATATATTATAAATTCAACTTTTATTCACCCTCCATACCCAGCAAATAAATTAATAAAATTAATGTACAGATTTCAAAGAAGGTGAGGTAAGCTCGTCCTTGTAATGAGCAAGTATTACTTGATAGATTTGGAAACTCTCTGTCCTCAAAAGAAAGAAAACCTAGGTACTAAACTTCTTAACCATCTAGAAACCTGTGATTGCAGTGTGAGTGAGTTCCTGGACCCAATTTAAATGTGTGGGGGTGGGGCTGCTTCCCACATGACACCAACGAATTCTCAGACACTAGCAGGGTGGCCAAGAATTTAACTCAATTCTGACACTATCTGCCCAGATATAGCATCAGTTTTCCTCAGGTTAAGGGTTCAGTCCTATAAGACTGCCCTCTCCACCCCTACTTCATAAGCAAGTCACCAGTCCAGGTTGTTACCTGTGCTTCTGACTGACTGTAAGTCAGAGGTTCCAGTGACCCCTCCTCGGGGTCAATGAATTTGCTAGAGGATTTCACAAAACGAAGAGAAACATTTCATTATTAGATCACTGGTTTACTGTAAAAGGGTATGACTCAGGGGCAGTCAGCTGAGACATGAGGAAGGCAGGAGACCTTCTCCAGGCGCCACTCTCCCAGCATCTCCAGGTGTTCACCGACTCCCAAAGCTCTCTGAAATCTGTCGTTGGATCAGGAAGATCCCCTGGAGGGAGCATGGCAACTCACTTCAGTATTTTTGCCTAGAGAATCCCATGGACAGAGGTGGGCTACAGTCCATAGGGTTGCAAAGAGTTGAACACTACTGAAGCGACGTAGCATATAGACAATTGGCAATTGATTTGCCCTCCAGCCCATCTTGGGCTTCCCTGCTAGCTCAGCGATAAAGTATCTGCCTGCAATGCAGGAGACCCAGTGCAGTCCCTGGGTCAGGAAGATCCCCTGGAGAAGGGAATGGCAACCCACTCCAGTATTCTTGTCTAGCGAATTCCAGGGACAGAGGAGCCTGGTGGGCTACAGTCCATGGGGTCACAAAGAGTCAGACACGACTAAGCAACTAACGCCTCACACCAGTAGGTGGGAAGTGCTATCTCTCTCTCCAATGCATCTGTCCTTGCAGGAAGGGAGTGGGACTGAAAATTCCAACTTTTAATCATCAGTTGGCTCCATTAGCCACCAGCCCCAATCTTTAGGTGCTTTCTAAAAGTTGCCTCATTAACATAATGAAAGACATCTGTGTCACTCTCCACACTTAGGAAATTCCAGGGGTTTTGAGAGCCATGAACTGGGAACTATGAACAAAGACCAAATATGTACGAGAAATGTATTTTGGTCATCTTAATGACGAAATATATATTTCTTATAAATCCAGGATCCCAAGTCTGTTTGTTGATCTACGAATACAGCATGGTGCTATTTCCCTTGTTTTGTTTCCCTCTACTCATGTTAAAGCAGACCCTTGTTACTGCATATGAATCAGAGAGTGAAGGAGGCACTTTCAGAGACTCAGGAAGTCCAGTGGATTTTTATCCACAAAGGTCAGGTTGCACATGTCTGTTCCCCTTGCTACCCTGGTTTCTCCAGCAAAAGGACCTGCACTTTGTGAATCTTGACAATGCTGAGAGCTACCACTGCTTCCCTTCCTACTTTCTTCCTTTTCCCTTCCCTTCTCCCCATCTCATTCATTTTTTCTTTTCTTTTCTTTTTTTTTTTTTTTTGGTAGAACCAGATAATTTGTATTTTAACTTTAACAAGGAATGAGATTAAGTCACTCTGAGGCAACAAGAACATCTTTTTAGATAAGTCTCTAGTAACAGCATGTAGCAGCATTTTGTTTAATTCAGTTTGGCAGTCATTATCTTTCAGCTGGAATATTTAGTTTGCTTACATTGATTGTGATTACTATTACATTTCAATTCTTTCCTATCATGCTATTCTGTACTTTATATTTGTTCTAATCTGTTTCTTTTCATAATTTTTTTCTCCTTTTTGGGGGTATTTTTTCTAAGTCTGTTTTTCCCATTAGTAGTTTGGAATTTATACATCCTATTTCTATTCTTTTAGTGTTTACCCTAATTTTTTTAATGAATATATTTAACTCAACAGAGTATAAAGCTAGTATCTTTATACTCCTGCTAAACATCCTAAGAGCCTTACAACCTTTTACCTCAGTCAGCTCTCCCTCATTGTAAATAATTTTAAGTCTACAATCAAAGTTCTACCTTGGTGTTTCATAACAGTTTTATTGAAGTATAACCTTCACATTTTTAATCCTACAAATTAGACATTATGCTATCAATGGTTTTAGATATATCTACATTTTTACTAGTTTTTCTTGTCCCTTCTTTTCTCATCATACTTTTCTCTATGTTTTTTTTTCCTGTACTGACTTACTGTCTTTCTAAGGTCCTTTGGTGAGAATCTGTTAATAGTATCTGCTAAATAATTTTTATTTGCTCACAGATCTGTTTCGCACTTTTGTTCTTGAAGGATAGTTTGGTGGGTAGAAAGTTATTTTCCCATTCCACTTTGAAATAGGAATAGTAATTTCACTGCCTCTGACTTCTATTTTTGCCATTGAAAAGACCGCTGCTGGTGTGAATGTCGCTCCTTTGTAAGAAGTTTGTCTTTTTGACTACTTCGTAAGGTTCTTCTCTTTGTTTTTGGTGTTCAGCATATGCTTGATGCTGTGTCAGGTGTGATTTTCTCACTTATTTATCCCCATTGTGATTCATTAGACTTCCTGAATTTGAGGATTTAGTGCCTCCCACCAATTTGGCCTCTATCTCATTTAGAATTCTGATCGGATATACGTTGTATCATCTCAGCCTTCCTCCATGTCTTTCAACCATTCATCTTTTTCTGTGTTCTTCTTTCTGATCATTTTTTATATATCTGTGTTCTACTTTCTGATTTTCTCTTCAATTTTATCTAACCTGCATCTGTTTAGTTTCTAATTGTTATTATTATAGTTTTCCTTTCTAGAAGGTTTTTGTGGCTCAGTTTCAACACTATCATGTTGATTTTCATTGCTTCTTCTTCCTTTATTATTTAATGCCCTCTTTTAGTTTTCTAAACATACTAAATATATTTATATTTTAATTCATAATTGGTATTTTTATTGTTAGTATCCTTGCAGGTCTAGTTGTGTTCTTTTATGTTTCATGTGGGGTTGTTTCTTTTTATATTTAATGATTTCTTTTAAAACTTTGAACTTCTGTTTTTGGGACTTGACCTGTGGAGCAACACAGAAATCTGGGTTCTGAGTGTATCCCCACAGAGAGGACTCATTTGCTTCTCTGTCAAGTACCTGGGAACTCAACCAACCTGGAATCATTCTAACCCAAATGTTTAACTTTTTTACCCAGGTAGTGAATTCCAGAGAAGGCAATGGCATCCCACTCCAGTACTCTTGCCTGGAAACTCCCATGGACGGAGGAGCCTGGTGGGCTGCAGTCCATGGGGTCAGTCACTGAGTCAGACACTACTGAGCGACTTCCCTTTCACTTTCATGCATTGGAGAAGGAAATGGCAACCCACTCCAGTGTTCTTGCCTGGAGAATCCCAGGGATGGCGGAGCCCAGTGGGCTGCCCTCTGTGGGGTCGCACAGAGTCAGACACGACTGAAGCAACTTAGTAGCAGCAGCAGCAGTGTGAATTCAGACTCCAAATCCAGGAATGAGCCCATTTTTTTTCTTCAGTACCACTCAAAACCAACACCAAAATAGGTATATTCTACTATTTCCCTTTGGTAGGCAGATTTTTCCCCTTTCATTCACCCACTAAGAGTGTCCGCCCTTCAGGGTTTCTAGTTCACTGGGAGTGGAGGTCTCCCATTGCCTCGTGTTCGTAGCTTCTACAATCCATGTCTCTGGCCACTGGGGAACAGCAAATACTACTTCCTCACCTAATATAGATGGGAATTTTAAAATACATAAAATATAATATCTAACCTATGTTATATATTAATATATAATTCATTAGATACATATAATATATATACACCTAGTATAATTTGAGGTGTATATACTGAAAATGGTTTCTCTGAATGTTTCATCCATCATATTACCAAAAATATGTTTTAGGCTTTGAATTTGTCAAATGATAGTGCATATAGCAAGGGATGCTAATATGTATTTTAATTGTATACTTTCAGAATGTTTAATGTAATCTGACATTGTAATAAAACTCCACATCCACAAAAGATTCTACCAATGGCAAATTCTGAGTCAAATCTAAAAGGCAATTCTAACAGATAGTGTAGATTTGTAGAAATCTAAGTTGTAGATTTGTTTTTAAATAATATTTTTTGCCAATACTTAAAGTAAAATATTCATCATATAGGATTATAAAAACATATCAATATACAAAGAAGAAGATTTTAAATAGCCTCTAATCTCTCCATTTTACCATCCGGAAATAACTATGCACATTTTTGCATTTATTCGTCCAGATTTCTCTCCATACACACACATACTCTCACACATGCATTTACACACATATATACCTAAATAAGTTGAAATGATATAGTCTGTGTACAACTTTAAACTTACATTGACTGTATACCATTTTAGTGTTTTTAACTTGTATTTTATGAACATTTCCTCATATCATTAAATATTTTACAGAAACATTGTTCAGTGTTTAGCATTATCATGAAATAGTTATTTTTATATTGTATTTCACTACTATAAAAGATACTACAGCCAACAGCCTTACACATGAATTTTTTATTTTGGAGAAGCAGAAATTCTGAGACAAAGTTTATGAGCTTTTTAAAGTTTCCGCTTGGTTGCTTCATCTTTGGTAGTGTTACCTATTACGATTGTTATTGTTTACCAGTTTCATAGGTAAAACAACATTTCATTGTTTTATGCATTTCTTTGATTAATCGGCAGGTTGAAAATATGATTTTTGAGAATTAAAATTTTCACTTAAGGATTGCCCAATTTCCTATGTATCTTTTGCATCATTTTTAAAGTTTGCTGTGATGACTCAGAGATCTCTTACAAACATATGCTGAGGATCACTAACTTTAGCGCCATCCCTCCCCACATTTCCACACCTAAATCAAGGCAGGAAAGTTGCTGCAGTTTTTGTTTTAAAGGATGAATTATTCTGAACAGGGAGGCGTTTGACCCAGGAGTTAAGAAATGATGTTCCCAGGGACTGGGGTGTAGCCTTGGCCACGTGACCTCAGTGGATCCTGTACCTCCTCAGACCCTATCTCCAAATCTGGAAAATGAGAGATTTGACCCACATCACCTAAAAGATCACTTTAGCCTGTCATTTCTGTCCTCAGAGGCTCTGATCATTACAATGTGAAATACTCTAACCTTGCCAAAGTGACAGTCTAACACATTTACTTAAACAGAACAGATTCTCACCATGCCCAGGGCACCAAACTCTTTTCCTCACCTGGCTTCCTTGTAGTCAGTTCAGTTCAGTAGCTCATTCGTGTCTGACTCTTTGTGACCCCGTGAATCATAGCACACCAGGCCTTCCTGTCCATCACCAACTCCCGGACTTCACTCAAACTCACGTCAATCAAGTCGGTAATGCCATCTAGCCATCTCATCCTCTGTTGTCCCCTTCTCCTCCTATCCCCAATCTCTCCAAGCATGAGTCTTTTCCAATGAGTCAACTCTTCGCATGAGGAGACTAAAGTACTGGAGTTTCAGCTTTAGTATCATTCCTTCCAAAGAACACCCAGGGCTGATCTCCTTTAGAAGGACTGGTTGGATCTCCTTGCAGTCCAAGGGACTCTCAAGAGTATTCTCCAACACCACAGTTCAAAAGCATCAATTCTTCGGTGCTCAGCTTTCTTCACAGTCCAACTCTCACATCCATACATGACCACAGAAAAAACCATAGCCTTGACAAGATGGACCTTTGTTGGCAAAGTAATGTCTCTGCTTTTGAATATGCTATCTAGGTTGGTCATAACTTTCTTTCCAAGGAGTAAGCGTCTTTTGATTTCATGGTGGCAACTACCATCTGCAGTGATTTTGGAGCACAAAAAAATAAAGTCAGACACTGTTTCCACTGTTTCCCCATCTATGTGCCATGAAGTGATGGGACCAGATGCAATGATCTTCATTTTCTCAATGTTGAGCTTTAAGCCAACTTTTTTACTCTCCACTTTCACTTTCATCAAGAGGCTTTTTAGTTCTTCTTCACTTTCTGCCATAAGGGTGGTGTCATCTGCATACCTGAGGTTATTTATATCTCTCCTGGCAATCTTAATTCCAGCTTGTGCTTCTTCCAGCCGAGCGTTTCTCATGATGTACTCTGCATAGAAGTCAAATAAGCAGGATGACAATATATAGCCTTGATGTACTCTTTTTCCTATTTGGAACCAGTTTGTTGTTCCATGTCCAGTTCTAACTGTTGCTTCCTGACCTGCATATAGGTTTCTCAAGAGGCAGGTCAGGTAGTCTGGTATTCCCATCTCTTTTAGAATTTTCCACAGTTTATTGTGATCCACACAGTCAAAGACTTTGGCATAGTCAATAAAGCAGAAAGAGATGTTTTTCTGGAACTCTCTTGCTTTTTCCATGATCCAGCAGATGTTGGCAATTTGATCTCTGGTTCCTCTGCCTTTTCTAAAACCAGCTTGAACATCTGGAAATTCACGGTTCACATATTGCTGAAGCCTGGCTTGGAGAATTTTGAGCATTACTATACTAGTGTGTGAGTTAAGTGCAATTGTGCGGTAGTTTGAGCATTCTTTGGCATTGCCTTTCTTTGGAATTGGAATGAAAACTGACCTTTCCTGTGGCCACTGCTGAGCGTTCCAAATTTGCTGGCACATTGAGTGCAGCACTTTCACAGCATCATCTTCAGGATTTGAAATAACTCCACTGGAATTCCATCACCTCCACTAGCTTTGTTCTTAGTGATGCTCTTTCTAAGGCCCTCTTGACTTCACATTCCAGGATATCTGGCTCCAGGTGAGTGATCACACCATCATGATTATCTTGGTCGTGAAGATCTTTTTGTACAGTTCTTCTGTGTATTCTTGCCACCTCTTCTTAATATCTTCTGCTTCTGTTAGGTCCATACCGCTTCTGTCCTTTATCGAATCCATCTTTGCATAGAATGTCCCCTTGGTATCTCTAATTTTCTTGAAGAGATCTCTAGTCTTTCCCATTCTGTTCTTTTCCTCTATTTCTTTGCATTGATCCCTGAAGAAGGCTTTCTTATCTCTCCTTGCTATTCTTTGGAACTCTGCATTCATATGCTTATATCTTTCCTTTTCTCCTTTGCTTTTGCTTCTCTTCTTTTCACAGCTATTTGTAAGGCTTCCCCAGACAGCCATTTTGCTTTTTGCATTTCTTTTCCATGGGGATGGTCTTGATCCCTGTCTCCTGTACAACATCACGAATCTCCATCCATAGTTCATCAGGCACTCTATCTATCAGATCTAGGCCCTTAATCTATTCCTCACTTCCACTGTATAATCATAAGGGATTTGATTTAGGTCATACCTGAATGGTCTAGCTGTTTTTCCCTACTTTCTTCAATTTCAGTCTGAATTTGGCAATAAGGAGTTCATGATCTGAACCACAGTCAGCTCCTGGTCTTTTTTTGCTGACTGTATAGAGCTTCTCCATCTTTGGCTGCAAAGAATATAATCAGATTTCAGCATTGACCATCTGGTGATGTCCATGTGTAGAGTCTTCTTTTGTGTTGTTGGAAGAGGGTGTTTGCTATGACAAGTGCGTTCTCTTGGCAAAACTCTATTAGCCTTTTCCCTGCTTCATTCCACATTCCAAGGCCAAATTTGCCTATTACTCCAGGTGTTTCTTGACTTCCTACTTTTGCATTCCAGTCCCCTATACTGAAAAGGACATCTGTTTTGGATATTAGTTCTAAAAGGTCTTATAGGTCTTCATAGAACCATTCAACTTTAGCTTCTTCAGCATTACTGGTTGGGGCATAGACTTGGATTACTGTGATAGTGAATGGTTTGCCTTGGAAATGAACAGAGATCATTCTGTCATTTTGAGATTGCATCCAAGTACTACATTTTGGACTCTTTTGTTGACCATGATGGCTACTCCATTTCTTCTAAGGGATTCCTGCCCACAGTAGTAGATATAATGGTCATCTGAGTTAAATTCACCCATTCCAGTCCATTTTAATTCACTGATTCCTAGAATGTCGACGTTCACTCTTGCCATCTCCTGTTTGAACTCTTCCAATTTGCCTTGATTCATGGACCTGACATTCCAGGTTCCTATGCAATATTGCTCTTTACAGCATCGGACCTTGCTTCTATCACCAGTCTGGGCTTTGTTTTAGCTTTGGCTCCATCCCTTCATCCTTTCTGGAGTTATTTCTCTACTGATCTTCAGTAGCATATTGGGCACCTACTGACCTGAGGAGTTCCTCTTTCAGTATCCTATCATTTTGCCTTTTCATACTGTTCATGGGGTTCTCAAGGCAAGAATACTGAAGTGGTTTGCCATTCCCTTCTCCAGTGGACCACATTCTGTCAGACCTCTCCACCATGACCCTCCCATCTTGGGTGGCCCCACAGGGCATGGCTTAGTTTCATTGATTTAGACAAGGCTGCAGTCCTAGTATGATAGATTGACTAGTTTTCTGTGATTATGGTTTCAATGTGTCTGCCCTCTGATGCCCTCTCGCAACACCTACTGTCTTACTTGTAGTATTTTCACTCAAATGATTTAATTGACTTGGCTAAACAGTCATTTTTGCTTAAGCGTTACTGTGGGAGGCTGTTCTCCCAGGGAGACAGGAGAACAGCTTTCATGGGAGAAAACTGTTTAAAGTTCACTGCAGGACTCTACACCTCCTCACCTTTGGGGCTCCTGGCAGTGGAAACCCTTGGTGGCAGTTGCCTGTGTGTCCCTGGGTCACTGGTCTCTCCTGATCTCCCTAAAGTCAAAGGAGAGAGATCTGAAAACTGGACACGCGCTGCAAGATACTACGTCCTTACCACATCAATATTCTGAAACAGATACCATCTCCATCTGCACAGCAGGAACCTGAGGACCAGAAAACATAAATGACTGCCTAAGGTCCAAATTAAGAGGTGTTAAACTGCATTTAACACGACCGAGCACGCACACCTGTCTGACTCCTAAATGCATGCTGGTTCTCTTAGTGCTTCCCTCTGGGCAATTGGGAATGAAGGCCAAGCAAATCTCCAAATTAGATGCACATTTCATATTGTGTGTATGTGTGTGCACGCACACTGAGTCACTTCAGTCATGTCTGACTCTTTGTGACCTCATGGACTATAGCCCGCCAGGCTCCTCTGTCCCTGGAATTCACCAGGCAAGAATACTGAAGTGGGTTGCCATGCCCTTCTCCAGGGGATCTTCCTGACCCAGGGATTGAACTCGGGTCTCCTGCATTGCAGGCAGGTTCTTTACCATCTGAGCCACCAAGGAGGCTGCTCTGTTAAGTCAGTGACTTTCAAACATTTTTTACCACAACCCCCACTAAGAAACATATTTTACATCTTGACTCAGTATATACACACACCCATGCACATACACGTACATATGTATATGTTTACATATACATATAAAAATAAAACCTAAGTGGGAGGCAGTTTTATATATATATTGTATTTTCTATTCTACTACAAATACTAGTTTCAACCCTAAAATAGTTGCATGACTCACCAATGGGTTGTGACGTAAGTTTTTAAAAATACCACGTTAAGAAATTCCTATTTCCTCTTTTTTTCTTAGTGGGGCTGCCCTGTAAGGACATCTGTCTGATCAAGGGGGCGAATAGGGACAGAAATCCAGACATCATTCTACTGGACAAGCTGCCTGCTGTGGTGTGGGACTGTGGCTGCCCAGAGGAAAGGGTACCTTTTCTTAATTCCACAAAGGTAGCCCTTTATGCTGGAGGTGTCTTTGCTCCTCACCCGCTCTGGCTCTAACACTGACTGACTGCAGGGTAAGGAAGATGCAGATCAAAGCTTGATGTGCTTGCTCCCTGAGCCTCAGCTCATCCTTGGTTCCTGATGAGCTTGTCATCAGGTGGAAAAGAAATGTGGATGAAACAGGCATGAAGTCAGAGAGAAGCAGAACTTGACGAGATGACCGAAGCTGCATTTCAATTAGGTTGGCTACCTTTTTATAAAGGATTGGATTTGTAAACCAAATGATGCAGGCACTTTTCGTGTCCTGGTAAGAGCTGATGGGTTTGGAAAAGTTCTGGGCACCAGACTATATTAATGCCATGTTTACAGCTTTAAAGGATGCACTCAGAATCTTGCATTGGCAGGAAGCAAGCCTGGAGAGATGGTGTCCCTTTCATCCGCAAACACTGGCTGTCTAACCTTGGTCCAGGTGCTTTGCCCCAAGCATCTCCTATGAAAATGAAGGGGCTGCCTTAGCTCCACGGTCCCCATGAACTCTGATACTCGGAGCATCTTCGTTAATGGAAAAGAAACAAGTATATATCCGTACTTATGGACTGACCTACCAAAGAGGTGGTCAGGTCATGAAGCCCTGATCTTATCACCTTCAGAGTCCTTTTCCAAATAAGAAAGCCAATTAAAGGAGATTAACCCTTTGAAGGGGTAATGCGGGCTTCTTTACTCTCCATAGGGTGTTCTTAGAAAGGATCGAAGTTGCTGGTGCTATGTAAATAACTTTCTCTTTTACTGCTTGATGGACTTTGAGCTAGGTAGGCTGGTTGCAAGTAGAAATGCAGGTTTCCCCTTCAGCAGCCCAATTCCTCTCACTTAAACTGTCATCTGTTGACCTAACCACTCGTAGGCCGAGTCAGTTTCATTTTTCCCTAACACCTGATAGCAATGAAAAGATGTTGAACCACTTTTTGTTATTACAGGTGTGTGGTGGGCGCTGAGCATTGGTGCATGTGTTTCAGGAATCTGAGACTTTGTTTCCTAAAAGGGAGGATGACAGTTAAGAGTTAACACAATAGAATTATTATTTAAGACTGAGAGTGTGACCCTCCTTGCTGTGTGATCTGGAACAAGTTACTGAACCTCTCTGGGCTTCTGTTGGTTTATCTATAAATTAAGAAGTTTCCCTCAGAGGGAGGCTATGAATTTTGATGCAGTAGCACAGGGAAAACTGACTAACAGAATACCGTCCCAGCCAGCCATGTGTATTCTGCTCCTGATCTCTTTTCCTCTGAGTCCCTGTTAGCCTGTTCTCCCTGAGTCCTGTCGTTTTGGGACCTATCCTCAGCCCCTAGGCCCTCTTCTCTCTGCCTCACAAGCAGCCAGATGAAGGAGCAGTTCTCCAACTAATCCCTAACTAATAGTCAAATCCTCAGTGTTCGGACTTGAACCTGCTTTCCCTCTGTTCTTGCAGAGGATTAAGAGAGAAGCAGTTTCCCTGTTATGAAACTGAACCTCACTCAACCACGAAATTCTCTTGAGCCCTCCTATCACTGCCCTGTAAATGTATTTACTCTTTTCTTATAGACATCATCAGTATTTAATCTCAGCTTGTCACATCTCCATCCAGTCATGGCTGGGCCTTATGTTGGCCAGCATCGGAGTTTTCTGCCTTGGATCAAATTACTCTTCTTGTCTCTGGAACTAACTAATCCCATATACAGTATTTGGTGTTTCACTTGGTACCAAGGGTAGAAAGAAAAAGGGCACTGAATACCCTTTGGAAAGTTACTAATGGTGTTCATGATTTTAAAAAGTCTGAAAGCTGTATCATTCTAACTGTGGGCTCGAAATAGTCCTCCTTACTTTGTAGCATTGTATAGCGTTTCTTTGTTGACTTTTTAAATAAGTTTTTTAAGATATAATTCACTTATCATAGAATTAACTGTGCGTGCAGTTCACTGGTTTTTTGTATGTTCACAGAGTTGCAAAATCATTACCACTAATTTTAGAACACGTTCATCACCACCAAAAATGAACCCTGTATCTATCTATCATTCCTCATCCCTCTTTCCATTCCCCGTCCCTGGTAGCCACCAGGCTTCTTTCTGTTGCTATAGATTTGCCTATTGTGGACATTTCATATCAGTGAGAGTCATACAGTATATGGCCTTTTGTATCTAGCTCCTTTCACTTCACATAACGTTTTGAAGTTCATCCATGGTGTTGCCTTTTTATGGCCAAATGTTCCGTTGTATGGATATACTGTATTTTGTTTATCCATTCATCAGCTGATGGACATTTGGCTTACTTCCACTCTTTTGCCATTATAAGTAATGCTGCTGTGAATATTTGCTTACAAGTTTTTCAGTGGATATATGGTTTCAATTCTCCTTGGTATACATTTAGGCATAGAATTGGTGGGTCATGTGCTCACTGAATGTTTAACATTTTAAGGAACTGCCAGACTGTTTTCTAAAGTGGCTGTTCCATTTTGCATTCCTACCAGCAGTGTATGACGGTCCCAAATTCCCTCCATCTTTGCCAGCATTTACTATTACATGTCTTGTTGGTTAAGACATGTCTCCCCCATCCTAATAGATGTGGGAGAATCCCAGATAGTGCTGCTGCTGCTGCTGCCAAGTCACTTCAGTCATGTCCGACTCTGTGCGGCCCCACAGATGGCAGCCCACCAGGCTCCCCCGTCCCTGGGATTCTCCAGGCAAGAACACTGGAGTGGGTTGCCATTTCCTTCTCCAGTGCATGAAAGTGAAAAGTGAAAGGGAAGTCGCTCAGTCATGTCCGACTCTTTGCACCCCCCATGGACTGCAGCCTACCAGGTTCCTCCATCCATGGGATTTTCCAGGCAAGAGTACTTTCTCCTTCCCAGGTAGTGCTAGTGGTAAAGAATCCAGCTGCCAGTGCAAGAGACACAGAAAGACAGGTTCAATCCCTTGGTCGGAAAGATCCCCTGGAGGAGGAAATGGCTACTCACTCCAGTACTCTTACCTGGAAAATCCCATGGACAGAGGAGTCTGGCAGGCTATAGTCCGTGGGGTTGCAAAGAGTCAGACACAGCTTAGCGATCAAACAACAACAATAACAACAACAAAGTGGGTGTGGCGTGGTATCTCATTGTGATTTTGATTTGCATTTGCTTGAAGGATGATGATGTTAAACCTTTTTATGAGCTTCTTGGCTACTTGTATATCTTCCTTGGGGAAATGTCTGTTCACATCCTTTGCTTAGTTAAAAACTGGGGTATTTGCCTAACTGCTGAATTTGAGTTCTTTATATATTCTGGATGCAAGTCCCTTACCATATATGTGATCGTAAATTTCTTCTGTTCTGTGGAATAAGGAATATGCTGGGTGGATGGGCAGCTTCTAGACTGGGACCAGTTCTCTGCTGTTGCATATTGTTCTCCCGGCATCAATTTAGTGATTTGGAACCTTGGATCAACCCTAAAGCTGCCTGTTCCCTTAAGTTAGTCTTGGGAAAAGCTTGATCCCCTTGAAGCTAAGGACTGGAGGAGGATTTAGGGGTCATTTGAGGTTCAGGACTTGTTGATTATAGAGAACCTGGGAACATGAATCTACTTGAACACTGGACCTAGGATGTTTGCTGTCTAGTTGCTACATCACCCTTTTAAAGCTACTGCTGATCCTTCTCTGTATTATCTAAGAGAGTTTCTTGTTATCAAATCCCTTTCCCAACATATTATCCAGGAGCCTTGTCAGGAAAGCGGTTGAATCACAGTCCTTCATTCTCAGATGTGAACTTTGCTTACATGATGTTGTTTGAACCTTGGCACTTAGCTTTATACATCTTGGTTGGGGACCAATCCTGCCCATCTACCCGCTCTGTCCCAAAACCTCTAACTTTTCCCACTCCAAGTCCTGGGAGCATTTGCATCCATTTTGAACAAAGCTTTATAAGTATATGGAGCTGCATGCAGTAAATAATATTAATACTAGTAATGATCTACTTTGTCATTGCCTAGCATGAATTGTAATTGCACAAACCTAATTAATGAGCACACTCCGAGGGTAAACAGAACTTGGCCATGCAATCCTGCTGTGTACAAAAATGCCCAATTGATTCAAAGCTCCAGTGGTTTTCAGGGGGTCCAGGAAACATCCCCTCTCTTGCTGCTAGCTTGCTTCAGCTGCACAGTGACTGCTGGCATGGTGGGTGGAGTTTAGGGGCTGTGAACAAGAGGCTGATTTATTTAAATAGGTTCAGATGTGACAGGCTGCTCCTTTGATGCTTACTTTGAAGGGCCATCACAAATCTGCTGTTTCCTGCTGCCTTTTGTTTGCAGTACAATTAAGTAGATAGCCACAAATAGCTCTGACCTTGGAAGTCTAAGTGAAGGTGAGAAGTGAGAACAGGCTTAGGAAACATATGTTTTGGCATCTTAATTCTCTGCAAGTCACAGACACTTATAAAAAATAAATAGAACAGGATAAGATAGTGTTGTGCTTTAGGAAGAAGAATTGAAATGCCCTGGGAAGTAGCACCACATGCTTTACTGGTGGATAATCAAAAACTGTGCAAAAAATTAATCCAGCTCTATCTCATTTCACTGTGTGGCTCTGGGAGACCAGCCCCAAGTAAGTGGTATTGCCAGTGATGCTCAGCCCATGATCATCTTGAATCTGAGTCTCTGCCAAGTGCCTCTCCTGAGCACTGCCCGCTTCCTCTCAGCAGCCTCAATACATGCTTTAGCTTATTTGTTTTTAGTAAAATTGCTTAGAGTCTCATATGACCATTTCAGTTCAGGTTCTTGCAAATGTGAATCACAGAATGGACCCATAGTTGAATAGCTTGTTTTGGATATGATCAGCATGGAGCTTCTCATTAAAATTCTTAAGGTCCTCAGAGTTGGGTTATAGAGGTTTAAAGAGGTGTTTGTTTTTTTTTAAGATACCTGAAAAAAAAATATTAAGTATTTTGTGTTCTGTGAATACCTCTTTTCTCTCTTTAACCTTAACCTGACCCAGCAGTTAAAAAATGTTTGTCTGAATATCTTTGTGACTCATTGGATGGTCATTGTTAAATTTTTGTTTTTATACACCTATTTTTAAATACTTTTATGTTCCTACAACCTCATTAAATGCTCTGACATTTCATGAGTTATATGTGTTTATCTGTCCCCAATTTTCTACATCAAAAAATGAGAGCAGATGGCTTTTCTATTGTCTCATAGGATAGTGTGATAATTAATGAGGGGATATCTGAGCTCATGTTTGAATGAAACCACAGACATAAAGAGACAGTGGCAAGTGCTGAGTGAGAATATTAAAAAATAGGATTAGAGTGATTTCAAGCACATTTTTAGTGTAGGGTTCAAATAAATTGTCTTTAGAGAAGGAATTGCTTGAATGTGAACATCCTGAAAAAATGTTTATGAAGTCAGCTCGAGAGATCAATAAACACTTTCTGACAATCTATATTTGTATGTAATTGCAGTCCCATAAACTTCCACTTATCTGGAAGTTCAGTAGCTAGATGTCCATAACAGAGCCAAGATACAAAGTCAAAAGGACTTTTGAGCAACCAAATACCAATTTTTAGCAATTCAAATACTTTTGAGATACCAGAAGATTGATGTTCTAATTTCAGACACTTAATCATAAAACAGCTTTTTGAGACTCTTTATAATAGTCTGTTTCTTTTATCATATACAAAATTCAAATAAATTAAGTTGCCTGATTTTCCAGCCATAAAGAATTTAGAAGCAGCAAATGTGAACTGTTTGGGGCAGGGGCTGGGCAGAGTTCTGAGTTGGGTTAGACTCCTGTGTGCACAGTGATAGCCAAGTCTGTGCTATGCTAAATTGCTTCAGTCATGTCCAACTCTCTGAGACCCCATGGACTGTAGCCCACCAGGTTCCTCTGATCAGATTCTCCAGGCAAGAATACTGAACTGGGTTGCCATTTCTTCCTCCAGGGGATCTTCCCAACCCAGGGACTGAACCCACATCTGTTACATCGACCTGCATTGACAGAAAGATTTTTTTAACCCCTACCACCACCGGGGAGACAAGATAGCCAAATCTGCTACTGGCCTATTCAGTGTTGCTAAGCAGCCCTGGGATTTCTTTGGAGGGAATGATGCTGAAGCTGAAACTCCAGTACTTCGGCCACTTCATATGAAGAGTTGACTCATTGGAAAAGATCCTGATGCTGGGAGGGATTGGAGGTAGGAGGACAAGGGGACTGAAGAACTTAGATTAAAAATTTAAGCTCAGGAGACAAGGCCATAGCCTCCCAGAAAATAGTTTTCTCCTTATCGGGAGACAAAGACATAGCCTCCCAAAAAATAGCTTTCTCTGTTTCAACTTAGTTGCTCTCTGTAAGTTTTCCCACCAATCAAGCGTATCCCCCGCACCTATGGCCTCTACTTCAATGTATCCCATAACCCAACTCCATCCCCACCTGCCTGTGATTTTTTATATAAAAACCCCTCACTACTGACACTAGGGGGTTCACTCTTCCCCAGGACACTGAACCCCGGCGCGCCGGCTTAAATAAATCCTCTTGCTTATTACATCAAATTCGAGCCATTGTGGTCTTTAGAGCGACAGGTCCTAAAAAAGGCCACGAGGTCTTACAGGACGATGGAGGATGAGATGGCTGGATGGCATCACTGACTCTATGGACATGAGTCTGAGTTAACTCCAGGAGTTGGTGATGGACAGGGAGGCCTGGCATGCTGCGATTCATGGGGTCACAAAGAGTCGGACACGACTGAGCGACTGAACTGAAGCAGGTTAAAAGGCTCCCTGCTCTGAGCAGACCTATTAGAAAGGCATACACACCCTCAAGTGTACAGCTCTATAGGTGCAGGACTTGACGAGCAGAAGACATGTTTGTGCAGAGAGAAAGGTGCCATCTCCTCTGTGTAGGCAGATACAGTGCCTCCCAGGATTCATGGCCTCTCTTACTCCTCAGCCACGTGGCTCCCGCAGTACACATATAAAAGGCATATGTTGCCTCATGGAACTTCCCAGGTGGTGCAGTAAAGAATCTGCCTTACAATGCAGAACATAAAAGAGACGCAAGTTCCATCCGAGTCAGAAAGATCCCCCGGAGAAGGAAATGGCAACCCACTCCAGTATTCTTGCCTGGAGAATTTCATGGACAGAGGAGCTTGGTGGGGCCACAGTCCATGGGGTCACAAAGAGTCAGACATGACTGAGTGGGCGCACACACACACACACACACACACACACACACACACACATGCTGCTCTGTAGATCACATCAGTATGACATTCAGTGGCAACAAAAATCAGAAGAACTACAAAACCATACAGAAATATATCCATTGGGAGTAAGTGCAAATCCAAAACAGAGTGCTTCACCTTTTCATGACAGCTGTGGATGTGAAAGTGTTATGACAATGAGGATAATACCTGCAGAAACATTGAGAGCGTCTGAGTCGTGTCCAGTGAGCCTCCTGCTAGAGCCTTTAGAGCTTTCATGACAGGTTGTAGGGTAGGAGAAGGGTGTCCTACATATTTATGTAACTGCTGGCATGACTCAGGTTGATGATGATGGCAGCCTGGCCAGTGTGGTCACAACAGAGGCACTGAAAAGTGATCATATTCTGAATCTCTCTTGAGGGTAGAGCTAACAGCATTTGCTGATGGACTAGATGCAGGGTATGATAAAAAAAAGAGAGAGAGAGAGAAATCAAAGGTGATACCAAAAGTTCTGGCTTAAGTAACTGGATGAATGGAACTGGCATTTATTGAGATGGAAAGACTTCAAAGGAGCAGGTTTCAAGTGGAAGAAAGGAGTTAAATTTTGGATTTAAGTCTGTGGTTGAAATGGTTAAGTTAAACACTAAATGGTATGTTGAGTAGGCAGTTAGAGATGCGTCGGAAATTCAGATTAGAAATGCACATTCGGAAATCATAGGACTCTGGATGGTGTGTAAAGCCATGGGACTCAAGAAAATTCCCTGGGAGTGAATGTAGATACGGAGAAGAGATTGAAGACTTGAGTCTTGGTGTTTGCAGCACTGAAATAGGAGTAAAAGGAGGAGGAGCCAGCAAAGGAGCCTGAGAAGTGGCAGCCGGGAGGAGGAAAGAAAAACCTGGAGAATGGGGAAGCCAGGTGAAGAATGCATTTCAAAGAAAAGGAAGTGATTACAACAGTTGGTAACCGAGTAGGGTGAAGACAGAGAGCTGAACATCAGATTTAGCCTTGAGGAGGTCACTGGTCATTTGACAAGACCAGTTTTGGTGGAGAAAATAGGATGAAAACCAGGGTAAAGTGGGTTCAAGGAATGGGCAGGGAGGAATTAGAAGTACCTGTAAAGGGGAACAAATAAATGGGTGCAAGCCAGGAGAAATTTTCGGTGTAAGAGTTGTCTTAAGTGTAAGAAAGGACAGCACATTTGTGTGGTCCTAGCAATGACATAGCAAAGCTGGGAGATTGGAAGATGCAAAAGGGAAAGACTGTTGTGGCCATGCCCCTAAGTGGGGAAGGGATAGGAGATTCAGGGTACCAATGGGAGGGTTGATTTAGTAAGCGGGGAAGCCAGGTCATGGCACAGCTGCAGGTAAGGGCGAGTATGTCGAAGAGATTTGTGGACGTTCCTCTTTTGTTTCGGTTTTCTCAGTAAAATCGGAAGCAACAGAGTTCTAAAATTTGATTGAAAAATGCTCTGATGAGTAATAAAAATCATCTGTCGATCATACAGACATTCAACAAAATGAAGTTGTGTGACTCAGTCTGAGTTACAAAAATCTGTCCTGCTTGGGAAGCCAAGAAGCAGAGTGATTAACATTAACCCATCTTATTTTTTAAAGACCACATTTTTTTTTAACTACAGGATATAGCAAGGCATTTATCTGCAGTCAGTGGCCTAAAGGGTGACTTTCTCACCCCCTCAGGAGCCCAAGCTATGCCAGTACATGGTTTATGGTAGAAATAAAGAAGTCAGTGAAATAGAAGCTTTATCAAGACAGGAATTTATGTTGTTCACACTCGAATCCCTATTACATAGAAGTGTACTGACAAATAATAGGTGCTCAGTAAACAATTACTGAATGAATTGTTGATGGCAAACCCAAGGACAACCAAAGCATATTTCACTTAAAAGGTTGGTTACCATTTATTTTAAGTGATCTGTTGCTACATTCTCAATTTTTCATCTTTCAAGCAAGAGTGTCCATATGGCTGCATTGCTGCCTTTTTTTTCCCTCCAAACACTTTATTCTCGAGAACTGACTGTAGAATATTGCTTATAGCTCTGTTTTTATGGGATAATTTCAGAGGCTTTTACTCCATAAATTCACTTTGCCGTTGAAAAGCTGGCAGAATCTCTGTGCAGAATGAAAATCTGCTCTCTGATCTTATCTGGTCCAATCTCATTATTAAATGGTTATGGAGATCATAGAGTTTAATGGGTAAACTGCCGGGCACCATCTGTTGGCATGTTGGACACCTACACCGAGAAACCAGATATGGTTGTGGAATTTCAAAACAAGGTCCTCTGATATTTAAGTTATGCCAACTTGCTACCATATGGCAGTCATAGTAAGAAAGACTCAGAAGCTAAGTGGAAGTTATGCTTTATATTCCAGGTCTGAGTGCCTGTTTATAGTTGTGTTTTGTTTGATTTTCTTGATAAACAGTAGGACTGCCAAGTAAGCTCATTGTTCTTGATTTCCCTTTGCTTGACAAGATGAGCGTCTTAACGTAAATCAGTACGCTGCATATTGATCGCTATCTTGGCACAAAATAGCTGTGCCGGCACTCTTTGCAGTCTCTCCCAGGAGCCTCCGAGGAAAGGTGCATTGCAGGATGGGGTAAGCTAATGAGGCAAGGTGAAGAGATGATTTTACCGCAGTAGAACAAGAGGATGTATTTTAGTTGCAGCTTGCCTTATCAGCAGGAATTGTCAGTGAACCCCAGTGATTGGTAAGGTGTAAAATAACTGTCTTGAGGTATTGGATTGTGGAGCTCTTTAAGAAGAATCAGCTTCCCTACAGAAAAGAAACCAAACCTGACAGGGGTCTCCCCCGCCTTGGGCCCTCAGGCTCATAATCCAACCCCATTGAACAACCATCAAGATGTGCGCTACTCCCATAGGAAATTTCGGTCCCAAAGACCAACAGAAGGAAACCATACTCTATTGTTCCTTTTAGCAATGAGAGTTGATTTTCCAAAGTGAAAGTGAAGTCGCTCAGTCGTGTCCAACTCTTTGCGACCTCCTGGACTGTAGCCTACCAGGCTCCTCCATCCATGGAATTTTCCAGGCAAGAGTAGAGTACTGGAGTGGGTTGCCATTTCATATTATACTCTAACTCTTAGGTTTATTTCTTTTTCATTGAATACTGATGGGGAACAAACTGGGGAAGGTCAGAATTTCACATGAAATAGTCCCAGTCGCAAGTCCAGTACAGCCTTCTGATTCTGCCGACAGGTTGCTTATGGCTGTTTTTTCCCTCCTTCTTCCAGAGGAAAGCTTGGGTCATGTTCATGGGGATGAGCAAAGGGTGACAGGATCTGGGGTTGATGGGCCCTCCCTGTGTCTGTCTTCTTTACCAACTTACTTCAGGCAAAAGGCTAGACTTAGCTCCGTGGGCAGGTCATAGGTTATTTTCTTTCATGCTCTATAAACGAATTCTTCCTGTTTGATATTGAAATTACCCTAACAGAGACACAGTGGTGAAATCTCAAGTTTCCTGGTATTTCTAGATCTTTGTCAAGATCTTTACTGGGTTGTATGTGATTTTAAAAGACTAAAAAAATCCCATTGGCTTATGGGGGTATTTGGGAGTATTTCTTTATTTCAGTACTGAGTTTCACCTTTCCTTCAAGCTGTTTTTAGACTATCAAAGGATTGTTTCTGTTTTGTATCCACTTTCTGACAAAGAAAACAACAACATTAGGTGATCATTATTTAAAGCAAGGAGAAGGAAGAGGAAGAAGGGGAGGAAAAGAGGCAGAAGAAGCCAAATAAAAGAAATTACTCTAGAATGTTTTTTCATTTCTTCTTTGCAGCTAAATTTCTGAATCAGTGAAGTTTTCTAAGTATTGATAATTTTTTAATGCCACCATTTATTTTGCAACCATGCTTAGTTTTGTCCAAAATCCTCGATTTTGTCAGCATGCTGCTGCTGCTGCTAAGTCACTTCAGTCGTGTCCAGCTCTGTGCGACCCCATAGACGGCAGCCCACCAGGTTCCTCTGTCCCTGGGATTCTCCAGGCAAGAATACTGGAGTGGGTTGCCATTACAGTGTGCTAAATACATGACAGACCCTTGCTTGCCTCTTGGGGTACAGAGATAACTGAAACACAACCCTTAGCTTCAAAGAATTTACAGTTTACCATCATTTGGCCCATCAGTTGTTCCAGTTGTGAGTTGGCAAACTGAGTACATTTACTGCAGTATTTTGAGGTAAGCATTTCTTTCTTTTCTTTTTTTCTTTTTGGCCATACCATGTGGCTTGTGGAATCTTAGTTCCCGGACCAGAAATTGAACCCAAGTCCTCAGCAGTGAAAATGCAGAGTCCTAACCACGAGACTGCCAGAGAATTCTCTTTTTTTCTTTCTTTTATTTCTGTTTTTAGAGGTTGCAGTGGAAGCCTGAGGCATGGATTCCAAGCTCTAGTGTTACACATTTGTGATACCATTGCCCTCTCCCCTTGAAGTTTCCCCTGAACTTGTACTTTTTCTAGGAGGACTCTAGAAAGATGGTTTTTCTCTGCCTGAAATGAACACATTTGGGTCAAGACCTCTTCCAAAGAGCCTAGTCTGAAATAAAACCAGTAAAACAAAAAATAAAAAATCAGGTTTTCTAGTTCCAGAATAATCTGGATCTCCAGTATAATCAATCTTTAGTGCTTTCCAAAGGGAAATTGTTATTCAGTCACTAAGTCGTGTTCAACTCTTTGCAGCCCCATGGGACTGCAGCACACCAGGCTTCCTTGTCCTTCACTATCTCCTGGAGCTTGCTCAAACTCAGGTGCATTGAGTCAGTGATATTATCCAACCATCTCATCCACTGTTCACCCCCAGTAAGTTAGTTGTCACCTAATAACATTCTTGCCCAAACTAAGAGCCTAGCTGTGCCATTCTGTGCCTGGACTCCTGATCTGTGTAAACTGGGAGATAATAAATGGATGTTTTTGTAAGCCTTGACATTTGTGGAAATGTGTTATACTGCAGTAGAAAACTAATCCACTCATGATAGCAACATGAAATAAAGAGCTATCCAAAAATACTGGAATATCAATAGCTAGGTTCTGAGTATTTTCAAAGAATCACCACAGAACATTTAAGCCCATGATTTCCCTCTTCTTAGAAATGCTTTGGAATTTTCTTTTTCTCTTTGTTTCTATAGTTCAAAAAAAGCCTCCTTTACAGAAGGACACATGCATCCAGTATGTATTATATATCAGCTGTGTATGTGCCTGGCACTCAGTTGGGCATTTGGAGGTCAAATCTGAATGAAGCATGGCCATTGCACACCAGGAGCTTACACAGACATGAAAGCAGATCATTGCGTATAGTTTGGATGCTCAAGTTTGAAGGTTATAGCTGATGACATGGTGCACAGGAAGCAGGTAGCATTTGCCTCAGTGAATCTGCCATGGGCAAGAGGCTGGCTCTCGGCCCAGTGGACGCATAACCCTGATTGTAATGGCCCATTGCAAAGGGATTGTCTCTTGGAGGTGGACTTACTTTGCCCAAGCTCATTATGACTGCTCTCTATTAATACAAATCCAATTAGAGCCCATTAAAATACAATGATAGCTGCATCTCTAAAATCGAAAGGAAAGCCCAAATCAACAAATCAGTGCCTTATTATCCCCCAGTAGACAAGTGCTTGGAAAAGCAAATTATCATAATCAGGGCAACAATATATCAATTTAAAATGAGGAATTAAACTGTCAAGTTGACTGGTCTGACGTGGCCTCTGTCTGGATAACAAAATGGGAAGTCAGATGATAGCATCACCATGGATTCAAGAAATGTTGCTTTGCGAAAACGCTTGACAGACTTAGGGCAGCCGGAAGAACTTACCGAGCAAAGAGAAACACTTGCTCAGCCAAGATTTCTCTACCCTTGAGAGCCCTTGGACAGGCCTGGCCAACTCCATCTCATTGCAATATTTCAGCCACTCTGTGCTGTACCTGGCCACCTGTTCACCCTGTATCTTCATAAACAGGGTACAGTAGACTAAGTTTCATCTTAGTTACAGTCATTTTCAGTTCTCCTTCTTTAAAGTTACTCCCAAATCACTTTGTTTTGAATTTGGGATTTTCCTGTACTTTTATCCCCACATGACAGACAGTCCTCTGGCTTTGTGTTCACAGAGGGCTAATCAATACAAGTGCTGTAGTAGATGGGTACAAAGGGTTCTATAGGAACTTGGGACAAAAAGAAGCTAACATTTACTGAATTTCTACTAAGGACCAAATACTGTGGCAAGCATTCTACATGCATCACTCATGTGATCTGTGATAACCCCATTGTGGAGTACTTGGGGATTAAGGAACTTGCTCATAGTTATAGAGCAAGAAGCAGGGCCAGGGTTTAAGCTCAGGGCATCTGAGCCCTGAGCTTATGTTCTTAACTATGTCCCTTTAGTCTTTTAGTCCTCATATCTGCTCTGAATGATGCAGAGGTATATCTGTCTGGGCTCAGTTGCAGAAAATAGAGGCCACTCTATTAAAGAAAGAGGGTTTTAATGGGGGACCTGGGTGCTTACAGAAATCACTGGGAGGGTGGGAGGAGCAGGCTGCGTCTCTAGGAATGACTCCCAGAACCCCTCGGTAAGACTGGTCTGCCCAGAGAGCTGCTGTATCTGCCACAGTCAGGAAGGTGAGCAGAACCCACCACAGGAACTCGTGCATTATGCCTCAAGTCACCAGTGCCTCACCTCTCATTCAGTAGTTATGATCCTAGTCATTAAAAACCACAGGTTAATAAAACAAATTCTCCCCATGATTTCCAGGAGAAAGAGCAGAAGTAGCAATGACATAGCCTCTCACTTTCCCCTTCTCAGTGTTGTGTGAGTCTCTGCTCAGCTAAACCCAAATAGCACCCTGTACCCTAGCTGCAAGGGAGGCTGCAAATGTTGATTCTGACCTCTGCAGCTCAGGGAGTATACTAGATGGAACCAATGGGACAGATGCCGAATGCCAGTCCCTGTGTCAGTGAGGAGTCCCAGGCTCAGAGGGGGGTGTGCCTCAAGTCACACGATGAGAGAGATGGCTGGCCAAGCTCTCACTGAATTTGTGACCCTGTAAACTCTGTGTTCACTGTCCTCTCCACTGCCTAATTCACCTCATTCAGCCTGGGAAGGGAATGAGTGCTTATGAGGGCTTCTTCTTGGAGAACCTGGATTTTGAAGGAGGGGTGGACTGTGGCTCTGGCAAAGTAGGCAGTGAGGCAGGGTCCTTGGAGGCAAGTGAATCCTTTCTCCTAATCTGCCACTTTGACCCCTTTTTCAGAATCTCAGAGGAATCAGTGCTGTGGCTTACCATGGTGAAAGCTAAGTAGTGAGCCTTTTCATCTCTGTAATGTAGCTTAAATTCTCAATATCATGGAAAGGGGTTGGGGGCTCCAGTTTATTTTTCTTAAAACTTATTTTTCTTGCATGCATGTTCAAATATACAATTTAGTCAATCATTTACGTAAATACTGCTTGGTTCTCTCGAACCAAGTAAGCGAGAAGTAAGCGAGAGATGCTGGCAGCTGCCAGTTGCTAGAATCAGAAGCAGAAGGCGCATCCCCTGCTCCAGTAGTGACAGTGAATCTAGGAAGAGATTCACTCTTCCCATCAAATCTACCTTCAGATGCCACCGGATGTCTGTCTGGTCCTCAGCTTTGTCTTCTCACTAGTACATACCTTTGGTAGGATAGCAGTTTTGAAGAAGTAACTTATTCTAGAGAGGTGGTGTCTGAGAAGGCAGATTCTCTGCTTGATGGACAAAACAGGAAAATACTAACGTCAGGAAGTACTAAAGGAAACTGAAACTTGGAGGTTCAGATTCCACTGTTTACAGTAATGTAATTTAATTCATTCCTTAAAAACCAAAGATGAAAACAGTATCATAGGAAGCTGGTTGCTTACAAATAGATTGGTTTTGTGCAAATATAAATGAAAAGTGCTCTATCGTGTAAGAAATGGACACTGTTTGGGGATATTAAGAGTTTAGGATCATTAATATTTTCCATGTTCTTAGCTCTGCTCACCAGCACTTAGAACTCTCCAGAATAAAGCTGTCTCAATTCTTAAAAGCTTTATTGATTGTAAACACAAATAATATTCAGGGTTTTAAAAATTCTGGGACTTGGGAATTTTGATAAATTAGGTGAGCTGTCCTTGGGGAGCATCATTTGAGTGAGAGTGACTAGATGAGGTTGATTCAGCTGTGTGTCCCTGCCCTTGCTGCCTGCTGAGTCAGGGGAATCACTGGGGGTCTGAGGACATCAGAAGGTGCTTTTGTGTCTTCCCACAGGGCTCTTCTACATCCATCCAGGGTGTGCAGAGAAAAGGATGAGATAGAAAGTGAATCTAGGTCTAAATGCCACTCCTGGCACCTGAGAGATTAGGGAAATCCTCCTTTGAAAGCTGAAATTTAAGAATTGTGGCATTTCCATTTGTCTTTCATTTGACATGTATCCTCATTTATGCTGCTAATACATGTAGAGAATTTTGAGCTTAGTATAGCAGGTAAGAGCCTAGATACTGACACCAGATTGCCTTGTTTCAAAATCTGGCTTAGCCACTTATTTATCAGTGTGAACCTGGGGAAGTCACTTAATTTCTCTGTTCCTCAGTTCCTCATTTGTAAAATAGTTATGATAACAATACTTACTTCTGAGGATTGTTGTGAAAATTAAGTGAATAGATTATTCAAACATGCATATGTGTGTGTGTGTGTGCGTGTGTGCGTGCACACACATTCCATCCCCCTCTAGAAGTATTAGCTATTATTGTTGATGTGGATTCTTCTTTCCCAAAATTGCATGAGGCAGGTATTTATTAAGGTTATTTTGCATATGAGGAAACAAGGCTCAGTGAGTTTAAGGAGTTTGTGCAGAATGACAGAGCTTATAAAGGGCTGGGGCTTCCCTGGTAGCTCAGCTGGTAAAGACTCTGCCTACAATGCAGGGACCCACGCTCAATTCCTAGGTTGGGAAAATCCCCTGGCGAAGGGATAGGCTACCCACTCCAGTATTCTTGGGCTTCCCTGGTGGCTCAGACTGTAAAGAATCTGTCTGCAGTGTGTGCAGTGTGGGAGACCTGCATTCAGGGTTGGGAAGATCCCCTAGAGTCAGACACGACTGAGTGATTAAGCACACAGCGCCTAAGGGGTTAAGCCCAGATCCAGCTGCCTGGAATTGCATGGCCTGTGCTAAACAGCATCTTTATTCACCATGATGATCATTCTGACAGATTTAACCCTTGAAGATACCACCATATTCTTATTTCAGCCAGAGGGAGTCCATGTCTTTCCTCATTGGGGTCAAGCTGTAGCCCCTCAGTTCATGGGTTGGAATTGATCTCTCCTGCACTGTATAATCCCCACCATGGCTCCATGTTTTATTCTTCCTGATACTTCTGTACTAACTCACCTTTTTAGGTCTTTATATATGAAAAACAAAACCCCCTGACTTCTTGTCCCAGATCGAGTCCTCATTCTTTCTGCATCAAGTTCCTCTAGTTTCTCTTCTTTTCTTACTTCTTCCCTGGCACGCCACTAGCACTGATGTCACGAAATACCTGTCAGGCACTGGTCAAATGAACAGTTTTAAGGTCAAATGCTGCCTTTTGGCAACTCTTTGACTACATGGAAAGCAGTTACTGCAGTACACATTCTAATTTTGGCAAGAGGATGATTTCAGAGAAGCAGCTGGTGCACCAAGAGAAACAGGGCAGTTCTGTCTTTGGAGAAGATTAGGCAGAATCACAGTGCATGTGCTCAGAAATGTCTAATTTAGCCAGAGCCTTCCTCTGTTGTCTGGTAAAGTTCACGCCCAGATTGGAGAAGAGCCATATCCACCACCTTTTCCCACCCCTGACCTCAAACCAGGCATGTGCTAAGGCAAGAACACAGTCCTCATCGGCAGTGCCCTGGAAGGAGACAAAGCAGCGTGTCCGGTGGCCCTGGTGCTGAGCTCCTCGACTGGGGTCTGATGTTTCATGGGGGACTTTGGGGCATGGGCCACAGAACTTTAGAGTACCAGCTGTCAGAGTCCGGGTCCCTTTTCCCCCCTCCAAAATTCTCTGGCTTCTCTCCTCTACCTCCAACATGAGTTCAAGTTTCATAGGATGGAGAAAGTAGATCAGTGATCGTCAGAGCTGGCTGTACATTAGAATCACCTAGGTCCTCTGAGTCTGCCTACCTAAGATTCTGAGTCACTGGTTCTTGGCCTGAGCATCAGTGTTTTTACAAAGTTTTTCAGGTGCTTCTACTTTCCAGCTGAGTTGAAACCACCAGCCGTGGTGCTTTGGTGCATTTTCTTCTAGCAGATGGATATAATAAGAATGCTGGATTCTTAGGGTTCTTGTCAGGATTGAAGAGTTAAAATAGATGAAGGGTCTAGAAAACTGCCTAGCACATAAGCTGGTATTAGCCATATAATCAGTACTGCGATAATTATTATAGTCAGTGCTTATGCAGAGTCCCAGGGATTCCATAAGGGGAGAAAGTCTCTGCCCCCAGAGCTCACGATCAATCCTCTGGGGAAGACAGACCTGCTGCTGCCACATTCAGTGCAAAGGTGAGTCTCAGAGTGAAGGCAGGTCCCTGTGCTGTGGAGGTACAGGGAGCAGCTAACTCTGCCCCATAGGAGGAAACAGCTTAACAGAAGCAGGTCTGCTGCTTGAGCAGAGTCTGGAAAGACAGACTTGCCATAGAAAACGCAGGGTAGATGGACGACATTCCAGGTAAAAGAACAGTCTGTGCAAAGCCATCCTGATGTGAAGGAGCATCAGATTGCAGACAACTGGCAGGAAGCTGGGGCCCATCTGTTATTGGTGGGGGTGGGGGAGTGCTGGTCAAGAGGCTGGAAATGAAGACCACTGCCAAACCTTGGAGGACCTGTATGCCTGCCCCGAGGCAAGTTGGATTTTATTCTCTAGGCATGAAAAGCCACTTAGGTTTTTAAAAATGAAGCTGCTGCTGCTGTTTAAGTCATGTCTGACTCTTGGGACCCCATGGACTGTAGTTCATCAGGCTCCTCTCTCCATGGAATACATTAGAATACTGTATTAGAGTTGCTATTTCCTCCTCCAAGGGGTCTTCCCGACCCAGGAATCAAACCCACACCTCCTGCAATGGCAGGTGGAGTCTTTATAGCTGAGCCACTAGGGAAGCCCTAAGAAACGGAGAAACACCCTCAACGTTGTGTTTCTGAGAGTGTTGGTCGCTCAGTCGTGTCTGACTCTCTGCGACCCCGTGGACTGTAGTCTGCCAGGTTCCTCCGTCCATGGGATTCTCCAGGCAAGAATACTGGAGTGGGTAGGCATTCCCTTCTCCAGGGGATCTTCCTGACCCAGGGATCAAACCTAGGTCTCCCACATTGCAGGCAGATTCTTTACCATCTAAGCCACCAGGGCATTTTTGAGAAGAAGAAAAAAAGAGGAAATGGCTGGCAGGGGAGGAGGGTGTCATTAAGACCTTTCTGCTGATGTGGAGGTGAGGAGTGATGACAGCTTGAACTAAGGGACAGGTGGGAGGTGTGACTGGAGAGACATCTCAAAGGCAACCTTGCAAGGCATTGGTATTTGACTCACCAGGGTAAGAGAGGCTGGCAGCCTGTGGGTGTTGGAGGCTTTGTACGTTGGCTGTAGCTGAGGCAGGAGTTAACGGAGGACAAGTGGGTTTGGAGAAGAAGAGAATGAAGGAAGTGTTGAGCATGCAGTGTGTGAGAGCCTTCTGGGCTACCCAGGTGGAGGATATTTATAAAGAGGTATTTACTGGGCAGCTGAGAAGGAGAAGAGGGATTGTGCCCCTCAGCCTTCCTAGTCGTCTCTGTAAATCTGCGCATCTTCTGGACATCTGTGAAAACCTCCGATAACCAGCTTCAAAAGCTAGAAATCAGTCATGTCAAAGTCTCCTTCCGTGAACTGCTTTCCCGACACCAACAACGGATCCTCCTTGTCTCGGAGGCATGGGTGACTAAGATTTGTCTTACTTGAGTTCCTAGAGGATCTAGGAGCTGTATGTGTTGCCCTTCAAATAAGTATACTCTTCCACTGTGCTTATTGGACAAAGAGTAATCCAAGATGAAAGAGTTTGGTTTCTGGCCCTTGTAGTAGAACGTACTATTGTGCAACCCCAACTTAATATTGTGAAAGAAAAATGTTACCACGTGTGGCCATATGAACGAGCTGCTCCTGCATAACCCGGAACCCCAAAGATCCTCGCCTAATTACGACTGCTAGATAAAATACCGGACGATGCATTGTTCCAGTTTTAGGTGAACAGTGAATCATTTCTTAGTATAAGCATGTCCCCAATTATATGTGACAAGCTTATACTAAAAATGATTCTGCATTTATCCACAATACAAATTTAACTGAGCATCTTGGATTTCTCTTTGGTAAATCTGACTGCCCTAAACCTGGTCTACCTCAGATATTTCTTGTAATGAGTAGAATGTCTTCTAATCAGAAATAATGGACTCCTTTTGCCTTTAGCCCAGGGAGATAAACCAATTCAGTTCCTGAGTACTGTGGCTCTGGTTCTTAGCCCACAAGCAGTAACTCAGTTTAGTATTTTTAACCTCTGGTAGTATTTGGTTTTTCCTTTGAACACCTGTTTGTTTGTTTTTTTTTAAGACCCAAATAAAATACAGCCCCCAAAAAAGACCCTGATTGGTTTAGTAGAATTCAGACAGAGACAGAGATCAAAAGAAATGTGTGCTATTTCTCTATTTGCTTTAAACGAAATGAGACAATACCTGTGTTTTGTTCAAGGGAATTCTGGGGATCTGGATTGTGTTCCTGTTTATTTTCATTGTTGTTTATTTAACCGTTCTCACCTAAGTAACCTGAGCCGAGGGCAAGGAAGAGGGGTGAGCTGCCTGGGTGTCTGGAAGGCACACACTGGTCCTGCGGATTCCTGAGAATCTGAGGGGCTTATTGATAGCATCTGGAAATGACTCTGGAAGCTGCTGTGCCCATCAGACATGGCACATCCTGTACCACAAGGTCTCAGGAGAGGGAGGTTGTACAATCTGGAGCAGCAGCCTGTTCCAGAGAGGAGCAGGTTCTTTTTTTTTTTTTTTGCAGTAAGTTCTTGTTTTGGTTTAACACAAACTCACTTCCTCTTCCACTGTCTCCCTCTGAAATGAGGGAGGGCTGCTGTCTTTCTCCGCTGCAGCTGAACCATACCTTGGGCTTCTTCTTTCCTTTTACACCTAGAGGTGCTTCGTCCCTCGTGCCTGGCCAGTGCCACTGGGAGACTGGGAAGATCTTTGAGCTGTGTTGGTAAAACACAGAGAGGAACAACAACAAAGAACTGGGCCTAGATTACCTAAAGAGGCTGACCGGTATTGCTGAACAATTAGGTTAAATAAACAAGGCAGTAATTTTCACACCAACTAGCCACATCCGGCATTGGATCCTGCAAAATCCTTACTGCTCAGCTGGGACTATAGGGAAGTTTAATTAAACACGCTCACACACGTGCCCCCAGTGGTTTTTTCTACCCTTACCCCACTACAGCAATGGAAGGCCAGTCTTATTCCTGTCTCCCTTCTGTGTTGTTTCAGAGGGAAGCAAATGATGATGGTTTGTTGTTTGGTTGAACATGAGGAAACCAGTGTCTCATGATAAAGAGGGAAATCCCCTGCTCGTCTGTGAGGACTGGTGGGAGCCAGGGAGCCGAAGCCTCGGATCTGCTCTCCTGCACAACATATTTATATCCGCTTCAGCTGAGCTGTGTGAGCCGCTGTCCAATGCTAATGGCTCTGGGTATTTGTCTTTAGTAAATAATTCAGTAAATACCCTGGGAAGCACATATAACATTTGCTGTCGCAGATCTCTTTTGTGAACATGCAGCTTTTGCAAAACCAGAAAATTGAGAAGACCATGCAGGCTCAGAGGTGGCGCAGCAGCCGAGTGTCAGCCCTGAGCACAGGCTCAGAAAGACGTCCTGAGTTTGGCATCCGGCTGTGGCGGCACTCGCTAGCTCTGTGGTCTGCAGCAATTATTAGCCTTTCTGTGCTTCAGTTTCCTCACCCGTGAAATGCACTGAGTTGCGGGGGGTGAAATGGATTCATACAGAGCAGCTCCACTGGGTCCCTGGCACACAGATCACCTTTGTGTGTGTGGTGTGTGTGTGTGTGTGTGTGTGTGTGTGTGTGTGAACCATTGTAAGTGTATTTAATCAGCCTATGATGCTACGCTCCATTGCTCTCTCCTGGAGTCATGTGAAGTAGGTGGAAATTGATGATTTATGGAAGATGTTCCTAGGGGGATGTTAATTGCCAGAGAAGGCAAGGAG
Source organism: Nanger dama (assembly GCA_917880005.1). NCBI lineage: Eukaryota > Metazoa > Chordata > Mammalia > Artiodactyla > Bovidae > Nanger > Nanger dama. The sequence continues at coordinate 1,459,906 of CAKJTW010000017.1, forward strand.
AACTGCTTTGGCTAATCTCATGAACGCCAGCATGGTGTGTTAGGTAATAATAAGCTGTTTGTGATTAACTGCTAGCAAGTGCCTATCACACACTGGACATAGGGCTAACTAACACTTCACCAGAAAAATTATGACCTTTTAAATTTAACCTAGTTGTAGGTAGCATCATTGTCCCTGTCTGACAGGTGGGGAAACTGAGACTTAGAGAGGTTATGTGTGCCAGTTTAAGCTCCCTGAGTCATACAGCAAAGGAGCCCTGTGATAGCCTAGAGGGGCTGGAGGTAGGAGGGAGGCTCAGGAGGAAGGGCACACATGTATACCTATGGCTGATTCATGTTGAGATATGGCAGAAACCAATGCAATATTGTAAAGCAGTTATCCTTCAATTAAAAATAAGTAAGTTAAAATAAATTTTTAAAAAGAAGAGGTTATGTGTACATAGGCCAACTTGCAAAAGGTAATATGGGGCAAAAAAAGCAAGTTGCATATATACTTTACGAAACCATTTATAGAAATGTTTTAAACATGCATATGTATATACGTATATACTGAGAGTGAGAGACAGGAAAGGTATAAAAAGTGCATGGGAATGATAAAAGGGGGCGAGGGTAGAAAAGAGAGGGGAACAGGAAAAATGTTTCATTTCCTTCAAATCATTGTCAATATGGCAAAATGTTGGAATCTGAATATCAGGCAGTAGATTCACAGGTGATCATTATATTTGCTATACCTCTTTGAATGTTTAAAATATTTCACAATTTTAGATAGAGATTACATCAGCTATCTGAAGAGTGCCAGTGCAGTACCGACGCACAACAGACACGCCACAAATGGGATTGTTCTTGTCAGGAGGCTTTTTTCCCCTAACACTGCTCTGAAATAGAACTGTTGGTTTCATTGTTTGATTTATATTCTGAAGTGAAGATCCAGTAGTTTAGGAACTCTGACAAGAACCCTCCGAAAGGAACTCAGAACATCTTTGTAAATGTTCCTGCTAACCAAATGAGATAAACAAATGTAGCTAGAAACGAATATCTTTAAGTGCCCTAAGAAAAGGTTTTTGTCAGAAATAGCACTTTGCTTGACCTCCCCATGAGTCTTCTTCAGGCCTTTGGGCCTTCACTTTTTAGTTCTGTATGTGAGTTAAGGAAGTAAAGAAGGGAATACTGGATTTTAGAGGAATGCCAGAATCAGGGGAAAATAATTCTCTGGGTCCATAAAAATGAAGAGTTTCCCGTCTTGTGCCTGTGGGTATATTTTTCTAGTTTTTGGCTTATTGGGGGAGCCATAACATACTGGGCTGTTATGGTATTGGAGAGTATTTTTATTATTGGGTTTTATTATGGGTAGTCAGAGTGAACCCATACACACTCTCTGCAAGCTGACATTGCCTCCGGCACCCCTGAGAGCATAGGGATACTATTTTCATATCAGAATTAACAATGCCCTCTGTCACGGCCACTCGAAAAAGCCGATTTTTCATTTACATTTTGCATCTCCTTTCAGAGTTACTTAAAACTTTGAACAGTAAATAAAGAAACTAATACTTGAGACTTCTCATTTATGGCCTCCTCCAAAAGTTGGCATAGGCTCTGAAGATGAGGGCGCTGCTTCACTTCTGATGATGTCGTGTGATGGATAAGAGGGCCACACCTGTGCCCTTACACTTAAAGGAAAAGCAGGTAAAGAAAATGTACAGTAACAGATGATGGACTCCTCAGTGATTTTTTCATTTCTTCTATGATAGTTTCTCGGCTTTTCTGCAGCTAATATTGTTGACTTTTACAAGTCAGGGGGAAAAAAATGCTATTTCTGAAACACAGAAAAAGAGAAGAAGCTGTGATTTATGCCAGGAAACCAGATTAATAGTCTTAACTGACACTGTACTCACTGCGACTTTAAGAAAATCACTTAACCTCTTATTGCTGGTTTTCACTTTTATAAGATGGCCAGATGAAGATCATAAGCTTCTTTGGCTTGTGCTGCCTAATGAGTAGGACTCTTATGTGCAGAAAGTAGATGATAAAGTGTGAAAACCCTTAATTTAAAAGTGCTCCATCAGAGCTTCACTGGTGGCTCAGTGGTAAAGAATTTGCCTGCCAATGCAGAAGACAGAGGTTCAGTCCCTTATCCGGGGAGATCTCATATGCTGTAGAGCAACTAAGCCCATGTGCCACAACTGTTGAGCCTGTGCTCTAGAGCCCAGGAACGACTAGAGAGTACCCCCGCTGGCCAGAACGAGAGGAAAGCCTACACAGCAACGAAGACCTAGCACAGTGAAAAATAAATTAAAATTTTTTTAAAAGTGCTCCATCAATGCAGAGATGTTCATTGACGTGTAGGAGAGGGAATGAAGTTGTAGGGCAAGATGCGAACAGATTAATTTCCCTCACACAGAATTCTTCCTCCTCCATGAACTCAAGGGCAGGTATATTTTAGGGCAGGCATCAGATTCACCTGGAGGGCTTATTAACACAAAATTGCTGGATTCACTCTCAGAGTTTCTGACTTGGTAGGTCTTGGGAGGGACATGAGATTCTGCATGTCTAAAAGGTTCCCAGGTGATGCTGATATTACTTCTCCCAGGAGCACTTTGAGAACCCCTATTTTAAGGATGCACAAAGATATATACATCACACAGGTGTACCAGTATTTGGTTACCAGAAGCTTCCTGGTGACCTTCAGGAGTACACTTCAAGCAGAGTGCAAAATATACGGAAGTTGATTAGAGAAGTCACGGGTGTGGAAAAGAAATCAACAATTATAGACTAGATGTTTGGGAAGTTCTGAGAGTGAAATAACATTCAAACAGGAAGCAGAGTCAAATGAATGTTTGAAGGAGACGTTATGGTTGGGGCCCACAAGGTACTTGGTTGACTCACTCAGCCCATCTTTTGAGTTATTCCATCTTTTTTATTAGTGGCCACCATTTAAAAGTTACCAGATTGCATATGGAAATCTAGATTCCTGTCTGCTTTTGAAAAGTCAGAGCATGTGTTCTCACATGGCAGTAGTCAGTTGGACCAAGTGATAGCTGCTCCTTCTGGCTGAGGCACATGCTTTGGGGTGAATCAGTCCCCATCTAGTCCTTCCCTCTTTTAGATGACCCACCAGATCTCTATGAGCAGATGAGTTTGCAAACTGCAAAGTGCAACAAGAGGAACCCACACACTTCTAGTCTAAGGACAGAGATGAACAGGAGATGCTGGTGAGTTGTGATCATGATGTGAGTCAGGTCTTGCCAGAGGAAGGAGATGGACTCAACAACACAAGTGGGAAGGTTGATTTGAGGAAGAAATGGGAACAATTGTCCCCGAATATTGTAAGAAAGAAGGGAAATCAGATGGAAGTAAATAAAGTGGTATTTGAGCCCTGGGTCAGAAAGATCCCCTGGAGAAGGGAATGGCAACTCACTCCACTATTCTTGCCTGGAGGATTCGACAGAGGAGCCCGACAGGCCACAGTCCATGGGATCACAAAGAGATGGACATGACTGAGAGACTAACACTTGAAGATAGTGGTCTTGATCTTCTCAGGAGTAGAGATCTTCTCACTAACATAAACTAGACCTTCTTTTTGAGGGAGGAGGGCTTTGCCCTTGGGGTAGGAAAACATGGCAGGCAGCTCTCTGAACCCCACTAGAAATGAAATACACTGTTGCTTCCCCCTCCAGCAAGACTGTGCTGCGTGGGTATTGAGGAAGTGATCCAGGACTGGGAATTAGGTGGGACTGAAGTGGCGGAGCTGTTTTCATTTTAAACAGCTGAATCATCACATAAATACTGCCCTACAGTTTAGGGATGGCTTAATGAAGTTAGGAAGTATCCTCCTTACCTGCAGCCCATCAAAACAAGGCATCAGTCCATTTATGCTGTTATCCCGTGTGCCCGGTAGAGCATTTTTAGAGCAAAAAGAACTGTGCCTAAACTTCCATGCTTTTGGAATTTGGAGAGGCAGTAGCATGCCTCAGGGTAAACACAACTCTACAATCCAAACATAATTTTCCTGGTAGATATTTTAGAGGGAGGGCGCAGTTAAATAATTTAGCTAGCAAGTAACATTTTTATATTAAGCAAACAGGAACGGATTATGAAATGCAAAAATCTCTCTCTTTGTTGGATATTACACAAATTCAAAGAAATTGTGCTTCACAGTAACTGTCTTGGGCTTATACCTGCACCCAGGCCACACCCATCCTGTCCTCAGCTTGGGGACAATGGCAAAGTCTGAGAAATGCCACTGAAGGAAAACACTTTATCCTTTCAAGTTATATTTACAGCACAGTAAATGATCATTTTTTTTAAAAATGTAGAAAATCAATGTCACCTGTATTTCAAATACTGTTTCCCTAAAAGCAGCTGATTAAAATTCTGTATAATTTGTAAGGTGAATTAAAATCAGTACATGATCAACTTCCCATGAACAGAAGTGGGAAATTGATTGACCCTGTGACACAACCTCAGCAGTAATTAATGCAGCTCAGCTCCAACTGCTCCCTTAGCCCAACACTGATTTTGACTTTTCAATTTTTACATGCTGTTGCTTTGAAAGAAAGATGTTAAGCACAGAATCCCTCCATTTTTCAAAATAGCAGGTTTTTCTCAGACTTATGAAAAATCTGAGACATTTAACATGTTTTTAAGGCTTTCACGGAAGCAAAAGCATTCTTTGGTTTTAATTGGAAATCCCCACGTCCTGCTGGGAATTCCATCTGTTGATAAAGGCTCTCAGTGGTTTCCCTCCAAATGCAACAGGTGCTGCTGTCTCACTACTAGAGGTACATTTGTGACCCATGGAGACCAACTGACTCAACGTCCTATGAAGAAACATTCCTGAGGACAGGTTTGTGTGTTGAGTGGGTAGGGAATAGGTTTGTCAGTTCCTTTCATAGGTCACTTCTTGGTTTGCCTTGTCCCTGAAGGAGACACATTGTAATGCTAGCTAGAGCACCTTTATGAAAGGAGGATCAGGCTGTGAATCAGAAAACCAGGCTCATATTCTTCTTTGGCCACTTTTATACACATGAACTAAGAAAAGGTTCCAACCTCTCTGTACTTAAATCTAGGCAGTGGGTATAGAGGAGGGAGCACAGAGAAGGGTAGTAATAATAATCTCCATTCTATATAGGTGATATGAGAATTAGAAGGGGAGAGGTGTGTCATGCTAATGAAATTGCATTAAGGGAGGGGCCTTCTTATACATAAATGTCAGTTGTTATTCAATGGAATAGCTTAGATGACTGTGTTTATGTCTCTTAAATTTATTCAGAGAAGATATATTTACACAAAAACATTGATTAATTTTTACCTTTGTATAATACCTGTCCATCTTTCTACAGCACATTTTGACTAAATTCTCAATAGTTTGCTCTCTGTTTGGGCCAACATTCATTCCTGTAATACACAACTTGCCTCTCACCTGCTTTTAAATTAAACACCTACTATATAGCTTCTGTATCTTTATGACAAGGACACTTTGATGACAGTTGCTTTTGAGGGAGAATTTGGCTTTTCTGCCTCTGAATTTCAGTATTGTCATATGAATTTCAGTCACAATGGGCAGCTTTAAGAGGAATAATGTAAACACGGGAGAGACAACATGACTTAAAGTTATGGTTTACTTTGTCAAAAGCTGTCCCATTTTACACTGTGTGAATAACTGTATTGTTCAGGCAAAGCTCGCTTGTTTAACGTTCAGTAGTCATTTATAAACATTGAGATTGCTGAATACTCGAATAGTTGAAATTGTTGTTCTGCTTACTTAGGGTGAAAGTGGGAAGGAGAAGAGTTTATTGATTTAAAAAAAAATGTATATGCTCAGTGAGAGAAAATAATCAATATTTTTATGTCAAGCATAGAGGCCCACAGGGACACAATATAACTCTTGAAAGTTGTATCAGTCAGGATTCAGGAGGAGGCAGAAATCTCACCTCCTACTGGAACAGAGGGAGCTTGACAGAGAGTATGGTTAACCAGGCAGAAAGCTGTTAATTACCTGAAGTGTAAGAGAACTTTAAGGTACCAGGGAGTTGGAATTTCAGGAAGTAGCCGGCACTCCTAGGACTGGGGAAACAAAGGGAAAAGACTGGAATTATTAAAACTTAGAAACTCAGAAGAGTTTGTCCTGATGCTCCCATCTTTGAGCAGAGGGTGGTGAGGCTGGCCGTGTGAGGAAGGGCATGCTGGATTCAGCTGCTGGGACCACCACCTCGGGGGTGAAACTCAAAGGATCAAGAAACTGACAGGAAGTAGAAAGGAAGGAGCAAGTCTCTTCTTACAGATTTCACATCTCCCTCCATGCCCTTTTGCGGGCAGAATGAGAAGGCCAGCTGGCAAACCAGAAGCAAATTTGCAGGGAGTCCCCTGGCAGTCCAGTGGTTAGGACTCGGTGCTTTTACTACTATGGCCCTGGGGTCAGTCCCTGGCTGGGGACTGAACTAAGATCCTGCAAGCCTCGTGGAGTGCCGCCCTCCAAAACAGTATACTTTGCAGAGCCTCATCCTCCGTTTCAGAGAGTCGGAATATAGAATGGCAGGTTTGAGCTGAGAGGTAAATAGCTTAATCACTGACAGAAGAAGTTTTCAGGCAAGAAGGTGAGCTGATGGCAGTAGTGGAAACCAAATCTGTGAGCTCTTAGAGAGGAAGAGGCAGCACAGGCAAGGCATACAAAATAGAGCATCATCTCATTGTCCTCAAATGACATTGAGTTTTATCAGTGTTTATTTACTTTCAGATGGAGGCGATGAAACTGTGATTCAGACAGAGAGGGCAGTAAACCATCAGGAGGCTGTTGCAGGTTTTTGTGAATGTCTTTTTAAAAAAAAGTCTGGCCCTTTTATAATGGAAAATTTCAAATGTATCTAAAGGCCAAAGAATAGTACAGGGAACTCCCATGTAGCCAACTTTCAACTATAACAATAATAGTTTGTCTACATGTTTTATTTATTTTACTGTACCCCGTCTCCATGCCCATCTCTTCCCATTGAACTGTATAATTTCATTCATGATAATTCAGTACATTTACTTATAGCTTGACACATTCCCAAATTGAACAAGCTCATGTAAGCCCCACTTAGATCAGAAAAAGAATACTGCAAACATTTGGGCCTTTTTATAGTACTCTCCCAGGTCCTCTCCCCGACCCTTTCCCCAATTAGTGACCTCTATCACCTGTTTTGAACTTTGTCAGTGTGGACAGTCAGTTCAGTTGCTCAGTCATGTCCTACTCTTTGCAACCCAATGAATCGCAGCACGCCAGGCCTCCCTGTTCATTACCATCTCTCAGCGTTCACTCAGACTCACATCCCTCAAGTCTGTGATGCCATCCAGCCATCTCATCCTCGGTCATCCCCTTCTCCTCCTGCCCCCAATCCTTCCCAGCATCAGTGTCTTTTCCAATGAGTCAACTCTTCGCATGAAGTAGCCAAAGTACTGGAGTTTCAGCTTTAGCATCATTCCTTCCAAAGAAATCCCAGGGTTGATCTTCAGAATGGACTGGTTGGATCTCCTTGAAGTCCAAGGGACTCTCAAGAGTCTTCTCCAACACCACAGTTCAAAAGCATCAATTCTTTGGCTCTCAGCCTTCTTCACAGTCCAACTCTCACATCCATACATGACCAATGGAAAAACCAAGGCCTAGACTAGACGGACCTAAGTCGGCAAAGCAATGTCTCTGCTTTTTAATATGCTATCTAGGTTGGTCATAACTTTCCTTCCAAGGAGTAAGCATCTTCTAATTTCATGGCTGCAGTCACCATCTGCAGTGATTTTGGAACCCCCAAAAATAAAGTCTGACACTGTTTCCACTGTTTCCCCACCTATTTCCCATGAAGTGATGGGACCGGATGCCATGATTTTTGTTTTCTGAATGTTGAGCTTTAAGCCAACTTTTTCACTCTCCTCTTTCACCTTCATCAAGAGGCTTTTAGTTCCTCTTCACTTTCTGCCATAAGGGTGGTGTCATCTGCATATCTGAGGCTATTGATATTTCTCCCGGCAATCTTGATTCCAGCTTGTGTTTCTTCCAGTCCAGTGTTTCTCATGATGTACTCTGCCTAGAAGTGAAATAAGCAGGGTGACAGTATACAGCCTTGACGTACTCCTTTTCCTATTTGGAACCAGTCTGTTGTTCCATGTCCAGTTCTAACTGTTGCTTCCTGACCTGCATACAGATTTCTCAAGAGGCAGGTCAGGTGGTCTGGTATTCCCATCTCTTTCAGAATTTTCTAGAGTTTGTTGTGATCCACACAGTCAGAGGCTTTGGCATAGTCAATAAAGCAGAAAGAGATGCTTTCCTGGAACTCTCTTGCTTTTTTCATGATCCAGCGGATGTTGGCAATTTGATCTCTGGTTCCTCTGCCTTTTCTAAACCAGCTTGAACATCAGGGAGTTCACGGTTCACATATTGCTGAAGCCTGGCTTGGAGAATTTTGAGCATTACTTTACTAGCATGTGAGATGAGTGCAATTGTGCGATAGTTGGAGCATTCTTTGGCATTGCCTTTCTTTAGAATGGAATGAAAACTGACCTTTTCCAGTCCTGTGGCCACTGCTGAGTTTTCCCAATTTGCTGGCATATTGAGTGCAGCACTTTCATAGCATCATCTTTCAGGATTTGAAACAGTTCCACTGGAATTCCATCACTTCCACTAGCTTTGTTTGTAGTGATGCTTTCTAAGGCCCATTTGACTTCACATTCCAAAATGTCTGGCTCTAGATTAGTGATCACATCATCATGATTATCTTGGTCATGAAGATCTTTTTGTACAGTTCTTCTGTGTATTCTTGCCACCTCTTCCTAATATCTTCTGCTTCTGTTAGGTCCATACCATTTCTGTCCTTTATCGAGCCCATCTTTGCATGAAATGTTTCCTTGGTATCTCTAATTTTTTTGAAGAGATCTCTAGTCTTTCCTATTCTGTTCTTTTCCTCTATTTCTTTGCATTGCTCGCTGAAGAAGGCTTTCTTATCTCTTCTTGCTATTCTTTGGAACTCTGCATTCAGATGCTTATATCTTTCCTTTTCTCCTTTGCTTTTTGCCTCTCTTCTTTTCACAGCCATTTGTAAGGCCTTCCAAGACAGCCATTTTGCTTTTTTGCATTTCTTTTCCATGGGGATGGTCTTGATCCCTGTCTCCTGTACAGTGTCACGAAGCTCACTCCATAGTTCATCAGGCACTCTCTCTATCAGATCTAGGCCCTTAAATCTATTTCTCACTTCCACTGTATAATCATAAGGGATTTGATTTAGGTCATACCTGAATGGTCTAGCGGTTTTCCCTACTTTCTTCAGTTTAAGTCTGAAGTTGGTAATAAGGAGTTCATGATCTGAGCCACAGTTAGATCCTGGTCTTGTTTTTGTTGACAGTATAGAGCTTCTCCATCTTTGGCTGCATAAAATATAATCAGTCTGATTTCGGTGTTGACCATCTGGTGATGTCCATGTGTAGAGTCTTCTCTTGTGTTGTTGGAAGAGGATGTTTGCTATGACCAGTGCATTTTCTTGGCAAAACTCTATTCGTCTTTGCCCTGCTTCATTCCATATTCCAAGGCCAAATTTGCCTGTTACTCCAGGTGTTTCTTGACTTCCTAGTTTAGCATTCCAGTCCCCTATAATGAAAAGGACATCTTTTTGGGGTGTTAGTTCTAAAAGGTCTTGTAGGTCTTCATAAAACTCTTCAACTTCAGCTTCTTCAGCATTACTGGTTGGGGCATAGGCTTGGATAACTGTGATAATGAATGGTTTGCCTTGGAAACGAACAGAGATCATTCTGTCGTTTTTGAGATTGCATCCAAGTACTGCATTTCGGACTCTTTTGTTGACCATGATGGCTACTCCATTTCTTCTGAGGGATTCCTGCCCGCAGTAGTAGATATAATGGTCATCTGAGTTAAATTCACCCATTCCAGTCCATTTTAATTCGCTGATTCCTAGAATGTCGACGTTCACCTGTGCCATCTCCTGTTTATGTGGATTCATAGAAAATGTACTTTTTGAGTTTGGCTTCTTTTGCTCTGCCTTGTTGATGAGATTTATCCATGTTGCATTTTGTCATAGTTCATTTATTTTCCTTACTGTGTAGTAATTTATTGTATGTATACCACAATTTATTCATTCATTCTGCCATTCATATAAAAACAGTTGTTTCCAGCTTTTGGCTATTACAAATAACGTTGCTATGAATATGCTTATACACGACTATTGGTGGATTTTTGTATACATTTATCTTGGGTATATATCCAGAAAAGAATTGTTGGATCTTGTAATATGCATCGGTCCAACTTTAATAAATAAATACCATTAACAATTTTTCCAAGTGGTGAGGCCAGTTTTCCTTTTACTAGTTCCAGTTGTTCTATATCCTTGGCAACACTTGGCATTGTCTGAATTCTTCCTTTAAACATCCTAATAGTTGTGTCATGGAGTTTCATTATCACTTCTAGTTCTGTTTTCTTGATCACATTTTCTGACACTTAGTTGGCTATTTGGATATATTTTGTGAAGAGTCTTTTTAAGTCTTGTGCATGCTTTCATTGGGTTGTCTACCTTTTTGTTTGTTTGTTTGTTTTTGTGTTTCTATTTCTATTGGCTTTCCTGCTGACTCAGTAGTAAAGAATCTGCCTGCCAAAGCAGATGCAGGTTTGATCCCTGGGTCAGGAAGATCTCCTGGAGAAGGAAATGGTAACCCACTCCAGTATTCTTGCCCAGATTCTAACTCTATGGACAGAGGAGCCTCATAGGTTAGTCTCTTTGTATGACTATGGTGCTATTTTCATCATAGTAAGGATTAAAACTCTAATAGCATACATTCATAAAATTTGTTCTTCAGAACTTTCTTGGTCATTCTTGGCCTTTTTTATTTGCATATAAATTTTAAATCAACTTATTATAATTTATAAACTACCTGATAGGATTTTGATTAGGATTGCATTCAATCTGTAACTTGACTAGAAATTGCTTGCAATATAGACTCTTCTATCCATAACATTTTGTACCTTTACATTGATTTATACTTTTAAATTTCTCTAAGTAATTTCATTTTCTTTGTAGAGCCTCTGCATATCTTTTATTGGATTTATTCCTAGATGAATGATTTTTATAGACTCATGCTATTTTGAATGCAATAATTTTTAATTTTTTAATCTTCTTTGACTGTATGGAAATATAATTGGTTTGTTAAATTCAATTATTAATTCAAATAGTTTCTTTGAAGGTAGTCTTTTCTATCTATGCAATCATGTTGTCTGCAAATAATGACAGCTTTGCTTCTTCTCTTTAATCTTTATACCATTTATTTGTTTTTCTTGCTTTATTGCACTGGTTAAGACCAATACCTCTTTTAAAACAGCATATCAGAAATATATACTTATCATAATAAATTTATAAAATGCATGAGCTTCTCTCTTACTTGAGATCTTACTCCAATACTCACTTTCACGCCAACATCCACCTTTCAGAAAAATGGTTCTGCAAGTCTTATACATTTTTTTTGAATCAAAGGTGATGGCATCCAGATTCCATGACAGTTTGTGAGTTGTATTCATGTTGATAGTGGGAGCTAACATTGCTTTGTAAGGTGGGCTGGAGTGTCAGAACTACTGAGGTAAAAAACAAATTTATTAACTTGACAAATCTTTCATTTTAGATAGTATGAATGCATAGCTTCCTTGTATAATAAAGTATTGTTTCCCAGTAATTTGGGCTCCTGTTTTCTTACTTCTCTTCTGTTCTTATTGGTAGTTCTGGGAAATAGCAAATTGTGCATAAATTAGCAACACCTTTGCAGTAATTGCATTTCCCACTAGAGAAAACAATTTATATTATTCTCAAATTTGCTTTTTTTTTTTGAAATCCTGAAGCGCTAGCCCCAGCCCTGTGGCAGAGCACCAGGAGTGCATAAATTTGCATATTTTTAAGTCTAGACCTAATATATATGATGCCTTGTACTGATTCATTTCATTGACATATAGAAGGACATTGAGTGTGAGAGCTGAAATATTTTACATGCATAAGCAATATTAATGAAATTTATTAAGTTTTCATGTTTAAACATAAAATATCAGGTTTCTTAAGTAATTTTTATGTAAAATTTTGAGATTGACCAATTCATTTGTGTCTTATCTTTAGCTTTAATATATAATTTTAAATATTATAGAAGAGATGTAGTTTTGAAAGCAGAAAATTTTTTTGATATTTTATATTTTCTTTATTTTTATAAAAGATGTTAATTTACATACCTTGACTGCAATTGCATTTTAGTTTTTAATCTTCAAATCATTACCATTAATAGCACCAATTCTATGAAAATCTTTACTATAGAAATGTGACAAATTTGCCAAAATAAAGATACAAAAATAATTTTATGGATAAATATATGATAATTGATTGATTTTTCATGCCTTCATTTTATGACTTATTTAAACCTGGCCAGCCCATCAACAGAACACCTGAGGTGAACTGTAATAATTAAATTTAATCATCTTTAATATTTTGCCAAATTTAAATTATACAGAAATATTAGCTTTTCCTTTTTATCATTATAAAGATTTATTTGTCAAGGTAGGAGTACAGAACATATTTTGTCAGTTTGTAACTTGATTTGTAATCTTTGCAGATTTGTATGTTGAGAGGATAGGTTCCATTTGTCTTCTTACCCCTGTCCCTGCAAATGAGCCTGAGTGAGCCTGGCTTAGACCTCGAGTACAATGCAGTATAGAGGAAAAAACAGCAGACATCCTCATTTATCACATCCTTCAAATGTTCAATTAGTTCAGTACTGATTTTTTTTTTTTGTCTGTTCTTTCTATCAATTGCAGGGAGAAGCACATCAAAATCTCCCACTATGGTGTAGTTTTTCTGTTTACTTGTTTGCTTCTATTAATTTTTGCTTTGTATATTTTGAAGTTATGTTATAAAACATACAAATTGAGCATTATATCATTATGCTGAGATAACCCTTTCATTTTTATGAAATGGCCTTCTTGATTTCTGGTAGATTTTCTGGCTTTAAAGTCTACTTTATGTAATTTTAACATAGCTATACCAGCCTTCTGTGGGTTAACATTTGTCACTTTTCTCATCTTCACAGTCTTTGTCTCTTAGAGTTTTTAGTCAGTGTATAGTTGACATAATTATGGATATATAATCTATCATGCTATTTTCTATGGCTTTCTAAATAAATGTTCTTTTTCTTTTTGTCATTTTTTAAATTATCACTACATTATTTTTCCTTCTTCTATTTTATTATTGTTCTGTTAAAACTATAGATATATATATATCCTTTACTTACTAAAGTCCAATATAATGAGTATTTTTACCACTTTCTAGGCCATATATATTAAGAGCCTTAGAATATTTTAATCAGTTTAATACCCTCCCGTGCCTTGTGTTTCCACTGTCATGGAGAACTGCTGAAAACCACCAGATGGAGGATTTTTATGTCAAGAAAACTGGGGAGGGATACTAGGGTTACTCCAGAAATAACTATATGGGAAAATTTCTTCCATTCCAACCCTTCTGGAACATCTGTTCAAACCTAGACACCAAGCTAAGTGCTGAGAGGACTGTGCTAGGCTCTGTCCTGTGCAGCAAGCAGCATTCTCTATAAAATTTTCTTATAGGTCATCGCTGGAACAAGGCCTGGGCAAAAAGTGCAAGGGAGTGAAGAAAGTGCTGCAACCAAAAGGAATGGAGATGGTTGTGTGGTGAAGCAATTTGGGGCTAAATGACCTCCAGAACTTTGGTTCTGATACCTTTAGGTCGGCAGTGTTGAGACACGATGCAGGAGGGCATTCACATAAAAGGTGCTAAGAACTGGGTCAAGAGAATTCTAAATCCAAAGGCCCTGGATTGACAGTGCTTTTTCCTTCGTTGCTGAGACTCAAGTACCGAGGTTACCAGGCCTGGAAACTTGTACTCGGGTACCAACCAGAGAGCAGCTCATAGACAGACGCTTTACTTCCTGAGCCACCAGGGAAGTGTAGTGTTTGCTTCGAACCATATTAGCCTTTTGTATTTTTTAAACACCAGTCACATCTTAAGACTTCCAAAATATTCCATCCTTATGTGACTTTGGAGTCACTGTTTTCTTCCTCTAATACCGTTGGGCCTGGGGTGGTCTAAGGAATGCGTCCCTGTGGCTTTTGCCCTTAGCTGAAATTAAACACACACACACACATATGTTACAGGTTAATTCCTAGGTTTTACTCACAGGATGACAACTGAAAGAAAAATCAGGATTTCCTAATAGTTGGAGCTGTAGTATTTTCCCATTTTCAGCTTTCAGCCTTTTCTCCAGGCTGACAGGCAGATGGGAGGGCAGCTGGGCCTGCAATGAAGAGTGACCCTGGCAGTCACTCCCTCTGTTCTGTGGGCAGAGCCATGGTTTCTGCATATGAAGTGCAGTTGGCCTTTGTAGGCAGAGTAACTGCAGAGGATGATCCAGCACAGCTCTGGAAAAGAAGTCGATCTCAGGTTATGAGGTTTGAGTTACATCCTGACGCATCCCCAACATCGCTAAGCCTCTATATGAGGCTGCCAGCCCTGAGGGAGTCACATGGGTGGATATACTCACACCATGAGCAACCAGTATTTCTAGCATTCCTGAAAGTGCTGGTCTCGTGGTGCCCTGTCAGTCCAACCACTAATCAGAGAGCTTTCTAGAAGCTAATTGGACCATTTGAATCTTAATCCCAGAGCCTCTGTTTCTCCAGTCCCAGCCAGTGGTGCTAAGCCACTGGAATGTTTGTCTGGGCAGCCGATGTAACTGGGTGCCCTCTGGGGATCAAGCCCTGTGTAACCAGGCAGGTATCTGAATTTATGCATATATACAAATATCCACCAGGAAAAGGTTTTTTGTTGTTGTTGCTGTTATTTTTACCAGTGAGTAACTCTAAGGTTTAATATTGGACATCGTAATGAACGGCAGTAGGAATCATTTTTTGAGCACTTGCAATGTACCAACATGACCTCAATGCTTTTCCTCCATGTTCTCAAATCCCTAAAACCTGCAAGGTAGATATTTTTATACCCATTTCACACCAGGAACATAAGGCTCAAATGATTAAAGAAACTGACTCCCAGTGGGTGGGTTGCAAAGCTAGAGTTCATATCCAACTCAGTTTGACAGCACTGTGCGCCTTTAGATACTGTGTTGGTGACAATTTTATATCACAGTGTAGTTCCCTTCACCATTAAATTTATGGGTTTGGACTGGTCCCTCTCTCCTTGTAAGCAGTTGTACAATCGGGGCTTCCACATCTTTAGTCCAGCTTAAGTTGCAACCTGTGTAAAGAGGTCACACCCTTCTCCGAACTTTCTCTGTCTTCTCTAAGTGTTATCACTCAAGCAGTGGTGAGGTGACAGTTGTTTTCTTGTGTATAGTATTTCCCTGTCCTTCCAGGCTAAGATAATCACTTCAGTTACGAGATGAATTTTCAGTCCTTTAGTTCCTCACTTTGGGCTTCCCTGGTAGCTCAGCTGGTAAAGAATCCACATGCAATGCAGGAGACCCCGGTTCGATTCCTGGGTCAGGAAGATCTGCTGGAGAGGGGATAGGTTTCACACTCCAGTATTATTGGGCTTCCTTGTGGCTCAGCTGGTAAAGAATTAGCCTGCAATACAGGATACCTGGGTTTGATCCCTGGGTTGGGAAGATCCCCTGGAGAGGGGAAAGGCTATCCACTCCAGTATTCTGGCACGGAGAATTCCATGGACTGTATAGTCCATGGGGTTGCAAAGAGTCAGATATGACTGAGTGACTTTCACTTTCATTTTGACTTGACTGTGCACGGTGCTTAGTGGTTATGGTCACTTAGATCCAAGCCAAAAGCAGTGTCATTTGAATGAACAGATGACAATAATCCACATCTTTTTCTGATGGTATATTATTGTCATTAAAATGCTATTACTATTAACCATGTGAAAGTGTTAGTTTCTCAGTGGTGTGTGACTCTTTGTGACACCACTGACTAGCCAGCCAGGTTCCTCTGTCCATGGGATTCACCAGGCAAGAATACTGGAGTGGGTTGCCATTCCCTTCTCCGGGGGATCTTCCTGACCCAGGGATCATACCCAGGTCTCCTGCGTTGCAGGCAGATTCTTCACCATCTGAGCCACCATGTAATTATATATATATATATATTTAGAAATCTGTTAAATATACATACATGTAATTATAACACATGATTATTATAAGAAATGTAAGTATGCAGGCAGTCCTCACTTTTCACATTTTGGAGGTAGCTGTGATGCAGAGTAGGGACATAATTACAATATGCATCATGTTCCAATAATAGGTTGCTGTGCAAAGTGACACTGTCCTGAGGTCATCATTTATTCAGCGGCAGTTATGTAGCTGGTACTATCTTTGATGCTTTACCCATGCTGTGTGTGTTAATCAGCTCTAGCTGCTGTAACAAAATTTCACAGACTGAATGGCTTAGGCAGTAGAAATTTATTTCTTCACAGCTCTGGAAGCTAGAACCAGTTTCTAGTGAGAGCTTTTTCCTGCTTGCAGACTGTAATCTCCTCACTGTGTCCTCACTTGGCAGCAGGAGAGAAAAAAGTGAGCACTCTATTGTGTTCATTTATAAGAAATCCAATCCTATTGGACCAGCACCCCACCCTGATGACCTTATTTAACCTTAATTACTTCATTATAGATCCTATCTCCAAATGCAATCACACTGGGGGTTAGATCTTCAACAAACAGATTGGGGGCTGGGGACAGGGACATTCTGTTTGTAACACGATGGATAATCCTCACAAGAAACACATTTTACAAATGGAGAAACTGAGGCTCAGAGAAAATAAGTCATGTTAAGGACAGAGACAGGATTCAAACAAAGATCTGATTTTAAAGTCCATACCTTTTCCAATAACTAAAACCACTTCCTACATTTTATTCAATGACTAACTGTTGAGACAACATATAAATGAAAAGAGTAAGCCAAACTTAATATGTCAGTTGCTTTATTTACCATGTTAGATTGCTTTGTGCTGGCTTGTTTTAAAATATGTTCCTCAGACTTCCCTGGTGGTCTGGTGGTTAAGATTCTGCCTGCCAGTACAGGGGACATGGGTTTGATCTTGGTCTAAGAAGATTCCACATTCTGCTGGGCACCTAAGCACTTGTACCACAACTACCGATCCCCAGAGCCTAGAGCCCAGGCTCTGCAACAAGAGAGTCCACCAAAATGAGAAGCCTGCTCACCGCAGAGAAAGCCTGGTTGTGGAGTACCTAAGTACTCTGCAGTACCTGAGACCAAGGGCAACCAAAAATATATATATAAAACATGTACCTGAAGATAAGTCAATATCCCTCAGCATTTGAACAAATAGAACATAAAGCAAAATGGACTAAAAAGCATGGCAGTTTTAAGTATGGTCAAGTGCTTGAAAGATGAGTATCTTTTTGTTACATTGCCAGAAACTTTTATTACCAAAAATAAAAAATAACCCAAGAACTGTAGGACTTAAGTGTGGGAAGAAGTAGAAGTTACCACTTAAAACAATGTCAAATGTGAGTTTAAATGCAGTCATCTATGCTTAGAAAGGAAATGGCACCCCACTCCAGTGTTCTTGCCTGGAGAATCCCAAGGAGCCTGGTGGGCTGCAGTCTATGGGGTCACACAGAGTCGGACACGACTGAAGCAACTTAGTAGTAGTAGTAGTATGCTTAGAAAAGATACACATTAGATAATTAAATGTGCTTAGAACTTTTAATGTGACAGTAATATATCCATATTTTAAGCAATTCAAGCAGTAAGAAATGTACATATAAATATACAAATATATGTTTTATAAACAAAAATAACTCATGCAACTTGCTTTTTTCATTTAATAGATATGTTGGCTGCATTTTCATGTTGCCACATGTACATTGACCTTGTTCTGTGACACAACAGTCCAACATTACATAGTTGGGTTGTACCATCACTGGTTTAACTTCCCCTATTGGTGGATATTTAGGTTCTTTTCTACAATTCCAAAATCATAGCATTGAGTATTTTTGCACATCTTTATACACATAGGCAGATGAATTATGTATTTTGTCTGTAGGATAAGCATACAGTCAAGATGTTGACAGACGTTGCCAAATGACCTTCAAAACCAGGTTTCACATTTAACCTTTCCAAAGACATATTCTACATTGGCTGTGATGAACCACTATGTGAGTTCTCAGTATGTTGAATACCTCCTCTCTGATGGCAATTGATCAGAGGCTTGAAGAAAGTGAGGGAGAGTGCCATGCTGCTATGGAAAGTGTTCCCCTAAACGAGAGTCCACTAAATTTACCTGTGGACTCAAGTGAGGTAAACTAACGTTCATTCTTTGAAATGGTAGTTTCCAGCTCCTTCTCATCCTTGCAGTTCATTCTACAAACATTGAGTGACTGCTGTGTGGTTGGCAAGTTGTTGGCACTAGGGCAATTGGAGAGATTAGGGAAGACAGAACAGCTACCTCAGACTCGTGTGCTTTTCTTTTTTTTTTTTTGTTTTTGTTTTTGGTAGGTAATTTATTTTTTTCTGGAGAACCCTGGCTTATACACCCTCAATATGTGAGACTGAGCGTTTCTCCCCCTCACCCCCGCCCCATCTCCTTAAAAATGAATAAGTCACTTTCTATATTTTTTAAATTGGATTTTTATGTACTGGGAAGGACTTTTTCTTTGCCTTTGCAGTCTCCCAAATTCCACAGTGGGGCTGCTTTGTCCTCACATCTTTGCTCTGGGTTCTGTGTCCCTGTGCTAATCAAAAGCAATCTAATGATCAGTAGGCAGTTATTTTAATTTCTTTTAAAATTTACATACAGTAAATTCACTCCTTTCAGTGTACTGCTTTGCTTTTATAACCCAAGCCTCAACTCAAGTAAAAGCAAATTGTTGCTACTGAATATGCCCTTAGCTATGGTTTGAATATTTGTCTTCCCGAAGGGGCTTCCCAGGTGATTCAGCGGTAAAGAATCTGCCTGCAGTGCAGGAGCCACAGGAGACACAGGTTCAATCCCTGGGTTGGGAAGATCCCCTGGAGGAGAGCATGGTATTTCACTCCAGTATTCTTACTTGGAGAATCCCCATGGACAGAGGAGCCTGGTGGGCTACAGTCCACGGGATCGCAAAGAGTCAGACACAAGCACTGAGCAAGTTAGCGTGCACACATGCACTTCCCCCAAAGTCCATAAGTTGAAATCCTAATGTTCAAACTGATGGTTCTAGGGGCTGGGACCTTTGGGAGGTACTTAAATGATGAGGGTGGAGCCCTCATTAAATGATGAGGGTGGAGCTCTCATAAAAGAGACCCCACCAAGCTTCCTAGCCCCTTACACCATGACACAAGGATACCAGGAGACATCTCCGGCCCAGAAGAGGGCCCTCCCCCGACCACACTGGAATCTAATCTCAGACTTCCAGCCTCTAGAACTGTGAGACATAAATCTCTGTTGTTTATATGCCACTCTGTCTATGGTATTTTGTTATAGCAACTGAACAAACCAAACACCCTTTCTCCTGGCAGTGAATAAAATAAGGTAGCCTAGAGTTCTTTGGGCCTCTGACTGTACAAAAATTAAGATGCCCTCCAATATTAAGGTGGGTTGCCATTTCCTTCTCCAGTGCATGAAAGTGAAAAGTGAAAGTGACGTGGCTCAGTCATGTCCAACTCTTAGCAACCCCATGGACTGCAGCCCACCAGGCTCCTCCATCCATGGGATTTTCCAGGCAAGAGTACTGGAGTGGAGTACCATTGCCTTTTCCAAAGGTGCCCTCCAGAATTTCCTAAATCAACGGTCTGTATAATTAAACTTATGTGAATTGTTGGCTGTAGCTGTTTTTGTTTTGTGCTGAGATAAATGGTACGTGGCCTTTGAAAATTGTGCCTGCCTTTTATAAGTGTTCCTTCATCCAGAGCTGAGAACCTTCTATAATCATTACCTGTGACACCTTAAGACTTTTTTTTTTGTTATAACAAAGCAGAGTGCATAAAAGATTTTTAATGAAAGGTGCAGTCTTCAGCACTGAAACAACATTACTAGCCTGAAGCCTTGGAAAATGCTAATACTCAGTATATTGAAAGGACAGCCAGCTTAACCTCCTTAATGTCCATTTGCCTGAATATATGAGATATCATTCTTTTCAGTTTGGTATTTTTGAAATTATCCAGCTGGGAGTGAGTCAATTTTTTTTTTCCTGTCACTAATTCATTAAAAATGCCAGTCCCACAAAGCAACTCAAGTGAGACCATCTGCCTTTCAGAAAACCATAAATAACCCAAAGAACAAGAGGGACTCTACTCTTTGGACCTGAGCTGGGACTGATATGTTTAGAAAGGAGGGCACAGCTTCCAAGCCCAGCTCACTTGATTCCACTCCAGCTCCTTACTCCTTTACCTGGTGAGAATGCAAGCCATATGGGGCTTCAGCTATTTCACTGGAAAAGGATTAATGACATTGACCTCTCAGGGCGGTTTAGACCCTTAGGATTAACCTGCTTGCTTTTATGAACTTACGGAGGTGTGCTATGAAGACTGGAAGCAAACCCTTTACCCTCTGAGAAAGTATTGGGAAGGATCTTGGTTTATGATTTCTTGTATCAATGGGAAATGACCATGTTTTCAAATAAAACTGATTTGATCTTTGCTCAGAGACATATAAGGTAAATTATTAGAGGGTAGTTTTTCAAATAGAGTCTTGTCAATACTTAAAAAAATGAATTTTTAAAAACTATTTCTTCTAAAAAATGGTTTACAGTGAAATTACCTGAATGCTTGGAGAAAAAAACATAGTTGGAGGAAGAGTGAAAGATGTAGTACTCATTCATCCAGCATATGGTACAAGTGTTTACTACATTGTAGCCATTTTTCTAAGTGCTTCGTCTCCTGCAGGGAACAAAACTGGTCCAAATTCCTGCCCTCTTGGAGCTTACCTTCTTGTAGAGGAGACAGACAGTAGAGACAATAAGACTCCTGTAATAAATGATATAGTGTCAGGGAGGGTCCAAAGTCTACAGAGAAAAATGAATTAGGGAAGAAGGCAGGGGAACTAAAGTCGAATTCTAATGCACAAAAGAAATGCTGATTATGAGCTAAGCTTGCAAGTTATTTAAAGGCCACTTTTCAAAATCTGGGTTGTATCGGAAACATTCTGTTTTAGTTTCCTGAGGTGATGACAAAAATGTCACTGTATAAAGATCCCGCTCTTGTTTGATTCTGCCTACATAAAAATGTCTAGCATTCGTGCCAACTTAAGCTAGGACTCTATAGCATAAAATCTCAGCAGATTTACTTGATAAGAAGAACCTAAGAGTAGTTAAGCCTGCTGATACAGAATTGCTGTTTTTACTTTCCCTATAATTAAAGTGACAAAATCTTTGCTTCTTTAATGGTGAAGAAATTTCACCCTGAATTATTTCAGTGCCTAAATGAAATAGGTACAATTCATAAAAATGGGACTGACTTCACCAAGATGCCCAGCCAGGTGATAACCTGCTGTGTAAAGCAATAAATAAAATACGACCTTTCTGACATGAAGAAAAAAAAACAAAATATACCCAGAGCATTCATTATAACTTCATAGTTAATCAGAAAACTTTCCTTGGTTTGAAAGAAGAAAAAAAAAGGCTTTATAGATCCAGTTGAATTTGCCTTGAGGTAAACAGATCAATTCTACAGGATGCAAAAATATTCTATAGAACAGTTGGTAAACAGCAGATGAAGTGAACTCAGTTAACCATATGTGAATAACACGATCTTGTAACAATTTTAAGTGAGTCATCTGCATCACAAACTAGAGGATATTTAATGCCAAATGGTCTTATTAGCCAACAGGAATTCAATAATTATTCTAAAGAGAGCAAAATCACACTTCACACTCTGTTCAGTTTGGAGAAGGTCACCTAGGTTTCCAGGCTCCAGCACAGCCTTTTCTTGCACTCCTGTTTTAGAGGGAGTGCTGTACTTTCTGATTGCTGCTTGGAAGCAATAAAACACACTGCAACTTTGCTTGCTTTCATACTGAAACAAAGTAAAATGAATAAGCCAAAACGATACACTCAAGAGTTATATAGAGTCACACTAATACACAAAAGATTTTACTGTTGTTGATGGAACCAGATTTTACCTTCTTTTTAGCTGGATATAAGATATTCCTGAATTTTATATTCTTTTCCAAACAATTAGAATATCGTTATTGCATCAAGGAGATGGCCTGTTCAGAGGAAGTGTAATCCCACCCCATGTTTAATGTGAAATCCTTGTCCCCATTGTGAAAGGTCTTGCCAAGAGGTGAAACTTGGTTTTTGAGGTGCTGTAAAGCTGACAAAGAAATCTTGATTAGGGCTACAAAGGACTTGACTCTGCCTCCTTTTCCTGATGAAGATGTGGCCTCCCTAGTGCTGAGTTTGCTTCAAGAATCAAGAGATCACGGTGTTTGTAAATAATCCTTGTTAAGCAGAAGCCCATAGACTAGGGAGAATAAGGGATCCCCCCAACACCCCCACTCCCAATACCACATGGATCTGAGTATAAAAGGGCTTCCCTAGTAGCTTGGGTGGTAAAGAATCCGCTTACAGTGCAGGAGAACCAGGTTCGATTCCTAGGTCGGGAAGATCCCTTGGAGAAGGGAATGGTGCTCCACTCCAGTCAGTATTCTTGCCTTGAGAGTTCCATGGACAGAAGTGCCTGCCAGGCTACAGTCCACAGGGTCACAAAGAATCGGACACGACTGAGTGACACACACACACACACACACACACACATATACCTTGAGTATAGAAGGGCCAGGATATAGCAAGAATTGAACTTTTCTTTTAAACCTGACATACCTCTACCCCAGAGGGGAAAATGAGTAGCTGTTGTGTATCCTGAGAGTAAGGGAAAAACTTCCCTAAGATATCCTGAGTTTCATGTTGATCTGTGGACCACATCCACTCAGTTCTGCATCTTTAGGAATGTAGAGAAGAAGTACGTGTCAGATGTCCCCCAAAAATCTCAGCCCTGCAAGGCCACAGTAACAGTGGCCTCCATATGTGTTTTTAATGTTGTGACCTTTATTCACATAACCATCTCATCATATTCTTGTGTATATTTCTTTTAAAATGGCAAAAATAAATGTGCATATAAAATGCTGTGGTTAAACGTGTAAATGAAGTCCTGGAAAGACAGTTTATTTTGTAGACAGATTACCTCTAAATCTGAGAGCTATTATCAAAAGCATTCAACAGAGTTTGTATGCTTTGCCTCCTAAGCCAAAACAGAGCTACAATAAAATGTTGGCCAAATTCTTTTACCTCAACTGTTTGCTTATTCCAAAGGAGGTATGTTTAGACCGACATTACTTCATTTAGCTACTAAAGAAACAACTGAGTTGTATGTAATTACAATGTGCAATATGAAATTAAACATTTATTAGATGTACAACTTGCATGATTTCTCATCCTTATTAACATTTTGGGCTAGATACTTGTTTGTTGTGGAGTACTATGCTAGAATTGGGCTTCCCTGGTAGCTCAGTAAAAAAAAAATCTGCCTGCATTGCAGGAGACCTGGGTTGAATCCCTGAGTTGGAAAGATCCCCTGGAAAAGGGAATGGTTACCCACTCCAGTATTATTTCCTGGAGAATTCCATGGACAGAGGAGATTGGCAGACTGCAGTCCATGGGGTCACAAAGAGTCAGACACGACTGAGCGACTAACATTTTTACTTTTCTTTCACTTCACAATGCTGGGCACTCTACGATGTTTAGCAGCATCCCTGACCTCTGCCCATTGAATGCCAGCCATCCCCCCAACCCCCAGTTGGGGCAACCAAATATGTCTCTATACAAAATCACACCATTGGCATGTACTACAATGGATAAATATAGCTACAGTATAGGACAGAGGTTTTGAATGATGCAGACAAGAACTGCAAGAGTTGGGACCAAGGGTAAGGAGCATGTACGAGGAAGAGGTGAGATTTAGTAACTCCTGAAGTTTGAGTCAGATTGGGGATTTAATCTGTGGCTTGCTTATTGGCTTACCTATAGTGGTATCCTTTGCAGTTTGATATTTGTATTTAAATATGCCTTATTGGTTTCAAAGATATTGAAGTTGCTAACTACGCCAAAATTATAATGTGTGCGTTAATTAAAAATTGGGAAATTTTAAGTAATTTATACTTTTTTTAAACTTAAAGACTGAATTCTTTCTGAACTTAATCATGTGGCTCTTTAGGAATTAGAGCAGCTAGAGGTAATTGGAATGGGCATAAACTCACTGTTTTCCACTTACAAATGCCACAAAACAAAGCCACTTGGCACTGCTTTACCAAAAGGGAAGCACTATAACAGAAACTTTGAGTTAGTAATGTTACTTTTTGGCAGGACCTCAGGGCATGTCCGATTATTTAAACATTTTATTCTGTCCACAACTCATCTTTTACAGATCAAAATTGTACACACTTATCTCTCAAATATTTGTTCAGTCTCCGATGTAGTTTTAACGTTGAAGACGTCACCTTTCTCAGAGGAAATGATTTGCTTAAATTGTGTCGTGTTTGAAAAAACAGATGTTATCACAGACTGCTGTCTTAGAATGGCATTCTCTTTGTTCTAGCATCCCTCGTTAAGTCTGATTGAGCAAGTCAGCTATGCATTTAACCAAGTATATGAGATTGATCATGATTCTGCGTTCACCAAACTTCCTGGCTCTGAGTTTCCAAAAGAGAAATCTTCTAGGAAAACATGCTCTTAAATTCATCTTCAAATGAATTGTCATTCTCCACCAGGTACAATAATTGTGTTATATCAGTATCACTGCAGACCAAATTAAATCAGAAGACTACAGCAGAGGTTGTGTTTGGACGTTAACTTACTACAGATGTACTACAAATCATATTATACCATAAGTTAGATTACTTCACAGGCCACACATCTAAATAATTCAATGCGTTCAACCTGTGTAAATGTATGAGTTGCGAATACTCAAGATGGAAAAATACACACATTATCAAAGACATACCTTGTGCAGGACCCAGTGCTTGATAAATTCTCAAAAACATTTGTTGAATTAAACTCTTTGTGTTCATTTGTGTCCTGAAGTATGGTGTATAGAAGGCATTTTGAGCTGTAAACTTTGCTTCAATGGTTTGTTCTCACTTTGACTCTGGCCTTGGACTTCTATTATTAAATATTAACAGAAATTCTCTTGAAATTATTTTTCAAGAATTATATGAATAAGAAAGTAATGGATCTGCCTCTGTCCGATTCAGCTATACGCAAAGGCCAGGTAATAGCCCTAATATTTCTTAGGGGGGCGTTCTAGTGCTGTACTTGATTCTAAAGTCATAAGACAGAAGTGGCTTATTTCAGAATCTGTGTCAAGTCACTGTGATAAGATAAAATATTCAGTTTATGGTTTCAGATAGAGCTTACAAGGAGAAAACTTTGACTTTAAATTCAACAAAAGGTGCTAGAGTATTTGGAAACGAAGTATCTGTAGTCAATATCATTTTTAAATGGGGGAGGAGCACCGGATGTTCTCTGCGCTCATTCTTTTTTTTTTTTTTTTGTACATCTTATTTCTCTTTGTTTTAACAAAACTATGAAATAAGTTAAAACTCCTTCACATCAAGGCAACAAAAATAGAAAAAGCAAGCAAATGACATGACTGCTAGATCAAGAGCACCTAAAATAATTGCCATAAGTTATTTGGAGATTTCTGGTGAATTAGATTGCAGGAATGTACATGATAAAAGTGGCATCTGTCATTTAAAAACAATATAATTTATTTAAAAATGGATCCGAGTGTACTGCTTAGATTGACAGGTCTTTAAATTTTGATGATAATTTTATCACTGCCTCCCCCAAGCCCCAGTATTTTAAGTGCCATTTGCTTTGGGATTTTCCTTGAATTAAAAATTGAACAATCTTATTGCAGTGCAGAGAGGATTTCATTACTTTCAGAGGTGACCTTCCAGATTCTATTAGGACAAGAAAATAGCCTTTAACAGCGTCCCTCAAAACCTATCTTCCCGTATTGGCTTCACCTCATTCTGGCACCTCCAAATACTCCAGAAACTCTTTGACATTTCCCCCTCCCTCTGCCCTTCACATTCAAAGTCAGTAATACATGTTAAAGTTGTTTGGAAGTCTGTGTGTGATTTGTTTGTTTGTGTGATTCTTTCACTTGCATTTTGTTGCCTCAGCTCTTCAAGCTGAGTTAGTACCTCAAAGATAAGGATTGAATATGTTTTGGTGTTCAGTCACTCAGTCGTGTCCGACTCATGGACTGCAGCACACTAGGCTTCCCTGTCCATCACCATCTCCCAGAGCTTGCTTAAATTCATGTCATGGAGTCAGTGATGCCACCCACCCATCTTGTCCTCTGTCATCCCCTTCTCCTCCTGCCTTCACTCTTTCCCAGCATCTGGGTCTGTCTAATGAGTTGGCTCTTCATAACAGGGGGCCGAATTATTGGAACTTCACCTTCCATCAGTCCTTCTAATGAATATTCAGGATTGATTTCCTTTAGGATTGATTGTTTGACCTCCTTGCAGTCCAGGGGACTCTCAAGAGTCTTCTCCAACACCACAGCTCAAAAGCATCAATTCTTTGGTGTTCAGCTTTCTTTATGGTCCAACTCTCACATGCATAAATATGATGCTATTCCTATGTAATTTCCCAGAGAGCTTAATTCATATCCCTCTACCTAATGGACATCTGGTAATGTGAACTGATTCTTTCTGATGAAACCTTGCATGATTCCTTTAAAGACTGTCTTGACTAATCACATGTGTTTTAGCTATTCATAAGAACTACAAAGTGAATATTAATCAACTATTCATGGCTTTTCTGTTGAAGATATAAGAGTGCTGAAGGAGGCACAACTTGTATTCATGTTACTGTATGTCACAGTATTTTTTATTTTAAAGTGATACCAAAATGTCATTTACAGCTCAGCCCAATTAACTCCTATGAAGACACATACTTTCTGTTTCAATAGAATTCCTAATCTCCTAAGCTTTCCTAGGTAACACTCTTGAAAATAGTATCTGTTTTCATCTACTCTAAGATTTCATAATCCAATTTTTTTAGTCTGAATAAATCTATTTGCACTCACCTCCTACTATATGAGAAACTACTTAAATACTGTCCACCATTATTTCCATTTTAATTTAAGAAAGGTCATATAAATAGCACATACAAAAGCTATAGTGGCAGGTGACATGTGGTGTCTGAAATGCTTTCTCCTCTTAGGAGGGATTGTACAACCAATGGGATGTGAGGAATTAGAAAGAAAAGTACCATGGAAAATAACCTTATATTAAAAATGAAAAGAAAAAGGTACATAAACTAAGGCTGAAGAAATGAGGTCCACAAGCCTCACTAATTTGGTGACTTTTCAGTCATATCAGGAATAATGACCAATATTTTCTTCATGAATATGCAGACAGAGAGACTTTTTAAAAAGGAAATAAGCTTTAAATGGAAAATATTAAGTTTAGATAGGAAGAAATAATCTTCCATCTTTGGATGAAAATGAAGGCTGTTAGGTGTTCAGTCAGTTCAATCGCTCAGTCGTGTCTGGCTCTTTGTGACCTCATGAATCACAGCACGCCAGGCCTCCCCTGACCATCACCAACTCCCGGAGTTCACTCAGACTCATGTCCATCAAGTCCGTGATGCCATCCAGCCATCTCATCCTCTGTCATCCCCTTCTCCTCCTGCCCTCAATCCCTCCCAGCATCAAAGTCTTTTCCAATGAGTCAACTCTAGGCATGAGGTGGCCAAAGTACTGGAGTTTCAGCTTTAGCATCATTTCTTCCAAAGAACACCCAGGGTTGATCTCCTTTAGAATGGAATGAATGGAACTCCTTGCAATCCAAGGGACTCTCAAGAGTCTTCTCTAACACCACAGTTCAAAAGCATCAATTCTTTGGCACTTAGCTTTCTTCACAGTCCAACTCTCACATCCATACATGACTACTGGAAAAACCATAGCCTTGACTAGACAGACCTTTGTTGGCAAAGTAATGTCTCTGCTTTTGAATATGCTATCTAGGTTGGTCATAATTTTCCTTCCAAGGAGTAAGCGTCTTCTAATTTCATGGCTGCAGTCACCATCTGCAATGATTTTGCAGCCCAAAGAATAAAGTCTGACACTGTTTCCCCATCTGTTTGCCATGAAGTGATGGGACCGGATGCCATGATCTTCGTTTTCTGAATGTTGAGCTTTAAGCCAACTTTTTCACTCTCCTCTTTCACTTTCATCAAGAGGCTTTTTAGTTCTTCTTCACTTTCTGCCATAAGGGTGGTGTCATCTGCATATCTGGTTATTGATATTTCTCCCGGCAATATTGATTCCAGCTTGTGCTTCTTCCAGCCCAGTGTTTCTCATGATGTACTCTGCATAGAAGTTAAATAAGCAGGGTGACAATATACAGCCTTTTCCTATTTGGAACCAGTCTGTTGTTCCATGTCCAGTTCTAACTGTTGCTTCCTGACTTGCATACAGATTTCTCAAGAGGCAGGTTAGGTGGTCTGGTATTCCCATCTCTTTCAGAATTTTCCACAGTTTATTGGGATCCACACAGTCAAAGGCTTTGGCATAGTCAGTAAAGCAGAATGTTTTTCTGGAACTCTCTTGCTTTTTCCCTGATCCAGCAGATGTTGGCAATTTGATCTCTGGTTCCTCTGCCTTTTCTAAAACCAGCTTGAACATCAGGGAGTTCACGGTTCACATACTGCTGAAGCCTGGCTTGGAGAATTTTGAGCATTACTTTATAGCATGTGAGATGAGTGCAACTGTGCGGTAGTTTGAGCATTCTTTGGCATTGCCTTTCTTTGGAACTGGAATGAAAACTGACCTTTTCCAGTCCTGTGGCCACTGCTGGGTTTTCCAAATTTGCTGGTATATTGAGTACAGCACTTTCACAGCATCATTGAAATAGCTCCACTGGAATTCCATCACCTCCACTAGCTTTGTTCGTAGTGATGCTTTCTAAGGCCCACTTGACTTCACATTCCAGGATGTCTGGCCTTAGGTGAGTGATCACACCATCATGATTATCTTGGTCGTGAAGATCTTTTTGTACAGTTCTTCTGTGTATTCTTGCCACCTCTTCTTAATATCTTCTGCTTCTGTTAGGACCACTTCTGTCCTTTATCAAGCCCATCTTTGCATGAAATGTTTCCTTGGTATCTCTGATTTTCTTGAAGAGATCTCTAGTCTTTCCCATTCTGTTGTTTTCCTCTATTTCTTTGCATTGATCCCTGAGAAAGGCTTTCTTATCTCTCCTTGCTATTCTTTGGAACTCTGCATTCATATGCTTATATCTTTCCTTTTCTCCTTTGCTTTTGCTTCTCTTCTTTTCATAGCTATTTGTAAGGCCTCCCCAGACAGCCATTTTGCTTTTTTGCATTTCTTTCCATGGGGATGGTCTTGATCCCTGTCTCCTGTACAATGTCATGAACCTCTGTCCATAGTTCATCAGGGACTCTTGTCTATCAGATCTAGTCCCTTAAGTCTATTTCTTACTTCCACTGTATAATCATAAGGGATTTTATTTAGGTCATACCTGAATGGTCTAGCGGTTTTCCCTACTTTCTTCAATTTAAGTCTGAATTTGGTAATAAGGAGTTCATGATCTGGGCCACAGTCAGCTCCCGGTCTTATTTTTGCTGACTATATATAGAGCTTCTCCATCTTTGGCTGCAAAGAATATAATCAATCTGATTTCGGTGTTGACCATCTGGTGATGTCCATGTGTAGAGTCTTCTTTTGTGTTGTTGGAAGAGGGTGTTTGCCATGACCAGTGCGTTCTCTTGCGTGCTTCATTCTGTATTCCAAGGCCAAATTTGCCTGTTACTCCAGGTATTTCTTGACTTGCTACTTTTGCATTCCAGTCCCCTATACTGAAAAGGACATTTTTTTGGGTATTAGTTCTAAAAGGTCTTGTAGGTCTTCATAGAACCGTTCAACTTCAGCTTCCTTAGCATTACTGGTTGGGGCATGGACTTGGATTACTGTGAGACTGAATGGTTTGCCTTGGAAATGAACAGAGATCATTCTGTCGTTTTTGAGATTGCATCCAAGTACTGCATTTCGAACGCTTATTGACCATGATGGCTACTCCATTTCTTCTAAGGGATTCCTGCCCACAGTAGTAGATATATAATGGTCATCTTAGTTAAATTCACCCATTCCAGTCCATTTTAGTTCGCTGATTCCTAGAATGTCGACATTCGCTCTTGCCATCTCTTGTTTGACCACTTCCAATTTGCCTTGATTCATGGACCTGACATTCCAGGTTCCTATGCAATATTGCTCTTTACAGCATCAGACCTTGCTTCTATCACCAGTCACATCCACAACTGGGTATTGTTTTTGCTTTGGCTCCATCCCTTCCTTCTTTCTCGAGTTATTTCTCCACTGATCTCCAGTAGCATATTGGGCACCTACTGACCTGAGGAGTTCTTCTTTCTGTATCCTATCATTTTGCCTTTTCATACTGTTCATGGGGTTCTCAAAGCAAGAATATTGAAGTGGTTTGCTATTCCCTTCTCCAGTGGACCACATTCTGTCAGACCTCTCTACCATGACCCTCCCATCTTGGGTGGCCCCACATGACATGGCTTAATTTCACTGAGTTAGACAAGGCTGTGGCCCGTGTGATTAGACTGACTAGTTTTCTTTAATTATGGTTTCAGTCTCTGCCCTCTTATGCCCTCTAGCAACACCTACCTTCTTACTTGGGTTTCTCTTACCTTGGACGTGGGGTTTCTCTTCGCGGCTGCTCCAGCAAAGCACAGCTGCTACTCCTTACCTTGGACAAGGGGTATCTCCTGATTGCTACCCCTCCTGACCTTGAACATGGAGTAGCTCCTCTTGGCCCTCCTGCGCCCCCCGCAGCCACCGCTTCTTGTATGTGGGGTAGCTCCTCCTGGCTGCCGCCCCTGGCCTCGGGCACAGGGTAGCTCCTCTTGGCCGCTCCTGCACCGTTGCAGCCTGGCACTCTAAGCCACTGCCCCTCACCTTGGGCGAGGGGTAGCTCCTCTGGCCACACTTCTGTGCGGGTAGGGTGATTTATTTAGGGGTACTGTGGAGTTGTTTCATCAGGAAGACGTAAGAATGAGGAAGATGCAGAAGTATCTGAAATGACAGGGACTAAATGACATTTTAAAGAGCCTCCTATTTTAATGGTGTTAACATTCTTTCCATTTATTATTTAAATTTTTAAATAACTTCCCTGATTCTATCATAGTTATCATTTCATGATTAAGGCTTTTAAGCCTTTACTGTGAAAGAAGGGAGAGATTTAAATGTTTGGTTATTTTATTGGAACACATATTTTTGTCTCCATGTGTTTCTTCTTTTATTGTTGTTACTCCAATCAAAGCAAATTACTAACTCTAAAACCTAAAAAAAAAAATTCCAGATTTGCATAAAAACTTCCCTAGCTAGTATCAACATAGGATCAACATTTCAGAATATATAATTTGTAATAGAAAGGGGTATCTGTAACTGAAACCTAGCTGATACCATTTTTCCCTTGGTTTTATGAACACACAGAATTGATGTTTTGATTTCATGAATTGTATTTTAATAGTGATATTTTCAGAGTGGAAAATTCTCTGGATTAGATGCTGTTTTCAACTTCCTCTTTTGTTTGTTTTCTTCTTTCTTTTTAGTGTGTTGTATAGAATTTTAAATTTCCACCACTTTGAGACAACAGTAATTTTTATTAAATTTATCAAAGGGAATAGTTACCAAGGAGTGAAACTTGTAGAGAGAAGGATCAGAAATAGTCATTCCTATAACACAGAACTGCACACCCCGGAACAGAATTTCTGGTACCTAAACAGTGACTTGTATCAAGCACTGTACTATGGAAACTTACTGAATCAAGTCAGGATATTATTAACATCAGGGGACTATATGATGCTGGTAGAAGCTTTCAGCAGTATAACACACACACATACACATGCACGCACACACGCATGCATGCACACCCCGACCACCTTCCATACACCAATTATTTCAGAACTACAGAAAGGAAATTGAGGACATGAGTTTCTATTTAAACTCATATTGCCGAGTTGAGTCAAGAATACATCAGATTCTCTTGGGCTACACCGAGCTTTTTTTTTTTTTTTTTTTAAACACACAACATTTTCAGTGTAGAGTATCCCCATGCCACAGACTCTTGAGAAGAGGGTCCAGCTTTATGGACAATTCTTAAGCACCATGGACAGCTGCAGATTTCTTGTGGTTCTGTAGTTTAGTACAGTTCAGTTGCTCAGTTGTTTCCGACTCTTTGCGACCCCATGGACTGCAGCACGCCAGCCCTGATTCTTCGGAACCAGTTAACAGTTTCAAGGCTCATAATCCATGTGTTCACAGTGAAATTTCTCCCTTTCATTTTCTGACAAGGGTGTCTCAGGTAGGCACTTTCATCTTCAAAAGGGTTTTTGCATTCCATCATTGCAGTAGCTGGTAAATTATTATAGATCCTCAGTGTCAAACAAATGTCCCCAAATCTGCCTCATTCGGCCTTGTCTGGCACACACAGAGGTTTTACAAATCTAGTATAACAAGGCAGGAATTGCTTGCAGTGATTGGTCATGATACTAACAGCATAGCTCCTACAGTTTATCACTAGCCTCCTTCATCCGTTTATGTTACCTCCTTGGCCCCTATGGAAATTGGACTGTGTGAACAAAAGAATTTGGAGGGAATTTAGAGTTGTCTCAAAGACTAAGACTGTGAAAGATGGTGTGACTTGCCTCAAGTCACATAATGTTGCATTTATTAATACTTTATATATGTATTGCTAAACATGGTTTCTAAGTATAATCAACTCTGTTCTATGCATTAATGGAGACCCAAAGAGAGAATAGTCCAGAAAGGTGGATAATAACACGAGACAAAATATTCTGAGTCATCAAGTTGGTTATATAAAGTTCGTTTAGGGTTGAGGTCCATTTTACTTAATCAGTGAACTTGTTGGTGTTCTAAGTACTCAAGATTTGATCTTAATTGACAATTTCCATAAACCCTTGAATTCAACCCAGACTAGTTCCTATCTTTCTCTGCTCTGCCTCTCACCTTCTGGACCCTTTCTCTTCTGCCATTAGTGAAGATTTTAGACACAATTCCTCAAATACTCTGATTCCTCTCATTTCTCAGCCTAAGCTCACCTTGCACAACAAAGGTTTAGGAACTAAGATAGAAAGACATCTTGAGAGCACTGAGCATCACCTGAGAGCTTTGTGAAGAACTCAGATAAAACAGAAAAGTGAGGCACAGTAGTCTAGGTCAGATGTGAAACAGATAACAGTGCTAAAGAAATTTGTACTGGGTTGTAAATAATATACAAGGTGTTAAGATATTAGCCACACTTCTTCTCCCACTAATTTGGTTATGAGAGTATTGTAGTAGGTCCCCTGCAGACAACTCTCCTGGCCCAAAATTTGATGCTAGTAACCAAGAAAGAGTGTCCTGTGCGCACCAGAATTGCACACTATGCCTCTGAAAATGTCAAACAGTGAAGCCTTAGCAGTACATTCCCAGAAGAAATATTCACCAGGAACCTTGGCATTTTGGATATTATGTGAAGTGGAAGTGGAAGAGAGCTGGTGAGACTTTGCAGATGACTTGGTTGCGTTCTGTCATTATTCCATTTGACAGTTCATTGCAGACAGGTTTCTCTTTCTCATACAGCTTGAAACGGTGTCAAGGGAAACGTGTCCCACTTTCCTCAGACCAGCTCTAAAAAATTTCAAAAGGGAAGACACTGGTATAAATTCAGCGAGTCACAAGGGAAATAAGTTGATACCAGACTTTAACATTCCAGAAGTTGGAGAGAGCAAAAATGGGTCATCTTTTAATGAGCTAGTAGAAAGCCATGCCCTCAGTGGGAACTACTGAAGCAAGTATGTGAGCATGCGTGACATCCAGTCCGAGGCATTCGGTGACTCTGACGCAGTGACCCTCAGGCTCGCAGGCAGCGAGCGCTATGGTGCCAGGCTAAGGGACACAGCTACGCTGGACCAGTGTGAAGTCACTGGATTGTCATCACCGTCTTCATCTATCCCAGTCTTATTAGCTCTTAATACGCACATGTGTTGTTTTTTGTGACTAAAATTTTTGGTGAAATTTTCATGTAATTGAGTCATTGAAAAGTGAATCGTTCAACCATTTTATGGAAACTCCTACTCCAGTATAATTATTATAAGAGGCTTCAGATGATTTTAGTCAGAGGAAGAGCGGAGAAGCTGTACAGAGCATCTACGAAAACAATTTAAGATCCAGGTTAAAAAAAATTCAGATCCTGAAGCAGTACATTGAGTCTGGATTAGGTGAGCAGGCGTTATGTAACTTTATTGTTCAACAGCTTAACTTTCAAATTTAGATGATTTTGTATAGAATTCCATTTTTTTTCTAGAGTTATTTAAAAATCGAATAGACTTCTGGGGAAGCATTTAAAATTGTATTTATTTATTTTAATTGGAGGATAATTACTTTATAATATTGTGATGGTTTTGCCAAATATGTCAGTATCTTTCTATTGATAAACTCATTTTAGCCAAGTCTTTGAAAATTAGAAGTCCCTGTATAGTGCATATGACAATTCTTGGTTAGTCAGAGCAAAATTGACCTAACCACTTTATTCTGTCACCACTTTCAAATAAACTGGAATGTACTGGGCTGCTTATAAGGCATCTCTCTCCCATAGAACCTTGGTGTAGGTCTTTTTCTGATCAAACATTCTCATTTCTTTTCTGGAAACTTGAGACTCAGTGAATCAGCACAGTCTGTCCAACATTGCAGAGAAATAAACTGCAACACTATAGCCCTCTGGCCTGTTTTCCAGGTTCTATTCATTAGCTCTTACCTTCTGATTCAGCCTCTACATTTAATCAAATGATGTGAGTATGCCCAGTGTCTCGAGGAAAAGCTCTCACTGTCTCTGGCTGGGGCGACTTCTGTTAACCATCCATTATCCAGAATTCAGATATCAGAGTGTGAACCACTTCAAGCCTCTGCAATAGCAACAAACCAGTTTTGATGTGGAAGGGGGAACGGTGTTGGGAACAGATAAATATGTATTTTAAGGAATTCTTTGTCCAGACTTAGTGCAGACAAAACTAACAGTAGTAACGAGGAAGATGTGGAAACCTAGAGATTATAGTAGTACCATTGACTGTCTGACCAGACTGAGCCCAGAAATACAGAAGCATTGAAGACATGACTTAGGCAAAAGAAAATAGAAAGATAATTGAATCAGAGAATATTTGACACACAACAGGATAGGGAAAGGAAAAGACTGTGTGAAGCCCAGGACCAGATGGCTTCACAGGTGAATTCTATCAAACATTTAGAGAAGAGCTAATGCCTATCCTTCTAAAACTCTTTCAAAAAATTTCAGGGAAGAACACTTCCAAATTCATTCCATGAGGCCAACATCACCCTTATACTAAATTCAGACAAAGACAGAACACAAAAAAGGAAATTATAGGCCAATATCACTGATGAACATAGATGTAAAAATCCTCAACAAAATTTTAGCAAATGGAAATCAATACACCATGGTCAAGCTGGGTTTATTCCAGGAATGCAAGGATTCTTCCAATATATGCAAATTAATCAGTGTGATACACCATATTAACAAATTGAAAGATAAAAACCATATGATAATCTCAGTAGATACAGAAAAAGGTTTTGACAAACTTCAGCACCATTTATGATTAAAACTCCAAAAGGTGGGCATAGCAAAGGAACCTCCCTCAACATACTAGAGTCCATATACGATAAGCCCACAGCAAGAAAAGAGGTTGCATGGGTAAGAGAGGGCATGATGACTATAAGATATAAACACTAAGAGTCTGTGAGAAAGAAAGGACCAAATAGAGGAGGGGAGCAAAAGAATTTATCAAAAATTACTATAGATCTCAGCCATCTCTCAAAATGTGGTTGGTCTAAAAGTTGATATCGGGCATCATCCTTGGAATAACATGGCTGTGATGTGGAGGGTTGCATTTAATATAAGGATAAATCACATCACCCCAGGGATCACAGAGGGGTGTTACTGCATACAAAATTTGCCAAAGACCTTCAGACATACAGTACAATGGTGGCTAGTGACCGTGAGGCCAGGGGCCCACACATTGCCTGGCACTGAGGATTAATAGGTTAACGCTATGTATTCTGAATGCAGTAATCAATGAAATGTCCTCACTGTCATCTCACAGTCTTCGGCTACAGAGAACTGTAAACATGCACCGTTGGTTTATGAGTGAATGTGTTATAGGAGGTGTTCTGCAGTGTGGACTGGAAAAGGCAAGGGAGCATGGAATCTGGGAGTAACTTGAGCAATCCGAGGAAGCCCAACCTGATACTTAGATTATTCAAATGTTTTATAACTTGTTTAAAAGAGATGCTCTTCATAAGCCTTCTGCTTTTGTAAGTGTGTTGTTCATTCTGTTGAAGTATTGTACATGCCACTATGCTCAGCTGAATGGGGGTATTTGTTTCAGTATTTCTAGGACATCCCTAGTGGCTCAGATGGTTAAGACTCTGCCTGCAATGCAGGAGACCTGGGTTCGATCCCTGGATGGGAAAGATACTCTGGAGAAGGAAATGGCAAACCCACTCCCATATTCTTGCCTGGAGAATTCCATGGACAGAGGAGCCTGGTGGGCTACAGTCCATGGAGTCACAAACAGTCAGACACAACTGAGTGACTAACACTTTCACTTGATGAAAGAATGTCTTTCTCTCCTCTCCACCCCCTCAATGACCTGCAACTCAAAACAATGTGAACAGGTAAATTTTAAAGAGCAAGTTAGGAAAAGGACAGGCTCTTACAGTTGACCTAGGCATGGTTTTAACTTTAATAAACAGCCAGCTTGTAAAGCAGCTGTATAAAAATTGTCTGTTACTGATTCTTTTGGGGGAACATCTTTGTAAATAGACCCCTACCCTCTGGGTAGCATTTAAGTGTCCCTTTGTCAAATTTGCCAGCTTCTCTGACTGTGCCTCATTTTAAACACAATGAGGGCAAGTTGACTCTGCTAGCAGGAGCTAGTCTGGGAGACTGAAGAATAAAACCTTTAACTTTTAGGAAAAGAAATCCTCACCACAGAGATTTCAGAAGAGTCTTGGTGTTGATTCCAGAGGACAAACTAATGCACAGATGGATAACAATACTTCCCAAGAGGCTCCATCATTTTTTAGTATCATCAGGGAAAGAGGATTTCAAATCCAGATCTTACTTGAGGGTGCTTCAGCTATTCTCCAGCTAGGCAATTATGGTTCTAATCTTGAAGAGGCTGTGTTGCTATCTTCCCTCATCTTTCTACCTGCCAATGTATCAACTGGGATATTATTCAGAAAGTAAAATGTTACTACGGAAAAAAAGACAACAATTTGATATGTCCTACCAATACTATAGGAGAAGGCAATGGCACCCCCACTCCAGTACTCTTGCCTGAAAAATCCCATGGATGGAGGAGCCTGGTGGGCGGCAGTCCATGGGGTCGCAAAGAGTTGGACACAACTGAGCGACTTCACTTTCACTTTTCACTTTCATGCATTGGAGAAGGAAATGGCAGCCCACTCCAGTGTTCCTGCCTGGAGAATCCCAGGGACGGGGGAGCCTGGTGGGCTGCCATCTATAGAACACATCCAAAGATATTGTTCATTAAAATGCATTTTGGTGAGTTCAGAGAACTGCTATAAAAATAGTTGGCTCTTGTTTGCATAATATAGGACTATAGCAACAATATCTGCACTGTGTTATTAACCTGTTTTGCAGTAAATAGTGCTTGCTTATGACCTTGGACATGTGGTATCCATTAAGTAACATCTACAAGAATGGATATTTACTTACTTGTTAATAATAAATGAAAACCAAAATGTCGAAAATAATTTGCATGCATGCTAAGTTACTTCAGTTGTGTCCCACTCTTTGTGACCCTGTGGACTGTAGCCCACCAGGCTCCTCAGTCCGTGGGATTCTCCAGGCAAGAATACTGGAGTGGGTTGCCATGCTCTCCTCCTGGAGATCTTCCTGACCCAGAGATAGAATGTGCTTCTCTTATGTCTCTTGGCATTGGCAGACGGGTTCTTTACCTCCAGCACCACCTGGGAAGCCCTAAAATAATTTAGGGGAAAGGAAAAGTAAATGGTGCATGTTTACAGTCATGAGGCTTCCTGCTGCTACTGCTAAGTTGCTTCCAGTCGTGTCCGACTCTGTGTAACCCCATAGACAGCAGCCCACCAGGCTCCCCCGTCCCTGGGATTCTCTAGGCAAGAACACTGGAGTGGGTTGCCATTTCCTTCTCCAATCCATGAAAGTGAAAAGTGAAAGTGAAGCCGCTCAGTCGTGTTCGACTGTTCGCGAACCCATAGACTGCCGCCCACCAGGCTCCTCCGTCCATGGGATTTTCCAGGCAAGAGTACTGGAGTGGGCTGCCATCGCCTTCTCCAGGGCTTCCTGAAGGTATCAAAAATGCAGATTACTTAGACATTGATAAAAATAATACAACAGGTTTTTTTTTAATGCATTTCATAGATTTCTAGAGGAATGCCTTCAGAGAAATGTAATCTGGTATTAAATCTCTGAAAGTGGTCATTTCCTGATAACAATTGTGGTGGAGGAGGTGATGATAAAGAACGAGATGGTGGAGTTAGAAGAGGATGAGGTGCCTTAGGTGTAGGTTTTCTCTGCCCATTCTCACATAAATTCTTAGACTAAATAATGAAGAATCCTTCTCCATACAACTAGTGAAAGGAAAATAGATGAGTGATGTAAGTGGCCAAGACGGCTGACTAGAGATCACAAACAAGGTTTGGAAGTTTCCTGGGAGTTGATAGACTGTAGGAAAAGAGTAAAGATGATGATGATTTTTTTAAATCTAGGTAACCCCAGGATAAGGATACTTAGCCATCAGTTTTATAAAAGGCAGCCTCATGACAGTGCCATCATGTTTCAACACATGCT
Organism: Nanger dama; assembly: GCA_917880005.1. Classification (NCBI taxonomy): domain Eukaryota; kingdom Metazoa; phylum Chordata; class Mammalia; order Artiodactyla; family Bovidae; genus Nanger; species Nanger dama. The sequence goes on from CAKJTW010000017.1 coordinate 1,498,883, forward strand.
GCACTTTACCTGTGAGAGATAGTAAGTTCCAGGCAACTCTTGGGAGCCTCAGCCTGAAAACACAGGATGTGCACTTATCCTTCCGTGTGCTTCTGCACAGCTCAAAAAAGGACTTCTGTTAATAAGGATGACCTTGGGCCACTAAGGAGCTTCCTGGTGGCTCAGACGGTGAAGAATCGGCCTGCAATGCAGGGAACACAGGTTTGATCCCTGGGTTGGAAAAATCCTCTGAAGAAGGAAATGGCTACCCACTCCAATATTCTTACCTGGATAATCCCATGGACACAGAGGCCTGGCAGGCTAACAGTCCATGGGGTTTCAAAAAGTTAGACACAACTGAGCAACTAACTCTTTGCTGCTGCTAAGTCGCTTCAGTCATGTCTGACTCTGTGCAACCCCATAGAAGGCAGCCCACCAGGATCCCCGTCCCTGGGATTCTCCAGGCAAGAACACTGGAGTGGGTTGCCATTTCCTTCTCCAATGCATGAAAGCGAAAAGTGAAAGTGAAGTCACTGAGTCGTGTCTAACTCTCAGCGACCCCATGGACTGCAGCCTTCCAGGCTCCTCCGTCCATGGGATTTTCCAGGCAAGAGTACTGGAGTGGGATGCCATTGTCTTCTCCAACTAACTCTTTAGGTCACTAAAATACGTACACTCACACACACTCAGAGTTACAGATAATCTATTATAAACAACTACTTGTAACTGTGTGTGTGTGTATATGCATTTAGTGACCTAAGGTGATTCTTATGAGCAGAAGTCCTTTTAGAGGGAAGTGTTGTTTGTTTTAGAAGGACATTAATCAGTGAAAACTTGGAAAATGTGAAAGTAGAATTAATTTTGAAAAGTTCTGTTTAATGTATTCAGAAGTGATTCCCTGGAGATTCTTGAGAGCTGAGGTGTTATGGAACTTCACTTAGTGGCTGGCTGGATTCAGGTTTTATGAAAATATTCTGACCATTCAAAAGGATCTACCAGCAACAGCAGATAGTTTTACCTCCTTGTCCAAAATGTGTAATTTTCTTGCCACTTATAATTTCTCCCAAAATACTTTCCAGGAGGAAGTCAGCCTCATAGAAGTCAATCTAATATGTCTTAAGGAATTCAGGAAAAAATGTTACAAATTTTCATGAAAAAGAAAAAACGTTCAGTCTTACAGTTAAGTAAGGACTTCTTTACATGAATAAACTTATTAGAGCTGGAATCATGGTAATGCCCATTGAATCAATAGGCCCACCCAGTAATGCTAATAAAAGCCTCTTAGAAACACGTTTTCAGCCAATAAATGTAAAGGACATATGCAAGTCTTTAATCAAGCACTTTTCTAATTGTGAGACTGCATTTTACTCAGTGGCAAGCAGATACCGATTTAAATTTTTTTTTTTTTGTCTGTGCTGTGTAGCATGTGGGATCTTAGTTCCCCAGCCAGGGATTGAACCTGCACCCCCTGCAGTTGAAGTGTGACGTCTTAACCACTGGACCACCAGGGAAGCCCCAGATATTAGTATTTATAGTGGGTGAGCACTAGGTTTTGGCTGCTATGAAATGACTGTAATTTTAGGTCTCAAAAGTAACATTCTATTCATAAATGTAGCTGACAAATTTAAAATATTTTATTTCTGCATTCAAAGCATCCTTATTAGTGAAGCTGAGTTAAAGTGTGTCATTAGGAAATTCCCTTAAAACTCATCATTGCTGTCCATAACAAGCAACACAGATTTTAACAGCAAATAGAGTTGAAGCCTTTTCTGTTGGTGGCATGTGTCCCTTCCATCTTGCCACTGGGTAATTTCTTCCTTCCGTACTTCATTCAACAAATATTTGTAAAGCGTGTACCAGCTGTTTAGGTTCCAGGTGTTAGAATTATAGCAGGGAACAGAACAGTGAAGATGGGCAATAAACACAGAACTATCTGATATAATATTAGCTGATGATAAGTACTGTGTGGAAAAATAAAACTGGGAAAGGGGACAGAGGAAGATGGGCTTTCTGCTTTAGCTTGGATTTTGAGAAAGTTTCCCTAGAGGTGGCCTTTGAGTACAGACCTAAATTAAGTGAGGGAGTGAATCATGCCGATATCTAGGGCAGTGATTCCTAACCAGGGGTGATTTTGCCTCTCAAGGGATATTTGGTGTCTGGAGATGCTATTGGTGGTCACAATCTGGTCTGGGGGGTGGGGAGGTGCTACTGGCATGTAGCAGACAGAGGCCAGAGATGCTGCTAAACATCCTGCAATGCACAAAACAGCCCCCTGTAACAAAGGGAACCCCGATATGTTAATATCACTGAGTTAAGAAACCTCCATCAAGGGAAAGAATCTTTCAGGCCAAGAAGGAAGTTAATAACAACAGGCTGAGAGATGGAAACTTGCCTGGGACATTTGAGTAAAAACTAGGAGGCTTGTGTGGCTGGTACCCAGGGACAAGGGATATTTACCAGGAAAAGAATTTGAAAGATAGCTCACAGCCAAGTCATATAGAGTAACAGTTGAGACCTCTGTTCTCTGTTCTCTGCCTCTGCTTCCCACTTTACTAAGCTTCTATTCCACAACTCTCCTCGGAAAGCTAGCCAAGCATTGCTAGCAGATGTCCTGGGAAACTAATTCTAGAGATTTATGAGAGAGAAGAGTTTCACCTACTTGTTTACCTGAAGAATGAGTTTTCCCCAGCCATCTTGCCCAGTGATGGAAGATCTTACAGTTGGGAGTTTCCTATCCAAAGATCAGGAAGATCAGTTCACTGAAGTTCTAGAAAGAAGGCTCTGATATGGTAGTTACTACTGTTATGTGACCGTTTGAATTTAAATTGATTGAAATGAAGTAAAGTTAAAAATTCAGTTCTTCAGATGTTCTAGCCCACATTTCATGTGCTTAATAGCCACATGAGGCTATGGCTGGAACATTTTCATTGTTGTTCTGTGGGGCAATACTGTTTTCAAATAATTTAATGTTAACTATATAGGGAAATTTTGAATTGAACAGTTTATTCCTTTTGTGAGAGATAAGGAAACTTAACTGACATGCCTCAGATAACCACATCAGTTAATTTTTACCCCACCAAAAAACCACCTGAAAATGTAGTAGGAGCTTAAAATAGATCATTGGTTCACAATTCTTTGGGGTAGCAATTTGGGCTGGCCTCAGCATGGCTGTTCTGGTTTGGGTTGGCTTCATTCATGTAAGTGATGGGTCAGCTCTGACTTAGCCAGGGGTGGTTGGTCCCAGACAGCCTCAGCTGTGATGCTCATTATCTTCTCTACCTTTCTAGCATTTCTAACTGACAACTTTGTATTGTTCACATGGTGGCAGTGGCAAGGGTCGTAAGAACAGGAGCCAAAGCCCAGGTTTGGAACTCCCATAGCATCACTCTGCTTCATTCTAATGCTTCATTCCATTAAAACTTAACGTCTTTGATTTCTCAAATATTTGGAAATTTTAAAGAAGCAGAACAAAACCCCTGGATTGTAGCAAATGGAATACTCAGTACACAGCACATTCTCTCTATAACCCTATATAGGAAAATGATAGATAACTTCAGCTAAATAGTTAAAATATAATTTCTTTTTTTAAATATATGGAAAAATTTTTGAGATGTTTCAAATCATTGATACAGATAGGAGCCAAGAAAATGGTTATCTGAAGCAGAAGCCTGACTTTGGAAATGTAGATACATTGAAGGAAATCAGGCTAAAAGCTGGAGTACCTGAACACAGAAGGGTCTCAGAGTACGGACAGAATAAGGGCTTAAGGCCAGTGCTGCTGTGACAGGTAGAAAAGATTGTGGAAAATTGCAATCCCAGGTATATAACGCAGATGTTAGGCAGCCTGATCAATGTTTTTGTGTAAGTAATCTCTTTAAAATTATATTCACAGTTCTGCTATGGAAGTTTAACAACCTCTCTTCAAAGTAGGTTGGCAGAATGTATTAACGGACTTAAAAATGTTGCTGTAGTCAAACAATCTGACAGTCTAAGTGACAATAAAGCAATCAGTAAATCAATTATAGTAACCATTAAAAATAATGTTTTTACATATTTTTTCATTAAACAGCAAAATATTTACACAGCAAGGTTAAGTGGGGTAAAATGGTCAAGTCTGTGTATATAGCTTTATTCTAACTTTTAAATAACTATTTTCTACAATGAAATATGTTTTTAGAATATCATTAAAAAATGTTATCATCATAAAACATTATGAAATGTTTTAAATTTTTACTTCATGTAATATAAAATATTTGAAAACTATTCACCTCTGAGCAGGGTTAGAGGTGAATATTGCTTTAGAGAAAAAGTCAACAACTTAGAAAGGAATAAACAGATTCAAAGTAATACATGAATTTGTTGAAATCCTTCCTGAAGCACCTCTTAAGGATGGTAAGTTGAAAGATGTTTTATTTACTCAACAGAGTTCTGTTTTATTGTTTTTAAAGAAAAAGACATCTTCAACCTTTTTCATCAACTTCAAGGACAGTCCTCAGTTTTATAATCTTAGAAGATATCCACCTCTTTTGATGTTTTATATATTTAGTTATAAGCACTTTTTAGTCTTCCTAGATTTACCCACTTACGAATCTTATTTTTTACACTCAGAATTTTTTTATTATAACTTTTTATTTCTTAATGTGTGTGTGATTAAAAAATTTGAACAGTACAAAACAGGCACAATGAAAAATAAGTATTCCCCCTACCCAGAGCTCGAGTCCCCCATTATCCCTCCCACAAGACACTATTATTTTCACCTCTGATGTATTCTTCCATCAATAGTGTATGATTTACAAGCATTTTTAAATGTATAGACTCTTGCCTCCCCTCCCTTTTTCTTTTACAAATGAGACCGTATTATACATTCTGTTCTCCAGCTGGCTTTTTTTCTTCGGCTTTGCTTATGGGAGATGATTTCATATTAGCACTTAGAGGCCTCTCAATCTTCCTGAAAACATATGGAATCCTGATTTCAAGTCTTAAGCTTTAACTGCTCTGTCTCCTAGACTGCTTTTCTGTGTTGCTCTTATCCTGACCTTCCCCAGGCTCTTCAAGCTGAGATATTCAGTGACCTCTTAGAAGGGCAGACTCTCCAGTGTTCTTCAGGGCCACAATAAAGCTCCCTTCATTGTCTCCAGACCTTTTGGATTGCAAGGAGGTGACTGCTAGATTGACATGTGATTAGCTGGCACAGTTGCTTCATTTTTTAGCAACCCACTCCAGTATTCTTGCCTGGAGAATCCCATGGACAGAGGAGCCTGGTGGTCTGCACAGAGTCAGACATGACTGAAGCGACTTAGCAGCAGCAGCAGCAGCAGCAGCATACATTGTTGTATTAGTTTCTTTACACTGCTTTACATTGTTGTATTAGTTTCTGCTGCTGTACAATGAAGTGAATCAACCATATGTGTCCATATATCCCCTCTGTCTTGGATCTCCCCACCCCCTCTATCTACCCCTGTAGGCTGTCACAGAGCACCGAGCTAAGCTTCCTGGGTTTTACAGCAGCTTCACACTAGCTATCTGTCTCACATGGGGTCGTGTATATATGTCAGTCCCAGTCTCCCTGTTTGCTCCCTCCTCTATGCACGTGTCCGTGCTGTACGTCTGCATCTCTGCTCTGCACGGTCCATAGAAGATCCTCAAGTCCTCTCGGGGGTGGAAGCGAGTTTGGAGCTCCTGGTTCAGAATGTGGTTTGCATCATTTCTCCTCTCTGTGTTATGCTCCACTTGCCCACACTGCAGCTTCTATTTTGCTTTTCTGCCCACACACCAGAGAGCTTGTTCTAAGCTACGACTATTACTCAGTGACTTTGTTTTCTAACTTTAAAAACAAGTTTAAAGGACAAAGTATCTTCAGCATTGCAGATAGAGATTTCATATTTCTCCTTAGTACCCTGTGTGTTATGGGCTCTGATCTCCTAGTTAGATGCCATCTTTAAAATCCAGGCATTATCCTTGCAGTATGCAGGTAGTAGCTCTGATTTGAAAGCTCACTTCCCTGGTGGTTCAGTGGTTAAGACTTTGCCTTCCAATACAGGATGTGTGCATTTGATTCCTGGTCTGGGAGCTAAGATCCCACATGCCTCACAGCCAAAAAAACATAGAACAGAAGCAATTATTGTAACAAATTCAATAAAGACTTTAAAAATAAAAAGTAAAGAACTAGAGTTTGTGTTAGTCAATCAGTCATGTCTGATTCTTTGCGACCCCATGGACTATATCCTCTGTCCATGGGCTTCTCCAGGCAAGAATACTGGAGTGGGTTTGCCATGCCCTCCTCCAGGCAGTCTTCCAGACCCAGGGTTCAAACCTGCATCTCCTGCATTACAGGCAGATTTTTTACCACTGAGCCACCAGGGCAGCCCCTCAGTAAGTACCCTTATTTATAAATTTGCTGACCTCTTGGGAGTCAATATCTTTAAAAATGTTCTTTAAATGCTTATTACAGTGGCTCTTAAATTTTGTGGTCTCAGATCCTCTTTATACTCTTACAAATTACTAGGGACCCCAAGAGCAGATTGTAGCTTTCTATATTTACCATATGCAAAATAAAGCTGATTAAAAAAATTAAAGCCCAAGAATATATAATATTAGCCATCAGAGCCATAATAACATCATTCCAGACATTTCACCTCTAAAAACTTCATAATATGCTTGCTAGAATGAGAGCAAAAAGGTAAATACTGTCTTATTGTGAAAATAATTTTGACCTCATAGACCTCCTAAGCAGAAATGCGGGACCCTTAAGGATCCCTAGACTTCACTTTAAGAACTGCTAGTCTGTTGTATACATTTGTTACTTTTTAGGGAGAACTAGGTATTTTGTGTCCAGAAAATACTTTTTTCCACTGCTGCTGAAGTGCTTGATGGAGCTCCATGGAGGAAACAGGAAAGACATAAGCATTTATTAAGTACATTCTCCAACCTAGATACTATGTTGAAAAGCAGAGGCATTGCTTTGCTGACTAAGGTCCGTCTAGTCAAGGCTATGGTTTTTCCTATGGTCATGTATGGATGTGAGAGTTGGACTGTGAAGAAGGCTGAGCGCCCGAAGAATTGGTGCTTTTGAACTGTGGTGTTGGAGAAGACTCTTGAGAGTCCCTTGGACTGCAAGGAGATCCAACCAGTCCATTCTGAAGGAGATCAGCCCTGGGATTTCTTTGGAAGGACTGATGCTAAAGCTGAAACTCCAGTACTTTGGCCACCTCATGTGAAGAGTTGACTCATTGGAAAAGACTCTGATGCTGGGAGGGATTGGGGGCAGGAGGAGAAGGGGATGACCGAGGATGAGATGGGTGGATGACATCACGGACTTGATAAACATGAGTCTGAGTGAACTCTGGGAGATGATGATGGACAGGGAGGCCTGAAGTGCTATGATTCATGGGGTTGCAAAGAGTCAGACATGACTGAGTGACTGAACTGAACTGAAGTACATTCTCACTGCCTCTTTCATCATCCCTCAATTCTAGTTAATCACCAGTCTTATTCCATTTACAGTCATTCATTTACTGATATTGGCCTAGTTCAGACTAAGATTGTCTCTCACTTGCATTAATGCATCAGGCATGCAGCTCACCTCCAATCCTCCTGTCCTTCCTCCACACTGTGGCCAGAGTTCATCCTAAATTTAACCCCAAAGAGACCATGTTTGACCCTGGGAATTCTCATTGACCCTTCAGTTCAGTTCAGTTAAGTTCAGTCACTCAGTCATGTCCAAGTCTTTGTGACCCCATGGACTGCAGCACGCCAGGCCTCCCTGTCCATCACCAACTCCCAGAGTTTACTCAAACTCATGTCCATCACGTTGGTGATACCATCCAACCATCTCATCCTCTGCTGTCCCCTTCCCCTCCTGCCTTCAATCTTTCCCAGCATCAGGGTCTTTTCCAGTGAGTCAGTTCTTCACATCAGGTGGCCAAAGTATTGGAGTTTCAGCTTCAGCATCAATCCTTCCAATGAATATTCAGGATTGATTTCCTTTAGGATGGACTGGTTGTATCTCCTTGCAGTCCAAGGGACTCTCAAGAGTCTTCTCCAACACCACACTTCAAAAGCACCAATTCTTTGGCGCTCAGCTTTCTTTATAGTCCAATTCTCATATCCGTACATGACTACTGGAAAAACCATAGCCTTGACTAGATGGGCCTTTGTCGGCAAAGTAATGTCTCTGCTTATTAATATGCTATCTAGGTTGGTCATAGCTTTTCTTCCAAGAGTAAGCATACTTTAATTTCATGGCTGCAGTCACCATCTGCAGTGATTTTGGAGCCCCACAAAGTAAAGTCTCTCACTGTTTCCACTGTTTCCCCATCTAGTTCCCATGAAGTGATAGGCCCAGATGCCACGATCTTAGTTTTTCTGAATGTTGAGCTTTAAGCCAACTTTCACTTTCCTCTTTGACTTTCATCAAGAGGCTCTTTAGTTCTTCTTCACTTTTTGCCATCAGGATGGTATCATATGCATTATCTGAGGTTATTGATATTTCTCCCAGCAATCTTGATTCCAGCTTGTGCTTCATCCAGTCCAGAGTTTCTTATGATGTACCCTGACTATAAGTTAAATAAGCAGGGTAACAATATACAGCCTGGATGAATTCCTTTCCCTATTTGGAACCAGTCTGTTGTTCCATGTCTAGTTCTAACTGTTGCTTCCTGACCTGCATACCTCAAGAGGCAGGTCAGGTGGTCTGGCATTCCCATCTCTTTCAGAATTTTCCACAGTTTGTTGTGGTCCACACAGTCAAAGGTTTCGACATAGTCAATAAAGCAGAAGTAGATACTTTTCTGGAACTCTCTTGCTCTTTCGATGATCCAACAGATGTTCTCAATTTGATCTCTGGTTCCTCTGTCTTTTCTAAATCCAGCTTGAACATTTGGAATTTCACTGTTCACATATTGCTGAAGCCTGGCTTGGAGAATTTTGAGCATTACTTTACTAGCATGTACGATGAGTGCAACTGTGTGGTAGTTTGAGCATTCTTTGGCATTCCCTTTCTTTGGGATTGACATGAAAACTGACCTTTTCCAGTCCTGTGGCCACTGCTGAGTTTTCCTGATTTGCTAGCATATTGAGTGCAGCACTTTCACAGCATACTCTTAGGATTTGAAATAACTCAACTGGAATTCCATCACTTCACTAGCTTTGTTCGTAGTGATGCTTCCTAAGGCCCACTTGACTTTACATTCCAGGATGTCTGGCTCTAGGTTGGTGATCACACCTTCATGATTATCTGGGTCATGAAGATCATTTTTGTATAGTTCCTCTGTGTATTCTTGCCACCTTTTCTTAATAACTTCTGCCTCTGTGAAGGCCATACAATTTCTGTCCTTTATTGTGCCCATCTTTGCATGAAATGTTCCCTTGGTATCTCTAATTTTCTTGAGATCTCTGGACTTTTCCACTCCATTAATTTCCTCTATTTCTTTACATTGATCACTGAGGAAGGCTTTCGTATCTCTCCTTGTTATTCTTCGGAACTCTGCATTCAGATGCTTATATCTTTCCTTTTCTCCTTTGCCTTTCTCTTCTCTTCTTTTCACAGCTATTTGTAAGGCCTCCTCAGACAACCATTTTGCCTTTTTGCATTTCTTTTTCTTGGGGATGGTCTTGATCCCTGTCTCCTGTACAGTGTCACGAACCACCATCCATAGTTCTTCAGGCACTCTGTCTATCAGATCTAATCCCTTGAATCTATTTCTCACTTCACTGTATAATCATAAGGGATTTGATTTAGGCCATACTGAATGATCTAGTGGTTTTTCCTACTTTCTTCAATTTAAGTCTGAATTTGGTAATAAGGAGTTCATGATCTGAGCCACAGTCAGCTCCTGGTCTTGTTTTTGTTGACTGTATAGACTTCTCCATCTTTGGCCGCAAAAATATAATCAATCTGATTTTGGTGCTGACCATCTGGTGATGTCTATGTGTAGAGTCTTCTCTTGTGTTGTTGGAAGAGGGTGTTTGCTTTGACCAGAGCATTCTTTTGGCAAAACTCTATTAGTCTTTGCCCTGCTTCATTCTACACTCCAAGGCCAAATTTGCCTGTTATTCCAGGTGTTTCTTGACTTGCTACTTTTGCATTCCAGTCCCCTATACTGAAAAGGACATCTTTTGGGGTGTGTTAGTTCTAAAAGGTCTTGTAGGTCTTCATAGAACCGTTCAACTTCAACTTCTTCAGCATTACTGGTTGCGACATAGACTTGGATTACTGTGCTATTAAATGGTTTGCCTTGGGAATGAACAGAGATCATTCTGTCGTTTTGAGATTGCCTTCAAGTACTACATTTCGGACTCTCTTGTTGACTATGATGGCTACTCCATTGACCTTTCAGAGGAAGTTAAACTTCCTTCTCATGGCTTCCAAGGCCCTTTCATGAGTGAACTCTGCTGACATCTCTGGTGTCACTTCCCTTCTTTCCACTGCCCCCCATGCTTTACCCCAGATTCCTATCTTAACCATTTTCATTTGCTGAGCATCTGAATATTCAAGCTCTTTGTCACATTTGAGCCTTTAAATGTGCTGTCTTCACTGTCTGGAACTCCCTAGCCTTTTCCGGCTAAGACCCACTGGTTCATCAGCCCTCAGTTAAATGTTAATTCCTCCAGGAAGAATTCACCACTACCACCATCCCAGTGGTTGGGTAAGGTCCTCCTCTTATTTGTTCCCAACATAGCAGCACCTTCTCGCTGTTGTAACACTTCTTACACTGTACAGTAATTGTGTTGCCTTGTTGTGTACCTTGAGCCTAAAAGCAATCTGAGGTAAGGCAGCATGTCTGGGATCATTTATATTCTCTGCCTGCAGCAGTTTCCAGCATATAATGGATACAGGGTACATAGTCGTTGAATGAGGAATCAGGCAATCAGTCAACTTTTAAGTACTCTTTAGTGCTCCCTAATAAATGCATTATTTTATTTCATCCTCTTAACTAAAGGAGATGCTATTTCCCTCCATTTTGTATTGAAGGAATTTGAACCTTCTTGTTTAAAATTAATTAAAAAATTTTATTGGAGTATAGTTGCTTTACAATTTTATGTTAATTTCTACTGTACAGCAAAATGAATCAGCTATACGCATATATCTGTATAGCCCCTCCTTTGGGGGTTTCCTTCACATTTAGGTCACCCCAGAGCACTAAGTAGAGTTTCCTGAGCTATACAGTAGGTGCTCATTAATTATCTGTTTTATACACAGTGTCAATAGTATGTATGTGTCAGTCCTATCTCCTAGGGGCTTCCCTTATAGCTCAGTTGGTAAAGAATCCACCTGCAATGCAGGAGACCTCAGTTCAATTCCTGGGTCGGGAAGATCCACTGGAGAGGGGATAGGCTACCCACTTCAGTATTCTGGCCTGGAGAATTCCATGGACTGTATAGTCCATAGCATCTCAAAGAGTGAGACACAACCGAGCGACTTTCACTCACGAATCTCCCAATTCATCCCACACACCCTTTTCCTCCTTGGTGTCCATATGTTTTTTTCTACATCTATGTCTCTATTTCTGCTTTGCAAATGGAATTATCTATTATCTATATGATTTTTCTAGATTACACTTTGTTTTTCTCTTTCTAACTTACTTTACTCTGTATGTATGACACTCTCTAGGTCCACCCATGTCTCTACAAATGACTCATTTCATTCCTTTTTATGGGTGAGTAATAGTCCATTGTATATACAGGCTTTTACTTCTGTGGCCTAATCATCCCTGTAGCTAGGAAATAGTGAACCTGGGATTTGAATCATTTTCCTGCCACACTGTGCTGAAATAAAGGGATCACCAAAATGAGGGACAACTGACAGAAATGAGTAAAGTTTCAGGTGAGTTTTTCAAGAGAGAATTCAGGCAAAGACTCATTCTGACAAAGCAGTTGGATCCTCTTTCAACTTTCACTTAGCATGGATGGAATATTTCCAACCAGAACTCAGAATAAAGCCACTGAAAATAGTTATTAAGGGAAGTTGATCCATTTCGTCTTAAAAGTACTTTCCTGGTTGGCAGTCTTGAAAATGTCTATGCTCCTATAGCTTTATTGGCTTTAAAAAAAAATTTTCTTTATATGTCCCAAGAGTTCCAGTGACTACAACGTGAAGGCTACACAGACTTATTTCACACCTAGTGGAAAATTTTATGTCTTTCTCTCTTCTGACAGTACCTGGTTACACTGATTAAATCCCTGTGGGTGGTTGTCTTCCAGTTCAGCCTGTTGGTTCGTGTTTATTTTTCCAGAAGGAACTCAGAGAAATTCTGAAAATAGAAAAGGAATTAAAAATACCATTTTATTGCTTTTATATTTTAAAAAAAACATGTTCATAGTAGAAAATACAGATAAGCAAACACAGAAGAAAATTTAAAACTCCTTTAATTCCACTGCTGCTGATATTTTGGTAATTACCCTTCTTATCTGTCTTACTGTCATGCACGGAATCTTGCTCTTTCAGTGTATGTCTCTGTCTCTTTCACTCATGTGTGTGAATCTATACATACTTTTTAATTTTACCATCTAATGTACAGAACTAATTCTTTAAAAAATCAGCCTGTTTAATCGCCATTTAATGCAGATATCCCAAGCCTTTAATCGTCTGCCTCAGTGCTTCTCAAATTTAAATGCATTGTGAATCACTGGCTACTGATGCTGCTTAGCTGCTTCAGTCATGTCCAACTCTGTGCGACCCCATGGACTCTAGCCTGCCAGGCCCCTCTATCTGTGGGATTTTCCAGGCAAGAATACTGCAGCGGGTTGCCATACCCTTTTCCATTGCATCTTCCCAACCCAAGGATCGAACCTGGGTCTCCTACACTGCAGGCAGATTCTTGACCACTGAGCCACCAGGGGAAGCCCAGAACTATTCAGAATGCAAAAGCTCAGACCTGGCTCCAGACCTACTGAATAAGAAAATGCATTTTAATAAGTTGCAGGTGAAAGTGAGGGGCATCTCTAGTGGCTCAGCAGTAAAGAATCCGCCTGCACTGCAGGAGATCGATCCCTGGGTTGGGAAGATCCTCTGGAGAAGGAAATGGCCACCCACCCCAGTATTCTTGCCTGGGAAATCCTTGGACAGAGGATCCTGGTGGGCCACAGTCCATGGGGTCTTATAGAGTCGGACATGAATGAACCACTAATCAACAACAAACAACAGGTGAAAGTGATGGGGTTGGTCCAGGGGCCACATTTCAGTAGCAAACGTTGACATCCTGCCTGAAACATGCTGTGTCCCTAGAGTCAATGTGTCAGAGTTTACGTGACATAGTCCCCTGTTGTCAAACATCAGAGATATTTCCAGTTTCCTTGTAAGGATGAGGCACGTGTTCATAAGTATTAGCCCACATCCAACATCATTTCTTAGGAAAAATATCTGTAAGCAGTTTTCTGAGTCATACATATTTTTAAGGGGGAAATAATTTATTTTTAAAGAGTCCAAGACAGTAATTAATCCCACCTCACAGCACATAAGACTCAAATGTAGCTGTGGCACTTCCTGTCACAACTGCATTTCCCCCTATCTGCAGGGAACCAGCACAGAGCTTTCTTGGATATTTTTGATAATTGTGACCCCAGTGTTATTATTCAAAACACCTTCCCTCTGTCCTTTCTTAAATTCTTCTAATCTTATTCACTCTTTAACAGGCAGTTTTAATCTCACTTTCTCCAGAAAGCCTTCCCTAGTTGTCCAACTGACTGTGAATTCACTTGCTAAACATTTACATTGTTACTCCCTCAGCCAGTTATCTCAAAGCATGCTTATGTACTTTCCCTTAATGCCATTTAAATATGACACTTGGCATCTCTCATTTCCATGACTATATTGTGAACTGCTTGCAGGAATGTGTGCTCCATCCAAGTCCTTTGAGACTCCCCTCACAGGGTTCTACTCCAGAAGGAACGTGGGTGCAACTGAAAGAGCCACAGTTTGGAATGAGAAGGTCTGTGTTGGAGGCCCAGTTCTGTCATTTACCATCTTGTGTGATGGAGGAGCAAGTCTTTTAACCTCTCTGAGTCCTAATTTTGTCATGTGTAAGTTGGGGGAAATATCTGCAGGTTACTTAATCAGGTTGCTGTACAAATTAAGATTCTGATCCATTATACTGCTTTCCAAAATTTAAATAATTCTCTATAACAATCTCAACTTAGATCTTAGATGTCTCTAAATTTTATCTTATACATGCAAACCTCTTTCATCTTCTCCACCCCTTACAAAAATGAGCATATCTTGGACTCAAAGACCTTTACCCAGCACCAGTATCCAGCAGGAATTAAAGAGTGTTGTCTTGTTTTCATTGCATTTATTTACTTTCTACTTAAGACAAGCAATATTGGTTTTCTAGTTGTAGGAGTGACATGAAGTTCACATTTTAAATAAACTTTTAAGTTAGAAAAGGCAAGTTAGTATAAAGTAAAATGCTTGATAAATAGTAGAGCATAAGTTATGAAAATATGGCAAAATATCATGCTACTGTTATAAAAATGACTGAAGTTTGAGAAACATCTTACCATAGGAAGCCACATTCCAACCGTAAAGCAATATACAGATATCAGTTGTTATTTTAGCTATTATTATGTAACCTATTGAAAGTCCAGTTCTGTGAGTTGTTCTCCAAGAGTCCATGATATAATAGTGTTAGTTGCTCAGTCATGTCTGACTCTTTGCAACCCCATGGATTGTAGCCCACCAGGGTCCTTGGTCCATGGAATTCTCCAGGCAAGAATACCAGAGTGGGTTGCCATTTCCTTCTCCACATGATATGATAGATTCTCAAAAAAACACATGTATGATTAAAAATAGACCCGAGAGTTGGGGAGAACAAGATGGCGGAGAAGTAGGTGGATGTGGAGTACATCTCTCTCCATGGATACATCAGGAATACATCTTCAGACACAGAAGTGCATGCAGAATACCAGCTGAGAGCAGACAGGAGATCCTGACCAGAGGAAAATAATATATAGAACCATGCAAAACTCGGTAGGATGAAGAAACTCGGGGGAAAAACAGGAGTGTTAGTAGGACTGAACCTGCCCTCGGCGGATGGGGGAACTGAAGCAGGTGTCCAATCCCCATATCGGGGCAGTTGTCTGAATCAGAGGAGAAACATTTAAGGCTGAGAGTGAAACAGCTGATCTGTGGCAGCCTAAACAGAATGAGAGTCAGACAGTCCTTGCCACAACCATACATACCCTGGACAGGGATGTGGGTCCCCTAGAAGGCACAGCGGCTGGGAGCTGGAAATTAGGGATTGTGGAGCAATCCCAGGGTGAGGGCTGCTGTTGACTGTGGAGAGACAGATCAAGGGGATGTGAGGGAGGAGACTGAGGTGGGAAATGCCTGTGAAGGAAAGTGATACTGCTGAGTCACGCGTAGTTAGTGGGTAGAGCCATCACCATAGCCTCTTTCTCCCCACATGCCAGCATCGGCAGCTGAACAATAGAGACACTGGCCCATCAAACACCTGACACACTGAACTCCAGAGCAGGACGCCACCCAGAGTGCTCCTTTACGTGGATGATGCAAACTACAGAAGAGGACCCTACCTTTAAGTGCCCGATGCACTGATCTACAGAGTAGGACCCCAGCCAGGGGGCACCCACTATGTGCCCGATGCATGGAACAACAGAGGGGATCCCAGACAAGGGATCCCTCTAAGGGCCTGAACGGGTGGACCTACGGAGAAAGACTGGCCAAAGAGGCCTTCTGATCGCCAGCTACAAGAGGCTCTATAAAGACTTGTGAAGTCAAGTGGGCCTTAGAAAGCATCACTACAAACAAAGCTAGTGGAGGTGATGGAATTCCAGTTGAGCTGTTTCAAATCCTGAAAGATGATGCTGTGAAAGTGCAGTACTCAATATACCAGAAAATTTGGAAACCTCAGCAGTGGCCACAGGACTGGAGAAGGTCAGTTTTCATTCCAGTTCCAAAGAAAGGCAATGCCAAAGAATGCTCAAACTACCGCACAATTGCACTCATCTCACACACTAGCAAAGTAATGCTCAAAATTCTCCAAGCCAGGCTTCAGCAATATGTGAACCGTGAACTCCCTGATGTTCAAGCTGGTTTTTAGAAAAGGCAGAGGAACCAGAGATCAAATTGCCAACATCTGCTGGATCATGGAAAAAGCAAGAGAGTTCCAGAAAAACATCTCTCTCTGCTTTATTGACTATGCCAAAGCCTTTGTGTGGATCTCAACAAACTGTGGAAAATTCTGAAAGAGATGGGAATACCAGACCACCTGATCTGCCTCTTGAGAAATCTGTATGCAAGTCAGGAAGCAACAGTTAGAACTGGACATGGAACAACAGACTGGTTCCAAATAGGAAAAGGAGTATGCCAAGGCTGTATACTGTCACCCTGCTTATTTAACTTCTATGCAGAGTACATCATGAGAAATGCTGAACTGGAAGAAATACAAGCTGGAATCAAGATTGCCAGGAGAAATATCAATAACTTCAGATATGCAGATGACACCACCCTTATGGCAGAAAGTGAAGAGGAGCTAAAAATCCTCTTGATGAAAGTGAAAGAGGAGAGTGAAAGTTGGCTTAAAGCTCAACATTCAGAAAATGAAGATCATGGCATCTGGTCCCATCACTTCATGGGAAATATATGGGAAAACAGTGTCAGACTTTATTTTTGGGGCTCCAAAATCACTGCAGATGGTGATTGCAGCCATGAAATTAGAAGACGCTTACTCCTTGGAAGGAAAGTTATGACCAACCTAGATAGCATATTAAAAAGCAGAGACATTACTTTGCCAACAAAGGTCCATCTAGTCAAGGCTATGGTTTTTCCTGTGGTCATGTATGGATGTGAGAGTTGGACTGTGAAGAAGGCTGAGCACTGAAGAATTGGTGCTTTGGAACTGTGGTGTTGGAGAAGACTCTTGAGAGTCCCTTGGACTGCAAGGAGATCCAACCAGTCCATTCTGAAGGAGATCAGCCCTGGGATTTCTTTGGAAGGACTGATGCTAAAGCTGAAACTCCAGTACTTTGGCCATGTCATGCGAAGAGTTGACGCATTGGAAAAGACTCTGATGCTAGAAGGGATTGGGGCAGGAGGAGAAGGGGACGACAGAGGATGAGGTGGGTGGATGACATCACGGACTCGATAAACTTGAGTCTAAGTGAACTCTGGGAGATGGTGATGGACAGGGAGGCCTGGCGTGCTGCGATTCATGGGGTCGCAAAGAGTCGGACATGACTGAGCAACTGAACTGAACTGAACAACTATAACTCCTGCTGTGGAGGCAGTCTGTGTCCCTGCACACTTGACGCCACCAGGGTCCTGACAAGCCAAGTAGCTACACCACCTTCATGTTCAACTCTCACTGGGACAGAGTTGCCTCAGGCCAAACAAGTCTTGTGTCTATGAGTGCAGGGTCACTTCGGTCGTGTCCAACTCTTTGTGACCCTGTAGACTGTGGTCTGCCAGGCTTCTCTGTCAGGGATGTGGGTTCTCCAGGCAAGAATACTGGAGTGTATTGGCCAATACTGGTTGCCATACTCTTCTGGAGCACTATATTTCCTGTTGCCCTAGCCACCAACTCCCCTGAGTACCTGGTGCTGCCAGAACCCCTGTGACCCAAGCAGCTGCACCACCTCCACACCTGCCCCTCACAGGGGCAAACCCAAGCCCTCCAAGGCAGCTACAGCAGCAAACTCCAGTGTATGACCCACATACAGAGGTGGAAATAAAACCACAGTTGAAACCCAGGGGCAGGACTCCGGTGCCCCCCGCCGCCCGTGAAGACACCACCGTCGCCGCTGCACGACGCCCGCCGCCGCCTCTGCCCCGCCGCCACCGCCTCGGGACCGGCTGTATGGTTAGGCCACAATCTTCAATGAGTAGACATATTCCTTTCTGTGGTGTTCTTGGTCACACATTTATGGAGTTTCTGAAGGGCAGTGGAGATTACTGCCAGGCACAGCACGACCTCTATGAAGACAAGTGAACTGCAGAAATTCATTACTGCTCAACCAAGAAGCCCCCATAAGACTGGTTAACCTGGACACAGAAGTGTTGAATTGAAATCCACAGAGCATTTTTATACAAGAATTCTGATCTGGATGGGGTAAACCTCAGTGCACTTCCTTTCTATTGCCTCAGTATTACTGGATTGAAGAATAGCTGCTTCTTATTAAGAGGTTCATTCATTCATTACTCCCAACTTCATACTTAAAAGCACTGAGAATTTCAAGTGGAGTATATTAAAGTTAACTGTGTTTCTTTGCATCATTCTGTCTTCAATTTTAACTTCAATTTTTAAAATTCTTTCATATCCCTATTGAGTGTTTCTTAACTAACATGGCTCGAATGAACCGCCCAGCTCCTGTGGAAGTTACATACAGGAACATGAGATTTCTTATTACACACAACCCAACTAATGCAACGTTAAGCAAATTTATAGAGGAACTTAAGAAGTATGGAGTTACCACAATTGTAAGAGTATGTGAAGCAACTTATGACACTACTCTTGTGGAGAAAGAAGGCATCCATGTTCTCGATTGGCCTTTTGATGATGGCGCACCACCATCTAACCAGATTGTTGATGATTGGTTAAGTCTTGTGAAAATTAAGTTTCGTGAAGACCCTGGTTGTTGTATTGCTGTTCATTGTGTTGCAGGCCTTGGCAGAGCTCCAGTGCTTGTTGCCCTAGCATTAATTGAAGGTGGAATGAAATACGAAGATGCAGTACAGTTCATAAGACAAAAGCGGCGTGGAGCTTTTAACAGCAAGCAACTTTTGTATTTGGAGAAGTATCGTCCTAAAATGCGGCTGCGCTTCAAAGACTCCAATGGGCATAGAAACAACTGTTGCATTCAGTAAAACCAGGGTGCATGATGCCATTGATGGGAAGTGGAACCTGAGACAGGATGGAATTTGTCGTACATAGCAGATAGCCCAGTTGAGTTGGTGAATAAGTCTGATGAAGCTTCCATAGGAGTGTTGAAAAGCAGTTTTACCAGGCCATAGGCCTGGCAGAATTGTAGTCTCTGTTCAGGTTATGATCAACCTATTTGGATACTAGTAAAGAATTCTTGCTGTTCAGCATTTAATATGTGCTTATAATTTATACCAATTGACCTTTCCTGAAATCATGCAGTATTGAGTCATGTCATTAAATCTGTTTCCATGCCAGAATCTTACCAATATATAAGAAATTTAGAAAGACTAGGTGCCAAAATACCCAGCACAATACTTGTATATTTTTAGTATCATATAGAACAAATCCCAGGAACTATGAACACTCTGGACCTTATGTGGTTTATTCCTTGCATCATTTCAAACAGAAAATAGGGCCTATGAGGTTTGTTTGCTCACAATATGTTTACATCTCCCACATTCATACCAGTATACATCAGATTTGCTCCTTTTTATTAACCAAGTCTTACAGTGATTATTTAATATCTTTCTATAAATCTCATTTTATGTTGTAGAAGGCCTCCATTTTGAAAATCTACATTGTACGGAAGCACATGTCTTTAATGTCTCCAGACAAAAGCCTTACAGTTCATTTTAATGTTTGCACTTTGGGGTGCAACTTACAGGGAGGGCCTGAAAAAGAATGGGAGGGGGCTATTAAGTATTTTTAGTAAAATGTTGCCTTTGTCTTGTGCAGAACATGTAGAATATGCGCTTTAATTTAGTAAATATTTTTTAAAAGGTAGAAATACTTTGTTACTGTAACTAAAACAATTCTTAAATCAAAATTTCTGAAATTCTTGTAATTTGCTTTCATACTTACCTGAAGTTGTTTACCGACTTAGTTTTGTTTGAAGTGTGATTCCCAGCCTCTCTTGCAAAAAAAAAAGTGGGTTTCTGCTAATGAATTGAGCAGACATTTAATATTTTATATACCTTTTGAGCTGTGTAACTTAATATTTGGATACTTGACAATTTGTTTTATTATGTAATTGATAAAATGGTGATGTGTATTAACGTTAGCTCAACCATATATTTATACTGTCTGGGAACAAGTGGTTATAGTTCTGTGGGAGAAATAATTTGTCAGTGTTCACCAGCTTGTAAAAATCTAGTGCAAGAGCTTAAACATTAAATAAATGATGATATGCATTTATCGTCCCTGAAAAAAAAAAAAGAAAGAAACCCAGGGGCAGTGTGGCTAAAGAAGAAGACCCAAAACCTTCCAATTAAGTCCACATGATCAACTAGGCAGACTCTGTGTCTACGGAATATATAAAAGATCATTGAGATTTCCCACAAGAGAAAACTCACTAGTTCTGATAGCTGTTGACATTGGAGGCAGGAACACACAGGAGTAGGACAAGATTAGAATCTGAGCTGCCCCCACAGCAGGTCAGAGATCAGCATAGAGTTGGAGGGCATCCTAGGGAGGTGAGGTGGAGTGTGACTCCCAGCGAGGGAAAGGACTCTGACAGCAGCAACTCAGGAAAAACATTTATTATTCTTATGTTTTGATGTCTTCTCTAGATTCTTTTGGATTTCTTTTTTTCTTTTTCCTTTTTTTTTCCTCCACTGTTGTAGTGGTCAATTTTATTGGCACTATGAAATCTAATTAAGCTTTTGAGTTCTCTTTTTCCTCAGTCACATTTTTATTGTTGTTATAAACCTCTGCCTCTGTGTTGGGCTTTTACAGTTCTGTGGAGTTTTCCTTTTTCTTTTTCTTGAATTTTTTAAACCTATTGTTATTTTTTCTATATTTATTCCTTTGTTGCTTTTCCTACTGTTCTTTTCCCCTTGCAGTTAATCTTTAATGTATATAAATCTTCATCTACCTCTATTTAACTTTGCATTATCTGTTCTTTCTTTATTTTCTTTCTTTCCTTTCCTCTCAACATATTTGTTAGTTTTGTTTTCATTGCTTTAGTTTTGTTTTCCAATTTGGGCTTTAGTTAGTTTTGTTCTTAATTGGTAAATAATAATTTTTAGTTCCTTTGTTTGCCAGGCCAACACTTTATTTTTGTGGACTGTTTTGACTTTGCTCATGGGTGTATCTGTATATGTGTATATTCCATTATTTTAATTATTATTTCCCTGATTTAATAACTGCCACTTGCCTGGGGTTCATCTTTGCTTTCTTAGTTTTGGATATTTGTTTTGCTCTCCCTTATGCCATAACAAACCACTTGTGGAATCTTAGTTTGGGACCAGAGAGCAAGCCCTGAGCCTTTGGAGTGGGAACAGTCTAAGACACTAGACTACCAGAGAACTAACCCTAGGGGAGTACCAGATAGTGAGAACTCACACAAAGGAAACCACTTGTATGCAAGACCCAGCATCACCCAATCCCCAGTAGCACTCTGTGCAGGATGCCTCATCTAAACAACAAACAACACAAAAATACAAGCCCAGTCATCAGCAGACAGGAGTACCACCTCACTCAGCCTTGCCCATCAGAGGAAAAACAAGTAAACAAAAGCTCAGCACAAATCTTACCCTACACAAAGCTTACACAAACCACCGGACCAACTTTAGGAGGGAAGAGACCAAAGGGAAGAAAGAATTCAACCTTGAAGCCTGGGAAAAGGGAAAGTGAAGTCGCTCAGTCCTGTCCGACTCTTTGCAACCCCATGGACTGTAGCCTACCAGGCTCCTCCGTCCGTGGGATTCTCCAGGCAAGAATACTGAAGTGGGTTGCCATTTCCTTCTCCAGAAGCCTGGGAAAGGGAGACCTCAAACACAATAAGTTAAAAAATAATAATAATGACAAGGCAGAGAAATATTACACAAATGAAGGAACAAACTAGAAACACAGAAGTCCAAATAAATGAAGATGAAATAGGCAAACTACCTGAAAAAGAATTAAGAATAATGATAGTAAAGATGAGTAAATGTTTCAAAACCTTTACTTGATAGTAAAGGTTTCAAAAACCTTGAAAACAAAATGGAGAAAATGCAAGAAGCAATTAACAAAAGACCTAGAAAAATTAAAGAATAAACATACAAAGACAAACAACACAATTACTGAAATTAAAAATAATCTAGAAGGAATCAATAGCAGAATATCTGAAGTCAAAGAACGAATCAGTGAGCTGAAAGATAAACTGGTGGAAATAACTTCTGAAGAGCAGAATAAAGTAAAAGAATGAAAAGAACTGAGGATAGTCTCAGAGACCTCTGGGACAGTATTAAATATGCCAACATTCAAATTATAGGGGTCCCAGAATAAAAAGTTAAAAAGAAAGGGTATGAGAAAATTTTTGAAGAGATTATAGTTGAAAATTTCCCCAACATAGAAAAGGAAATAATCAATCAAATCCAAGAGGCACAAAGAGTCCCATACAGGATAAACCCAAAGAGAATCATGCCAAGACACATATTAATCAAACTAACAAAAGACTGCTACTGCTGCTGCTAAGTCACTTCAGTCACGTCAGACTCTCTGCGACCCCATAGACAGTAGCCTACTTCTGTCCCTGGGATTCTCCAGGCAAGAATTCTGGAGTGGGTTGCCATTTCCTTCTCCAGTGTGTGCATGCATGCTAAGTTGCTTCAGTAGTGTCTGACTCTGTGTGACCCAATGGACAGCAGCCCACCAGTCTCCTCTGTCTGCAGGATTCTTTAGGTGAGAATACTGGAGTGGGTTGCCATTTCCTTCTCCCAACAAAGACTAAACACAAAGAAAAAATATTAAAAGCAGCAAGGGAGAAACAACAAATAACATACAAGGGAAACCCCATACATTTAACAACTGATTTTTCAGCAGAAACTCTGCAGGCCAGAAGGGAATGGCAGGATGTCTTAAAGTACTGAAAGAAAAATCTAAAACCTAGATTACTGTACCTGGAAAGAATCTCATTCAAAATTGTTGGAGAAATCAAAAGCTTTTCAGACAAGCAAAAGTTAAGAGAATTCAGTACCACCAAACAAGCTTTACAACAAATGATAAAGGGACTAATATAGTCAAGAAATACAAGAGAAAAAAAAAGATCTATAAAGTCAACCCCAAACAATTAAGAAAATGGCAATAGGGACATATATATCAATAATTACTTTAAATGTAAATAGATTAAATGCTCCAAGCACAAGACACAGACTGGTTGAATGGATTAAAAAAACAAGACCCATATTTATGCTACAAGAAACCCACTTCAGACCTAAAGACACATATAGCCTGAAAGTGAGAGGATGGGAAAATATATTCCATACAAATGGGAAGCAAAAGAAAGCTGGAGTAGCAATCCTCATATCAGACAAAATAGACCTTAAAGAATATTACAAGAGATAAAGAAGGACACTACATAATGATCAAGCGATCAATCCAAGAGGAAAACATAACAATTGTAAATATGTATGCACCCAACATAGGAGCACTTCAATACACACGACAAACACAGATGTAAAAGGAGAAATTGACAATAACACAATAATAGTAGGTGACTTTAACACCCTACTCACAGCAATGGACAGATCATCAAAACAGAAAATTAATAAGGAAACACAAGTCTTAAATGATACATTAGATGAGATGGATCTCATTGATATCTTCAGGACAGTCCATCCAAATGCAGAAGAACACACTTTCTTCTCAAGTGCACATGGAACATTCTCCAGGATAGACCACATCTTGAGTCACGAATCCAACCTCAGTAAATTTAAGAGAACTGAAATCGTATCAAGCATCTTCCCTGACCACAACACTATGAGATTAGATATCAATTACAAGAAAGAAACTGTAAAAACACAAACACATGGAGATTAAACAACACATTTCTAAATAACCAACAGGTTACTGAAGAAGTCAAAATCGAAATCAAAAAATCTCTAGAAACAAATGACAATGAAAACACGACAACTCAAAAACTGTAAGATGCACCAAAAGCACTTCTAAGAGGGAAGTTTATAGCAATACAATCCTACATTAAGAAACAAGAAAACCATCGAATAAACAACCCAACTGTACACCTAAAACAACTGGAAAAAGAAGAACAAAAAAAAAATTAGTAGGAGGAAAGAAATCATAAAAATCTGAGCAGAAATAAATGGGAATAAAAGAAAGAAATAATAGTAAAGATTCATAAAGCTAAGAGCTGGTTCTTTGAGAAGATAAACAAAATTGACAAGCCTTTAGCCAGACTAATCAAGAATAAAAGAGAGAAGAATCAAATCAACAAAATTAGAAATGAAAACGGAGAGATTACAAGAGACAGGGCAGAAATACAAAGGATTATAAGAGACTATTATGAACAACTATATGGCAATAAAATGGATAACCTGGAAGAAATGGACAGATTCTTAGAAAAGTTCAAACTTCCAAGACTGAACCAGGAAGAACTAGAAATTATGAACAACCCAATTACAAACACTGAAATTGAATCTGTGATCAAAAATCTCCCAAAAACAAAAGCCCAGGACCAGATGGCTTCACAAGAGAATTCTATCAAATATTTAGAGAAGAGCTAATGCCTATCCTTCTAAAACTTTTTCAAAAATTGCAGAGGAAGGAACACTTCCAAACTCATTCTGTGAGGCCACGATTACCCTGATACCAATAGCAGACAAAGATAATACACAAAAAAGAAAACTACAGGCCAATATCACTGATGAACATAGATGCAAAAATCCTCAACAAAATTCTAGCAAACAGAATTTAGCAACACATCAAAAAGCTCATACACCATGATCAAGTTGGGTTTATTCCAGGAATGCAAGGATTCTTCAGTATACACAAATCGATCAATATGATACACCATATTAACAAATTGAAAGATAAAAATCATATGATAATCTCAATAGATGCAGAAAAAGTCTATGACAAAATTCAGCATCTATTTATGATTAAAACTCTTCAAAAAATGGGCATAGAAGGAACCTACCTCAACATAGTAAAGGCCATATATGATAAGCCTATAGCAAACATTATTCTCAATGGTGAAAAGCTGAAAGCATTCCCTAAGATCAGGAACAAGACAAGGGTGTCCACTTTTGCCACTGTTATTCAACATATTTCTGGAAGTCCTAGCTACAGCAATCAGAGAAGAAAAAGAAATAAAAGGAATCCAAATCATAAAAGAAGTAAAGCTCTCACTGTTTGCAGATGACATGATACTGTACATAGAAAACCCTAAAGATAGTATCAGAAAATTACTAGAGCTAATCAGTGAATTTAGCAAAGTTGCAGGATACAAAATCAATACCCAGAAATCACTTGCACTTCTATATACTAACAATGGAAAATCAGAAAGAGAAATTAAGGAATCAATACCATTCATCATTGCAATGAAAAATTAAATATCTAGGAATAAACTTAACTTGCAGCCATGAAATTAAAAGATGCTTACTCCTTGAGAGAAAAGTTATGGCCAACCTAGATAGCATATTCAAAAGCAGAGACATTACTTTGCTGACTAAGGTCCATCTAGTGAAGGCTATGGTTTTTCCTGTGGTCATGTATGGATGTGAGAGTTGGACTGTGAAGAAGGCTGAGTGCCGAAGAACTGATGCTTTGGAACTGTGGTGTTGGAGAAGACTCTTGAGAGTCCCTTGGACTGCAAGGAGATCCAACCAGTCCATTCTGAAGGAGATCAGCCCTGGGATTTCTTTGGAAGGACTGATGCTAAAGCTCAAACTCCAGTACTTTGGCCACCTCATGCAAATAGTGGATTCATTGAAAAAGACTCTAATGCTGGGACGGATTGGGGGCAGGAGGAGAAGGGGATGACCGAGGATGAGATGGCTGGGTGGCATCACTGACTCGATGGACATGAGTCTGAGTGAACTCCCGGAGTTGGTGATGGACAGGGAGGCCTGGCGTGCTGCAATTCATGGGGTCACAAAGAATCGGACACAACTGAGTGACTGAACTGAACTGAAGGAGACAAAAGAACTGTACATAGAAAATTATAAGACACTAATGAAAAAATCAAAGACAACATAAACAGATGGAGAGAAATTCCATGTTCCTGGGTAGGAAGAATCAATCTTGTGAAAATGACTATAATACCAAATGCAATCTACAGATTCAATGCAATCCCTATCAAATTACCAATGGCTTTTTTCACAGAACTAGAACAAAAAATTTCACAATTCATATGGAAACACAAAAGACCCCAAATAGCCAAAGCAGCCTTGAGAAAGAAGAATGGAGCTGGAGGAATCAACCTTCCTGACTTCAGATTATACCACAAACTTACAGTCATCAAGACAGTATGGTACTGGCACAAAATCAGAAATATAGACCAATGGAATAAGATAGAAAGCCCAGAAATAAACTCATGTACCTATGGGTACCTTATTTTTGACAAAGGAGGCACGAATATACAATGGAGCAGAGACAGTCTCTTCAACAAATGGTGCTGGGAAAACTGGACAGCTACATGTAAAAGAATGAAATTAGAACACTTGCTAACACCATACACAAAGATAAACTCAAAATGGGCTAAAGACATAAATATAAGACTGGAAACTATAAAAGTCTTAGAGGAAAACATGGGCAGAACACTCAGTGACATAAATCAAAGCAAGATCCTCTATGACCCACCTCCTAGAGTAATGGAAATAAAAACAAAAGTAAACAAGTGGGACCTGATTAAACTTAAAAGCTTTTGCACAGCAAAGGAAACTATAAGCAAAGGGAAAAGACAACCCTCAGAATGGGAGAAAATAATAGCAAATGAAACAGCTGACAAAGGATTAATTTCCAAAATATACAAGCAGCTCATACAACTCAGTGCCGAAAACAAACAACCCAGTCAAAAAGTGGGGAAAAGACCTAAACAGACATTTCTCTGAAGAAAACATACAGATGGCTAACACACACATGAAAAGATGCTCAACTTCACTCATTATCAGAGAAATGCAAATCAAAACTACAATGAGATATCACCTCACACCAGTCAGAATGTCCTTTGTCAAAAAGTCTACAAACAATAAATGCTGGAGAGGGTGTGGAGAAAAGGGAACACTCTTGTACTGCTGCTGAGAATGTAAACTGATACAGCCACTATGGAAGATGGTATGGAGATTCATTTAAAAACTAGGAATAAAACCACCATGTGTCCCAGCAATCCCACTCCTAGGCATATACTCTAAAGAAACCAAAATTGAAAAAGACATGTATCCCATTGTTCACTGCAGCACTATTTACAATAGCTAGAAAGTGGAAGCAACCTAGATGTCCACTGACAGATGAATGGATAAAGAAGTTGTGGGGCATATACACAATGGAATATTACTCAGCCATAAAAGGAATGCATCTGAGTCAGTTCTAATGAGGTGGATGAACCTGGAACCTATTATACACAGTGAAGTGAGCCAGAAAGAGAAAGATAAATATCGTATTCTAACACATATATACAGAATCTGGAAAAAATGGTACTGAAGAATTTATTTATAGGGCAGCAGTGGAGAAACAGACATAGAGAATAGACTTATGGACATGGGGAGAGGGGGAGGAGAGGGTGAGATGTATGGAAAGAGTAACATGGAAACTTACATTACCATATATAAAGTAGATAGCCAACAGGAATTTGCTGTATGGCTCAGGAAACTCAAACAGAGGGTCTGATCAATCTAGAGGGATGGGATGGGGCAGGAGATGAGAGGGAGGTTCAAATAGGAGGGGATATATGTATACTTATGGCTGATTCATGTTGAGGTTTGACAGAAAACAGCAAAATTCTATAAAGCAATTATCCTTCAAGTAAAAAATAAAAGGAGGAGAAAAAAAAAAGACCCTATAGTCAAGTGTTCTCTTATTTGACATAATGACTTTTCACTATTTCAGCTTGCAGAAAAATCCAAAGAACATAGAGAAGGGAGATTGTTTCTAATCAAGAAGTGAGACATAAATGCAAAGAGGGGGTTGGTCCAAGTGACTAGGATGGTGCAACATATACCAGTTACAATTCAGAAAAAATAGAGAGTTATGTTACTTGACAATGAGTAATTTCTCTTCTTTTCAAAAACAATAAATATTTGAGGAGTACCAATTGTACAGAGGAAACTTTGCTTGGCAAGATTGGACTAAAGCCTGCATTCATGGAGAAAAACAAAAGATTTACTATGCCCTGAATTAACATGATTGCTGCTATTGTATTAGAACTCAAAACAAGTTCACATAGAACTTTTCAGTTAACACAGTGACATCTCCCAAGTTGGGGGGCAGGTCTATTAATTCTACCTCTACATAAAGAAAATGAAATTAGAGAGAGGTTAAGTGATTAGACTAAGGTCATAAAGCTATTAATATCCAGAATGAAAAAGAAAAGATTCTGACTCTGTGGATCTAGTTGACTTTGTGGATCTTGTTTGAATTTCGCCGTTTATTTCCATCTAGGGTGGGCTTCTAGGATGCTACATCTTCCTACTGATCTAGGGGGATTAGTGATGATTTGATTCAGTGGTTCTTGAATTGTGCAATAGTAGAGTTCAGTTAAATGGTATTAAATTAAATCATGGAATTAAGATGAGCCCTGGTATACTGGTTCAATGAGAGCAGAGAGGATTGAACCCTCAATTTGAAGGATGATTGCATCCATGAAATTAAAAGACGCTTACTCCTTGGAAGGAAAGTTATAACCAACCTAGATAGCATATTAAAAGCAGAGACATTACTTTGCCAACAAAGGTCCGTCTAGTCAAGGCTATGGTTTTTCCTGTGGTCATGTATGGATGTGAGAGTTGGACTGTGAAGAAGGCTGAGCACTGAAGAATTGATGCTTTTGAACTGTGGTGTTGGAGAAGACTCTTGAGAGTCCCTTGGACTGCAAGGAGATCCAACCAGTCCATTCTAAAGGAGATTGGTCCTGGGTGTTCATTGGAAGGACTGATGCTAAAGCTGAAACTCCCATACTTTGGCCACCTCATGCGAAGAGTTGACTCATTGGAAAAGCCCCTGATGCTGGGAGGGACTGGGGGCAGGAGGAAAAGGGGATGACAGAGGATAAGATGGCTGAATGGCATCACCTAATCGATGGACATGAATTTGGGTAAACTCTGGGAGCTGTTGATGGACAGGGAGACCTGGCGTGCTGTGATCCATGGGGTCGCAAAGAGTCAGACACGGCTGAGCAACTGAACTGAATTGACCAAGCTCCTAATGCAAGTAGACCAAGTTGTGGGTGGCTTATCTTCATGAGACCTGAAGGAGCCTTCTTGAGTTCTTTTTTAAAAGGGAGAGAGAGAGGAAAGCAGGATAAAGCAGTGATTAAAATCTGAGGATCTGGAGTTGAATCAGCTTAGTTCCAAAATCTGCCTCTGCCATAGTCCATAGAATCTTGGACAGGTTACTTAATGTCTGTGATCTTTAGTCCAAGTATAAAATGGGAAGAATAATGATAATTACCTTGTGTGCTCACAAGAAGGATTTAATGTGATACAAAGAATGGGTTTAGAACCCTGCCTTCCTGGTATGGAAAAGCACTCACTAAGATGAAAAAATCCCTGAAAGGAAAGTATGAGCTCATGTTTTAGGCATTTTAGGCTCTTCTGAGTTTCATACTCCTGCCTCTGGGATGGAAATTGCTTTAGATGATGGCCAAGCCCTTTAGATCTCTTGTTTATTTCATTAATAAATTGTTATTTTCCCAAAAGTTCTGAGTGCAACATTTTCCATCATGTCTCAAAGCCTTCAGCTCATAGGAGACACCCTACCCCTTTAACTGGCATTTCTACTTTGTTGTCCTAATGTCATTTCCTCAAATTCAGACCCTTTTCTGCCTCCCCATTGTTATCATTCTCCCCTACTGGTCCAGTCTGTCCTTCTTGACTCTTTCCTCTGCCTCCACTACTGCAGGCTCCTGCTCTCATAATATTTAAGTTTGGGTTCCCCTAGAAGCAGACCCACAGCCTGACTTTGAGTGCATGTAGTTTACTTGGGAGGTTCAGAAAATACTGATAGGAGATCAGGGAGTAAGCCAGGAAGGGGAAGAAGGCAAGTAATAATGAAGGATTAAACCACCACCTCTAGGATGATTAGAGCTTATTCCTTGAGGAGATGGTGTAAAACACACATGTGGCAGCCCAAACAATGTCCTTAACAAAGAGATCCATGTCCTAATCTCCAGAACCTGTGAATATGTTACCTTATATCTTAAAAGTGGCTTTGCAGATGTGACTAAATTAAGGATCTTGAAATGGAAAGATTACCCTGATTATCCTAGTGGGCCCAAAGTAATCTCAGTTCAGTTCAGTTCAGTCGCTCAGTCATGTCCGACTCTGCAACCCCATGAATAGCAGCACGCCAGGCCTCCCTGTCCATCACCAACTCCCAGAGTTCACTCAGACTCATGTCCATCAAATCAGTGATAACATCCAGCCATCTCATCCTCTGTCGTCCCCTTCTCCTCCTGCCCCCAGTCTAAATGGCCCTAAAGAGAGGGAGGCAGCAAGGTCAGAGTCAGAAAGAGACTCAAAATTGTTAAATTGCTGGCTTTGAAGATGGAGGAAGGGACTCAGAGCCATGGAGTGTGGGCAGCATCTAGGAGCTGAAATGGCAAGGCAATCATTCTCCCCAGACCCTCCAGAAATAACCTGTCTCTGCTGGCACCTTGATTTTAGCCTGTTTTGGATTAAGACCCATTTTGGAGTTCTGACCTCCAGAACTAATAGATAATAAATATATGTTGCTTTAAGCCTCTATGTTCTGGTAATTTTTTATAGTAGCAACAGGAAATAAATACAACATCTTTAGAGGTCTTCCACCCAAGGGGTAAAGTGTTTATATACTGGTTCAAAGAATTGATGCTTTTGAACTGTAGTGTTGGAGAAGACTCTTGAGAGTCCCTTGGACTGCAAGGACATCCAACCTGTCCATTCTAAAGGAGATCAGTCCTGAGTGTTCATTGGAAGGACTGATGCTAAAGCTGAAACTCCAATACTTTGGCCACCTCATACAAAGAGTTCTCATTGGAAAAGACCCTGATGCTGGGAGGGATTGGGGACAGGAGAAGGGGACAACAGAGGATGAGATAGCTGGATGGCATCACCGATTTGATGGACATGAGTTTGGGTAAACTCCAGGAGTTGGTGATGGACAGGGAGGCCTGGTGTGCTGCAATTCATAGGGTCACAAAGAGTCGGACATGACTGAGCAACTGAACTGAACTGAACTGATCACTCATCGGCTGAGGGCTGCTGGGGGGTGATGGTGTTAATTCCTCAGCTCTTTAGTAAAGGGAGGTAGACACAAGTCTTAATTTTCTTGGTCTCCAGAATCACTGTGGATGGTGAGTGCAGCCATGCAGTTAAAAGATGCTTGCTCCTTAGAAGAAAAGCTATTACAAACTTAGACAGCATATTAAAATGCAGAGATATCACTTTGCCAACAAAGGTCCATATAGTCAAAGCTCTGGTTTTTCCAGTAGTCATGTACAGATGTGAGAGTTGGACCATAAAGAAGACTTAGTGCTGAATAATTGATGTTTTTGAACTGTGGTGTTGGAGAAGACTCTTGAGAGTCTGTTGGACTGCAGGAAGATCAAACCAATCAATCCTAAAGAAAATCAACCCTGAATATTCATTATTCAGGACTGATGCTGAACCTCCAATATTTTGGCCACCTGATGTGAAGAGCTGACTCACTGGAGAAGACCCTGATGCTGGGGAATTTGAGGACAGTGGGAGAAGGCGCTGACAGAGGATGAGATGGTTGAATGGCATCATAGAATCAATGGACATGAGTTTGAGCAAATTCCAGGAGATAGTGAAGGACAGGGAAGCCTGATGTGCTGCAGTCCATGGGGTCACAAAAAATCAGACACAACTGAGTGACTGAACTACAGCAACAAAGATACCACTGGTACCTAGTCAGCCAGAGCACAGTGAAGTGCTGAGACTCCAGGGAAATGGATGGGGCACCCACAGAGTCTGCATCATGTGCCCTTCATCTGTTCTTCCCATCCAGTCTGCCTCCGTCATCATCTCCCCTGCAGACGAGCCCTTCCAGGCAATCTCCCAGCATTTGACAGACTAATCTTCCTGGAACAAGGAGGGCCTTGAGGGGATTTGCCCCCTTTCTCACACATCCACAGTGCCTTTGTAATGTAAGATCCTCACAAAGGAAGCTCAGAGGTCAGAAAATGAAACAGGGATAGGTCCCCTGATACTTGGATTTTGGTCCTTGAACTTTTGGGTACACAAAAGAGACAGCAGATGTGCTTGAATATCTATTTGTGGACAGAGTTCCACACTTGGCATATGAACCCCTGGAACCTTGAAATGTGGATCCCTTAGGTCTGCATTCCTTAGAATAGCAGTCACACCATGAGGAAGTGAGAAAATTGATTTGAAAATGGAGAAGGTTAATTAAAGGAAACACTGAAGACGTGCGGCTGTCAGTTGACACTAGAGACACTGAGCCTGAGAAATTCTGAGTTCTACACAGTTAGAGAATGTCATGCATCTATTTAGATAAATTCAGGATCCAGGAAGACGTAATATGCTGAAATCACTTCAGGACATCAGAGCAAGGACGTTCACCCCTCCTACTCTGCCTCCTCTGCCTGCCTTGATGAGAAGTGCTTCAACTTTCAGAGCCTTTGTATGGCAGATGTCAGCTCAGATTAAACACTCCCTTAAAATGTGTCCACAGTCCTCATATTGCCTTATCCAAGCTGTGCTGACTCTCTATAGGTCCAGACCATTAAAGGGTAGATAAACGAGAGTCTATACATTTTTAACATATCAAAAATAACTATGCTTTAAAATTAGAATAGATAGTTCTGGTGATGGAGGGGTTTTTTTTTTTCCATCCTTGTTTCAGAGTCAGGGTGGAGTGGTGAATAGTCAAGCCTAAGAAAGGAAGGAAACTAACTTTTACTAGTATTTACACAAGGTGTTCAGTTCACAGTGACCTTCTGAAGAAGGCATTAATAGCTCCATTTTACTAATGATGAAGGGAAGATTCTATGAGGTTATGTATGTACTTTGACTGATGTCATAAAACTAAGAAGCTGGTCACTTGGGATTTGAGCCTCAGTCTGTCTCTAGCATCTATCAATGTGTGTACTCAGTTGTGTCCAGCTCTTTTGTGATGCCATGGACTATATCCCACCAGGCTCCTCTGTCATGGGAGTTTTCAGGAAAGAATACTGGAGTGGGTTGCCATTTCTTTCTCCAGGAGATCTTCCTGACCCAGGTACTGAACCCACATCTCCTTTGTCTCCTATAATGCAGGCATATTAATTACCCACTGAGCCAATTGTTTTCCCCAAATATTAAGCTAGTAAGCAAGAAAACAACTCTGGGCCACGGGGCTTTTCCAGACCATTGTGGTATCCAGCCCAGAAGGGGCTGAGTCATGATGGCCTGATACAAGTTGATAGCAGACAGTTCATTTCAGAGAATCAATCTTGTCAGAAAAAGTTAGCTTCACACTTAATACACTTTTGTTCCTAGAAAATTTGGACAATACAGAAAAAAAGAAAATAGAAATAACCTGTAATATCATCACCCAGAAATATACTTCCTTCCATTGCATGTAGTACAGCTATGCATGTACACTGTATTTTTAGAAAAGTAGCTTCATACCATATGTATTTAATATCCTGGTTTTCTGGTTGCTAGTAGATGATGAGTGTTTTCCCAGATCATTAAATAATCTTCAGAAATTGTCTCATATATAAATAATTAACAAGGGTCTACTTGTATAGCCCAGGGAACTCTACTCAGTATTCTGTAATAACCTATATGGGAAAAGAATCTGAAAAGAATAGATACATGTATAACTGAATCTAACATACATGTATAACTGAATCTTGCTGTATACCTGAAACTAATATAACAGAAATGGTATGGACCTAACAGAAGCATAAGATATTAAGAAAAAGTGGCAAGAATACATAGAAGAACTATACAAAGAATATCTTAATGACCCAGATAACCACAATGGTGTGATCACTCATGTAGAGCCAGATGTCCTAGAGTGCAAACTCAAGGGGCCTTAGGAAGCATCACTAAGAACAAAGCTAGCGGAAGTGATGGCATTCCAGCTGAGCTATTCCAAATCCTATAAGAGGATGCTATTAAGTGCTGCACTCAAAATGCCAGCAAGTTTGGAAAATTCAGCAGTGGCCATAGGACTGGAAGAGGCCAGTTTTCATTCCAATCCCAAAGAAAGGCGATGCCAAACAATGCTCAAACTACCGCATAGTTGCACTAATCTCACATGCTAGCAAAGTAATGCTCAAGATTCTCCAAGCCAGGCTTCAACAATACGTGAACTGTGAACTTCCAGATGTTCAAGCTGGGTTTTAAAAAGGCAGAGGAACCAGAGATCAAATTGCCAACATCCATTGGATCATCAAAAAAGCAAGAAAGTTCCAGAAAAACAGCTGCTTCATTGACTATGCTAAAACTTTTGACTGTGTGGATCACAACAAACTGTGGAAAATTCTTTAAGAGATGGGAGTACCAGACCACCCTACCTGCCTCCTGAGACATCTGTATGCAGATCAAGAAGCAGCAGTTAGAATCAGACATGGAACAACGGACTGGTTCCAGATTGGGAAAGGAGTAGTCAAAGGTGTGTATTGTCACCTGCTTATTTAACTTCCCTGCAGAGTACATCATTCGAAATACCGGGCTGGATGAAGCATAAGCTGAAATCAAGAGTGCCAGGAGAAATAACAATAACCTCGGATGTGCAGATGACACCACCCTTTGGCAGAAAGCAAAGAGGAACTGAAGAGCCTCTTGATGAAAGTGAAAGAGGAGAGTGAAAAAGCTGGCTTAAAACTCAACATTCAAAAACAAAGATCATGGCATCTGGTCCCATGACTTCGTGGCAAACAGATGGGGAAACAATGGAAACAGTCAGAAACTATTTTCTTGGGCTCCAAAATCACTGCAGATGGTGACTGCAGCCATGAAATTAAAAGGCACTTGCTCCTGGGAAGACAAGCTATTACCAACCTAGATAGCATATTAAAAAGCAAAGACATTACTTTATCAAACAAAGGTCTGTAGTCAAAGCTCCAGTTTTTCCAGTAGTCATGTATGGATATGAGAGTTGGACCATTAAGAAATCTGAGCACCGAAGAACTGATGCTTTTGAAGTGTGGTGTTGGAGAAGACTCTTGAGAGTCCCTTGGACAACAAGGAGATCAAACCAGTCAATCCTAAAGGAAATCAGTCCTGAATATTCATTGGAAGGACTGATGCTGAAACTGAAGCTCCAATACTTTGGCCACCTGATGCAAAGAGCCAGTGCATTG
Source organism: Nanger dama (assembly GCA_917880005.1). Classification (NCBI taxonomy): domain Eukaryota; kingdom Metazoa; phylum Chordata; class Mammalia; order Artiodactyla; family Bovidae; genus Nanger; species Nanger dama. Next base: position 1,533,992 of record CAKJTW010000017.1, read on the forward strand.
GAAAAGAGCCTGATGCTGGGACAGATTGAAGGCGGGAGGAGAAGGGGATGACAGAGGATAAGATGGTTGGATGGTATCACTGACTCAATCGATATGAGTTTGTGCAAGCTCTGGGAGTTGGTGATGGACAAGGAAGCCTGGTGTGCTGTTGTCCATGGGGTCACAAAGAACATGACTGAGTGACTGAACTGAACTGAACACAATATTGTAAATCAGCTGTTCTCCAATATAGGATAAAAATTTAAAAGAAAGAAACTGCCGTATATACCATAGCATTGCATGAATGTAAGCCTAATTTATTTAAATATCACTGACTATTGAACATAATCATCATTCCTGGTTGTAAACTATTATACAGGATGCAGCAATTTTGACATTTAAACATAAAATTTACACTTCCAATAGCAGTAGGTAAGAGAGCCAGTTTCTACATCTTACGCGTTGTTATTTTTAAACTTTTGCAAGACTGATAGGTGAAAAAAATTCTCCTAATTTGCATTTTGCCGGTGACAGCCGAGCTGAACTGGCTTCCCCATGTGTACTATATCAGGTGTTCTAATCCACACTCAGTACCAGGTGCATTTCCACGCAGCTTCAATCCTCAAAGACCCAGCAGTAGATACCAAGACAATGCAATATTAAAATGATTCCCCAAACTCCCACGTCAAGTCAGTGCCAGCAGGAGAGTGTTAAACACCTCTGGGTAGGAACTGGTTCTTAATCATCTTTCTGGTCCCCAGCTCCTGGCTCTGAGCCAGACACCTGGCAGGTTCTCAACACATTTGTTGGGAATATTACAGCAGAACATATGTTCCAATGTCAGCCTTCTAACTTGCTCTGTGACTTTCACCAAGTTAGGTCACCTCTCTGTGTCTCTTTGTGTTCAACAGTAAGTGGATAGTAATGTGATATGATATGCTATGTAAACTAAGCATCTTCTGTACAGAGGATTCTTTGTGCCCTGGGCAAGCTTCTTTTCCTTCTCCCACAAAATGTGGAGAATTCTGTGTATATTACAGGCTTGGGTTTGTAGTTCCTTCCCATCACTCATGCTGATGCACCGTATCATTTTATTTTTCTTTCTACTCTCAAGAGTCTAGCACAATGCATGGCACAAAGGAAGTATCTGGCAGGGAGGAAGGAAGAAAGGAAGGCAGGAAGTCACTAATGATGAAAGGATGAATGAGTGAAATATCAGAGCTGGAGGAGATATTACAGACCTTATTTTCAAGATCTTCTTGGTTACCGTTTTATTTTTTGTAAACACAGCTACATTAGCATCCCGCCTTATAAGCACTTGCTAGGATAAATTTAAATAACTAGCCAGGGAATTTTAATCAGATAAAAAGTTTCCATATTAAAATACTTTTGTTTCTTTGTCTTTTTTTGTTGTTGTTACAGGCTATGTCTACATACGTATTTACTAATCGAAACATATAGATTTTTCATGTTTAGTGGAAGCACACCATATATGAAACAAGTAGATTACAAATGTATTTTATATGAATTTTTTAAACATGTCCCAAAAAAGGATGAAGTTTTCATTTCAGTTTCCAAAGCTAATTTATTGAGTACTTATGAAACCAGTGAAACTGGAAAATGTAAATTATGTCTTTGAGGATCTTTTTTTCCCAAATAATGAACATGTTTAAGTTGTTAAATGTGTATATTTTTAAATGTTTTACTTCTTGGTATATAATATTTCTAAAATGACAAAATACTTTTAGCAAAGCCAGTATAAGGAAATTAAAATGAATCCACTCAGTTTTACTTGTATCACTTATTTATATGATTAAAAATGACAGGCTTTTGAGCTTTTCTCAATTCCCAAATGATTTCTCTAGTTAGAACAAATTAGTGCCAAAGAGAGGCATTTGTTACATAACTGCAGAAGTTTTTAAAAGCTTTTGATGTAGCCACTTATCTGAGGGACTTAATTCACTGATGAGATCTTAAAGCATTGACAAACATGTTGGTTTTTAGTTTCTTAGATTTTTTATTTTGGAACATAACTGCAAATGTTTTATAATATAATCAGCTTTTTTTTTCTTTAGCAATTTTAAAATTAAAATTTAGTAATTTTCCCCCATACTTGATATGGACAACATTTAGTAGAAAATAGCTGGACATAGGACATGACTTCTGAGGTCCATCTGTGTTGTTGTTTAGTCCCTAAGTCATGTCCAGCTCTGCAACCCCATGGATTGCAGCCCACTAGGCTCCTCTGTCCTTCACTATCTCCAGAGTTTGCTCAAATTCATGTCCCTTAAGTCAGTGAGGCCATATAACCATCTCATCCTGTGCTGCCCCCTTCTCCTTTTGCCTGCAGTCTTTCCCAGCATCGGGGTCTTTTCCAGTGAGTCGGCTCTTCACATCAGGTGGCCAAAGTATTAGAGCTTCAGCAAAAGTACTTCCAGTGAATTTCAGGGTTGATTTCCTTTAGGGTTGACTGGTTTGATCTCTTTGCTGTCTCAGGGACTCTTAAGAGTCTTCTCCGGCACAATTTGAAAGCATCAGTTCTTCAGCACTCGGCCTTCTTTATGATCCATTCTCACATCCATGCGTGACTGCTGGAAAAAGCATAGCTTTGACTATACGGACCTTTGTCGGCAAAATGATGTCTCTGCTTTTTAATATACTGTCTAGGTTTGTCATAGCTTTCCTTCCAAGCAGCAAGCAAAAGTCTTTTAATTTCATGGCTGCAGTCAACTTTGGAGTCTGCAGTGACTTTGGAGCCTGAGAAAATAAAATCTGTCACTGCTTCCACTTTTTCCCCTTCTATTTGCCTGAAATGATAGGATTGGATGCCATGCTCTTAGTTTTTTAATGCTGAGTTTCAAGCCAGAATTTTCATCCTCCTCTTTCAGCCTCGTCAAGATGCTCCAAATGGGTACATGATTCAGTCTTTTTATATGCCGTTATTAGAAAAGAAAAAACCAGTTCATTTTAGAGTGATGCTATTGAGGTTTAATTTAAATTATGTGTTTGGAATTAAATTATAGATTTATTTTTTAAACCCTATGCATATGTTTTAATTTTCTATTTTAAAGCATGTAATAACTTGACTGAACATTAAACTTTCTTAGAACAACTGTATTTTTAGAATTCCTACTTTATGAATGAGAATATTACTTTTTATTGGATATAGTATTTTATTTTTTCTTTCTGAAAATATTAAAATACTTTTTATGTAATGTAATTTGGAACATAAAAAGACATAAAAATATAATAAGCAACTCTAAACCCCAACTTCAGCTTAAGAAATAAAACATTTCAGAGTGCAAATTCTCTTGTGTACACCTCACAGTCATATTTCCTTCTCATATGCCATCTAGAAGGAATCTCCACCTTGAATCTGGTAGATACTAAAATGTATTGCTTTACATGTTTAACAGATATAACAAATTCTTAAAAGATATATAGTAAAGTATCACGTTTCTAAACTTATTTAAGTAGTACGTTAATGAATAGGGTCTTCTGTAAATGTGCTTTTTGGTCAACATTATATCTGTGAAATGTATGTGTATGGAAATGTATAGCTCCATATCACTCATTTTAAACAATTCATGGCTTTCAACTATATGAATAGACTGCTGTCAATCCATCCATTCTCTCTTTGGTGAACAATTAGGTTTTTTGCTATTAATAAACAATGCTTCTGTGAATAATCTATCTTTCTTCATGACACATGCAAGAGTGTCTCTGATATAAATCCCTACAAGTGTAATTACTGGGTCAGTTTGTTCAGCTTTACGTTTGCCAGATAGCACCAAATTACATTTCAGGACTGGTTGTACCAGTTACAAGTGTTTTGTTGTTTTTTTAAGTTTTTTGCATAGTCTGTGTTCCTGCCAATCACTTTATATTATTAGGCTGTTTTTCTTATTAGATGGGTGTTTATTTGTTTTTGTCTCTGCCATTCACTGTGGGGCTTTTGTCAGATGTGTGGTGGAAGGACCAGCCATTCATATTTGAGGAGGAAGTCTAAAAGTCCATCCTTTGAAGCCAGCTGAAGTCCTCTGTGAGTGATTCTAGGCAGGGACAGGCATTAACTGTGGGCTTTACTCTAAGCCGAGGTTCGACAGCAGTGTTATTGAAGTTTGGAGCTGAATAAGTCATTGTTGTGGGGTCTGTTATACATCTGGTAGGATCTTTAGTGATTTCTCTGGTCTGTACCCACTAGATGCCAATGGCACTGCTCGACTCCAGTAGAAACAATCAAAACTGTCTCCAGTTGTCCCTTAGAGACAGTTCTTCCCCCCTCTACCCCCAAGTTGAGAACCACTGCTCTAGAGTAAATAAAGGATAGACTGGGCTTTTTATTTGCTTCAAGCTTAAGTCTCTAAAAGCATTTTCTCTGGGCTCATCCCCTTTCTACAGAAGGACTCCTCCAGTCTCCTGTCCTTGATAGAGGAGAATCAGACAAGAAGAGCCTGGTACAGCCACTTAATCAGTCATTTTCACTCTGCATTCTGCCCACCCTTGCCCGTGTTTGGTATCTCTGAGGTTAACTTTCCTCTGGCACTAAGCCTCCTGTCTCCATAGGGTAGTCTCACCTGTCTGAAAGGTGTGAGAAACTAGGATTTGCAATTTCTTACCTCCAGAACCAATGCTGGCATCATTATCCTTGTCTAGTGTCCTTGACCTTGTATCTTTGTGCATATTTGAATTCTTTATGATAAATCCCTATCAGTTCAGTTCAGTCGCTCAGTTGTGTCGACTCTTTGTGACCCCATGAATCGCAGCACACCAGGCCTCCCTATCCATCACCAACTCCCGGAGTTCACTCAGACTCACGTCCATCAAGTCAGTGATGCCATCCAGCCATCTCATCCTCTGTCGTCCCCTTCTCCTCCTGCCCCCAATCCCTCCCAGCATCAGAGTCTTTTCCATTGAGTCAACTCTTCACATGAGGTGGCCAAAGTACTGGAGTTTCAGCTTTAGCATCTTTCTTTCCAAAGAAATCCCAGGGCTGATCTCCTTCAGAATGGACTGGTTGGATCTCCTTGCAGTCCAAGGGACTCTCAAGAGTCTTCTCCAACACCACAGTTCAAAAGCATCAATTCTTTGGCGCTCAGCCTTCTTCACAGTCCAACTCTCACAGCCATACATGACCACAGGAAAAACCATAGCCTTGACTAGACGGACCTTAGTCGGCAAAGTGATGTCTCTGCTTTTGAATATGCTATCTAGGTTGGTCATAACTTTTCTTCCAAGGAGTAAGCGTCTTTTAATTTCATGGCTGCATTATATGCAGTTTAAAGTACATTTCTCAGCATTGCATTTTCACCCCTTGAAACATGTAATGCATGTTTATCTAACCACAGTTCTTCTTATCTTTCCTTTGGTCAGCATTCACCTTTAAACAGTCTTTAACCTGTTACTTGCCCTGCAGCCTTCTCTTAATCAGAGAATAAAAGTAAAATAAATTGTAAAGGTCTTGAGATAGAAATATACTTTGTTCCCCACAACCTGAATAGCAAATCAGTTCTAGTTGTTGTTTAGTCACTAAGTTGTGTCCAGCTCTTTGTGACCCATGGACTGCAGCACACCAGGCTTCCCTGTCCTTTACTATCTCCCAGAGTTTGCTCAAACTCATGTCCCTTGAGTCGGTGATGCCATCCAATGATGTCATCCTTTCTCGTTCCCCTTCTCCTCCCACCTTCAATCTTTCCCACCATCAGGGTCTTTTCCAACTCTGCATCAGGTGGCCAAAGTATTGGTGCCTCAGCATCTTCAGCATCAATCCTTCCAGTGAATATTCAGGATTGATTTCCTTTTGATTGACTAGTTTGATCTCCTTGCTGTCCAAGGGACTCTCAAGAGTCTTCTCCAGCACTACAGTTCAAAAGCATCAATTCTCCATGCTCAGCCTTTTTAATGATTCAGCTCTCACATCTGTACGTGACTACTAAAAACACCATAGCTTTGACTATGTGGACATTTGTTGGCAAAGTAATGTCTCTAATTTTAATACGCTGTCTGAGTTGGTCATAGCTTTTCTTCCAAGGGGCAAGCATTACTCCTTACCTGTTTATTTTTTTAGATATTTATCTTATATGAAGAATATAACAAAAAATTTTAATTCTAAGTAATGGATAAAGACAACTGAGAGAGAGAGACATAAACAGAGAGAGGGGTGGAAGCAGGAAGGAAGGGAAGGAGGAAGGTGAAAGGAAGGAAGGAAGAAAAATTGCCCAAGAAGTCGCCTTTTTAAAATTCACATTCCTCCTTTCCCTGACACTGTTTTCTATCTGTAAGAAGTATCTTAAAACAAAACTGACCTTTTAGAAGGGACAGAAAAAACAACTTTAGTGTGTATCAGTCTTGTCAACGTCCTGTTCTGTTTTTATCCTCTGAATGTACTTCACTGAGAAGAGCTTGGAAGCCTTTTCATATAATGGATATATAAAGGTAATAGTTAAGATGTATAAAGGCAGTGCTTTCATCTGTTGCCTTCTTGGCTTGGAACAGGGATACTAACAACTGGGAAAGATATAACTATATTCTGTAGAAAATCAATGAATAATATGAATAATAGACATTTATAGTACACCTACTGTGAGCTAGATCCTGGGCCAAAGAGTTTCAACCATACATATGTAAATATATATACACATACATACACACACACATATATATACATACATACACACACATATATATGTACACATACATGCACACATGAATAGATACGTCAACACTTACATAGAGGGGCCTATACTTTCATGAATATTCCTTCATTTTATTCCCACAATTTCCCCAGTGAGTTGATGGTATCTGCATAAGAGAGGTGATTAAGTGACTTTACAAAGGTCAAATGACTAACAAGTGTGTGCTTTTAAGATCTTGAAAAAATAGGAGGATTTGCTCATTGTAAACATTTGATTATTAACCAGGATTCATTCATTCAACAAACTTTTATTGAGTACCTACTATGTTCTGGGCATTTTGTTAGGTTCTAGGCAGACTCCTAAAGAATACAAAGTCCTTGCCCTCATAAAGCTTATAGTCTTGAGCAGGAACATGACACTAAACATATCAAATGAAATACTGAAATACAGTAACAAGTGTTTGAAAGAAAAATAAAGCATATTGAGCAAATAAAGAATATTCAAAGGATGAGAAGCCATTACTACATCTGAATTCACCAAAAGTATAAAGCATCTTTTTCCCTACAATCCAGAAAGAAAACCATGTTTTATGTTTTACTGCTGGCATATTTTATCCACAGAGAAGCTGAAACATGTAATTAAAAGCATAAAAAGAAAGGTCTTAATAAGGGGGCTTCCATTTCATCTTGCAGTGCTCTAGTTCATCAACATCTAAATTGAAGTTTTCTTCAAGTATGGCTCAGAAAAACTCTGGTCAGATCATTGTTAGTGTCTATAAGATTCAGATGGGAAAAAGCATTCTCAAAATCTGTCTTTGGAAATCTGTTCCCAAAGTTCAGGTAGTGACTCTCTTGTGACTTTTACAGGTACATGACTTGTTTCTACTTACTATGGCTTCCTACTAAGGTTTGAAAAATTTTCAAAACTACATTTTAATTATGTGTGCTGCTACTGCTAAGTCACTTCAGTCGTGTCCAACTCTGCGACCTCATAGACGGCAGCCCACCAGGCTCCGCCGTCCCTGGGATTCTCCAGGCAAGAACACTGGAGTGGGTTGCCATTTCCTTCTCCAATGCATGAAAGTAAAAAGTGAAAGTGAAGTTGTTCAGTTGTGTCTGACCCTCAGCGACCCCATGGACTGCAGCCTTCCAGGCTTCTCTGTCCATGGGATTTTCCAGGCAAGAGTACTGGAGTCGGGTGCCATTGCCTTCTCCATAGTTACTACTCATTTATAAATATGTCATTTGGTGGCCCTTGCTTTTGGATATGGGATAAAGCAGTGTCTCATTCATTCTTTACCCTTTTCTGTGGACAGAAGGTAGTAATCATGTACTCAAGCTCTTGCAAAAAGTCCCACATTTTTCTAATGCCAGTGTTTGCCTGCACACACCTTCTGCCTTGGAGTTTAAAGCTGAGACTTTGGAGGGGTCAGGGGGCTTCCTGGATGACTCAGTGGTAAAGAATCTGACTGCCAATGCAGGAGACACAGGAGATGCAGGTTCAGTCCTTGGGTGGGGAAGATGCCCTGGAGGAGGAAATGGCAACCCACACCAATATTCTTGCCTGGAGAATATCATGTGCAGAGGAACCTGACAGGCTACTATCCATAGGGTCACAAAGAGTCGAACATAAGTGAGGACGCACACACTTGGAGGGGTCAGAGCAGAGGGAAGAGGATATAGGGGGCTCAAGAAAGCAGCACAGAAACACAGGCTCTGTGAGCAACCCAGCTTCTCAGGGGAGGATCTGGCATCCTCACACCTGGTGTTCCTGACTTGAAGACCAGCACTTGCTCCATACAGTATTTTGCAGTGAGTAGCATAAACATCACTGGGGCTCTTGAAAAGAATTTAGGTGGTACGACAAACATTTTTAATGATTATATGCTTATTTTAACATAGAGTAGAGAAAGTATGTAACCGGTAGACTAAACCCATGCTTTCTCTAAATGCATTACCTAGAATCAGCAAGGATGTATTTAAGTAGAAGAAAAGTGAGTCCACTTCAAGGAATGCCGTAGGTTAGTAATAGTACACATTGTACATAGATGTGGCACAACCGTGACAGCAGCACCTGGAGGGCCGAGTCAGCAGGAACAGAGCCTTCCCTGTGGTCTTCGGCCACCCCAAGCTCTGTGAAGACTGGCTTCCAGTAGTTCTTTTCTCAGTTTTCTGAATAACCTCCTCTGCTCCCATCTCTCTGTACCCGTGAAAGGTTCTTCTCTTTCTTGGGTGTGTATTTCACAGCTCGGCCTTCCTTATGGTCACCACAACAATGTAAGCTGCAGGGGTCGACAGGCACCACGCTGAACATTATTCCATCCTGAGACCTCTGGCTCTTGATGAAAGACCCTTCCAGAATCTTTCTTGTAGACATGTGCATCCTATGTTTGTGAGGGTTCCTCTCATTCTTTCTTGGTTACATCTTCAAAGACAGAGAGAGTGTTCTAGTGTTGCCAGTGGACTAAACTTGAATAAAACATCTCCTTGAGTTAGACTTCTGGCATTAGACTTCTGAAATTATCTTGGGCAGCATCAAAGGTGTTTATTATGTAGAAATTTGTGTACAAATCTATGATTCTTTTGCTTCAGTACAATGCTATTTTCTCTTTTGCTGGTGTACACACACACACATGAAGAAAGGAAGTAGACCTCTTTGGTGGTGAATACATTGCAGCCAATCCCTCCTTTTCAGTCCTCCCAGGATCTACTGTGCACTGTGCACATCCATTGTTTAGCACCAGCTGTTATCCTATGAACCATAGAAGAAAATGATTTAGGACTTTGGGACTGAATTTTCTTTAAAATGGGAGAAATTACACTTATCCAATCCCAAAGAAGGGCAATGCCAAAGAATGCTCAAACTACCACACAATTGCACTCATCTCACATGCTAGTAAAGTAATGCTCAAAATTCTCCAAGCCAGGCTTCAACAATATGTGAACCGTGAACTTCCAGATGTTCAAGCTGTTTTAGAAAAGGCAGAGGAACCAGAGATCAAATTGCCAATATCTGCTGGATCATCAAAAAAGCAAGAGAGTTCCAGAAAAACATCGATTTCTGCTTTATTGACTATGCCAAAGCCTTTGACTGTATGGATCACGATAAACTGTGGAAACTTCTTCAAGAGATGGGCATACCAGACCACCTGACCTGCCTCTTGAGAAACCTGTATGCAGGTCAGGAAGCAACAGTTAGAACTGGACATGGAACAACAGACTGGTTCCAAATAGGAAAAGGAGTACGTCAAGGCTGTATATTGTCACCCTGCTTATTTAACTTCTATGCAGAGTACATCATGAGAAATGCTGGACTGGAAGAAGCACAAGCTGGAATCAAGATTGCCAGGAGAAATATCAATAACCTCAGATATGCAGATAACACCACCCTTATAGCAGAAAGTGAAGAAGAACTAAAAAGCCTCTTGATGAAAGTGAAAGAGGAGAGTGAAAAAGTTGGCTTAAAGCTCAACATTCAGAAAACGAAGATCATGGCATTTGGTCCCATCACTTCATGGGAAGTAGATAGGGAAACAGTGGAAACAGTGTCAGACTTTATTTTTTTGTGCTCCAAAATCACTGCAGATGGTGATTGCAGCCTTGAAATTAAAAGACACTTACTCCTTGGAAAGAAAGTTATGACCAACCTAGATAGCACATTCAAAAGCAGAGATATTACTTTGCCGACTAAGGTCCATCTAGTCAAGGCTATGGTTTTTCCAGTGGTCATCACTGGAAAAGACCCTGATGCTGGAAGGGATTGGGGGCAGGAGGAGAAGGGGACGACAGAGGATGAGATGGCTGGATGGCATCACCAACTCGATGTACATGAGTTTGGGTGAACTCCAGGAGTTGGTAATGGACAGAGAGGCCTGGCGTGCTGCAATTCATGGGGTCGCAAAGAGTTGGACATGACTGAGCAATTGAACTGAACTGATATGATAAGTAAAAGGATTAGGTGATAATGTATAAAAACCTAGTGTAGAAAATTATGTGTACTTTTTTAAATGACAGTAAATAAAAAGAAAAAGGATGCAGTAACTTAGAAAATGAGTTGTCCAGCAGCTTCAGGCATGGCTGAATCTAGGGAGGTATCGAGCAATACAGTTGTGTTTTGCTTCTCTCTGTGTTTCTCTTGCCTTCAACATTGTTTTTCTCTCCATTGTCTTCTGACTCAAGCTCTTTGTACAATAAACAAGAAAGGCATCAGCAACTCTGTGTTTTCATTGCATCAGCTGAGCATCCATGTCTTGCTCCATTCAGACAGCTGTAACAAAATACCAGAGACTGGATAGCTTATAAGTTTATTTGTCACAGTTCTGGAAGTTGAAGATCAAGGTGCTGGTCGGTTCAGTGTCTGGTGAGAGCTCACGTCCTGATTCACTGACAGCATCTTTTTGCTGTTTCCTCCCATGGTACCAGAGGTTAGGGAGCTGTGTGAGGTCTCTTTTATAAAACACTAATTTATGAGGGCTGCACCCTTGTGACCTGAGCACCTCCCAAAGGCCCTGCCTCCAATACCATCTAATACCATCACGTCAGGCATTAGAATTCCAGCATGTGAATGTGGCACAAACGTGCCAAAGGAGGGCCAACTCCTCTTTCCCAGTGGTTCTTCCATCAATTCCAGCATTTAACCAGCTTGCAGCTGTGGCCCGGAAGTAAAATGCAGCAACTGAACCAGACCGAGTCACCTGGTCCCATGAAGCTGAGGATGGTATCCAGTCCTCCCTCCATCAGATGGACACACAGTAGAAGAGAAAGTGGTCCTCCATGACAGCTTGGTGCTGTATCCAAAAAGAGGATTAGTAGATACTGGTGGGAGAAAACATCAGCGCTAGTATAGGGCTTTACACATGAGAGGCGGCCAGCAGTGGAAGCCTTCTGCTTATGATGAAAACTACATTAGTTGTGCTAGTGACAAGTCCTTTCCCTTTCATAGCAACTGGTCTGTGGCATTTACTCCTTGAAAAGTCTCATAAACATGATGTCATGGCTCTCGTTACCATACTCTATAATAGAATGAGTATTCTGAGCATTAGTTATGTTGAAAGAAGTGCCTTAACATCCAGATGTCTCTCACTAGCTCCCTTACTAGTGAGAATATCAGATCATCAGAGCTGTAGCAATCTTATTGGCACAAATTGAGTAATCTCAGGACCTGACCTTTTGAGGAAAGCTCAAACCTTTATAAAAATCGTAGGACAAGTGACTGATTTAGCTGCAATTTTTCCCTCTTTGGGAAGCCCTAGTATAAAAGGGCACTAGCTAGGGAGTCTGGAAAGCTGTACCATTTATGGCTTCAACCACTTAATGAGCTCATGTACTTAGACCATTTAATGAGCCTCATCTGTAAAATGGCAATAATGATGATTGATTTGTTAGGTTGTGTTGAAAATGTGATGAAGTAATGATAAGTAAAATGACTAAGAAAATATCCATGCAGTCCCTAATATATGTTCTTTCTCCTCCATCTCAGTAAAGGGCTCTTTCATTAAAGATTTATTGTTTTAATAAATGCACATTAATTTGTTCCATAAAATTTAAAATCTCAGATTTTTGTAAGATTTAAAGCAAGCTACAGTTGATCCTTTGAACCACACAGCTTTGAACTCTGCAGGTCCACTTATACGTGGATATTTTTCAACTGTAAATGCTGCGGTAATGACATAATCCAAGGTTGGTTGAAACCACAGGTGTGGAGGAACTAATGATACAGAAGAACCACATATATGGAAACACACATGTGGATGGCCAAATATAAGTTATGGGCTTCCCCAGTGCCTCAGCAATAAAGAATCTGCCTGCAGTGCAGGAGACACAAGTCTGATCCCTGGATGGGGAAGATCCTCTGGAGGAGGAAATGGCAACCCACTCTAGTATTCTTGCCTGGAAAATCCCATGGACAGAGAGGAGTCTGGGGGCTACAGTCCATGGGGTCACAGAGTTGGACACAACTGAGCGACTGAGCAGCTATAAGTTATACACAGATTTTCAGTCATGTGGAGGGTCCAAATCCCCTAACTTGCATGTAGTTCAAGGGTCAACTGTAATTTATCTTATGCACTCAGATGTAGCACCAGTGATTTGTAGCTTAACCCTATGAGACATTATATTTACTCAAAATAACACACTAAGAGAATTTAAATTCTAAGAGTTCTGAGCACAGCATTGGGACATGCAAGATAACAAACATTCCTGTGGCTTAGAGAAGGCCATGTATGCTGGGGACACTTAAGCCCAGAATCAGTGAAAAAAATTTTTTTTAAATTTCTACAAGTGCACTCCTAGTGTATTGTCTCAGTGAAAGCTATTCACCAGGAACACATCTGATTTGTATCTTAAAATGAAGGGAAAAACAAATCTCATTCTAAGGAAATCTGATCTCTAGTCAACTGAAATACAACTCTTTAAAAAAAAAAACAAAACAAAACAGGAAACATCCCCAGCAATTTCTCATAGACCTCAACCTCTATTTGCAGTTACCTTTAGGTTCAGTTTTCTAATTCAGATTTAACAAAAATGTAATCCACTTACTAGTGTCTTATAACAACAATTACACGTGTTCTCTTGTTTTGGTTTTGCCATCGTACAGTGAGGGAGACATTATTCCCTCATTTTGCAGAAAGAGAAAAAAAAAAACTGAGGTTCTGGAGAAGTTACATGATTTGCCCAAAGTCACAGAGGCAGGGAGCCAGCAAGCCCAGACTATCAAGCCCAAGTCTGCCCTGCTCTAAGTCCAGGGATACCTTTACAGAATGTGAGTAGCATGTGTGTGTATGCTGTGCTCAGCCACTTCAGTCGTGTCCGACTCTGCCAACCCAAAGATGGCAGCCCGCCGGGCTCCTCGGTGCATGGGATTCTCCAGGCAAGAATACTGAAGTGGGTTGCCATTTCCTCCTCCAGGGGTTCTTCCTGACCCAGCAATCGAACCCATGTCTTCTGCATCACAGGCAAATTCTTTACCCCAGAGCCTGCAGGGAAGCCCTATTAGTAGCATGCTCCACGCTCAAATTAAGTTTTTAAATGAAGTTTTATTAAATGTGTTTCGCACCTTTCTTCATCAAGATTTCTACAAGCTGAACAATTGATTTGCAAATTATTTATAGAAATCATTTCACCCATCACTGAAAGCAGCCTTCGCAGAGCTTTTCTCCAAGCATGCAGAAATATTGCCTAGCAGGTTAATGAAATGGAAAAAGGAGAGATAAATTATTAGAAACTACCAAGAGTTGATGCATAAACACAGGAAGATACACATATGGAACAGAGGGATGATTCCACGTGAAACTGCCAAAGCTGAGGAACATTTCATTAACATGGGCTTTTTGGTCACTACCCAGGTCTTCTCAAGGGGTCAGGGCACCTGACTGGAGAATATATCACTCAAATTACTGGGTCCAAAATCAGTCCTCTAACTTGGAGTATTTACCAAGACAGTGGAAAGTAGTAACTGGTGGGAAACCGAGGCAGACTCAAGGCAAAAAGCAAAGGTCAAAGCCAGAGAACCAGTCCTGAAGTCACATGAATGGGGAAGGTAAAACTGCAGACGAGAAGTAAGCCATGAGCTGTAAAACTCGGAAGCTCCAAAACAAGTTGAGAAGCAAGGTGTGGGGTGCGTTGGAACAGTTGTTTCAGAATGAAGAATGTGGCCAGCAGAAGAAAGTCACAAGCCCTTTTCTGTCACACCTACTACCCAGTGTGTGGGACCACCTGCCTGGGCAAAAGGCATTGACTTTGCTATTTGCTCCCAGGTGCGGGCCACCTTCAAGTCTTCCTCATGAATTCCCACAGAGCTTCCTAATGACATGTAAAATTTTAATTTTCTTAGCACTAGGCAGGCACGAGTAAGTCATGGCCCATTTTAACACATTCCCAAACACAGTGAATTGGTTAACTCGTGCTGGCTACCATGACAGAGTCCGTTGGAACTGGGTTAGGACTCAGCTCTGCAATGTCACCGTAGTAGCATCTTCAGAGATGACTTTTTCCAGTTTTCTTATATAATATACCTACTCTTCTTACCTTTAGGCTCCCATCATGGGAAGAACCATATTCTAAATTTTATTTCTTCTTCAACAAGGCTGGAAGAAACTCACTACCCTGGAGCCCCCAAATGAAAACAGACCTCCTAATGTTTGCCCATCAGATACACTCCGGGTTTCATCTTCCTTCATTTTTCCAGGGTTGCTGTGTTCAGTTACAGTGTGAAAGTGTGACCCTCCCCAGCCACATATACTAACTGCTGGAGGACATGTGTACTGTCTCCCCTGGATTGTCACAGAAACTGGTTTTGACCCTCCTGTCCAAAGGCATCGTCAGTCATCAGTGCTTCTTGAGTGGAGCTCTGCTCTAATGATGTCACCCGGCTTCTAGAGGGAGACCCCAGGGGGTGGGGCACGGGCCTCTCTTTCCCTCGGCTTCAGCATCCTGAGGTCTACTTCAGGAAGGAATCTGTTCTTCTAGCACCAGCTACACAGCTAAAGGAAGCCTCCCTGTCTGTATCCTGGGCCTTAGACATTCGAGTAAAATGATACAAAAGCAGAAAAAAAAAGTTTTAAAGTTGGGGCCAATGGCCCTGTAGGGAGACACTCATCAGTTCCCACTGCCCAGAACCCTGGAGAATGCTATGCCTATTGTTTCTAAACTTGATTCCTGATTTTCTTTCAATCCACTGAATTCTCTCATTTCTCTCCAATAAATTCCCTTTTCCATGTTAACAGAAAGTTTCTTTTTGCTTGCAACCATAGACTCCTAAAGGCTAGCCCCCAAGAGGGAAATGGTAAGGAGCCAGAGAGGAATTGCCAGGAAGCATCAGAAAACAAAGAGGATGTATAGAGTTCAGGTTCCCAGGGCTGGTGGCTCCTCGCCTAGAGTCCTGGGCATCAGATCACCAACAGTGTTCTTAAATGACTCCCCCAAACTGTTTCTTGTGTGCTGTTTTTTTCAGTCATGTCCAGCTTTTTGTGACCCTGTGGACTGTAGCCCGTCAGGCTCCTTTGTTCATGGGACTTTGCCAGTAAGAATACTGGAGTGGGTTACCATGCCGTTCTCCAGGGGATCTTCACCCAGGGATCGAACCCATGTCCCCTGCATTGCAGGCAGAGTCTTTACTGCCAAGCCACTGGGGAATCCTCCCGTTGAACCACAGAAAAGTTACCCTGTCTGTGTTCAGTTGTTTGCTCTCAGCTAGATTTCCATCACCCATTGTAATAATCCTTGCTACTTCAGCAGCAGCTCTAATTGGAAGCCTCCAATTAATAGATGTGGGTAAATGAACTGAACATTGTTTAATTAATGAAGTTTGGTTGGCCGCATCTTTCATTAAAAAAATACAAAGATGTTTCAAAGAGATTTTTTAATAGTTCAGAGTACAATTTGCAAACAAGATGCTGGCTACAGAGTGTGTAATGTAGGTCACTTGATCAGAATGGCTGTGTGCTCCCAGGCCAAATGGCCATCACCTCTTCCAGACCCTTCCGTTTCTAGAAGGACAGTGAGCTCATCTGCAACCCTGAAAATACATTTCAGCATCCATGTCATCTCCCTGGAACCCTCTGCATTCCCTCTGCTAAGGCAATCACTGTTGGCCTTTCTCCGATGCACTGAAGACCTGCATTTCCCGTTGGCCAGCTTTGTACTCTTTCTAGCCATCCCTCTCTCCCACTGATCTGTGAATTCCTTACCTGTGGGGGTTTTGCCTCCAGCTATTTCCCCACAGCACTCATTATGGTGTCTAAACTGTAATAACTAGTAAACACTCGGCTAGCATTCTTTAAAGGGATTTGCTCTCCTCTCTTTGGCGAGTTTCCTGCACTAGAATTTGACATCAGCGTTTTGCTAAGAATGAGCTTTATGAAACTAAATGTTCATTGTGGGCTCATGACTTTACGGCAACCTTAGTCTGCATTTTTTTTGTTTGTTTTACCGTAAGTCTTTTTCTTTTTAAAAACCACTGCTATCAGTTTTGTTTTGTTTTTTAATCCATCTCACTCCAGGGCAGTAGAGCCAATCAATACAGGAAGTAAAAGAATGGAAAATGGATGAAAGCCATTCCTTTTCTGGAGGCTCCCTTTGGGCCCTACCTTCAAAAATCTTCCACATCTTCCATCACTTGCTAGAAGGAGTACAAAAATTCTTTCCAATAATTACATATTTAATCTCTTTGATCCCGAATTAAAGATGCTGTGCTATTTCTCGCCGTGCATTCCCGTGTTTCCTCAGCTTGTTTCTCCTGTTCCCTGTACTGCTGCTGTGTCACACAAGATAATGTACTGATTAGACTTTGCCATGGAAACAGGCCTCTCCTTTGGGGTTTTCCACATACCGTGGCTCACAGGGATCGAGACTGTTCCACTCCTGGGGCTTGGTATTAAAGTTTTTTCTGCTTTTGACATTTTTGTTAAAATTTATAGGAAGGGAAACAGCTCTAAAAAAGGTTTGCTATTACAGGAAACGGACATCTTTATTCCTTCTAGTACTTATTAGCAATTTAAGGTATGGTCTCTCCCATTTGGGCTGACAGAATGGCCCACGTTTTGCACTCAGCCACCTCAGTCCTATATGTACCTTTCTACTACCAATGCCAAAAGAAGTTACTAAACGTAATTTTGTGTGTGCTGCCTTAGCCATTGAAAATCTTACTGCTGCCCCAGGGAACATTTCCGAATGTTCACTGCAAGTCAGCACTGTTAAAATTAGAATCTCACTTCAGTAAATGCTCACGTAAAGCGCATCCATGATGCAGGATAATGAATTTCAGAGGCCCCTAACTAGGTCCCAATTCCAATTAACCTGCGGCACAGAGATCTGCATAGGAAATGTCAACAGGAAGATGAAGGGGGTGGATTTGGGCAGGAGAAATGATGATAAATCAGCCCAGTGGAACCCATCCATCAGTGCCTGTTTCGGTGGCATGAAGGAATTGTTTTTGCAAACGAGTGTTTGTCACTCCCCTCTCACATATTCTGCAAACATAATATACTGTTTCCCAGACACAGGTTGACTGAATAAGTCACTAGAGAGTAAAAGCAAACGATCTCCCCAGTCATTAATCTGTAGCTCCTGAGAATGTGTTTGTGATGCTCATGCTGAGAACAAAGATCACGGCCAAACCTGTTGCTGTTCTATTAGCAGGCTATGTTACTGCCACCACTTTAGAGTCTGTGGTTGTGCTACAGAGAGAGTGTCTTGACTCAAAAACTGTTTCTAACTGAGCAATATGAACTAGAGACAAAGGGAATGAAGACACCAAAATGCCACTGAGACCCCATTTCTCCACTGGACCACAGATGGTTTGCTTCCTGCTCGGTGCCCCAGACCTCAACTGGGCCAAGCTGAGGGATACTTCAGTGGACAAGAGAGCCAGTATTCCTGCCCTCTTGAGATTACCTTCTAGAGGAGGAAGCCAGAAAATAAATAATTTAGCAGGTGAATTTGCAGCAACATGGATGGACCTAAAGATTATCATACTAAGCGAAGTAAGTCAGAAAGAGAAAGACACATACCATATGATGTTACTTTATGTGGAATCTAAGATACGACACAAATGAACTTATCTGTGAAACAGAGACAGACTCAGACGTAGAGAACAGACTTCTGGTTGCCAAGCAGGAGGGGGTGTGGAGGAGGGAAGAATTGGAAGTTTGAAATTAGCAGATTTGAACTGTCATATGCAGGATGGATAAACAGGGTCCTACTGTACTGCCCAGGGAATAGTATTTAGTATCTATAATAAACCATAACGGAAAAGAATATGAAAAAGAATATATATATATATGGCTTCCCAGGTGATGTAGTGGTAAAGAATCTGCCTGCAGTGCAGGAGACCCAGGTTCCATCCCTGTGTTGGGAATATCCTCTGGAGAAGGGACTGGATACCCACTCCAGTATTCCTGCCTGGAGAATCCTATGGACAGAGGAGCCTGACAGGCTCTAGTCCATGGGGTCACAAAGAATCAGACACTACCGAGCAACTAACGTGTGTGTGTGTATTTATAACTGAATCACTATGCTGTATAGCAGAAACTAATACAACATTGTAAATCAACTGTAAACTGAAATAGAGTGTTAGTTGCTTTGTCATATCGACTCTTTGTGACCCCATGGACTGTGGTCCATCAGCCTCCTCTGTTCATGGAATTCTCCAGGCAAGAATACCCTTCTCCAGGGGATCTTCCCAACCCAGGGATCGAACCTGGGTTTCCTGCATTGCAAGTAGATTCTTTACCATCTGAGCTACAGGGATACTATATAAACTATACTTCAACATATCAACTATGCTTCAATGAAATAAATTTTTACTGTTAAAAATTTAAAAAAATAAATTAAGTTGAGAAGCGCAATGGAAACACATGAAGCAGAGAAGAGAGACAGGGAATGCTGGAGGGCAGGGAGCCTCCATTTGAAATGAGGTGGTAATGCCTCCTTGGAAAAAGTAACATTTGAGCAAAGGTTCGAAGGAAGGGAGATTTGAAGACATGAGGGCTTTTGGATATCTGGGGTGAAAGGCATTCCAGGGAGGAAGAGCAAGGTCAAGACCCTGAAGTGTAGCTGGAGAAACTTGAGCAAGGACAGGTGGGGTCAGAGAAGAAGGTTGAGTGGGGTCCCTCATACACCTGGAGGCTCTCTGTGAGGGCTTTGGCTTCTGGTCTGAGAGAGGCAGCCATCTGGAAGTTTTCCAGCAAAAGATAGGCATGTTCTGACAGCATTCTGTACAGGGTCGCCCTGCCTACTCTGCTGATAACCGGCTAAATGGGGCAGGAGGAGGAGACAGAGAGACCAATAAATAATTCAGAGATTATTGCACTTAGGCAGAAAGTGATGGGCCCAGTAGTAGCAGTAAGGGCCTCAAGAAAAGTCAAATTCTAGATGTACACACACACACACACACACACACACACACACACACCTGATAAATATTCAGAGTGTTTCCGAGTCAGCAAAAATGTCAGAGCATTTATTTATGTCAGCTCTTGACAGGAAAGAAATCTGTCACTAGTTGTATTTATGAGCTTCTCAACATTGTGAAATTGAGTTTTCAAAGGCTTTGAAGCTATGACTCTTTGCCTTAAGTAAATTTGCATCACATGAAAGATCATAGGGATAAGGGAACCCCCAAAGTGAAATTTATATTCTCATAATTTTCTCTGTGAAAATTTATATATGGGGAACTGTCTTCATTTCCCATAATATTTCAGTTCCGTCCAGTTCAGTCGTTCAGTCAAGTCCGACTCTTTGCGACCCCGTGAATTGCAGCACGCCAGGCCTCCCTGTCCATCACCAACTCCCAGAGTTTACCCAAAGCTCATGTCCATTGAGTCGATGATGCCATCCAGCCATCTCATCCTCTGTTGTCCCCTTCTCCTCCTGCCTCCAACCCCTCCCAGCCCATAATGTTTAAGAAAGTGCAATTAGTAAAATAGACAGCCAGCAGGGGTTCGATGTGTGATGCAGGGAACCAACAGCCAGTGCCCTGTGACCACCTGGAGGGGTGGGATGGGGAGGGAGAGGGGTTCAAGAGGGAGAGGACATATGTATACTTAATGCCAATTTATGTTGAGACGTGGTAAAAAACCATCACAATGTTGTAATATCCTCTAATTAAAAAAACAAAAAGAAGGTGCAATTAAAGCACTGTTATTGCTCACTCAGCCATTTCAGTGGACGAAAGTTGGACAGAAACGCTAGGCTTTTCAGCAGAACCTCATCACCTGTGGGGAAGCCGCTGCAGCCCCATCACTCCTTCTAGGTAATCTGCTTTCTTCAGTTTCATCCCTGGCCCCACCTTTGGGCAGTGCGTTCGCCTGGCGTGGGCCAGCTGAATCACACTCTGCTGTCAGTGTGCCCTGGCCCTTTGGGCGCCCATCCTTTCCTTTGCATACCCGTAGCTTCATCTGGAGCATCCAGTTCTCCTCCTCCAGCACCAGCCTTCAAAACTCAGCCCAGCGACACCCCCGACCCCCGCCACCGCCTTCTGACAGGCTAGGTGTTCATCCTGTCCCTTCATTTCTCCCACCAACCACCCCCACACTGAGTACTCCTCAGTATAATAGATTTCTGTATCTGTCTTTCCCTCTAGACTGTGAATTCCCTGAGGGCAGGGGCTCTGTTTGTAGTCCCATTGCTAAAATAACATCGCCCAGCGCCAGTCTGTCGAATTGATGTTTGTTTGAAAGAGTCCTTTGTCATATGTTAGATAGTTGCGTTTGCAGGACCAATTAAGATTCCTTCCTGTACTGATGACAACTGTTTATTCTGAGTTTGCAGCATCCCTGGTACTGAGCAAGGCACATAACACACATGATCTCATTGAAGCCTCCAGTGACCCTATGAGGAAGGCATTTTTATCCCACTGCAACTAAGGTCCAGAAGGGCAAGGAACTAATGTATATATCTTTCCTTTTAGTGATATATATCTTTATACAGGCTTCCCTGGTGGCTTAGTGGTAAAGCATCTGAGTGCAGTGCAGGAGACATGGGTTCAGTCCCTGTTTGGGGAAGATCCCTCAGAGAAGGAAATGGTAATCCACGCCAGAATCCTTGCCTGAAAAATCCAGTGGACTGAGGAGCCTGGCGGGCTATGGTTCTTAGGGAAGCAAGGGTTGGACATGATTCAGCAACTAAACCACCACCATTTTATGCAACCTTAGAAGTGACAATTTAGGGACTCTTGGGATACTATTTCTCTTTGACATGTAGATAAGCGTGCTGGCAATCTACAGATTGTTGGGTAAAAACCTGCCATAATCTGGCCTATGATAATGCAAAGTCAGGTGACAGGGTGGTCGACTGCCTCCCCTGCTCTGCTGGTTCCTCTTCTCAGTGGGAAGGCGACACTCCTGTCCAAGGCTTACTACCTTCTATGAGGTTTATGACAGCACAGACTGACTAAAATCTATTAATTTTCTTTAATCTCCTAACTCACATTTCCATATTTTACATAATTGACTCTCTTATCCCAGTTATCATATTATGATGGGGTGTTTCTGTATTCAGTTACTTGGAAGAGCTATGAATTTGTGTTGCATGCACGCATGCTAAGTCACTTCAGTCATGTCCAGCTCTTTGTGACCCTACGGACTGTAGTCCACCAGGCTTCTCTGTCCATGGGATCCTTCAGGCAAAATACTGGAGTGTGTTGCCATGCTCTCCTCCAGGGGACTTTTCCTGACCCAGGGATCAAACCCCATCTCTTAGGTCTCCCATTGGCAGACAGGTTCTTTACCTCTAGCGCCACCTGGGAAGCCCCATGAACTTGCAGTTCAGTTTAGTTCAGTTCAGTCTCAGTAGTCAATTCATATCAATTCTATAAAGAGTAAGAAGGTATACCTTCTTATATACCATTATATAATATACCAGATAGGCAATCTCCTAATTCCAGACATTTTTGCAAGTTTTATTTTAATGCAGGCAAATATGAACTATTTAGCAGCAATTGGTTGAAAGGACAAAACATCTGTTATTTGTTCATCATAAGGAGATCTTTAGATGTCTTCTTGACATGCTATGGTAATACATTCAATTGCCCTTGGGTGAAAAATAAAATTCTTCAAGTACGGGGGACCAGAAAAAGATTCTTCAATGTTTATTAAATAGAAATAAAGTATCACATCTGACAGCAAAACCAGAGAGAAATCAGAAGGCGAGGACTTTACTTGGTTATCTTAATCACTTCATAGGTTTATCTGCCCAGGCTGCTTAGGAGGCATTGGAGTCTACAGATGCGCACAAGCTTGGTGCACATTCCAATTAGAAAATCCTCCCAATGAGTAGGTAGTCGCAGAGTGGGGTGCAAAGCTCCTTACCAGAAATAGATGTGGGAGAGGATACTGAGAACTACATCGACTAGCGCCTTAGGGTGGTGTGGTGCAGAGAGAGCTGAATTTAGAGTCAGAATAACCAATGGAAGCAGAAGCCGGAGAGGTTTCCCATTACTGAGCGCTGACTCTGTGCTTGGTCCACCACCTCCATCACCTCTTTTCATCTTCATAACAACTCTGGGAGTCCGTATTAGGAGCCCCTTATTAGTCAGAAGGAACGAGACTCAAGGACCTTGAGTCATTTGCCTAAGGCTACAAACTAGTATGACAGAGAGAGGGCCTGAGACCAAGACTGTCAGGTTGAGCCCCATTTGTTTCTTTCTGTGGCCTTTACTGCCAGGGACCTGGCTCTGTCATCATTGTTCATTGTTTATTATTATTATTATTTATGTGCTTATATGTGTATTTATATTTTATGTTTGTATTTTTACATATTTGTTTACATACTTTTTTTTATGCTCTTCCCTGGTGGTTCAGTTGGTGAAGTATCTGCCTGCAGTACAGGAGACTGTGATTCGATCCCTGGGTCAGGAAGATTTCCTGGAGAAGGGAATGTCAACCCACTCCAGTATTCTTGCCTGGAGCATTCCACAGACAGAGAACTGGCAGGCTACTGTCCATGGGATCCCAAAGAGTCAGACAAGACTGAGCGACTAACACTTTCACACTTTACATACATTTCTATTATATGTATGCATTTGTTTACATAAATATATAGTATATTTATGTTTATATATACATAAGTATATTTATTGTATCTATTTGTATAAATTTATAATGCAACATATAGCAGAGAAACACTTTCACACTTTACATACATTTCTATTATATGTATGCATTTGTTTACATAAATATATAGTATATTTATGTTTATATATACATAAGTATATTTATTGTATCTATTTGTATAAATTTATAATGCAACATATAGCAGATACCATGCAGTCTAGAAAATGTTTTCCACTATGTAAGATATGCATGTGGAAAAAGAGCCTACAGTGTGGGGGAAAAATGGAAAATACAGATAATCAAACAAAAATTACCTATGGTTTTACTACCCAGAGAGGATCATTGCTAATATTAGAGTGTATAAAGTCCAGGTTATTTAAAGAATCTAATTTTTAAATGCTATCTTCACTTATTTATGCATTCAACAAATAATTACTGAGTACTGCTGCTGCTGCTGCTAAGTCACTTCAGTCATGTCCAACTCTGTGCGACCCCACAGACAGCAGCCCACTGGGCTCCGCCATCGCTGGGATTCTCCAGGCAAGAACACTGGAGTGGGTTGCCATTTCCTTCTCCAATGCATGAAAGTGAAAAGTGAAAGTGAAGTCACTCAGTTGAGTCCGACTCAGCGGCCCCATGGACTGCAGCCTTCCAGGCGCCTCTGTCCATGGGAGTTTCCAGGCAAGAGTACTGGAGTGGGATGCCATTGCCTTCTCCGATTACTGAGTACAATAATGAGTAAATGCTATTGTTTAGGGAAACTTCTTAAAACAAAAGTCAAAGTTTCTCTTTATCATCAAAACTCTCATGAAACAGTAAACAACTCTTTTCTTTTTATTAATTTTATTGGAGCATAGTTGCTTTATAAAGTTGTGTTAGTTTCTGCTGTACAGCAAAGTGTATCAGGTATATGTATGCATATATCCCCTCTTTCTTGGATTTCCTTCCCATTTAGGTCATCACAGAGCACTGAGTAGAGCTCCCTGAGCTATACAGTAGGTTCTCATTAGTAATATGTTTTATACATATGGTGTCTATATGTCAATCCCAACAGCTTCTAATACTTGCAGAATTAGCCCTATTCTACCCTGACTGCTTTGGGCTAATTAGCTTGAGGTCTCTATGCTGATGTGTAGATGAACAGTTTTCATCAGGGATATCAGAAATGTGCCTTAGAACACCATAAAATTTGTTCTCTGCAGATAAAGCAGGCTGTGCTCTACCACCTTGTGACCTGGGCAGTGAAAGACGACTTAAGAGGCACACAGAACAGTTATTCTCCTCCTGAGACATGCAAGAGGCTGGGCAACGTCTGCCCCTTCTGCCCTCCCCTCAACACACTTTTATGGGCCTGGATGTGCTCTAGGTGCTGGCAGATCTGGGAGCACATTCTGGCTGTACTTACTAGCTGTGAGTTCTTGGATAAATGACATAATCTCTCTGTGCCTCAATTTTCCCATCCGTAAAATGAGAATAAACGCCGCAGGATATTGTCATGTTAAAATGCCTTCGCCTTCCTATTCTATTCCCTTTTCTCATACTATGAAGAGAAATAATACTGTATCAGTTCATTTCAGTCGCTCAATCGTGTCCGACTCTTTGCAGCCTCATGAATCAAGATGTAATAATACAATTGAGCCAAATAAGATAGGATATTTATTTTCAGGCTACCAGGATAAGGATGTTTAGAAAGACCCACAGTCTTAGAGATAGACTAATAAAATATGACACTCATTCATTTATTCATTCAGCCAAAATTTACTAAGCCTCTTTTTATGTATACAGAATTGTATTGAGGCTGAGGTCATACAAAGATTGAAAAGACTTGGTCCCTACACTAAAGGCACTCTAGCTTAATGAAGGGTAAGGTTTTGCAGAAATAATCATTATAGGAATTTGAAAATAACTGAGGCCATGAAAGAGAAGGTATCGGACTGGGTATGTGCAGGCATGCATGTGTGTGTGTGTGTGTGCGTGTGTGTGTGTCTAGATACCATGGGTTGCACAGGAAGGGAACCATTATTTCTGACTGGCAAGAACAATAAATGTCTATTAAAGTCAATGGCATTTGAAATAGACCTTAAAGGGGGAGCAGGACTCTCACAGGTAGAGGAGAGGACCTTTTAGGAAGAAGGCAAAGAATGAGCACAAATATAGAGACATGAAATGTTCAATGTTTTAAAGAAACATCTCCTGATCTACCATGTATAGCCCAGTAAAGTAGTCATGGGTCACACTGAAGCATCTGGGCTAAATCTCACACAGCTCTGGGGTCAAATCCTGACTCTTACTTCCTAGCAGTGTGACATAAGGAATGACTTACATGCTCTGAGCCTTGCTCTCCTTGACTATAAAATAAAGTTAAGAGTCTGATAAGATTGAAAAATAAAATAGGCTGGGAGGATGTGGAGTGGTAGGAGATGATACTAAAAAGCCATCCCAATAGGATGCTGGCAGTGAGCAACTGGGATCATAAATCACTTCGGGAGTTGATGGGTATATATATCCAGGCACTGCACTGCAGACCGAGGCTGGGGCAGGGGTGGTGTGTGGCGGGTGAAGATGTACCAGGGGCTGTCTCCACATCCAGGGAGCTGCCACTGTGTCCAGAGAGACAGACGTGTCAATTAAAACAGTGTAAATACAGTGGGAGGGACTTCCCTGGCAGTGCAGTGTTTAAGACTTCTTCCAATCCAAGGGTTGCAAGTTTGATCCCTAGCTGGGGAAATTAAGATTCCTACGTGCCTTCTGGCCAAATTAAAAAATGTAAAACAGAACCAATAGTGTAACAAATTCAATAACACTTTTTAAAAATAGTTCACATCAAACAGTCTTAAATAAAATATAAATACAGTGGGGAATGTACAAGAATACAATAGGGGTCAGAGTACCTCAAGGGTACTGAGGTGGCAGTGAGTGAGAGGAAAGGTCCCCGGAGGCTTCCTGGGAGGAGGCACTATCAGAAGCAGCAGTGGGGTTAAGGATAGTTGTCCAGGGTCACAAGGTGGAGAGGAACATGTCCAGGCAGAGAGGACTGCATGACGTGGCTGGTAGAGCACAGGCAGCGTGAAACAGCAACGTGCCAGGTGCTGGCTAGGCTGAGAGAAGCCTGATAGGAGGCTCCACGGGAGGAAGGGCTCATTCTGGCAGTCCTTCTAGGCCCTTCCAAGGAGCTGACACTCCGGTCTGTTGGTCCACAGAAAGGCTTCACCCAAGAAGAGAGAGAAGGCAATTTAGAAAGCTCCTCAGACCACGGTGGAGGGTGAAGAGCTCCAAAATGAAAAGCAAGAACACCCTTGATGGGGCTGCTACAGAAGTCTAGAAACACTTGGCCCAGGGGGCAGACTCGGGGATGGAGAGAAGGAAAGAGGTGAACCAGTGATCAGGAGAGTGTCTCCAGGATGTGGGGACCAGTCAGACCTGGGCAGGGAGTGCGGAGGCCCAGTGCAGCTCCAGGCCTCTGGCTAGATGCTGGAATCATTAACCCAGGAAGGGAATGAAGGGGAAAGAACGGGTCTGAGTAGGAGAGTAGAGACAGTAACTCACAGCAGGTTCACTTCTCAACATTTCTATCTTGAGACACCTGAGGGAAATAATCAGATTGGAGAAGGAATGGCTTTGGCAAGATTTCTGTCCTTATTATTTTAGCAGCTTCTTCCTTTCATTACGATTCTCGAGATGTTATTTTGTCTTTTATATGATAATTCATTTAGGCTATGTTTTTAAATAGCAGGGAAATCGAGTTATGTCTCTCTGGTGGAGGCATCTAGATTTATCAGTAACTCAGCTGGAAGAACAGAGTCCAGTTATACAAATACAAAAGTGCCTGATCTTTATTAATTTGTTCTGAGTGTTTTATTTCAGATATTTTAAGAGAAGAGTGGATTGTTTGTGTAGCTCTGCAAGTGTGCACATAAATAGCACCTGTCATGGTGGACACACTGTGCTTTATAATAGATAAAATGTTCTGGACAAAGAACAGAGTCCCACTTAGGGAGCAGTTTACTGTCTGAAATCATGAAAGGCACCAAGTAATATAACCTCAGGGAAAAGGACAAGATGTCCTGCATTGAACAAAACTTAATGGTTTTAGTAGCCTTTTAGAGTGGAAAAAATCTTTTAAGGAAGAGAAAGTGCTATTTTATTACTGGTACATGCTGTTCCCATGAATCGCTGGAAATA
This sequence comes from Nanger dama, assembly GCA_917880005.1. Lineage (NCBI taxonomy): Eukaryota > Metazoa > Chordata > Mammalia > Artiodactyla > Bovidae > Nanger > Nanger dama. The sequence goes on from CAKJTW010000017.1 coordinate 1,561,337, forward strand.
AATATATGCTCTCTGCACTGCTTGACTTTGATTCATTTACATTCCCTTTTTAATGAAAATTTTTTCAATCTCTGCAGTAAAAATGATGGATATTTTGTAGTTGCATGGACTAATAGACCTAGAAATAATTTTTATTTTCTTATGACATTAGAGGGTGCTTGCACTGGTCCTTAACCACTCTATACCACCTGAATTAACTCACATTTTTCTCCCATTTAGTGGAGGAGATGAAAAACAGGTCCCTGTACCTCATTTGGAAATAATAAGAGTATGTCACTGAAGCATTCTAAGAAGAAAGCATTCTATCAGTTATAAAATGTTTTATCAAAGTGAACCGTTCATCATGTGCTTTCCATTGCACTTTACATATATTAACTAATATCATTATCTTCACATTTTTACAGATGAGGAAACAGTAGCCTAACGAGGTTAAATGATTTATTCAATATCTCATAGCTAGTAGTTGCCGTTCCCATGTTCATACTTTTGCCTGATGCCCTTAGAGAACTCTGCAACCAATCCATTTCAGTTTGCATTGGTCAAGTTAGATCGCTCACAGTGAACTGTTCTCTTCGTGTCTCTATGGAACCACCAGCCACCCAGTTACTCATGCCAAAAACCTGGGCTTCCCTGCTAACACTTTCTCAGACTTGCCCCAAATCCAGCGTGTTGGCACTTCCACAAGCCTGCCCGCCCAGCACCTCTCAACGTCATCAGTCTCTTCTCATCCCCACTGCCAAGCCATCTACATTTCTTCCTGGACAGTAGCATCCCTTCTGGACAGTCTCCTCTCCATCTGTCCTTGCACCCCTTCAACTCCCTTTCCCCAGGGCTACGTTTGGGAAACTCACTCTGATAGGTTGTATCTTTCTCCTGCCCGATGCCTCTCACAGGCTTTCCTCCAGAGCAGGCAATCTGATGTAGATAAGAGTGAGGACCTGTGATGTCACTGACCACACTCCAGGCAGCCTTGACGTTCTTGGGAAGAGGACTGCGTATCTCCAGAATCAGAAAGCTGAGGTTTCATCCCAAGTGTGCTAGTTTCCTAGGACTGTCATAGCAAAGTACCGCAAACTGGGTGGCTTGAAACAAGCAAATTCTCTCACAGTTCTAGAGGCCAGGAGTCTGAGATCAAGGCATTGGCAGGACCATACTCCCTCTGAAGATTCTAGGGATGTGTCCTTGCCTCTGATTTCTGGTGACTGTTGGCAATTCATGATGTCTCTTACCTGGCAGTCACATTACTTCAATCTCTGCCATTGTCATCATATGGCCACCTTCGTGTGTGTGTGTGTGTGTGCGTGTGTGTGTATGCATGCATGTGGTCCTCTGGGTCCAAATATCTTTACTTATGAGAACATCAGTCTTCGGATTTAGGGCCCACCTTAAGCCAGTATGACTTCACCTTAACCTGAGTACATCTGCAAAGACCCCATCCCAAATAAGGTCACGTTCACAGGGACCAGGGACCAGGACTTGAGCATGCCTTTTGTTGGAGGTGGGGGGACATAATTTAACCCACTACACCAAGGTTCACCCCCTTGCCTTGAACTTCTTTGAACTTTGGATTTCTCCAAAAAATTACTGTGAACAGTAATTGAGATACTACACATAAAGTGTTTATCACAGTCTGTCTCATAGAGACCACTCGGTAAATGGCAGCTATAATTTACTGCCATATTTTTTTCCCTTAAAAATTATCTGTAAACTACCCCCATTCTATGTGCATCAAGGAAACAACATTTAAAGAAACCATGCATCCGATATCCTGTGAAACAAAGCAAATTATTGTCTCTAATTTAATGTTTTTATTCTGATTTCTGTATTTGAGTCTCCTTATACATGGATAGATACATAACTTTCATAAAACAAACCAAAATTTAAACTCAAACCCAAGGTTTACCCAAGAGTGCTAATCTATGTGAGATGTGAATTCAGACGTTAAGTCTGCAGAGAAACTGGTTGAGGAAATCCACCCATGCCCCTGGGACTTCCCAGGTGGGGATAGTGGTAAAGACTGCCTGCCAACACAGGAGATACAAGAGATGTAAGTTCAATCCCAGAGTCGGGAAGATCCCCTGGAGAAGGGAATGGCAACTCACTCCAGTATTCTTGCCTGGCGAATCCCATGGACAGAGGAGCCTGGTGGGCTACAGTCCATAGGGTCGCAGAGTCAACTGAGCGCACGCACACACACAACACAGCACACATCCACCCCACTGTGGGGTCACAACCCTTCAGTGCTCAGGGCAGCAAAAGCTTCCAAGAGCAGCCCTGCCAATCTCTTGCTTCCAGCTGTCCAGCTGTTTATCAGAAAGAGATGGGAGATTGAGAGGAAAATTGTTCTTGCCTGCAAATTCAGACCTGCACACCGGTGCTCTGTTCGCCACCGGGGATTGTCGCTAGAGACTTCAGTGTCTTGCAGGAGACCTCAGCAGCCCTGGGGTTGCCCATGACAGCACCAACCACAGTGCCAAGCATAAGGGCATACAGTTTAATCAGTGCAATTGGGTGAGGTTTCAGCAGACTCCAGTCCAGAGGGTGGCAGAAATGCTTAATGAGAGAGAAAATGAGAGCCTTGTTGGAAAGCATGATGGGCACAGTAGAGCTGTTTCTCACACTCAGAAGCTGGAGTTGACCCCTGCCCTCTGACAGCTTGTGGGATGTAGACCCAGGGCTTTTCCTACTGTTCCGATCCATTCTCGTGTCCCCAAGAGTCTATTCTGCTGCCAAGTCAGGAAGCATCTTCTGTCACTATCCTTTATGTTCAGCGGGGTGGGGAGAGGAGCAGATTATCCTGGTGGGGAAATAGAGATGGAAGAGACGCCTGCCTGTGCATTGTGCTGTCTTCCATTATCTTTGAAAGGAGGCCACCTGAGCTCAGGTTTGTTTGAAGCCATCAGAAGGCTACTGCTCTGGAACTTTGTTGTAACTGGGACGCTAGCACAAAGATCAACTTCAGAGATACGCTTTCCTCTTTGGGCACTCTGAAGCTGTGTGGTCTCGGAGAAGTCTCTTACCCTCTCTGAGCTTCTGTTTTCTCACCTGTGAAATTAGGGTAATGATACTTCCCTTACAGGGTTGTCATGAGATGGCAGAAATAAGTAAAAAGTGCTTGGTTAATGTTGGATTCCACTTTTCCCTGTCCCAATCCAGAGAATGGATCAATGTATTGAACACTTAACCATTTACCTGCTTTGCAGGTGATAAATGCAGAGTATATCTCAAGTTAGAAACCAGTTTTCTTTCAAAATTAGAATGATGAATTAATATTTTGTTTAGCATATACTATGTACTGTGCTTGCATTCATTTTATAGGTATGGAGCTTCCCCGGTGGCTCAGCAGTAAAGAAACCACCTGCAATGCCGGAGACACAGGTTCAATCCCTGGGTCAGGAAGATCCCCTGGAGGAGGGCATGGCAAACCACTCCAGTATTCTTGCCTAGAGAATCCTATAGACAGAGGAGCCTGGTGGGCTACAGTCCATAGGGTCACAGAGTCAGACACAACTGAAGTGACTTAGCACACACACTTGACTATTAGTAATCTAAAACCAGTAGAACCCAGAATCCACACACACACACACACACACACACCACAACTCATATGGCAGTAGGTGAGATCAATGAGCAAGTTAACTATGAGGGTGCAATATAAATCCTGATAAAAGATGTTCAGAAAATAAGCATTAAGTCAAATGGAGAAGTGGCTGTGGACAGGGTGCTCTTTGAGAATGGTGTTACTTTTTAAAGGAGAGGGGGAAGGAATATTCCTGGTAGGAGTGACAGCCCATATGGAGATGTGGCAATAGGGAGTGGGTCTCCAGGTTCAGGGACTACAGGTGGCTCAGTGTGGTCCATGGGAGAATCGAAGTGTGAGCCTTGGTCTCTGCCCAAGGGCTGGAAGGTTAGTTGAGGGACGTGTGCATACCGTGGAGAGTTAGCAACACAGGGCACCATGATCACAGCAGACTGAGCAGAGTAGACAGAAGTGTGACTTGAGGAGTGAAAACTTTAAACAACCAGCATGGCTCCTTCTGTATCCTTAAGAATCATACAGCCTTGTGCTGCACGAGACCGGTTCAGGTCTTTCCTGAGTCCTTGAAAGGTGGCAAATCCATTCAAGATGTGCTGTGAGAATAAAATATACTCTGGTTTTCAAAGACTTTGTACAAAAAATGTAAATATCTCTTATCTCCTGGCTAATTTTTATATTGATTACATGTTGAGATTATACTAATATGGATATATTAGGTTAAGTAAAATAAATTATTATAACTAACTTTATTTCTTTTTACTTTCTTTTGTGAATTATCTTTTTAAATTTATATGTGTTTTGACTGTCTTTCCCAGTGGCTCAGCAGTAAAGTATCTGCCTGCAATGCTAGAGACACGGGTTTGATCCCTGGGTCGGGAAAATCCCCCGGAGAAGGGCATGGCAACCCACTCCAGTATTCTTGCCTGATGAATCCCATGGACTGAGGAGCCTGGCAGGCTGCAGTCCATAGGGTCTCAAAGAGTTGGACATGACTAAAGTGACTGGGCACATATTTTGATTAAAGTCATACATAGTTAACATATATAAGATAATGTATTTGGTGTAAAATCCCATGGACAGAGGAACCTGGCAGGCTACAGTCCGTGGGGTTGCAAATTGTCAGACGTGACTGAGCCTGTGGTGTGCGACCTGCAACGCTGCATGTACACACACACTGTGAATGGCTACTACAGTTAAACTAAGTAACATATTATCTCCTTACATAGTTATTATTTTTTAATATGATCAGAGTACCTGAAATCTATCCTAAGCATATTTTCAGGAATTAATACAATACTTTTAAGTATATGCCTGTTCTTGCTACTTTTTAATATGGCTGCTAGAAGAGTCACAGTTACAAGTGAGGCTTTATATTTCTATTGGAGAGCTTGGATTTTGACATTGAAAGGTCTTGACCTGGGGTAGCAAGGAAGGACATGGAGCTCGAACAATACCGTGGAAAATGAGTGGGGCTCAGGTGCACAAAAAGAAAGAAGGATTTTCCAAAAGGAGAATGATGGTTGTATAAGCATCAAGGAGGAATGTGCAAGGTTTATTTAGGGAATCCTGAGTAAGTCGTGCAGGTGGAACCGGTAAAAACTCTCTGTGGTATTTTGATAAAATGCACACTCAGATATGCTGTTAGTCTTCATATGAATGATAGGCAGAAAGAGGTCTCTATCACTGGAGGTAACAATGAATTTACAGAGAGTCCTTGGTTTTTCACTTTGCATGTTTTGAAGTCAAGGATTGTCCTAGCGAATATTCAAATGCTCTCTCGTGATTAAAGTTTCAGAAAAAATGAAGGGGTTGATGATTCTTGTCATGCCCTTTATTTGAACTTCCTCAACCCAGTGACTTCTTGGAGTTATAAATATAAATGTGCTCAAGAAAGATATGGATGAAGGCACAGGAGACAGACCCCTACATGAGGCTCTTAACAAGAGAATTAAGAAATGTCCTTAATCTTTCATGATGACATCCTGTGGGACAATACTAGAAATGCCCCACAAGGGCCCTCTGCAACAAGAGATACTGAGCTGACTTGATGTGACATAATATTAATTTCTTTTTATTCTTGTATTTAAAAGCAAGATTCCTGGTCATGATGATTTTACAGTGATTGCTCACTCTTCTTCAAACATCCAAGGGATAATAAAGCAAGATCCTGCCTTGATATTGTGTTGGGTATGTTATCCAGTATTTTTTACAGAAATGGCCATGATATTTGGGGATTCATACTCTACTATAGGGGCTTCCCAGGTGGTGCACTGGTAAAGAATCTGCCTGCCAAAGCAGGAGATGCAAGCGACATTAGTTCGATCCCTGGGTTGGGAAGATCCGCTGCAATAGGAAATGGCAACCTACTCTAGTTTTCTTGCCTAGAAAATTCCATGGACTAAGGAGCACGATGGGCTACAGTCCATGGGATCGCAAAGAGCAGAACTCAGCTGAGCACACACACAGAAAGGCTATACCAGAGGCAGTGTGGTGAGAACTTGTGAGTTTCATAATTAATGTCAGTTAAATAATAAATATACCATAGACTTGGATATGAAAATACATAAATATAAGCAAACAACATTGTTGTATTGGATGAAAAGGAATTAAACCAAAGAACTCCTAATGGCAAGATGTTTACCCTGTTTCTCTTATCCAGCAAACCCACAGAATCACACCGTCGACTTTCGTATGACAGGGGAGGACAATTAATCCGCAAATGAAAAGTTCTGTCAAAATATTCAAAAACTATCTTTTAAGCAGGATCACTAGCTGACAGCCTCAGGCAGCACCCCAGTGGGCCACAACTACCACATGTCTGAGCTCAGCCAGACCTGAGTCCCTAGTTTGACTTTACCGTTTATTAGCGTGTTAACGTGAGAAAAATGCAAAACCTTTCTAAGCCTCAGCTTAGTTATCTACAAAATGGGATAGTAACACTACCTGTCTTATCCTGAGGACTACAGGAGAGTAGGTGTGTAGAGTGCCCAGTGCTAAAGGTTTGCAGGCTTGGTGGGGGTGGTGGTTGTGCTGGAAGGTCTAGTATAGGCTTTCCTTTTGTGAGAGGAATCCGGAAACTGCCTTTCCAGAATGAACTGCTTTTGCCCCAGGGCTTCGAAATCTTCCAGTTCCTGAACAGGACTTGGGCTGCTCCCCTAGTAAAGCGAGAGGCACTCTGAGGTCAGAGTGCTTCAGTCTTTCTACCCACTTCTGGCCTCTCCCTCACCTCCCGCCTCTTCTCAGGAAGACTTGGAGCCATCTCCCTTTCTTGCCCTCACTCCTAGCTTTAGAGATTTTTAAGAACTTTTCCATTTCTTATGTATCTGTGAGGAGAACACTTTAGATTATTCCAAAGTTTGGGGAGGGGGCAGCGGTGGTAGGTGTTTTTATTGGTGCCCTGAATCAAAACTCACCTGTGATTATCATCAAGAGAAGGGATAAGGTATAAGAATAAATACAAATACACTGAGACGTTAAGGGTTAAGTCATCACTAAGACCTTCCCCCACCACCACCGGTGTACCTACTTATATGAATGAGTCACTTCTACTAAAAATAGTGACATACTTAAGAAGAAATGGTAGAGCAGTAATTACTTAGACAGCAGCTTCCTCCACCTGCTTCCCTGAGGCAGGAACCGGGGGATGTAAAGATAGAGGCTCCAGATGATCCAGGGAATAGAACAATCAGGGGATCCTCTGGGACAGAGGAAGACTTTCAGGTCTATATACCTTTCATCTCTCTGCTTTTTAGCTCTCTTTCATCCAGAAGAATTGCAGCTTGCCCAGTAGCCAGCCTATTTGCATTTAAAAAGGACTTGGTCCCCTCACAATTCCCTGCCTGTTCACCTTAAAAATGAAGCAAGGGTCCCGTAGTTTCAGGCTTTGATGGTATTCACCAGACGTTTGTGACATATTTGAAAATCCTGACCCCCATGGACCCTGGTTTCCATTTGTCCCATTCTGAGTGTATTTGTGCCTCTTCAGAAAATCAGCTTCCTCAAGAGCTTACTCTTCATCACTGCTCTGCCATTTAACACAGGCCCAGCTGGGCTCGCAAGGAAAAATCAGGCATGCCATTAGCACTAAAAGCACAACCTGCAACACTGTGTCCAGGCCAAGTGGCCCTCCGAAGTTAATAAAAGCACTGCCCAAGTGTAACCCGTGTTGCTGTTGGTATTATTTTAGAGGTAAGCACTTGTGCTTTGCCATCAGAACCCTAGATCCAGTTGCTAGCTTTTTTCCCTTAGGAAAGTCAGGGACCCAGCAGGAAACATGTAGCACATTCAAAATCAGTAATTAAAGAGAATGTAGTGATGGACTGTTTTCAAAGTACAAGGAGTTGGATTAGTTTCTTAGAGCCACCGTAACAAAGTACCACAAACTAAATGATTGCAAGAAACAGAAATCTCTCGTCCCACAGTTCTAGAGGCTGGAAATCTGAAGGGTGTTGGCAGAGCTCTGATCCGAAGCCTGGGGACTCCACCCTTGCGTCTCCCTCTCTTCCAGTCCTGGCCAGCCATCTTTAGCATCCTTTCACTTGAGCTGCCTATCTCTAATCTCTAATCTCTGCCTTCTTTCTTCCCGTGTCTGTCTTCACGTGGAGGTCTTCTTATAAGGACACCAGTCAGATTAGAATTCCCTTACCCCTTATCAACTCATTACATCTGCAATAACCTTATTTCCAAATAAGGTTACATTCTGAGGTCCTGGGTGTTAGTCAACGGGGGATACAAGTCAACTCATAACAATGGCATTCAGGAAAGCCAAAAGGTCCCTGTAGTACCTGGGTCCATCTCTTGCCTGAAAGTGCAAAGGACATAGGGGTACTGGAGCCCTCTGATACCTGTGGTTATAGGAAATGGTGCCTGGCAGGCCGCACTGTAACTTGGGGGAGAGAACTGCAGCCACTGGCAATGGACAGCCAGGCAGGGAGGGAGCTGGGAAAATACACATTATGACCTCTCTCTCCTCACACTGCTGATCTCCTGCTCCCACCTCCCAGTGCTGGCGCCCAACTGGAAGCCCAAGAGGAGGAGCCGGCTCCTGCAGACCTGAAAACTTGGCCTCCCCATGCACCGGGCAGGGTGAAGACTGGATGTGGAGGGGCAAACAGGGAATATTTAGCATAGCCTGCTAACTTCTCCAAGCCTCAGTTTACCAGTCTGTAAATTAGGAATAATAATAATGCTGCCGCATAGAATTGTGAGTTTGGCCCCCAGCACATAATCATCATCAGTGTCAGCTGCTGTGTTATGATGAGTTCTGGCCATCTTCCAAAGACCCAGCTGCTATGCCACTACCTTATACACCTGATGACTGCTCGAGGTAAGGAGTCATGTTTGTGAACGAGCACAGGTATGCACACAGGCCTATTTCCCAGCAGTCTCTCTGCTTTTCAGAGCCATAAACCCGAGCAAATGTGCTTCAACACCTGGGACCTGTCCTGGCCAGATGGCAGCTTGGGAAAAAGCAGGGGTAATTTTAGTCCCCTAAAATTCAGTGCATAGCTGAGGTGGGATCAACCCAGTGCCCACAGCACCTTGTTTGGGAGACACTATGACTAATGCCCTCAAGAGCAGGATACAACTAATTCTCACAACAGCTAGAACTCATGGAGGTTTCAGACTGAGAAGGAGACCAGTAGTTATGCAATGGGACATCTAGGAGAATTTTTTTTTTATAAGAGAGGATATTGTGGAAAGATAGTATTGGGGCTGAACCTGGAGAAAGCAGGATTTGGGCATGTGGAGAACGGGCGGGGAGGCAACAGCATAAGCCGAGACAGAGTGCACCACAAGAAGACCATGCAGGACAGGAATGCGTGTGGCGGCATCAGTGAGCCTGGAAGATAAGGCATAAGACTACAGTAGGTCTGGGGAGTAAACCCGGTGAAGGATCCAGAATGCCTGGCTGCCTCCACCGAAAGCATGGCACGTGAGGTCCCCTCTGACTGTCTAGGTCATAGCAGTTTGTCTGTTATGTTTTGAATATACTGGCTCTTCCCTCCTTAGAAGAACAGTGGAGATTGTCTGAAGAGCTGAGCTGAGAACAATTTTGAGTTCCTATCTGGCTGAGGTCACTGGAAGAGGCTGCTGAGACTGACTTGTGATATCTTCTGTGGGAATTGGAGGAGAGCACAGAGGCTTGAAAACCATATGTTTAACTTCCCAGTCTGAAGGTGCCAGTTGGTTATTATACAGAGTGAAGTAAGTCAGAAAGAGAAAAACAAAAATCGTATATGAATGCATATATATGAAATCTAGAAAGATGGTACTGATGAACCTGTTTGCTGGGCAGCAGTAGAAACGCAGACATGGAGAACAGACTTGTAGACACAGTGGGGAAGGAGACGGTGGGACGAATGGAGAGAGCAGCATGGAAACATATCCACTACCAAACGTAAAACAGATATAGCCAGTGGGAATTTGCTGGATGACTCAGGGAGCTCAATCCGGTGCTCTGTGACCTAGAAGGATGGGTTGGGGTGGGAGGTGGGAGGGAGGTTCAAGAGGGAGGGGACATATGTATGCCCATGACTGATTTATGTTGATATATGGCAGAAACCAACACAACATTGTAAAGCAATTAGCCTTCAATTAAATATTTTTTTAAAAAGTTTTTAAGGGATCGTAGGAGGCCACAAGTTCAAATAGCTCCTGCAGAACTTGGGCCACTTTCTCCAGGCTGGATTTCTGAAACTAGGCCTGCAACTATGACAAATGAGGTCCCTCTCCTAAATATATACAGTTGTTTCTAGGTCCTTCTGAGATTGACTTGAGACTATAGCCTGGGGTTGAAAGAGGTGACTTCTAGAAGGTACAAGCGGAGAGCTACTCTGCCACTGCAAAGTAGGAAACCCAGAGCTACCAGCCAACAAAGTGTAACACACAGAAGGCAGATCCCCAGGATTTTCAGGAGGGCTGGAGCGAGAGTCACCCTGGTGAAAAGAAGCCTGGGACACAAAGAGGCCCCCACAGATTGGTGGGGGTAAGACCCCGAGGAGGTGTATGGTGGAACTGAGGAAGGGATTGGGCTTTGCATGGTGGACGAGAGATCCCACTGGACCGGACCCCAAGGAATTTAAGGGTAATATATATGTTTCCATGCTATTCTCCCAATGTGCCCCACTCTCTCCTTCCCCACTGTGTCCACGTGTCTGTTTCCTATATCTGCATCTCCACTGCTGCCCCCGCAAACATGTAAAATAGATAGCAAGTGAGAATTTGCCGTGCAAAAACAGGGAGCTCAACCCAGTGTTCTGTGACAACCTAGAGGGGGTGGGTTGGGGTGACAGATGGGAGGGCGCCTCAGAGAGGGGACACATGTACACCTGTGACTGCTTCATGTTGATGTTTGGCAGGGACCAACACAATATTGTAGAGCAATTGTCCTCCAGCAATTGCATTTTGTTCTATACTACTCAATATTGTACGATCATAATCTTTCATAGTTAAAAAAAAAAAAAAAGAATTTAAGGTGAGGGAGCAGGTGACAAAAACTAAATTGGGGTATTTCAGCTACTGCAACTGCAAAGAAATGGGAGGAGAAATTAGTGGGAGGTGTAGAGAGACCCCAGGTGCATGCAATATTTCTTAAGGGGCAGTGGAGCTGGAAAGAATATGTAGAGAGATAAGAACAAGGAACATGGGAGCTGGGGGAGCCTGGGCTCTGAAGGTGGGAATAAAAACAGGAATCTTCCAAATAGGAAAAGTGAGACTCTGGGAAAGAGACTGAAGGCGGATGATCCCATGAGGATTTCAGAGAGAGTGTATGGAATCCTGCAGTAATGAGAGGTGAATGAAAAAGGAGAGACTTGAAATGGAAAATGAAACACTAAAGATTCTTAGATTGGCCTCAAACAAGGGACTATCATTCTAGAGTTCTGAAGGCCAAAATAACATAGGTCATGCTAACCAAAAATAGGGGAGAAAATCAGATTGATAAAAATTCAACAGAATTAACCACACAGGGCTTCCCAGGTGGCACTAGCGGTAAAGAACCAGACTTCCAACGCAGGAGACATAAGACGCAGGTTCGATCTCTGGGTGGGGATCCCCTGGAGGAGGAAATGGCAACCCGCTCCAGTATTCTTGCCTGGAGAATTCCATGGACAGAGGACTCTGGAGGGCTACAGTCCATAGGGTCACACAGAGTCGGACACGACTGAAGCGACTTAGCACACAACCACACAGAACAATCCTGATTTTCTAAGGTGTATTTAGTATTTCTACTTTCATTTTATGTTGGTTGTAGTCTTGGCAACCACAGAAACTTTGTATTCTGTTCATTGTGGTATCTTACATAGCAGTTTGACTTAAATGGAAGTTCTGTCTGTGGAAATGATCCATTCCCTGGTTTCAAAGAGAAACACAATGTGGTTCACAGCCTTGAAGCTGACAGTCTGCGATTTGCACAAACAATTCTGCAAGGGCCCACTTGTCATAATTGCAGACCAAGTTTCAGAAGTCCAGCCGGGAGAAAGTGACTCAGGCTCTGCAGGGGCAGTTGGAGCATGTGACCTCCCGTGATTCTCTTTCACAATCAACTGTGGCACCTTCGGATTGGAAAGTTAAACATACACTTTTCAAGCCTCTGTGTCCTCCTCCCATGCACGCAGAAGTCATCACTAGTCAATCCCAGCAGCCTTTCCCGGTGAGCCCAGCCAGATAGGAACTCAAAATTGTCCTCCGCTCAGCTCTCCAGGCAAACTCCCACCCACCAACTGTAATTGCCAGGGGACTTGAGACTCATCTGCCACCAGCCACTCTTCTTATAGATCTTCATAGCTTGTGGTCTGTAACTTAGTTCTAACCTGTGATTCATATTAGCTTGTTTTAGATAAAACAAGTAACAAAACAAAAGAAAAATAATTTTCAGGTGCTAGGAAAGGTTGAAGGCAAGAGGGGAAGGGGGCGACAGAAGTTGGAGATCGTTGGATGGCATCACTGACACCATGGACATGAGTTTGAATGAACTCTGGGAGATAGTGAAGGACAGGGAATCTGGAGTGCTGGACTGTATGGGGTCGCAAAGAGTTAGATGTGACTTAGCGACTGAGTAACAGCAGCAATGCCAAAGTAGTCCATTCATCTTGAAATTAAAACCCCAGGGCCTCCCACATCTGTAACACAGCCTCAAATTCAGAACTATATAAAAGAAATATCCATCACTTTAAAGGAGAAAAATTCCTCATGAAGTCCATATACCTCACTGTAGCGATATGTAGAAGATGAGTTAATGATTTAATGTTCTTAGTTACCCAGGGTCTTTAATAATCTTACATACTGTCTGTGTAGACTCAGGCAGAAAATTGGAAGACAGTGAGACCACCAGAAGCTGACCAACAATGTTCTAAAGATATAGAAGCTGATAGAAAGAGAAGAAGATGTCTTCTGATCCATCTCTAGAAGTACATAAAATATTTTTAAATATATTCCAGACATGAAGGGCTAAATTAAGAAAAAAATTAAATTGTGTCTAGTATATTCTGTTTCCCAAGCAAAGAAGGATGTAATGAGTGTTTCTTAAAAAGGTTTCCCTCAGAAATGATAAGGATTCAGTTATCTGGAAAGATGCATTTGTTCGTAATTCTCATTCGATGTTGTGGCTAGCGAAATAAGGTATCACTGCATTAATTAGTGAAGGGTTTTCTTCACTACAGACTTATAAATCTCTGCAGTTATATGAATTCCAGTCACATAAATGCCTTCTAAGAAAGCACAAGAAAAACTCTCCAGTGATGGAGAGTGATGGACATGAGTCTGCACAAGTTGTTAAGATGGCCAAAGAGAACACGTCTGAGCTGAGCAAAGCAGCTGAACAGCCGTGAAATCATGAAGTTGGTGTGATGAGCTGGCTTGAGGATGGTGAGGGCAGGTACAGAGGATATTCATCACTGAAAGAGAAAGAATCTCTGCCTTCAAGTTGTTCTTAAAGAATTACATACAGCTGGTATGAGGTTCTCAGACCTGTCAGAGATTATTTTTATGGACAGTATTAAACATCATATTTTGCAATGCCTCCTTTCTTTACCTGGAATGAAATTCACAGGTAATAAACCTAAGTGAGAGAAAAGATGGAAGATAGCCTCTGGGTTCCTCACCAAGGCAGTGAGTGGTCAGAAAAGGGGGCTATTCACCAAGTGAGGAGAAGGGCTGATTCTCCAGTGTGTCACTCAGGAGAAGAACACACGACTTAGGAAGCCTCACTTTGCTGGAAGCACACAGGTCTGCAAGGCAAGGCAGCCAGGCCAAGTGTCAGGAATGCGCCAAAGCCAAAGGCTCAGGCAAGACTGAAGGCAAGCCTGTGTTTATGGATGCATGCGGCAGGATGAATGAATCTTAGGAACATGTGAAGGAGCCAGATAAAAAGACTACATTCTGTGTGATTCCATGTATATGAAAATCTAGAAGAGGCAAAACTGTAATAACCGAAAGCAGATCAGTGGTTGCTTGGGACTGGGGGTTGGAAACGGGATTGACTGCAGAGGGGCATGAAGGAACTTTCAAGATGATGAAAGTGTTCTGTACTATGAATGTGCTGGTGGTCCATGATGTTAACATTGGCCAAAACTCATCGAACTGTGCACTTAACATGATGAATTACAAACAAATGATGCTTCAGTTGTGTCCGACTCTTTGCGACCCCATGACTATACAGTCCATGGAGTTCTCCAAGCCAGAATACTGGAGTGGGTAGCCTTTCCCTTCTCCAGGGGATCATCCCAACCCAGGGATTGAACCCAGGTCTCCCACATTGCAGACAGATTCTTTACCCATTGAGCCACAAGAGAAGTTCAAGAATATTAGACTGGGTAGCCTATCCCTTCTCCAGCAGATCTTTCTGATCCAGGAATCAAACCAGGGTCTCCTGCATTGCAGGCAGATTCTTTACCAACTGATCTATGAAGAAAGCTGCTTTTAAAAATCAGGTGTGTAGACTGGCCTAGAGGTGGAATCAGTCACATAAGACCTTGATGCTGAGGCAGCAGCTCTGAGGGCCAGCATATGAGACTGGGCATAAGACAGGGGATTCCAGTACAGATATAACCTGGACAGAGCACTGGGTGTTAGACTGGGGTGTGTTTTTTTTCTGCAAATATAGATTGCACATTTACTACATGCCAGGCACTGGACTAGGCCCCCAGTATGAAGTGATGATGGAGGAATCACAGAGTTCAATTTGGAACTTGGGATAAAACTCCAAACTCGACTCCAGGCTCAACAGTCTACTGAATTTTGACTGATAAGTAAGCTCATCACAGCATGGCTACTGGAATGACTTTAGATTAACTTTTCAGCTAGGAATGATGCTTTCATAATGAAGAATATTCATCAGTGTTGACAAAGGATGAGGACACTAATCCCCTCTGGCAGAGATATTTCTTCATGATGAGTGCTAGCTTGTCGTTGGGTTCATTCAGCATATTTCTTGAGCACCTAGCACGTGTTAGGCATGGAAAAAGACATGCATATGAATGAGTCCACATTCTCAAGAGGATTATAAACTAGAAGAAGAGAGAAGACAGTCTAACTACTCTGATCATAACCAAGGTGGCATGCGATCGAGTATCCTAGGAGAACATCAATGTCCTACAGTGCTCAGAAGAGCATGTGCCCACTTCTTCAGGCTGTGGAGGGGCATTTCCATGACAGATCTTGTTTGCACTTGGCCCGTTTATTATCTGAGGCTGGGCCCTGAGAGTGAAAGGCCTTTAACCTCAGGGAAGCAGATTCACAGCTTAGCTGTCGTAACGAAGATTGAGAGATGAACAGGAGGCATTCTGAGATGGGCCAAGTTTATCACCAGTTTCGAGGTCACCAAGTGCAACGGTGAAGGTGAGGCAGAGCTGTGAGTTGGCTCGTCAGACTAGTTGAATTTTTCCTGGCAGATACTAAGATGGTGCATAAAAGGTGGAAAGACTGGCTAGACCAGAAGCAGAAGGGGCAGGTCATGTCACACCACATTGTAAAAGCAAATGAGGTCATCAGAACTTCAGATCTGTGCTGCCTGTGACTGTTAGGTCCACCTCTGAGCTTGTTTCTGAAGGACTACTTCATTTTTAGTTTTCACATTTTAGAAGGTAGCACATTATTTGTCTTTGAAGCAGGTTGATGTTCCATCAATGCAAGTTGACCACTCTGTGAGGTCTCTTCACATGGAAGTTAGAGCATATAGTTCTCCCCTTCAGAAGTCTTTCAAGCCTGTCCACAGAACTGACTTTATAGAAGGCTATTGATGTTGGCACCAGAAAAAAAAATAGAAGCCGATGTGTAAAAATATCTGTGAATTAATGCCTGTTTTAGTTGTAAATCCTGTTTGTTGTTTGCTTTTGTGTTTTTATTTGTGCTTGTGTGTTTGCGTATCCGCCTGTGTGTACCATACTTTGTTTTCTTTGCAGATGGCTTGGCTGTCTGTGAAAAACTGGTCTACTCAAGGACATTGCTGACTCTTTTTAATGAGGCCAATGTCATGGCTTCAGTTCCCATTTGGCCAGTTAGCTTTGCTCTCTGCTTCCTTTTGTAGCCAGGGGCTACTCCCTAATCATCACATCCAAGCTGCCTCCCATGGGATGGAAGAATAAGGGGAAAGGCAGGTTATCAGGGCTGGTCCACAGCTGCAGTTCTAGCTATGGTCAGCCGGAGGCCTCTAGAAATATTGGCTATGATCATTCATCAGGTTGTTCTTTGTCTTCATATGAACCAATTCTTAAATTTTCTTTGGGTTGGGTCCCAGAAGAAATCTGTTTTAAGCTCTGTTCTCTTAACCAGTAGACTAGATTATTTCAGCATCCATTCTCTTTACCACCAGCGTAGACTCCTGGGACCCAATTAGTACTATTATTTTTGGTCTTTGGAAGGTATTGCATCTCTGGTTTCTTACATTTTCAGCTCTTGAATCTATTGCCAAAGAATCTGCTATCAAGAGCTAACATTTATTGAGTACTGCCAAGGCCGTCTACGTGAATTATCTCCTTTAATCCTCAAAATGGCTTTTGAGATAGAACATAGTGTTCCTTTTTTCCAATGAGGACCAAGGTATAGAACAGTTACATTGCCAGGTGTTCACAAAGTTGGAATTCAGACTCCTGCAGTCCGCTTCCAGATCCCGAGCTCTTCAGACACTGTCATGATTCTTCCCTACAAATATGACAGTGTGAGCAGAAGACCTAGAAATTGAGTGTTACTGCAGATTTACACTGCTCTGAGTTGATAGCTGATTTAGAGGAGGAATTCCCTGGTGGCTCAAACGGTAAAGCATCTGCCTACAATGCAGGAGACCAGGATTCGATCCCCAGGTTGGGAAGAGCCCCTGGAGAAGGAAATGGCATCCCACTCCAGTACTCTTGCATGGAAAATCCCATGGACAGAGGAGCCTGGTAGGTTATAGTCCATGGTGTCGCAAAGAGTCAGACATGACTGAGCAACTTCACTCACTTAGAGGAGGGTACCCTTTAGGAAGGCTTTGAGAAACCTACACAGAGTGTTAAAAAGTAAAGACATCACTTTGCTGGCAAAGGTTCATATAGTCAAATCTATGGTCTTTTTAATGGATGTATGGATCCAGTGTACAGATGTGAGAATTGGAACATAAAAAAGCTGAGCACCGAAGAATTGATGCTTTCAAACTGTGGTGCTGGAGAAGACTCTTGAGAGTCCCTTGGATAGCAAGGAGATCAAACCAGTCAATCCTAAAGGAAATCAACCCTGCTTATTCATTGGAAGGACTGATGCTGAAGCTGAAGCTGAGGTTGAAGCTCCAATACTTTGGCCACCTGATGATGCGAACAACTGACTCATTGAAAAGAACTCTGATGCTGGGCAAGATTGCAGGCAAAAGGAGAAGAGGGTAGCAGAAGATAAGATGGTTGGATAGCATCACCATTTCAGTGGACATGAATTTGGGCAAACTGTGGGAGACAGTGAGGGAGATGGTGATGGACAGGAGGCCTGGCATGCTACAGTCCATGGGATCGCAGAGTCAGACACAACTTATCAACTAAAAGCAACAACAGCAGCTCTTCATTATGTCACCCTTATCGGAGATAGATCCCAGATAGCCCCCTGGCGACTGTGCAAACTGGACAAGCTCTTTCTGTGCCAGCAGTTAAATCTTTTTCCTGTGCACTGCCATCTTTCTTAGTTGAAGCATATGCCACTCGGTGTAGGTTGACTATTATCTGGACCTCCTAAATATTTTATTGGACAGAGGTATTTAAACACCCTAATACTTGTGACCAAATGACACCTGTATTTGAGGATCCGTTGATTCACATGTACTCTCTCCATGGGTCAATTTTGGGAAGTGATTGTCAGTACTGCAAGAAACTCCATGTTAAAGTCTTCTCCCTGATGGCTCATACCCCCAACTTCTACCATAAAGATAGGTTCTGGTAGCTTAAGAAGCTGAATAGTAAAACATCAGTAGGTTTTTTTAAACACACTAGTATTTCATATCTCCCTGTCACTTTTGAAATACCCCAAAACATTTTTGAGTAGGACAACTCAAGCTGTAGATCAACAAATATTATCTTAAAAGAAAAAGTTTAATATTTCTCCATTCTTGTAATAAAAGTGAATACAAAATGCCTACTGCCTCATCTCAAGAAACAAAAGTTTTTACACCTTGATTCTTGAAGCTATTTAGTTGTTACTTCAGACTTCTGGATGCTTACAGTGTGTGCTGCAGCTGCCCTAATTTAGTCGCTCAGTCCTGTCCAGCTCTTTGAGACCCCCCCCAGGCTGCTCTGTCCATGGGATCTCCCAGGCAAGAATACTGCAGTGGGGTGCCATTCCCTTCTCCAGGGGATCTTCCCAGAGATTGAATCCACGTCTCCTGCTTGGCAGACAGATTCTTCACCACTGAGCCACCTGGGAAGCCTGCTTACAGTGTTTACAAGTTGGCTAATATTTGACACTGATTCCTTTTTAGTATCTAAATGGTGTCTGAGTTATCTTTGATCTTGAACTCTTCTTGATGATTTCTATGTTTTTCATCATCCACAGCTTCTGAAGAATTGCTTGGGGGAGGAGGAGGCAGGGGGATATAGTTTGTTTTTAATCAAAATTGGTAAAATTCACTAAGTCTTCTTATTTTGGAATGAGTATCTTTAGACCCAGACAATTTCACTAAAGCCAGTTTTATTAAATAACTTTGAGTCATTTCCTCCTGGTCTAGCTTTCTCAGCCTGCCAGCACACGTGGGTGGTACAGAGTCTGTGAAACTGAATACAGTCTGACCCCTTTCAGAGATTGTTTTATAAACATAAAACCCAATAACTGATCCTAACCCCTTAAATCCTCTTGCATTTGATGTCCCTCCTTGTTGGTGGCTCAGTATCTACCCAGATTCCTTCTGCCCAATAGAATTAAATATTGCTTTCCCTGTTCCACAAAATATCCTTACAAGTCGTCTCCTGGTTTGGGCTTTCTTTCTACAGGTGAATTTTATTTCCTTCACTTCTTAAACAGTCTGGTTTAACTTCCTTGTTTTGTAGCATTCTCTCCTATTGGTACAGGGGCTAACTTTAGTCAATTAGATTCGTTTTCTTACCTTAACTTTTTCTCTTGTGTTCTGGAGTTCTTTCCCCATGTAGCATCCAACTCTTTGCCAGGAGGTGGGGGGCGTTTAGTTTTTGTTTTCTAATTTGCCCACCTAGTCTCCTGAATCTAATTAGTGTTTGAAATAATATATTAGATTCTCCTGAATCTAATGTGTTATCCTTATTTGGCAGGTTTTTATTCTTTATTAGAATCGGGCATGGTACTCCCAGTTATCAATTGGATGCCTTATGACTTGCTTGACCTTGCTGTCCACCTGGAGAATGCAGGTCATAGCACCTAATTTGGGGGATTGTCCTGTCGGTTTTATTAACTAATGACTCCCCACTGCATAAGATGGCTCCTGGCACTTCAGTCAATGTTAGTACCCCTTTTACTTATGAGACCTACCTAGTTCATAGAGTTGTCTCTGCTCATGGGCTTTCCCCCTTATTCTCCTTTGTCACCTTTCACAACATCCTCATCACTGTCACCAATAGGAGGAGGGAGTGGTTTCAAACTCAGAGTTCACAGTCCTTATCTGAATATCCACTGTTAAATGGATGTTGGCCAGCTTAAGTGAGATGCCCTGTGACTGCGTTTTTCATAGGCTTTCCCTTTGTGCCACTTGTGATGTCAAGCATTTTCCTGTCTACTGATAGAAGGTAATAATTCTTGTAAAGGTAAGAACCTAAATTCCCTTGAAAGATTTGGGTTAATGGTAGAGATATCAGTGGTACCCAGGTGACTGACTTGGTAAGCAGTCTTTCCTGCTGAGAATGAATCTTGTTTATCTCCATCTTTCATCTCAGTGCAGAAATGTTATTCTACTGTATACAGTTGTGTGAAATTACCTTTTGTGCTCCATTTCCTGTCCCTTCCATGGTGCTTCTTGATCAGGAGTGCTCTTCTGAGCAGTGGTTGCTGTCCCCCTTGTCTTGGGGACATCTGTCATGTGAAAATACAGCCATGAATAGCCACCTCTTTCCCACCATTCCCACTGCTCCTATTTCTCTAATGTTAGAGACCTCTTTGGGATCTTTTCCTCTTTGACCAAAATTTCCAGTAAAGGAGTTTTAGGAAATCCCAATACAGACCAACTGTAAGTTCCCTGAGATAAAGAACGATGACTTTGAACCAGTTTTGACAGCTAAATGTTCCTATAAATACCTTTAGTAAAGTTTTAGTTTCTGTGAGAGAAGAGACGCTTAGATGACTGTGAGATTCTTTGTCAGGGATGAGTTCAAACATAGGAGGGAAACAAATAAAAATAACCTGCTAAATCAAGGCAGACTGTCAATACTACTGTAACTTACTCCTACTTATCATGAGGAGTCCTCATGATAAGAAGAAATAGGAAATTAATTTTACCTGGGAAAATCTTGGAAGGCTTCATGGAAGAGGTGGAGGTCAAAGGATAAATGGAAATTCAACAGACATCTGCAGTAGGATGAGCCAAGGATAGTATTCCAGACAAGGGATACAGCTAAACAACTGGTGACTCCTTTCCCTCAGAGTGTGTGTGTATGTGTGTACAAAAATGTGTAATAAAGGAAAGAATGGCAGTGGCAAGTACATCCTTGGGAAAATTGGTTGCCACTATTGTTTTACAGCTGTAAAACCTACAAAAACTTACTTTCACTCTAAATAAGCTCAGAAAGATAATATTAGGTAGGGAGGGAAGGAGAGAACTGGGGACAAGTGTGTTTATATTCCTGTCTGATTTTTCCTTTGAAAATGGAAAGCTTTTTGTTATCTATCAGAATCTTTCTGGTGGAATTGTGTCTGTCAGTCTTATCCAACCCCACTTGAAGCCCCAAAAACAAGTCTGTTCCTCACAGCAATGACCTTTCTTTAAAAGGCAAATCTGGCCTGACATCACTGATGTTTTGAATTCAGCCGTCCAAGCTTTAGAGGGATCTCTTTCTGAAGGAAAGAAAGTGTGTCAACCCTAAAGTGACAGCCCCCTGCTTGCTGCGGAGAACAATACTGGTTTTTGTGATAATCAGTGGCAAGGGCAATTTCAGAGCTGAGAAATGATCTGTCAGTGAAAGCACAATTTCTCTTCAGATCTTCTTCAACAGGAGTCTGACAACAAGCAAGAAACTCAAATAGTTTATGTTTTACTTGGTGAGGGAAAAATGACATGTCAGATTTCTATGCACCAAAATATACCTGTTTGATGCTTAGCTGTACAAAATGGTGAAGGTTCCTTGCATTCTGTCTAAAGCTCAGAACCTGCTCAACTGTGCACCTAACGTGAGTTCCTTAGTGATTGAGTTGCTTTACATAATTTCCTAAGTGATATCATAGACATGTTCCAATCCACTCTTCCTAGCAGAAAGGATTATCACAGTGTTAGAGCCAGGGAGGCTGCAGCCAGAGAGGCTGATAGCGTTCCCAAGATCACACAAGTGCAAAGATGCTGAAACAACCCCAGATCCAGTGTCCTTTGTGTTTCAAACAGAGCTGCTTCTCTAAGGATGGGCTTCTTTCTCTTTAAAAAGACAGAACCCAACAAGAACAATTCTCAGAGGTTCCTTACAAGCCTAAAAGTTATGTTTGTGATTCATAGTGAAAAATTCGTGTAAGGCCTTCTTTCTTGCAGAACCAATGTAGGGAGCCCAAAACTGAGGTGTGGGGCAGGCCAGATCCCCTGGTGCTTGGGCTACTGGAGACACCCTCACTGTCACCCCCACATGCTGCTCTTGACCTCTGACCCACTGTCTTTGGGAACCACCTAGAAAATGCTCATCCTTTCACTTTCTCTCCTGAGCCCCACTTGTTCCACACTCCTCTTTGCCATCATGCATTAAAAACATACATTTATGTTTTGCCACCATGTTGGTGGGCTCAGGTGATAAAGAATTTGCTTGTAATGCAAGAGACCAGGGTTCAACCCCTGGGTCAGAATCATCCCCTGGAGAAGGGAATGGCCACTCCAGCATTCTCACCTGGAGAACTCCATGGACAGAGGAGACTGGTGGGCTAAAGTCCATGGGATCACAAAGAGTTGGACACAACTGAGTGAGTAACCCTTTCATTTTTTCCTTTTAAAATATACCACATTTATTTTGTTATTTGTGGAAGTTTCACTCTGAAGTACAAAATGTGTCCTTACTTTGCTCTTACAATCACAGGCTCACAAACTAAAATATGCTAAGTCAGAGTCCTGAATAATTAATTATAGCAGTGCAGCACAGGCTGTGAGGAACAAAGACATTTTTAAGGTTGAAAAAAATAATGTCAAGTTCATAGTCAACCACCAGTATAAAATATTCCTTAAATGATGGCAATTCCCAATATGGAATTAGAAATGAATAGGAACAAAATTATATTAATACAGAAGCTCATGTAATCTCATGGGACTTGGATGTATTATAACATCCAGGCATCTTTTATGTCCTTGGTTATATGCCCCCTCTCTCTGTATCTTTACAGTGTATAGCTGGAATACTAAAATTATTATTTTCACCAGTGGGGATTATGAGCATCTAGGGAAACTATACAAAATAGAATGTAATAGAATAAGATGTCTTTTCTCACCTTTGAAAATGAAAGTCACTCAGTCGTGTCCTACTCTTTGCGATTCCATGGACTAACAGTCCATGGAATTCTCTAGACCAGAATACTGGTATGGGTAGCCTTTCCCTTCTCCAGAGGATCTTCCCAACCCAGGGATTGAACCCAGGTCTCCCATATCGCAGGCGGCTTCTTTACCAACTGAGCCACAAGGAAAACCCAAGAACACTGTTGTGGGTAGCCTATCCGTTCTCCAGCAGATCTTCCCAACCCAGGAATTGAACTGGGGTCTTCTGCATTCCAGGCAGATTCCTTACCAACTGAGCTATCACACATGGACACACAGACCCATGAAATCAAGCTGACAACAGGCACACACACAGGCACAGAGGTGCCCATTGACAAAATGACATCCAGGTGGACACACAGAAACACAGTCATCAAGTGACAGACATCCCAACACACAGACACACTCTTGGACCTCTTGACACAGAGGAAAAACAGGCACTGACCCTCTGATAGAGACACACACTCCAACACACTGCCACTCCGAATTCTCCATGTGGCATTAAGTATTGTGTATTTCTTATCCTCCTTGTGCAGTTTCATTCCTGGTCAAAGTTTGTTCTGGACGTTTCAATCAAAGATTAGTTCAGGACAAAGGGCCCATTTAAGTAAATATACTTTAGACTTAGTGATTAAAGAATAAGAATTACTAATGTAATCATTTACCTACAAAATTTTCAATATGAACAAGTAGCATTAACGGTGACAAATATTCCTAATGAGGAATCCTAATTTCAGATATACACAAGTATCCCTTAAGCAAAATGTGAAAATGGCATGATTTTTTAATAAGCATGGACTTTATATATCAAGCATATTGTGTAAGAATATAGAGAAATTTTACATAAGCTAAAGTCAAATGAGGAAAACAGAACTGTAATTTGCAATTAAATATGCTAGATTGGAGATAGAGAATAGCATGATGATTAAGGACACAGACCTTGGGTAGACTGCCTGGATTCAGACTCAGCTCTTTCATTTACTACAGGAAGTAATTTAATTTTCCCCTTCCTCAGTTTCCTCAGTTTTGCCCTTCTAAAACATGGAGATAAAAACAGAACTTATCGCACAGGCTGTTATAAGGATTCAGTGAGTGAATCTATATGAAATATATAGACCCTTCCTGGCATAGTAAGCACATAGTTAAGTGTCATCTTTAAAAATTACATACATGTTGATTGAGGCTGATTGCCCTTATTCCTCAGAAGCCAGTCTTGCACCTACATTCATCTGAATCTTGTTGTCCTAATACTCTATTTCCAGAAGAGAACAGAAATCAATAATTCTAAGCACCATCTCTCCCCACCATCAATAATACCAGCACTTTCATCATCAGAATCTCCAACACTTCACCTTATTCTCATTTTGCATAAATCTTTGAACTTGAGGGGAGAGATGCTCTTCCTCCCTAAGCTCCAAGTCCCTCCCTAAGCTCACAGCTCCCATGTGGAGAGGGACTAGTGTGTTTTCAGGTGGGAAGCATGTCATATGTAGTTTATATTCACAATGACTAAGTGCCCAGATTCATAAATTTACTTTCTTTTTTTTTTTAATTTTTATTTATTTATTTATTTTTTAATTATAATACTGTATTTGTTTTGCCATACATTGACATGAATCAGCCACAGGTGAACACAATCTCCCAATGCCGAAGCCCCCTCCCACCTCCCACCCCACATCATCTACCTGAATCATCCTGTGCACCAGCCCCATGCATCCTGCATCCTGCATTGAACATAGACTGGCGCTTCGTTTCTTACAAGATAGTATACATGTTTCAATGCCATTCTCCCAAACCATCCCACCCTTTCCCTCTCCCTCAGAGTCCAAAAGTCCATTCTATACCTCTGTGTCTCTTTTGTTGTCTCACATATAGGGTCATCATTACTATCTTCTAAATTCCATATATATGTGTCAGTATACTGTATTGGTGTTTTTCTTTCTGGCTTACTTCACTCTGTATAATCGGTTCCAATTTCATCCATCTCATTAGAACTGAGTCAAATTTATTCTTTTTAAGGGCTGAGTAGTACTCCATTGTGTATATGTACCACAGCTTTCTTATCCATTCAGCTGCTGATGGACATCTAGGTTGCTTCCATGTCCTGGCTATTATAAACAGCGCTGCAATGAACATTGGGGTACATGTGTCTCTTTCAATTCTGGTTTCCTCGGTGTGTATGCCCAGCAGTGGGATTGCTGGATCATAAGGCAGTTCTATTTGCAATTTTTAAGGAATCTCCACACCGTTTTCCATAATGGCTGTACTAGTTTGCATTCCCACCAGCAGTGTAAGAGGGTTCCCTTTTCTCCACATCCTCTCCAGCATTTATTGCTTGTAGACTTTTGGATCGCAGCCATTCTGACTGGTGTGAAATGGTACCTCATTGTGGTCTTGATTTGCATTTCTCTGATAATAAGTGATGTTGAGCATCTTTTCATGTGTTTGTTAGCCATCCGTATGTCTTCTTTGGAGAAATGCCTATTTAGTTCTTTGGCCCATTTTTTTTATTGGATCGTTTATTTTTCTGAATCCCTTGCATTCCTATACACTAATAATGAAAAAGTAGAAAAAGAACTTAAGGAAACAATTCCATTCACCATTGCAACGAAAAGAATAAAATACTTAGGAATATTCCTACCTAAAGAAACTAAAGACCTATATATTGAAAACTATAAAACACTGATGAAAGAAATCAAAGAGGACACTAATATATGGAGAAATATACCATGCTCATGGGTCGGAAGAGTCAATATAGTGAAAATGAGTATACTACCCAAAGCAATCTACAGATTTAATGCAATTCCCATCAAGCTACCAGCAGTATTTTTCACAGAACTAGATCAAATAATCTCAAGATTTCTGTGGAAATACAAAAAACCTCGAATAGCCAAAGCAATCTTGAGAAAGAAGAATGGAACTGGAGGAATCAACTTGCCTGACTTCAGGCTCTACTACAAAGCCACAGTCATTAAGACAGTATGGTACTGGCACAAAGACAGAAATATAGATCAATGGAACAAAATAGAAAGCCCTGAGATAAACCCACACACCTGTGGACACCTTATCTTCGACAAAGGAGGCAAGAATATACAATGGAGTAAAGACAGTCTCTTTAACAGGTGGTGCTGGGAAAACTGGTCAACCACTTGTAAAAGAATGAAACTAGACCTCTTTCTAATACCATACACAAAAATAAACTCAAAATGGATTTAAGATCTAAATGTAAGACCAGGAACTATAAAACTCCTAGAGGAGAACATAGGCAAAACACTCTCCGACATAAATCACAGCAGAATCCTCTATGATCCACCTCCCAGTATACTGGAAATAAAAGCAAAAATAAACAAATGGGATCTAATTAAAATTAAAAGCTTCTGCACAACAAAGGAAACTATAAGCAAGGTGAAAAGACAGCCTTCTGAATGGGAGAAAACAATAGCAAATGAAACAACTGACAAACAACTAATCTCAAAGATATATAAGCAACTTATGCATAAATTTACTTTCACTGATTAGAGTAGTTTCAGTTATCTCAATAAACTCAGCCTCACTCAACTGAGTTCCAACAAGCTTCCATCAGGAAGAAGGGGGCAAAGATGTAAAGTTACGGGAAATCCTGCCTTCTGTGGATTAAGCACATCCCTGGCACTTTGCGTGTGTGAGTGTCATGCACGTCAGTATCATCCTCACGTGCTGCAGAAACAGTTAGTGTTGAGAACTGCTGTCCTAAGCGACATGCTAACAGTGACGTATTGCCAGCTCTTTGCAAACTGGAAAGGCATACACAGATGTTCATCATTATTTTTGGTAAGTATATGTTATATAGAGAAGGCTCAGACATGACACGTCTGCTCTTTCCAAAGCATGAGAGAGTGTTTGGGACAGTTGTCCTGAGACATGGTGTCTGTGACAATGAGCCTTTCTTACCCATCCTCTGGAGCATATCTGGATTAGGCTTGCCTGCTGGCCCATCAGTACCAAACACTCCACATACACAGAAATACACCCCAAAGGTTCCATGCTCAATTGCTGTCTTTTAGGGACAGTTCTTGGAGAAGGCAATGGCACCCCACTCCAGTAGTCTTGCCTGGAAAAATCCCATGGATGGAGGAGCCTGGTGGGCTGCCATCCATGGGGTCACTAAGAGTCAGACACGACTGAGCGGCTTCACTTTCACTTTTCACTTTCATGCATTGGAGAAAGAAATGGCAGCCCACTCCAGTGTTCTTGCTTGGAGAATCCCAGGGACGGGGAAGCCTGGTGGGCTGCAATCTGTGGGGTCGCACAGAGTTGGACACAACTGAAGCGACTTAGTAGTAGTAGTAGTAGTAGGGACATTTCCATCAGTAGTGGTGATGGCAAGTGTGGAGAAGCAGCAACATGTCAAAAAAATAAGCTAGAGATACTTCAAACAAAAAGCATCAATGAAAAACATAAACATAACAACTGACCTGAATAATAGGTCCTTTGATCTTGGCAACAGATAATTTAGTAGAAAAGAGCTATTAAAATTAACATTTTAATACTATAATAGCCACTGAATTTAGTAAAATGCACGTATAAGTAAATCAGGTGTTTATAACTTTTCAATACTTAACATTAAGACAAAAATCCTTCATCTTAATAAGGTCAGAATATACATTTGATATGCAAAAAAGAGCAGTCAAGATCCATTCAGTTTAGTCATTCAGTCATGTCTGACTCTTTGCAACCCCATGAATAGCAGCCTGCCAGGCCTCCCTGTCCATCACCATCTCCCAGAGTTCACTCAAACTCACGTCCATCAAGTCCATGATGTCATCAACCCATCTCATCCTCTGTCGTCTCCTTCTCCTGCCCCCAATCCCTCCCAGCATCAGAGTCTTTTCCAATGAGTCAACTCTTCACATGAGGTGGCCAAAGTACTAGAGTTTCAGCTTTAGCATCATTCCTTCCAGAGAACACCCAGGGCTGATCTCCTCTAGGATGGACTGGTTGGATCTCCTTGCAGTCCAAGGGACTCTCAAGAGTCTTCTCCAACACCACAGTTCAAAAGCATCAATTCTTTGGTACTCAGCCTTCTTCACAGTCCAACTCTAGCATCCATACATGACCATAGGAAAAACCATAGCCTTGACTAGACGGACCTTAGTCAGCAAAGTAATGTCTCTGCTTTTGAATATGCTATCTAGGTTGGTCATAACTTTTCTTCCAAGGAGTAAGCGTCTTTTAATTTCATGGCTGCAGTCAACATCTGCAGTGATTTTGGAGCCCAAAAACTAAAGTCTGACACTGTTTCCACTGTTTTCCCATCTATTTCCCAGTCAAGATCAGTAGTTACTAAATCAAATCCACTGATTTTTGTTAAGTGGGCAGATGATTAATGAATTCATTCAGATCTGTAGGGAAAAAAAAAAAACAGGATCTTAAGATCATGAAACATGAAAAGTCATAGCATCATAGCCCCATATAAGCCACCCTCAGAGTCAGATCTAACAACAGCAGATCAGGTGAAAACCTTCAGGCAGTCTGTGTGAGCAGGACCCATAGATACACTGCTAGTTAAGTTTCCTCCACGTTGGTGAACTCCCCAAGGAGTCAGCTTGGCACATGGACCCTGTGCTTTTGGTATACTGCCACCTGGCGTCAACCCTATGCCAGGCCATGGATTCTGAGCCCTACAAACTGAGCTCTGGCTTAGCGTTTTCACCAAGGCTCTCCGATTCGGCAGCCTCCCAGATGGTAACTGGACACGTCTTCACTGAGATCACCCTGCTCCCTCCAAGATCAACCAGATGCACCTCCCAGGGCCTGCTGGAATATCTCTCCCTCTGGCCCCGGATTCAGATGTGTGGACCCAGTACAGAACGTGAGGGGAATGTGTGTGCTTAGTCGCTCAGCCGTGTCCAACTATTTGCAACCCCATGGACTGTAGCCCACCAGGCTGCTCTGTCTGTGGGATTACTGGAGTGAGTTGCCATTTCCTTCTCCAGGGGACCTTCTCAACCCAGGAATCAAACCCGTGTCTCCCACATTGGCAGGCAGATTCTTTACCACTGAGCCACCAGGGAAGCCTGAGGGAGTGTGTGCAGTGGGCCTAAAGCTGTGATGCCGTCTAGCCTCTGTGCTACCTGGGGACACCTAGGCATGTGAGGAACCAGTCCTCTTCAGCCTGCATCTTCTCCTCTCTCAAAAGCCAAGCCAGTCTCCCTCCCTACCACCTGTGCTGGATATTTAACACATTCTCCCCTCACCACCCTGCCATTCCAGCTTCTTCCATCCAAGGCAGACCCTATCCTGAGTATGTGGGTGCCAGGTCCTCAGGAGGCCTACTAAGGTTGGTGCTGATGTTCAGTTTAGTCGCTCAGTCATGTCCAGCTCTTTGCGACCCCATGAATCGCAGCACGCCAGGCCTCCCTGTCCATCACCAACTCCAGGAGTTCACTCAGACTCGCATCCGTTGAGTCAGTGATGCCATCCAGCCATCTCATCCTTGGTGGTCTCCTTCTCCTCCTGCCCCCAATCCCTCCCAGCATCAGAGTCTTTTCCAATGAGTCAACTCTTCTCATGAGGTGGCCAGAGTACCAGAGTTTCAGCTTTAGCATCATTCCTTCCAAAGAAATCTCAGGGTTGATCTCCTTTAGAATGGACTGGTTGGATCTCCTTGCAGTCCAAGGGACTCTCAAGAGTCTTCTCCAACACCACAGTTCAAAAGCATCAATTCTTCGGCGCTCAGCCTTCTTCACAGTCCAACTCTCACATCCATACATGACTACTGGAAAAACCATAGCCTTGACTAGATGGACCTTAGTCAGCCAAGTAATGTCTCTGCTTTTGAATATGCTGTCTAGGTTGGTCATAACTTTTCTTCCAAGGAGTAAGCGTCTTTTAATTTCATGGCTGCAATTGCCATCTACAGTGATGCTGATGTTAGTAAAAGAAAAATGGAGACCTATTTGAGAAATAGAATTGATGGAATTTGCTGGTAGAGTGGATGTAGGAGAAAGGAGAACGAGAAAAATGCAGCAAGACAGCTAATTTTGAGGCTTGAATAGCTGGGTAAATGACAGTGCCTTCCTCTACTGAAAGATGGGAAAGATTAACAGGTTTGGGGAGCAGAAATAAAAATTTCCAGTGAACATGTGTTGATTTTGTAGTCCAAACATGTACATGTTAAGTGTTAAAAAAATATTTAAACAACCTAAAATAAACCAAAGAAATATGAAGATGTTTTGTAACATCTAAGTTTATCATTGGACTGATTCCAACAGTGCAGAGAGAAATATCATGATTCAAGTAGAGGATGTGGGGTGGGGGTGGGAGGGGGCTTCGGCATTGGGAGATTGTGTTCACCTATGGCTGATTCGTGTCAATGTATGGCAAAACAAATACAGTATTGTAATTTAAAATAAATAAATTAATTAATTAAAAAAATAAAGTAAAAAAAATTAAATTAAATTAAAAAAAAAAAAGAAATATCAATGAGCATGAACTTTGGCTTTGTGAGGTCTACCCACTGGAAATCAAATGGAAAATGGCAGATGGACAGTCAGATGTGCACGTTTTGAGAGGACAAGTCATGACTAGAGGTGTCTTTTGATGGTACTTAAGGCCAAGGGGTTATTCAAGGGCAGAAGAGGGCAGAGGCCTCAAGACTGGGGAGGAGGAGTCAGTGAGGCAGGAGGAGAACCAGGAGAGAATGTCAGGAAGAAGACAGAAGCTGAGATGTCCAGTGAGATGTGGGGACAGGCATGTGGCCACTGTCTTTACACCAGAGTGGCCTTTGATGACTTAGGTAAGAACAGAATGACTAGACTAGAGCATCAGCCTCCTAACAAGTCTCCTAGTCTCCTCATTTGACCTCCCTCCAATATATACGTGATAGCTCAGTTGGTAAAGAATCCACCTGCAATTCAGGAGATCCTGGTTCAATTCCTGGGTCAGGAAGATTCCCCTGGAGAAGGGATAGGCTACCCACTCCAGTATTCTTGGGCTTCTCTTGTGGCTCAGCTGTTAAAGAATCTGCTTGCAATGTGGGAGACCTGGGTTTGATCCCTGGGTTGGGAAGATCCCTTGGAGAAGGGAAAGGCTGCCCATTCCAGTATTCTGGTCTGGAGCCCATGGGGTCGCAAAGAGTCAGACTTGACGGAGCAACTTTCACTTTCACTTTCCAATCTATACAGCAGGCAAAGCCATCTTTTTGAAACTTCAATCCCATCAAGCCCCTGCTTGAAAACTTTCATTTGGTTATCATCTCAACTTAAATCTGAACTCCCAGGGCAGGAACTGGGGTGCAGTGAGTGAGGTATAAAATTTAAGCAGGCGTCCAAAATCCCAGTTCAAGATATGTCATATTTTAATGCAGTACTTTTTCAAAAATCACATTGAGGAACTATAGCCCATGGGCCAGATGATTATTTTTATAAATCAAGTTTTATTAGAACCAGGACCAGGATTAAGATAAGGTGCATGAGAAAGGGTTATACAAGTACAGGGTTCAAGCCTATCTTTATTTAAAATTTTGATCTTTTGTGCATCATCCAATCTGTGCATTAATTTTGATTTTTGAAAGAAAGGCTTCGTATCATTTACATTACTGGGTTTTATTGGTGCCCCCTTAAATTTTGTCTAAGATACCAGTGAGACATTTGCCTCACCCTTGTCCTGGTCCCACAAACCCCACATCAAGACCTATACTTTCCAGTGAATATGTATTGTTTTTATTGTCAAAAACATAAATATTCTTTTCTTTTTTTTTAATGTTGAGGCAACCTAAAATAAACCCTAGGCATAGGGAAATACGTTGCCCAACAGCACAGAAGGAAAGGCACCTAACTCTAATGTCTAAAAAAGGTAAAAATTCAACTTCTTATTTTCCAAATGGATCGGATCTCACTTATACAGTGAGTACTCAGTGAGGCACAGGGATTAATAACAGCAGGAGAGCCATTTTTAGATAGAACTGATGATGCTTTCATGGAGAGGTTCCAGGCAGATTAAAGTCATATAAGACATAATGCTTTTTCACTGTCTAAATAGGTTATGATCATAATTTTATTTTGTGACCTCTTCATCAGAGAGAAGGGGAGGTTTTCTTATTTACCAGATTATCAACCAGAAAAACTAGAAGTTTAAATTTCTCCATTTCTCAAACAAATTCAAGTCATTATTCTGGAGCATGAATGATTTTAGAAATCTTTTAACAAACATATTTTTAGGAGTGCATATGGCTTGAGGTTTGATTAATAGAATAAATATTTGTAGGTTTTCCAAGTTAATAAGAAATATTTTCTTTCTTGTTAGCCTCTCCCTACCTCTTCCCTCATCACTATGCCTTATGTTTTAAAAGTTAGTTTACTTCCCTTGAATAACTGTGGATAAATGGATTCTGTAGAACCTAAAAGCTATTGGCGGTCATCTTAGGCTCTTAAATTAAAGGAGATGCATCTATCAGTTTTCATATTGGAGATCTGAGAATCTGATGATGTAAAGTATCATTACCATTAAGCTGGAAAATCATTATCCAGATATTGCCAATATAACCCCATATCCAAACAAGGTCCTTGGTGAGAAACACACACACATAGGTGTGTCCCACACACATACTCGTCTCCAGAGTATTTACTTCATTGCTTAGTGGTAGTATCTATCATCTGGCTAGATGATGGTGGCATGACAGGGGATAACTAGCCAGCTAGCCTGGGCTGGTTCACATGGAGGCTGGGCAGAATTCTAAGGAAATGTCTACATGCATGCAAGGGCCCTTGAGACCTAGTCTGTCACCCCATCACTTCCACTACATTCTCTTGGACAAAGCAAGTCACAAAACCAGCCCAGATCAAGGGGAAGGGAAACCAACTCCACCTCCTGATGTGGGGGAAATACAGTCACTCTTGCAAAGGTACATAGATACAGGGAAGAGAATAATTGCAGCCATCTTGCAAATTAGCCACCATGTAAAAGTATAAACCACCGTGTAAGCCCACACAATTGCCTATAGTATAGTGGTTTCATCTGGTTACTTTTTATTTTCACTTGATTACTTTCTAACAAGGTAATGAGAGAGGGATCTCATTATGAGAGAGTGAGCGAGAATCTTCATGTTACAAATACAAAATGAACCATTTGCAAATGCAAAATGACAATTATTGGATGAGAAAATGGAAAAAATTGAAGCAGATTCCCTTCTCATCTATCTAGGATGAGAATGACTGACTTCCCAGTTCTCTGCAGTTCCATGAAATTGAAATTCTTGGCCAAAGCTTCTGAGAGATTCTGGATTTGTTCAGGGTTATGAATTTCAACCTGGCTATCTGCCGTCTCTGAGTTAGATATTTAATTCTTCCAGTTGGAACTTCTTGTAATTTTGTATTCTCATGCATGTTTATGAGGCGCTTATAGGTGATTTGGAAATTTTACATATGTCATTCAATTTTATATTAAACAGTCTTCTGGTATAGCTGTCATCTACATTTTACATGTATAGGAACGGAGGTTTAGAACCCTCCAGCAGCTAGGTAGAGGCCACAGTACTAGCAACTGGCAAGCCAGGAATTTTTAAAACACTTTCCATTATTCTGCAGTGTTATTCCATGGCTTTATCTCCTTGAATCGTACTTGTTTGTTTTTAATGCTTAATGTTAGAAATACAGATGTCAGAGTCTAACTCACTGGGATACAATTGTTCCATGACAGAAAGCAAACAAAACAGAGATTCCATTAGATATCCCAAGATATTTAAATGCTTGTAATTCTCCAGTTCAAGAGAAGGGACAAATAAAAGGAAAGTATTAGAATCATCTGCCAAATGAATATTCATTGGCCATAAAGATAAATTCAATTTACTAAAACTTGATTTCCTGCAGAACTTCTCAAGGATATATGTATTGGATAAAAGGGAAGGGACGCTTATTTGGAGAAAACAACCTTTCCATATTCAACTGAGTGCTCTCTAGAGGCCTGAAAGTCTGTGCCCTCTCAGATGGCATATACTTCCTGACCCCACAGCCTCAAGTCTGCAGAGAAGACCTCCTTTCTGACCAAACAGTGCTGGCATGAACCCCAACTTTATCTCCCTATACAGCTTTGGGCTATTTGCTCAGCTCATTGAGCCTCACTTTTTCCAGCAGTAAAATGGAATTGTTACTGCGTATGGAGCTATACATATTAAATGGGATAAAACATCGAAATCAGTTCGTTCAGAAGCTAAGTGCTATTGATTTGTCTCTCTCCTGCATTTTTTCAATATAAACTAACATAAAACAAAGCACAGTAAGCGAACAATACCACGGAACCAAGGGACTTTACTTATTATTCTTTATCATTTGTGTTCATACCTGTACCCCCACACTAAATATTTATGATGGGAAATGGCATTCAAAGACATGGGTTCTGTTACTAAGAGAGTAGATCCAAAGAGTTTTCATCACAGGGGCAAAAAGACATAAAAAGAAATTTGTGTCTATACTAGATAATAGATTGAACTATACTTATTATGGTGCTGTATATCAATTATATCTCAGTAAAACTGTAAGAAATAAATAAATATAAAATCCCTCAATCAAAGCATTAGGAAAAAGACACAAGTTCTGACCCTGCTCACTGGAGTCCCGTTTCCATAGTGTAGTGGTAATCACGTTCATCTCACTCACTGGGTAACTAGTTGTCTTTTCTCCGTCCAGTTGCTTCATCCGTCTGAGCTACACTTCCTTCCAGCTATCAAACAACAGTGCAAGGCAGATGCCTGTAGGTCTGCTGATGCCCTGAGATAGCCTTATGGGAACACCTAGCACAGTTCTAAGTGCATCTTTATGCCTCCATTTTATTCCCTTTGGCATTCATTCTCCAAAACTGAGCGGCAGGTAAGAGAGGAGACATTTTCCCTTTTTCTTGTCTACTTTGGGTTCCTCTGCTTCCCTCATCTGTGTTTCTTCGAGGTGAACACAGTCATGGGTTAAGTCACCCTAAAGGTTGCCAAAGCCTGCAGAGGAGGGGGCCATTTGGAACAAACATAGTCAGATAAAAGGAGTGCCTGGTCCCCAGAGCTGTCCTTTGGCACTCTGCCCAGTCTCTGCCAACTGAATAGAATTAGATCATCTAGAGTGACATTCATATCTTTTTCCTGAAGAGTTTGAACCAATGGAGAACTTGTTGGTGTGTAACATGCTTTGGGCTTGCCTCTGCCAGAACCGTTCAGGTGGCACTGGGCTGTCATTCACTGAGTAAACTAGATGGGCCCTTTTACATTCCTCCTTTCTATCATTCAATTCAGTTCAGTTCAGTCGCTCAGTTGTGTCCGACTCTGCGACCCCATGAATCGCAGCACGCCAGGCCTCCCTGTCCATCATCATCTCCCGGAGTTCACTCAGACTCAGGTCCATCGAGTCCGTGATGCCATCCAGCCATCTCATCCTCGGTCGTCCCCTTTTCCTCCTGCCCCCAGTCCCTCCCAGCATCAAAGTCATTTCTAATGAGTCAACTCTTCTCATGAGGTGGCCAAAGTACTGGAGTTTCAGCTTTAGCATCATTCCTTCCAAAGAAATCCCAGGGTTGATCTCCTTCAGAATGGACTGGTTGGATCTCCTTGCAGTCCAAGGGACTCTCAAGAGTCTTCTCCAACACCACAGTTCAAAAGCATCAATTCTTCAGCGCTCAGCCTTCTTCACAGTCCAACTCTCACAGCCATACATGACCACAGGAAAAACCATAGCCTTGACTAGACAGACCTTAGTCGGCAAAGTGATGTCTCTGCTTTTGAATATACTATCTAGGTTGGTCATAACTTTTCTTCCAAGGAGTAAGAGTCTTCTAATTTCATGGCTACAATCACCATCTGCAGTGATTTTGGAGCCCAAAAATATAAAGTCTGACACTGTTTCCACTGTATCCCGATCTATTTCCCATGAAGTGATGGGACCGGATGCCATGATCTTCGTTTTCTGAATGTTGAGCTTTAAGCCAACTTTTTCACTCTCCTCTTTCACCTTCATCAAGAGGCTTTTTAGCTCCTCTTCACTTTCTGCCATAAGGGTGCTGTCATCGGCATATCTGAGGTTATTGATATTTCTTCCGGCAATCTTGATTCCAGCTTGTGTTTCTTCCAGTCCAGCGTTTCTCATGATGTACTCTGCATAGAAGTGAAATAAGCAGGGTGACAGTATACAGCCTTGATGTACTCCTTTTCCTATTTGGAACCAGTCTGTTGTTCCATGTCCAGTTCTAACTGTTGCTTCCTGACCTGCATACAGATTTCTCAAGAGGCAGGTCAGGTGGTCTGGTATTCTCATCTCTTTCAGAATTTTCCACAGTTTATTGTGATCCACACAGTCAATCAGTGAGCATCATTTTCCCACAGGAACATCATTTTGCTGTATTAGAATCCCGTCCTAAGGTGTCCAGCATTTCTATAGCTGAGTAAATAGTAAACTTTCATTGGTAATATTATACAACATTGTGTGATAGATCATCAGCACTTAAGATGCTCTCTGATGGCTTAGTGGCAAAGAATCCGCCTGCAATGCAGGAGACCCAGGTTTGATCCCTGGGTTAGGAAGGTCCCCTGGAGCAGGACATGGCAATCCACTCTAGTATTCTTGTCTGGTGAATCCCAGGGCTTGAGGAGCCTGGCAGGCTACAGTCCACAGGGTCACAAAGAGTTGAACATGACAAGCGAGGGAGCATGCACACACCCACACATACACACACTGGGCAGTAAAGCTTGTGCCCTGGAACCTGCTGCAAAATGAAGTCTCCAGAACTATCAAGAAGTTCTCAGTGTATAAACCCAAGGCTTCAGAGCCCGGAGCAATTAGAAAGAAAGCTGTTTCTACAGGATATTCCTCATGTCATTTTCCCCTGCTTCTGCAACAGATTTTTAATTCCAACACTGAAAATAGTGCTGAGTATTTGGCCAAGAAGAGGGTACTGTCTGTAACGTCAGATCTTCCTGGCTCCATTTGACAATAATGCAGTTAGGATTCCCAGAGCATATCTTTTTCCATTTCTGTTACTGCGAGGCTATGTCTGCTCTCAGTGGTACTCTGCTTCCGTTGTGTTGTTGACAGATAGCAGATAAGATATGCCTTTGGAGACTACAGCCACTAGGTGGATCCAGAAATTTTATTTTAAGGCCTAAGCCAAACTCATCAGTCCATTAGTACTTCATTATCAAAAACAGAGCTGTCCTTACTTAATGGTGGATCTCAATTTCATCTCCATTTTTCTGGTTTGCACTTTGTATGATTGAAAGGATGTATAATGTTGGAAATAATAGCTTATTTTTTTAATTGTGTACTTTTTGTTCAAAGCAAGGCTAATGAATAAAGCTCCAGATTTTCTTAAACAACTCTAGGAAGGTTAGAGGACTTCTATTTTCTAAATAAGTTTCCTTCTGTTCCACGTGGAAGGTGAATTCAGAGTGTGTTTTATGTTTACTTGAGGAATGCAGAGAGTGATGCCTTGGACCTAGGGAAGTATAGCCTTAAGAGCACATAGTTTCAAGTTAGATTTCCTGTATTTCAACCCCAGTGCCTTCATCTACTACCTGTATGATTCTGAGCAAGTCAGTTAACTTCACTAGACCTTCCACACCTGATCTTTAAAATGGATATAATAGCAATTAGACATCCATAGAAAAATTGGATCATGACCAAAATACATATTTTATACAAAAATTAACTCAAAAAAGCACTACTCAATACTCTATAATAGCCTGTATGGGGAAAGAATCTTAAAAAGAATGGATCTGTGTATATGTGTAACTGACTCACTTGACTATACACATAAAACTAACACAACATTGTAAATCAGGTGTCCTCCAGTTTAAAAAAATGGATCAGGAGCTTAGATGCGAAACATAAAACTAGAAATGTCTAGGAAATAAATAGAAAAAAATCTTCAGGACTGAGGACCAGGCAGAGAATTCTTAAATGTGCTACCAAACCTGATGTGTCAAAGGGAAAAAATGGATAAATTAGACCTCATCAAAATTAAAAACTTTTGCTCTGTGGAAGAAAGAGTGTTAAAGAGATGAAAGTACTAACTACAGATGGGGAAATAATATTTGCAAACCACATATCTGGCAAAGGACTTATATCTAGAATATGTAAAGAACTCTTGAAAGTGAATGTCACTCAGTCATGTCTGACTCTTTGCAACCCCGTGGACTATAGCCCACCAGGATTCTCTGACCATGGAATTCTCCAGGCAAGAATACTGGAGTGGGTAGCCATTCCCTTCTCCAGGGGATATTCTTGACCCAGGGATAGAACCTGGGTCTCCTCCATTGCAGGCAGATCCTTTACTGTCTAAGCCAAAGAACTCTTGAAACATAACATTTCAATTAGGAAGTGGGCAAAAGAGAGGCACAAACATGTCACTGATAAAGATATACAAACAGCAAATAAGTACATGACAAAATGTTCAACATCATAGGCCGTGAGAGAAATGCACGTTAATACCACAATGAGGTGTATCTATTAGGACAGCTAAAATAAGAAGTAGCAGTAATACCAAATGCTAGCAAGACTGCAGAAAAAACTGGATCCCTTGTACATTGCTGATGGGAATGTAAAATGGTACCACCACTCTGGGAAATAGTTTGGCGGTTACTTTTAAAACTATAGACCCTGAAAGATGATGCTGTGAAAGTGCTGTACTCAATATGCCAGCAAATTGGGAAAACTCAGCAGTGGCCACAGAACTGGAAAAGGTCAGTTTTCATTCCAATTCCAACGAAAGGCAATGCTGAATGCTCAAACTACCGCACAATTGCACTCACCTCACATGCTAGTAAAGTAATGCTCAAAATTCTCCAAGCCAGGCTTCAGCAATACATGAACCGTGAACTTCCAGATGTTCAAGCTGGTTTTAGAAAAGGCAGAGGAACCAGAGATCAAATTGCCAACATCTGCTGGATCATGGAAAAAGCAAGAGAGTTCCAGAAAAACATCTCTTTCTGCTTTATTGACTATGCCAAAGCCTTTGACTGTGTGGATCCCAATAAACTGTGGGAAATTCTGAAAGAGATGGGAATACCAGACCACCTGACCTGCCTCTTGAGAAATCTGTATGCAGGTCAGGAAGCAACAGTTAGAACTGGACATGGAACAACAGACTGGTTCCAAATAGGAAGAGGAGTACATCAAGGCTGTATATTGTCACCCTGCTTATTTAACTCATATGCAGAGTACATCATGAGAAACGCTGGACTGGAAGAAACACAAGCTGGAATCAAGATTGCCGGAAGAAATATCAATAACCTCAGATATGCAGATGACACCACCCTTATGGCAGAAAGTAAAGAGGAGCTAAAAAGCCTCTTGATGAAAGTGAAAGAGGAGAGTGAAAAAGTTGGCTTAAAGCTTGACATTCAGAAAACAAAGATCATGGCATCCGGTCCCATCACTTCATGGGAAATAGATGGGGAAACAGTGGAAACAGTGTCAGACTTTATTTTGGGGGTTCCAAAATCACTGCAGATGGTGACTACAGCCATGAAATTAGAAGACGCTTACTCCTTGGAAGAAAAGTTATGACCAACCCAGATAGTATATTCAAAAGCAGAGACATCACTTTGCCGACTAAGGTCCGACTAGTCAAGGCTATGGTTTTTCCTGTGGTCATGTATGGCTGTGAGAATTGGACTGTGAAGAAGGCTGAGCGCCGAAGAATTGATGCTTTTGAACTGTGGTGTTGGAGAAGACTCTTGAGAGTTCCTTGGACTGCAAGGAGATCCAACCAGTCCATTCTGAAGGAGATCAACCCTGGGATTTCTTTGGAAGGAATGATGCTAAAGCTGAAACTCCAGTACTTTGGCCACCTCATGTGAAGAGTTGACTCATTGGAAAAGACTCTGATGCTGGGAGGGATTGAGGTCAGGAGGAGAAGGGGACAACCGAGGATGAGATAGCTGGATGACATCACGGACTCGATGGACGTGAGTCTGAGTGAACTCTGGGAGATGGTGATAGACAGGGAGGCCTGGCATGCTGCGATTCATGGGTCGCAAAGAGTCGGACACGACTGAGCGACTGAAGTGAACTGAATCACTAGAACATCCCCACCTACAACAATGTAATGCTTATAAGGTGCACATGAAATATGTGTTGAAGGATGGATGAGTCATTTTGAAGGTACCATGAAGGAAGATATCGGGCAGGTAGAGCATGAGGGAATAACTTAATAATATCCAAGTAGGACACATATAAAGTAGCTAAAATGGCAGTTTGTCTGGGCTACCTATGAGAGCAAACAGTAAGAAAGACAAGTGGTCCAAGTAATAACTTTGAATCTTAATATGATTCTCATTATTGTAGATGGCATCAGCCTTAGGGGGAAATGGAGTGGTAACTGTCTTCACGTCAAGCCCCAGTGGTGGGATTCCTAGTCTTGACTGTGTACCCTACTTTTCCAGGGTGTGAAGGTGTGTAATGATCAGTGCCCAGTGGAACTGTTCCTTCCTGCCATGATCTCTTCTTCAGTGCCTGGTGGTCCTATTCGATTCGATGTTTCCACCACACCCCCTTCTACCACTGCTATGTCAGGTCCCGTTCAACCACCAAGAAGAAGACTGACTCTCTTAGTTTAAAGGACCCATGCAACAGTGTTTGGGCACAAGGTCTAGGGACTAAGCCAGAGAATTGGTACCACTCTGTATTAATCCAAAGAGTTTCTGCTGACCATGAGCTAAGCTCAGCACTCAATCCAGGCCCCTCAACTCTTTCCTGTATCAGAGTGATTTTGCTGCCTATCTGAGCAACCTCCTTCCTTTCAAAACTCTATCCCACAACTTCCTAGCTGTCCATCAGGAGATCGGTGTTTGCTGAGCACCTATGGGGTGCTGGCACACAGGCAGACGAAATAGAAAATGCAGAGATGTGTAACATGTTAGACACATGCCACAGAGTAGCCAAGCCCATGTGCCACAACTACTGAGCCAGAGCTCTAGAGCCCACGAGCCACCACAGCCGAGCCCACGGGCCACAGTTACTGCAGCCTAAGCACCCAGAGCCCATGCTCTGCAACAGAAGCCACCGCAGTGAGAAGCCAGTTTTCCACAGCAAAGAGTGGCCGCCGCTCACTGCAACTAGAGAAAGTCCGAGAGCAGCAATGAAACCCCAGCACAGCCATAAATAAATACATAAATCCTTTTTAAAAACTGTGATAGAGAATCAATATATTGCATTAACGAGGTAGATTGTCCTAAGAGACCATAAAAGTGAAAAGGTACGTATTTCCAAATCACAAAGCTACACCAAATTCAAACTATAGTCTTTGTTCTCTTTGAAGTTCAGTTTATTTTTTTCTTTAATCTAAAGTCTGTGAAAGCTTTTTAAAAACATTGTCAGGGAACTTTGTTACCAATAGTATCATCAAAAATTAAATCACATCTTTAATGTTATTCGTTTCAAGATGTACTTTTAGTATCTAGTGCCCTTTGCTATATGTTGTTTATAATTTTATAGACACAGTCATGTTTTTTGTATTCTTTATAGTGTTTGCTAACCTCTCTCCAAACCAAAATGCATACTAAATCTAGGACTAGTAAACTAAAAAAAAAGTATG
Source organism: Nanger dama (assembly GCA_917880005.1). NCBI lineage: Eukaryota > Metazoa > Chordata > Mammalia > Artiodactyla > Bovidae > Nanger > Nanger dama. The sequence continues at coordinate 1,602,550 of CAKJTW010000017.1, forward strand.
AATACAGAAGTGATGGTCAGGCCACAGTTAATCCACTTAAGAATATATATATTTTGGGGGGGCACAACACTTGTAGGATCTTAGTTCCCTGACAGTTCCCTGACCAGAGATCAAGCCCAGGCCTGCAGCAATGAAAGGACATAAAGTTCAGAGTCCTAACCCCTGAACTGCCAGGGAATTCCCAGTATATGTTTAATTATACCAATTTTAAGTGATCTAATTTTATGATAATAACATATTCGGGAATGTAACTGCCTGAAGATGGAGATCTTTGTCAGTTTTGCTCACATGTGTATCCCTAGAATAATGCCTGGCCTGTACTAAGTGTCCAAAAAGTATTATCCAATAAATATTAAGTGATGGACCAAATAACTTTTCTTTATTCAAAACTTACTATTCAGTGTCTTCCATTGATTACTTTAGACAATGGGAATGTGATTATTTCATTTTTGAGTTGTTTTTTTTCTTGAAACAAAGAAACAGCACCAGTCTGTCAAATGTCAGAAATAAATTGAAGATTGGGCACACCATGCTTCCAAAAAAACTGAGTATAGACTAGTGTCACATGGCCACAGTGAGAAATGGACTACCTAAGAGAGGACCCCACTCTTCCCACCTGCTACTAAGCTACAGACTCCTTAATACAAGTCAATTTGATATATGGATAAACTAGTTTGCAGTGTTACTTAGACCTGTGCTGTTGTGAAGGTCATAAACATGCCTCCATGACCTTCAAGAGCTATTCAGAGGAAAATTTATGACAATTGTAGACCAGTCAAAATAATAATGCTGGAAGAGACAGAAGACCAGAAAATAACTTCTCTGCTTTCTCTATTCCCAGGTATCAACTTTTTGTACCAAATGAACACAAATAAAATCTGTCATTTCTGCATCCACAGCAATCACTTGGCAACGATTTTCTGGCTTCCATTGGAAGTCAGAGCTCATAAATAGTTCTTAATATACATAAGCTATTTTTACTGTATTTGCAGTTTCCAGCCTCCTTCCCACAAGCCACCGCAGGGAAAATTCCACTTTCTTGTTTCTCCAGCACTTGAAGAGACTCTGCAGCCCAGGTGTCTGAGTTCACATCCTAGCTCCGCCTCTTACTGGCTACATGGCTGTGGACAAATTGTCTAACCTCCTTCAGCCTCAGGGTCCTGATGTATTAAGGGGGCAGGAGTGGTGCTAATACCTGCTATTGTGAGGATTCAGTGAGGTACTATATATGAAGCCCTTGGCACATGCTGAGCTTTCAATAAATACTGTCCATTATTACTAAAATTTGCTTCATTTACCGCAGATTATTCTGTGGTAATTCAGCACCAACATTTGTCGAACTTTTAAGTTCACATCATCTTAGACCCTCTTTCCTTAGAAGTCAGGCAATCTGGACTTAATATATGAGCACACTGGGGTTCTTTACCAGTCAAAGGAAATTTGTGTGGCTAATGCCAGAACACCAACAGATTGTGTTTGACTGGCATATCAAAATGGTTCATTAGTAATTGTGAGAACTGCTCAAACAATACAGCAAAGTATTATGTTGGTAACATCTGGATTTTTGAGGGGGAGGTGAGAGATGGTAGTAGTTGTTGGGTTGTTAATTCCTAAATTAAGTGAATTAACAAAGGTGCTCAGTATCCCAAGTACAGAAACAAACCTGGGGCACTTCATCCTTCTCTCTTTCCATTTATAAAATGAGGAGTTAATGTCTTCTATGTACCTATTTAATAAGAAGGATTCAATAAGGACTATAAGGAGTAGATTTAAATAACCATCATTACTGTTAATTTAACCTGTGGAGCAAGCATCTGAGGAGCTTTGGTTCCTGACAAAGAACCCCACAGTCCCCACTCCTCCTGAGTGGCCTCACTGTCTCCTGCCAGCTGGTTGCATTTTTAGTAGCCACGGCAAGAACCATAGGAGGTGAATACTGCTTTCAGTGATCTTACAGTTTCCACTATTTGGAGAGACTGGCTGGGGGAGTTGGGTATGGTACACACCCAGTACAACTTACCAATTTATGGAGAAGCACTTAAACTCCTTTTCTGTTTTTATTTTGCTTTCTCCAGCTTTATTGAGATATAACTGACATGTAAAATATAACATCTATAAGTTTAGGAGTCCTACCTTCTCTGAGTCTTTCAGTCTCCAGAACTTCTTGATCAAAACCAGGCCCACTAAGGTATATGAGCTGTGAAATGCAAGCCTTGCCTTGCCAATCCTATATCTTTCAAACAATGCTGATTCATGGGACAGGGATGGAGCCTGAAGCCAAGCCAAGGAAATATAATCTGTTGTGTCATCTCCTCTTCCCTTGGCTGCCAACCTTGGACATGCACAATTAACTGCACTCTGGCATCCTAAACAAATCATCTTGCACCATCCTGACCAGTGGAATTTTCCTACTTCACATAGAAACTACCCTGTTCTCTAATCCCATTCACAACCTTGAACCTACTTTTGTCATAGAGTTTGTCATTATAATTTCTTGTAGCTCCTGGTATTAATAGTACTGATAATAGTACTAATATCAATACATAGTGTTTACCATGTACCAAACATCATCTAAGCGCATTATGTATATAAACTCATTGAACCCTCCCAACAACCCTCTGAGGCAGTCACTATCATTATCCTCATTTGACAGATGAGGAAGCTAAAGCATAAAGAGATTAACTAACTTGTCCAAAGTCATAAGACTAATAAGTGACAAAAATAGGGAAATGAACCCACAGGGTCTGGACCTGAATTCCACATTCTTAATAACTATATGTGGAGAAGGCAATGGCACCCCCACTCCAGTACTCTTGCCTGGAAAATCCCATGGACGGAGGAGGTTGGTAGGCTGCAGTCCATGGGGTCGCTAAGAGTCGGACACGACTGAGCGGCTTCACTTTCACTTTTCACTTTCATGCATTGGAGAAGGAAATGACAACCCTCTCCAGTGTTCTTGCCTGGAGAATCCCAGGGACGGGGGAGCCTGGTGGGCTGCTGTCTGTGGGGTCGCACAGAGTCGGACACGACTGAAGCAACTTAGCAGCAGCAGCAGCAATAACTATATGACACCACTTCTCATGCTACATTATTTCTTCTCTTGTACAACTGTTTAAAAGGCAAAATGTTGTTCTTTGTCTCTAAGCAATTTTATTCCATTTCCTTTTTTGAAGGCTATATCTACTCTTCTGAAATTTCTTTCTACTATTCCAAATATTTCAAGATCATGGGAATTATTTGGGTAAATCATCAACACACTTTGTTTGCAAAGTGAGTTTTCATTACTGTGCTTTTACTTAATTTTCATCCTTTCTCGCCATCCCATCCTAATGTGTTTCTTTAAAACCACAGTGGGTGTTATTGCAAGTGGATATTATTGCTGTCTGGGTGGCCGCCTTCAGCACTTCACTAATCTTTGAGATTCTTACTTTCCTAAAGGACAGTGACAGTGGCATAATTACCCAGCAACCAGTAGTGAACAAAATTTGAATTTAAATCTCCTAGTAGTCCTTTCTTTAGCGCTTCCCAGTTGGCTCAGTGATAAAGAAACTGCCTGCCCATGCAAGAGATGCGTGCTCAGTCCCTGGGTCAGGAAGATCCCCTGGAGGAGGAAATGGCAACCTTCTCCAGTATTCTTACTTGGAAAATCTCATGAACAGAAGAATCTGGTGGGCTATGTCCATGGGGTCACAAAGAGTCAGGCACAGCATAGCATACTGAGCACAAGTCCTTTCTTTAGGAATTTATTTAATCTCGTTCCCCTTAATATTTTAGGGAGTATGTTAGGGGCACAATAAAGGGAGGCAAAGGGACATGACTTTGCATCTAATTAAGAAATGGTTGTATTTCTTTCCTTTTAGATTTCTGACCTGAAGCTTTTACATAGTTTACCTAGTCTTCTCATAGGCTTTGAGGATTATTCATTTTTAATCAGAGAGAGATTTTAAATGTCTTTGTTTATTGCATGTAAATATACTGAAAGAACAAGGAGATATCATTTCACACTTTCTTGTTAATTTTTTAAATGAAAATGAGTCATCCCTCACCCAACTTTTCTAAATTGACTATTAAATAATGAATTGATATTTCTAATATGTTTTGAATCACACTTATGACAAAATAATTATACTTTTAGGTCTTTTCTTATAGACTTTATAGTGCCTCTGAGTCCTTGGCACACTGAATTTAGGTACATTTCACAGGACTTAGTGAAAGATTATGGTGGTGGAAGTTTATGGTTGTTACTTGACTGTTGTGAAAATTTGCTTGTCTTTCTTATCTGTTGTCAAAGCCACTGGCCAGATCATCTATCCTTTATTTTACACACTTGTCTTTTGGCACATGAAATCTTCCCAGTAACCCATATGATTATGTAATTTGCAGAAAAGGGAACACTCTTGCACTCCTGGTGGAAATGTAAATTGATTACTAGTCAGAGTAAAACGGGCTGTGTGTCCATGATGTAGCTAAACTCTGGAGTATTTACCTGATGTTTATGTGTGTGAAGTGGTAATGGGGGTCTGTGTGTGGGGCAAGGCTCTCTACAAAGTCACATCAAAACTACACTTTGCACAAAAACAGAAATACAGACCAATGGACCAAGATAGAAAGCCCAGAACTAAACTCATGTACCTATGGGTACCTTATTTTTGACAAAGGAGGCAAGAATATACAATGGAGCAAAGACAGCCTCTTCAATAAACGGTGCTGGGAAAATTGGACAGCTTCATGTAAAAGAATGAAGTTAGAACACTTCCTAACACCATGCACAAAGATAAACTCAAAATGGATTAAAGACCTAAATGTAAGACCAGAAACTATAAAAGTCTTAGAGGAAAACATAGGCAGAACACTCAGTGACATAAATCAAAGCAAGATCTTCTATGACCCACCTCCTAGAGTAATGGAAATAAAAACAAAAGTAAACAAGTGGGACCTGATTAAACTTAAAAGCTTTTGCACATCAAAGGAAACTATAAGCAAGGGGAAAAGACAGCCCTCAGACTGGGAGAAAATAATAGCAAATGAAACAACTGACAAAGGATTAATTTCCAAAATATACAAGCAGCTCATACAACTCAATGCCAGAAAAACAAACAACCCAATCAAAAAGTGGGGAAAAGACCTAAACATTTCTCTGAAGAAGACATACAGATGGCTAACACACACATGAAAAGATGCTCAACTTCGCTCATTGTTAGAGAAGTGCAAATCACAACCACAATGAGATATCACTTCACACCAGTCAGAATGGCCATCATCAAAAAGTCTACAAACAATAAATGCTGGAGAGGGTATAAAGAAAATGGAACACTCTTGCATTGCTGGTGGGAATGTAAATTGATACAGCTACTATGGAAGAAGGTATGGAGATTCCTTAAAAAACTAGGAATAAACCACCATATGACCCAGCAATCCCACTAGGCATATACCCTGAAGAAACCAAAATTGAAAAAGACACATGTATCCCATTGTTCATTGCAGCACTATTTACAGTAGCTAGAACGTGAAAGCAACCTAGATGGCTAACAAACACTTGAAAAGATGCTCAACATCACTCATTATCAGAGAAATGCAAATCAAAACCACAATGAGGTGCCATCTCACACCAGTCAGAATGGCTGCTATTAAAAAGTCTACAAACAATAAATGCTAGAGAGAGTGTGGAGAAAAGGGAACTCTCTTACACTGTTGGTAGGAATGCAAACTAGTATAGCCAGTATGGAGAACAGTGTGGAGATTCCTTAAAAACTGGAAATAGAACTGCCATACAACCCAGCAATCCCACTGCTGGGCACACATACCAAAGAAACTAGAATTGAAAGAGACACATGTACCCCAATGTTCATCGCAGCACTGTTTATAATAGCCAGGACATGGAAGCAACCTAGATGTCCATCAGCAGATGAATGGATAAGAAAGCTTTGATACATATGCACAATGGAATATTACTCACCTATTAAAAAGAATCCATTTGAATCAGTTCTAATGAGGTGGATGAAACTGGAGCCGATTATACACAGTGAAGTAAGTCAGAAAGAAAAACACCAATACAGTATACTAACCTATATATGGAATTTAGAAAGATGGTAACAATGACCCTATATATAAGACAGCAAAAAGACACAGATGTAAAGAACAGGCTTTTGGACTCTGTGGGAGAAAGCGAGGGTGGGATGATTTGAGAGAACAGTGGGATGATTTGAGAGAACAGCACTGAAGCATGTATATTACCATATGTGAAATAGATCACTAGTCCAGGTTTGATACATGAGACAGGTCACTCAGGGCCGGTGCTCTGGGATGACCCTGAGGGATGGGATGAGGAGGGAGGTGGGAGGGAGGTTCAGGATGGGGGACACATGTACACCCATGGCTGATTCATGTCAATGTATGGCAAAAATCACTACAATATTGTGAAGTAATTAGCCTCCAATTAAAATAAATTAATTTTAAAATTTTTTAAAGAATAAAAAAATTTTTTTAAGACTTTGTGGTTCATACACAGTGAAATATTATTCAGCCATAAAAAGGAATGCATTTGAGTCAGTTCTGATGAGGTGGATGAACCTAGAATCTATTATACAGAGTGAAGTGAGTCAGAAAGAGAAAGATAAATATCATATTCTAACGCACATATTGGAGAAGGAAATGGCAACCCACTCCAGTGTTCTTGCCTTGAGAATCCCAGGGAGGGGGGAGCATGGTGGGCTGCCATCTATGGGGTCACACGGAGTCGGACACAACTGAAGTGGCTTAGCAGCAGCAGCAGCAGCAATGCATATATATGTAATCTAGAAAAATGGTACTGAAGAATTTATTTACAAGGCAGCAATGGTGGAATGGACATAGAGAATAGACTTATGGACATGGGAGAGGGGACAGGGTGAGATGTATGGAGAGAGTAACATGGAAACTGACATTACCATATGTAAAATAGGTAGCCAATGGGAATTTGCTGAATGGCTCAGGAAACTCAAACAGGGGCTCTGTATCATCCTAGAGGGTTGGGATAGGGAGCGAGTCGGGAGGGAGGTTCAAGATGGAGGGGATATATGTATACCTATGGCTGATTCATGTTAAGGTTTGACAGAAAACAAAATTCTATAAAGCAATTATCCTTCAATAAATAAATTAAAAAGAAGAAAAAAACTTTACTTCAAATTAAGGGTATCTTTTGGGGGGCCATATTATCTTAGTTCCCCAACCCTCGCCCACTGCAGTGGAAGTGTGGAATTATAACCACTGACTCTCTAGGGAAGTCCCAGGGGAATCATTTTTAACCAGTGGCTTTCAAGGGTCAAAGGAAGAAAGGTGATTTAAGAATTTGTGAATGATTTATAGAGTTCAAAATGCTTTGTAAGTGAGCTATGTGTTTTACTATCGGGTGGAGGAATGGCACTTTCAAAACGCATTTTGAACTAGTAGCAAAATTGCCACATGGAATTGGGTTTCCAGCAGGAAGAACAACAGATATTAATGGCGTCATCTCGGTTGTTCAATTACTTGCAGTAATTAGGGAAGGGGTCAGTTTAAATTAAATAAAAGATTGAATTATAGGATACCTTATTGAGTAAAAGATGTATTCCTCAAGAACTGTTGTGGAATACTATGGATTTGGCTTAACAAGTCTTTCCTGTAATTGGCAACAGTCTTTGAACAGACCACCAGGAATTGGGCTTTCAAATCAGTGTAGCCCAAATGTATGATATTTAAGTGTGTTTAAAATTAAGGAAATTTATAAAACAGAAGCCAAAATTAATCCTTAAAATCACATAGGTCCTCTTTTGAAGAAGTTATCTTTTCTGTGACATCCAGTGAGTTGGAATAAACCAGATATTCAATATCCCTGAAAAGAAAATCACAACATTGAGACCAACCCAAAACCTGGACACTTAGCTAAATAATCCAATGCTTAAAAACACTACAGGATGTATACATTTGAATCGTTTCTCTAGTCCTTTACTAGTTACACCTCCAGTGTAATTAAAATCCCTTTAAAATTGAATTTCTAACATAATCAGAGGTGCATTTCCAGGACTGTGAGGCTGCTTCAAGGAATGATTAGATGGAGGCTTAGTCAGGTGAGCACTGGGAATTATGAGTAGAGGTGGCTGAAGCCCTGAAAATGAACAATGACCGTCATATGTCACATTTCTCATCTTTTTTTGCAACAAGGCTACATAAAAGGAAAGTGGAGGGTGTTGAATGACCTCAGTTGCCATGTGTCTGTATATAAATGTATATGTTGCAACCTGATGTATGTTCATGTCTGCAAATTACACTTGAAAGTAAACTAATGCTGTCAACTTGTGCTGATATTAGGCGGTGGGAAATTTTGCAGAGGATTTAGAACTTTCCCTGCACTATTTTATCTTGAAAGAATCTATGTGCAAAGCACTTTCTTTCCATCTATTGTGTCTTATGAGCCTCCTTGCTTGTGAGAGAAAAAGCAAGTCATTGGAATAGACAATTTTTTTTTCCTTTCAGACCAAAAAACAGGTTTGGATTTTTTTTTCTTCTTCAAATATTTTTTAAATATGTCTTTTGAATCTATTCTCTCTGCTGGTGATATTTTTGTTCTTATAAAGACCACCCATTTCTTTCCTCAGTTCCATCCCGTTCCTTCATGTTCCATAGTATCACTGGGGTATCAAATCTGAGCTTATAATTATCTGTCTCCCATTTAACCACAAGGTGTAAATTTGCTAACTGAAAAGGCGTGCTCTGACAGTTAATCTCCATGTGTGTCCAAAGGCTGAGCTGGCTGCCCTGGATAATTTCCCTGAGGGATTGTTCTGTAGAATATGGGGCCATTTGTTGAGCTGTCTGATGTGGGAGATGAGAAAATGAAAGGACTGCCAGAGAGAAATGGGATCATGCGGTGCCTTTCAGAGCAGAAACAGAAATCAAAGGACAGTTTCACGTCCACTCCACTTCCCTAAGCATGTTCCTGGGACTAGGGAATCAGGGATATTTTCTTATTAGTGTTTCTGGAAAAGTCACCGAGACAGAGCCCCGTATTAGGAGCTTATGGCAAATTTAGTCATGCCTGTAAGGTATACTCAGAAATTGTTGTTTACTCACTCAGTCATGACTTTTGTGACCCCGTGGACTGTAGCCCTCCAGGCTTCTCTGTCCACAGGATTTCCACGCAAGAATACTGGAGTGGGTTGCCATTTCCTTCTCCAGAGGAATCTTCCCAACCCAGGGATCTAACCTGTGTCTCCTGCATTGGCAGACAGGTTCTTTACCACTGAGCCACTAGGGATGCGTACTCAGAAATTACCTCCAACCTAACCACTTATGTCTGTGCCTGAAACTTACAGGTTCTTCAAGGGTCTACAAAACTGTCTGGAACCAGAAGAGAAAAACATGTTGATATCGACTCTAAAATCCAAAAATTATCTACGAGATTATTAAATATTTAATTGAATGTCAACAAAATGTGTGTTATCAACTGTATAAGTATTCTGTTAGTCTTCTTGAAACTTACATGTGAAACCAAATCACAGGCTCAGTGTCGTCACTTTCCAGCATTTCCAGCATGCCTATCATAAATTCAATGAATTGCCCATAGCCAGTAATTTGAAATGCAAAATTAGAATTATCTTTCCCATTATTTTGCACACAAAAAAAAATTTGTCTATTTTAGGTGGAGTGTGGGGGCATCTGAATGTTCTTTCTATGACATGTTTGGTAGGGCTAAAAAGAGAGCCCAGGGGCCATGAAGCTGTTAAAGTAGTTCTGCCTGCATCTTCTCTTCTTGCTGTGTGGGATTAGTCCTGAAGACAGGGCAGCAAAGACATTAATGGGAGGACCAGAGGCAAGACGAGGGAAAGATTCCAGTTTCTTCTTGCTCTTTGAACCCATAGTCGAGGGGAAGTGACAGACGCAGTGATCTGATCATGAGGAAGTTCCCAGGGTACCTGCATACTCTTAGAAAGATTATAGGACTGTGCCTGGTTATGTTGGAAAAGGAGTTTTTATTTCATAGAGGAAGCTAAGCCATCCAGTTGGGACCTGGAGGAAGAGTGCCAGCATCCCCTTGTCTGAGTTATATTCTCCCCAAACAGGCTTCCTAGGTGGCTCAGTGGTGAAGAATCTATCTGCCAATGCAGGAGATTGATGTTCAATCAATGTTCGATCCCTAAGTTGGGAAGATCCCCTGGAGGAGGAAATGGCAACCCACTCCAATATTCTTGCCAGGAGAATCCCTTGGAGAGAAGAGCCTGGTGGGCTACAGTCTGTGGGGTCACAAAGAGTTGGACACAACTGAGTGACTAAGCACGCAATGAATGGCTGGCCCTCCTGGGCCCTTGTGTTTTAGTCAACTTTTCTCAAAGTGACAAATATTTCCTTTTTAGAATGAAAAACTTGAAAGGATGGGGCAGGAAAGAAGGTGGGTTATCTGGATTCCACGTGTGATGATCTTAGTCTTCACTTCACTGGCCTCATGTCTTCAGGCTTTATTTGATGTACCACACTCAAGGTGGTGAATGTTGACTCCCTCTGAAGGACATGGAATATGACACATCCTTGTAATCTCAGCCCTTGATACTAACCACAAAAGAATAACCACTAATGATTCTTGCAGAACTTTTTTCTGTATATGTGCTAATGTATTATTAATTTATTTTCTTTTATAAAATGAAATAGTAAATAAGGGTTTTAATTTTTTCACTGAATAATATATCTTAGATATTCTTCCATGTCAGCAGATGTGTACTCACCTCATTCACTATGATGACCATATGACATTCCGCCGGATCTCCAGATCACAACTAATTTAACTTCCTTCTGTCACTGGGTATTTGGGTTGACCATTCACCTTTGATCTTTCAAGTGAAAGTACAATATACCTAAATAACCATATGGCACCAGTAATAAAGAACCCACCTACCTGTGCTGGAGATGTAAGAGACATGGGTTTGATCCCTGGGTCAGGAAGATCCCCTAGAGAAGGGCATGGCAGCCCATTCCAGTATTCTTGCCTGGAGAATCCCGTGGACAGAGGAGCCTGGTGGGTTGCAAAATCCCTATGAACAGAGGAGTCCATAGGGTCGCAAAGAGTTCGACACGACTGAAGCCACTTAACACATAGTGTACACTCTTAATTCCCTGTGTCAGCATAGTCTTTCCCAGGAGTAGAAAGAACCAAATCTTGCCCTATACTGATGCTTGTGTTTAAGTGTAAAACCTATATGTGACTTGTTTATTTATTTCTTTGTCTTTTGTTTCTGCCTTTTCCTCTTGTGCAGTCCTCTACAACCAGGGACAAGGATGAACAGACTCTACCGGTAGGAAGCAGTGGCCTTGTCTGTACCTGTTCCTGTGCCTGTGGACAGGGGGAGGGGTAGGCAGAAGAGGGGCTCTTGTGCTCAACAAGTCATCCTCTCCCTTGGAATCTTTAAAGGGTTTAATCTGTGGGTGTACAAATGTTCTGTCCTGGTATTAGTGTCAACTGAATTCTTACATTCAGTGACAAATGATTTCTAGGACTAGGTTTCAAAAGGATTTGAGTTCCCTCTTTCACTTGGCATGAAAAAGTTGAAAGAGTGAGGTATTTTCAAATTCCATTCCAAGGGATGTTGAGCTGCTGTTTGGGGACAGTGAGGGATCTAGTGCTTGGTATCTATTTCTTTATGTATCTGCATGTGCACCTGGTTTTTGGAAATTTCTTTTGGTTCCATCAAAAGAAATGCTGCATGAAGTTCTATACATTCAATATATACATAATGCCCGGAAGAATTCTTTAAGTTCTATAGATACAGGATAAGGAACATTTCCATGGAAGAGTTCCTTTGGTTTCCCCAAATAAGAGAACATAGTAACAGTGATTATGACATATTATTAACAGAAAACACATTTTCCAGTCCCTTTCCAATTAACACATCACATTTTGTATTGTGAAGCTTGGCAGGGAAATGACCTTCAGAATTTTTATGTTCAGTCATCAGTGATTACATTTCAACTCTATTCAAATCTTTTAACCTTGCCCCTAACATTTTCTAAGCCTTAATCTTCTGAATCGAATAACACAGCACACTTTTTTTTTTAAGTTCCAGATTTTTGAGTCTGAGAGGACTAGTAATGAAGATACATATGACCCCCTTCTTCTTCCTGTGATGCTCAGAGTAGAGACTTCTGACATGCACTGGGAGTCCATGGGATATACCAGACCCAGTACTGGGCTAGGGGTACAGACCCAGGCTCTTCCTTTGTGAACCATGATCTGGTTCTGAAATACCAGCCATCCCCTTGGATTCTTCCCCAAACCCTGTAGAATTGGAAATATTATTTCTAATAGAATATCAGGTATAATAAAATCACCCTAAAAATTCAGGTTTCTCCATGTATCATATAATCACATTTTACCAATACGTCAAGCTTACTGTGGGTTTCATGTTTGCCTCCAAACACGTGGATCATTGTTAATGAGTATTCTACAAAATAAGGGATGAATGAGCAATGCTCATAAACACTGTCCAAGTTAGCCAAGTTAATCATACTTCTTTGGTGTTAGACTTAGTGTATCTTAGTGTCTAACACATATCCTAAACTCTAAAGGTGAGTTAGCCTAGGATGTAGCACTTTCCAAATGTATTTGGTCACAGCATCTCTTGTGGGACTTTTCTCAGGAAGCCTCCTTGTAGATGGGTAGTGTGATGAAACATTTTGCAAAACCCCGTAAACTAAAGGCCCCTTTGGAGTCAGGAAGGTTCTCTGTGGAGACATAATAGAAGGATCTCTCTCTTAAGATCTCACTTAGCACAGACTATAGGGCTTCATGGATGAGAACCGTGGTTCCCGCATGGAATGAGGCACCCTGAAATGGTGCCTGATGTTCCTTTATGGAGGAAGGGGAAATAGTAGCACCTCTGTTGTTAACTTTCTATATTAGTCTTCATAATTTCTACTCTTGTAAATGTTTTATGGTACATATGCATTTATTTTAGTGTCTGGATAGAGATACATATGCATATAGATAGATACACATATACACACTCAAAAGTTTTACTTATAGGGTATGCAATCCAAACATTTTAGAGACTACCCACTGGTTCAGAGAACAAATGTTAAGTGATGCAGACCTGCAACCCTTTCTTATAGCCTCCATTTTTTGTCTTTATGACCCAAACACATCATTTTGCTTCTCTAAGACTAAATTTCTTCATCTGTCTAAAGGAAACAATAAGAATGCCTAGTTCAGAGTTAAGTTTGAGAATGAGATCAACAAATGGAGGTCATAGTACATTGACCAGCGTATACTAAGTTCTCAAGAAACAATAGCAGTTAATCCCTTTAGTTGGAAAGGATGTGAGAACGCCATTCCTTCCGGAGACTTGGAAGGAATGCACGTCAAACATCTTTGGTTCAATTGTGTGTGATGCTATGACAGATGAGGTGAGGGGCTTGCCTGGCATTTCTGAGCACTCACAGCATCTTTGTCTGGTTCCTCTGCGCAGGTGAAGCCCCCGTCTGCAGCGGGGTGGAAGTTCTGCCTCCCTCCACAACAGTCTCATGAGGAACAGCATCTTCCAGCTCATGATACACACCCTTGACCCACTCGCTGAAGGTAAGCATCAGGCTTTGATCTGGGGACTTGTCTGGGGCAGAAAAGCCCTGTCTTCCTAAAACACGTTTGTGCTTCCATCACAAACCCGCTAACATCCTCATGTGTCACCTCTGCCAGAGGCAGCGCCCGGCCCCTCGGTGCGCTTTACTACCACCGCCCAGTTCACCATCAGAGAGGTTCTTGTACCAGGAATAGGAGTGGAGGTCCGTTTCCTGATTCTGTCTTTGATGCCTCTAGCATTAATACAGTTTGTTACCAGGCAGAGCAGACAAAAGAGCTTTTTCTCTCCCTTCCAGCTAGAATGACAGTTCTCTTTCATCATATCCTCCTTAGTTTGAAAATGAAGTCGTATATCAGGATAAATTGATAAATTGTATATCTTTAAAAAGAGAGAGAGACAAGAACTCCATGATTTAGCAAGACTGGGATTAGTTTGGGGAATGATGTTCACTGCAAAGCACTAATGTTGTACCTAGTCTTTGGCAATTGGAAGATGAGGGGGTAAGCTTCTAAACACCTAAAGAGCACTGTCTAAGATAACTGCTTAGGATCAGGTTGAAGAACCACCCTGGTTCACCTCCTAGGGTCATCATATAAACCATCACCAACAGTCTAGCATTGTGTTCTTCCAGTTAGACTCACAAGGAAGCCAGATACATTGTGCTTTTTTATTGCATAAGTATGCTAAAAAAATTAATTTTTCAATGAAGTAGGTATCTGATGCATCAGATAAATATCGGAGTTAGGCCACTACCAAAGGGCTCATATATTAGCAAGTCTTCTGTTCTACCTTCATCCCTGGACCTTACAACTGAGCCTGATGTTACACAGGGGCGAATGACATGGAAACAGGTCTCTGCCAGTGAATGAACACATGGGATGAGATTAATAAATCATATCACACAAATCAGAGCTCTTTACCAATGCAAAGCTTTGCTAAGTAATTTCAGGGGTCCAGATGAAGTCAACAAAACCCTGGGATGTCAAGAGAAGCTCCCCAGGTCCTGTCTTCCCTCACTGGACCTTCACCCAGCATAATAAGTGAGGATCACAGGCTCACTCCCACTGCACTGCAGTTATAACACATTTCTACCTTGTGGCCCGGAGAGTTGCATAGCTGATGTGATGTTTTCCAAGGAGCCTTCCTGCATCGATCCTGGGTTCTGTTTACTGAGGGGCAGTCATTTGCCAGGAACATCCTAAATATCATTACTCTTTTTACCAGAGGTCCATGTGACAAGGAAATTAGCCCTGGTCACTAGCCTTCTTTCCCCTCCACTGCTCAGGGTCACCCCCAGAGAAACGATCTCAGTGAGTGAAGGGATCCCAGGGCAACCTCCTGCCGGCCACAAAGCAGCTGTGTGACTTTGGGCAACTTACAGCCTCTCTAGTATCTCATTCCTTCATCTCCAGTAATAGTTACCTCAGTCTAGTAATTTTATAATTGACAAAGTATTTTCACACCTGTGAATCTATGCGTTCTAATAACTCTTCACAGCTAACATTAATATTTTAATTTCATAAAGTAGATTACCACCAAAATAGATCTCAAGGGTATCTCCTTCTCTCTCTGGGAGCTCTTCATTCCGAGCCATCTTTACAGCTTCCTAGCTGATCTTCCCTCCCTCCATTGCCTCTTTCTTTGCATATTTTCCACCTAGCAGCCCAAGTAACCTTCTTAAAAGTAAATCAAATCGTGTCACTCCTACTAACCTGCAGTGGCTTCCCATGGCTTATACGAAAATGGTGAAATACTTGCCATGGTCTACACCATCTGTCTCATTCTCCAAACTCACTTTGGCTTACTTTGTGTTAGCTAGACAGATGCCTTCTGTCCTAAAATAGATACTTCTTTCCTGCCTCAGAGTCTTTGCTTAGACTGTTCCCTCCACCCAAAATACTTTTCCTTCTCCCATTTTCTTCCACTTTCCCCTGCTTTATTTTTGCCCTGTCTTCAGCACTTTGTGTAAATGACATCTCCTGACCATTCAGTATAAATGAGAGCACCAGTTGTCATTTCTCGGTGCATCCTTTAATTTTTCTTTATTGCCCACTTTACAAGTTGTATCATTATTTGTTTACTACCTGTCTCCCCAGGACACAGTAAATTTCTAGAGAACAAGGATTCTATTTATTTACCAGTTGTCCCCAGGGTCTAACAGGCTACCTGGTACATAGTATCTGCAAAGGCTTAGAACGATTAAGCCACCTGGCCATAGTCATGCCCTGATAGTCACACAATTACAAAGCTTTCTAAAACCCCATGGGCTTAAGGTTGTATCTTGATTATCTTGAGCTACCATCTTCCCCACCATTACCCAGAAGAACAGGTGAGAGAAGAAATGAACTATCTTACCTGCCCCAACTCGATTATGAGCAAGTGACTGAGTATACTTATTTCTGGCAAGGCATGTTATATAGTAATTGAGGACAGACTCCAGAGCCAGACTCTCTGGATCCGAATCCTAGTTCTGCATTTACTAGCTGTGTGACCTTGGATAAGTTACTTAACCTCTCTGCACCTCAGTTTCCTCATCTGTAAAAATCACAATGGTATAGAATAATGTCTACATCATAAGGTTGTTATAAGGACTAAAGGAGTTGAATATTCATTAAGCATTTAACACATTGCCTAGCAGATTGTAAGTACCGTACAGGTTTGGAATTACTGTTTCATTACATTGAAAAATAATAAAGCATATGAATGTTTTAATTTAAACAATCCAAAAGGCTGTGGTGAGACTCTCCTGGTGGCTCAGTGGTAAAGAATTCACCTGCTAATGCAGAAGACACTATAAGGTCGGACCCCGGGGGCCATGATGGGCCGCCCATCCTCTCCCCCTCCTGCCTGCGGGAAGGTCCCCAGTGACAGCACACTTCACCGGTTGCCATGACAAGCCGCCCCCTCCTCTCTCCCTCCGGCCGGGAAGTCCCTAACGGAGGGAGGCTTCCGGATCCCGGGGACCAATGACAGCACACTTCACCGCCAAAGCCGCCTCGCCCCAGCCGCATAGATAAACCTATCAGCCCGTGCCACCACAAACCGGCCACCTGTCCAAACCCCTTCCCGCTAACCTGGCCAGCCCCTGCAGCGTGCATATATAAACAAACTTCTAGCGCGGTCCGGCGCGCGGACTTCCTGGACCTGCCTCCTTTGGGTCTGGGAACCCCGCCCGGGAGCGCTTCCCCAGTAAAGCCTGTTGAAAACTCCTTTGGGGTCCTGGTCATCTTTACCTAACAGACACAAGTTCAATCCCTGGTTCAGAAAGACCCCACATGCCATGGAGCAACTAAGCCCGTGTACTACAACTGTTGAGCCTGTGTGCTGGAGCCCGTGTGCCACAACAAGAGAAGCCACCGCAACGGGAAGCCTGCTCACTGCAACCAGAGAGTAGCCCCCGCTCGCCACAGCTAGAGAAAAGCCCACACAGCAACGAAGACCCAGCACAGCCAAAAATAAATAAATAAAATTTGGGGGTGGGGGGAGACTATGATGAAAAAATAAGTCTTCCTCCTCCAACAAATTCCCAGTTTTCTCCGGTCCTCCAGTTCTTTCAGAGGAAATGACTGCTACCAATTTCTTGGGGTTCATTACAGAGATCATCTGTATATATACAACTGTTGGGGGAGGTGTGTATGACCTTGCCCATAGGTCTCAACAATCTAAATTTCTGTGGTTTTTTGTCTGAGGGAGTTTGGTTTCTGGTAGGGCTTGTTTTTGTCTTTCTATCTGGTGGGAAGGTTATGCTTTGTTTCAGTGAGATAAGAGAGGGTGAATCTGGGTTGTCTCGGAGTCAGGCCATCCGTGATTTTCTGAAACACCTGGCCCTTGTAGGGCTGTACAGCAATTAAAGTGTTTGTTCCTGCTGTAGCAAGATGTGCCGTCTAAATCCAGGCACCTCCTTTCAGGTGAAGCCTCCCCCTGAAAGACATGGAGTGCTCCAGTGGCATGAATCTGGGAGAATGCAGAGAGCCATAATCAGTTCTGGATTTGAGTGATTAGAAAATATGGAAAGTACTTCAGTGCTTTCAAATTGCTTCACAGCACATTGCCAAGAAAGCAGATTGCTCCAGTATTTTTCCCAAAAAAATTCACAATCATTTCCCATTCCAAGAACATTCCAAGCTCTCAGAAATAGTCATCTCTCTTTTTGTTTGCATCTAATCAGTTGAACGCAACACATCCTCATGCCAAACTGTCACCTCTTAACAATATAGAGCATTCTGGTTACATCACCAGGCTGATGGCATGAACACTGCAGTGGCCTCTCTGTTGCACTGATTGATGTCCCTGGCATCTGCCTCACTGAGTCGTGCGTTGGCACGGCATGGCAGACAGTCCCTTTTCATAAGGGACACTTTTGACATCATCCAGGACAGATGACCTATGAAAAGACATTTCTCCTTTGGCCACCCAGGTGTTAATCCAGTGATGGAGCCCTTGCTAAAAGCTTTAATTGGTGGTTGGTTCGGCCTCTGAGCCTGAGTCACAAGATCCAGCAGTGTTTGTGTTTCTTATCTATTGATACGTAACAAAGCACCCAAGACTTATTGACTTAAAACCACCCCCATATCATTCCTGCTCATAATTTCGTGGATCAGGAATTGGGGTGGTTCAGGGATCAGCAAGGTGATTCTTCTGTTCCATGTGGTCTCAGTGGAGGTCATTTGATGTTATTCAGCTAGGAGATGGGCAGGTTAAAGGATTCAAAAGGGCTTTGCTCACGTGTCTGCTGTGTCTGCCACCTTTGGAGGCACAGCTGGGAGGCTGGGTTCAGCAGCTCTCTGTGTTGTCACAGGGCTTCTCCACATGCTTGGTCTTCTCATACAGTGGCTGAGAGCTCCATGAGCAAACCATTCAAGGGGCCCAGGCAATAGGGGCAGGGCTTCCCATGACCTAACCTGGTGAGTCCCAAAATGTCACTTGTACTATAGTCTAACACTAGTCACGCCACCCCCAAAGCCCAGACCAGACTCCAGACACGGAGGAGGAGACTCCACCTCTGTAATGGGAAGATACCAGAGAATTCGAACCACCTTTCATCTAACCCAGTCTGTTTCAGGGACACACATCACTGAGTTCATCCGTCCATGGATCAGTGGCATTTTCTGGGCAAACTACACAGTGTGGAGAGGACAAAGCCATAAGCAACCTGCTTTGGGTGAGAAGACAGTACAGCTGTCTTTTTAAAATCAGAAAAACCTTAGTGTTCCCAGAAGTAGACTTCCACTTACATCACATGGGCGGAGACAGGGCTATGTGACCACCCTGACCTACGAAAGAACCAGAAGTGGGCTCTGTGGCCCTCGAACATGAAACTCCACGGTCAGCCCCAGTGAAAGTCAAAGGGTTCCCTTTCTCCTTCTCATCCTTAGTAACCTTCATCCTCTTTTCAAGTTCCTGATTTATAAAGAGATACAATGTTCCTCTTCTTCCTCCCTTTTAAAACATTCTCTGGTGGCCCCTGAGTCCGAATTTTATAGTGGCCCTGAATCCTCCCCCAGTAAAAGCATATCCCAATACTTGCCGTCTAAGGAGCCTGGCTACCCCAAGACATAGGTGAAATCACACCCTACCTCAGTTCCAAGCCACCTCACCAGCAGGAAGAGGCCTTGATTTGTGGTGGCCCTAAGGCCCCCTGTGGCCTGCCTGTCTTTCCTCCCTCCTTCTCCACTCTCTTTTTTTCCCCCTCCAATCCTCTCCTCTTTCTCTGCCCTTCTCTCCTTCCTCTCATGTGTCATTCCCTTTGATCCACTCCTCTGATTGACAAGCAGCTCCTCACAAACTCCCAGCATCCTCCTGCCCCAGGGCCTTTGCACATGTTCTCATCATTCTCCATCCTGCTTTCCCTTCCGTCAAGTCAGCGTACACGTTACCTGATGAGAAAGATCTGACTCAGCTGCCATTTTTGAAAAACAGCAAAATCAAAACCATGATAATAAAGCAGAGTTCTGGACCTTCCTTGCCTTGCAACATATGTGTCCATAACCACCATGCTGCTGCTGCTGCTAAGTCACTTCAGTCGTGTCCAACTCTGTGCAACCCCATAGACGGCAGCCCACCAGGCTCCCCCATCCCTGGGATTCTTCAGGCAAGAACACTGGAGTGGGTTACCATTTCCTTCTCCAATGCATGAAAGTGAAAAGTGAAAGTGAAGTCGCTCAGTTGTGTCCGACTCTTAGCAACTCCAGGGACTGCAGCCTACCAGGCTCCTCCATCCATGAACTCCTGTCTCTACCCTTACGTCTTGGACAAGGCAGGCACTCCTCTATCTCCAGGGCCCAGGGTACATGGATCCCCATGCCTGTTTGTTAATGGATTGAATGAGTGCTTGCTTATATAATGTTTCTGCTGAAAAACATATGGCTAGCCGTGTAGATTATCTTAATCCATGCTCTGTCAAAAGACTCTCTGGATGTGACCCACGAAGTCCTGTTCAGTTAATGGTTGTCTCTGCAGTAGTGAGCAGCAGTCATGTCTCCTTCCTTGTGGAATTTCAAATTTTGATTTACATGTTTTCATCATAACAGCAATTTTATTATCAATAGCAAAGTTTAACAAATAACTGTACTTGATGCCTTAGAAACACAAGAGCAGGGATAATACTATGTTAGCCTAGGGGGCTTGTAATTGAATTGAAGGATTATTTACCCTCAGGGCACGAGACAGTTTAGAACAGCAGGTCCCCAGGCCTGATGTGTGTTTCTCTTAAGACCATTTTCATGACAAAAATCTTCAGAATCCTGTAATGAGATATCTGAAAATGACACCATACTCACAGTACGATACCTGCCTTCTTTGCTATCAAAAGACAGACAAGCTTCCCCCACGGTCTCTGCTGTCGCCTTCCAGCCACACATTTATGTTACTTTCATTTAAATTGACTGGAAGGGTGTTCTGAGAGCCTTTCCCCTGCCTTTCTGAAGGGACAGTTTTGGTCCCTCATTTTCCTCCCCACTAAGATCCTGTGACATCCTGATGGCATCTCTGCTTTATCAGTCTGACTTAGGCAATGCAAGGTGATATGAATTCCAGGACATCTTGGTCATAAAGCCTCACAGATGAGTAGCCACTATTTATTGTTTCCCCATCTTCCCTGTACCCTAGATGATAGGTTTTCAAACTTGTTTCTCAGTAACAGCATAACCTTTTGCTCAAAGGGATTCCCACAGGGAAGAATCAATATTTTTAATAGTTAAAACTATTAAGAGTTTATTCATATCAGATCCTTTTATCAGTGTGAACAACTCAACTGCTTTCCTATAAACCATCAATGTCAAACATAAAATAAATAAAGACCCACTCAACAAAATGCAACAAAACCAAAAAGTGCCAGGGATTAACCCAAAGAAAATGTTTAAGAACTTTAGTGCAAAAAGAGTAGTCATTTCTGAAGAATATGAAAGACGATCTAAATAAATGTTGGTATATTATAAAGATATCAGTTCTCCTCAAATGGAATTCTAAATGCAACTCAATTCTAATTGAAATCCCAAAAATATGTTTATGGAACTTCAGAACTTGACTTTAAAATTTATATAGAATTAGCAGGAAGAGCAAAGGCACTTTTCATAAACAACAAAAGGGAAAATATACCCAGCAGAGATTAAGATGCATCACGGAGCAACAGCTTTCAGGTGCTCTGGTTGAAAGATTTGGCAGGAAGGGGAGGAAGCTGGACCAGAAGCAACCAGGATCTCCCCAGAGGCAGCCCTCGGGGAGCAGGAAGAAGCTGTGAGCACCTGCCCTGTGAGGTCTGCCAGCTCTGGCTGAAGCACTAGGGGATGGGGGCGGGGCTTCCTGAAGCGCTAGAATCAGCCCTCATTCCCGAGGTGGTGAAAGCACACACGTTCACAGAATCGACATCACATCCTGAAAAGTGCAGATTAATAAACCCAACAGGGAAGTCCGGCTGGTGCGCAGACAGCGGGAGCTGTCAGGACAGGCTCACTGCGCTTGCCAGGTCTTCAGGAACGCTGTCCTAGGTGTGAACCTGAGGGCAGGGCCATCAGGAAAGAGTCCTTCAGAGAAAGAAAGTGACCTTCAAGAGCAGTTCTCGAAGGCAGTGAGGAACCTGGGCGGGCAGACATGGTGGTGAGGAATCGAGGGCAGTGGAAGTGGCTAGAGAAACCCAAGCTATGCATGGTTGGCCTAACCGAGCCAGGGCTTCTTTGAGATGAGCAGGCGTGTGACTGTTTGCTGCTTGAATGCTCCAGCGGGCTCTCCTGCCAAGGGCACTTGCAGTGTGTGTGTGTGTGTGTGTGTGTGTGTGTGTGTGTGTGTCTGTCTGTCTGTCTGTCTGTCTGTCTGTCTGTGTATCAGTGTGGCTCTGTTTGGATGTCTGTGTATATATGCATCTGTGTCTACATGTCTGTGCATATGTGTGTGTGTCTGTGTGTGTCTATATCTGAGTGTGTCTGTGTATGCATCTACCATAACTATGTGTATGTCATTTCAGTGCCAGAAACTAAAGGCCTAAGATGATGTTGAAGAGAAAAAACAAGAGACTGGAACTTTCGAAGTGCTTATTACTCAGTGCACACACCTGACAGTCACCTCCTGCCATTCTGCAATCAGTGGCTGTGGAAATATTATGCTTTTTTACCTCTGAGGAAACTGAGGTTCAGAGAGGTGACAGTACTTGCTCGTGGTCACCCAGCTCCTAAGTCTGCCTTCAGAGCTTGAACACTTTGCGCTCACATAGGACTCTCATCTGTAGCCCTGTGTCCATCTCCCATACATACAGCCAGACATCTGTCTGTTTTGTGAAAACACATCAGTGCTTCAACACTGATGTTTAGTGTTAACTTGAAGCTGACACGAAGATTAAACTTTTACTTGCTTGCTGCGTTTTCTTTTTCTCTCACCCAACAGCAGAACTTATTTCCCCAGCTTCTGTTTTTAAAAATGGCTTCAATGTGCACTTTCAAAAATTGTCATTTGATCCTAGAAGAAAGTCATTTTCATGCCTATTTGATTCAAAATGTGGAGACATTATCCCTGAAAGGCAGTATTGTAACCCCAAATCATGGATCAGTTCAAATTGGCGAGAAAGATGCTTGCGTGCTGCCTCAGCTGGTGAGTGGACAGGCAACAGGAGTGAAAATCTTCACTGGGGAAAAGAATAAAATGCAATCTGCTGGCTTTGTTTTTAATAAGATGATGGTCGTTTAAATGCCTGGATAGAGGAAGGCAGGCTATTAATGCCTCTCATAACGCAAATGCAGGGACAAGTTAAATAGTTCCTCTCTTTAGGGAACAGTAGAGCATTACTCTCAGATTTGAACATCAAAGATGGTCGAAATTGAATCTCTCTTTGTGTTGTACACATTACAAATACATTTCATTTGGGGCATGAAGAGAAAGTGAATGGTCTCCCTGAAATGAATGCTTTTGAGGGTAGAAATAGGCTCGCTCGCTCTCGCTCTCTCTCTCTCTCTCTCTCTCTCTCTCTCTCTCTCTCTCTCTCTCTCAGGTTTGCCTTGAAGTCAAGTCCACAAAGGTCTGTGATGAAATTACTGACTTGATGCCATTTGAAAGTAAACACTGCGCACAGAAAGCAAAAAGCAATGAGGCATCCATTCAGTTATAGTTTCATCTTTGTTCTCTTGAACTTATCACATGCTCTAGAGATGCAGTTAGAACTCCTTCAAAGGGGGTCCCAGAGTTTCCCAAGATAGAAAGCAGCCACAGTGATGATGCCCCCAAAGGATGGGACAATCAGTGACGGTGGGAAAGCACTTTAATTTTGTCGGTGATGGCCCATTCCAAAAGCATGTTGATGTAGAAACATCATTCAAAGGAGTTTTCTCTCAAATGAAACACTAAAGACGTCTCTGCTTTGTTCCATCGAGAGCTGGGCCTCGCATCATGGAGTGCCCCTTGGACGATTTGCATTCAATTCAGAAACACTTCCCCCTGACGGTAGTCAAGTTTCTTGCTAGTGGGTCTCTTGGTCTGCGATTTGCACCAAGCTGTGCACTCACCTCTGGGTGCTGTCATACTGTAAAGACAAATCCTCAAGCTGCTGTCAGGGTCCATTTCTCTCCTAATCTCTTGTTAGCAGAGCTACCAAATCTGGCCTCTTCACCTTAGCCATTAAAAAGAATCTCGTGACCCATGTCAAACTGTCCTTTACAGGTTGTCTTGGGGCTCAGTGAGACTATATGATACACACGTGTGCAGGAGCACACACACACACTCTCACATAACAAGTGATCAGCATTGTGGTTTATATAAACTTGAGGGTCTACAAATTTGTTTCCTGTTTGTGTGTATGGATTCATTTATTCATTCATTCATAAAACACATTCCTATTGCAGGCTGATGTGAGTGGTCACCCATGTGAGAACATTTCCCTTTACAAGCCCCCACTTTAGGTAAGTCTCTGGGGAACAGTACTCTTGCCTAGAGAATCCCATGGAGGGAGGAGCCTGGTAGGCTACAGTCCATGGGGTCGCAAAGAGTCGGACACGACTGAGCGACTTCACTTCACTTCACTTCACTAGGGGAACAGAAGCCAGTGCTTGCCGCAGTCTAGTTAACTTCCTAACAACCAGCATAAATGTCATTGTTGTATCTGAGTTTTAGCAATGCAGTTGCAACAGCCTCTATAGCTACTTGTGTGCTGGTAATTTCTCTCTTTGACTTCCCAGACTGGCAGCACTTAATCCCATATGGCCAGTAGCAAAGGTAGCTTTGCTTCAACTCCTAAGGACTTCAGGCCAGAACCACAGTCATTGACAGGAATTAAAAATCATGGTGAGTCCATCTAATTCCAGAAAACTCTTCATGATAAAAAGTCTCCTCTGACATTTCTGAAAAAAAACTTTACCCAATTGTTTATTTTCCTTTCCATGCATCCTGTTCCCATTCATGGTACAATAGGTCACACAGAGTTTCCTATCTAGTTGTGTGGTTCACTCACTAAGCTGTGACCCTTTTATGACCCCCCCTTGACTGTGGCCCATCAGGCTCCTCTGTCCATGGGATTTTCCAGGCAAGAATACTGGAGTAGGTTGCTGTTTGCTCCTCTAGGGGATCTTCCCGACCCAGGAATCAAACCTGCATCACCTGCATTGGTAGGCAGATTCTTTACCACTGAGCCATCTAGAAAAGGTTACAAATTCTTTTCTTGACCTCAGGACTGTTCCCCATCTTCTTTGTGCTAGGGAGAATTAGAATGTGAGGAGCTGATTCTTGGAGCTTAAAGGCAGCATCTTGCAATATGCCCATTTAGACAGGCTATCTCCCCTGCTGAGTGTGTTCCTGGAGGCATCTTCCCACTAGGCTCTTGGGAGAGGGAATACTGTATAGTTTGTTCAGCAGACACACTATGGAGTCAGCCACCTTGGTTTGAACCCCAGTTCTGCCACTTACTAGTTGTCTGACCTTGGGTGAGTTATTTAACATCTCTGTAACTCAGCTTCCTATAAATAGGAAAGATAAGAGCATCTATCTCTTAAGGCTATTGAGTATATCCAACGGAGTGCTGTTTACAGAGCACACAGAACAGTGCCTGGTACATCTGTAGTTGCCAAATTGCTTTCAGTTCTTTTTTCTTTCTTGCAGCTTTCATTTTCAGGCAGTCTTCAAAGGTTCAGTAGTAAGTCATTGAATTATCTTATCTCCTTTTTCACTTGAAAAGAACTCTCTTCATCATGTACCAGTTTTTAGATCCTGCTATACCTGTCTATAAGATGGAAACTGGTCTTATTGGCAATCTGGCTTTTAGTTGAGCAGAAGTTATCCTGAAGTTGAATAAACTATACATTCTATATTTTCAAGTTCTTCTGTCCTTTGTACAACGAGGACATTGTACATGGTACAATGACTTGGTACTTGACATGGTACTTGACTTGTTTCCTTTCAATAACTCCCAGCTTCCTTTGGGGTCTACAGCTTTTTGGCAGACAAAAAAAAAGAATTCCTCTTTTCAACATATTGATTAAAAAAATCTGGAAAAGCAATTACTGTACTAATTTTTTAATCCTGGTGAAACGTCCTTAGGCCACTGTTTATGTAGTTAGGACACATAACCTTCTGCAAGTCCCTGCCTTCTCCTATATCATCAGATCTCTGGTTCAAAGCAGGCATTTGCCATTTAATGTAAGGTGCATAATGGACTTGTGAAACATGTCTTAATCTTCTATGTTGTCTTTGCATCCTGTATTTTAAATTCACTCATATCTTCCCACTTTTTATGGTATTTAAGTAGGAATAATGGTAAATGGATTTCTACATCAATGAAATTTAGAGGATTGAATAAACATTCTTTGTACTTTGATGCTGTAACTTTTTCATAATTTGGGGTGATTGTTTCTATTGTGGTATGGAGCCAAGTATTCAATAAAGTGACATCCTGAACAGAACTGAAGTGTAGACTACAAAATTATAAGAGTAGTTTGAATTACTTCCCTTCAGTGACATTAATTTCCTTTGTCTTCCAGTTTTCCCTCCATTTTATTCTGTTTCCAAATCTTCTTGCGTTCTCATTCTTCTCTCATCTCTTGCTCTTTTGTCCCTCTTGAATAGCTGAAGTTTGTCCATTTTATTGCTTTTCTTCCCCTCTTCTAGGACACTTTTGTGATATTTTTTGATGCTCACTGCATCAGAGGGTAGAAACTCAGCTGTGCTGACCCGACGGCTGGATATAATTTAGCACTGATTCTCTCTGCCTGGCAGACTCTTCTGAATCCAGCCAGGCTGCAGGATGAGATCCAGGAGAACATCCAAATTGTTCTCTAGCCAGCATGCAGCATCCCTTCCATGCCACCGGTCAGGTTGTTTGTTCTCTCTTTCATCTCCATTTCCAAGCGGTTGCTGCCATCTTGTCTTCTGTGTGCTGAGCACTCTCCTGTTGGCACTTTTGCATGTTGTAAATCCCCTGAAACTGGTCTTATTGTCAGTCTGGCAATTTTAGTTGAGCAAAAGTCATCCTGAAGCAATGAAGAGGATTCCAACAGTTGAGGCTACATGCATTTTCCCTTCACAGACTTCCTTCCTGCAGAGATATTGAAGACAGAATAGTTGAAACTGTGGAACACTAAAATGGAAGGAGTCACAAGCGTCCATACCAAAGGCAACCAGGCTAAGGAGGATTAACAGAGCACTATTAAATAGAGATTTAATTCAATTCAACAGCATCTGAACACCTACAGAATGCCAGGAACTCTGCGGGGTGCTCAATTAACAAAACGAGTATGTTGATTCCTTGCCCTAAAGGACAGAAAGCAAGTAGGTTAAGGTGCCTTTGATGAGCTCGCACAGGGTCTACTTGAAACAGGCACACTGGAGGGAATGACTTACACCAGGGATAGGGGGCATTCGGGAATACCGCCTGCAGGAGGGAACCTCCAAGTGATTCACCAGATTAGAAGATCTCATAAAACTCCAACACAAAAAGACAGGATGTGTGGGATTTAGAGAGAGATGTTCAGTTTGTGTTTTGAAAGCTTTACGCTGGTAACAATGTGAAAGATAGGTGAAAGGTGCCAGGACTAGACAGTAAATGGTAAGAAAGGGAAAGAGTAGGTGGTAAGAAGCGAGAGTTCAAATAGGACTACTGCAGTAACCTCAGCAAGGCTTCCGACTAAGGCAGGGACAGTAGGAATGGAGCAGAAAAGACAGAACTGAGGCTGTTCAGGGTGGAATTGATAGGTCTTCATGACAGTTTTCTTGGGCTTCCCTTGTTGCTCAGCAGGTAGAGAATCCACCTGCAATGTGGGAGACCTGGGTTCAATCCCTGGGTTGGGAAGATCCCCTGGAGAAGGGAAAGGCTACCCACTCCAGTGTTCCAGCCTGGAGAATTCCACGGACTGTATAGTCCATGGGGTCACAAAGAGTCGGACACAACTGAGCAACTTTCACTTTCATGACTGGTTGGGTTGTGGGTGTGGCTATAAAAGCATCAGCATCACTTCAAGCCCCACCCTTTGGATCTTAGTCATATGTAATATAACCAAGCTCACATTTCTGTGAAAGAGAACAGTGGGCTTATCTGTATATGTCAACTCAAAAAAAGAGAATGGAACCTCTTGCCACTTTCAAGACTGAGCAATAAATGTGTCTGTACCCCCACCTCAAATTTGATAAGACTTAAAAGAAAGTACCTTTTGCCTGATTTTATAAACATAATCATTTCATTTACAGAGATGCAAAAATGCAAAGATGTAGATGACATCAGTGAACATGTTAGCTTCTTAACCCCCTACCTATACAAAAAACTTACCGAGAGCATGTTTTAGAAACTTGCTATTAGAAGGACTCAAACAGATTTTTTAAAATAAGAAATAAATTCTAAATGTTGCATAGACGGTATCTAATATTGTATATTCTTTGCTTTCAAACTGTATTCCTTTCACTATCTTTGACAATGTCATTTTCTCCCTGGAAACGCCAGCTGAAAAGTAAAAGAAGTGAAAAAATATTGACTGTTCAGCCAGAATTCTGGATTGATGCCCATGGAGGCAATAATAATGAAAAATTGAATGATTAACCCTAATTATGTGCCAGGCACTGTGCTAAGCATTTTATATATATTAACTCATTCAATTTTCAACATCATCCTATGAGACTGTTATACTACAAACTTAGCTATATTACCTCTTCTGTTATAACCATTTTACTGATTAAGATACTGAAAGTTACAGTAGTAAATACTTTGCCCCAGGGCATAAGGGAAATAATAGATAGAGCCAGGTTCAAATCGAGGTTTGTTGGACCCCAGAATTCACTTTCTTAACCACTGAATAATACTACTTTGACAAACAGCTGGAATCCCTTTTGAGCTTTCTTTTGAAAATCAGAACTTATATTATCTCTTTCCCTGCGTTATACATTCTTTAAATAGTGCCAACAGTCTCCATGTATCTGATGTCGTTACAAAAGAATATGACATTTATAGACTTCCTTTGGCATGACATAACTAGTTATTATTTTTGTCATTCTTCTCCTTTGACCTTTTTCCTCTCCAGTATAAACTTGTGCAGAGAATGTTAGAACAAGGCTCTAATCCTGAGTGCCCACTTATTCTGAATATAATAAGTGAGCCTAAATCCACATCACTACTGGGCTTTGACCCAGTCATAGAATGATAGCTCCTACATATAGAGAATTTCCAGTGTTCCTGGCATCACATAAAACCCCTTAGAGCAATGCAGTAAGGAGTACTAGAATTAGCCCCATTTTGCAGATGAGGAAACTAAGGCTTTCAAAGGTCATGCAGCTAATAAGCAGTAAACTGTGAATTAGAACCCACACCTCTTGACTCCAGAAATTATGCTGAGTGCCATAAGATCTCCTTGTTCATCTCCATGGTGATAAGGGCTCCTGATATCAGCTTCACTCTGCTTTTGTGATGATCAGAAGGATGCTATGATGGGAGTTCCCTGGTTTAGTTGAAGGAAAACTAATAAATGCTTTAAAGTGCCTAATAATTAATGCCTATCACATGCATAATGAATACTATTTGCCAATTATGTGTTAGGTATCTGTACTATTTACCACAACCCTACCAGGCAGCTATTATTGTTCCCATTGTATATGAGTGTGAAAACCGTGTGTCAAAGAGGTTAGCTAACTTGCCCAAGCTCTCATGGCTGGTGAGTGGCAGAGGTAATTATCAAGTCAAAGTCTGTGGGGTCCACAGTACAAGTGAAGGGACTGTCATGCTGTATCATTGCATGCTTTTCTCCATCCCTTTGGGAAAAACGAATAACATTATGACAAAGTTTCAGTGTTTAAAGTTACCTTAGGATTGTTGAGATTTTTAATTACACAATTGAAAGGACACATAAATGTCTAGGAAATCTTTTTTTTTTTTTTTTTTAACCACACTGTTTGGGGTTAATTCTCTTGCCTGGGTGGCTCATTGCTTTTCTTTAAAAATCCTTTCCAAAACCTGCTTGTTTTCTCCTGTTCTCTTGCCCTCCCCACCCCTACCTCAGCAGGGAAGGAGCAGAACAGCTCTTCCTGGTCCCATTTTTCTTGTTTGATCATCCAGAGCATGTAAATTACAGTGAAATATGGCCTGAGTCAGCTCCTCACAGGACAGAAATCAGTAACCATTGATATTGCTAAGCAACACCACAGAGGAGCAAGACTGCAAATTAGGTGACAAATTTATAAGAAGTTAGAGTGTCTGGGGACTCTCTTGGGTGTTTCATTATGAACCATCTGGATGATCTGCAGTAATGACCACACATTATTGTTCACTGTTCAAGGATGATAATTCCCATATAATTATATGGCACCTCCCTCTGTGATCCTCACCTACCTTTCAGAATCTTTTACTGTGTTTTTCACAATCCAGATATTTCCCTGAAAAATAATTGGAAACAGTTACATCTAATGGACAGTGTTCATTCCTCTCCAAAATAAGGTTTTTTAAATTAGTCTTTTGACTTATGTGGTGGCATAGCTAGATAGCAAAAATGTGCAAAAAAAAAAAAAAGAGTGTTAGGCATGGCATACTAGCATTTCTGTTGGCCTGACGTGGACTTAGCCTTGGTGTCCCAGAGAAACCTGAGGTGATGAGACTCGTAGTCTGCTCCTAAGTCAGAGATAAGCACACTGTGGTACCCACACCAAGGGAGATAGGTAAGCCTCAAGGGAGATGCAGAAGGGAACCAAAGCCTTTGAGTTTTGTGGAAAGGTAGCCGAGCAAGGACCCCTCCCAGTTCCAAAAGCCTAGCTGGTCTCACTTGTTCATTCATTCACTCATTCACTAATATTTATTAGAAAATTAGACTCACCATCCTGATTTTAAACCAAGCCCAGAATGGTTTGCTTTTTTTTTTAATTTGGAATTGGTTACCAACATTTAAGGTGCTTCCCTGGTGGCTCAGATGGTAAAACAACAACAACAACAACAACTGCAGTGTGGGAGATCTAGGTTTGATACTAGGGTCAGGAAGATCCCCTGGAGAAGGGAATGACAACTCATTTCAGTATTCTTGCCTGGAGAATTCCATGGACAGAGGAGCCTGGCAGGCTACAGTCCATGGGATCACAAAGAGTCAGACACAACTGAACTAACACACACACACACACACACACACACACACACACTCCACACACTCCAACATTTAAAAGTCAAGAATTTTCACATAAAAGTCTGGATATCTGGCTTCCCTTGAATAATCAGATCAACACTGTCCCAGCCTTTCCTCATGGAATGGGAGCTAAGAGGCTGTCACCCCTTTAGGCATTCACTGGCCACTTTTCCATAGTCCCTACCACGCCCTATTGTGGGCCTCAGTCCACTGTCCTCACCCTACACACCTGGCCCCTGTGGTTCATGGGCGCTTTATCAGAATGTTACTGTGCCACAGGCACTGGGCCAGCTTCTGGGGCTCTTTCTGATCCCTAATTCGGCACCAATGTAGTATCAGTAGATCTAAGGGACTGGAGCCTCAGAATGATATCAGCAGATTGACATCAACAAGGAAACACATGTAGAAAGTAAGGGAGGCCAAAACAAGAACAAAGCAAAACAAGTGTGTCTGGGTTTGCTGGAAGCTTGAAAAGGAAGAGTGAGTTTTTCATGAAGGGGCTGGATTCAGAAGGTGTGAAAATCAGGTGATAAATGTCAAAGAGGCAGCGATGTATCGAAGGACATAAATCCTACTTGACACTCAGAAGGTTACTCACAAGTTCAGCCTTTTATTTTTATTTGCAAATTTACTGCCTTGCTTCCAAAAGCCTAAGTGAGAGATTTTAATCCCATAGAAGAAAAAGAAGCACTCATTAGCATAGATTTGCAAGAGCTGAATATGAGAAGAATTCCATAGGACAAAATCACCTCTGTTTACACCTTGTGTATGACATAGATATGTTACCACATGCTGGATATAGCTGTCCCCATGTAACTGTACTCAGGAGGCTCTTAGGGAAGTTTGACACGCAAACATTCCCCCACAGATTGCTAAGCAGAACTTCTGCAGTGAGTCAGTGCTCTGAAAGCTTTTTTTGAGTGAGAATTTGAATTTGAAGGTTAAAATATTCCTTTTATTCTGACTTGAGTCTGAAGTGAGAATATGGTTGTTTCCTCATTTAACCTCCATCTCTTATGGTGTTTTTTTTTTTAAACTTAAGAAAACTACTTGCCTTGATGTGAACAATTGTTATAAAGGGGTAATGACCAAAGAAAGCCTTTTAATGGAAAGCAATTAATTTTGATGGACCATACAGCCCCTTTTAGGTAAAATCAAACAAACAGCTTTAAATTGGGCTGACTTAGAAATATCTTTTAGCTCAGAATACATATTGATTTTGACGAAAAATTTTCACACAGGGAGAGAAGAGAAACAAAGTCAACCCAAATCAAGCACTGTAAGAAACTTTAAAAAATTGTGTGGATCTACAAATATAAATGTTATGTTTGTAGGGAGTGGATAGGAAATGACAAATACATAACTCCCATACTATTGATTCATAAAACTTCAATAATGAAAATAAATTCACAAATTTAAAAAAAAAAAAAAAACACGTTAGACTAAAATGTTAATACTACCAAACATGGTTCTGGAAGTTAGCCAGGGCAGCCTTCCATTAGACTGAAAGTTTTCATTTTGACATTCTTCCTTGTGTTTAAGGGAAGGCATCTGAGGAAGAAGGGCGGTGGGTTCTTGACTTGCACGTTTCAAGTATTGACACTGATATTGGTGCCCACCCACAGAGATAATAAGAGTCTGATAAGATTTAACAACCTCATGCTGGGCTGAAATAGAGGCTCCTGTTGGAACTTTGGCAGACAAGGAAGACAGATGTCCATCAGCAGATGCATGGATAAGAAAGCTGTGGTACATATACACAAAGGAATATTACTCAGCCATTAAAAGGAATACATTTGAATCAGTTCTAATAAGGTGGATGAAACTGGAGCCTATTATACAGAGTGAAGTAAGTAAGAAAGAAGAACACCAATACAGTATACTAACACATGTATATGGAATTTAGAAAGATAGTAACAATGACCCTATATGCAAGACAGCAAAATAGACACACAGATGTACAGAACAGTCTTTTGGACTCTGTGGGAGAGAGCAAGGGTGAGATGATTTGAAAGAACAGCATTGTTCAATTCAGTCCCTTAGTCATGTCCAACTTTTTGCGACCCCATGAATTGCAGCACGCCAGGCCTCCCTGTCCATCACCAACTCCTGGAGTTTACCCAAACTCATGTCCATTGAATCAGTGATGCCATCCAACCATCTCATCCTCTGTCATCCCCTTCTCCTCCTGCCCTCAATCTTACCCAACACCAGGGTCTTTTCAAATGAGTCAGCTCTTCGCATCAGGTGGCCAAAGTATTGGAATTTCAGCTTAAACATCAGTCTTTTCAATGAACACCCAGGATTGATCTCCTTTAGGATGGACTGGTTGGATCTCCTTGCAGGCCAAGGGACTCTTATGAGTCTTCTCCAATACCATAGTTCAAAAGCATCAACTCCTCTGTGCTCAGCTTTCTTTATAGTCCAACTCTCACATCCATACATGACTACTGGAAAAACCATAGCCTTGACTAGACGGACCTTTGTTGACAACATGTATATTACCATATGTGAAATAGACTGCCAGTCCAGGTTCAATGCATGAGGCAGGGTGCTTAGGGCTGGTGCACTGGGATGACCCTGAGGGATGGGATAGGGAAGGAGGTGGGAGGGAGGTTCGGGATGGGAAATACATGTACACCCATGGCTGATTCGTGTCAATATATGGCAAAAACCACTACAATATCATAAAGTAATTAGCCTCCAATTAAAATAAATAATTGTTTTAAACTATAAAGTACCTGAAACATTTTCCTTTAAGCACCAAATTTAACATTCACTTTAACATAGGCATTTTTTCTAAAATTGATTGCAGTATTCTATGCCTTTATGGAAAGAATTTCTTAATAGAAATTATTTTTAATGCTTAAGGATATGATGAACGTTATTGCATTCTTTTAAATATAAAATCTTTAAAATGACTGAAGTACATAAAATTATCTACTCTTATACTTAAAGGCCCTAAACTTATATAATTTGCAATTTTTGTACTAGTTTTTCAGAATCTCTGGCATCTTGTTCACTGAAACAATACCAAAGTAACTTTCTTTTGTAATTAAGAATTAGTATCTAGCAGTCATTAATACTACATAAGACTTGCTTCAGAAAAGTTGGGTTTGAGTATAATGTATATCATGAAACTTGGTTAAATTAATAACTTAATGATGCCTCAGTTGTGACAATAAGATCTAACCTAGAGTATCATACTGTGAGGTTTAATTAAAATAGAGCATGCAGAGCTGCTTGAGTACTAATAAACAGTCAATACATGTAAAAAAAAAAAAGAAGGAAGAGAGGTACCAATTATTAAGGATACCTGTGCCACATGACACAAAGTGCTTTATAGATATGTTCTTATCTGATCCTCCAAAAACCCTCCTGAGAATAGGTATTTATTGTTCTTGTCCTTATTTTACTAAAGAAGAGACTAAGGTTCAGAGAAGATCACCAGCTCATAAGTCATAGAACCAAGCTTTGAATTAGCTATCTTAACTGTCTCACTCAGAAGCCCTCTATATTTTTTTTAGTTTATTTTACTGAGGTATAGTTGATTTACAGTGTTGTGTTAATTTCTACTGTACAGCAAAATAATTCAGTTACACATATATAAATTATTTTTCATATTCTTTTCCACTGTGGTTAACCACAAGATATTGAATATAGTCCCCTGTGCTATACACATAGGACCTTGTTGTTTATCCATTCTATGTATAATTGCTTGCGTCTGCTAATCCCAAACTACCCTTCCCCTACCCCTATTAACCTTGATGGTAATATTATGGGATCAGCAGTCCAGAAGCCTTAAGTATCAGTGCCTGCTGTCCTGACTTCAGCAAGTCCAGGGAATTTCAGCAAACCAAAGCACTGTTATTGGGGAGCTATTCATTTATATGCTTTGATTAAGAAATATGAGGAGCGCATGTGATACACAAAAAGCACTGTTCTAGTCGGGAGGGAGCCAAAGAGGAATACAGTCTCAGTCTCCAAGATATGGACATCCTTACTGGAGAGACAGACTTGGCAAATATTACAGGGGAGGGTGCATAGGTCCTAAGCTGGAACACTGGTGATCAGATGAATGAAGGGTCCGCTTTTCACATCCTGTTCCCATGGTTATGGTCCATGTTTTGACATTCTCCGCAGATCTGAGAGTAGAAGGGCAGGACTGATGAAGAAATTTCTTTTAAATTCTAGCCCAAATAGCAGAATATCTTTTATTGTTGGACACCAAATAGCTATTTTAAACTTGTGTAAATACTGCTGAATTAGTTTCAACAAACCTGTGTAAAATAGCAAGTTTTCTCAAGTGTTCTGCTCCATGTGCCATGGGTTCTCTTTCACTCTTCTTGGTGATGCTTGCAGTAATGAAGCTGCTCATTATTGACTGCTTAGTGGGTATTATTATCTCACCTACTCTTCACCACAGCTTTGTGAGACAGATATTAATACAAGCATGCCCTCTTATAGCTGAGGACACCAAGACTCAGAAAGGCAAAGCAATTTGCTCAAA
Organism: Nanger dama; assembly: GCA_917880005.1. Classification (NCBI taxonomy): domain Eukaryota; kingdom Metazoa; phylum Chordata; class Mammalia; order Artiodactyla; family Bovidae; genus Nanger; species Nanger dama. Next base: position 1,637,694 of record CAKJTW010000017.1, read on the forward strand.
GTCACACAGCTAAAAGTGGCAGATCTTGGGTTCAAACCTATACCCTGGCTTCAAAGCCTGTGTTCTTAACTTCTCTCAGCTACTGAATATAATCCTTTCCTGGACGTGTTGTAATCTGATATTTGCATACTTCCTTAATAGGTATTAGACAACTTTACCAAGGAATTAATCTCTGTGTTAAGAAAATCTAAAATCTAAATTTTAGATCTACAAACTCAGTGTCAAAAATAAAGCAGCTCTTTGACTTAAGAAAACACACAAGTTATTTTTTCCATCAACCAACACTTAATGAATGTTGCTTTCACTGATTTCTCTACCTCTGCTTTTTATTCTAGCAAAATGAATTCAGCATAGATTTTTCTGTTGACTTTCTGTTTTATATGTCAGAATTTTGAGGCCTGGAAGGTTCTGCTCCTGTCTGGGGAAATTTGTTGAGAAAAGGGTTGAGAATGCCAGAGGTTCCATACATGGAGCTGAGGTCAGTGTTGGAAGGAGAAATCTGTGTCCATGCCCTTTTAAGAAAGGAAGAAATTAGGGGCCAAAAGCACTAGTTCTTAGTTGCAGATCTGTTGAGACTGAAAATCTTTTCCTTGACTTATCAACCAAGATGTATGGACAGGAATTCAGAGGTACCTTAAAGCCAGGTAATGACCTTGCTGGAAGGCCTGAGAGGAAGTGGGCAGAGAAATGACAGTAGATTCAGGCTCTCCTAGAGCCCCAGGAGCTTGGACGCCCATGGATCCAGCTGCCCAACGTGGCGTGAGCGATCATGCCGTGTTAGGCAGCTGATCAGCTCATAGGCTCATCTCCAACACCAGCCACTGGGTTCTAGACTTTTTTAGAGAAATGGTATAGAGAAGAGACACCCGGTGGTAACCAGGATGATCTTCACTAATGATTCATCCCTTTTCCTCTTGATCAGTTGACATAATGGAAGTTATTCAATGGTATTGAACAGCACCCTCTTGAACCCCCTCCCTCCTCCCTCCTATCCCAAGAAATTCAGCTTGGATTGGGACCAGTTTGAATCCTAATCCAATGATGCTAAAGTTGCCATGGCTACTCTCCATGGGGGAGTGTGCTGACAGGAGCCCATTGCCGCTTGCAGGTGAGTTTTCATTCACGCCTCTCAGGCCACTTTCCATGAGGTGTCCATGGGCTGTGGGATGCTAGCAAGGTGCAAATGTGCTCCGACTTAGGGATGCGCATCGTGTCTGTCCTAGTCACATGTCACACCCCTCTTCATGCACCTTCTGAGCCCCTGGTTCAAAGAAGGAAGGCTCTGGCTATTGGAGATACTGTCCCACCAGCCCCAGGAGACCACCCTGACCATTTGGAAGCACTGAGGTGCCGAGTTCATTGTCTCGGTATCCCACTGAGGTCAACGATAAAAACTCTATTCCAACAGGCTGGTTTCCTTCACATTCTGGTATACCTTTTTTTAAGTAAGCACCAAACATGGTTCTCTTCACTTGCAAATACTACTTCCTTGCCCACCTTCTTCACTGTGCTTCAGGTCACTCCATCACCTGTTGTCATTCAGCTTTTCACTGCTCTTATTCATTCTCTTCCCCCAGCTTTAGCCTCCTTTTTGGTATATGCTGTCCAGTTCTTGTCCCCCTGCCCCAGTTCTCATCTAAGGAAGTAGCTAAGGAATGATCTAGGAATCGCCACAGCAGCAAGAATGTGTGAGTTTTGTCAGCCACCCCTGGATCCAATTTTGACCCTGTTGGTATTAATTTAATAAATTAATCAAAGAATATGATTGTATGTGTTTATACCTGGCTCCATGAGAAAGGAGGTAAAGACTTAATCACATCTGTCACTAGCAGATGTTTGAAAGTTTGGGACTGATACATGAAGACCAGTGTGTGTGTGTGCAGAGAGGTAGCATCTCAAAAAATTGTAGTCGTGCATCTCCTGTGTAGAAATATGGTTTCGACCCAACTTTGCAAGCATGAACTCCACATTCTGTTTCCTTGGCAAATGAAGAGCATGCCAGCTGCTTATTCACCTGCTTACCTCAGGGAAAGAGTGGAGGTTACCAAAAATTAGTTGGCTGGTATAATTCATCAGCTTACTGCAGGATTATACATACACATCACACCACTCACACACAAGGCATAGATTATGTGTAAAGCCACCATGAACACGTGTTTAATATTTATGAAGGAATTTAGATCACCTTAAAATCCCAGACTTTGGCAGTGTCACTTATATAATAGGCTACTGTTCTTAAAATGGCAGAAAAAAAATGTGTTGTTGTTGTTTTGTTTTGTTTTTAACTGAAGGCAATCCCTAGAAGTCAATTTTTTAAAAAACCTTGTTTTGATGCAAAATTCAATTTCTTATTGAAGCACTTGCATCCTTTGTCACGAGTCTGACAAAATCCAGAATAGGCAGGTTTTTGCAGAAACGTAAAAATGAGGTGATTTTTCTCTCCAAGGCATAATTTTGTATTAGTATGTTAAAATAGCTTTAGGTAAAATTTTAGGCACACGGAAAAAGAATGTGTATACTCATTCTTTTAACACACTAATATAAAATTATGCCTTGGAGAGAAGAATATTTATTATTGTGTTTTAAACTAGAGCCTTATCTTTTACACAAAACCCATCAGTTATTAGTTCATTCATATGTGAGTTTTTAGCAGCCTACCAAGTTAATGAGCCATGGAAACATTCCACAGAATCACAGGAATATCTCTCAAGTCTCATTAATATCTCTAAGTTTATTGGGAGAGTGTTGTGATGACCAGGAAAATATTTTTAACCTGCTCACAATGTTGCTTCAAACGATCTGGAATTTTCAGATAAACAGGAATGAAAGTTTCTATTTTAGAACTGAAGTAAGAAAACAGAAATGGTGTGTCCCCACCTCTTCTGTCCCCCTCCCCAAGATGCCACTTCTACCAGCCGACTCAGACGAGCTTGCTTTCCGCCAGCAGTTTCCATCACAGCCGAGTCCTTTCCTGAGCTGCATCCAGGAGGTTGCCTCCTGGCCCCTGCAGGCTACGCAGCAGCAGGTGATGCCCTGAGCACGGAGTTGCGGCTGCTCTGGGCCACCTGCCCCTCCCTGGGAGCATGCCTCCCACTTTCTCTCGAAGTCTTCTGCACCTTTCCCAGCCCTTCCAAGCATGTTGCACCCATGGTGTTCAGTGCTTTTGCCTGTAATATGAGATTATAAATGAAAGAGAAGTTTCATTCGGGGTTTTTCCCACGTAGCCTTCCTTCCTTATTAACCTCTAAGAAGTATTTCTGTTGGAGAAAAGCTGTGAAATGAACTCCTGGGACTGCTGTTTCCTGGCAAGAAATGCCGGCATCTACACACCCCAGTGGGTCTCTACAAACCTCAAAAGGGTCTCAGGTCCAGCCCTTCCTCTTGGCATATCATCTCTAAAAATGACAGGGCAAGGCTGGACCTGCCATGAAGATATCTTCGCCAAGTGTTCTGTTTCATCAGATGTTAAAATAACTGTGTCCTGTTCTGTAATGCAGGGCACGTCCTACCCCTAGTGGAATAATATATTTTAAGTGATCTCTGAAAATGGGCCGTGAAAGCCGTCTGCCACATGGCCCATGTTTGCACATCTCTATACAGTTACGATTGTGGAATTTGACAGTATAACTCTGAATCTGATTAATTAAGAATGTGTAAAAAACAAAGTTCTTGCATTACAGCTCGTTCCTTATCTTTGTGTCTTTTACTGTGATGTTGTAGAACTTGGATCATATGGAAAACTAAAATATTATGACACAATGACTGAAGAAGGTAAGAATGATTTTAGAATTGTATGCATTGGCTTTTTTTTTTTTTAATTTATGGTGTCTGTGGCTTGCCCATTTTTTTTTGTCTTTATTTTCCCCCTCTTTGCATGACTTCAGTGACATTGTGTGATTTATTATTCTTTCTGCATTTTTGTCTAGTTTCTGCCATTGTGTTGATTTAGAATTGGAGACATGCAATACCATGAGTGATCATGTTATTCCATTCAAATGATCCAAACCATCTCAGTCGTGTAACGCACTCTGTGAAATGGTGTCAGCAATGTAAACACAAGCCCACACCCACTGGGTCACCGTTAGCTCCTCCACATGCTTAAAATTTAGAAAAATACATCAGACCAACACTTCCTTTTAATATGCCCCTAATTTGGGGGTGGGGGAGATATGTATCTTCTGGTGATATTCTGATTTATGCAAAGGAATGAGCAATCTAAAGGAATCCCTAGATTAAAAATGGAGACCTGTTTCTGATGCAGAGGACTGTAAGCTTCTGCCCTTTTCTCCCGCAGCCCATGCTAACTCATCTGAGAGAAGCCAGGGTCATTCTTCCAGCCAGTGAGGCTGTATATATTGGAGTTCACACCATGTGAGATTGGACATATTTTGAGCATTTCCCTTGAGTAAACAAAGTCTGCCAGAGATTTATTTTTCAGTGTATCTACAATTCCAGACACTGTCCCAGAGCACAGTCTTCCCTCAGTCAGAATGACTTTTCTGAAATAAGTGCACCGTGGAACAGCAACTTAAAAATTTTGCATTCTGGTAAAAGGAGTTGTCCTCTTGTCCTAATCCTACACATACCTCCACTTTTTACTAATAAATAATATTTGTAAGTTATGAAAACATTTGGAGTTTTCACATGCTTTTTCACTGATACTGACAAGAAAGCCAAAGGTACCCTAGGAAGGGGAATCAGTTCATTTTGTCCTTCAACATGAGAGAAACTCCCCAAAGTGTTGCATATCTTGTTTTCAGCTTCTAATATTTCTGAGTTGCCTTAGTTTGCCAAAGAACTCCTAGTTGCTTTGCATGCAGGAGGCAGAATATCAGACAGCCCTCGGTAAGAGGAAGGCCCTTCTCAGCCCCTCCCCACTCTGGCTTCTGCAAAGCTCTGGGGTCCTTCTTTACTTTTATCTCTGTGCTGTCAGTTAACCATGGTAGTGTTTTCTAAAGCAGTGGGCCACAGTTAGAATCTCAGACTGGGCTCTATTGTAACCCAAGGCCCTCCCAACAATGTGGGGGGAAGTGCAGATCCTTGGGCAGTGAAAGCCCTAAAGGCAGAAAGCTACCTACCAGTTCGTATCCTACCACCATGGGGACAGAAAGAGCAGTCTCTGCCTTAAAGGAAGGCTCCTGTCCCAGCTGTTATTTTCACTCCATGTCTTCACATCACTTTGATTTTTCTTGGTGATTGGCTTGGGAAGCCAAAACTCTGGGGCTCACTGACTTTATAATTTAATTGCTTTTCCAGGCATCTCACAGCCCTCAGTCTAAACTTCATGGCTTGAGTGGCCAGTGGGTTTGCTACCTGAGTAGTTACGACCCCTCACTCTCTCTCATCCCGCCATCCTGTCCTCTGCCTTCCACCCTTAGTTTCCTGATACCAGAGCTGCTTCTGGCTTCTTGTTGCTTCTATTGACCTGTTTCTCCCTTACCCTTCCTTTCCTTCCTCTTTCCACATCTATGGGAGCAAATTGCCACTGGAGCGCTCCCTTTCTCTTCTTCCCGCACCAGAAAACTCAACATCACATGAAGATGCAAAAGTGCTGCTTCTGATCTGATGATACCAGTTGATATAGAACAGCTGGGCTTTCTAGGCAGGCAAACAGAGTCAAAATAATGTCTAGCGTGAGAAGCATGACCGGCCCTTAGCAAAACTGTAAAACTGTGTTTGAGGACCTTCATGGGTCACCTTTAAGATTCCTTATTCTTCCCTGGACTACCCACCCCTTCATGTATATCCCTTTGTGTCCCATTCTTAGCTGAAAATTCATCCCAGTTACAGTGATAGCTAATAGTAGCTAAGGGAGCATTTTTAAGTACATTCTATGAAATATTACTATCAGATCATGTCATTAGCGATTTTGCAGCCATCCGGGGGAAAAAGAAAGCAAGCTTGATTTTATTATTAAGTAAGCGGGAGAGCTTCTGAATTAAGCTAAATAGATTTCTTTACCATGTGGCTTGTCAGAGCCTTCCATGTGCACCTGTGCACTGCAGCATATAATAATAAATCGTACAGAGGGATGGAGGCTTTCCTGGGGCTCAGTGGTAAAGGATCCGCCTGCAATGCAGGAGTCATGGGTTCAATCCCTGAGTCAGGAAGATGCCCTGGAGGAGGAAATGGCAATCCATTTCGGTATTCTTGCCTGGAGAACTCCATGGACAGAGGAGCCTGGCAGGCTCCTACAGTCCATAAGGGCAGAAAGAGTCAGACACAACTGAAGCAAGTTAGCATGCAAGTTAGAGTTTGTCATATTGCCCAAACTTTTTTGGTCAGAGAAACCATTCTTCCATGGAGCCTCTTGTGGGACTCTTTCAGAAATGCTGGTTAAGGCATTATCCTTTATCTAGAATAGTAACCTTTGAAAGACTCACAAGTTTTCCAAACACATAGCAATCCCTCTCAGGCACTCAAAGAAAGGATGACTGGAGCAGCGGGTGGAGGTGGGGTGGGTCTCCATCCAGTCACCTCAGATTATACCCTTTTGGCAGCTGCCTCCACGACAAGCCAGGCCTGGCTTAAACCCAATTCTGGGATTCCATCTAAAAGACTCAAGGCCAATTCAGTAACCTCAGACCTGGCAACAGCCATGCATGACTTTCAAATTCCTCCTCTCACTGAAAATAATAATAATAACTGATTTATAGCATCTCCATGTTACACAACTTAAGGACGTATGATGAAGATGTTATGGGCAATAGACGGCAGCCCACCAGGCTCCCCCGTCCCTGGGATTCTCCAGGCAAGAACACTGGAGCGGGTTGCCATACCCTTCTCCAATGCATGAAAGTGAAAAGTGAAAGTGAAGTCGCTCAGTCATGCCCAACTCCTAGCGACCCCATGGACTGCAGCCCACCAGGCTCCTTTGTCCATGGGATTCTCCAGACAAGAGTACTGGAGTGGGATGCCATTGCCTTCTCCAAGGGGACTAGTAGAGCCTTCAAGAAATATCCCTCTCCATTTGAGCATTTCTTTTCACAATTTTAGAAATGTGACTAGCCCTTGACCAGGCTATTATACTTGACTAGCCCTTGACCAGGCTATTATACTTGCCCATGTGACCAGTCATTATTTGTAACTGTTTCTGGAGATTTCTCTCAATGTTGTGTGAAGTCAGCTACTTGCAATGACAGCCTGCTTTGTTCCCCTACAGTGGATTAAGTGGAAAGATGAATTACTTATGCCACCCCCCACCCTAAGAAAAATTGCGTGATGATCTACTAAGTATAGAGAATTGTCTGGCATGTATTCAGTCCGTTATTTTAAGCACCTGCTTTCTGCAAGTTATTCTGCTAGGTGCTTCATTGAAGTACAAGATTAAAAAGGACAGTTTGCCTGCATGGAACTTACAGATGGGGAAGAAATAAAACACTGAGTTTTAATAATCACTGAGCCACCAGGAAAAGAGTGGTAAGTCCCATAGGTATTCAGAAAAAAGATCAACAGGCTACAGGAAGAGGAAAGATTGCTTTCAATGGTGGGGGATGGGGAAGGAGAGGATTTTGTGAAGGTGGTCTTGACCTGGGCCCTAAAAGATCAGTAAATATGGGTTACATTGGTGTAAGAGGAATGGTTCCCACCAGGCCCACCAGGCTGAGGGATGAAAGAAGGGGCCACACCAAGCCTTACTGAGTGCCCCCCACCTGCCAGGCACAATGAGCTGAGTATAATTTAATACATGTTAAATTTATATATATAAATGTAATCCTTGTAATGATCACAAGGTAGATTTTACTGATGATGAGAAAACCAAAGCCCAAACAAGTATTCTATTAGATGTGGAAACTTAAAGATTCAGAGAAGCAAAGTGATTGGCTCTGGGACTCAGAGGTAGTAAGTTGCAATCTGGAACCTGAACTCAGGACCACTCACCGCCTTCTCAGCTCCACTGCAGTTGGTTGCTCGGTGAGGCGGTATAAGGAACTGGACAGTGCAGACTGGCTGCAGTGTAGGAGTAGGAAGAAAGGCTTGATGGAGACCAGATCATGGGAAAAGTTGAACCACAGATTAAGGAATGACAGTGAGCTATTGACTGAAACGTGGCCTCTGTACTTGAATACTATACCTTTACAGCTTTATTTTAGTAAAACGGTCTGGGGCTTCCCTGGTGGCCCAGTGGCTAATGCTCCGCGCTCCTGTGCAGAAGGCCAGGGTTTGATCCCTAGTCAAGGATCTAGCTCCCACATGCTACAGCTAAGAGTCTGTATACTGCAACCAAAGATCCTGCATTCTACAACTAAATTTTAATACTTTAAAATTCTAAACTTTAATATTTTAAATTTAAATATTAAATTTAATGTTTTTAAATTTTTCTTTAAAAACTGTTTACTCTCAGACACTGGAAAAAAGTGTAACATTTTTTGTAAAGTTTGCTCCTCCCCCTCAGAGCCCAATTCCTCCCTCCCTTGTCTCAGGTGCCCAGAACCTAAATCAAAAGGGTTGCCTGGGCCACACCCAACTTCCTCTCCCACCCTGAACCAATCAGAATTTTATCCACTCATTCATTCCCTCCCTGGAGAAGGAAGTGGCAACCCATTCCTGTATTCTTGCCTGGAGAATTCCATGGACAGAGGAGGCTGGCAGGCTATAGTCCCTATGGTCACAAAGAGCTGGACACGACTGATCAACTAAACAGCAGCATTCATTCTCTGACGTATTCATTCGGCAACTCTCATTTTGGACCAGGCATTAGCCTGAGTACAGGGCTCATAGAGATTAAAGATAGCTCTACTCCTAAAGAATTCACATTCCAGTGGGGGACACAGGCAGCAAAATGAGTAACATGGTGGGCAAACCCAAGGTGCCAGGGAGCCCAGTGGAAATGAGGACAGGATTCCCAAAGAGGCTGTCTCCACTCCCTCATTCCTGCTTCCCAAGGTGATGGCTCTCCTACCCTACCAACCACCTGATACTAATGTGTTCACTTGATAATAGCTGAGCACCTGCTCTGAATGAATCATGTTCCTAGATTTGATCTGTAACAAGATGTTTCCAGAGATTCAAGCAAGTGGCTCCAGGGATAGTCTTTTAGTGACCTCAGTTCCCCCTACGTGGGCAGCCATTCCTTTATCTCCTCATGGGATGATACTTAATATTCTTGGAAGAGCAATATCCAGTTTTTACTTAAGGTAAATAACCTATAGTTTAACAGATAAACATATTCTACAACACAGGGAAGTGTATTCAGTATCTTATAATAACCTATAATGGAAAAGAATCTGAAAAAGAATACACATATACATATATATATTCATATATATATTATAACCGAATCATTTTGCTATGCACCTGAAACTAACATAACATTGTAAATCAGTTATACTTGACTTTTAAAATAAATCAGTAACCCATAGTTTATTTCTCATATACAGATAACCCAAATTTATACCATTATCACTCTGGAAAATCCTCAATAAATTGAACTTGGCTTCCTTATTAAAGTTACTTTAAATGAAAATGTAAAAAGTTCAAAAGAAAGCTTGTGTGATGGAACAGAGGAATTCAAAGAAGAGATGCCTTTCCACCAATGGCAGTATACACAACTACTCCTTTCTGCTCTTTGGAGATAAACATTCATAAAGACATGTACATAAGTAGGTAAACAGAACTCATGACTAAAGGATACTTTGCAAATATGCAATGTATTGTGCTAAACTCATTGCCATTTAACTGAAGCCATTTCTGGAAAAATAATTTCTCCACTATTTAAAAAGTCAATCTTTGTTCATTTGTATAAAGGAAAACAAAGATAAGTTTGCTTTAATATCAAGGGTAAGAATAATAATGATCTTTTCCTTATTGAAATTAAGGCTTGTTTCATGGCACCCAATAACCCCTTTACCAAGCTAAGAAACTAATAATGTCTTACATGAATCATGGGTTCCTCAGTTAGTCGTATGGCTGAGTTTTGAAAATTTCAAAGAAACAGAAGCACCCTAAGGTTACATAGTCTAGCCAATTATTTTACATTCTTAAGTGCAGTGAAGTATTTCCTGATGGCTCAGAATGTAAAGAATCTGCCCAGGAGACCTATGTTCAATCCCTAGATTGGGAAGATTCTCTGGAAAAGGGAATGGCAAACCACTCCAGCATTCTTGCATGGAGAATTCTATAGATGGAGAAGCCTGGTGGGCTGCAGTCCATGGGGTCAAAGAGTCAGACACGACTGAGCAACTACCACTTTAGCACAGATTCCAGTTCTTTTTCAAAAAGAAATTGAATTTTGTAATACTGTTCATTGGTATTTTCCATTGCCCAAAAGATATCCTCTGAAAATGTAATCCTAAAACGAGTACTTGGTGCTATCTGTGGCTTTCACATTATATTTTAATCCTGGCTTTGAACTGATGAGACTGTGTTATATACTCTGATATATTAAGCAGGATAGGCTCAACTCTAGCAGAAAATCCAAATTAACAGGGACTTAAGTCAAACAGAACTATATCTCTCACAAGTAAAGAAGCAAGCTGTACATGGCTGATATGGAAGCTTCACAATAATCCAAGACCCAAACTCCTTCATCCTTCTGCTCCATCTTAATATATGACTTTCAACCTCAAGGGCACCTCATGTCCAAGATGGCTGCCACTCCAGCTCCATCATCACATCTGTATTTCAAGAAGTCTTGTGCGTGCCCAGTTGTGTCCGACTCTTTGCAACCCCATGGACTGTAGCCTGCCAGGCTCCACTGCACTGTCCCATGGGATTTTCCAGGCAAGAATACTGGATTAGGATACCATTTCCTACTCCCAAAATTATTTTCCCCAGCCATTTGTCTTCTTTTTAAGGAGGCTTCCTTTTAGATCTTCCAAGTAAAATCTGTACAAAACTCCATTACTTGCCTACACCTGGTTCAAGGAAGCTTGGAAATGTAGTGTGTCAAGCTGAGTGATTTGCTGTCCCCCAAAACTTAGATAGTATGTCACTAGTGTTCTTGCCTGGAGAATCCCAGGGATGGCGGAGCCTGGTGGGCTGCCGTCTATGGGGTCACACAGAATCGGACACGACTGAAGCGACTTGGCAGCAGCAGCAGCAGGAAATGAAAAAGGAAGATATTAATAGGCAACTTGCAATCTCTCCATAACAGACAAATATTGCTTCCATAAAACTGTGTTGATAGGGAGGACTGAGACCAGAGCAAGCTCTGGAGTAAGATTGAGAACTCATGCTAATATAGTCAAAGGTCTGTCTAGTCAAAGCTATGGTTTTTCCAGTAGTCATGTAGGGATATGAGCATTGGACCATAAAGAAGGCCAAATGCCAAAGAACTGATGCTTTCAAACTGTGGTGCTGGAGAAGACTCTTGAGAGTCCCTTGGACTGCAAGGAGATCAAACCAGTCAATCCTAAAGGAACTCAATCCTGAAAACTCACTGGAAGGACTGATGCTGAAGCTCCAATACTCTGGCCTCCTGATGTGAAGAACTGACTCATTGGCAAAGACCTTGATGCTGGAAAAGACTGAGGACAGAAGGAGAAGGGGATGACAGAGGATGAGATGGTTGGATGACATCGTGGACTCAATGGACATGAGTTTGAACAAGCTCTGGGAGATGGTAAAGGACATGGAAGCCTGCAGTTCATGGTGTCACAAAAAGTCAGACATGACTGAATGACTAAACAACAACAATTGGAGATATGGATAAAGTGGATTTGGAGTCTGGTATGGATAAAGTGGATTTGGAGTCTGGAGCTAAGAAGAAAAGTTAGGGTTACAGATGTAAATTTGAAAGTCACAGACTGTAAGTCATTTAAAGCTATAGAACGAAATAAGAATACCTAGCTAATCAGTAGAAAAGAGGAGGCCAAGGACTGAGCCCTGGGAACTCTAAAGTGTAGGGTCTGGGAAGAGGGGAGAATGCACAGCAAAGGAGACTGGGGTAGGCAGAGGATGGGGAGAGAATCGCATCCCGGAAACAAAGTGAAGGACTTGTTCTAAAGGAGGGCCATGAAAAGGTGATGGCATTAATGAATTGACAGATGAGATCAAAGAATTGTTTTCATATAAAGATAAGAGTTATGGACAGAATGTGAGATGCTTCAAGTCAGGCGTTTGGGCATGGTACTGTTATTGCCAGTGACAAGGTTTAACTGCAGGAGTGGATGGACAAGGTGAGAAAGGGCAGCTGGAAGAGAATAGGTTGGGGCGGTAAGGAGCCAAGTGTGGCAGGGGTCACCCATGTAAAGTCACCATGGATGGTAACACGAGTAACGGTGGAGATAAAAATAGTGAACTGTGTTCCGGTAATCTTCGGGAATGAGGGAAGCATGACTAGGAAGTCAGTTGAGGTAAAAATGGTAGAGTTTATTGGTCTGGGCTCCAAAGAAGGACAGAGAATTGATATATGAGTAATAAGGAAGAGAGGATGGAATAGAGTAAAGAGCACTTGGAGAGAAATAGTGTCACTTTAAAGGGCCACAGGAGAAAAGGGACCACCAAGCAACAACCACGCTCAGGAGGAACAAAAAGACAGTGTTCACAGAAGTTGAGAATGTATGAAGTTTACTGATGGCGGGACTGAGAGATTGAGTCAGACCAGGGATTTTCAGAACCACTTAGTGATAAGCATCTCGATGGTGATGGATGACCTGGAGGCTTTGCTGATGAGAACAAGAATGTAGCATGGGATGGCAACAGCCTCACCATGTTTTTAAAGCCTTACCAGAGCCTCTTTCTTTGGATTGGTCTCATGGGCAGCTTGCAGTGATGAAGTAAGGTCTGTCTTTCCAGGAGAGAAGAGCTCTGGGGAACCCCATGAGTCTGGCTGGGAGTGGGGAAAGTTGAGGAAGGAGATCAGCCTCCTCAATTCAGGAATAGAGAATTCAGTCCAGCACAGAAGGACCCTTCTTACAGACATGGCCAAAGATGGAGTGGCCTTCTCAGCAGGAGTCCCCCTTCTCTGGAGAAGCCAAGGACACTCCCTCAGAAAGAAGTTCAGATAATGGACAATGCCACGGTCAAGACTCTGGCCTGGTGGCCTTTAAGAAGTGTGATGGTAGACATGGTTTGCAAGTCTGCCTTTCAGATCTGTCTTTAAGATGAACCTTCAGAAAACTTGATCTTGCATTTTGGTTACACTGCCACCAAGATTGTGATAGGTAGGTTCCTGAGCCATAGCATCTGAACTAAAACACTTGTGTATTATTTGATCCACTTCACGGCCAAACTATTAGTGTGGTTAAATACAAAAAATTGTCCATTAGTTCCTGTGGAATGGACCCTTAAAAAAACAACTGCCCCCATGAAACCTATATTCTCTTTCAGTTGTAAATCCAAACTTTTACCACAATAGAAATTTTAAATTGTAAACTAATTTTAACCGTTCTTTTTATTATAAAATCATTACATGCATGCAGAGGTGAAAAGCAAACATTACATAAGCAAAGACAGTAAAACGAGTCCCCCTCTTACCCCAGATTCCATTCATTCCTTAGAGTTAGCCACGTCTATCAGTTTTTTAACATATTCTCTTTTCGTCTATACACTGTTCTACGCATGGCTTTTGTCTGTTAATATATCTAAGATATTTCCATCTTAGCCCTGTTTTACTCTCCCTATTCCTTTTTAGCAGGTGGGTAGTATTCCACGGCCTGACTCTTCCCTGGTGGGTTCAGTCAGTCCCCTGTCAATGAATATTTAGGATAGTTCCATTTTTATTCATTTAGTTATTACAGTGCTACATGAGCATCTTCTTTGCCCATATAATAAACTCTATTAAGTTGAAGGTATAAATGTGTGTGCTGTTCGCTCAGTCACGTCTGACTCTTTGCAAACCCATGGACGGTGGAGCACCAGGCTTCTCTATCCATGGAATTTTTCAGGCAAGAGTACTGGAGTGGGTTGCCATTTCCTACTCCACGGGCTCGTCCTGACCCAGGGATCAAACCTGTGTCTCCTGCATTGGCAGGTGGATTCTTTACCACTGTGCCACCTGGGAAGCCCTTTGAAGTATAAACAAACATACAAAATAAAGTTCTCAAAATAAAGATGACAGATCAAAGGACATGCACATTTTAAACTTCGAAAGGTAGTGCCAAATTGCCCTCCAAAGGTATTGCATCACTTTACACTCCCACTCACAGTAAAGGTGTGAGCCTTAAAAAACAAATTGAAATAAGTCCTTTGAACAGAGATTCAAGCTGACTTCATTACAGAGCAGATGAGCTTTTGCAAGGTAACTAGCTTTCTGATTTACTTGTTTGAGAAACCCAAGTTCTTACTAAAGTGAAATCCATGGTGGAGTTCTGATGGAAGTCTTTGTCCTTTCCAAATGAAGTGACAAGACTATTCCTCCCACACAGAATATCCAGTTTCCACCCCAGGATGTATGTTTCTTGCCTCATGATCATTGATATCCCTATAGAAACTCCAGGGTCCCTGCAGGTTACCTTTCTCCCTCCCAGCTACCAATGAGGGCAGCTTTGTTATGCACTACACCATTTCCAGCACCATGTTATGTTTCGTTCATTCCAGGTTGATGGTTTAAGTCATTCGGTCCAACTTTCCATAACCGGATGATGTTTCTGGGCACTTGAACAGATACTCTCTGTTAAGGCTGGGCCTTCTCCAAAAGACAAACAGATTTAACTCACCGGTTATTAACCACATTACTTTTTTAGAGATGTATTCTTACAAGTTTCTCCTTGGGGCTGGATCTTAGGAAGACGGCAGCCTAGTGCATGTGCATAACCAAACTAACCAACTGGAAACTGGCATCAGATCTGTAGAAAAGATCAAATCAGTTGAGTGGATAAATTCATGGTCTTCCTGAAAACCAGAACCAAGGAAGTATTCTCATTAGAATACATCCAGCTCTTCAAACTCCATTGCATCTTATTTTCATGATCTAAACCATCAGCAGTAAAAGCAGAAAGATTGGACCTGGCAAGTAAAGGCAGATTTTGCTGCATCACATATGTAGAAAGTGTTAAGTGGCAGCAGAAGTGAATCATGGATTTTTTTTTGTCTATTTCTGACATCCCCAGAGCTGAAATTGCTAAGTCACCTTCATCAGTCAAACTTGAATATTGTTATTGTAAATTAATAATATAATTTCCCACCTCTGTGAAGCTTTCTCTTAAAAAAAAAAAAAAGTGGAAATCTGTTATACCAGGAAGTTGGCATGTTCAATTAAGCATGGTAAGTTTCTCTTTTGATTAAATGTGAAATGAACTGAATCATCCTGTCTTAGTCATGGGCCACTAAACCTTCAGTCCCATTTAATTAAGAACCCATAGCAGGTCCTGCCACTTCTGTTACAAACCCACATTTCAAATGAGATTGACAGGCACCAATTTACAATGTAAAGTTGAGGATTCCAAAAAAAAAAAATAGAAGAACACAAGTTAACTGACCATTTGCCGACACATGAGATCCAGGTAACAGGAAAGGATGTGTTTATGTGAAACACTGGCTACTACAGAATAAGTGTTAGCCAGATCTAAAATCTGGTTTTTATATATCAATACAAGTCAGAGTAACCTTTCAACACATATTGTTGAATACCTACTATTTGCCAACTGCTGTGAACAAATCAAAACTGCCCAAATGAATGCATCAGTGTTACAGACCATTGGTAGAGAGACATACCCAATATATGAGCTTTGACTCTGAAGATCTCTTTTCTACCCCTTAGCTGGTAGTGGGGCTGGATGCTGGCAAATCTTGATTTTGAAGCCTGCCTCGGTAAAGCAATTCATTACCCATTTATCTCTTAGATATCCACAGGGTGAAGGGATAGGAACAGGGAGAGACATTCAAACCTTCTATCTGGCAGCCCCTGCCTGGCTCAGAACTCCAAAACAGATCACACAACCCCTTTGTGAATGTTTATGGAAGCCATTTGTATCTGTGTATCCAGGAGAGAATTGTTCAGAAAAGTAAGCTCCTAAAATAATAAAACAGTTGGCCCAAAATGATGAAGAATAGTAGCTCTCAAGCCATGTCAGCCCCAGCTAAGGTCAGTAAACTGACTACTTGCCTGAAACATCGTATTTTGCTGTCCAGTACATGCTGCGAGTTTTTTTATTTGTAAAATCCCAATTTTGCCTGAACTTGATTAGATTATCTTTAAAAAAAAAAAAAGGCAGAGAGAGTCTCAAAATAGACAGTCATTAACTGTAAACACAATTAGACTTTGGAGATTTAATCTCTGCATTAACCAAGAAGTGAGTCTGGTGAGTTTCCTGCAGTGTGTTTCTGGATCCTCCTTTTTCTACTCACCAAAAGAATGTAAATTTCAAATAGATTTGCATACAGCAAGAACTCCAAGCACGTCACACAAGCACACACACATGCAAGCATGCATGCATGCCCACATGCTGTAAGATCCCCTTTGTTGTTTGTGTTAATGTTATCATGTTCAGAAACACTGAGGACCAGTCTACAATGTAAGTACTGGGGGGACAGATGAAAAGAAGCATCCCTGTCTTGAGGGGCCCACAGGTTAGTTGGAGAGAGAGTAAATAAAACACCTCTGGGTTTCTATGAGAACTGCCATGATGGCCTAGGTATCAGAGTGTTGTGACAGAGAAAGGTACCTAGGTACCTTGCCAGCCCAGAAAAGGGACTCGAGAAAAGCTTCCTGAAAGATGAAATGCCTAAAGCAGAGTCTTTAGAAACAAATAAACAGAGAGCATTCCAAGCCATAGGGCTTCCCAGGTGGCACAATGTTAAAGAATCTGTCTGCCAATGCAGGAGCCACAGGTTTGATCCCTGCGTTGGGAAGATCCCCTGAAGGAGGAAATGCCAACCCACTCCAGTGTTCTTACCTGTAAAATCCCATGGACAGAGGAGCCTAGCAGGCTGCAGTCCATAGGATCCCAAAGAGCTAGACACGACTGAGCACATGTTCCAAGTCATGTGAAGGGTAAACCAGAAGGATGCAGGCAGTGCAATTAAACGCTGGGAGACCAGTTAAGAGGTGATAACCGACATCCAGGCAGGAAAGGTTGGATCTGAAGTGTTCAAAGGTAGACTCAAAAGGACTTGGCAGTTCACTGGATATGAGGGAGAGGAGGACCTCTAAGATGACTGAAAAACCTAGGGAGTGAGGAAATCACCAATAGAAAATACAAGCAGAAGAGCAGATTCCTAGGAAGGAAGATGATTTAAGGAAGTTTGGGGCACATTGAGTTTAACCATGAGAGGGACTTCCCAGCGATGATATTCAGAAGTCCATTGGCTGAGAGGACCTGGACCAGAGTTCCAAACGTGGGAATCATCAGTAGTTGGACAGTGGTCCATTGGGTCCCTTGGGAGAATGTGAGGAAAAGGGAGTTAGGAGGGGACCCTGGGGAGTGGTGGCACATATGGGGCACATTTGGGGGTCCTTGAACATCAAAGGGGATTTCAAGGAAGGAATGAGGAATACCAGATGCCACAAAGAGAGCCAGGCAAGTGGAGGTGAAAAGTGCCCGAGCATAGGTTCAGTGGTGAAATGCTGACGAATGGCAGATGCAGAGTTAAGAAGTGACCGAAGGAGCCCTAAGGACGCAGGGGCACCACACAGACTGATCTTTCCAGAGGTTTGGCCATAAAGAGAAAGCCAGCGAGAGCAGTGCCCGTAGGATAGCTGGAGTTGAGAGAAAGGCTGCCACGTTGAAAGACTTAAGCATTATAGGCTGAGGAGAAAGGGAAGGATTAAAGATGACGGATTAGGCAAAGTCCCTGAAAAGGCAAGAAACTGGGATTGAAGGACAGAATTTCATTAAGATACTACTGAAATACATTGGAAATTTTCCAAAATATTTAGGAAGGCACCCTATTTCCAGTGATAAGGTGACCCCATTAGGAGAGATGACAGAATCAATTTATAACTGAACAGATCTGAGCCTTACTTGTGACTCCAAAGGTCATTCTTACAGAAAATTATTTTTAAAAGCCTTAATAAGGAAATCAGGCTGTTTCATTATATGATGAGTTTGGCCACAGCTTGAGATTATGTAAATATTCTTATTAATTACAGAAACTAGTCCTATGATTATGCCTGTAAATATACTACAGTTAAATTATGTTAATCATCTTTATTATGTGGTCCATTCACAAAATATTTACTAAAGATGCTTTATCAATTACTTTATTACAATATTAGTTTGATTTCCATTCATGTCAATGGAACCTTATAATTGGTTTTACATGATGCTTTGCAAAAATTAGAATAACTTGAAGGTTGTATCTCAAAAGTAGATTTAGAATAAATAAGTAAACTCTATGTTCTTATGCAGGACAAGACTTTTATTTTTAATATTTTGCTTTTAAGAATAAAAATCAGGCCAGATGCTATTAGATGAATAAGCTGCCCCAGAAGGACAATTTGTGGAATGCAAGTGGTCCTTGCTTGCCCAAGCTGCAAAGCAGTGTCTGGTATCTTCGAACTTTTTCTCAGAGTTTCTGTGCCCTCTAGAGAAGGCCCCCGCCATTACAGCATGAATCTTAAGTCCTTGTTTCTTGTCTCTCTGGCTCCAGGCTGTGAACCCTACAAGGGCACCAGATGGATCTTATCAAAAATTGCCTGATTCATAGCACAGGCTTTGTTAATATTTGCAGAGTGGAAGATTGGTTGTGACCTGTATTGACTTGGATAAAAGCTCAGACTTCCCTGGGGAGCTAATATAGGGAGAGCTTCACTATAATTCAGTGAGTGCATGAGATGTGCCAAGCATGACTCTAAGACACTTGTGGAGGCATAGAGAAATACACAGATGGCTGAGAGAAGGTCCCTGCCCCCGAGAAGCCTCCCTCTGGTGGGGAAAGCAGAGAGGCTGGCAGCAAACTGAAATAAGGGCTGTGATGAGTACAAAATGCCGAGAGCAGTGGGAGATTTCCACTTGGGAAGGAGGGCGTGGGTATCAGTAGAGAAACTTCGGGTCTGGCCTTCAGTTCAGTTCGGTTCAGTCACTCAGTTGTGTCTAACTCTATGTGGCCCCATGGACTGCAGCATGCCAGGCTTCCCTGTCCTTCACTATCTCGCATAGTTTGCTCAAACTCATGTCCACTGAGTGGGTGATGCTTTCAATTAGGCCTCGACGAATGAGGAGTATCTTCATACAGGAGGAGGAGCCAGAGCTCAGCTTGCCCTACTCTACTCTCTGCTGTGCTCACTGCGCCTCCTCTTGCATCTTCCTCCTCTTCCTTGCAGTGCCCACCTTGGGGACCTGACCAGGGGGAGGAGGTACAGAAGAGGGGGCAACTGGGTGCCTCTCTGTATTTCTCTTCTGGAGCATGAACTTGGTCCACCCTATTTTCTCCTCTTTACTGCAGACAGTTCCTGGGGCTCTATATATGGACCCTTAGCCCTACTGGGGCACTGGGCTTGAGTGGACCTGAAAGGATTTACTTTGGCCTGTTAGCCAACAGGAAGCTTGTGAGAACTTGATCAGCTTGCCTGGAAACCACACACACAGGATCGATTGAGCCCCACTGGGCGCTGGGGATACAGCAGTGAACAAAACTGATGAAAATTCCTACCCTCACAGAGCCTGACTGCTAATGAGAAGCAGCAGATAATCAATAGCAATAGTGATACAGTGAATGAGGTGGTGGAAAATGCTTTAGAGAAAATCAGCTGTGGGTGGCAAGTGCTGGAGAGAAAAGCTGCACCTTTAAATAGGCTGCTCAGAGCAGGTGACGTTTATAAACAAGTGTCAGTACTTGATGGTGAAGGACAGGGAGGCCTGGCGTGCTGCAGTCCATGGGGTCACAAAGAGTCGGACCCAACTGAGCGACTGAATAACAGTGAACAACAAATCAGTACTTGAAGGAGTTGAGAGAGTGGAGCCCATGGATCTCTGGGAGAAGAACATTCCAGGTAGAGGGACCAGCAAAGGCCATGGCCGTGAGGTGGAGAGAGCACGATGTTTTCCAGAACAGCAAGAAGAAGGGCAGCGTGGCTTGTACAGAATAAGCTCGGAGAGGGGGAGGGGACAAGGCAGAAGGGTTGAAGTGAGCTTCATGGACAGAATCTTCCAGGTCATTGGCAAGACTTTGGTTTTCATTTTTCCCTAAGGATCCCCTGCAGGATTTTGCACAGAGGAGTGAGTGGCGTCACCTGACCGCTAATGACCCTGGGATAAGACCAGCCCAGGGGACAGGGAAGACATGGTGGAAGAGAGACTGGCTGGGAGGCCAGAGGATTATTGCTCGGCCCAGGGAGGTGGGGAGCGAGAAGTGGTTAGGTTCTGAAATACGCTGAAAGCAGAGACTCCAGATTTGCTGATAGCTTGTGAGGTAGGAGAGAAAGACAGGAACCCACAATGACCCCAAGGGTCAGCGTTTGCTCTTTGCTACATTGCTTTCATAGTGCTTCTCAGAGTCATGATGACCTGGCTGTCTGATCTGAGTCTCTGATTCCAGAAAGAAAAAAAAACGATAAACAGGAGGAAAGTTCAGGTGCCCTGTTGCTTTTTAAGCTGCCAGCCAAGCCATCAACTTCAAAGACAGAGACAGGAAAGGCAGAACTGAAAACACAAAAATAATTTCAAACACACTGAGTTTTCCCTCCTGTTTCATTTTTCCTTTTCTTCTCCCAAACCAAGGTCTGTTTGCCGAGGTGTGTGTGGCCACTCCCTTTACGTCTATAAATCTCTTTGGTCCTGTCTCTTCCGTGTTGCTGGGGCTCAGAATGCTCTGTGGCAGCCAGGAGCTAATCTCATCTCCAGCCCAAAGCGTTCCTGTCGGGCGCTGCTGATGACTTGGTGGGAAGGATGTGAGGGAATTTCCAGGGGCTGTTTTCATTAATCAACGGCAGAACAAAAGTAAAATGCTTTATACCTTGGAGGAAACAGAACCTCCAAAGGTGATTTTGCGACGCAGCTTGGAGCTCCTGCATTATGGCAGAGAGATTGGTTGAGGATTTTGATGCCTGGTTGTTTTTTCAAAATTTGTTCTTCTTCATAATAAGCCCTTCTGCTTTGATCTTTCCTCCCACGCATCCCTACCACCCCCTCAACACACAGTCCCCTGAGAACACTCAGCTGGTTTTCTTTTGCAAATTTCAGACCAAGCTAAACTATATTAAAACTGTGTACTAGGTTTTGACGTAGGTGCCTCACGATTTGAGCCAATTTTGCTATTTCTAAGATTTTAAGTATACAAATATCTGTCACTATATAAAAATATACTTTAAAGGTTCACACGCAACAGCATATATTTTTTTAAAGTCTCCTTAAAACATGTTGAAAATCACTCCTTTACTCACCTTGAAAAGTTGCTCAAAATGTCTCCTTTATCCCCAGGCACACAGTTACAGTTGTTTTTCTTAGCTCTGTCCATGTCAACCCTATGCCAACGTGGAATCCATGCCTAAAATAGTCAATGAAAGTGGTGCCTTTACGGCCAAGGTCTCTTGCACCAGGGGCTGCTAAGCCTCCATTCTATTTTAAATATCAAGCTTTTCATCTTCAGTAATTTATGGAGTGAAGATCCTGCATTCACTTCCATAATAGTAACAACCCTTTCTGAGTAATTGACTGTATGTCAGGGCCATCTAAATACCTGATGTGTCTTAAACCGTTAAGTCTTGCAGCAACTGTTTGAGCTGGGTGTTCTGTTCATTATCGCTATTTTAGAATTCTAAGCCTGAGACACAGAGGAGGCAAAGCCCTGGTGCTTCAGGAAGCTCTTTGGAGCCACCCCTAAATCCACTGTGCAATACCAACAGCCCTTCCTGCACTCTGTCCTCACAGGTGATGGGAGAAAGCTGATCACTGTCTTTCCATTTGAAGATCACAAAGGTATCAGAGTTTAAAACACAGAGGGCCAGCTCCCTCACCTTGACCTTCTCAAATTCAAGGAGATATAAAGTGATCCTTCTAATCAGTTTTGGAACTGACTTTGGAGGAATCACGGAAAACTAAACACCAATCCAACGAGGCCCCGTGGGATGCTTACACTGTCAGGTTAGATACTGCTAATTGAGAGACGAGAAGATGCCAAGGCTTCTTCTAACACAGCACAGGGCTGTGTAACTCTTGCCCCTGGGCTGTTTGTTGGGTTTTCTTTTTCCTCTTGTTTACAGAGTTCTCCCAATGCCAGGTGCTGTGGGCAGCCCTTTATAGGTATTTTCTCACTTAAGCCCTGCATTTAACTCAGGAGTCAGTGGTTAGCATCCCTATTTAACAAACGGAAAAACTGAAACTCAGAAATGTTCAGGGATGTATCAACTCTCACCTGGCAGAGCCAGGGAGAGAGCTGGGGCTTAAACCAGGCCTTGCTGCCTCAAAACACATCCACGTGCATGCTAAGTTGCCTGGTCGTGTCTGACTCTTATGACCCCATGGACTAGAGCCCTCCAGGCTCCTCTGTCCTTGGGATTCTCCAGGCAAGAATACTGGAGCAGCTTTGCCATTTCCTCCTCCAGGGGATCTTCCCAACCCAGGGATCAAACCTGCGTCTCTTTATGTCTCCTGCTTTGCCAGGAGCCACTTCACCACTGAGCCACCTGGGAATGAATCCCAGATCATATCCCTTTAACCACGATATTGTGCTCTTCCCAGTGCACACGCACACACACACTGCAGGGTGATCTCTCGGCTTGTGGCTTCAGGCTGAACGGGTCCTGAAGGTGCCAGGCCTCCTGACCCGCACACCCAGAGGGCCCCTTTGAGAATCACATTCCGTGCTCAGTCTTGTCCTGGCAGCCTCACTGTCACAGCTTCTCTCAGAAGGTGCCCCGTGGCGATCCCAGGGGTGTCCTGGGGTTGGCATGAGGGTGCCCTCCAGCACCCTCAAGGAATTCCCCTGTGTGCTAAGTTCTGAAGGTGGGCCTTCCACGGCTGCTTTTCTAGAAACCAGTCTCTGAAAAGGGAAAATCCTTTCAGGCCTTGGAGCCGCTGTTGTCAGCACCCTCACAGCAGAATGGCAACCCGGTCCTGCAAACTGGGGCAGAAGCTCTATTAAAGACGTAGAAGCAGTGGGTGGGCGATAGCTGCTCCCCAGGCAGCCGCTGCCCAAGGGCTGAGCCCCAAGAGGACGCAGGCCAGGCCAGTCTGTCCCACTTTTCCGTAACACAGAAAACCTGAGATGCTGTAGCAGTGGGAAGAGGGATGCCACAGCCTACAAAACCCTCGCTGGTCTCTGAAAATATCTTGAGAAATCCCAGTTCTCCTCCGCGCCTCTCCCACTCCTCCTTTAGAGACTTTGGGGAAACCAGCCCTCGAGTGACAGTGGCCAGCCCTCTTCTGAAAGACGTTTCCTGGCAGAGGGAGCAGCCACACCCCTCCATGCTGTGGGGCCCCTTCTGTTCTCCTTTGTCTCCAGCCTTCATCTGAGCTCCAAAAAGATCCTTGGAACCATACACAACATGTGATTAACTATCAACGATTTTCTCCGCCATGATTCATGACTTTCGGGCTTGACTTGGTTTATCTCAGGTTTTATTTCCCCAAGCTTGTTTTCTCTTCTGAATGCTCTCTCATTTTATTATTATCTTATATATAATTTTTAAATAGCCATGGTTGATCATACAGCTACAGATTGTTCTAAGTTCAAAGACTGACCCTGAGTCCACAGAGTGGCTTTATTAGTAGAAGCATCATCTTCTGTAACATTTCAGAACCTCCCTTTTCCTCTTCTTGGCTTTTCAGCAGATGATTTAAGGACTTCTCAGAGTCGTCTTACACAAGTAGTACCCCTCCTTAGACTTCAGGCTGCCAAATGCTGAGAATCACTCTCCGTTATCCATCACCTAGTCCCCAATAAGACTAGACTTGGTAGACAGGAAAGTGTCTTCCAACCATGCTGCCTGGGCAACCTCCAGACAGTCCCACCTCCCTGCCTTCCTCCTCATTATTGAATTATTTTTCTCTCCTTTTTCTTTCCGTTCTTATTCCCTTTTATCTCCTCCATCTCCTAGTCCCCAGACTTCTTTCTTTCCCCTGCTTCCCCAAATTTTCCTTGGCAATTAAATAGAAATAGCTAAATGCAGAATACCCTCCAGCATGGTAAATACCCTCCAGCTGACCTTCACTGTCCCTCAAGGGGCACATCATGTCCATCACTTCGTCCTTCTTTCTCATTCCTTATGCACCCCAGGCCACATACTGACCTACCTTTTTTCTGCGTAGTGTTCCTCTTCCTGTTTCCTTGAAGAATGTGTCCAGCGGGGCACATTCACTACCTAGACTAAGGGACCGACATCCTAGAGGCTGCCTTGTGAAAGCAGGCATCTAGATTTAAGGCTAACGGAGCTTTTGAGCAGAAGAAGCTTCTCCTGCGTCACCTTCATCATTGAAGGCAGCTGGTCCGTCTCTAGCTTACTGCTTCTGTCGTTCCCAACCAACCGCAGAGGTCACTTCTATGACCACTCCCTGGATGTGAGTCCACAGGAGGGGTGGGGTGGGGATGCCAACCTGCCATGTCCCATCCTAGGAGGATGGACTCTCCGGGAGAAATTGGTTTGAGGCTAATTTGGTTTGGTTGTGATCTGTTCTAGAAAAGTAGAATAAGCTCCCATGCTAATATCCTGCTAGAGAACCGAGCCAACCGCAAATGCCTAATGGGAAAACTGTGGGAGTTACAGTATTTTCAGGGACTCATCTAAATGTAGGCAATAATTAGTTTAAAATGAAGCTCCTTTGTACCTTGAATAATCCCAGGAGGAAGGGATGGGGGAGAGGGGCGGTGGGAATCAAGGATTAAAAAAGAAAGAAAAATGTGCTATGTTTCACTAATCTCTACACTTTTGCATGTTTTTTTTTTTCTGTGCTTGTTGCATGCATTTACCCATTAATTATGTCAGTAATGGAGAAGAAATGAAGCATTACTTTTGTGGTACAGCTGTTTAAAACGATTACTTTGAAAATGGTATTTTTTCCAGAACCTTTGCCTAAGCGTCTCATCACCCACAGACATTACTTGTGCTTAGTTGATCATCCTTTGCCCTGAATCCCCAAATGCAGTCAGTCGCCTCCTTGGTGCTTTCATTGCAGCTGACTCAGCTAATTTGACTGCCGTGCATGCTCCCGACTCCTTTAGAAACTACAATGTTAATTAAGATACATGTTTGAAAATGAGAGTCAAATCAAAGGACCCCTGGGCTTGGCTTTCCACAGTCAAAAGCCAATCCTGGGATGAGCATCTAATTTCAGAGAAATGCCCATGCCTCCGGAGCAGTGCTCTGTCTAGACCTGTTTCGGGGTCACAGCAACGGAGGGAGTTTTGGCGAGGACTGGTGTTTTTGTTTTTGTAAGCAATTGAGAGGGAGGGAGGAGGTCTGAGGGAAACCTTTGTCTGTGACCCAGCAGCTTGAGATTGTCAGGTAGAGAACTGGGCTGAGGGACCCACAAGGTAAGAAAGTACTCTTCATGCAGGTCCTAGGGCCTCTCAGTTGGGCGGAAAGGAGTGGTCACCACTGGATGACACCCTAGCTAAGAAAGCTAGGTGCCTGCTTTGCCAGAGCCTCACCATTTGCCAGGAGCCTCTCTCTTTCTCTTCCTTCTCACCCCGTCTCCTTTCCATTACTTTCTCTTGCTTCAGGGAGGTTCAGAGAAAAGGCTTCAATTCTCCACAAGATTGCCAAGAAGAAATGTCAGGTGGATGAGAACGAGAGGCAGAACGGGGCTGCCAATCACGTGGGTGAGTACAGGGAGATGTCCATACCCTGCTGTTCATTCCTGGAGTGCATGAAGCAGTGGGCAGAGAAGCAGGACCCAGTGTGGGCACCCCAACTCAGTGCAGACACAGAACCCTGTCGCTCAGCCCTTTCTCGGACGTCTGAAAGAGTCCCACTTCCTCTGGTGGGTCCAGGGCATGAACAGACCCAATAGGTCACCTGCTCCCAGGGGAACTTTAAAAAGAGTGAAATGATTATATGAGGAACCTTCATAAATAATGATGTTAAATAAGTAAAAATTTTTTTTAATAAATTTATACCACCTCCTAACCATACATCTCCATTAGAGTAGAAAATCACTCCATTTGGGAGCTTGCACAAAAGAGGACACACAGACCTGTCATTTAATACTTGACAAAAGGTGAGAGCACCCTTTCTGAAGTTCTTGCTTGGTAACCAGATTTTATACCTATGTCATCTCCTGCATCACCCCCACCAAATTACTCGATGTTCACTTGGTTGCTCCTGAACTGAGTTCCCGGGTCCTGCAAGATGGCCCTGACCTCCCCTCTTAAGAATTCAGCAACTAGCCTCGGTCTCTTTTGGTTGACTTTTTCTGAGTTCCTTTGTGACCAGATCGTGACATTTAGTGGTCTTATTTTAACTTGGAACATAATGTTCCTTCTCTCCAGTCTGTGACTCTAATGTAGCTCTCAAATTCTAAATTCAGACTAAATTTACCCTAATCTGGATCTATGCAATACACGATGCCCAAGAAACTAAAATTATCTGTAGACAAAATTTAACAGTGTTGCACTCAAAATATATGACATTCCTTGGAAGAGCTTATGTCTCCTCTGTTCTCCTGACTTCTAGCTTCAGGAAACATCTTTGGCCAAGAAACAGTCAAGATTCTTTTGGGTACAGGGGAAAAAAAACTTAAAAGAAATAAACTAAAATGTTAGTTCTCACTCCTGGGAAGTTGCTTCTTCTCATGTGTTCATGTCTGTTCTTACACATCTTAACTTCACTTTGGGACCCAGAACCCCATTTTGTTTGGTCATTAAAGGCTGTTCCTAAAGTTGTATCAACTGAGCTAACAGACACACAAACACAAATTTAGTATTTCCCAAGGTACTGAGTATTTTTAGTTTAAGCAACTGAACCAAGCATATTTGGAAAAAACAATCACACACAGCAGAACATTATGAAAACACAATCACTACTAAGATAAAAGAAGTTGGAGTTTCAGTGGCTTTCCATATTCAAATGTATTTATGCCTCTGTATTCCACAACTGAATACATGAATAAACATAGCATTCCCTATGACTTCCAAAACTTGGCTCCTTCAAATTCAACCGTTTTTATAGTTTATTTCCCAGTAACTTTATCAGTGATAGAAGCGTTCAATTTTTCTGAAGTTGCTAGAAATACTCTAATACGTTCTGAGCATCCTGAAGCTGCCCACATCTGAAACCGACGAGCTTTCTGGTACTCCTGGTGACCCTGACACTGAAGCACACACGGCCGAACTCCTAGACTTGACAAGTCCCAAGACTTGACCCAGCTCAGCCAGAGGGCAACCCTTTATATTTCCCTCCCCTTGAAATTGTGGCAAAAAAAAACCTCAGTGCTGCCCGATCGCTGATCACCTGCAGGTGTTCCTCTGAGCTCTGGAAAAAAATCTTCTAGTGCAAGTCAGGTGCTGTAAAGTGGATCCGAACAGTTTATGCTGCTGCTTTGCTCACTCTGTACCAGGCACTGTGCTGAGACCCGTTGAGTTCGTTTTCTTATGCAATCTCTACAGCTGTACCCTATGATCATATTGTTATTAGTCAGAAGAGCAGTGGGGGTTCTATTGTCATCACCCCAATTTTTTTAACTTTTGCTTTTGTACTGGGGTATAGCCGATTAACAAACAGTTGTGACAGTCTCGGGTAAATATCAAAAGGATTCAGCCATACATATACATGTATCCATTCTTCCCCAGACTCCCCTCCCATCCAGCCTTTGCATAACATTGAGCAGAGCTCCACAGGCTCTACAGTAGGTCCTTGTTGGTTATCCATTTTCAATATAGCAGTGTGGACATGCCCATCCCAAACTGCCTAACTATCCCTTTTCCCCCGTCCTTCCCCCGGCCACCATAATTTCATTCTCTAAATCTGCATCATCCCAATTTTACAAATAAGGAAGCTGAATATCAGAGAGGATAAGTCACATACTAAGGACCCCACAGCTTAAGCAGCAGCATCAGAGTATGAACCCAGGCCTGCCTGTGATACCCAGTGTCCAGAAGTCCCAGTACTCAGCTATTACCTGAGACTCGCTCTAGCCAAGTGTTGCTTCTCAGTCAGGAATGACACAGATGTTTACCTCAATTACTTGTTCATCCCTTGCCTTTGCCTGGTCTTCTATAGGATGCCCAAGTGTGGAACCTCCTAAGTAGTCGTCTCCAGGCATTTCGAGAAGGCCAGGTTCCCAGGTTTGCCCTACCCACAACACCAATGCCCTGGTAGAACTTTCCACCCACTGAGCCTGAGGGAATTAGAACTAGAAGTATTGGGCCTTGGAGGTTACCCAGTTGATTCCCCTCATCGCATAGGTGAGGTTCTGCGGGAAATGAGGGGCCTTACTTGAGATGACCACCTGATTCTGTCAGAGTAGAGCCTAAGACTCAAGTCTCCTGCAGCCCAAGTTAATAGAATGTAATTACAGTAGAAAAGATCCTGCCGTAAGAAAATCTCTGCAGGATGTGGTCATAGGTATAGACAGTAGTGTGGAGATTGGGTGTGGTTTTGGTGTTAAAATGTCCATGCCCACTTTCTTAAATGGCAAGTTGGTAAGTTTGCCCAGTCTAGAGAAGGCATACCCCTAGAGTTGATAGGGTACTCAAGGTCAGACATAGGCCAGCGCGGATGCCAGGGAGCTATTAGAGGAGGAGGGCTGAGTACACTGAAAGGTGGGGGGGCAAAAAAATCCTAGACGTTTGGCGCAACCCAGCCCTGGGTCTAGGAGAAGGCAATGGTACCCACTCCAGTACACTTGCCTGGAAAATCCCATGGACAGAGGAGCCTGGTAGGCTGCAGCCCATGGGGTTGCTACGAGTCAGACACGACTGAGTGACTTCACTTTCACTTTTCACTTTCATGCATTGGAGAAGGAAATGGCAACCCACTCCAGTGCTCTTGCCTGGAGAATCCCAGGGACAGCGGAGCCTGGTGGGCTGCCATCTATGGGGTCGCACAGAGTTGGACACGACTGAAGCGACTTAGCAGCAGCAGCAGCAGCCCAGGGACTTATCACCGCTTGGACGCCACTACCTTCTCCCTTGGCCCAACATGTTAGGATGTTCTTCTCAATATGGCTCTTACCCCCACTGACTGTTTGCTTGCTTTCTGTGTGTCTAAATTTTGTCACAGAAAAAATCGAGCTGCCAAACAGCACCAGCACAGAAGTGGAGATGACACCCTCCAGTGATGCTTCGGAACCAGTACAAAATGGGAATCTCTCCCACAGCATCGAAGCTGCAGAAGCCCAGGTCAGCAGTTTTTCATTGCTCTCCAGGCTGTTGTGTGAGTCAATATTTTAGCATAACCGCGCAGTCTCCTCGGAGGCCCTAGCTCCCAGCTCAGAGGACCCCTGAGTCATCTGTCCCTGTGTGTACTTCCCAGTACTGGCCAGGGCACCGCATGCATCAGACTCTTCATTCATCATATAAGTGTACATATTCTCCAAGCCAGGCTTCCCAGGTGGCACAGGTAGTAAAGAACCCACCTGCAAGGCAGGAGATGTAAGAGACGTGAGTTCGAGCCCTGGCTCCGGAAGATCCCCTGGAAGATGGCACAGTAACCCACTCCAGTATTCTTGCCTGGAGAACCCCATGGACAGAGGAGCCTGAGGGGCTATGGCCCATAAGGTTGCACAGAGTCAGACACGACTGAAGTGACTTAGCACGCACACACGCATTCTCCAAGCCACTGTTTCTCAGAGTGAGATTGGAGGAGTCACGCCTCGAATCTCCTGGGGATAAAAATGCAGATCCCTGGTCCATATCCCAGATCAAATGGGAAATAGAATCACTGAGAAGCAGCACCCAGGAGTCAGCGCTTTTTCTTCTGAACTTTTTATTTTGTGTTGGGGTGTAGCCGATTAACAATGCTGTGATAGTTTCAGGTGGACAGTGAAGGGACTCGGGCATACATTACACAGACATCCAAGGAATCACCATTTTAACGCCCGTCCCTGGTGATTTTTAATAGATGATAAAGTTTGCTCACGGCTGCAGTCTAATCCTCTCTGTGTCTTTAGTGCCATGATTAAGTAACAGAGAAACCACAGCCGCCATTCCTTGGTTCCCTTTGGCCTTTTTTGTCCCTGCGGTTGAAATTAGTCAGTACTGTGGTCCAGTCCACCATTCAGTGTTGCAACCATTAGATAGCTGTTTGATCTGATGGCTACAGTACTTAACATTTATACACACTGTGTGCCGTGGCTTCAGCGCTAGGGCTTCATCTATGCTATCACTTTAAACCTCCCAGCTAAAGGTATAAGCATTTAGTATCTCTGATAGGTGAGGAAGCTAAAGCTTAAGATGAAGTAGTTATTCAGGATTACTTGGTTTGCAGTGATTAGAGCTGAGATTTGATCTTGTGCGTGTGTGCTAAGTCGTTTCTTAGAGCTGATCCTGAGTGTCTGACTCTACGACACCATGGACTGTAGCCCGCCAGGTTCCTCTGTCCTTGGGGATTGTCCAGGCAAGAATACTGGGACTGTTGCCTTAGGGCTGTCTAAATACAGAATCTGTACTGTTTCCACTGCCTCAGGACCACAGTTGCTCAAAAAAGTCGGCAGGAAAAAAAAAGTAGGTGTTGCTTGTTAGATTTCTGGATCTCACCCTCATCAAGGGAATCAGAATTTCTAAGGCATAGAGTCCCAACTTTACATTTTAACCAGTTACCCTTGAGTCGGTGTTGCTCAGACTTTAATGTGTTTAGGAATTTCCTGGAGGATTCTGTTAAAATTCGGGGTCTGCTTTGTCAGGTCCAGGGGGTGGTGGGTGCCAGTCTGCAGTTCTCCTGAGCTCCCAGATGATTCTGAGACGTGGCTGGTCTAAGAACCACGCTTTTTGAGTAGCATGGCCCTAAAGTCTGTGACCTACTTCTCTAGACAGAATTTTCCCGACGAGCCGATAATGAAGCCAGACTACAGCAAATCCATTCCAGCCCTCCCTTCTCCTTTACATTGTGATGCTCTCTGCAACAGAGGAAGTCTGTGCTTCTTAGAAGACTTCTGCTCATTGTTGCCTGTGGCCTTTATTCCGGAAGAAACATGCAAAGGTTTCTTCATTTAAAGGAAAAGATAAAGATGTCAAGCACCTTTTGTACATGTTTTGGCCATTTGTATGTTGTCGCCTTCAGAAGAATATCTACTCAGATCCTTCACCCATTTTGCAATCAGGTTATTCATTGTTTGCTATTGAGTTGTAAGAGTTCCTCATATATTTTGGTTATTAACTCCTTATCAGGTATATGATTTGTAGATATTTTCTCCCACTCCATAGGTTGCCTTTTTATTTGTCTGTTGTTTCCTTTGCTGTGCTTTCCATGAGGTATCCTATCTTCACCTTGTACACCCTAAATAGATGGAATTTATATTTGTCAGTTATACCTCAGTAAAGTTGCAGGGGGCAGGGGGAATGACTAAAGGAAAAGAGAGACACGGCAGCTCCTTCTGCCCTTGTCTCCTCTGCCTCCTAGGCTCTCGCCCTCCTACCCAGAGCCCCACGGTCCCTTCGCGTTAGCTCAAGGGTGAGCTGGCAGAGCAGCTTATGTCTGCAGCATGTGGCAGAAGGAGGCAGGCCCCAAGAACATCTGGCTGTCCTTGGGGACGCACAGTCACAGGTGTGCAGAGGTCACCCTCATCACCATGCCTGTCCATCTGGCTGGCAGAGGGACAGCTATACCCGCCACACGGAAGCAGCTTGCTGCAGGGGGCTTGACAGAGCCCCAGCCAACCCCTCTCTGAGCAGAGCTGTTTCCCCACGTCTCACTCAGGGTAACAGGACAGATTTGTGCACCATGCTGATATACCGAGAGCTCAAGGGCACACAGGCCTTCAGAGAGCCACCCTACCAGCTGCCCGCAGGACAGCCTGGCAGTGATTTTCAGAGCCAACATGAGAGAGTTATCAAACCTTCTTCTAGTTTCCTCATCTGCAAAGTACAGATTATCACAGTACCTGCCTCATTCAGGATATTAGGAGAGTTACATGAGATAACATAAATAAAGCACTTAGCACAGAGCTAAATGCTCTTATCTGTTAATGCCCATTTTGTTGTTCTTTAGTTGCTAAGTCATATCCAGCTCTTTTGCGACCCCATGGACTGTAGCCCACCAGGCTCCTCTGTTCATGGGATTCTCCAAGCAAGAATACTGAAGTGGGTTGCCATTCCCTTTTCCAGGGGATCTTCCCAACCCAGGGATGGAACCTGTGTCTTCTGCATTGGTGGGTGGATTCTTTACCACTGAGCCCCTGGGGAACCCTATGTGCCCATACCTACTATATAAAGAGCATCCAAGATGTCCCTTCCCTATAGGTAAAATGTTCATTGTAGCTAAAATGAAAATTATATATAGAAAGAGTATATACATATATAATGCTTGAGTATATCCAGGGTATGGTAAGCAAATAAATAAACATCTGTAGTAGGTAAATAATTATGACCCAGTATGTCACATAAAGAGTCTACCTGCAGTGCAGGAGACCCAGGTTCAATCCTTGAGTCAGGACGATCCCCTGGAGAAGGAAATGGCAACCCATTCCAGTATTCTTGTCTGGAGAATTCCATGGACAGAGGAGCCTGGTGGACTCTAGTCCATGGGGTCGCAGAGAGTCTGACACAACTGGGTGACCCTCACACATATGTCAGGAAAGTATATACAAAGTGTTCCAGGAGCCTTCCAGAGGAAGACCCAGGCAAGGAAAAGTGCCAAACCTTAAAAGAAGAGGTAATATTTGAGCTGGGAATGGATGAGTGAGTAGGAGTTTGTTGCTCAAAAAAGGAGGCGATGACAGCATGTTCCCTTAAGAGGGAAATTCATGTTAGTGATTGGTGAAAAGGCCAGAGAAACTAGAGCCTGAAATGTGAGGTGAGGAGGGAGGAGAAATCCACTTGGAAAAGTATGTTGGGCTGAAATTCTTCCATTGTTGAATCAGAAACTTTCAGTGCTCATCCAGTATGCTTTGGCAAGGTGCTGGGCCTTGGAAATTCTAGCAGAATTTTAGGGCCATTCTAGCAGAGCAGAGAGACTGCAAATGGAAACCAAGACATAAATATGGACAGCAATGGGGCCACGAAGAAAATAAAGCCTTGAGACTCAATGGAGGGTGAGTGGAGGGGCCCTTTAGGTGGGGAGGTGAGGGAAAGCTTCTCTAAGGAAGTGGTATTTGAACAGAGGCTGGACTTTTAAGAACAAGCCAGCCAGAACATCTGTGGTGGTCCAGTGGTTAAGACTTTGCCTTCCAATGCAGAAAAGGGTGCAAGTTCGATCCCTGGTCTGGGAACTAAGATCCCACGTGCCTTGCAGTGAAAAAACATAACATGAAGCAGAGGCAGTATTGCAACAAATTCAATAAAGACTTTAAAAACAGTCCACATCCAAATAAAAATAAAAATCTTGGGAAAAAAGAACAAGCCAGGCCAAGGGAACAGCACCCACAGAGGCAGAAATGAGCTTGACTTGTTTGAGGAACAGAGAAGTCAGTGTGGCTGGAGAGTGGGGAGCAGAGGGAGGGAAGATGGTGGCAGTGAGCTCCCAGCAGGGCTGGCCTGCCTTGAGGACCGTGATACGCAAGTTGACTTCCTTCCAGGGCAACAACAAGCTGCCATAGGTTCCCAGGTGTGATTTGCACCTGTGAAAGATCCAAGAGGCTGCAGTGAGTTGTAGAGATCGGATGTGCAGCAAGAAAGTGGATGGCAGTGGTAGGGCAGTGAGGTGGCTGCAGGAGTTGGGGCAGAGCTGATGAGGCCTGGACCAGAGCAGTGGATGGGGAAGGAGGAGACACACGGGCATCAGGAGGGCATGTGGCTCTGCCTGAGAAGTACAGACATCCCCCTGCTGGAAGCAGCGAGCTGCCCTGGAGTGGCAGCAGCAGCTCTATGAGATAGGAAGAGAGCTCTTTCTGAATGGCAATGAAGGGGCCGAGAGGGAGGGTGGGCTACAGGGTGGTAAGGTAAGAGCCCGTTTGGCGCAAAGATTAGCAAACTGTGCTGTGCTTAGTCGCTCAGTCACGTCTGACTCTTTGCAACCCCATGGACTGTAGTCCGACAGGCTCCTCTGTCCATGGGGATTCTCCAGGCAAGAATACTGGAGTGGGTTACCGTGCCCTCCTCCAGGGAATCTTCCCAACCCAGGGATCAAGCCCAGGTCTCCCACATTACAGGCGAATTCTTTACCATCTGAGCCACCAGGAAAGTCCTAGCAAACAGTGCTCTGTGGCCAGATCTGGCCTGCAGCCTGTTTTTGAACAACCCCTGAGATAAGAATGTTTTTATCTTCTTGAAGCTTTAGATAAAAGCAGCAGCAGCATATGTGGCGGAGACCATAAGGCCCATAAAGCCTAAAATATTTACTATCTGGCCCTTTTCAGGAAAAGCTTGCCCACCCCTCTTTTCAACCATCTGTAGTCATTACCCAAAAAAGAAAAAGAGAAAGAAAAAATAACAAGGAAGCTCTTCATGCACTTATATGGAATGATCTTCAATATATGTTGTTAAGTGGAAAAGGCAGCATACCAAATTCATCCCGTGTACTCTTTGTAAGAGGGAAAAAGGAAGGAAATAACATAGTAATGGGGAAGCGTTTGCTTTGGATTCTGTTGAAGAAGCTGGCTGATTGCTACCGAACAGCAGTCTGCAGTAAGGAACTGGGGTGGAAGGTAGACTTCTGCATACATTTTTCAGTATGTAGCCGTCTGTAGCTTTTGTGTTTTGAACCAGTTAACTGTTTTACCTATTCCCAAAAAATGCAACAACTAAAACTAGTGATGGGTTAAATTAAAACAGAAACAGTGTGCATTAGTCCCTTAAAAGTCTCTGAAGACAGACCGTATGAGTTCAAATCCAAGATTTGCCACTCCCCAGCTGTGTGACTCTGGACAAGTTACTTAACCTCTCTGTTCTCATCTTTCTTCTCTCTGAAACAAGGATACTATCCTATTTCACAGCATCCTTGTGAGACTAGAATGCTCATAAAACAGTTCTTGGCAAACAGTAAGCACTGCACAGTTATTTGTCGTCATTGCAGTGCTTGTAAAACTGTCTTTAAAATGTCTGTTAAGTAGCCCAGATGACAAGGCCTCAGACCAACCATGAGTTGTAGCGTGGCTGACAGTGACTGGATGTGAGAGCTGTTTCTGAGGAGGCATTAAGACCATTTGTTAATAAATCAGTCAGAGAAAGTGAACCAGAAAAAGCAGTTGTGGGTGATGCTGAAGTTTCCAGGCTGGAATGACTGACTTGCAGGGTAAATTAGAGCTGTGATTCTCGACTCAGAAAAATAGATGTGAAATCAGGACACTTGGGCCACCTAAAGCACAGTTTCACAGAAAGAAGTCAGTGCCTTTTTACTGTTGAGTTTTATTTCTTTCCCAGTTGTATTTTTATCAAGCTCCAGGAGGAATGAGGTGTGCCTCCCGACTTTATTAATGGAAACGATGAGCCCACACACCACACACTCACCAC
This sequence comes from Nanger dama, assembly GCA_917880005.1. NCBI lineage: Eukaryota > Metazoa > Chordata > Mammalia > Artiodactyla > Bovidae > Nanger > Nanger dama. Next base: position 1,672,998 of record CAKJTW010000017.1, read on the forward strand.
TGATACTCTCCGGAGTTTAACCCATCTCATCTAATGAGCCTGCTGTGTGCAGAACCGTATTTACAAGTGAACTAATTTTACATTGACACCTCATCTCTGAGAGCTTCCTTATGTCCGGACTTTACACTGCCAGTGAAGAGCACTGTAAAGAGCACTCTGTGAGCACTTCTCACAGAAGTCCCTTTGCAGGAGATTTTTGCTTCATTCGTAAAGTTTGTGGAACCAAAAAAATTTGACTTCTCATATGGCTTAGTACTAATTATCTTCTCCCAAGGCCTGCTGATAGAATGCTGTTGATTCTAACACAACTGAGTTGAGCTGTCACTGAGAATTTACCGACCTTCCAAATTTTCAATGTTGAGAGTTTATCCACGTTTGAAAGACAATTCTAAAATATATTCTGTCCCACCCAGAACCCAGCATTTTCTTACATTTTAATTTTGCCAAGATGACATCACCAACTCAATGGACATGAGTTTGAGCAAATTCTGGGAGATCGGGAAGGACAGGGAAGACTGGCATGCTGTAGCCCATGGGGTCACAAAGAGTTGGACACGACTTAGCGCCTGAACAACAACAGCAACAGACAACAGCCAGGTGATGGCACATGGCTGGCATGCTAAGGGAAGCTGCCTGCCTTTCTGAATCATGGTCCTCCAGGCATAACACATCTAGGCTCTTTATATACCTGCTCACAGTGGGAAGGGAGAAAGAGAAAGGCCTTGCAAATTTCTTAGATTCTGAAATCTGAAAATCTAACTCTTTCTTCATGTATTATGCTTTTTATATGTTGCAGCTTTTATTTCATTTTGCCTCTAAGACTTCTCTCTGTCCTTAGGGAAATCTAAATTGTCTTTGCTTTGGTTAAGAGTTGCCTAGTTGCAGCAGTGGGCAAACAGGCTTATTTAAGATTATCACATCCCTAGAAAAAGAGAATACACATACACACTCACACACACACACACACACATACTTGTATAGATAGATAACTAGATAGATATTTAGATAGATAATGAGTAAAATGCCCATTTTTCTTCTTTTTTTTTCCTCACTTTACAACTTAAATAGTATCTTACTATACCTTTCTCCCTCTGGAATTTCAGCTCTAACTTATTTCTTCCCAGCCTAGCATTGGTCTTCACCTAAACTCAATCTGGTTTTTAAGATCTGCTCTTATAGTGGTGGTTTAAATGTTTAGGTGACTAAGTAAAGGGTGAGTAGAGAAAGATGACGGACATGATCGTAATCTTAGATTTCTCTTATGAAAACTAAAATGCATTATTGTTGGCATTTAAAGTTATAGCTATGATTTTAAAGCTCCGTAGAAAGATAATGAACCCTGGTCCATAACATTAGCTCTGATAAGGACTCCCAAGATCATCCAAGCAGATGGTATCCAGAGTCCACATGGTGTGTTTCTTCCGAAAGTAGTACCTTTAGTTAGAAGATGTTTACTTTCTTCGCAGTGATAAGATTTGGGGGTTTGTTTGTTTGGTGATGCCAAGTGCCATGTGGGATCTTAGTCCCTCAACCAGGGATGATGGAACCTGTACCCCGTTGCATTGGAGCTCAGAGTCTTAACCACTGGACCACCAGGGAAGTCCCAGCAATGTTTAACAGAGAGCTTTCATACCTCAAACCTCCCTGTTATTCAAAGAGCAAGTGTCTCTTCTAAATGATTATGGTATAATGGCCAGGTCAACCATTTTGAAAGTTTAAAAACAGCTAAGGACCAAATTTCCCACTATTATTAATCAGATTATTCAATCTCTTGAAACACTGATGAAACATAAGAGAATTCTGGCACTCAGGAAAAGGAAGTTTTGGTGGAAAGGGAGCACGGGGCAGTGCTGGGGAGAGAGGACAAGACCTAAGTATGAAAGGAAAACAATAGTCAAAGATTCTTCGTCAGACTGGAGTTTTCAAGGTCCAAGCCATGTTAGATCTATGATTGCCTTAGGAAAAAAAAACTTACTAGTATCCGAGAAAACCTAGTACACACTATACAGGGGAAAAGCAAAAATTAGTGTTTTATCTACCAGGCCATAGTACATGGGTTCCATTTCCAAGGAGATAACACTTTTTTTCTTTCAACCTATACATTTATTTTTAAGGAAAAGTTGAGATCCAGTTTCAAGATCACATCACCTGTACAATATTTACCAGCTGCTTAAGATCCACACAGAGGCCATTTGAATAGTTAAAATGAAATAGATCTGACTCTTGAGTTTCTGCCTAAATTTGAATATTGACAGAGAATAATAACTTCACTTAGAATCTTACTGTTAATAACACCATTTGTCACTGTGCTTTCTGAAGGAGTTTAAAGAAAGTCTATTAATTATTCACATAAGATACAGTAAGGGCTGACTATTAATAAAAAGAAAAAAACTCCATTGCCACCCTGAAAAAAAAACTGACATTAATACCACTGGTCCTGTGAGTAATTGTAATCCAATTGATAATAAAACAATGAGAATGACTTTTGAATTATTTCTTATGATTCTTCAGTATCTTTTATGTTGACAAATCTTCTGTGATTTGTATCAGCAGGGTTTACAAAGCCCATGAAAACTATACAAAAACCAATTTATAGCAGCAGTACAGAAAGAAATCCATCTTGTCTGTAGGTTGCACCTCAGAATTATTTGGACAAAATGCAAAGTGAAGGAAAGTAATTATATTTCACGAGACCCTCCAAATGCCATTTTACATTAATATAAGATGGTTTCTTGGCTTCATGGGAAACTTGGGTCCAGACAGCTTCATCACTCACGGCAAAATATTTTGAAATCTTGATTTCAATTCAGAGTCATGGAGAAACAGATGAAATGTTTTCAGGCTGCCATTGCCGAGTGAAAGTTTTTCATTTTGTGTTTGATATGCTAAATTCTTGATGCTAGTTTTTTTCCCCATCTATATGTAAAACAAATTTAAGGGGGGTGAATTATTTCCTACTGCTTGATAGGCTGAGATTAATCACTTTTTAAAAATCTATATGACATTTAAATGTTCTCTGTTGGTTCAGGATGTCTACTCAGAAGGCAATACAGATATCTCAGGATGGTGCTGCCTTCCCAAAAGAGATGCTTTGTAACTGACCTCTTCTTGATTTATTTCTTGGAAAGAGATAAGTGATAGACACATAGAGATAAGAGTGGAGTCAAGAGAATGAAGGATATTGGTAAATAATACAAGGGCAAAGACACTGCAAAACTCAGGGAACAAACATAAAGAGATTTCTCAAAGACTCAGTAAAGAATGAGTGGAAAAGGGGTTACTTACTCAGCCATAAAAAGGAACAAACTTGAGTCAGTTGCAGTGAGGTGGATGAACATCGAGCCTGTCATACAAAGTGAAGTAAATCAGAAGGAGAAAAACAAATATCATATATTAATGCATATATATGGAATCTATAAAAGTGGTACTGCTGAATCTATTTCCATGGCAGAAATGGAGATATGAGTATAGCGACATTCAGACCAGTAGGGGAAGGAGAGGAGGGGACGGATTGAGAGGGTAGCAGTGGCATATGTGCACTGCCGTGTGTAACACAGATAGCCGGCAGGAAGCGGCTGCACAGCTCAGGGAACGCAGCTCAGTGCTCTGTGTGGACCTAGAGTGATGGGGGACAAGGAGAAATGCTCAAGACAGAGGGGACACATGTATACTTACGGCCGATTCATAAGCCATATGTTGTTGTACAGAAGAAACCAGCACAACATTTTAAAGCAATTACCCTCCAATTAAAATAAATTTTAAAAATAAAGAATAATAATTAAAAAATAAAGACTGCAGCACTAAAGAAAGAATTATACAACATTATAAAGCAAGTATGCTCCAAAAATATTAACTTCAAATAAATTATAGCAAGTGAACATGATGATTTCTTTTAAAGCAAAAAAAAAAAAACAATTCAAAATTAAGATACTTTAAAAAGGTTACTATCTATATGGTAGGTGCGTATCAGTCTGCTTGGGCTGCCATAACAAAAAATTCACAGACTAGGCAGCTTACACAACAGGAACTTATTTTCCTCTAGTCCGGGAAGCTGGAAGTCTAAGGTCAAAGTTTCCAGCCAATTCAGTTTCTGGCAAGGGCTCGCTTCCAGGCATGCAGTTGGCTGTCTTCTCTCTTTGTCCGCATAGAGCCGTTCATACACAAAAGGGCGAGGAGTGTGGGTGGAGAGAGCAAGAAGTAGAGAAGTGCTCTCTGGTGTCTCTTCTCACAAGGACACTAATCCTGTAGGATCAGGGTCTCACTCCTATGACCTCAGTTCAGTTCAGTTCACTCAGTCGTGTCCAACTCTTTGTGACCCCATGGACTGCAGCACGCCAGGACCCCCTGTCCATCGCCAGTTCCTGGAGTTTGCTCAGACCCATGTCCATTGTGTCGATGAGGCAGTCCAACCATCTCATCCTGTGTCGCCTCCTTCTCCTCCTGCCTTCAATCTTTCCCAGCATCAGGGTCTTTTCCAATGAGTCAGCTCTTCTCATCAGGTGACCAAAGTATTGGAGCTTCAGCATCATCATCAGTCCTTCCAATGAGTATTCAGGGTTGATCTCCTTTAGGATGGACTGGTTTGATCTCCTTGCTGTCCAAGAGGCTCTCAAGAGTCTTTTCCAGCACCACATGTGAATTTTGGAGGGACACACACTCTGTCCATAAGAGTCAGTAAGGACTCATCTTTGAGTTGAGTAACTGAATTTTTCCAAATGCAACTCTGATTTTTCATCATTGTGTCTAACAGACTTTCTTCTTCATGGCTATCCTGTTTTTATTCCCTTTTTAAACAGAAAAGGCAAATGACAAATGAAATTGTCCTTATAGCCTTTTGCTGACCCATTCCAGAACTCTGAGTTTGCTCTCAAAATGACTCATACACACCTTGTTTGGCAAGCCCTGATCAATAGCTCTGGGGTCCCCAAAATCCATTTTTCCCTGTGTCATTTAGAGGTTTTGAGCATAGGTCTTTAGGTCTGTGAGACCAAAATGGTCCACAACCCAGTAGTGAAGAATTTTTATGGGTTGATCTTTTGAATTTCAAGCATGACATTCTAGTTCTGTAATAGACAAAGTGAAAGCTGCTGGTATGTTGACCACACTAATTGGTCAACCGGTTTAGGGAAACAAAAATGAAGATGAGGTGAAAAACACTTACTGTCCCTGAGGCAGCTGGTATTTATGGTGGAAGTTTATAATAAATTTCTATTGCTCAAGCCACCTAGTCTATGGTGTTTGTTGTGGGTGGCCCAATCAGACTAATACAGTAACCATATGGATATTTATTATTTTTTAATCTCATTTTTAATAGATTTCCTTGGTGGTAAAGCACTTCATGGAATGTTTTTGGCACCTTCTACTTGCCAAATAGATGTTGATTTCAGAGCTTTTCACTGTATTAAAGTATGACTGTGCATTTTTGGTAATTTTACCTTTGAGAGCTCCAACTCTAGTATTGTTTTTAGCTCTGCACAAAACACAGAATCAAGGTGTCACAATATTATGAGTCTGCTTGGAAGCTTTGTTTCAGATAAAAACTCTGCTTACAGCCTATCTACTGAAATAAAAGAGCATTTTCTCCTTAGGGCTGTGGAATTTTCCCTTTCATCTTATTTACAAAGGTCTTCTATTTATTCCTCTTACCAAACAGGAAAGTAAATTAGATTGTTGACATCACTACAGTCAATGAATGCTCAATAAGTGTTGGATGAATAGATATATGGGGGAACACAATTATTGCAGTTTCCACTTTCACATGAAAAAATTGAATTATATAATTTTATTGCTTGGAAGTATTATAATTCACCAAGTCAAACTTCTTTCTTCTGGACATCTTTGCAGAAGTTATTCTCCTAACCATTTATTAACAACAATAATAATAACTAACATTTACTGAGTGTTTACTCTGTGCCAAACACAGTTCTAAGTGCTCTTCCAGATTATCTCAGTTAATTTTATATAACAGCAATCACATTGTAAAAGAATGTCCTGGAGCACAAGTGGGTCTTCTTTGTCTATTAATCCCTTCTCCAACAATCCCTTCATTAGGTAAGACACTTTAAAGATTTCTTCTCTTTCTAGGAGCATCCCACACACACACCTTTCCACCGGTTCCCAAGGAAATCTAATTGGAAAAATAAAACATGCCACCTCTGTCAAAGAGAGTATTTTTAATGCTTCAATAATGAAAGAGGACAGATATAGGAGGAGAAGCACATCATCCCTGTTCAAAGATGATGCTGTTTTGTTGGGCATATTCTTCCCCTGAGGTTCCACTGGCCTTTGAACATGGAATGCTGGAGTCTGGAAATAACCCGCCTCCTGTTTCATTGCTTGCTAAAGTGAGCCTCAGGAAAGTTTATGATTGTAAAGGGCTTAATCCATCTCCTCCAGTGTCCCCTAGATATTCATTTTAGAAGTAGCCAGTACAGAATTATCCACCATTATGAGAATCAGGGGTGACATCAAGCAGTGAAATGGCCGTAAAATCTCAAGCCCTCATTTTGGTGTACTTGCCTCTCACCTCATCCTATATCAAACCTGAACTAAATTTCTGCACGTATTTCTTGGACAGAGATGCTAAAGGACAAGTCTTTCTTTTTCACCTATATTTGGAGTTCTGACATTCATTGATATCTTATCAGCACCCACATTTCTTTTGTAAAAAAATAATTTATTGGAGTATAGTTGCTTTACAATATTGTATAAGTTTCTACTGCAAAGTGTATCAGCTATATAGATATGTGTGTGTGTATGTATATATATATATATGTGTGTGTGTGTGTGTGTGTGTGTGTGTGTGTGTGTGTGTGTCCTCTTTTTTGGATTTCCTTCCCATTTAGATCACCACAGAGCATTGATTAGAGTTCCCTGTGATATACAGTAGGTTCTCATTAATTATCTATTTTATACATAGCAGTGTATATATGTCAATCCCAGTCTCCCAATTCATCCCACCCTCGTTCCCCACCCCCCTTTGGTGTCCATACATTTGTTCTCTATGTCTGTGTCTTTGTTTCTGCTTTGCAAATAGGTTCATCTGTACCATTTTCTAGATTACACATACATGTGTTAATATATGATACTTGTTATTATCTTTCTGACTTACTTCTAAATTTGTACCTGGCTCTTTGGAGATGTCATTCAAGGAGGTAGAGGAGGGAAGAGAGCATCACAGTGGCCCCCACTACCCACACACACTCCCAAATCTACCCTTCATTTCCCCTTCAAAGCTGCCTTGGATGCTGTAAGAAAAATACCACAGACTGTGTAGCTGACTAATGGAAATTTATTTCTTACAATTTGGGAGGCTGAGAAGTCCAAGATTAGGTTGCAGCCTGCTTCCTGGATCGTAAATGGACATTTAGTCAGTATGTCCTCATATGGCAGAAGGGCAAGCTAACTTCCCAGTTATGTATAAGGACACTAATCCCAGTCATGAAGGCTCGGCCACTCTGACCTGATCACCTCCCCAGACTCCACCTCTGAACACCATCACTGTGGGGGTTAGGGTTTCATCATACAAATTTTGGAGGGACACAAATATCCCATCCATAGCAGACTCAAGAAAAAAAAAGTGCACCTAAGAATCAGGTGTTTCTGATCAGCTTTTTCAAGGAAGTGGGCCATCCAACCCACCAGAAATTAAGCTCAAGAAAATCAAACAAAATTATGTCAATTACATGCTTAGTGTTGGTCATAGCTAGCATTGCTGTTTCAGTAGATTTGATTTACTTCAAAAAGCTGAGAAACCAGATGTAATTGAACAGAAAGCATATTCATGCCTGTGTTTTAGGAGTGAGGAGGGAAGGCCATGTGGTATTTTGGAAGAGCCTTGGGTAGGGTATGAAAGGAACCTGGCACTGTGACCTTCCTTCTTTCTGCATATCACTTCATCTTAGGGTCCTCAAGGAATGGGGGTGGGCTCAATGACCCGGGTCTCCTCCAGCTCTCAAATTATGGGGCCCTAAAGCTCCTCTGCCAAATGATCGCAGAGGTCTATGATTGCAGCTTGTCTTTCACGATCATTCAGTGTCCACATGATGAAATGAATGACAAGTTCTTGGACAGGAAGGTGAAGTGAAGTGAAGTTGCTCAGTCATGTCCAGCTCTTTGTGACCCCATGGACTGTAGCCTAACAGGATCCTCCGTCCATGGGATTTTCAAGGCAAGAGTACTGGAGTGGGTTACCATTTCCTTCTCCAGGGGGTCTCCCGCATTGTAGACAGACCCTTTACCGTCTGAGCCACCAGCGAGGTCCACAGGAATGTAGTCCCACATTAAAACAATGCAGGAGACAAGCAAACTCTGCTTCACAATGACAAGGTTTTAAAGGACTTTGGGGGCCAATAAAGGGGTGAGGTACACCAGGTCCAGATGCCTTGTAGGTGGCTTGGATGTGTTCTTTCTCTGTTCCAGAGTTTCCATCGACTTGCCTGAGGGCACACAGCTACTTAGTTGCAGAGATGAGGTTAAGGACAGAAGGGAAGAGGATTAACGTTTGCTGATCCCCTGGTCTCTCTCAGGTTCTGTGCATCCTGCGATTGCCCCAGTCTATAGATGAATGCCTCCCATGTAGCCTAGATATTTCACGTGTTTTATTAGTGGCTTTTGTTGAGGGTGACAGTTTTAATATTCTTGATACACTCACCTTCCCAGCTTCATGTCTCAGGCTCAGTGAATGTTTTTATGGATAGTTTTTCTCACTCCCAGCCCCTGGGGACCCTGTTGGGGATTTGGCCAGCATGCACCACACTCCATGAGCTTTGCCCTGCTTGATCATTCATGTGGGCACCTGTGTGGCTGTGCAATGTAGAGGTATAATGGATGTTTTTTCCTACAGATATATTATAGAAGCAGCAGCAATAATAAATGTATTAGGGACTATTATTTTTAAGTAGAAATACAAATCACTTCCTGGAGAAGGGAATGGCAACCCACTCTAGTATTCTTCCCTGGAAAATTCCATGCACAGAGGAGCCTGGCAGGCTACAGTCCATGGGGTTGCAAAGAGTCAGACATGACTGAGTGACTAACACTGCTACACTACAAATCACTGTAAATCTCCACCTGCCCCCAGCTTGACCTTGGCCCAGTGTTTTAGCATAAATGAATTCTGTTTCTACATAGATAGGAAAGTACTGGCATTGTACTTTATTGAGCATCATGCCACACTGAAGGGGGCTTTCCAGTGAAAAGAGGTGACATTCTATAGTGCTGAACTGAGTGGTCCTTTTGTGGGGGTTACAGGAGAATCGAACCCCCACCAAGTTGAGAGCGAGGCAGATTCAGGTTATCCTCTGAGACTGCTCCTTGTGAACTGGAGATGAGATGTTATTACCGATCAATAAAGCTGAACTCAAAGATGGCCTATTTTCAGATGCCTCCCGGGCGTTCATTTTAATTCTCTGCTAACAGAGATTGCATTAAAGTGGGCTCAGCTTCACACTGGAATTCTGCACAGTGCCCTTCACAGATAAAAATAAGAAATTGTGTTGCTTCCAAGAAATATTTTTTCTGGCTGGAGAGGCAGCTACTGGACTAACAAATCCAACTCAGGCCCCTCCACTGGAAACCTGACACTTATGCTGGGGCAAACCATCCAGACCAGGTACAAGTGGAAATAGTACAAGAATCACGTGCAAAGAAGCTGAACAAATTCTTACACTGCTGCTGCTGCTGCTAAGTCACTTCAGTCGTGTTCAACTCTGTGCGACCCCATAGATGGCAGCCCACCAGGCTCCCTGTCCCTAGGATTCTCCAAGCAAGAAAACTGGAGTGAGTTGCCATTTCCTTCTCCAATGCATGAAAGTGAAAAGTGAAAGTGAAGTTGCTCAATCATGTCTAACTCTCTGCAACTCCGTGGACTGCAGCCTACCAGGCTCTTCCGTCCATGGGAGTTTCCAGGCAAGAGTACTGGAGTGGGGGTGCCATTCGTTGCCTTCTCCGGATTCTCATGCTCAGTTCAGTTCAGTCGCTCAGTCGTGTCTGACTCTTTGCCACCCTATGAATCGCAGCACCCCAGGCCTCCCTGTCCAACAGCAACTCCTGGAGTTCACTCAGCCTCACATCCATCGAGTCCCTGATGCCATCCAGCCATCTCATCCTCTGTCGTCCCCTTCTCCTCCTGCCCCCAATCCCTCCCAGCATCAGAGTCTTTTCCAGTGAGTCAAATCTTTGCATGAGGTGGCCAAAGTACTGAGTTTCAGCTTTAGCATCATTCCTTGCAAAGAAATCCTAGGGTTGATCTCCTTCAGAATGGACTAGTTGGATCTCCTTGCAGTCCAAGGGACTCTCAAGAGTCTTCTCCAACACCACAGTTCAAAAGCATCAAGAAAATTCTTCGGTGCTCAGCCGTCTTCATAGTCCAACTCTCACATCCATACATGACCACTGGGAAAACCACAGCCTTGACTAGACAGACCTTATTCGGCAAAGTAATGTCTCTGCTTTTGAATATGCTTTCTAGGTTGGTTATAACTTTTCTTCCAAGGAGTAGGCGTCTTTTAATTTCATGGCTGCAGTCACCATCTGTAGTGATTTTGGAGCCCCCAAAATAAAGTCTGACACTGTTTCCACTGTTTCCCCATCTAGTTCCCATGAAGTGATGGGACCGGATGCCATGATCTTCGTTTTCTGAATGTTGAGCTTTAAGCCAACTTTTTCACTCATCTCTTTCACCTTCATCAACAGGCTTTTTAGTTCCTCTTCACTTTCTGCCATAAGAGTGGTGTCATCTGCATATCTGAGGTTATCAATATTTCTCCCGGCAATCTTGATTCCAGCTTGTGTTTCTTCCAGCCCAGCGTTTCTCATTATGTACTCTGCATAGAAGTTAAATAAGCAGGGTGACAATATACAGCCTTGATGAACTCCTTTTCTTATTTGGAACCAGTCTGTTGTTCCATGTCCAGTTCTAACTGTTGCTTCCTGACCTGCATACAGATTTCTCAAGAGGCAGGTCAGGTGGTCTGGTATTCCCATCTCTTTCAGAATTTTCCACAGTTTATTGTGATCCACACAGTCAAAGGCTTTGGCATAGTCAATAAAGCAGAAATAGATGTTTTTCTGGAACTCCCTTGCTTTTTCCATGATCCAGCGGATGTTGGCAATTTGATCTCTGGATCCTCTGCCTTTTCTAAAACCAGCTTGAAAATCAGGAAGTTCACGGTTCACGTATTGCTGAAGCCTGGCTTGGAGAATTTTGAGCATTACTTTGCGAGCATGTGAGGAGAGTGCAATTGTGCAGTAGTTTGAGCACTGTTTGGCATTGCCTTTCTTTGGGATTGCTACTAGACCACAAACAAGACAAACTGCTGCCATTCTTCCCATTCACTAGATAAAGGAAAATAAAACTAAGTTCTTTGCTCCAGAGACCTCCCAATAGGTGCTGACCCCTGGAACTGTTCTTGTCTAACTGTAGGTAGGTATTCTGATAGCCAGACCTCTAGATTCCAACTTCAGTATTGATAAATGAATCCAAGAAGGTAGGTGTTCATTTATCACAACGTTGCCACATAGAGTAACATCTCACCTCTGTCTCTTCTCTCTCTCTCTCTCTCTCTCTCTCTCTCTCTCTCTCACATAAAGTTATCCCCAAAATTCTGTAGGATCACTGCAGAGCTGTATTTCTAGGTCTGTCCCACCTTGCTTCACAAAGATTTGGGGCTGCTTGCAAAATACATCTGATGAAATAAAAGGATAAAATGACTATTTTTGAGAAAATGCAGCAAAGGATGGAAAAGATAGGGGAAATGTATCGGTAAGACTAGACTAAGGTGAGCTCAGATCCCAGTGCTGTGGTTGCTGGTCAGGGGTTACAAATTTGCCTCTGAATTCCCCAGTGCAAAGAAATAAATAGCATCATTTCCCTGATTCACAGATGTCTCAAAGTTTCTAGAAGAAGCATGAGTTTTCCTAGTGCTAAGATGTGAAAGATTTTTCTCCCTTGATTCCCCATAAAGAGGCCACCAGATCAGCAAGGATAAGGTTCCACCATTAGCAACCAAAACCCCAAAATGACCATGACTTAAATAAGATAGAATTTTATGTCTCTCCCAAGTCTTTATAGGCAGCTGAGGGCCAGAATGGCTCTTGATAGGTGTCAAAAGTCAGATCCTTTTATACTCTTTCTCCACCTTGTGGGTCCAAGATGACTGTTCAGACTCTGGCCAAAATGTCCCCATTCCTAGCAGCCGGAAGGAGGAATGAGTGATGAAGGATACACCTCCACCCTTTAAAGACACATCCAAGAAGTTGCAGAAGATACTTCCCATTCCATCTCATTGGCCAGAACTTAATCCCATAACAACACCTTGCTTCAAGAAAGGTTGGAAACAGATACTTTATTCCAGGCCCAGGTAAAAGGATGCCTTCTGTCACTAAAGCACAAGGGCAATATGTTAGGTTTCTAGGGCTGCCATTAAAAAAAAAAATCAGAGGCCAGGTGGCTTAAACCACAAAAATTTATTTCCTCACAGTTCCGGAGGCTGAACAGCCAAGATCAAGGTGTCTAGAGGTCATTTTCCGCTGAGGCCCCTCTCCTTACGGTCGGCTGCCTTCTTGCTTTATCCTCACGTGGTCTTTCCTCCGAGCACGCACATCCCTGGTGTCTCTCTGAGTCCTATCCTATTAATAAGGATACCAATCGCAATGGGTTAAGACCTGTCATAACGGCCTCATGTTAACCTAATCACCTTTTTAAGGGCCTTGTCTCCTGTCACAGCTAAGGTCCTGGGGGCTGGGACTTCAGCACAGGAGTTTGGAAAAGACACAATTCAATCCGTAACAGGCAGAATAGATACTAGAGAACAATCAGAAGCTCTTGCTGTGTCATTTGTCAGCATCCTCGTAATAGATCAAGAATAAATTCTTTGATGCCATTTGTTCTGTTTCCCCTTTGAAATTCAAATCTCTTGATCCTCCACCACCTACTATTCCTGCCAGGATGCACTGGCTCCTTCAAGATTGGACAACCAGAACGTCACTGTGCGGAAATTTTAGAGTCACATGTTTTAGTCTCGGGTTTTCCATGTCAGGGATTGTTGTTTAGTTGCTAAGTTGGGTCCGACTGTTTGCGACCGTATGGACTATAGCCCACCAGGCTCCTCTGTCCATGGGATTCTCCGGGCCTGAGTATGGAGTGGGTTGCTGTGCCCTCCTCCAGGGGATCTTCCTGACCCAGAGATCAAACCCACATCTCTTACATCTCCTACATTGGCAGGTGGGTCCTCTACCCTCTAGCCCCACCTGGGAAGCCTGTGTCAGGGGTTGCAAAATCAGTCATTGCTGCCCTGATTTTGCATAATTCTAGGGATTCTACGGAGACCCCAGATCTTACACTATTCTAAACCCTTCTATCATGAGACAGTTGACTTTTTCTTTTTGGATCATTTTTGCTTTTACTGTGGATATGCTACAGAAGTTTTAGGAGGTAAGGATGGGTTATTTCAAGGTCAAAGCCAGGATGCCACGACTCCAGGAAAAGCTGGAAAATCATTGCCCAGCCTCTCTTGGGGTTGAGACAAATGAGCATGCCAGCAGCCCCAGCTTGGGCAAAGGCAAAACATGCCCCAGACTTGGAATAGTACTTTTTTTCCACTTTTCTCACTAGCTTGCAAGCTGTCACCCATTGAACCAGAGTGAGATTACACTTGGCAAAAAGACAAAGAGAATTTCCCCTAAGACATACTGACAGCCTTGCTCCCTGGGTGCCTCTCAAATCCTGTGCAGGGTTCTGGGCCCTGAACTTCTGTCTATGGCAAGCTTCATCCACAAGAGTCCATGACATCCCCACAGAGAGCACTGTTTGTGTAGCTTGAGACCCAGCATCTTCTCCTTGTCCATTTCTGCTCTAGCAACAGCCACCTTCAATGCAGCTTTTGGAAGCCGTACAATATAGCTAATTGTTTGCGTTGGACAGTAGTGTGTTTAGAGCTTATGCATCTAAACAGACAATTATTTTCCACTATTTGCTGGTGGCACTGCCTGCCTGGTGACTTTGGCAGATGGAGAAAGGAGCTAATCCGTAGGTTATAAGCAGAAGGGTTATTGATGAAATGTCACCATCTGTTGGTGTCATTAAAATGATATGAGTCATAAAGAGTTGCTTTTGCCTTTTTCTCTGAAAAAAGATTAACTTAGAGTCTAAGAGAAGTTTCTAAATTGCAGATGGCAGTGGGGGACCTGACTGTGGCGGGGTGGGGGAGTGTCCATTCTGGAAGGGGAAGGAGCTTGATGACCAGATCAGATTGATGGGTCTTCTAGGAAGTGCTAGACTTCTCTCTGTCTGAATAAAACCACTCACCTTGCATGAGAAAGGGTACTTATTACATGTGATGCAAGGTCTCAGCTCTCCCATGATCCTCCCTATTCCTGAGGCACCTTCGCAGGTGGGGAGCAGAAAGTCATTCATTTGGAGTAGAACAAGAAAGATCATATCCGGAAGGAAACAGTTAACATGCACCTCTTTTCTAGTCTTCACTGGTCTCATTACACAGAGATTATTCATGTAGTCAACTGACTCCTTGGGAGGCTCAGTGAGCCCTATAGGGAGTGATATTTGCTACATCTGTTCCATCTTCTGGGAGAAGGTGGAGGTGGCTCAGAAGAGGAACCAGGAGCAGCACACCCAAGCTTCTGGCAGGGGTAGGAGCCCTAGGGATGGGTAAAGGAAACAGTGGATGGACCCTACATAGCAAAAGAAACAGCTTTTGCTTTTGTTGACCTTCTCTGTTGACTTTCTATTTTCAGTGTCATTGATTTCTTCTCTGATTCTTATTATCTCTTTTTTCCTGCTTACTTTGGATCTAATTTGTGCTTCATTTTCCTGTTTCCTAAGGTGGAAACATAGATGACTGATTTTAGATCCTCCTCCTTTTCCAATGTATTGCAGAACAAAGAGATGGAGAACATAAGAAGCATATTTAATGAAGATCCAGACAACCCAAATAATGTGCACCAACTTCCTGATTCTGCCTTATTATCTAATCCTCTTAATTCCCTCGTATTTGGTGTTTAAAATTCTTTCACTTGCTGCCAAGGACATACACTCATATAGAAAGAACATTTTTCAGTATGGCTTAAGATTAGCTTTTTAATTATTTGTTTCAACTCCTGGAGAGAAAGTAAGGGTGATTGTGTAAGCCACTAAAAATCCTTTTGGCAGTATTAGGGTATACATTATAAATAAGTAAACATAACACAGTAACAGGTTGGGCGTCTCACTCATTCCTGCCTCAGCTGCTGCTGCTGCTGCTAAGTCGCTTCAGTCGTGTCCGACTCTGTGTGACCCCATAGACAGCAGCCCGCCAGGCTCCCCATCCCTGGGATTCTCCAAGAAAGAACACTGGAGTGGGTTGCCATTTCCTTCTCCAATGCATGAAAGTGAAAAGTGAAAGTGAAGTCACTCAGTCGTGTTCGACTGTTAGAGACCACAAAGACTGTGGCCCACCAGGCTCCTCCGTCCATGGGATTTTCCAGGCAAGAGTGCTGGAGTGGGGTGCCATCTAGTCACATGCTTTTCCTGTAGACCACATGGCCTGAGACTCACCCACCCACCACCTCCCTAGGGAGAGGTGCTGATGAGATTCAGTGCTACTGGTTTGAAATACTCTAGGACATTGGAAGCAAGAGTCCCAGGTGGGGGACACAGGGAGCAGGAGCTGTGTGTGTTATTTATATGGTCTCAAAAGGAAACATCAGTGGAAAATTCCTATTGATATTTTTAGATCTGACGCATGGTCCTGCTACACTTTCATGTTTAAACAAGCAGGGAAGAGAGTGATGGATGCTATCTGTGGTACTGTGTTGGAGGTTTGGAGGACCCATCTGACAGGCTAATGGTCATCCTGCCAGGCCTGGATCTGCCTTCTGCCCCTATTTGCTCTGGGAGTTCAAAAGCTGCTGACTTCAACAGGCAGCAAATAAAACGCAGGCTGCTTGCTGCCTGGACAGAAACAGAATTAGCCCCTAGCTCTGCCACCCTGTGCATGCCACACCCACACCTTTAGCACCTCTACTTCCATTCTCTTGTTTCTCCGCAAATGCAACATTGTTGTTGTTTAGTGCCTAAGTCATGTCCAGTTATTTGCGACCCCATGGACTGTAGCACACCAGGCTCCTCTGTCCATGGGATTCTCCAGGCAAGAATATTGGAGTGGGTTGCCATGCCCTCCTCCAGGGGATCTTCCTAACCCAGGATGGAACCTGAGGATTCTTTTCCCACTGAGCCAAATATATGTTGCATTCAACAGAGGAAGCCTGCAAATGCAACATCAGTTCACTTCAGTCGCTCAGTGGTGTCCAACTCTTTGCGACCCCATGAATGGCAGCACGCCAGGCCTCCCTGTCCATCACCAACTCCTGGAGTTCACTCAGACTCACGTCCATCGAGTCCGTGATGCCATCCAGCCATCTCATCCTCTGTCGTCCCCTTCTCCTCCTGCCCCCAATCCCTCCCAGCATCAAAGTCTTTTCCAATGAGTCAACTCTTTGCATGAGGTGGCCAAAGTACTGGAATTTCAGCTTCAGCATCATTCCTTCCAAAGAAATCCCAGGGTTGATCTCCTTCAGAATGGACTGGTTGGATCTCCTTGCAGTCCAAGGGACTCTCAAGGGTCTTCTCCAACACCACAGTTCAAAAGCATCAATTCTTCAGCACTCGGCCTTCTTCACAGTCCAACTCTCACATCCATACATGACCACAGGAAAAACCATAGCCTTGACTAGATGGACCTTAGTCAGCAAAGTGATGTCTCTGCTTTTGAATATGCTTTCTAGGTTGGTCATAACTGTTCTTCCAAGGAGTAAGCATCTTTTAATTTCATGGCTGCAGTCACCATCTGCAGTGATTTTGGAACCCCAAAAATAAAGTCTGACACTGTTTCCACTGTTTCCCCATCTATTTCCCATGAAGTCACGAGACCGGATGCCATGATCTTCGTTTTCTGAATGTTGAGCTTTAAGTCAACTTTTTCACTCTCCTCTTTCACTTTCATCAAGAGACTTTTTAGTTCCTCTTCACTTTCTGCCATAAGGGTGGTGTCATCTGCATATCTGAGGTTATTCATATTTCTCCCGGCAATCTTGATTCCAGCTCTTCCAGTCCAGCGTTTTTCATGATGAACTCTGCATAGAAGTTAAATAAGCAGTGTGACAATATACAGCCTTGATGTACTCCTTTTCCTATTTGGAACCAGTCTGTTGTTCCATGTCCAGTTCTAACTGTTGCTTCCTGACCTGCATACAGATTTCTCAAGAGGCAGGTCAGGTGGTCTGGTATTCCCATCTCTTTTAGAATTTTCCACAGTTTATTGTGATCCACACAGTCAAAGGCTTTGGCATAGTCAATAAAGCAGAAGTAGATGTTTTTCTGGAACTCTCTTGCTTTTTCCATGATCCAGCGGATGTTGGCAATTTGATCTCTGGATCCTCTGCCTTTTCTAAAACCAGCTTGAACTTCTGGAAGTTCACGGTTCACATATTGTTGAAGCCTAGCTTGGAGAATTTTGAGCATTACTTTACTAGCATGTGAGGTGAGTGGAATTGTGTGATAGTTGGAGCATTCTTTGGCATTGCCTTTCTTTGGGATTGGGATTAAAACTTATCTTTTCCAGTCCTGTGGCCACTGCTGAGTTTTCCAAATTTGCTGGCATATTGAGTGCAGCACTTTCACAGCATCATCTTTCAGGATTTGAAATAGCTCCACTGGAACTCCATCACCTCCACTAGCTTTGTTCATAGTGATGCTTTCTAAGGCCCACTTGACTTCACATTCCAGGATGTCTGGCTGTAGATGAGTGATCACACCATCGTGATTATCCAGGTTGTGACAATCTTTTTTGTACAATTATTCCGTGTATTCTTGCCATCTTTTCTTGAATTTAACTCAGATGACCATTATATCTACTACTGTGGGCAGGAATCCCTCAGAAGAAATGGAGTAACCATCATGGTCACCAAAAGAGTCCGAAATGCAGTACTTGGATGCAATCTCAAAAATGACAGAATGATCTCTGTTCGTTTCCAAGGCAAACCATTCAATATCACCATAATCCAAGTCTATGCCCCAACCAGTAACACTGAAGAAGCTGAAGTTGAATGATTCTATGAAGACCTACAAGACCTTTTAGAACTAACACCCAAAAAAGATGTCCTTTTCATTATAGGGGACTGGAATGCAAAAGTAGGAAGTCAAGAAACACCTGGAGTAACAGGCAAATTTGGCCTTGGAATACGGAATGAAGCAAGCCAAAGACTATAGAGTTTTGCCAAGAAAATGCACTGGTCATAGCAAACAGCCTCTTCCAACAACACAAGAGAAGACTCTACACATGGACATCACCAGATGGTCAACACCAAAATCAGATTGATTATATTCTTTGCAACCAAAGATGGAGAAGCTCTATACAGTCAGTAAAAACAAGACAGGAAGCTGACTGTGGCTCAGATCATGAACTCCTATTGCCAAATTCAGACTTAAATTGAAGAAAGTAGGGAAAACCGCTGGACCAGTCAGGTATGACCTAAATCAAATCCCTTATGACCATACAGTGGAAGTGAGAAATAGATATAAGGGCCTAGGTCTGATAGATAGAGTGCCTGATGAACTATGGAATGAGGTTCGTGATGTTGTACAGGAGACAGGGATCAAGACCATCCCCATGGAAAAGAAATGCAAAAAAGCAAAATGGCTGTCTGGGGAGGCCTTACAAATAGCTGGGAAAAGAAAAGAAGCGAAAAGCAAAGGAGAAAAGGAAAGATATAAGCGTCTGAATGCAGAGTTCCAAATAGCAAGAAGAGATAAGAAAGCCTTCTTCAGCGATCAATGCAAAGAAATAGAGGAAACCAACAGAATGGAAAAGACTAGAGATCTCAAGAAAATTAGAGATACCAAGGGAACATTTCATGGAAATACAACATAGATTTGCATAATTGGGGTCTTTTGCTATGCAGACGTGGTTTCCCCTGTGAAGTTCATGATCGGAGGTGTAATTCGCTCCAGTTTAAATGATCAATTCATGAAGCTAGAGAATGTTCAGGGAAAGGAAAATGAAGTGAAGTGAAATCGCTGTCTTGTCTGACTCTTTGCAACCCCATGGACTATAGCCCACTGGGCTCCTCCATCCATGGAATTTTCCTGGCAAGAGTACTGGAGCTGGTTACCATTTCCTTCCCCAGGGGATCTTCCTGACCCAGGGATAGAACCCAGGGCTCTCACATTGTAGGCAGACACTTTACCATCTGAGACACCAGGGAAGATAAAAGGAAAGGAAGTTCTTAAATCCACATGGCTGAGCAATGTATTTCTTGTTCCTGAGATTCAGGCTATGACAGATGGGATTCTCTTATAGACCTAAAGAGTCCATAGATGAAAGCAGCTGAGATGACCCAAGAAAGCTCCTAGTGGGATCCAGAGATTCTTTCCTTGCTCTGTGGCTCGAGGACGTTATTGTCTTTTTATTTTCTTTTTATCTCTCTGTTTCTACAACAGACCACAGAGACAGGTGAAGATGAAGAAGACCAGCCTCTCAGCCTGGCCTGGCCTTCTGATCCACGCAAACAAGTCACATTCCTAATTGTTCTCCCCATAGTGTTTCCTCTCTGGATTACCTTACCTGATGTTCGAAAACCTGTAAGTAAAGCTTTTTTTTTTTTTTTAATTTATGTCTTGTCGGGGGAGGAGGGGAAGCACAGCATATAGCAAGAGCCTGCTCCTAAGAGGAAAGGAAGAAAGGATGACATGTACACATGCGTGTGTATATATGTGCTTAAAATTTCTCTGGACAGATTTACGATGATAGTGATTGTTCTGGTTAGCAAATATACATAATGAACCACCCCCGAAACTTAGTGGTGTGAAATGACAACCCGGTTATTTTGCTCGTGGATCCTGTGGATCAGGGATTCAAATGGACACACTGGGGATGGCTGGTCTCTGTTCCAGACTGTCTGTGGCCTCAGCTGGGAAGGCTTAGATGACTGGGGGCTCTAATTATATGGTGGAGAAGGAAATGGCAACCCACTCCAGTACCCTTGCCTGGAAAATCCCATGGACGGAGGAGCCTGGTGGGCTGCAGTCCATGGGGTCGCAAAGAGTCAGACACAACTGAGCGACTTCACTTAACACTTCTCACTTTCATGCATTGGAGAAGGAAATGGCAACCCACTCCAGTATTCTTTCTTGGAGAATCCCAGGGACAGAGGAGCCTGTTGGGCTGCCATCTGTGGGGTCGCACAGAGTCGGACACAACTGAAGCGACTTAGCAGCAGCAGCAGCAGAACTATCTGGAGATTTCTTCACTCGTGTTTCTGGCACGTGAGCAGAGATGATTCAAAGTCTGGGCTCAGTTGGGATCATCTCCTAGAGAACCTATTGTGTGCCTGGGCTTCTTCACTGTATGGCGGCATCAAGTCAGATGTCTTTCATAAGAGGTCTGGGCTCCAAGAGTCAGTGTTCTTGCCACACAAGGAGAAGCTCCTTGGTCTCTGGTTAGTCTAGTCTCAGTAGTCACAAAGTCACCTCCACTGAACTCTACTAGTCAGAGCAATCATAAATCGTCTAGGGCAACAAAATTATCAGTGTCTTACAGCATATGACACCCTTGATGGCAGCAATTTCAAAGACTTTGCAACCATGTTTTAAAACTACCACAGAGATTGTCTCTGCAAAGGGGAAATGAAGGTCTGAGACTGTTTGTGTACACAAATTACTCATTCAATTCAAAAAATAATCTAAAGCAATGCATTCGTGTGGTATAAATGCGTACATGTCTGATCTGCTCCCTCCAGGATTATCATTACCATAATCAATATTATTATCTTCCACGATTGTATACTGGGTGCTATGAACACAATACCATCTTATAATCAGCAAAGTACAGTCAGTGTAGATCAGCTTAAAAGAACATCCCCTCCAGTGTTGTCAAACTGGGTTCTTGGGCCACAGCCCCAAAAGGTGAAAGAACTAATGACAAATAAAGAAATAAAGAGAAACAGCTCCCTTTTTATTATGTACTCATTCAACAAAAGTGTATATCTACTAATTTTATATATATACATATATATAGGCATAAGTAGAAAGAAACTCAGGCAAAAGGAGTTAACTAGCTCACACCTGGTCACTTCCTAGGGCACGGAGCTGAGATTCACACCCAGGCCCATGTGACCACACAGCTTGGGCTCTTCCTCATATTTCTTGGTGCCAGAAGGTAAAAATACGAAAACATTTCTAAAAGCATTTGGAATAGAATACCGCAATAACATCCAGCATAATTTAGCATCCTTCTTCAAAAGCCCCACGATGGTCCCACTTTCCTCATTTGAAAAGACTGGAGAAACATCCTATCTCATTACTCTGTTCTGACCCAGAAATAAGCTAACCTGACAGAGAGCCTTGTGTTATCAAGTACAGGCCAGGAAAGACCCCTCACGTAAAGACCCCTGGCATTAGACGTTTGCTAGGAAAGGGTGAATGTAGCAGGTGTGGCTCATTTAAAGCACTATCTAGGTTTCTTTGTTCAAGATGCTGTTACAGAGCATCTACTCTATACAAAGGCCTGGCTTCCTGGAAACCTGCAGCCAAATAGCTGGAATGCATTCAGTTTCTTCCTGGCTCCCATCACAAGGACATTTCTGAGCTGTACATGCTCACGTGCGCTCACTCACTCATTCCTCTCTCTCTCCCTCTCTCTGTCACCACTGCTCTGCTGTTTAGCTCAATGCTTTTGCTTAGCTCAGGGAAGAAAATGAGGGGAGACAGACAGGGTTTTCTAAATCCCCACAGCAGGTCTAGTGTGATATGGCCCAGAGCAGAGGGGCCTGCTTCACTAATAAGACTGATCAATGTTATAAAGTAGATAGCCAACATGGACCTATTGTACAGCACAGAGAACTAGACTCAGTGTCTTATAATAACCTGTAAGGGAAGAGAATCTAAAGAATATATACATATAGTGTGTATATATATATATATATATGACTGAATCACTGTACTGTACACTTGAAACATGATACTGTAAATCAATTCTACATCAATTTTTTAATTTAATAATAATTTTTAAAATAACTTTTAAAGAAAAGAGTGATCGATGTGAGTATACAACTGCTGGAGCCATCAGGAGGACGTGCAGGAATGGGAGGAGGTTGCCAGCCACTCAAGGTCCTGGAACCTCAGGGCTGCGTGGGACTCAGAGCAAAGGCTGGCAGAGTTACTCGTTCCCTCTGTGATCTGAGTCAAGGAAGCTGTTAGGGAAGATCAGCGTTCTCAACCAGGGACTCCTGGACCACAAACAGGACTCCACCATGGCTATAATTAGACCTGCCCTGGCTGATACCATAATCCCCAGGATGCAAAGCAAGCAGATGCAGCTGAACAGGATACTCCCCATGCAGTGCTGCTGACTGGTCATTCGCTGAGCAGCACCTCACAGGAGCCAGCCCCCACAGCGTGTGCTGGGGTGGCCGGTGGGATTTTCCCTCACTGTACCCCCAAGGGCCATTGCTGTGTGGACTGGATTTTCTTCTGTCTTTTTCTGAGTATACCTTGTGCTGTTCCAAGCAGAAATGAGGCTCTTAGATAGAACCTTGGGTGTTTGTAGATTTCCTCAGCAAATATTTATTGAACACATATTATATGCCAGGCATCCGGCTTTATGCCCTAAAAGAGACATAAAGTCACATCAGTCACAGTTCTCTTCTTTTTTTTTTTTTTTTTTTTAATGTTTTGGCCACACCACGCTGGCATGTGGGATCTTAGTTCCCCGACCAGGGTTCAAACTCACATCCTCTGCATTGGAAGTGCAGAGTCTTAAACACTGGACCTCCAGGGAAGTCCACAATTCGTATTTTTAAGTTGCACTAAACTCAGTAGAGGAAACAAAGCAGGTCCCTATAGAACTACAGGGCAAGATTATACAGCCTTACTAGTGAGAGCAGCTAGACTCAAACCCAGGTCTCCTGACTCTAGAGCATTCTCATGCTACCATGTTGATTATAGTGGTTTTTCCCACATGGCACACGCATTGTGCAATCATGGGAAAGTCACATCTCAAATCTCGACCTCATATTTCCTCCTTTGTGAAATACAGGAGTAGAGGAAGATCTCTAGATTTCTGACCAGCTGTAACATTCTATGATTCAGGAAAACATAGATAACCATCGATGCAATAGTCCCAGTTTACTCTCAGAGCATACTGGCTTGAGTTACATGGTCATTCTTTGCATATATGGAACGCCAAACAAAAAAAAGCATGCCGGTTGGTACAAAGGCCAGTAAGCAGCTTCTTGCTCATGCTCAGCTCAGGAGAGGTTCGTTAGGTTTGATCTTGTATAAGTTAGCTTTTGTTGTATAATACCCCAAAACTTAGTGACTTAAAACAACGAGTATTCTTTTAGCCCATAATCCTCCAAGTTGGCAGCATCGCCAAGGCTCGGCCTGACAGTTCTGCTCACTTACACAGCTGGAAGCTGGTATGTCAGCTGGAACACCTTGATTCTGTTCCACAGGTCTTCTGTCCTTAAGCAGTCTAGCCTGGGCTTATGCACACGACGGCTAACTTCCAAGAGCAGTGAGAATGAAAGCCCCAAAGCCGCAAATATCTAGTTGAGAGTCTGCATGCTGTCATTTCTACCACATTCTATTGGTCAGAGCAAGGCCTCAGGCCAGCCCAGACCCAAAGGCTTGGGAAACAGACCTTCTCTCTCCGTGGGAGGAATTGTAACATGATGTGGCCATTTTTTCCAGTGTGCCACTGTTCTCATGTCCTGCCACAGGGCCTCTTGAAAAATTACCCAGGGAGAGAAGAGTCACTTGCTGCTCCTCAGAACCTGGTAGCTCTGCCTCCTGAGTTGTTTTTGACTTACCCATGGAGATGAACATCCCAAACCTTGACAATAGTTACAATGAAAACAGGATTTTTTTTTTTAAATGTATACACATCTAGTTTCAGAGTAAATTGTACCCCTACTTGTTTTTATTTCCACTTCATTTATATGCAAATTGTATGACAGTGTTTGCTGAATTATGCATACTTTCAGCTCAGATAATTAATGTGGGTTTCACATTTATAGTTTCCTTAAATTAGTGGCTTTGTTTTAAAAGTCCAAGAACTGAAATGCAACCTTAATGTCTCTGATGAAAATTGAAAATAATAAAGGAAACAAAGACTCCCCCAAAGTTACATTTTCTCATGGCCTAGGATGGGTATTCTTCCAAAACAGGAATGCATGAGATATCAAAACATGACGCATCCGATCTAGGAAGGTACTTAGACCTCACCCAGGATTTTGCAGTTTCTGTCATGCATTAGTTCATTCACCAAGTATTTATTACGTGTCTACTATGAACCAAGGATGGTTCTAGCAAGGATGGAGTGATTGAGGCCCTGAGAGTCTGAGTGACCTGTCCAAGCAAGACCAGCTAATAAGTAACAAAGCCAAGACTCTAGGCCAGATATCTGTGATCATTTTCACCTCCCTGAGTTTCAGTTTTTTCATGTCTTAAAAATCAAATTGAGGTTAATATTGTCTAATAACAACTCCTATTACTATCTGAATACTTGTTCCATGCACAGAGTTTGCTAGACATTTCATGTGCATGAAATCCTCAATACAACTAGATATTGTTATTCCCCTCATTTTGCAGAAACTGAAACATAGAGAGATGAAATAATTTGTCTCAGGGCACATTGCTGGTAATTGATGAACAAGGATTACTACTGGTCATAGTAATCCAGAGACCGTACTTTCAGTCTTTAACAGGATTGCTTTGAAGAACTTTGTTAAATATGTATGCCCCCAGAACCTTGCACAGAGGAGATGCTTGGTGAATATTTTTTTAATTTAAATAAGTAGATGGCCAATTTGTGCCACCAGCTAATGTCCAGCAATGTTTTCTAAGCCAAGAAAGAATCATTCTGATGTACTAAAAACTTCTAATGAGAACATTAGCTATCAATTATACAAGTAAACCATTACATTGGGAACAAAATGGACACATGTACCACCCAGCACATGGACACAATTTGCTTTCTGCTAATTGGTGTGAGGCCCATCCAAGCAGATGTCAGAATGAGCCACCATTATGAACCATAAATTGACACATCAGACCTTGGCTTGAAGAGCTCTTTCTTCCTTGCAATGAGTGTTAAGTGTAAGTTGCTCAGTCGTGTCCAACTCTGTGTGACCCTGTGGACTGCAGCCCGCCAGACATCTCTGCCCAAGGGATTCTCCAGGCAAGAACACTGGAGTGGGTTTCCATTCCCTGCTCCAGGGCATCTTTGCAACCCAGGGATCGAACCCAAGTCTCCAGCATTGCAGGCATATTCTTTTACCCACTGAGCCACCAGGGAAGCCTTCCAATGAGACTGGTAACTAAATAACTGTACAGGTTCTACTGGGCAGTGATAACTGGAATGAGACGATGGAGTCCAAAGAAGGGGAATAATTCAGAAAAAAATGAAAGAAGGAATTACCTGGGCTGTGAAATTGGAAATGATGAGGTACTTTGATGGTCCAGAAACACTTAACCAAACTGCTGATGCATGAAAAGTTGATGCTTCCAAAGAAAGAACTGTATGGGAGGCTGGGTGAGGCAGATGGTTGCACAGCTGGAATGCTAGTCTGTATTTCCCTGATGTTCTTTATTTTCTGACATTCAGAGCACAAGCTAGTATTATGATGATAATGATCATTAAGTGTCTAAAGCTGGGTATATTTTGAGCATTATTGGCCCTGTCTTTTCTTCAGGAATGAGTATAACCTGGATTCCTAACATCTAAGAATATGTGCTGTATAGAGTCAGCCAGACCTAGATTTAAATTTCATGTCTAGTTCCAGCTCTAGGTACAGAGTAGGTGCCCAGACTTTTCCTACCCCTGGTTAAGGATGAAGACCTGAAATTTTACAAAGAAAAATTATTTTTCATCTTTTTTCAATGAGCCCCTAATCCAACACTAGGTACATTTATATGTCCCAATAATTACTAGTTAGCTTCTTGATTAAAAGATGATGCTGTGAAAGTGCTGCACTCAATATGTCAGCAAATTTGGAAAACTCAGCAGTGGCCACAGGACTGGAAAAGGTCCGTTTTCATTCCAATCCCAAAGAAAGGCAATGTAAAAGAATGCTCAGACTACCACACAATTGCATTCATCTCACATGCTAGTAAAGTAATGCTCAAAAGTCTCCAAGTCAGGCTTCAGCAATACGTGAACCGTGAACTTCCAGATGTTCAAGCTGGCTTTAGAAAAGGCAGAGGAACCAGAGATCAAATTGCCAACATCCGCTGGATCATGGAAAAAGCAAGGGAGTTCCAGAAAAACATCTATTTCTGCTTTATTGACTATGCCAAAGCCTTTGACTGTGTGGATCACAATAAACTGGAAAATTCTGAAATAGATGGGAATACCAGACCACCTAACCTGCCTCTTGAGAAATCTGTATGCAGGTCAGGAAGCAACAGTTAGAACTGGACATGGAACAACAGACTGGTTCCAAATAGGAAAATGAGTACATCAAGGCTGTATATTGTCACCCTGCTTATTTAACTTCTATGCAGAGTACATCATGAGAAACACTGGGCTGGAAGAAACACAAGCTGGAATCAAGATTGCCGGGAGAAATATGAATAACCTCAGATATGCAGATGACACCACCCTTATGGCAGAAAGTGAAGAGGAACTAAAAAGCCTCTTGATGAAAGTGAAAGAAGAGAGTGAAAAAGTTGGCTTAAAGTTCAATATTCAGAAAACGAAGATCATGGCATCCGGTCCCATCACTTCATGGGAACTAGATGGGGAAACAGTGGAATCAGTGTCAGACTTTATTTTTGGGGCTCCAAAATCACTGCAGATGGTGATTGCAGCCATGAAATTAAAAGACGCCTACTCCTTGGAAGGAAAGTTATGACCAACCTAGATAGTATATTCAAAAGCAGAGACATTACTTTGCTGACTAAGGTCCGTCTAGTCAAGGCTATGGTTTTCCCAGTGGTCATGTATGGATGTGAGAGTTGGACTATGAAGAAGGCTGAGCACTGAAGAATTGATGCTTTTGAACTGTAGTGTTGGAGAAGACTCTTGAGAGTCCCTTGGACTGCAAGGAGATCCAACCAGTCCATTCTGAAGGAGATCAGCCCTGGGATTTCTTTGGAAGGAATGGTGCTAAAGCTGAAACTCCAGTACTTTGGCCACCTCATACAAAGAGTTGACTCACTGGAAAAGACTCTGATGCTGGGAGGGATTGGGGGCAGGAGGAGAAGGGGACAACAGAGGATGAGATGGCTGGATGGCATCACAGACTCGATGGACGTGAGTTTGAGTGAACTCCAGGAGATGGTGATGGATAGGGAGGCCTGGCGTGTTGTGATTCATGGGGTCGCAGAGAGTCAGACACGACTGAGCGACTGAACTGAACTGAACTGGGACTGCAAGAAGATCCAACCAGTCCATCCTAAAGGAGATCAGTCCTGGATGTTCATTGGAAGGACTGATGTTGAAGCTGAAACTCCAATACCTGGGCCAGCTGATACAAAGAGCTCCTCATTTGAAAAGACCCTGATGCTGGGAAAGATTGAGGGCAGGAGGAGAAGGGGACGACAGAGGATGAGGTGATTGGATAGTATCCCTGACTCAATGGACATGAAGTTTGGGTGAACTCCGGGAGTTGGTTATGGACAGGGAGGCCTGGCGTGCTGAGGTTCATGGGTTGTGAAGAGTTGGACACATTCAGCGACTAACTGAACTAAACTGAGGCATCAAATTTTGAATTACAGAGGTTTCCACTAATACATTGATTTGAACTTGGCTCCTTTAAGTCTTTAGTCCAATTACTTATTTTCTGCCTCTTGACCAGGAATGTTTTATGGTTCAGGGATATTTTTGGATGAGAAATATGTTGAAATAATTTTATTCTGACTTGTGACACGATATCAATGAACAGATATGCAAATATACAAAAATAATAATAATATTTCCATACTTAGTATGTTAAGTAACCTGGAAAGGGGACAGTCTATGAAATGAGGACTCTCCCAGGATATCCAGTCCATGTGCCATGTTATAAAGTATGGAGATGATACTCCGTATCCTCCCAGGATGTTCAGAATCAAACTAAATACAGGCTGCTGCTCAAACCACACTTGTGGCCCCACATCACAAGCGGGGCCCTTCTCTTCCCTGTGACACAGCATGGCTGTGGGAGATGAAACGCTCATTACACCCAGGGTCCTGAAACAGTGACTTGTGACCAGAGGAAAAGAATGGAGACTCTAATCAGCTAAATGCCTTGCGTGGGAATACTTGGCACTGGCAATTCCAAGGCTCAGAGAATCTCATCTCCAGCTGGAGCTGAACTCCTTGCTTTAAAGGAATTTGCCTTTTGGACTTTTCTGGTGATCCAATGTCTAAGTCTGTGCTCCCAGTGCAGGAGGCCCAGGTTTGGTCCCTGGTCAGGGCTCAGATGATAAAGTATCCACCTGCAATACAGGAGACCCGGGTTCAGTCCCTGGGTCAGGAAGATCCCCTGGAAAAGGGGAATGGCTACCCACTCCAGTATTCTTGCCTGGACAGAGGACCCTGGCAGACTGCAGTCCACAGGGTCACAAAGAGTCAAACACAGCTGAGCAACTAACAGGGAACAAAGAACCTGCGTGCTATAACTAAACATCCTGCATGCCACAACTCAGACCCAGTGCAGCCAAATAAATAAATAAATAAACACATTTTTTGAAAAAGGAATTTGCTTTCAAAGTAACTGTCTCAACCTCCACTTTGAAAATTGATTACTTTTTTCCCCCATAACCCATTAGATAGTACTCAGGTCCTCAGAAAGAGTCTGAGTCTGAAATGTGAAACTATTTCAGCCAAATGTTTCAGGGGAAACATTTAAGAATAAGGTTGTGGCTACTTACTGGGGTCTGATGTTTTTCCCCAGTTGAATCAATCCCACTGGTCTTACAGACATCCATACTAACCAGTGGCCCAAGAAAAGCCACAGCCATTGAAAGAAAGAAAATGATTATTGTGAAATTTAACAGAACCGTGTGAATGATAATGAAAACATGTATTAAAAACTTGAAATTAGTAGAGAGAACACAAGCCTGTTTGAAGCGATAAAACTGTGTTCGTCATTATCGATATTCAAAAGATTACCATATACAGGTTTATCTTTTGCTTTTAATGAAGCTCTCAAAAGCTGTGGCAGAAGTGTTCTGTGTGACTGCCCAAGGTCAGCCCTTCAGACAAGTGAGATAGCATTCATCCAAGTCAACTACATTCATTTCTCTGGGCAGAATTGGATGGTATTATCAAAGCAAAAACTAAGATTGTCTCTAAAAGTGGAAAGCTTTGAAATAAAAAGTGTTTGGCAATAATAAGTGACTAAGAATATTATGCTTTCTGAGCATGTTTTAAAGGATCCCAATTTGCAAAAAGAGCATCAGTAAGACACCACTACCATCCAGTGCAAGCATGGATTTCCCTGTAAGTGGGATCGATAAGAAACATTGCATTTTGCGTATCTGATTTGGGCTGATATTTGAAAGAAATTTGAAAAGTGCTCATCCTGTAAGCCTGAGATTGCACAAAGCCTAGGGCTAAAAGCCCAATTCCGCAGTTGGACATTACATAGTTAAAGGTAGAGAACAGGAAAGAAAGCATTCCCAAGAGCGTCTACTCTGCGACTCCCGAAGAGAGCAGCTCAAGTGGACTTCTGCTCCTTGTGTGGCTCTAGTATCTGAGGGACTGGCCATCCTCGGGAGCCTGTTAACTGTGGCAATAGCTTCTTCTCTGTGGCTTTTCCTCATAATTCGCAGGACTGTAAAATGAGCCCATTTGTTTTCGGAAACCATTGATGTTTCTTGTTAAATGTAATTAATCCCATAGGCTTTCTGGCAGATAGATTATTATTAGGATACATGAGTCAAAGCAATAGAGACTGATTCTCATGAACTTGAAGAGGAGGTAGAAAAGGGAGCAGGAGAAGGAGGGGGGAATGTGGAGTACTGCAGGGTTGAAGGCAAGGTTGAGAAGCCAAGCCTTGGGAAAGGGCAGGAACAGAGAGCATCTGAGCACCCAGCAGCAGGAACAGACCTTCTCTTCAAAAGACTGCCATCTCAGGTGGGACGAACTGAGAGTTGCACTGACACATACATATTGCCATATGTAAAACAGATAGCTAGTGGGAAGCTGCTGTATGACACGGGCAGCTCCGCCCAGTGCTCTGTGACAACCTAGAGGGGTGGAGTGGGGGAGAAGTTCGAGAGGGAGGAGATAAATGTATACTCACAGCTGATTTAAGTTGTTGTATGGCAGAAACCAACAACATTGTAAAGCAATACCATCCAATTAAAAATAAATTTAAAAAAAAGACTTCCCATCTCAGCAGCCAGTTTTATGATGGCTTGGCTTTAACCAATTTCACATTCCCGGGAGAAATCTTAATGTCCCAGCTCAACCAAGGGTTACTGATGGGGCTTCCCCAGCGGCTCAGATGGTGAAGAATCTGCCTGCAATGCAGGAGACCTGGGTTTGATCTTTGGGTATGGAAGATCCCCTGGAGAAGGGAATGGCAGTCCACTCGAGCATTCTTGCTTGGAGAATCCCCTAGACAGAGGAGCCTGGCAAGCTTCAATCCATGGGGGTTGCAAAGAGGTGGAGATGACTGAGCAACTAACACTTTCACTTTTCACCAGGATGACAGATCACCTCGCTTAGTATTCACACTCTCTCCTCTTCCTGGTTCTCTTGCAGTCATCAAGAAAGTTTTTCCCATCACGTTTTTCGGCTCTATCTCCTGGATCGCCGTCTTCTCTTACTTGATGGTCTGGTGGGCACATCAGGTAAGACCTTGAGAAGGACACACATCTGCCTGGCTTTTCTCTTGGTTGCCAGGTGGCTCATCGGTGTGTTTGCTTTCTGAAACTGGCACAACGTTATAGCAGCTGACACACATATTCCAGGACTAGAGGAATTTACTCCACTTAACTTTTCCTCATCTCCTGGCCTTTCTCTGTAGGGTGGAATCAAGTTGGCATAGCCCCAGACAGCTGTGTGGAGAAAAGGCAAGTCTATCCACAACTTGCCCTCTGCAGCCTGAAACCAGGCCAGCCCGGTGCCTGGAGGAATGTCAGGGTTCTGCCTAGCTCCGCGGCACTTCCTTTCACTTAGACAGCCACTCCCCTCACGTTCTCATCAAACTGGCTCTTAGGAAAGACGTGGAGACAAAATGGTCTCTTCCTTGAGCCTGAATTTACAAAAAATGATGATGTATTTCACTTTTACTACTTCTAACTCAATACCAGTCGTAACACCCATCACCAGAATAAACTTTCAGGAATTGTTTGTTGTAACACATGAAAGGAAAAATGAGATGCAGAGGTCTTATGTTCGGTCTTAGGTTCTCAGAGGTACTAAGAGTTACCATTACTGACTGCATGTGTACTAGCTGAATATGGACAATTCACCTCCCTTTGTCCTTCTACATGGGTATAAATCCTGTGGGGGAGGTAATATTATTATCTACAGTTTACAGATAGAGTTAAGCTTAGCGCTAATTAAAGTTGTTTAAAAATAATCATAAGATACCACTTCACAACCTTTAGGACAACTACAACCTAAAAGACAGACTTGAGGGTGTAGAGAAACAGGATTGCATATATTTGTCAAAATTCACAAAACCGTATGCTTTTTCAAAAGGGTGAATTTTCCTGTATGGAAATTACACCCTAATTTTTTTTAGAAAAAACATATGGCATCACTAACAAAATCCACTGAAATATTGGCTGATAAACCACGCGTTATTCCTACAATGTATTTCATATTCCTATCACAGTTATTTTACCGACATTGACTTCAGATTACTCTTCCTCAATATTTCCAAAACTCACTGGCCCCCTGAAGACATTCTGTTTGCCCCCAAGTCATTATTTTCTACAGTCACGAAGAGACGTTTGCTAACAATATCCAACAGAAATCACCACAGAAGTTTCAACCCCTGGATCGGGAAGATCCTTGGAGAAGGAAATAGTAACCCACTCCAGTCTTCTCGCCTGGGAAATCCCATGGACAGAGGAGCCTGGCGAGCTACAGTCCATGGAGTCGCAAAGAGTCGGACACGACTGAGCATACCTGTTAAAAAGTTAAAAAGCTGTTTCTCAGCCCCCAGATTTCCAGGCTATGAATATTTGCCACTTATAACATATATCATGGCCTTCCATAAAAATTATTTTTAGTCTTCCATGTACGGATAAAGAAAAAAAAGTGATTTTTTTCACTTACTGGAATATATTGTTCCTAGATATTTTTCTTTAGCCTTCCTCAAAAGTATCATCCTACAAGCTTCCATCTTTCTCTTAACTTTTTAATGATTATCTTAATTCCACAATCTTATTCTCTTTTCATTCTCTTGTAGAAAAATACAATCCCTGGAACAATTACAATTAAAAAGCCCAGAAATAGAGAATGCACAAAGAGAAGCCTTATTTGCCAATAATGAATGAGACATTTCTCTTCCTTTTCACCGAAGAAATGTTCTTCTCTTTCAAAACATCCAGACAGCTGATCAAATAGCAGTTTCTGTTGGAAGTCTGTAGCCCTAATTCTATCATTTGCACCTTTGACCTGTAAAAGCTATAAATGATAGGAAGTGCACCATTTAGTGCTCAACTATTTGTTATGCACAGTTTTGCCAATAATAGCTGGTTCCCACTAGCTTAAAAGCATAGTTGGGAGCTGTTTTTATTTGACGGTCACACCGCCCCAGAGCCTAGGGAACTGAACTGGTATACCTGCCCTCGTGGTTCACTGCTCTCCATTAGCAAGTGGCATCTACATGAGCTATATGTCAATTATGTCTCAATAAAACCAGAAGAGAAAGAAAGAAATTGAGGATCAAAGACATTGCCCAATTGGTCCAGTTAGCACTAAGTCAAGTACTTAATAAATGCCAGAGTCAGACCTTGGACCAAGGTCCTCTGATTTCCTAACTGTTGCTTTCTCCATGGCTGCCTTGCTGACTTACAGTCCTATGTTACCAAACCCCAAAACATCCAAAATCAAGTTTTCTGTGGAAATGGTACAATCTAAAAATGTTTAAGAGTGGGTTACAGACAATAGGAGATGTTAAGGGAAAATGGGGACACTGGGTATCAATTCTTAATCTTCAGTCATAAATTAAGGGGCACATTTGCTACACGATCTGGTGCCATTGTCAGGCACTGGCCCATGGGGCCAATGACCAATTGGCATTTATAACTCTGATCTTCCGCTTCCCCTGCCTGGTCTTGATAAAAATCAGAGAGAGGCTGCATTCTAGTCTTCTGTTGCTCTTTTTTCAGATTACCTGTCTAATCCTTGTGTGAACATTCCTGATCTCTTGGGTCTGAGTATCATTAAAATATAAATCTTTCTGTCAATGACTGTGGCTTATTCATTGTTATTATCTCAACACCCAGCACAGCACAGAGTAAGGAGTCATTAAAAGGGAGATGTATTGAAATGTTAGTGGTCTTGATGGTTTTGGGACTTCAAACACTCCTCTGTTTGCCCCTGTCACGGCTTTTAGGTTGGAGAGACAATTGGCATTAGTGAAGAGATCATGGGTCTGACCATCTTGGCCGCTGGGACTTCAATTCCTGACCTGATCACCAGCGTCATAGTAGCCCGGAAGGGACTTGGGGACATGGCTGTGTCCAGCTCTGTTGGAAGCAACATTTTTGACATCACCGTAGGGTGAGTAGAACTTGTTATATAAAGGGTCACATCAGCTCCACCACTGTCTTTGTCTTCTTAGAAGCTTGTGAAGTCATGACGAGTATCTCATAGCCCCAAACCAACTAATACCAACAGAGAAAAGACTGATAGCATCATTCAGTGTCACCAAGTCCATTTTTCATTTTCACAGAACTTCATAAAGAATAAGTTATCCTTGGACAGGGAGAAACACATACTTACACAGAGAGCGGGTGTTGTAGGAAATACTTTGAGAGAATTTCACCTAAAAACAGCACTGGCTACATGTCATGAATATTCAACATTCATATGTGACTGAGATACTCTGGTAGTTTCACAGTATTTTTTTTTTCCCATGTTCTAATTCTAATTAAAGTCCTCACCAGCCTCAGATGAGATTTGGAAAGCAGACTAAAACATAGGCCAGGAAAAAAAATATCCCATCTCCTTCCTTGGAAAACACTGGCAGGTTTGGCGTTATCATTTATCTATGCTGGTGAAGATATTCTAGGTTTTTTTGAAAGTCAAATAATGAGCTCTGTTCTTACAGTTAAGCAAGCTGAAATTCTCAATATGAATAATCTCTAAAGTGGATCTGACTGGGGAGAGAAGCTGTTATTTCTATCATTTCATTTAACATGTCCAAAGTAAAAGTAGTCTCAAAAGTAACCCCAAAAGGCAGTTCCCTGAGAAAGTAAGACATAGGATATTATCCTTGTGTTCCTAGAAGCACTGGCCTCTTGGCACTTGAGTTTGGAAGACCATTAAAAATGAATCTTTCTCATTGAACATCTTGTTCAACACTGTTCTCTTTTATCCTTTTCATTACCTAATACATAGTTTTTTCATTATCTACCACATATGCGGTACATACATTTTTGTCTATCTCAGCCACACATGAGGTGCGTTTGTCATCCCCACTTTTCAGGTAAGGAAACTGAAGGGCGCAGAGTTCACACAAGTAATCAGACAGCTGGGACTTGAGCAGAGTCTATGCTCTCAAGCCCAGCACCATCTGAACATGAAAACTTGCTCTCAGCTTCACTGTCTGTACCACCTTAGAGCTCACAAGGCCCCTCTCCTACCACACTTGTCTTCCTTTGCTGGCATCTCTCCCTGAGAGCCCTCACTGCTTGTCTGTCTGGAAAACTCCAGTTTATCCTTCCAGTGTCAACTCACATCCTGGTTTTCTGATTCCTTTAAGCCTGGTCTGGAGGCTCGTGCTCCTGTATACACTCTGGGTATCTGTAGCTCCTACTCTTGTCAAGGTCATGTATATCAGTCTGTCTGCTAGACTGTGAACTCCCCAAGAACAAGAACTCCCCAAAATCTAATACAATGTCTAATGCATGGCAGTGGCTTGGCACATGTGTGTAGAATGAATGGATGGATGGATGGATGAGCGAATGAATGCCTGAAAAGGTGTATTTTTAAAACGAGGGACATCCCTGGTATAAACAGCATTTCTCAGTTCTACTGCCCACACATTTAAAGTAGTTTTCTTGGTCAATACCTTGTACAAATAGAAAGAAAATATTCTGTAGTATAAAAAGAGAAAATCTTACATGGGAAAATTATGTGTTCCTTGAGATATATTTATCATGTTTTCAAAAAGTATTCTAGTGAATTACAAAATGCTTTTTGTTCATTGTTCTTAAATTATACATATGTTGTAACTTAAATGGAGGTATAAAGAAAATCATCCCTAATCCTACTACCCCCAAACATTTAACTTTTGTGCATTTTTCTCTTAATATTTCACAAGGTTTTATTAGTAAATAATCAGTTTTGCTCTGTTGGAGGGCTTTTATTTTTCCATTTTAAAGCCATTTATGCCTAGCAAAGAATAGGCCTCTATGAGTAAATTAGTAAGTCAGCCATTTTTCTAAGTTTCTTCATAGCTTTCATAATTAATATTCTACAGCTTCAAAATATTCAATCTTGTTACTTTCAGTTTAACCATTACCCTTTAGTAGGACCTTTGTATTTTTTCAGTTTTCTGATAGCATGAGTGTTTTATGAAACTTTATGAGGAGAAACATCTCTTTTAATTATTTTATTAGGGTACATTTTTAAAGAAATATTGATGGATCAAAGATTATAAATATTTCAGTGGTTATTGATGTAGTATATTTTTCCAAAAGGTCTCTTCCAAGAGTTTATACCAATTTACAAAGTTATTAGCAATATATTGAGTGTAATAGTTTCTCCATAGTCTTGATAGCATTTTCTTCTTGATACATACTCAAGACAAAGGATTTAGAAATACACATAAAACATAATACAAGCCAACATATAAGCATACATAAAACATAAATACAAACCAACACCTCTCTAATTCATTATTGAAGTTAAATTGCTATTTTTATGTGTATCCTTTTTATAGAATCATATCATGGGCATTTGCCCATATCATTTTAAGTTTATGATTTTAATAACTATATAACATTACATTGACTTAACAGTTTGCTATTTAACTAACTGCCTATTATGTGAGATTAAGGTGTCCCTGATATTTCACTACTCAGAGTAACACCGGAATGATCATCTTTCTGAAAAAAGTTGCCTCTGCATTTTGAATTATTCCTTCTGCTTGATCCCTGACAACTGAACTGATAGGTCAGAAGTATTAAAAATGTTGTATTTGCCCCAAAGGGTTTTTACCTATTTGTAGTTCTGTCAACCGCAACTTCACCAGAATTGGATATGTGCATGCGTGTGTCATTGTTAGTCTCTGTCTCCATTTAAAAATAATTGGCCATTTTCACTGCTAATTTCTATACCCTTTCCAACATTTTATCATCTCCTCCTGTCACCCTGTACACATCCTCCAATTCATCTCTTTAGGGCTAAGGATAACACTTTAATCTTTGAAAGGAATCAAAAAAAATTATTTCAAATCAAATTCAGAAATCACCTGCAGCAGCCTTTGATCTTATTCAACCAGAGAACAAACTCTCTGTGTTCTCCCTCATTCGGTCAGGAAATAAAGGTTTTTAAAGGTCACTTGACTTCCGTATATGATCGCCTGGGCCAACCAGGCGCCAGTCGTAGTGAAGCCAGCGGGAGACTGGTTTCCATCAGACCCCAGGCAGCTCATGCTCCATCCTGTGCCTTCCTCAGCGTGTCTGACTACGCCCCCCCGTCTACCCTGCTTCTCCCGGACAGGCTCCCGCTGCCCTGGCTCCTCTACACGGTCATCCACAGGTTCCAGCCCGTGGCCGTCAGCAGCAATGGGCTCTTCTGCGCCATCGTCCTCCTCTTCATCATGCTGCTCTTCGTCATCCTCTCCATCGCCCTCTGCAAATGGCGGATGAACAAAGTGCTGGGCTTCATCATGTTCGGCCTCTACTTTGTGTTCCTGGTGGTCAGCGTCCTCCTGGAAGACAGAATCCTCGTGTGCCCTGTCTCCATCTAGCGGGAAAAGCCATATCTTGAGCCAGCAGCATGGACAGTCCCTCCCCGCTCTGGGTTGTAGGCTCCGTGACCTCCGGAGAAGAGGCAGCAGGCCCACAGCCCGGGGCTTTCTGAACGTCCCTCCTTGGCGGATTTGACGAGGGATGGATTCACGCAGGGCCAGCTCTTTCCTGGCGCTGCTCCCACCCTTGCCTCCTGCAGCAGCTCCATGCAAGTGACAAACAGATCCCTGCGTCTGGGGCGTCTCAGCCTGCATCGCTGACAGGTACTCCTTGCTGGTCAGAGGTCTATTCGTCATAATGATGCAAACAATGACAAAGGTGATATATATACATATAAAATAGACCTATTAT
Organism: Nanger dama; assembly: GCA_917880005.1. Lineage (NCBI taxonomy): Eukaryota > Metazoa > Chordata > Mammalia > Artiodactyla > Bovidae > Nanger > Nanger dama. The sequence goes on from CAKJTW010000017.1 coordinate 1,710,499, forward strand.
ATATAGATGCACCTGAACACACCCCCGCCTGTTCCTGTACTGATACCTCTCCTTCCACACCTAGAGAGTAGTCTATACCTGTATACAGACACAGAAAACATATATATATATATATATATATATGAAGTCATATATATATATATATAAATACAACTGCATCTTTTCAGGGACAGCTCTAGTATATTTCTAGTACCTATCTGAAGAGGGGCATCAACCTTCAGTCTGAGCTTTACCTCTTAAGTGCAAGAGGTGAGCTAAGAGAATCATTGCTGTGAACTTCAACCTACCTTGGACATATTGGGATTCTGCCTGGTATGACAGCTGTTTAAGGAATATGTTGCAGGAGGTAGGGCTGGTTGGAAAGGGTCCATAGAGAACCTCATATGAGCCCTCCAAAACATTCCCACAAGCCAAACTGGGAAGACCATCTGCCCAGTCTAACTGAGGTACACTATCTGAAACCCACAGGGTTATTGGGACGTCTGGAGGTAGAACCCAGGTTGGGCGGATACTGGTTTGGGACAAGGGGGAGGTGACCAGGGTTGGGTTTGGGAGAGGTGGTTTGTTTTTTTATATAGTGCCCCAGCATGCAAGTAGAAAATATGATTGCAAACCAAATTAGTGCTCTTCTAGGACAGCAAAACTATATAAACTGAACCTATACTGTTCCAATGCATGTCCCATTATCATCCAAAGAAGGGGGCAAATTTAGCTGTAATTGTTATTCAGACGTATCTTGATGCTAAGGTGCTTGATGTATAATCAAAATGCCTGCCAAGAGAGCCTGGATATGCACTAAGAAATACCATCCAGTAGAGGTGCTCAGTGGAATTTGCTCCCTAACGGTGTGGTTCTTTAAAGCATCTTCCAGTGTGGTCATGAAGGGCTTCAATGGCTGAAGAAAGACATCGCTCTTCCTCCAACCAGTAGAACTAGATTGACGCTGATGATACTGCGTGGATTGAGGCAGCTTAGAGATGTTTGGAAAGGTGTTTGTTCACCAGGAAATTTTCTGGGTCCTCGGTCTGGGTCCTCGGCAGAACCAATATTTGGTCTCTCCTGCCATGAGGGTCCCATCAGGGAGTCTTTCCAGCTCACAGAGTACACTGCAAACTATGCTCAACAGCTTCTTTACACTGGCTTCAAGCCAGTCACTCTGAGGTTCTGATTTCCAGAGCATTCATGGGACACTTTCATTTCATTCATTCAGTACTCACAAGTTCTGTGTGACACTTTACATGATTTCTCAGGTCTATGGCAATAAAACCAACAGAGAAAGGTGAGGCAGACTAAATTAGTGAAAAATACGCAGTTTTTCATTTCCCCAAACCTTGCATCCTTATAATCATTTGAAAGTAAATAGAAGACACCCCTTATCGTGTAGCCCTCCTCCACCTAAGTGGGCACACACCACGTCTGAGGCCTACTCCATGTGATTTCCTCTCCCCAGTCTGTTGTATCACTGCTGCTGCTATGCTTTTGCTGTGAGTGCATCCCGCCTAACACAGGGAGGCAGGATGCAGTGCTCACAACTGAGCAATGATCAAGATCAAGCTCAGCATTCATTCCTTCCACAAAACCTCAGCTCACCCCACACAGCACAGCAGGCACAGGCAGTGCCTGTTGTTGCTCTTCCGAGCGGAGGCCCAAGGGGAAAGCACAAAGCCACGTGGCAGCAGCCAAGATGGTGGCCCCAAAGGCCAGCTTCCCAGCCTCTCCAGCTTCGCAAAGCTGAGTGTTGAGTTGCGTGAGAGAGATCCAGGTCTCCTGCCTCAAGGGCAGCATTTTGTGCTGAGACAAGAATTTGTGCTGATTCCTTTGAAAGAGAAGGAACCAGTGAACACTGAGTTAGAAACTCTTGATGGCTTTCCCTGTGCATTACTTGAAGGGGAGCAGAGTTGTTTGCTGTGTGAATGTACATTATTGACTGGTTTGTTGTGTGAAAGCAGGATTGAATAGGTGACTGACTCAGCGGCAGATAGACTGTAAATCCAGAAAGGATGAGGGGTGTTGGGTGCAACCCTGTTCTTCTGGCTTTTCCCTGCTCCCGTCTGTTTTTCCTGTTCATTCTCAGCTCACGGTGAAGACTCATAAAAGCAGCCTGGGACCCCCCTTCTGAAGGAGTGTTGTCAATCATGAAAACTGATTGTATTTGAGAAGATGCTGTTTCCAAGCCCACTCCCCACCTCAAGGGTGTGGAGTGTCTGCTCGCTTGCCGGTATGCAGGCATCTCTCCTCCATAAGGTGTCTGTGAGGTTATGGGCTGGGCTGGGCTAAACCCAGAGGGAAGACTATAGGTGCAACAGTGGATCTTTCAAAGCATTTGAATTATTACCATTACTATAAGAAAGAACTTTCTACAACATGGTTTTCTGAGTAGCTCATCCCTAGTGCCTGTATAAATACATATGTATCTTCATACCAAATCTATCTATATATATCACTTACATCATCACCCTCTGACCCAATTATATTCAGAATTCAAAAGGAAGAAGCATCAAGGTTCGCCTTAGTGAAGGAAAAGGGAAAACAAGCACACCAGTGACCAAAGGGGAACATTTCCTCCTGCTCGCATGAGGTTTGCTTTGTCCACAAGGCCATCCAAACATCCACATAGGCACATTTCTTGTGTATTTTCTTGACCCAAGAATATAGATTTACAGCCTTATAGAAGTCGCCAGTTGTATTGCTAATGTGGATGTAGAGGCAAAGAATACACAATGGAAAAGTACAGGGGGAAAAACTGAGACTATTGATACCCTCTTTGCTTTTCTGGAGCAGGGTATAAAATATCAAAATTCAAGAGCCCACCTCTTACTGTTTGATCTAAAATAAACAAGCTGTCCCCAAGTGGTTCCCTTTACCTGCAGTGAACCAAACAGGTTTTGCTTGTTATCACCTCCCCGACACCCTAGGTAGGCTCAGGACAGGAGAACAACTTGGCTTGCACTGAGAATACTCAAATAGAACCTTCTCAGTTGCATCTTAGAATGCCCATGCCCATCTTAGAATTTCCAGCTGCCTTCTGAACCTGACTAGACCCTAAAGAACTGAGGCTGGAGATGAGATGATCTGCAGGCAGCTTCCCAGACCTAAGCTGAGCCCAGGCAGGGCAGATCAAGAAAACGCAGCCATGCAGAGACTAAGGCAGAGGGATGCTATCAGTTTGGCTGATGCAGCAGAATTTCCTAAACCCTTGCCCAGAAGATTATAAAAAGAGGCAGGGAACTGTTTCATATTCGGGGAAAATGCTTTGTAAGGCTTCTAACAGGTGTCAGCTGACAGGGGCTATTATAATTTATTTTCTAGGGAAGACATGAATCAGGTGTTTGGAGGCCTTTCGACTAAACACAGCTGCCTTGCCAATGAGACATTTGATAATATTAATGTACATCCCTGCTGGGCAGGAAAATTAAGCCCGCTCCCCCACCATTGCTTACAGCTCTTACACTCCTCTGTGACTGGAATGAGCTGTCAAGGGGAGCCCTGCCACCCTCAGACCACCTTAACAGAAAGCTGCCCAGGGATGTGACAGCAGCTAAAGCTGCTGGCCAGAAAGACAGCTGGAAAAGATGAGACTAATGTTAACCACTGCTGAAATCGCTAATTGGCATATCTGACATGGGTCTAATGCCCATCTGAATCCAGGCATTTCAGAAAACTTCAGTCTGCTTTCTTCTGTACATCTACCAACACACACACACAAGATTAAAAGCATGCCATGCTCCCTACACCTGGACAGATGTTACTCCAATAATTAAGTGGCTCTAAGTAGCAGCTCTGCTGCTGCTGCGTCACTTCAGTCGTGTCCAACCCTGTGCGACCCTATAGACGGCAGCCCACCAGGCTCCTCTGGCCCTGATATTCTCCAGGCAAGAACACTGGAGTGAGTTGCCATTTCCTTCTCCAGTGCACGAAAGTGAAAAGTGAAAATGAAGTCACTCAGTCATATCCGACTCTTTGCAACCCAATGGACTGTAGCCTACCAGGCTCTTCCGTCCATGGGATTGTCCAGGCAAGAGCACTGGAGTAGGGTGCCATTGCCTTCTCCAAGTAGCAGCTCTGTTCTAGAAAAATAAAGGGAACCTGTTCTCGTGGTGATTTCTGGAAAAATCAACTGTCTCCTGAAAACTTGTTTCAGAAGCTCATGCCCAGACTTGATAAGCCAGATCTTATATAACCATCTGGCTTAATATTTTTTAAAGACTTATCCTCAATTCCTGAACCTCCCTCAGCAAGACTGGCTTCAATTAGTAGGTAAGGGCTGGTCATGAAGAGAGTTAGTGAAAAATAATAAGGAAAAGGAAGAAGTGGAGAATAAATTTACTTTTACGAGGATCCCCAAGAAAGTCAGTGTCCTGTTGATATATATATAGTGTTAAATAATGACAAATTTCAGGCTTTTTTCCCAATGAGAGAAGTTTACATAGAGTCCCAGAAAAAGAATGGTTCTCTCTCAAGAAGGCCATGGGAAGAAAGGTAAGGGCCTCCACTCTACTGCCCCTTGCCTTTGTAGCTTTGTGTTTAGTTTTTAATCCCACAACTTCCTATTCTTTGAAATACCTAGCTGACAAGAAAAGCAAGCAAGACATACTCAAAGCCAGCTGAACTCCTTACTTATCAGAAGACCATCACGGTTTTCTCCCCCCACTTCACGGGGAGCTTTAAAATGGCACTGATTTTGGCCAGATATCGCCGTGAGTGTTTAGATGACTAGAAAACACAGGCGCGCTCCTGTTTGTTGAAGCAGCACGCTTTCCACCTCGATGCCGTAACAGTGTGCTCACTGCCTCCCTCCCACCTTCCTCCCACCCGGGGCATCTCCTTGCCCAGCACCCCCTGGTTTCCATCATGGTCTTTGATGGCACTTTTCTTTAAACAAAGTGAGAATAGGCAACAAAGGACCCAGGAATCCCCAAGTCAGCCAGTTTTTTTAGAAAAATCAGCCTGTAACTGTGACTGGATAGACAGCTCTATTCAAATCAGTGAACAAACAGTGAGAGATGCTATGGAGCACCAAATTAAGCCGGAGCCCTTCCACTAAACGACTGACTGACAGACTGAAAAACCTTAAAGAATTTTTTAAAGCAGGTAAAAGACCTTGGTCTGAAAGAGTTCCATGGAATTTACCTTGAGTTTGCCAAAGGTTTAATTCTGTCAAGCGAGCTTGTTCAACCTATCACCCTGATCCAAACAACAGCCCCTTTGTAGGAGGGATCCTTAGCACTGATGTTCCTGGTATAACCCAGATCCATCAACTGTTAACACTGACAGTCATCATGTCAGAGAAGTCTTCCTCCAGTTCACCCCCTGACCCCCAGGGAAATGAGTTTACCTTTTTTTTTTTTTTTCCCATCTGTTCAGCAGGAAAGAGCTGCATCTGGGCACTGTTCACTATTTACCCCAACAGAGCTGGACGTCACCACTGTGGGACCCTTTTCTCTATTTTCATCCAAAGAATCTTTAGATTTTTATTTCTGAGTCTTTTTTTTCTAACCCTCAATAATTTTTAAATTCTTCTCTTCTAAGCCTTTAAGATGCTCGATGTTGCTCTGAAATCAGGAACCTTTGACTAATCATGACACAAGTATAAGGTATGAAAAAGATGGAAGTACAGCCTTAGACCCAGTGTTTGCCCCCTGTTTCAGGACCTCTCTGTGGCCCTTACCTTTAGAAATTCACACTTCGCTGCTAATTAACCTCGTGTTCTCTCACTTCGTATCTTTCTGCAAGGCATTCAGGTGAAGCAAGCGTGTTTCTCAGCTTGCCTTGGTGCATTTGGTTGAGTGTTCTTACCTCCAGGGGAGCCCCTCTTCCTTGGGCCTTACTAAGTCTCAATCTGTTTCTTTCTAATCCTACTTCCAATTTTCAAGTCTAGGTTGGGCCCAGTGCTTACTCCCTTCTGGGTTCTCACCACCAGCCTCCCTCTTCACTTGTACCTGGCAAGTCTAATGAGCTTATTCTTCATCTTTGCATTAAGGTGAAGATAGAAAAATGTTAGTCCTGGGTCCCCAGCATCTTATGTTTTTTATAATAGACTGTTTCTTCAGGGCGGGGAATTCCTCCTCATTGATACTAAAATGTGTACAGAATTCACCACCACAAGAGACTAGAATCTCAACTACACCTTAAGAGCACCAGTGGGCCTCGACTCAACAAGTACTAACTAATAGGCATTTGTCTTCTGGTGAAAAGTTGAGGCTCTGGTGAGGTCAAATTCATGCACTTAGTCTTTAGGTCACAATCCTACACTCAATAAGAACTCAGAATTGGGGAGACAGCACTGGAGATCATTCAGAAACTCTGGATCTGCACTTACCGGCATTGATTTACCAAAAGGAATTTGCATTTTTGCTCTCAATAGCAAATGGGGGAAATGATTGGACTACTCTCATATCCCAGTCTTGCGGCACATTTACTTCCTTGTGTGGTGGGCTGGATGGGAATTGTAAGATTGTTGACTGGTGTCCTGGCCCAGGAAAATGGGCTATAGTTCACCAAAAGGCTGGGAACTTGCTCCTGCATTCTCACATATTAGGCTGCACATTCCTTTATAGTGGATCTGAAAGTAACTAAGACTTTGAGAATGATAGTTCTCGAAAAACACTCAACTAACCAAAAGAGAATACTAATTTTTTAAATCATGTCATCACTAAAGTAAAAGAATGAATGTGTGAATGAAGCCTGCCTGAATCCCTGAATAAAATAATTTTGAGGATGAAATTACATGCATGAATTAAGAGTAGAAAATTCTTTGCCATTTAATTAAACAAATCTCTAATTCTTCTCATCAGGATAAAACTGAAGGACAATGGATGCCTTTTGGGTTTTTAATTTTTTAATATTGCACTTTATAGTACTTCATAAGAGACAATTGTCTTAATTAAAGCCATAAAATACCAATAATACATATATTCAGGGCTTCTGAATATAGTCAATCAATAAGCAGTCCATGAGTCATTCTTGTTTTGTATTGTTTGTTGTAAATTGGAGTTTATCTGTTCTCTTTTTAAGGCATATAATTATTGTTCTAGACAATCCTAATCTACTGATAAATTTTAGATGTGTACATTAATAAAACTGAAAATCAAAGAAATTTTTCATTTCACAAAAACATTCTTCACTTTCAAAATAGCTTGTTAAATAGCAAGTTCTAATACTACAGTGGAAATATTTCCTTTTTTAAGTTATAGATTTACTGTTTTTCAGGAATCCATTTGTTATGTAAAGCAAGGTTTACCCATAAGAAGAGTGAAATGGATAATTAGCAAATATATACCTGGAAAATTTAAGGTTTGAGTTCTTATATAAATATAGGATGGGTCTAAGAAGTTCCCTTATAAAAATGGCATATAGAGATATACAATTTATCAATAATTTATTCTGCCTAAATTATAAACCTTCCTTGAGAAAACATGTAAAATAGAAGACTTCATAATGCATTGGGGTTTTTTTTTTCTTTTCTGCTAAACTACATAATTCCTGGCCCAGTATGGCAGACTACTTACATACATATACATACAGATGTTCCCACAACTGAAAACTTTAATGTTACACTTCAACAGAATTTCTTATATGATTTGAGTAAAAGCTAAAAAGAATAGCTAAAAGGCACTTAAAAGCCTAGAAATACCGACCACCTGGGTACCTAAATTATCCATACAGAGTGAATAAGTGTGTTAAATTGACCAACCCCATGAACTTTATGTTTAATTGGCCATTTACCCTAAAGAAAGATTGTCTGGACCTGGAGGCGATGATGCTTCTGTTGGGGGCTGAAGTGTTTCTAGAAAGTACAGAGACTCTCCATCTGGACGAGGGGACCTCTGTTGGCATACAATTCTGTTGAACCCTGCACAGAGTTCATATGTGTGCCCTGTGTCTAGCCTGGATGTTTTTCATCTGCTCCACTTTAAAAAAACTCCAGAAGCAACAGCTTCCATCTCCAAGCAATCTGCAGTCTCAAAAGAGCCATCAAAGAGTAACCAAAACTACCTTCCTGGTTTAATGAAGTGGCTGCCAGCACTAAAGGAGAGGTAAATTATACTTTTGTTCTCGCATCATGTTAAAACAGAGAGCAGGTTATCAATACTGACCCCAATATAGGCATCTGGCCTAGAACTTGCAAACTGTTTCTGGAAAAGGTTATATTACAGATATCAGAATGCCATTTTTGTAAAGGGTCTTTTTAGGGATAGATGTCATCTCATGTTTCCTCCGTTCACCTCCATTTTAAAGACGCATTTACCCTACAAGAATCCAGCTGATGCACTTCCAAATTACTTTTGTCATTCTGTGTGTGTTTTGTTCAAGATGAGCAAGTTTTCACTGGCTGACAAGACGTATGGAAATTTTGCATCAGTTAATCCTCTGTGAATATGTCTGTACATAGGTTGAAAGCTATATTTATTTGTAAATAGGCTGTTTGGAATAATATGTTTCTGTCACATGGACTTCACTCTGAAAAAGGGCGTTTCTTCACTGTGTTCATGTTACACTTTCCACACCTTTGTGCTTCTACTACTGGTAATCAACTCATAGAATATCTCACTTTATGTAACTAAGTCTCCTTGGTGTGAAAAGTAATAGAAATAAAACTATTGACTCAAAAGAAGTGTTGTTTTGGAATAATCCTTACCTTTGGCTAATTGGGACTCTCAAGATCTCAAGAAATTGACCCACAATTGTGGACACTTCACTGCAAGGATTCAAAGGAACAGAGGGCAATCAGGAGTTACTGTTCATTTTGACAACCATTTACTGAGTGTTGATTAATATCATTTGAGCTTTTAAATGTCTGAGGGAATCTTGAGAACTGAAAGGACTACTCTAACAACTGGGTTTTAATTAATTAAATATATTGAAAATTGTAAATTCAAAAGCCTAGTGTTCCCTCAGCCTTTAAATTCAACTTCAAAAAGTCTTGTATAAACCTATTACCTGAAGATCAAAATAAGAAGTCACACCTTTTTTTTTGTTATTAACTGGTAATTTTAAAAGATTTAATTCTAAATAACTATCCCATTTATGATTTAAATTCCCTCAAGAACTTTTTATAGTTTACACATTTAACATGATTCTCTCAAACACTCCAAAAGCCTAACAGACTTACAAACCTAAAAAACAAAATCTTCCTATGCACTTAAGCAACTCCTATTAATCTATCAAAGTTAAATTAAATATAATAAACCAGGTTTTCTGAAGCATTTAAGTGTTTAATATTTTGGACCGTCTATTAATAAGAAGACTTCCCAGGTGGCACTAATGGTGAAGAATCTGCTTGCCAATGCCAGAGATGCAAGAGACATGGGTTCAATCCCTGGGTCAGGAAAAACACCTGGAGTAGGAAATGGCAAACTACTCCAGTGTTCTTGCCTGGAAAATTCCATGGACAGAGGAGGTTGGTGGGCCACGGTCCATGGGGTTGCAAATATGACTGAACAACTGAGCAGGCACACACATTAGTTACATAATCACCCCAAGTCCCAGAGTTTTACAGTTATGGAACACACAGACCACTAGACAAGATAAGGACCCTGAAGTCAACCAAGAGCTTGGACTCTTTTCTTGGCTTTCCTAAATGTATGCTTCTCAGTGCAGTGTATATGCCCACTAATCACATTTGACTGACTGACCTTGGCACTTCCATTTCAAGGATTTCTCCCCCTTGGCACTATGGACATTTGGGGCTGGAAAATTATTTGTTGCTGGGTGCTGTTTAGTTGTAGAGTGTTTAGTAGTATCACTGGCTTTTACCCATTAGGTACAAATTTCAACAAACAAAAAAAATGTCTCCAGACATTAACAGATGTCCCCAGGGGTAGGATGGGGGTGGGGGTGAAATTGCCACAGGTGGAGAATGACTGTTCTATCAAACAGACCTCAATCCACTTCCTCAAGATGGCTGGAATGTGGCCAATGGCTGCCCTTTGGTCCTCTCTCTTTCTGTTCCCCTCTCTTTCTCTCTCTTTCATACACACACAGACACCACTCCCACCCTTCCACTCCCACCTACATGCAATGGTGCCGAGGTAAAACTTGAAGGGAGAATGGCCCCTTTGGCGTCATTCCTCAGTGGTCTCTGTGTGAGCAGCAGGCTACTGAAGCTTAAGCTTTGGGACTCTTCTAGCTCATTCCACACAGATGGGCACTTTACCAAGTACAGTTTGGGTTTTAGAGGCCTGCCTCTCTTGAGTGTCTGGGTCTCTCCCTGAGCCAAGCTTTGCCAGATCACGGAAGGCATTTCTGCAAGCCACACCCCGGATACAGCACAGCCCCAAAGCTATGCTCCAAAGTGACCGTTCGCCGGTGCTGTCCTGATAGCCAGACTGCTCCCCAGAAGAAGTCTCGGGGCTGTTCTCTGTCAGCACAGCTGATAGGCTGAGGGCACACGGCCAAGTTTCAGGAAAATGTGAAATCCACACTCCTCATTTTCCTTCCTTCTAAAATGAATCTCACTTCTCAGAGATGAGGGTTTATGCTTAGAGAAAATGTAGGAGGCATTTTGACACTGTGTTCAACACAGTGGTGTTTTAAAACTCTGGCGTGTGCCCTTGATGGTTTTGTTTTTGTTTTTTGTTTTTTGGTGTGAAAGTTGCTCAGTTGTGTCCAACTCTTTGTGACCCCAAGGACTGTAGCCCACCAGGCTTCCCTCTCTATGGAATTCTCCAGGCTAAAATACTGGAGTGGTTAGCCATTCCCTTCTCCAGGGGATCTTCGCAACACAGGAATCAAACCCAGGTCCCCCACGTTGCATACAGATTCTTTACCATCTAAGCCACTAGCAAAGCTCTATTTTTTTTTGTTTTACTGATATGTAATCGATTTAGAATGCTGTGTTTAGTTTCAAGTGTACAACAAAGTGAATCAATTGAAATATATATATATATCCACTGTTTTTGAGATTATTTTCCCAGATAGGTCATTACAGAGTATTGAATAGAGTTCCCTGTGCCATGTGATGGTATTTCCAATCTATGATTGAGAATACAAATATTTTTATCAGAATGATATTCAATGCTGATTTCAGGCAATATTCATTAGGTTGATTAAAATCATTGATCAATTATCTATAGAGAACAATCTCTAACTTATCCTTTTATTTTATTGATATTTTCCAAGAGACATTGCTTTCTGTATAAATTTTAAAATAGAAACTCAGTTCATCAACTAAGTTTAGTTTTTTCTACCCATATCAAAATTTTTACCAACCATACATGCTACTGGGAATCTTCTCCATTATTTCTACTGAGCCCAGTTTTTATTGGTACAGTTTTACAGATCAAAAAAATTTGAGCTTTTCCATCAATTTTTCATCCACAACTCTATAACAGATTGCACTCTTTGGAGGTTATGGTGCTTAAAAAAAAAAAAGCAATAGTATGCTCTGGAATTGCTGTATTTTTCCAGATACTATTCCTCAGTTGCAGAGAAGTTTTGTTTTTTAAAACTATTCATTCTCAATCTTTTGCAATGCCATTTTCTAATTTTTGAGTGTAATCTCAGGTTAAAATTTTGTAATACTAAAATCACTTGAATTCCTTACTTTAAAAGACAATCAAAATATCTATTGTAGTATGAGTTTGATTAACAAAATGTTAAAGGAAAATATTTTGAATAAGTAATTTTTATTAAGTTATCATGGTATAACTGTAAAATTAAACATAAATTACAAAAGAAAAAAATTCCTCTCACAACCATCTGTGTTAGCAACTGGCCTACAAACATCTGTATAATTAGTTGTTCAAAAAAAAAGCTACTCCCTAGTTATCACAGAGTCCAAGATGTATGCATGCATGCTAAGTTGCTTCAGTCCTGTCCACCTCTTTCGGCCCTATGGACTGTAGCTCACCAGGTTCCTTCGTCCAAGGAATTATCCAAGCAAGAATAACTGGAGTGGGTTGCCATGCCCTCCTCCAGGGGATCTTCCCGACCAAGGGATCAAACCTGCACCTCTTTACATCTCCTGCTTTGGCGGGCTGGTTCTTTACCACTAGTGCCACCTGGGAAGCACAGATTCCAAGATACTAGGGTCCAAATCCATTGACAGTTATACACACAAGTCCTGTGAGGAAGTCTGCTGTGATCAGAATCCAGAACTGCTGGAAAGATTGACCTTGGTCCACCCTCTTCCTGTGCAGCTGTGAGCAGACATTCAATAACTCTGCCCACCAATCCCTTGTCTATTAAATACTACAGATGCGTTTCTCCCCTCCACCCCATAAGTCACTGGAAAGAGTAAGTTATTATGCCATAAAGTACCTGGTTTATAATGAGCTTTTAGTATACGTTAGCTCCCTCCTGCCCACCTCCTGTGACTCTGAACAAGTTATATAACCTCTCTAGGATTCAGAAAATGGGTCCCTTATTGAGATGTCAGTGTGTTTTCTAAGCTTTAAGATTATAGGAATCTTGTTTGTCTCAGAAACACTACACACATCAGAAAACCCATCTCTTCCTGGGATGCCACTGATCGCAGTCCCCCAGGCCCCATCTACCCTCATCCAGCAGTGTGCCAGGGAATCCTGGGATCTAAAAGCCCAGCCTGATTAGAAACAGCATGGGTGCGTGCTCAGTCACTCAGTCGTGTCCAACTCTTTGTGGCCCCACAGACTGTAGCCCACCAGACTCCTCTGTCCATGGGATTTTGTCCAAGAATACTGGAGTGGATCCTGCATTGGCAGGCAGACTTTACCACTGAGCCACCTGGAAAGCCCCAAAACACCCTACAAAGACAGATTCCATTTCAATCTAGGTGCCTGGCTCACCCAGGACATGAAAATTTTTGAGGTGCACCCAGGATTCCTACAACTTTTGGAATATTTGGTGATCTATATCTACAAATTACACACTGAAATACTAAACTTCTCCTTGCCTCTAGGGCCAGCTCATACATTAAACACGTTCTGTATATTTCTGCAGGGACAGACTTAAGACATTGCCAACCCAGTGCTGGCAACACATGGTAAATTATGCTCCCTCTCCCACAGCAGACATCAACAATCAATTACAGAGCCACTCCCCACTATACTTTATCTGCCGAGCATTCTAGGCAGCCACTACCAATTAGTCCCAGTGGCCTGCAAGAGAAGGCCAAATTGCCATTTTAGTCTAATCTATTGAATAAGTGAGAAAATGAGGACTCAGTCAGCAGCGTTACTTTCCCGAGGTCACACTCCTAAGCTGCAGAACTATATATTAGGAACTGGTTTTTGTTTGGTGTATAATCTTTGCTGCAATAGCCAAATAGCATCTGAGGTGTTTCACATGTTGCCATGGGTGTTTTATATACCCAGCCATGACGCACAGCATTGCAGGGTGGAGGGTTTGCTGCTCACCAGCCAGAGTGGCTAGAGAACTATGATAAGAAGACGTCTTGTTTAAAAGGCTTGGGACTCCCCTGTGGCCCACTGGTGAAGAGTCCACCTTCCAGTGCAGGGGGTGTGTGTTCAGTTCCTGGTCAGAGAGCTAAGATCCCATATGCCTTGCGGCCAAAAAACCAAACCATAAAAAACAGAAACAATGTTGTAACTAATTCAATAAAGACTTTAAAAATGATCCACATGAAAAATAACAACAATAAATAAATAAAAAGCTTGGGGCTTCCCTGGTGGTCCAATGCTTAAGACTGTACTCCCAGTGCAGAGGGTATGGGTTCGATTCCTGGTCAGGGAACTAAGATCCTGCATGCCGCACAGCACAGCCAAAAAAAATAAAACGAAAGGCTTAAGTTAGGTCACTAATTAGGTTATAGCCAGATAGTGAGTAATAGCAACTTCTAATTAATGAGAATTGTGTAGGAAGAAAACAAAGGCTTTCACTGCTGAGATTTAATAATGAAATTTCTGTTAAATAAGAATAATCACCTCAGGGACAAAAAGAAATAAAGTCATGCCCAAATTTGGTCACAAAGCTGTTGGAAGGCATGCATACAGCTCTGACTGCCGCCAGCAGCTAACGACCCATGTCCTTGAAATGGAATCAGGTCAGGGAAGTGTGTAAACACTCGAGCTTTCCCTGCCTCCTCTCAGGAGCTAGATCAAATGCGCAATCCATCCCCATAGCAGTCCCAGTGAACCTCAGGGGAAAGAAAAGGTGTTTTCAACAAGGAACATAATGTTATTCATTCCCATTGGCATGATTCAGGAATGGCCTTTAGGAGAGAGTCTGGGAGGTGAAGGGAAGACCCCGTCCCCAACATCCTCAAATTCCCCTCCATCTCTGGACTATTGCCTAGAATTTCATCTTAGCACCTTATCTCTCCAGTTCAGGGATTCTCAACAAAGAGGCTGCACCCAAAGGGCACATCAGAAACACCTGGGGGCTTTATCTAACAATAAACAGAAAACCCAGCCCCACTGCCAGGCACCCTCTCCAACTTGACCTGGCTGACCTGTGCACTCCCAGACAAGAGCTGTAGAGAGCTCTCCATATGCAGCAGCAGTGCTGTGTGGGGAAAAGATGGGGAATCCTGCTTAGCCCGAGGCCCTGATTGCTGTGGAAATTGTAACTGGCTCTAGGAAGAGTCCACACCTGTAAGTTCCCACAAAAGACTAGAGGGAGTGCCTTATGTTTATTCATGGTTCCACCCCGGGTGGTCAGGAGCAGCATCATGCCAGATACAGGCATTAGTACTAGCAGCCCAGAAGAAGTTGAGGTCCAGAGCCTCCTCTCAGACTTCGTGGTCCACAGAGGAAGACGAACACGAGATAACCACAGGGCTGTGCTGGGATAAGCAGCCTCGAGGGTGGGTAAGAGGCAGGAGAGCCTGGGTATGAATCTCAGCTGTGTCTCTTATCTAGTGGCTCAGACAGCAAAGAATCTTCCTGCCATGCGGGAGACCCAGGTTCAGTCCCTGGGTCGGGAAGATCCCCAAGAGAAGGGAATGGCAACCCACTCCAGTATTCTTGTCTGTGAAATTTCATGGAGCGAGGAGCCTGGCAGGCTACTGTCCATGGGATTGCAAAGAGCCAGACACGACAGACCAACACTTCACTTTCTGCCACTTACCAGGCTAGGCGACTAAACCTCTGTGTGCCCACTTGTTCCATCTGTCACTCATGAGAACTGTTTTATGTGGGTTGAATCAGCTAATTTTTTTAATACCCTGGAAGCAGTGCCTATCATAGTAAGAAATATGCCCCCTTTGATAAATCAGTATAATAAATAAGTGTCTTGATGCCATTGGAGCCCACAGGAGAGTTTAAATCCATCTAGGGGCTGAGGAAAAAGAAAGAAAAATCCAACCGCTGACTGCAGGTGGGGGATGAGAAGTCTAACAAGGAAATCCTCGTAATAAGTGACAGGTGGAAAAAATGTCACCTATGGGTGAATGAACAATGTTCAGTGTGGCTGGAAGGGTGGAGCGTGCTGGGGGATGGAGAAACAGAGGCTGAGAAGGTGAGTGGTAGCAGGTTGCAGGGGGCCTTGTCTAACACACCAAGCAGCCCGGACCTCATGCCACCGAAGCTTCTTCACCAGCACGTGACGTGGTTGACTGGGCTGAAGGAAGCCCTCTGCGCATACTGAAAAGAAACGATGTCTTGGATTTGTGAACACTGATGCTGGGACTGAGGGGTCTAGGGGATAAAGAACCCAGATTGGCAATGAGTTGATAGCTGTTGAGGCTGGATGATGGCTAAATAGGGGTTCAGGATACTATCGTTTCTATGTCTTTGCAATCTTCTGTTATAAACAGTTATCTTGAAAGGGTGACTGGGAGAAAGCTCTTAGGCACTGTAACTCTCTCATCAGTCACATATCTCTGTGAAAGGAGGGAAGTCTTGACCACCATAAAAAGAATAAGGGGGAGCTGAGGTAGGAAGAGACAAGAAAACAAAATGGAGCAGGGAAAAGGCTGGGCTGCCCATCATCAGCCAGCCTCCATCTCCTCCTGCCCGCTTCCCGCAACTTTACCTGGATATTATGCCTGACTTGTTTTTTAATTAATTGATTGATTGATTTATGCCTTCCCCAGGTCTTCGCTGTTGCACACGGGCTTTCTCTGGTTGCAGAGAGCGGGGGCTACTCTTTGTTGACGTGCACAGGCTTCTCACTACAGCAGTTTCTCTTGTTGTGGCTCATAAAATCTAGAGTGCAGGTTCCAGTAGTTTTGGCCCACGGGCTTAGCTGCTCTGCTGGCAAGTGGGGTCATCCCCAGTCAGGAATGGAACTTCAGCCCCCTACATTGCAAGGCAGATTCTTAACCACTAGACCATCAGAGAAGCCCTGACACAGATCTTAGCAATCAGCTCTGTGCTCTCAAGGCCCAGCCCCTGGTTTTGACGCTAATGCTTCCCTGTGGTCCCTGCAGACCAAAGAAATCCACGCGCCCCAGGACTGCCCTAAGCCCATTCCAGCATCCTGGATACTGAGCACGTGCTCCAAACACCACCTTTGCTGCTGCCAGGCCAATGGAGGAACGTTGAGAAGCTCTTTTCTAGAGGAGACTGCCAAAAAGAAGGGCAAGGTATGAAGAGGGATGGAGGAAACAGGCTTGACTACCACTTCCCATGTTAAAAAGCAAGTGGAACGTTCTGGGTGCTGCTGCCCTCTACAGACCAAACGGTAGACTGAAGGCGGCCACACCACAGTGTCCTGAACAGGGGTCTATCTAACCGGGAACCCTGGGGGTAAGGGAAAATAAATAGGTAGGCGAGACCCCAGGGCC
The DNA here is from genome assembly GCA_917880005.1 of Nanger dama. Classification (NCBI taxonomy): domain Eukaryota; kingdom Metazoa; phylum Chordata; class Mammalia; order Artiodactyla; family Bovidae; genus Nanger; species Nanger dama. Next base: position 1,727,168 of record CAKJTW010000017.1, read on the forward strand.
TACCTGAAGCTGTAAGATGGTTGGAAAGAGCTGAGGTCCAGCTGCCTTAAGCAAGCCTGATGGCCTATTGGCTTTCTCACCTAAAGGCAAGCTGTACTGGTGCCCCGCAGGGGGATTTTTCAACATGTGCAAATGGTTTGGGTTTGTCTGTGACTCTGGAGCACCGCCTGGCATTTAATGGTCAAAGCCCAGCAATGCTAAATGGCCTGCAAATTGAGGGGAAGTCCTAAACAGAAAATCTTTTACAATCCAAATGGCACAGCATTCTCTCCCCCTGAAAAAATACTCCCTTGCCCTTGCTGGGTCCACCTCCACCCCTTCCCCCAGATCATTGTTTCTCAAACATAGGGACTGTGGGGCTCCTACTAATATATTCAGTGAACTCTATAGAACCCAGTGAAGAGGAGAGTGAAAAAGCTGGCTTAAAGCTCAACATTCAGAATATGAAGATCATAGCATCTGGTCCAATCACTTCATGGGAGATAGATAGGGAAACAGTGGAAACAGTGTCAGACTTTATTTTGGGGGCTCCAGAATCACTGCAGATGGTGACTGCAGCCATGAAATTAAAAGACGTTTACTCCTTGGAAGAAAAGTTGTGACCAACCTAGATAGCATATTGAAAAGCAGAGACATTACTTTGCCAACAAAGGTCCGTCTAGTCAAGGCTATGGTTTTTCCTGTGGTCATGAATGGATGTGAGAGTTGGACTGTGAAGAAAGCTGAGAGCCGAAGAATTGATGCTTTTGAACTGTGGTGTTGGAGAAGACTCTTTTTTTTTTTTTTTAATACTTTATTCTACATTACAATACTGTATTTGTTTTGCCATACATTGACATGAATCAGCCACAGGTGTACACGATCTCCCAATGCCAAAGCCCCCTCCCACCTCCCACCCCACATCCTCTCCCTGAATTATCCTGTGCACCAGCCCCATGCGTCCTGCATCCTGTATTGAACATAGACTGGCGCTTCATTCTTACAAGATAGTGTACGTGTTTCAATGCCGTTCTCCCAAATCATCCCACCCTCTCCCCTCTCCCTCTCCCTCAGAGGCCAAAAGTCCGTTCTATACCTCTGAGTCTCTTCTGTTGTCTCACATAGAGGGTCTTCATTACTATCCTTCTAAATTCCATATATATGTGTCAGCATACTGTATTGGTGTTTTTCTTTCTGGCTTACTTCACTCTGTATAATCGGCTCCAATTTCATCCATCTCATTAGAACTGAGTCGAATTTATTCTTTTTAAGGGCTGAGTAGTACTCCATTGTGTATATGTACCACAGCTTTCTTATCCATTCAGCTGCTGATGGACATCTAGGTTGTTTCCATGTCCTGGCTATTATAAACAGCGCTGCAATGAACATTGGGGTACATGTGTCTCTTTCAATTCTGGTTTCCTCGGGTGTGTATGCCCAGCAGTGGGATTGCTGGATCATAAGGCAGTTCTATTTGCAATTTTTAAGGACTCTCCACACTGTTTTCCATAGTGGTTGTACTAGTTTGCATTCCCACCAGCAGTGTAAGAGGGTTCCCTTTTCTCCACATCCTCTCCAGCATTTATTGCTTGTAGACTTTTGGATCGCAGCCATTCTGGCTGGTGTGAGATGGTACCTCATTGTGGTCTTGATTTGCATTTCTCTGATAATAAGTGATGTTGAGCATCTTTTCATGTGTTTGTTAGCCATCCGTATGTCTTCTTTGGAGAAATGCCTATTTAGTTCTTTGGCCCATTTTTTTATTGGTTCGTTTATTTTTCTGGAGTTGGGCTGCATAAGTTGCTTGTATATCTTTGAGATTAGTTGTTTGTCAGTTGTTTCATTTGCTATTGTTTTCTCCCATTCAGAAGGCTGTCTTTTCACCTTGCTTATAGTTTCCTTTGTTGTGCAGAAGCTTTTAATTTTAATTAGATCCCATTTGTTTATTTTTGCTTTTATTTCCAGTATATTGGGAGGTGGATCATAGAGGATCCTGCTGTGATTTATGTCAGAGAGTGTTTTGCCTATGTTTTCCTCTAGGAGTTTTATAGTTTCTGGTCTTACATTTAGATCTTTAATCCATTTTGAGTTTATTTTTGTGTATGGTGTTAGAAAGAGATCTAGTTTCATTCTTTTACAAGTGGTTGACCAGTTTTCCCAGCGCCACCTGTTAAAGAGACTGTCTTTACTCCATTGTATATTCTTGCCTCCTTTGTCGAAGATAAGGTGTCCATAGGTGTGTGGGTTTATCTCAGGGCTTTCTATTTTGTTCCATTGATCTATATTTCTGTCTTTGTGCCAGTACCATACTGTCTTAATGACTGTGGCTTTGTAGTAGAGCCTGAAGTCAGGCAAGTTGATTTGCATTTCTATACACTAATAATGAGAAAGTAGAAAAAGAAGTCAAGGAAACAATCCCATTCACCATTGCAACGAAAAGAATAAAATACTTAGGAATATACCTACCTAAAGAAACTAAAGACCTATATATCAAAAACTATAAAACACTGATGAAAGAAATCAAAGAGGACACTAATAGATGGAGAAATATACCATGCTCATGGGTTGGAAGAATCAATATAGTGAAAATGAGTATACTACCCAAAGCAATCTACAGATTCAATGCAATTCCTATCAAGTTACCAGCAGTATTTTTCACAGAACTAGATCAAATAATCTCAAGATTTGTATGGAAATACAAAAACCTCGAATAGCCAAAGCAATCTTGAGAAAGAAGAATGAAACTGGTGGAGAAGACTCTTGAGAGTCCCTTGGACTGCAAGGAGATCCAACCAGTCCATTCTAAAGGAGATCAGTGCTGGGTGTTCTTTGGAAGGAATGATGCTAAAGCTGAAACTCTAGTACTTTGGCCACCTCATGCGAAGAGTTGACTCATTGGAAAAGACTCTGATGCTGGGAGGGATTGGGGGCAGGAGGAAAAGGGGACGACAGAGGATGAGATAGCTAGATGGCATCACCGACTCAATGGATGTGAGTTTGCGTGAACTCCGGGAGTTGGTGATGAACAGGGAGGCCAGGCGTGCTGCGGTTCATGGGGTTGCAAAGAGTCAGACAAGACTGAGCAACGGAACTGAACTGATAGAACCCAGTTTAGGAAACACTACTTGGAAAGTTAAATGTTACCAGATCTGGAAATTGTTTGACCCTGTGATTGTAAGTACAAATGCTAACGCAGGCTCCAAGACTGCATGCTGTTGTTGGTTTTGAGATGGTTACTGATGACCCAGAAGAGGTGTTTATTGCTCTTTTATTTTGAGTGAAATCACAGTTGTTACAATGTTAATAATGAATGTTCACACCCTCAAGAATATGCCTGTGGACCTCCTTGGTGTAAATCAAGGATACAGATGATTTAATCTTTGCCCACCAAGGTGTTCTGATTTCCCCAATTCAAGGGCAGCTCCATAAGACTTGAGGGGCAGCACCTGGGAATCTAAAGGCATGTTCTTAGTGCTGGTGATGAGACCCAGCAAACTGTTCTAGCAAGTTCTCCAGGTGATCCTGATGCTCACTGAGATTTGAGAACCACCAAGCTATAAAGCATAGTCAATCCTTTGAAATGTCGGTGTCTTATTCACCTGAATGACATGCATATCATGGTAGGCAATGGTTGAGAACACAGTAGTGCAATCTATGTGCAGAAGAAACCAGGCCCATAAGACTCAGAAACCCATGTTCTTTTTCTAAACTCTACAAATTGCCAACATCCACTGGATCATGGAAAAAGCAAGAGGGTTCCAGAAAAACATCTATTTCTGCTTTATTGACTATGCCAAAGCCTTTGACTGTGTGGATCACAATAAACTGTGGAAAATTCTGAAAGAGATGGGAATACCAGACCACCTGACCTGCCTCTTGAGAAATCTGTATGCAGGTCAAGAAGCAAGTTAGAACTGGACATGGAACAACAGACTGGCTCCAAATAGGAAAAGGAGTACGTCAAGGCTGTATATTGTCACCCTGTTTATTTAACTTATATGCAGAGTACATCATGAGAAACGTTGGACTGGCAGAAACATAAGCTGGAATCAAGATTGCCAGGAGAAATATCAATAATCTCAGATATGCAGATGACACCATGCTTATGGCAGAAAGCGAAGAGGAGCTAAAAGCCTCTTGATGAAAGTGAAAGAGGAGAGTGAAAAAGTTGGCTTAAAGCTCAACATTCAGAAAACGAAGATCATGGCATCTGGTCCCATCACTTCATGGGAAATAGATGGGGAAACAGTGGAAACAGTGTCAGACTTTATTTTTGGGGGCTCCAAAATCACTGCAGATGGTGACTGCAGCCATGAAATTAAAAGATGCTTACTCCTTGGAAGAAAAGTTATGACCAACCTAGAAAGCATATTCAAAAGCAGAGACATTACTTGGCCGACTAAGGTCCGTCTAGTCAAGGCTATGGTTTTTCCAGTGGTCATGTATGGATGTGAGAGTTGGACTGTGAAGAAGGCTGAGCGCCAGAGAATTGATGCTTTTGAACTGTGGTGTTGGAGAAGACTCTTGAGAGTCCCTTGGACTGCAAGGAGATCAACCCTGGGATTTCTTTGAAGTAACGATGCTGAAGCTGAAACTCCAGTACTCTGGCCACCTCATACGAAAAGTTGACTCATTGGAAAAGACTCTGATGCTGGGAGGGATTGGGGGCAGGAGGAGAAGGGGACGACCGAGGATGAGATGGCTGGATGGCATCACGGACTCGATGGACGTGAGTCTGAGTGAACTCCGAGAGATGGTGATGAACAGGGAGGCCTGGCATGCTGCAATTCAAGGGGTTGCAAAGAGTCGGACACGACTGAGCGACTGAACTGAACTAAACGGAGTCTTTATCAGCACTGTCTTAAAGAACTTTCCATGATGATGAAAACGTCCTTCATCGATAGCTACTAGCAACAACATGTGGCTCATGAGTGTTTGAAATGTGGATGGTGCAGGTGAGAAGTAAATCTTTGATTTCCTCAATTTTAATGTCAATAGCCTCGTATGATTAGTGACTCATCTGTTGCACAGGGAGGATCCATCATACAGTTGGGTGTAAAACTGCCATCGTGGAAAGCTTCACCCAAAGTAATCCTCAGGGGGAAAAGCACACACACAAGAGCATTGGTACAACTAGCAATTAATCATATCACTCATTAATCTTAATGGAAATGGTGACAGATCCTTCTTAACTGTGGTTGAGTTAAGGAAATACAATTAATGCGCAGATACGGGGACTCAGATTTAAAGAGGTCTGCACGACTCAAGCGACTTAGCAGCAGCTGCAGCAGCAGCAGCCTTCTCTAAATGTTGGCAACCAGCAGAAGCCAGGCACGGCAGCTCTAAGTCCAGCAGCTAATGGACTGCATGAAGACAGTGAAGGCAAATGGAGCCATTTCAACAGTTAATCTTTTCTTCTCGACAGACTTTAGAGACTCCCTGTTTTGCTTCTAATCAACTGTTCTTCTAAGTATTGAGAGGACATAGTCAAGTGGTTACTCCACAGAGTCTGAGCATAGCAGTGAATTTAGTGGGAATAACACCGATCTAGCCATCACTCAGCGCTGGGCAAAGTGGTTTTCCAAGATGTCAGGCTAGAGAAGCAAACCATATGCAGAGAAAAGGCATGTCACCTGGTTAGCAGCATTGGCATCTGACACTTGGCCATCCAGTGCCCACTGAGATGGGAATTCCAGCCCACGGGGATGTTTAATAACTTTTAGAACAGGTGAAAGACCCCCAATTAATGGACCAGTTGAGTAAGACTGTCTCCTTTTGCCAGCAAACAGGACCCACTCTGCACTTCTACTCCAAACCTCATTATTTGCCTTTTGAATTGAATGGACCTTTTTGAATACAGTAAACAAATCAGCTACAATTACAGTGAAGACAAGCCATAGCAGTATTTTCTGCAAAACAAGGGCCTCAGTTAAAACCCTAGGCCTGCAGGGGAGATGGTGGAGAAGCAGATGATGAAAACAAGGAGTGAAGGGGCTGAGACAACCCAGGAGTGACCAAGAAGATTGGAAGAAATTCTGAAAATTGGATATTAGGGCCGGGTGAAGCAACAAGAAAGGATGAATGAACGGCAGATGGGGGAAGAAATAAAAAGGGCTGTGCAAAACAAGAACAGTTTTCTTTCTCAAACAACATTGGTCACAAATCCGGACCATGGTCTCTGCCAAGTGCCTTTGCATGCGCTGAGCCAACCCTAATGACAGGGCCTGTCTTGGTGACATCTGCCAAAGTCCAGCACACTTCAAATACTAGTCAGTGTGAAGTCCTGGCGACTTTCTAAGCCAGTGCCTCTCAAACTGTCAAGCATGTACATTACCTGTGCCTGCACGCATGCTAAGTTACTTTGGGCATGTCCAACTCTGTGACCCTATGGCCTGTAGCCCACCAGGCTCCTCTGTCCATGGGATTCCCCAGGCAAGAATACTGAAGTGGGTTGCCATGCCCTCCTTCAGGGGATCTTCCTGACCCAGAGATGGAACCTGCCTTAGCAGGTGGATTCTTTCCTGCTGAGCCACCAGGGAAGCCCATACCTTGAATAACAAACCTTTATTCTCTTGTCGGTCACAGGTGAGCTTGTTTGGTTGAGAATCACACCGGGAAAGTCAAAGACATCCATTTGAGCCCCATCAGTGGGATCACTGTGTTCAACGGCTGCAAACGGAACCCACAGCTCCAGCTGGCTGTCCTGGGTCTTTGTCACACGTACACACACCACCGCACCTTCTGGACCAGAGGAGACTCGGTGGGAAGGAATACCTATCTGAAGGTCAGCAGATAGCACCCGGGCTGCTGGGGGACCCAGCCCTGAGCCGTGTTGTCCCACAGCTCTGGCTGTGTGCTCTCCCGGCTCCCACCGGGCCCACGAGGTCTTCTTACCGTCATTCCCCGGAGGCCGACTTCAGAATTGTCTTCTAGACGAAATCACTCAGAAGCAGGATTGCAAACGAGTCCCCTCTCTCCCGCTGACTGGATGATCTGAAGTGGCTGCCTGTGGAGCTAATTTGAGGAAGATGCTGAAACCAGGTTTCGGCTCTGCTGGAAGAACTGTCATACGGGGTTAGTGCTGTCTGTGGTGGGGAGCCGGGAAAGGGGCAGCGTAACTGGCATAACTGGCACGGGGCGGATGCCAAGCAGGTGTGAAGCTCTTACGGGGAGGCCTGTTAGGTCTCCTCTCTGAACACAGGACAGAGGGAAGCTGGGAGCCGTGGCCGGGAAGCTCCACAGAGCACTCCCAGCGTGCGGTCACCCCGCTGCTGCTCCTGGGCTGGGGACAGGCCCGAGGCCACCTGGCTCCTGCTTCGTCAGAAAGGAGTGCTGAGTTGGCATGTTTAGTTGCAAAGCACACCAGGAAAGAAAGTCGAGAACATTAGTTTGTCCATTTTTGCCCCACTAGACTGGCTGCTTCACAAGAGACCCTGCCCCCAAAGGACTCTCGGTAGGCCGAGCATGGCAGACTCCGCATTTTTTAAGAAAACTAAAGACTGGGAAGACCTGGGTTTTTGTCCCATCTCTGCCACTTTTAGAGAAGACCCTTGACATCAGTTTCTTTATCCCTAAAATGGAGTTTAACTAGGTGGCCCCAAATTCCCTTTGTAGATATACAACCTATGAGTCCAATCTCAGAGGAAATTCAAACAATAGCACTGGTGTGTATTCACAGATTAGAGCTGCACTGGCTCCCCTTTGGGGTAAACTGGGTTTTTTGAAAGGCATTTTGGTCCCTGGTTAGTGAGTTACTGCTGTTCCTATTTCAGGTTCTCTGGGAAGTTTAGTCTATGTCAGAGAACTAGGCTGGCAGACACTTAGTACTTTCTGCCTGACCAAGAAAGATGAAGTGTGAAGGTCCTGATTCATTTTTTTTTTTTTAACATTTCTGGGAGGAAAACTACTCTAGGATGAAGGCAGTGATGCTTAAAGAGCAATCCTGACCACCTGTGTGCAAATTCCTATGGAAGGGGAGGGTAAAGAACAGTCTTTTAAACAGAATTATGCCCCACCCCACCCCCATCCGTGTGATTCTCATGCACACAGAAGTCTGAGAACCACTCACCTCAGGGTTTCTCTTGTCAGTTATTCACGTGCTGGGAAGAGGCGGGGAAATGTGCTTCACACACAGCTGTTCCCGGACAGAAAATACTGGAAACTGATTTAATTAGATGCATCTGGTGTTGCCATTGAGGTTGCATACTTTGATGGGTGTTTCTTGCTAAGGAATAAAAAAGTCCTCACTTAAGAGATCCTATGTTATGGCTATGGCTTTAGCTGTGGCTTTATTTTCATTGGTTTCACACCAGGCATTTTAACAAGATGATTTTCTGCCTCTGGTTGAAGAAATAGATGGTGGGGGGTGGGGGGATGCAGCTATACAATGTGTTTCAACCAAACCCAGGCACAGTTTGAATGTTGATGTATTTTAAAGGCAGGGCATGCTCTCATAAAATCAAGCATGTGATATGACCAGAAGTTTGGCAGTTGGGAGGTTCATGGATCACTCCAACTGCCTTTAGACATGAAAAAGCAGAAATGTCACAGAAACAGCACTGCCACAGGTTTTGACTTGAAGTGTTTACCTGGAGTGACTAGATTTCCATGATGTAGACATAAAAGTGTTACTTAGAGGAAGGAAAAGAGACGAAGAGAAGGAAACAATGTCTTAATTGCACTTATCACAATCTCTTGTCTCACAGACCAGACTATGAGCTATGAAGGGCACTGAGATAGACTGTTTGCAAAACTCGCCACCATCATTCCCCTGCTTGTTGCCAAGTCTCTTGGCCACGACCATCAGGACGTATTCCCTCTTTCCCCAGAATCTGGCCTGGACTTGTAACTTGATTTATTCTGATTTGACCAGTAGAATGAATATTTATGTCAGTTCCACACCTAATCCTTGAGACCTGACAGCCTTCCCCTCATTCTCTTGGAATCTTCCTAGATGCTATGTAAGTCCAGGCCACACTGCCAGAGGCTGAGTGTATGGAGCCAGAGATGAGCCATCCTCGCTTAGGCCTCCAGGCCAGCCAGCCTTGACTGACCCCGCAACTGACCGCAGACCCTGAGTAGACTCAGCCAAGGCCAGAAGAACTGGTCAGCTGAACCGCACCCAAATTGTTGACCCAGAGCCTTGTAAACTAAATACACAGTTTTCATCTTAAGCCACTATGTTTTGGGACTGTTTGTTATATAGCCAAAGCTAACCAATACATGGAAAGGTTGTATATGTGTTTTATTTAACTTTATCTCCACCCAGCATGGTGCTTGGCACTCAAATGATGAACACATGAATGAAGAAATGCAGAGATTAATTAGCCTTTAAATGCTTGGATGCTCCATGTTCTGTGGAATAAAACATTCTTCTCTGAGCTATAAAAATAAGAACATTGCAGAACACTGCCTTTTTGACAGCAGCAGTATCTCTGTTATTAAATAACAGACTGGGAACTGGATACCTCCTGCTCTGAAGTCTGAGGCACATGCTTTTAATTCTCTAAAGAACCCAACCATTAAGCAATTACTTTTGAAACTGCCTTCTCTGGAAATCCACTTTTTAACCTATCCTCAGAGCAGCCCTGCAAGGCAGACTGTCCCCACATCCCAGAAATGAGCCCCCTGTGGTGTGTTCCCTTCTGCAGAATTACTGGCTACATCTACTCAGGAACATAATCAGAGGTGGTGAGAAATGGAGTGCGGTGTCTGAGCATGCTTACCTACCACCTCCAGATTCTGACAGTCACCAACCTGCTGTTCACAAAAGAGTTAAGTCCATACAGACTTGGTCAGAATTCAAGGCACCAACCAGGCATGTGGGTATCAAGATCCATGAAAAATAAAAAGAATATCAAAGAATAAATAAATAAAATAAGATCTTAAGCAATAGCTTCACTGCACATTTGTTTCTGTACTTAATATCATGAACTGTTAAAGTTGCCAAGAACAAGGATGGAATTCATATAATCCTAACTGTTCAATTCTTCCCTGGTGGCTTAGAGGGTAAAGCATCTGCCTGCAATGTGGGAGACCTGGGTTCAATCCCTGGGTTGGGAAGATCCCCTGGAGAAGGAAATGGCAACCCACTTAGTACTCTTGCCTGGAAAATCCCATGGATGGAGGAGCCTGGTAGGCTACAGTCCATGGGGCCGCAAAGAGTCAGACACGACTGAGCGACTTCACTAACTGTTCGATATAGGGCTCTGCTATTTTTGCTGTGTAATTGCTTAACTTCTTTTACCACCTATTTATATTTCCAGTGTTCGTGAAGTCTTCATTTATATCTTAGGGCTTCATCTGGATGAAATCTATGGTCTGTAGGTTAACACTGGTTATTAGGTTTCTTGTATCACTGGCCTCTAACAAAGTAGTACATGTCTCCCAGAAAAATCATGAAGGAAGACACAGAAAAGATACCTAATCTGGATCCTCTTGGAAGAACTTAATAATGCATAGCTCGGGACCTCTTGAGCTCACTTAGGAAGGAAGAGTGTGGAGAAGTCCAATATATCCATATGTGCACAGGGGGCCATGCTCCTCAAAATAGCTTCTAGTCACAGAAAAGCATGGAGGAACAGCGGGTAACTGAAGCACTCATGGCCAGGGGTGTCCGACTCTTTGTTACCCTGTGGACTGTAGCCCACCAGACTTCTCTGTCCATGGGATTTCCCAGGTGAGAATACTGGAGTGGGTTGTTCTTTGCTTCTCCAGTGGATCTTCCCAACCCAGGGATCAAACCCCCATCTCCTGCATTAGCAGAAGGATTCTTTACCACTGAACCATCAGGGAAGCCCCAGATAACTGAAGACCCATCTTGAAAAGTACAGGTGCTTTGGGAACAGACCAAGTTTCAACTCTGCTGTTCAACACAGAAAGTCCTCTTGGAGGAATCTAATCTCCAAGTACACAAAGGATGTTCATGGAGAGTCACTGCAGAGGAATTTTTAACAATAAAAACCAGAAAACCTAAGTGTCCAACAGTAGGATATGTAGTTGAATAAACAGCACACTTACTCAGTGGATTACTACGTAGACCTTAAAAGTAATGGAGCATTTCTAGTTGTGCTGCTGTGGGAAGAACTTAGTTGCATTATTAAGAGAAAAGACTAAAGTGCAAGAAAATTGTGCATGCTCCCATCCATGCATACACAGGAAAAATTGTGTCAAGATAAACAAAGAACTCTTGATCATGCTTACATGTAGAGAGTAGGACTAGATTAAAACATTTTTTCCTAGCCCAGGACTAAGAATGAGAATTTCTCTTCATTTCCCATTTTGTTTACTGTTCCAATTGTTCTCATGTATGTATGTTATCTTTGTAATTGAAAAATAAAATCCTACTTCTGTCACAGTTGACTGCAGGGTGGACATGACCCTCCACCCCAACCCCTCCCCATATTCCTGCCCCTTTGCAATATGACTGTGAAGCTGCTCCCAACAGTAAGTTAGAGTTTCTCTCCCCATCCCTTGAATCTATGCAGCTCTCGTGGTCTGCTTTGGCCAGCTGAGATCATGACAGAATTGACAGTGTTCGTTCCAAGTGGAGGTATCAAGGGGCCTTGCATCCATCCAGCCTTCCAAGAGGAATCCTGCCAGGCCACCATGTAAACCAGCTCAGCGGTCCTGCTGGAGAATGGAAGAGGTCAAGTGATGGGTTGTGCCCTACTCCCAACTCCCCAGCCAGACTCTAGGACTGTGAGCTAACCAAATGGTTATTCTTAGCCACGGATTTGGGGGATGGTTTGTAACGAAGTAAAAGCTAACTGGTATGCCCACCATGTGACCTTGGGAAGAATATGTTTCCTCTTCTGTGAAATGGGAAGAACTACTCAAACTATGAAAGATTTTTGCAAAAGTTTAGCTGTGATTAGGTATAGAACACGCTATGGACTGTAGTCCACCAGGCTTCTCTGTCCATGGGATTCTCCAGGCAAGAATACTACAATGGGTTGCCATGCCCTCCTCCAGGGGATCTTCCTGACCCAGGGATTGAACCTGTGTCTCTTAACTTCTCCTGCATTGGCAGGCTATTCTTTATCACTAACGCCACCTGGAAGCCCTTGGGTACAGAACAGACTCAAATTCTCCCCTTCCTCTGCCCAATCCTAGAATATGAATCTTGAAGGATGGAGCAGGAAGGAGATGGCACCCAGGCACAGACGTGGGCTGGAAGAGCCATAATCAAGGGTGTTTGTGTGTGTGTATGTGTGTGTGTGCAGACTTGGAATGCTGAGTAAAGTCTTCCTGGTTTGTTCCTATAGAAAGAGTTCTGTCAGCCTAGTGACAGGACAGGCAAGACTATGCCCTTATACCACCTCCCAACAGACCCAGAAGTGGAGAGAAAGCACTGGGACCTTCCTAAGCAGGATCACCTTGGAGGTCAGCTCGAGGCAAGGAAAGGGTTGCAAGATCCCTAACAGAAGTCCTTCCTTCCACAAGATTAGCGGCTGTTGCAGCCCCTCACCCATTACGGTAGATGCCTGCTTTGCAGACACACCATGAGGCCTCTCTCCTTTGGAGCACAGTATTCAGCGATTACCTCTGATTGTAAAGCCTTTTTCCCCCAAAGTCTGCCAGCTCCATGGGATTTCATGCAGTGGCCACAGAAGATCCAACCTCCACTTCTCCGGACACTGAGTCAGGGACGCTGAGCTGCTCTGCTCCCTTAGATGAACTTCCGGAACTTCTTGGAGAAAGCTGTGATGCTCATGTGTGCTGTGCTCAGTGACTTCAGTCATGTCTGACTCTGTAACCCCATGGACTGTACCCCACCAAGCTCCTCTGTCCATGGGATTCTCCAGGCAAGAATACTGCAGTGGGTTGCCGTTTTCCTTTTCCAGGGGGTCTTTCTGACCCAGGGATCGAACCTGTGTCTCCTGCATTGCAGGCAGATTCTTTACCACTGAGCCACCTGGGAAGCCCTTAGCAAACGCAGTTACTGTGTACTCATAAACAAGTACTATCTCACTGGCTCTGAAATGTAGCTGCATGTTGGAATTAGCTAGAGAGATGTTTTTAATTTTTTTAATATTTTTTCAGTTACCTACCCCAGAACATTTCCTGAGGGCAGGTGTCATTTTTTAACATTTATTTTTATTTATTTGGCTGCCCCAAGTCTTAGTTGCAGCAAACGGGATCTTCAGTCTTCACTGAGGCATGTGAGGCATTTTAGTTGTGGCATGTGGGATCCAGTTCCCTGACCAGGGACAGAATCCAGCTCCCTGGTACTGGGAATGTGGAGTCTTAGAGCCTGATCACCAGGGAAGTCCCAAGAGACTTTTTAAATGTTGATGGATAGCTCCCAAAACCAGAAGTTTTGATTGAGCGTATCTGGGTGCTGCTCAGCACTGGAATTTTTTAAACTCTTCCAGGGATTCTAATGCACAGCCAAGTCTGAAACCCATGGTTCTATCTCATCTAATCATCCTCAGGAGACAGACTATGTCATTATCCCTGTGGCGCAAAACTGTTGTGCAAATTTCCCTGTGAGAATAGTGTGGTGATCTGCTGCTCATTTGTAAAAGAGAGAAGTCAAGGTGGAGTTTACCAGCTGTCGCGTTTGCTCAGCGTCTTGGAATGGAGACTCATGGGGGTTTAACAGAGACCATGAAGGACGGGGCTGTTCTGTCTTTCCAGGGTAGAAACACAAGGGCACGGTGAGCAAAAGAACAGAAAAAGAGGAAGACGAGGTGATTCAGCAGAGGAAGGAGACCAGAGGGACTGAGGGGGGATTTCCTGGTGGTCCAGGGGTTAAGACTCTGAGCTTCCAACGCAGAGGGCATGGGTTTGATCCACATGCTACAAACAAAGATCCCACGTGCCACAACTAAGACCTGGCACAGCCAAATAAATATTTAAAAACAAAACTGAATGCTGACAAACACTTCCCTTCTCCTGCCACTCTTTTAATAATTCTTTTTGTTCTCCAGAACAAAATATACTCTACATACAGACAGATGCCTCTTGTTAGCAGCTGCAGTAGTTGGATTCAAAGGCAAGGGGGAAAGTATGAAAGAGACTTTCAGGGATTTTTTTTTCTCAAATTTGTTGAGCTAATGTCATAAGAATATATGTTACTAAAATTTTACTCAAGTAGCAGCTGGGTCTCTCTGAGATGGGGACAGCGTTAAACAGCACGCCCAGTCACCACAACAGATATGGCCTCTGTCGACTAAAAAGACGCACAACATGAGTTGCTAGTCAAGTTTTAGATGGGGCAATCTGAGGACTGCAACCCGGGAGACAGCACCTCAGATAGCTCTGAGAGACTGCTCCAAAGAGGTAGTGGAGGAAGGTTAATATATAAGATTTTGGTGAAGGAGGAGTTCAGAGCAGGCAAACGCTTACTTTACAAAAGGTTTTCTGCTAGTCACGAGGAGCTGATGTCATCATGAAGGGATTTAGTGATCTTCTAGATATGAGGAGATGCTACAATTAGGATCACAAAATCAGTTCCTAAAAATATCTAACGATCTAACGATCTGTTCCAGTAGTTTCCCCAGAGCACAGAGTGCCTCAGGCACCCTCCCTGAGGTCCCTCAGCGGGTGCTGAAGGTGGGCAGCTGCACGGGGTTCGGTCCCCACAGAGGCAGATGGCAAATGCCCTTGTTGTTGCTTGGTCTCTGGCAAATGCTCTTGGCAAGTGACAATTTGTAGTTGACACCTCCAAGGGGACAACTCGGAGGTCATGCACCAAGGACCAGGGGTTGAGGACAGGGGAACATCTTCAGTTCCAGAGTTGCCTGAGATTTAACTCAATCCAATCGTTTTTCTTAGATTCTTTCTGCATTCATAGGCCTCTCTTGGTTTTAAGTAACAGAGGTTGGCTTGAGGTAGAGTCAGCAAAAATTTATCAAAATGCCACAGGAGGGTCTCACCTCAAAGGACCTGGGAGGTAGTAATGGAGGTGGTGGTTTGCCAGTGTGCAGTGCCAGCTCCTGCTCCAGAATCACCTTGAAAATGCCAATTGTCCTGACCCACTGAGTCGGAATCTCCAGGACTAGGGACAAAACATCACTGTTTTATCTTAAAAGCCTCCTCAGATGTTTCTAATATGCAACAAGGTTGAGAACTATGGGCCTAGAATAAGAAGAAAAAAAAAAGCTGAAATGTATTGAATGTGCTGTGCTAAGCCTAGTGTGTGTGTGTGTGTGTGTGTGTGTGTGTGTGTGTGTGTGTGTGAGCATTCAGTTGTGTTCAACTCTGCGACACCGTGGGCTGTGGCCTGCCAGTCTCCTCTGTCCATGGGATTTCCCAGGCAAGAATACTGGAGTGGGTTGCCATTTCCTTCTGCAGGGGACCTTCCTGAAACAGGGATCCAACCTGGGTCTCTTATCTCCTGCATTGGCAGGCGGATTCTTTACCACTAGCAACTCATTTACATTTCACAACCTGGTGAAGTGGATTCAATTTTCTCCACTTCACAGGTGTGAAAGCTGAAGCACATGGAGGCTTAAGTAGTCCAAGAAGACTTCATGAGACCCAAAGGCTCCCAAAGGGTCTTGAAGGCTGGGGGTCCTGGAGAATAGCTGGGGAGGCAATGGGGGTCATAGGAACAGGGCAACAGATCAGGAGGGAGCAGGGACCAGTGGGAGGGAACATTTGGTAGCAGACAACCAGGTGATAAAGAGACCCGGGGGACCTCCTTGGTGGTCCAGTGGTTAGAAATCCACCTTCCACTGCAGGGGATGCAGGTTTGAATCCTGGTCCAGGAACTAAGATCCCACATGCCACCACAAAGACCCAGCACAGCTTAAAAAAAAAAAAAAAAGAACTTAAAAACTGTTTAAGCAAAAACTCTGGGACACTCAAGTTATCCAGAGTGACTTTAGATCGTCACGAGTCTCTGTGTGGCAACCATGTGCCAACTGAGAACAAGGAGTGAGGTAGTCAAACTATTTCTAACCAACACTCAACAGAAGAATTTGGGTTGGTAGAACACCATCTCTAAGACCAGAATCTGGCTCATGGCAAAGCTGATACCCCCACTCATAAACAATGATTCCAGGAAACTTAAGGTCAGCGAGGGCTTAAAAAAAAAAAAAAAAAAAAAAGCTTTCTTATGGACCATATACAGAGAGCAACTCACCCTTCTCATGACTTTAAAACGTCCAGTAGCTCTATCCACTGAAAAGGGCTAACCCAGATGACCAAACCACTGGCAGTGGTCATCCCTGAAACCTAGATTAGGCTTTGAAATACGTCTCACTAAAATAAAAACAGGTTAACAGGGTTTCTCTGAGTATGGCTGAGTGTGAGTCTGGGTCAGAAACAGACAAAAGGACAATACACTGTCCTACTGGTAACAAAGGAACAGCCGATTACTAGGATCCTATCAGAAAAATTCAAGAATCAACTTGAGGCTCTCACTGGCACAAGATGGAACAAACTGAGTGCAAGTGATAACAACTGTGCTGGCTCTGAAGCCGATCAAATATGTTTAAATCCATGCGTTCATAATTACATACATCCAGTCCTTTCTGAAGGATGGCAAGGAACCAAGTTTTTAATCTTGAAAAGTAGTAAAGGGAAAGAATCAAAGATTGATCCTGCCTTCCCTATATGGTCTTTATCACTGGGTAACCAATAGTATATGAGGGGAATTTTCTCATTATGAAGTACTCCAGCTATTAAACGAAAAGGAAGTGATAGGATATCACCGTTTTGCAAACCTCAGTGAACCTGCACCCACCCACTTACAGGTTACTACTCCTTTATCCCCAAAATACCAGTGTAGTCCTCACCAAGGGTAGAGGTGCTCTCCTTTCAGGGTCACGACTCACCAGCATCACTCTTCTTTCATTGAAAAAATATATATTTTTTAAATAAAACACAAGTAACAATATAAAGGTATAACAATATAAAGGAATTATTCCAAAGCAACTGCCTTTAGGTCAAGACAC
Organism: Nanger dama; assembly: GCA_917880005.1. Classification (NCBI taxonomy): domain Eukaryota; kingdom Metazoa; phylum Chordata; class Mammalia; order Artiodactyla; family Bovidae; genus Nanger; species Nanger dama. The sequence goes on from CAKJTW010000017.1 coordinate 1,744,054, forward strand.
AGACCACTGCAGCCGCCCCAGAAGGCCACGTAGGCCCCTCATTCCAAGCACAGTTCCCCTCCTTCCTCCCCCAACAGGCCAGCAAGATCCCACCGTTAGTAAGTGGTTTTTCAGCCAAATGTGTATCTATAGACACTGTGGTTTCATTGGAATATTTTAAAAGCTTTGACATGCCTTTTAAGTCTCTTCCAATCTTGTATCTTATAATCTGGAAGTGTCCCTATTTTTTTTTAAATCCATCTGTGAAAGAACCTGGCCATTTGATCTGCACAGGTTCCCACAGTCTAGATGTGCTGACTGCATATTCATGAACACAAAGCTCCTTCAAATTTGTAGCTCGACTGAGGTTTGATTCTCTTGGCAAAACTACAGGAGGCAGAAAACGTCTGTTCTCCTTCCATCCTTTTTATGATGAAAGCAGCCATCAGTCCTTAATGCCGGTACCTAGCTTAGGGCAGCAAATTAAGTCACACTCCTGTTAATAATTCAAACCACTTGACTCTGAGCCTTTATCTCACCTCTCTTTCTCCTCTTGCACAGGGCTCCTCCCTCCTGGGAAATCTCATTGTCTCCTTCAGGGTTTCCTTTGTCCAAGGGTCAGAAGATCCCCCTGGAGGACGGAATGGCAAGCCACTCTAAGATTCTTGCCTGGGAAATCCAATGGACACAGGAGCCTGGCGGGCTACAGTCCATGGGGTCACAAAAAGACTGAGCAGACACCCACGCACCAGCAGAGAAAACCAGGAATCCTTGGCTGTTGCCACCTCTTTGGCCACTAGGTGTCGCCACTGGTCACAGAGTGTTTTTCAGCGTCTGCTGCTGCTGCTAAGGCGCTTCAGTCGTGTCCGACTCTGTGTGACCCCATAGACAGCAGCCCACCAGGCCCCCCATCCCTGGGATTCTCCAGGCAAGAACACTGGAGTGGGTTGCCATTTCCTTCTCCAATGCATGAAAGTGAAATCACAACAAAAGTCCTGTCCGACTCTTTGCCACCCCCGGAGACTGCAGCACGCCAGGCTTCCCTGTCCTTCACTATCTCCCGTAGTTTGCTCCAACTCATGTCCATCGAGTCGGTGATGCTATCCAACTATCTCATCCTCTGTCGTCCCCTTCTCCTCCTGCCCCCAATCTTTCCCAGCATCAGAGGCTTTTCCACTGAGTCGGCTCTTCACATCAGGTGGCCAAAGTATTGGAGCTTCAGCATGAGTCCTTCCCATGGATATGCAGTTTTGATTTTCTTTAGGATTGACTGATTTGAGTCTCTTGTTGTCCAAGGGACTCAAGAGCAGTCTCCAGCACCACAGCTTGAAAGCATCAATTCCTCAGTGCTCAGCCTTCTTTACGGTCCAGCTCTCACATCTATACTTGACTACTGGGAGGGTATTCAGTGTGGGTGGTGTGCATTTTGGAAGGAGAGAAGGGAGCCTAGAAAGGGGCCAGGTGATAGAGTTCATAAATGACACAGAGAATGGACTTGTGGACACAGTGGGGGAGGAGAAGAAGGGACGAATGGAGAGAGCGGCCTGGAAACATATCCACTACCACATAGAAAATAGATAGCCAGTGGGAATTAGCTCTATGACTCAGGGAGCTCAAACCTGTGCTCTGTGACAACCTAGAGGCGTGTTCAGTTGACTTGGAGGGATCTGGTCAGTCAGTGAGTTGCAAATATGAAAAGTAAGTTAGTCGCTCAGTGGCGTCTGACTCTTTGCAACCCCACGGACTGTAGCCCACTGGGCTCCTCTGTCCATGGAATTCTCCAGGCAAGAATACTGGAGTGAGGAGCCATTCCCTTCTCCAGGAGATCTTCCCAACCCAGGGATCAAACCCAGGTCTCCTGCATTGCAGGCAGATTCTCTACCATCTGAGCTGCAAGAGTAGTCAAAAATGTGTCTCAGCATTTACATCAGCAGGTTGCTTGTCACCAGCTTAGTGTCATCCATTTGCTGTGAACTCATTCATGTGTCTAACATGCAGAAAGGACAAACAAATAGAAACAGAGCTGGGAACAGAGAAAGATATATTGCAGGAAACAAGAAAGAACAGGCAGCTCATGTTCAAAAGACCCAAAATTCCCAACTGATGGCTTTCTGGGAATATTTTGGATTTTTTTCAATATTTATTTATGTGGCTGCACAGGTCTGAGTTATGCATGCGGGATCTTTAGTTGCAATAGCAGCATCGATATTTTTTTAGTTGTAGCATGCAGGATCTAGTTCCCTGACCAGGGATTGAACCTGGGCCCCTACATAGGGAGCACAGAGTCTTAGCCAGTGAGTCACCAGGGAAGTTCCAGGAATGCCTTATCTCAACCTCCAGTGACAGAGCCTGATACACACATGTCCACATGGCTCATGTTCTTGGGAGAGATATGTTATAATGCTTCCATCCTTAGAGAAAATTGTTACCTGAAAAACTGGGTTTTTCAGGTAACAATGCAAATTGATACAGCCTCTATGGAGAATAGTATGGAGATCCCATAAAAAACTAGGATTAAAACTACCATACGACCCAGCAATCCCATTACTGGACATATGTCCTGAGGAAACCATAATTGAAAAAGACACATGTACCCCAATGTTCATTGCAGCACTGATTACAATAGCTAGGACATGGAAGAAACCTATATGTCCATTGACAGATGAATCCAGTAAGAAGATGTGATACATATATACAATGGAACATTACTCAGCTGTAAAAAGGAATGCATTGGAGTCAGTTCTGAGGTGGACAAACCTAGAGCCTATTATACAAAGTGAAGTCAGAAAGAGAAAAACAAATATCACATATTAATACATACATGTGGAATCTAGAAAGATGGTAATGATGAACCTATTTGCAGGTCAGCAATGGGGATGCAGACACAGAGAATGGACTTGTGGACACAGTGGGGGAGGAGAGGGAGGTACGAATGGAGAGAGCAGCCTGGAAACATATCCACTACCACATGAAAAATAGCGGGGAATTTGCTCTATAACTCAGGGAGCTCAAACCTGTGCTCTGTGACAACCTAGAGGGGTGGGAGGTGGGAGTGAGGGGACATAAGTATACCTATGGCTGATTCATATTGATGTATGGCAGATACCAACAAATATTGTAAAGTAGCTCAGTTCAGTTGCTCAGGCATGTCTGACTCTTTGCAACCCCATGGACTGCAGCATGCCAGGCTTCCCTGTCCATCACCAACTCCCAGAGCCTGCTCAAATTCATACCCTTGGGGTCGGTGATGCCATCCAACCAGCTCATCCTCTGCTGTCCCCTTTCCCTCCTGCCTTCGATCTGTCCAAGCATCAAGGTCTTTTCCAATGAGTCAGTTCTTCGCATCAGGTGGCCAAAGTATTGGAGTTTCAGCTTCAGCATCAGTCCTTCCAATGAATATTCAGGACTGATTTCCTTTAGGATGGACTGGTTGGATCTCCTTGCAGTCCTGGGGACTCTCAAAAGTCTTCTCCAACACCACATTTCAAAAGCCTCAGTTCTTCAGCGCTTAGCTTTCTTTTAGAGTCCAACTCTCACATCCACACATGACTACTGGAAAAACCATAGCTTTGACTAGACAGACCGTTGTTGGCAAAGTAATGTCTCTGCTTCTTAATATGCTGTCTAGGTTGGTCATAGCTTTTCTTCCAAGGAGTAAGCGTCTTTTAATTTCAAAGCTGCAGTCACCATCTGCAATGATTTTGGAGCTCCCAAAATTAAAGTCTGGCACTGTTTCCATTGTCTCTGCATCTGTTTGCCATGAAGTGATGGGACCACATGCCATGATCTTAGTTTTCTGAATGTTGGGTTTTAAGCCAACTTTTTCCCCTCTCGTCTTTCACTTTCATAAAGAAGCTCTTTAGTTCTTCACTTTCTGCCATAAGGGTGGTGTCATCTGCATATCTGATATTTCCCCCAGCAATCTTGATTCCAGCTTGTGCTTCTTCCAGCCCAGCATTTCTCATGATGTACTCTGCATATAAGTTTAAATAAGCAGGGTGACAATATACAGCCTTTACATACTCCTTTCCCAATTTGGTTGTTCCATGTCCAGTTCTAACTGTTGCTTCTTAACCTGCATACAGATTTCTCAAGAGGCAGATCAGGTGGTCTGGTATTCCCATCTCTTTAAGAATTTTCCACAGTTTGTTGTGATCCACACAGCCAAAGGTTTTGGTGTAGTCAATAAAGCAGACGTTTTTCTGGAATTCTCTTGCTTTTTTCATGATCCAACGGATGTTGGCAATTTCATCTCTGATTTCTCTGCCTTTTCTAAATCTAGTGTGAATATCTGGAAGTTCATGGTTCACCTACTGTTGAAGCCTGGCTTGGAGAATTTTGAGCATTATTTTGCTAGTGGGGGAGATGAGTGCAATTGTGGACTAGTTTGAACATTCTTTGGCATTGCTTTTCTTTGGGATTGGAATGAAAACTGACCTTTTCCAGTTCTGTGGCCACTGTAGAGTTTTCTAATTTTGCTGGCATATTGAGTGCAGCACTTTCACAGCATCATCTTTTAGGATTTGAAATAACTCAGCTGGAATTCCATCACCTCCACTAGCTTTGTTCATAGTGATGCTTCCTAAGGCCCACTTGACTTTGCATTCCAGGATGTCTGGCTCTAGGTGAGTGATAACACCATTGTGGTTATTTGGTCATGAAGATCTTTTTCGTATAGCTCTTTGGTGTATTCTTGCCTCCTCTTCTTAATATAATCTTCTGCTTCTGTTAGGTCCATACTATTTCTGTCTTTTATTGTGTCCATATTTACATGAAATGTCCCCTTGGTATCTCTCATTTTCTTGAAGAGATCTCTAGCCTTTCCCATTCTATTGTTTTCTTCTATTTCTTTGCATTGATCACTTGAGGAAGGCTTTCTTATCTCTCCTTGTTATTCTTTGGAACTTTGCATTCAAATGGGTATCTTTTCTTTTCTCCTTTGCCTTCTGCATCTTTTCTTTTCTCAGCTATTTGTAAGGCCTCCTCAGACAACCATTTAGCCTTTTTGCATTCTTTTTCTTGGAGATGGTCTTGATCACTGCTCCTGTACAATGTCACGAACCTCCATCCATAATTCTTCAGGCACTCTATCAGATCTAATCCCTTGAATCTATTTCTCACTGTATAATCATTAGGGATTAGATTTAGGTCATACCTGAATGATCTAGTGGTTTTCCCTACTTTCTTCAATTTATGTCTGAATTTGGAAATAAGGAGTTCATGATCTGAGCCACAGTCACCTCCCTGTCTTGTTTTTGCTGATTGTATAGAGCTTCTCCATTTTTGGCTGCAAAGAATATAATCAATCTGATTTCGGTGTTGACCATCTGGTGATGTCCATGTGTAGAGTCTTCTCTTGTGTTGTTGGAAGAGGGTGTTTGCTATGACCAGTGCATTCTCTTGGCAAAACTGTTAGCCTTTGACCTGCTTTGTTTTGTACTCCAAGGCCAAATTTGCCTGTTACTCCAGGTATCTCTTGACTTCCTACTTTTGCATTCCAGTAAAAGCAATTATCCTTCAATTAAAAATAATTTTTAAAAAAACTGGGTTCTCTTGGCAGGTGTTGAGCCAACAGACACAACCAAGCCAAGGAGCAAGAGAAGGAAGGATTTATTACTTGCAGCAAGTAAAGAGACTACCTGGGGGCTTCCCTGATGGCTCAGAGGTTAAAGTGTCTGCCTGGAATTCAGGAGACCGGGGTTCGATCCCTGGGTGGGGAAAATCCCCTGGAGAAGGAAATGGCAACCCAGTCCAGTACTCTTGCCTGGAGAATCCCATGGAGGGAGGAGCCTGGTAGGCTACAGTCCATGGCGTCACAAAGAGTCGGACGCGACTGAGCCAATTCACTTTCACTTTCTCCCAATGCAGTATCTCCCCAAAAAGCAAAATTGGGGAAGTTTTAAGCTAAAGGGTAGATACATATTCATAAAGAAGCTTGGGCCATACAGTCCAAACTTCGTTGGATTGAAATCAGTGGGATCAGAAAAGGTGAACATTGTCATCCCTTAGGTTCCAGTTCTGGTGGCTGAGCAGCCTGAGGGGGATTTCTGCAAATCAGCTCTAAACAATGCTTCAGGCTAGTCTTTACCACTGATGCAGAGCTGAGAGTCTTTACAACCATCTATTATCTTTGCTATGTTGCTCCTCTTGCCCAAAGTAGTTTTGTTCCCTTAAGACCGTTATTACGGAGACCTGTTCAAGGGCAAGCATTGTGACCAGACTTACATCACAAAATGACTTAGGCCAAAAATGGCTTCTCTCATGTCAAGAAAGTCATGTCTGATTTTCTTTCTCTGGGGACCCACTACCCTATCTGTTAACAGAACTAGCCAGCTGTGGGCCTCTAGAACTTGTAGGCACAGGGCTTCCCATGGGCATGCTAGGTGGGAATTAGGCTGAGAACCACCGCCTATATTGTCAAATGGGTATTGCACGATAGCAATACCTACCTCTTGTTGTTGTGAGAATTCAATGGACTGATGGTTGAAAAAGACTCCAGACAGCCATGCCTGGATGCCTGGCACACACAGAGAAGTTTGCAATTTTTAAAGAAAAGATGTACAAATGTGACCACTTTCAAACACTTGCATGTTAAATAACAATATCAGTAAATAGCAAATTCAGAGGGCTCACTTCCTTACTAAGAGCTTTCTTAACTCAATAAGAAAAACACAAAAGCCCAACAGTTGGCCATTAAAGAAGAAAGAATGAGTCAATGACACATTCACTGAATGTCTGTGGATTACCTTATCCGTCCTTACACAATGTGATCAAATGCACAGTTATTGACCTTAACAATGAATGGCTGTTGTTCAGTCGCTCAGTAGTGTCGGGGTCTTTGTGACCCCATGGACGGCAGCACACCAGGCTTCCCTGTATCCATCTCCCAGAGTTTGCTCAAACTCATGTCCATTGAGTCAGTGATGCCATCCAAGCATCTCATCCTGTCGTCCCCTTCTCCTCCTACCTTCAATCTTTCCCAGCATCAGGGTCTTTTCTAATGAGCTGGCTCTTCAAATCAGGTGGCCAAAGTATTGGAGCTTCAACTTCAGCATCAGTCCTTCTAATGAATATTCCGGATTGATTTCCTTTAGGATTGACCGGTTTGATCTCCCTGCAGTCCAAAGGAGTCTCAAGAGTCTTCTCCAACACCATGGCTCAAAAGCATCAATTCTTTGGCGCTCAGCCTTCTTTGTGGTCCAACCATGACAATGAGCTCAAGGGGTTTGTAGCTTAGAGCAAGGTTTTTACAGTACAGTCTGTAACACACAACTTTAAATACGGGACGTATGTCTTTGTCGTGCGTTTTTTGATCCATCGCATAATTCCCTCACCCATGGCTTAGGTGCCCAGAAGAGCTGCTATTTCCAATCCTGCAGCACCAGCAAAATAAAATTTTACGTGGCCTTTGTTTCTGATGTCTGCCTGACACAGGCGGGAGGAGGGCAGGGCACAATCTTTGAAAGAACAACATAACCGTTGTGCACAGGTGTGTGCTTAGTCATGTCCAACCGACTTTGCAACCCCACAGACTGTAGCCTGCCAGGCTTCTCTGCCCATGGGATTTTTTTCAGGCAAGAGTACTGGAGTGGGTTGCCATTTCCTTCACCAGGGGATCTTCCCGACCTCCTGCATCTCCTGTATGGGCAGGCAGATGCTTTACCATTGTACCCCTGGGGAATCCCTACATAGCCATTGAGGCCAACACAAAAACTAGTTAGAACCAATCTGGCACAAAATGGAGAAAGACCCGCCTTCGAGGGGACCTTGAGGCTCATTATACACTCATTGTAACACATCAGCATCCACAGGCACCAGGATAGTTCAGGGCCGACCATAAGCGGCCAAAAAGTGGGCGGTGGCCCAAATAGTGGAAATCCTAGCCCCTTCTTCAAAATAATTGTAATAATCCTTCCACTCATTAACCTATGCAATTATTCACACCTGGGAGGCTAGAAAGGAGTGTGATATATGTATAATTATGGCTGATTTGTGTTGTTGTACAGCAGAAATCAATACAACATTGTAAAGCAATTCTCCAATTAAAAATAAATTTAAAAAATTTATTCACCTCTATAAAAACTACCCCCATGGCTCCTCACCTTCTGAGTGGACCCACATTCTGTCTGTGGAGTATTTCTCCCTCAGCCATTCTCACTTTTCAAGACAACCTCGTGCCCTGGGGCCACTCCTGCCTTTGGAGACAGATTGCATTCTATCCACCAAACGTGCAACTCTCTGAGTAAATCCACTTCTTATCAATTTGTTTCTCATTGAATTCTTTGATGAGACATAAAGAACTTGAGCTTCACTAATTCCTGAGACCAGGTGCACAATTTCAATTGAAAGCGATTGATTATAAATAAATAAACTTAAAAAAAAAAGTGAGTTCAAGTTCCAGTCTGAGTTGTGTGGCTTCATGTTGACTCCTGGCAAATGCAATGTGATACTCAGCCTAAAACCACAAGGGAAAAGACTCCTGAGATAAGGTGATGAACCCTGGGCTTCTCTTGCTGTAAGATGAAGCTACAGGCTCCGGCCTCAGCACACTTAGAGCTGGAGGCCTCAGGAAACTCAAGACAGGGAAGGCTTGCTGTCTCCTTACCCCAGAATACTGCTGCTTCTAGAGTGTGTCTGTGCTCGGTCACTCAGTCGTGTCCAGCTCTCTGCGACCCCCTGGACCGTAGCCCACCAGGCTCCTCTGTCCATAGGATTTTCCAGGCAAGAATACTGGAGTGGAGTGCCATTTCTTTCTCCAAGGGAATCATCCCTGGGTGGGTCAGAAATACCACTTACATCTGTTTTATATATTGGCTTCCATGTGAAAAAACAATTTCTGCTGCTGACAAGTTTTGAAAACACCAAAACTAGTCCAGTCTCTATTAAAGAAAATAAAATGAAGGTTGAAAGAAGAGCTGAAACTATGACCCAGGCCTCTTGGCCCCACTGATCTTTCCCGGCCATCCTGGCTGTTAACTCCCCATATCCAAGCTATGAGGTCTGGTTGGCTGTTCCAACCCCAGCTTTGAATATTCGAAACACTTGCCAGTGTGCTGAGCACCTCCTGTGTTAGTTGCTCATTCGTGTCTGGCTTTTTGTGACCCCCCCACCCATGCATGGACTGTGGTCCACCAGGTTCCTCTGTCCATGGAATTCTCCCAGATTCCATGAATACTGGAGTGGGTTGCTATTCTTTCTCCAGGGGATCTTTCTGACCCAGGGATAGAACCTGGGTCTCCTGCATTGCAAGAGCATTCTTTACCATCTGGGCCACCAGGCGAGCACCTACTTATCACTTGCCAACGGTGTGGTCAGGCAGGATGCTCAGCTCAGCTGCATGAGCCAAAACCGCCGCCCAAAAACCCAAGTAACAGTTGCTTAAACACAGGGTGAAAATGTATTTCTATATAATGTAGGCCATGCAGGGTTGGTATGGCAATTTCACAAAACTTTTAGGAACCTAGACTCCTTCCAACTCACCATTCTCTCATCCCAACAGTTGGCTGCTTGGCCTCATGTTCCAAGATGGCGACCAGAGCTCCAGCCACCACATCCACATTCCAGGAAGTCAAACAAAAGAAAGGAAACAACAAAAGAAACAAATAGAGATAGCAGTTGCTTTCAAAAGAAGTACTACTCAGGTTCTCCAGAAAATTAGAACCAAGAGGGTAGAAAGAGAGAGAAATTTATTGCGGTTGGCTCATGCAATTATAGAGACTGAGAAGTCCCACAGTCTGCCTCTGTAAGGTAAAGGTCAAGGAAAATTAGTCATGTAGCTTCAGTCTAAACCTAAAGACCACAGAGCCAGGAGAGGCAACAGTGTAAGCTGGTCCCAGACCAAAAGCCAGAGAACCAGCAGCAACAACATCTGAGCACAAGAGAAGACGGACGCCCCAGCTCAAGCAGAGAGGGCAAATTGTCCTTCCTCTGCCTAGTTGCTCATTTCAAACTGTCCAAGGACAGGACAAAGCTTGGCCACATTAGTGAGGGCAATCCTCTTTACTCTGACTACCAACTCAAATGCTAATCTCTTTCAGAAACACCCACAGACACACCCAGAAATAATGTTTTGCCAGCTACCAGAGCATCCTTTTCCCAGTCAGGTTGACCCATAAAAGTACCATCACAAGAAGTTTCCTGAAAGCTGCCACTTCTAGCTACTCAAACAGAAGTGACTGGGGGAAAAAGGAAAATGTAGACTTTTATTCCAGGCAGACATCCATCTTTACAGCTTAACACTGGAGCCTCTATTCCAAAGAAGAGGAGAGAACTACACCTGAGGAAGGCAATTGGCCATTTCTGCCGCGTGAAAATTATTTCATTAATCCTCATAGCAACCCTAAGAGTACTTCTATTATCTCCATTTTGCAGATGAGAAAACAGGCTCAGAGATTCCTAGCCAGATCTCATACCCAAAATCCTAAGCTATCATCTCACTGAAACTCCTGATGAACCCTAAGTCAGAACTGCTGAGCCAAGCCCCTGCTTAATTCCCGACCCACAGAAACTGAAAGATGCTAAATACTTGTTTTTGTTACAACTTGCATGCCTCCTTAGTCGCTTCAGTCGCGTCTGACTGTTTGCAACCCCATAGACTGTAGCCTGCCCAGGCTCCTCTCTCCATGGGATTCTCCAGGCAAGAATACTGGAGTGGGTTGCCATTTCCTTCTCCAGGGGATCTTCCTGACCCAGGGATCAAACCCGCATCTCTTACATCTCCTGCATTAGGAGGTGGCTTCTTTACCAGTAGCTCCGCCTGAGAAGCCCTGTTATAGTTTTGTGTTAGGGTAATTTGTCATGCAGTCACTCATAGTTCGTGTTATATGTCTCAAAAAAAAAAAAAAAGAAAGAAACATTTATTTAAAAAAAAATGTATTGGAGTATAACTGATTTACAATGTTGTGCTAATTTCACAAATCCAGCAAAGTAGATGGGTTTTACACCAACATACATCCACTTGTTTAAATTTTCCTGTATATGGCATTGTAGAGTAGTGGGTAGAATCCTCTTGTGCTGTAGAGGAGGTCCTAATTAGCTAACAGTTTTAAGAAGGAACAAGGGCTCAGGGTGGACTCCTGCAGGGGAGGGGCCCAGAACAGGAGGTGTCACCAGCTTTGGGGTAAATCCATTCTCTGGAATCTGGGTTTGAGGGGCCTTCAGAGAGTGCAGACCTTAACCCTGGGGCCGGAATCTCTGCAGCCCACGGGCAGTCTTGGCAGTTTGACAGAAAGAATCCAGCGGCAGAGAGCGGCACGCCTGGGAGAACCCTCTGCTGCCTAGCGGGAGGCTGGGTTCACGGCCACCCTGGGCCCTGCGCCCTGCGCCGTGTGCGGGGCTGCACTGCCCCCTGGTGGACTCTCTGGGCAGCGCGCCCCTCTTTCCCCTCGCAAGACCAAGGCCCGTTACTTGCCCGGCTCCCTCCCCCATCTCCCCACCACCAGTCGGGCACTCTGGCACAAGCGTATACCTACCCTTGGTACCAGTTGGTGAGGGGATCTCTCGGACTAGCAGCACGATCACCTTGAGTCTGCCTCTCTATCACACACACTCTCTTTCTCTCTCTGCCTCATATTCTGGACAGACTAATCGACCAATCCCAGTGCTGTTGACAAGAGCGCGGAGCACTTTGCTGAGCACTGCCCCGCCCATCTCCACCCTCCTCGTCTCAGTGTGGATGTTGCCTTCCAATTAAAGAGAACTTCCTGGCCCCACAAGGTATTCCACTACACTCTGCATTCTCTAGCTCTGTGAATTGACTGATTGATAGACGTCTGAATTCAACCTCCCAACACTGCTTGCCAGGTCAGCCCTGGGCTTGTTTCCGGCCAAAGACGAGGAGGCCCTGGAGTGCCTGGGGTGACAGGTGGCTGGCTTTCCCCTGCCAGATACCCTAAACTTCTGGGACAGAGAGGGTAATTCTGCCAAATGAAACCGCAGCCAAGCTCCCTGAGACCCGTTCTGTCCTCTCCTACCACCACTCACTGCTTCTCCAAGTATTTTTCAACAGCAGCTGGCAGGGCAGGGCACATACTCCCCAGCTCCAATGGGGGGGTGTGAAAGGTATTAGAGGAAACCCCAACAGGGGCCATGGAGGAGAAAGCAGAAGCCTGGGGTAGGTGTGTATCTGTGCACGCCTGTGCATTCTGAGGACTCCAGCTACTCTGTGACACTCTTCTGGGGCCTCTGGCTAAACACGAGGGGCGGGGATCCCATATTCTGGGCAGGTGCGGGAAGCAGCTTGTGGGACACAGCTTGTGGGACAGGGCAGTAGGTTGAATGCTGACCCCCAAACTGGCATACACCGGGGATCCCACACCATGACCTTATTTGGAAAGAGGGTCTTTGCAGATGTAATCAGTTAATCAAGGTTGAACTGAATTAGGCTGCTGTCTTTATAAGAGCTCAGAGAGTGAGGGAGAGGGAGGTTCTGACATGGAGAAAGGGAGAAGTGGACAGCGGAGGTGGAGACTGGACCAAAGTGTCTGCAGGTGGAGGTAACAGGATTGCTGGCAACCACCAGAAACTAAGAGAAGCATAAGCACTCTCCCCCGGAACTACAGAAGGAGCCAAGCCCACTGACATCTTTTACCTTGACTATTTTTAGGGGAGGCACCCAGCAAGGCACGTGGGATCTTAGTTCCCCAGCCAGGGATCGAACCCATGCCCCCTGCAGTGGAAGCATAGTGTTAACTACTGGACCTCTGGGGAAGTCCCCCTGCTGACATCTAGAATCAGACTCTGGTCTCCTGCACTGTGAGAGAATACATTTCTGCTGCTTTGAGCCGTGGAGCTCACAGTCATCTGTTATCACCGCCACAGGAAACCCTGACCTAATCTGAAAGGGGGTGAGCAAACGCAAAGACACACACACTGACCTGGAAGCTGATGCTGTGACACCTCCATCGGTCACCAGCTTCACGTCCTCAGGCAAGCGGCTCAGCCTCTGAGCCCGTCTTTCCACATCACAGACTAGGCTCCAGGGCCCTGGGATCCATCACCCGTGTCCCCAGGAGGGCCTGGTGCATGGTGAAGCTGTTTGGAACATGTTAGCCATGCCTCTCCCTTAGCTGTCCCCACTCAGCACAGTGGACACTGTCCCTCCTTCTCTGCTGCAGAATGAAGGAGGGAAGGAGCCCAGGTTTGGGGTGGGAGAGAGCTGAGCCACTTACTGGCTCTGTGGTTTTGCATCAGATATGCATTCCCTGACCGCAGGCCTCAGGACTGCACCAAGAAAATGAAGATAAGAAAAATCTCCCTCATACAGTCCGCAGTGACTTGAAAATTTGCCCCAAAATCCATATGTTGGAGCCCTAAACACCTGTGCCCCACACCTGCTTCCCCTGCAGTGTCATGGTATTTGGAGGCGGAACCTTTGGAAGGTGATCGGGTTAAGATGGGGGCTTCCCCAGAGGCTCAGTGGGTGAAGAATCCACCTGCAAGGCAGGAGACATGGGTTTGATCCCCAGGTCAGGAAGATCCCCTGGAGAAGGGCATGACAATCCACTCCAGTATTCTTGCCTGAAGAATCCCATAGAGAGAGGAGCCTGGCGGGCTGCAGTCCATGGGGTTGCAAAGAGTCGGACACGACTGAGCAGCTGAGCATGTACACGTGCAGGTTAAGGTGAGGTCTTGAGGGGGAGGTCATGATGGGATTGGTGCCCCAATAACATGGAGAAGAGATGCTGGAGCACGCTCTCCCTGCACACAAGAGGAGGTGGCCACCTGCAGGCCAGGAAGCTGGTCATCACCAGGAACCAAATCTGCTGGTACCTTGGTCTTGGTCTTTCCAGTGTCCAAAAGTGTGAGAAGTAAGTGTCTGTTGTTCAGGCCATCCCCTCTGGTATTTTGTATGGAGGATGGATTGACAAGAGACAGTGGAGCACTCTCTAGGATGGAGAGAAATGGATGGATTTGAGACAGTGGGGAAGTGGGATGGAGAGGATTTACCTACTCTTAGGTAAGACATGGACAAACGAGGAAAGTGGGGACTTCTGGCAACTGAAGGGAGTGGCCTTACTGAGAAGGTGAACAAGGTGCAAGTTTGGGGTAAGACGAATTCGAGTGTCTATTGGACATCCAAGTAGACGGGGGCAGGAATGAATTGAGTTTGCAGATCTACTGTGAAGAGCAAGAGATGGCTTGGAGCCAGACAGGAAGGAGTCCCCATGTGCACACATCATCCATTCCCGGGAAGGTGTGGAGTGCAGTTCCTAACTGTGGCCACAAGATGGCACTATCACCCAGGCCTGCTAGATGGTGGGGGACTCCTGATTACTGAGGCTTCCCCGGTGGCTCAATAGTAAAGAATACACCTCCCAATGTAGGGGACGTGGGTTCGATCCCTAAGTGGGGAAGAGGCCCTGGAGAAGAAAATGGAAACCCACTCCAGTATTCTTGCCTGGGAAATCCCATAGACAGTGGAGGCTACAGTCAATGGGGTCGCAAACAGTCAGACACAACTTAATGGCTCAACAACAGCTGGAGTCACTACATGCCGACTGCTCCTCTCTATTGTATAATCGTGCGTTTTAAAAGGATACTTTTGAATCCAGTAATCCCAACTTGGTGTTCAATATAAAAACCTTTTACCTCCTTTGCCATTTTTAAAATAAGAGTAAATACTTATGGAAACAGAACTGCAGTCCAAAGTTGATTCTGCCACTTAATCAGCTGTGTTCAAGATACATTTCTGAGCCTCGGTTTTATGGTATTCAAAACAGGAATAATAGCCTCACAAAATAATTGTGAGAAGACAACTTACCTGAAAGATAACTTACGTGAGGGGCTCTCGAATAAGACTGGCTTTAAGAAAACACTGCTGCTCTAGGTAGTATTACTCCTTGCTGCTGCTGCTAAGTCACTTCCGACTCTAAGTCGTGTCCGACTCAGTGCGACCCCATAGACGGCAGCCCACCAGGCTCCCCGGTCCCTGGGATTCTCCAGGCAAGAACACTGGAGTGGGTTGCCATTTCCTTCCCCAGTGCAGTAAAGTGAAAAGTGAAAGGGAAGTTGCTCAGTCGTGTCTGACTCTTCGCGACCCCATGGACTGCAGCCCTCCAGGCTCCTCCGTCCATGGGGTTTCCCAGGCAAGAGCACTGGAGCGGGGTGCCGTCGCCTTCCCCAGTATTACTCCCTAAGGATACTTTAATCAGACTGAGATTATATATTATTAAATGTGGCTCATGGGCCATCAGTTAACACTTGGAATTCTCAAACCTCAACTCCCTCCTGGTCAAACCTCCCTTCTGCCCCCACCTGCCTCCCTGGCACCATGAATTCCTCTCAGGTAGGGATTTCAGCAGAGTTAATGGTCTCCTTCCGCTCCAACACTCCCCACACCCACCTCACCCCTGCTCACTTTTGTATTAGCATAGCAGATATTTGCTACGTGTTGGTTCAAACTGGATTCAGTCTTTAAGTTTGGGGGTTGTACTGATGTTTGACTTGTGTAAAAGAAATTATTGATACCAAAAGTTAAATTTAACTCCAGTGGATTAAAAACGTCCTTCAGATCACAGCTAAAGTTGCTTTTGTGAATAGGGAAATATTTAAAGTATTTGGCTGATTTTTTTTTAATCAGGTAAGATCAAACAACCTAGTGAGTAAAGAATGACTTGCTGGGGGAATAGAAGAAAGGGAAATGAAGGCAGAGAGAAGCTTGAAAAAAAGCTTCCTGGGATGATAAGCAACTGGGAAAGGTTTCACACGTGCCACTGACAGCAATACCCTGAAAGGCCACTAGATGGCAATATTACTCCAGGAATCGCTTCCGGTTCCTCCCACCCCGGTGACTACATCTTTCTTTGTTCATGAACATCCTTCTCTAGTCAGTGTCACCAAAGATACCATCGTGCATTTTCTGTCATGCCGTGCCCCGAGTTCCCTAGTCAGCCACTTACCCACCATCTGCCCTAATAATATAAAAGTAAGCTCTACTGACTTTACTGCTATGTGTTACATTCTTAAAGATAACGTTATGGTCTCTGTGCTCAACTGTAAAGCAGCTGAATCATATGTTTTAACAAGAAATAAACAGGCCAATAAAGCCAACAAAAACCCAGGTGTGGTTGATTCTTTTTGTGAGTTAATACTCAGAGGGTCACCAGGCCTGGAGGTGACCAGAGACAAAAGTGCCCACTTGAGATAAAGATAACTCTTTAGCAATTATCCTCCAACTAAAAACATTTTTTAAAAAGGTAACTCTGTAAACTGGGGAAAGGGACTGCCAGCCCCTTTAAGGTGGGACCAGAGGAGGAAGCTGAGCTCCGCTGCAGAGAGAGCAGAGGAAGAAAACCCAAATACCATATTTAAAACATTGTTTTTATTCTGCGAAAATTTCCACAGTGCAAAAATATGGCAGATCCAGATAACATCTTAAGGAGGGTCTGGAAGTATAAATCAGGACCAGAGGCTTGAGGAAGACATAAATTTCAAACTTGTTCAACTCTTAAGGTATGTTTTCAGTCCCTCGTGATGGAAAGTCCTCACAGGAGAAGGGGGCTGGGGTTGGTGTTGGAGGGCAGTCAGGAATGCTGAGCTGTGGAGACCTCGATTTCACCACCAGGAAGGAGGTGACTCCTGGCTTCATGGCGCGTCACACATTTCTCTACCTAGGTGGCTTCTTGAGACAGCTGAATATCCAAGCAGTTCTCTGTACGGCCATTTTCCTAGGGAGAAGACCGAATCTGCTTATAGCAGATTCACAGAGATCTCAGTGGCCACCCCTCATCCCCTCATCCTGGCCAGAAAAAAATGTCTAAGACCACGGGAGCTGTACCGATACTGCTGCCCACCCCATCTTTCTCCTCTCGTGGTCACACTATTCTTATAAACAGGGTTGCCTATGAACCCCTTGATTTCAAAACAGTGCTCACAGGAAATAAAGAAAAATGGGTATACAGAATTTTCCTGCTAAATTCATTTACTATTTTATATTGTTATATGATCTTCCTTCTAGTAACTGGACGCACTGCAGCTTAGATGAAATGTTTTCTGCATTTGAGATTTTGTATCCACCTGACATAATTACAAACCTTTCAATTAACTGCCTCTAGGTACTTTTATACTGGACACATGTAAGTGTATTAATTTCACAGCTCTAAGAAGAAACCAACAATTAACTAGCATGTTTAATTAGTATTAAATATACTCATGTTAAGTATGCTTAATAAGAATGAGACCCAAATTCATTAATAAATGAGTTTGAGCAAATGTACCTTAAAATCCCTTAAATGTATTTCTCATGGCAGCTGTTGCAGAAATCATTTTGGAAATAAACAAACATATACCTATTCATTCACAGAAAATGCCCCTTAGGGCTTTAATATCAAACATAGCCATCACAGTTCACAAAAAGAATATAAAGTGCAAAAGCTCCATTTCAAAAGGCCTTCAGTTACTCCCGGTGTAACAGAGATTAAATGCTACCACAGCCAGGGGCCCCACTACCCTTATACAGCACACCCTATATAAAGTACAGAACAAGGTATATACCTGAAAATATGTATCTATTTGCTCTGATTACATTTTATGGTTACAAAATCATCTCAGAACTGGTTTAAAAAATAGGGAAAGCTGCAATTCAAACAATGAGTTCTTTAAAGTAGGGGCCATTAAAAAATCTGTAGGAAAATGATGTCTACAAAATCCACTGAGAATCCCAACCTAGCCCAAGACTTCTCTTTGACCAGCTGGATCAGCAGCAACCAGGCAAAGAGCTAACTATTAGGGGTTCCAGGTTCATTTGGAAACAAGGAGCTATGAGAGAGGCTGTGTCCAGGCAAGCTTCAGCCCTCACCTGTCCCCCAGACAGATGGTTCCACATCAGCCCCAAGGGATGAAGGGCCAGGGGAGGCTCACCCCTCAGTTCTGAAGCCTCCAGAATGGCACCAGCTCACATAGCATAATGAATTTTATTACATACCTGAGAAATCCAATAAATAGCAGACGTGATGGTATTTTTACAAATCCTGTGCTTGATGACCATCATGCTTAGTCTCCCAAAAAAACATCTCTGACCCACAAGGAATGTGTTCTAGGCATTCTTCAGGGGGACAGGCACAGCGCACCCCCAAATGTAGCCTACTACCAAACAGATGCAGGCATCTTATCCCCAGACACCTGCAATATAGTCACCGAAGTGCTGGTTTTACATTAAAATAATAAAAGCAGGAACTATTTTCTAAAAATCAGACACTATAAAATACAAATCATTAACTTAAATGATCACTTGGTTACATTAATTTTTTTTTAGTATTCCAAATCCAGTACCTGCTGGGTGTCAAGCTTAGGCAAATCCTCACCAGAAGAAATATCTAATAGCCATGCTGAATAATTGTCATGACCTAACTCCTAACTGTCAAATCTCCACCTCCCTGAACTACCAGGGGGATAAAAAGATTCTTGATTGCACAACAAGGAATGAAATAAGCTATTCACTCTTTACATCAAAACCTGTAGAACTATATATTTAACAGCTATTTTCTATGACTTGTCCATCTAAGTGCAGAAACATATCAAAAGTAGAATTCATTTTTCATAGGGCCCATTGATGTTAGGCTCAAATAAAAAGGGAAGACTCAGTAGTAAGTCTTACAATCCAGTGATGAATACTGAAGAATATAGCTAACTCTCAGATATCCCAAAATCTGCTCTTCAGGAAAAATATGACTGGCATTTATATTCCATTCAAGGTACAAAATCAACTGTCTGCTCTAAAAGACATCTATTTACAACTGGATTAGGGAAAAAAGATGAGAAGGAAATATGCTAAAATATGTTAACAGTGGTTGTCCTTGAGCCATGAAATAGATTTTTTTCTTCTCTTTCAACTTTTCTGTGATAGCCCCATTTTCCTTAAAAAGCATGTAGTACTATAAGAGCATTATGAATATAAATGTAAATATAAATATGAATGAAGCCATAATCCAAAGTAAGATTGGTATACTCCTACTCTCTTGATTACCCTGCCACACTGGTAAACATAGTGAGTTCTTTTCAGATGTAGAGCGAAGACTTGCCTTTGTCAAATACACCCTATTCCACACTTTTTCTCAGCCTCATCGCGTTAAAACCAACCTCTAGAAGGAGGCTAGTGATAAAGAACCCTCCTGCCAATGCAGGAGACGCAAGAGACTCGGGTTTCACCCCTGAGTCAGGAAGATCCAATGGAGAAGGGAATGAATGGCTGCCCACTCGAGCATCCTCACCTGGAGAATCCCATGGACAGAGGAGCCTGGCGGGCTGCAGTCCACGGGGTGGCAGAGAGCCAGACAGGACTGGACTGAGCACTCACACATGGGCTAGAAGGGCATTTTGGTTTTCATAACAAAAGCATTCTTTCTGAAACTTAGCCATTTGTCTTGCAGAAGAAGAGAAACAGCCCTGTAAGGGCACTTCTTTCCTTCTAGCAGAGGCGCATTTCATCCCCATTTCCAAGGTCATTCAGAACCTTCCAGGTGGGCCAGGTGAAAGCCTTTGGGGCTGGAGGTGGTGGTTCCCAAGGAACATGCCCTTCATTTCATCAGGAGAAACGGTCCCTCCTTGATGGCTGGACAATGCTCCCATCAGCGAGGAAATTTCAAGACGGAAACTAAACTTCACACACAAAAATATTACCTACACTCTGCTTCTCTTTACTCTCCCACTAAAAGAGCTGGGCTTAAAATACAAACAACTCCCTCCTCAGAGCACTTTTCTACTTCAGCATGGATGAGGACAGAATCCATGCCTGGTGGGTCAGTCTGAAAAGAGGATGGTCTGACAGCTCCTTTAAAAGAAAACTCTAGTCTTGAAACCCAAGGACTTAAAGAGCAGTTTTCCAATACTGTTCCACAAGTCACCTAGGTCTCATATTCATATGTTAACGTTTCCATGAGTATTTAACTCAAATACTGATTTTTAAACTATACTGAAGCAACGTGGACACTCATTCCATACCAAATCTTTCTACCTTGGAAACCACCAATTTGTTACTTTCCATTTCACTGCCTTTCATATTATTCAGGAAATGCTGCAAGCTTAACCTCAAAATAAAATTAAGTGAATAGAACACAACTTACTTCACACATTAGGTCTCCATAAAGATGCCTTACTGCCAACAGGGCTCTTCTGTTAAAATCATTTGAAAACCACAGAAGTAGAATAAAGTCATTCATTTCTAAATTCAGTTGCTCCTTGGACTTTTCACCTTTTGATCCTGTGCAAGTTCTAATGAGAGTCTAAGAGTGCCCAGACAGGCCAAAATTGCTAAATACGGAGGATACTGACACTCGTCCTACCCACACAAGAAGGGCACATCTGTTCTGCCTGCTCCCATGATGGAATGTTGCAAAGCAAGAGATGCCTGAGTTAACAGGAGTATCCCTGAGGTCATGAATCCCCACCTCGCACCTTGAAGACACATGTGGGGTCTTCCATTCAGCCCAGTGAAGAGGAGATGAGTTGCAGCCAGTGTGACTTTAGGTGAGAAGAACTCAGAGGGCAAGAGGTTTGCCCTGCTGCACCAAAAGCAGCCAGGAGCAATTACAGCCAGCACTTAAGCAAGTGGTCAAATGACTGGAGAAGCTGCAGAAAGCACCTTACCCCGTGAGGATACCGAGAGTAATTCCCACAGTAGGTATCAAAGAAAGAAGAGGCAAGATTCTCAACAGTAATTTCCAGCACAGGGCAGCAGACAAGAGGCTTCCAATGAGAACAACTTCTCAAACTTCACATTTGCTCCAAATTTTGAACCCGGATCCCTACCGCGATTGTCACAGGCCTTTGGGAATGTCACAGAGGTCAAGTAGTAAGAGGGGAGGAGTCTGTGTATGGAACACTCACACGGTAGCTATTCTTCTTTGTATTTGAGGATCCTGGGCTGGGGTGGGGTTGGGGAGGCAAACCATGTCAGCGTTTAAAGATTGTGTTCATCTTCCAGAATGGCTTAAAGTGGAGTGTCGTTTTTGGCATAGAGGGTTGTGCACGTTAGCTTCACCCGGATCTGTAGTCAAGACTCCACCTCTCAGCAGAGGTAGCAGGAAAAGGGTTCACACGTGTATGTAAACCTCGGGTTACGAGCACTGCAGGGGGAAAACCAGCCTCCTGGGGCACAAGCCCTGTGTGCGCTCTGTCTGCTTTGATTTAGGACAGTGGCCCTGGGTGAAAAGCTCTGGCCGCTTCCATTGGACAGAAGGTCTCGTCTGATGCAGGATGTGTCTGTCTCGGCTGGGTCGGCTCCTGGAACACCAGGGGATGGCGGACCCGGATGCAAGGCGTGCGCAGCAAGGGGTCCCCCACTGGCGGCGTTGCCATCACCACAAAGGACGCAGCCCAGCGAGCACTGCAGCTGGAGGCGGCACAGAATCCACACCGAGCCCGCGTCTGCTTCCCACCTCTGGGCAAGCATTTCTCCCCCAGGCACTGTGGAGTCCTGGCGGTCCACAGACACACTAGTTAGATCCCGAGGGAACAGAATTTTAGACAGACAGACCCCACTCCCAACTCCGCGAAACCCCCACCCTGGCAGTCTCTGCGGGCAGGTGAAGGTTAGGGGGCAGAGAGGCCGGTCACCGCCGTGCCTCACGTGATCTTCACCGAGGATTTCTTATTGGCGCACAGAAGGGACACGTAGGGGACGCCGATGAAGGCCCACCGCTCGCTGGGCCAGAACTTGATGACGGGGCCTTGCTCGGGGATCTCGGACGCAGCATCGAAGTAGGCGAAGCACACGCAGCCCAGGTAGGCAGCAAGGCAAATGAGGATGTGCCTGGCGAGGGAGACAGACGCGTGAGGGCCCGAGGCAGGGAGACGGGCCGGACTGCCACCCCTCCTCCCTGCAGGCTTACCCCACCCTTCCCAGATGCAGAGACTGGCAGGGGCCTCCCCTAGCTCAGAAGGGGCGAGGGTGCCCCACATCCCCGGGATAGCACGCGAGTGATAAATTCTGAGCCAACAAAGCCTCTCTTGATATGTTCTAAAATATTCCAGCCTGATAACAGGAAAAACTTGCCAATGCCTTTGGGGCGCCACAGAAATCAAGGGTTTAAGACAGAAGCACTAATATGACATCGCTTATATGCAAAATCTAGAAAAAAGAAAAGAACATAGGGACTTCCTGGGCGCACCAGTGGTTAGGGCTTTGCGCTTCCACTGCAGGCGACAAGGGTTCGATACCTGGTTGGGGAACTAAGATCCCACATGCCACAGTGCATGGCCAAAAAAAAGAGAGAGAGAGAGAGAGAGGAGAGAAAAAGGATACAAATGAACTTATTCACAAAACAGAAACTGATTGACAAGCTCAGAGAATGAATTTATGGCTGGAGGGGAGGATGGGGAAAAAGGATAGAGTGGGAGTTTGAGATTGACATGTAAATAAATAAACAAATTTAATTAAAATAAAAAAGAAAACAGAGGCACTAGGAGGATGGAAATAACTGAGCACATGGGACTGATTCCCCGCTTCTCACTTTAATAATGGGCTGTACGTATCTAACACCCTTCATTAGAAATAATTTTACACTGATTCATCAGCTTTTGCACTTTAGTAAGGAAACTCTTTATCATCTTCACTGTGCTGGTACCAAGTTTTCATATTGATCTTTATCATGGGGACCATTTAAAGGCGTGTAACTTTTGCACCTTATACTGAAACTTAAAACTCCAGATAAATTACAGATTTAAAATACATTTTTAAAACATATTTAAAGAATATTTTTATAAATATTCTTTTAAAAATAAAAGAATATTTTTATAAACCTTGGAAGAGGTCTTTCTTAAAATGACACAAAGTTCTGAAACCCTAAAGGGAATCACTGTGACAGCCACATGTAATGGACACCTCTTCATTTAAAAACACATGGAATGGAGACTTCCCTGGTGGTCCAGTGGTTAAGAATCCACGATCCAGTGCAGGGGACGCAGGTTCAATCCCTGGTCGGGGAACTAAGATCTCACATGCCACGGGGCAACTAAGCCTGAGCACGGCAACTACTGAGCCGACACTCTAGAACCCACGAAGAGCAACTAGAGGGGAGCCCAGGCACTGCAGGGAAGAGCCCACGCACAGCCACCAAGGCCCAGCACAGCCAGACACATGAACAGTGAACACACACACCTGGCGTAAGGGTGGCTGTAAGAGTGCTGCCAGCTCGCTTAGTGGAGAGCAGTGTCATTTAAGGGATGTCACAGCCACACTGTAATGCATACAGAAGGGAGAAGGGGAAAAAAAAAGGAAAAGACTGACAGAGGTGAGAGCATGCAAGTTTAAAACAGTATGGCGCAAGACAGCATCAACATACTAACAGATAAATGGGAAAGTGGGGGAGCGGGGAATAGGGGTACCATTTGACAAAGAATTAAAATCCCTACCTGATGAAGAGCCCTAAAAACCAATCATTGCATAGGGTGTCTGGGATTTGCTTTATAACAATATGGGTGGGGTGGGTAGTGGGTGAGGGTGGCCAGGATGAGATAACACTGAAGCTAACTGTTGCCTCCCTGGGGCTCTACGTATTATTCTCTATACTTTTGAAAATGTTACAGATGTGCATAATAAATGGCACAGAGGTATTTAACAGTAATGACTCTCTACTGTGTGTCGGGAAGTACGGGCTGGATATAAATTTTTAAATACAAACACTCCACAGAGACGATAAAGAAACTTAAAAGGCACATTTCAAAAGAGGAACGATACAGTAAATTGATATTTGAAAGATGTCCAACAAAATACTAACTTTTTAAAAGATAAAAATAAAATCTTTTCAATCAGGTTAACAAATACTTT
The DNA here is from genome assembly GCA_917880005.1 of Nanger dama. Classification (NCBI taxonomy): domain Eukaryota; kingdom Metazoa; phylum Chordata; class Mammalia; order Artiodactyla; family Bovidae; genus Nanger; species Nanger dama. The sequence continues at coordinate 1,767,797 of CAKJTW010000017.1, forward strand.
TTAAAGTTACTAACATCCAGTATATGTGAAAGTATATCTTACAGATACACTTTTATTATCTTACAGATTTTAGTAAAATTGTGTCAGTTAGTATCTCTGGGTTCGGCAACATATTATAACCAAAGGGAACATCCAGGCATATGAACAAATATAGATATTCATTACCAATTGTTTATAAAAGTGAAAAGTTAGAAATAACCTTAACATCCATTAACAGAGAAGTTGGTTAAACGAATTACATAGCATTACCCATGTTGTGAGGTATAAACTGGACACACAAACTGATGAATATAATGTAATTACATTGGTAAGGAGAGTTGTCCATGATTTGAACAGCAAAAGAAGAACCAGCTTGCATCATCCCTGCTGCTGCTGCTAAGTCACTTCAGTCATGTCTGACTCTGTGCGACCCCATACATGGAAGCCAACCAGGCTCCCCCATCCCTGGGATTCTCCAGGCAAGAGTACTGGAGTGGGTTGCCATTTCCTTCTCCAAAGCATGAAAGTGAAAAGTGAAAGGCAAGTTGCTTAGTAGTGTCCGCCTCTTAGTGACCCCATGTACTGCAGCCTACCAGACTCTGCCGCCCATGGGATTTTCCAGGCATCATGTACAGGTTGAAGCTATTTTTGTTTTTAAAAGTAGAATTAGAGAACTAAACATCTGGAAGGATATACTTTAGGTTGTTAACAACTGTTCTCTCTCTTTGGACAGAATTAGAATTGTGAAAGCCTTTCTTTGTATACTTTGCTGTTGTTTAAATTTGTTGTAGTAAATAAATATATCACTATAACTGGAACAACAACAACAACAAAAGGTTCAACTTTGGTTTGTTTTTTGGCCATACTAGACAGCATTTGAGTTCTTAGTTCCCCAAATAGAGATTGAAGCTGTGTCCCCTGCAATCGAAGCTGGAAATCTTAACCACTGAACCATTAGGGAAATCCCAGAAAATTGTTCAACTTTGGGGGAGGGTACTCAAAGTACACCAAATTTAGAAACAGATTAACTTTGAACCAAAGTTACTACACTCTCCTTTTGAATTTTACTTAAATCACTCTGTGATAAAGGAACTTGGATCAATTAAAAACACACCAGGGGCTTCCCTGGTGGCCCACAGGTTAAGACCGAGCTTCCACTGCAGGGGACACAGGTTCAGTCCCTAGACAGGGAACTAAGACCCCACATGCTGCATGTGGAGCAGCCAAAAGACAAAATAAAAATTTTTTAAAGAACTATATTTTGAATGAGAGCCTCTTTACACAGGTGGATACATTTATCAAAACTTACCAGACTACACAAAATCTGTGCATTTAATAATCTGTAAATTATAACTCAGATGTACGAAGTGTATAGAAATTCACTAATGTGAGTTGAGGTTGAACCTAAGAAATATCAGGCAATGGATCCTAAGACTGGAATCCCCAGCATAAGCTGCTTTGCTTTGCCTTCAGCGAACAAATCTGGAAGTCCCCAAGTCTTAATCTGAGAGCAGCTTAGGTCTCATGGTAGATAATACACAAGTTCAAACATCCCAGGGAATTCAAGAGAATTCTTTAATCGAATAATCTTAGGTATCTCCTGATAGAGGTCAGCCTTCTTCCAAATCTGGATCTAACAAGTTTTAACAAATCCTTACCACTAGAATTCCTCCCTGGGTGCTCTCAACTTACAAGAACACTCTAAAGAATTCTCTTGTCCCTCGATATCTCAAGATCAGAAATCCTGGAGGACAGAGAGGGAAAGATAATGCTAGGTTTGGAGTTGCAGCAGTTCCCAGGAAGAAAACCACTCCTCCTCTGCTTTCTGAGGACAGGATTCTGCGTGCTGTTTCGTAACCTAACAGTGCATCCTGAGCCTTCTGAAGTATAGATGCTTGATCATGTTCCCCATGATTAAGCTCCTGGGCTGGTTTTATGTAACCAGCTGGGCGATCCTTAACAATTCACTTTTATTCCTCTGGACTTGCGTCTCCACCTGTCAAATGAATGGGTGAGACTGTCCCCAGGTGACCTGTGAGGCCCAGCTGGTCACTCAGGCTCAGGGGTGCTTGGTTCCCATTTGGGATTGTCCTGTCCCCACGTCACACCTGTCCCCAGCCTTCCTTCCCCACATTCCCCTACCCTGTGATCTAGCTAGAGCTCAGGTTACAGCTTCGATTTCCAAGCTCCTTTCTGCTTTGATAATGGAGCAAGAGGTAAGAAACAGCACAGACATGAAGCGTAGACAGCTAGGTCTGTCTGGTCCGGCTAAGCCTGCTCCCTGAGACATCCGATAGTCTATGTGAAGAGAGGGGGCCCCAGGCTCTGCTCCATCTCCTGTGCTCACTCATGCGCCCTGCAGGAGAGCAGAGTGATGACAGAAAGCGTAGACCCTGCCTCGCCACCCCCTGCCCCCCGATGACGCGGCTCACCACACACAGTGCAGGTAGGGGAAGTGGACAGACGACAGCAGCTCACAGAAGGCCCGGTCAGTGATCCAGCAGAAGAGGGCGAGGGTCCACCAGAGGCCGGAGAAGAGGCCCAGCTTAAAAACACGCACGTTGTCACACCTGCCAGAGACGCAGAGAACAGCTCGTGTCCGTCCTGGTAGCCTTCTAACTCACTGGTCACATCTCCGCCTCCTCATACCTCCCAGCCCCTAACCCTAACCCTCCCTGGCCCCTTGGCACCAGGGTTCCCACCCAGTGCCCCATCACACAGGCTCAAGGACATAAACACTATACATACCCTGATGGTTCACAAAGCCACACTCCTCACCCAGGCTGCTTCTTAACTCCAGACGTGCAAACCACACTTCAGATTATGACACGTCCACCCGATGGTCTGTGTTGATCTAAATTTCACATGTCTACAAGGAACTTCTGATCCTTTCTTCTGTTCAATACCCATTCTCCTCCCGGCCCCTTGGGGAAGGGTGCTTTCAGGACCTCAGGCCAAGAATTCTGGAGTCATTGTTCTCTTTCTCACATACCCTACATCTAATTCATCAGCTCGGCGATATATATTTCAAATCCAATCTCTTTCCATCACCACTGCCTGGGTCCAAGCCCCCTGAGTTATGGCAACCACCTCCATCTGCCCCTGTTCCTACAGTCACCTCTCAAGGCCCTGCCCAAAAGCCTCCCACATCTTCCCTTTTCCCAGAGGGAAAGCCAAAGTCTTCACAGTGGCAGGAGGCCCAGTGTGCTGGCCTCCCTCTGTGCTCCACCCGCTCCTCCCTACCTGCCCCAGGTTGCCTCTGCTCATCAAGCCCCCCAGCAATCTCTGCCATTCCTCCAAATCCCCAGGCATGCTGCTCAGCCGTCAGCACTGGCTGTTCTGTTTCCTGGAATGCTATTCCCAGAGAGCCACGGGGCTCGCCACCTCCCAGTTTTTGTTCAAATGTCCCTCAGTGAGCCCTTTGCTGAGCACTGTTCCTAACAATCACACCGTTCATCTCCACCTCCTAAGTGACCCCCAAGCCCCCATCGCCTTCTTCCCTCTCTTTCTCTCTGGAGCAGTGACAGCCTCACGAGCCCCTCTGTGCTTCCCTTATGTATCTTCAGCCTGTCTCCCCAACCTGGGACAGTGTCAGGCTCAGGGAGGCTCTTGGCACTCCCGAAAGAAAGAATGAGCTCTTCCACACCCTGGGGCAGAGGGTTTCTGAACAAACCCCAAGAGCTTGAGGGGAACCTTAGCAGCCATTTTCCTTCCTTATTACCAAATTGCTCACAAAAAGGGTGACTTCTTTTCCTGGGGAGAAATGCCCAGAGGCAGTTGGTGGCTGAGGGTCCTTCCACCCCTCCTTTGGGGTCTCTGTCCCTCAAAGGCCTGCACCCCAGTCAGTCCTGCTTGCTCACTCACAGGAGTCTGTGTCTAACATAAATATGACCCTTCATGGGTACAGATGTTATCTGTTCATGTTTGCTGAACAAGTTAATGGTGTCTAAAGTCTGACTTCCTGGTACCTTTCCCAGCCATCTGATGGAAACATGGGCAAAAAAACCATCAGTGAATATGGGATGGGCAGCAGGCTCAGAAAGACCTGCTCAAAAAACAACCTGAAAAGCCCTGTCAGTAGGGGGTTATATGCAGCCCTTGAAAAGATTTATGAAAAAATTTATAGAGCCCCACAACATTAGTGACTGCTTTCTGGTTTAGTGACTAAAACAGAGATGAACGATGTCCATTTTCCCTTCCTCTTCAGCATATGAACAGGAATTAAAGGCATGGAGTAGATGAGAAGTTTTAGGGGAAAGCGTAGAGAGAGAAAAGCAGAGGTGAGGGTGTATCTTATGGGTTCCCTACATGGAAAGGTAGGAGAAGGCAATGGTACCCACTCCAGTACTCTTGCCTGGAAAATCCCGTGGATGCAGGAGCCTGGAAGGCTGCAGTCCGTGGGGTCACTGAGGGTCAGACATGACTGAGCGACTTCACTTTCACTTTTCACTTTCATACATTGGAGAAGGAAATGGCAACCCACTCCAGCGTTCTTGCCTGGAGAATCCCAGGGACGGAGGAGCCTGGTGGGCTGCCGTCTATGGGGTTGCACAGAGTCGGACACGACTGAAGTGACTTAGCAGCAGCAGCAGCATGGACAGGTGCATAGAAAAGAAGGCGCTCTCATGAGGGGAGGAAATGGAGCTGCTGCAGAACTGGTTAAAAAAAAAAAAAAGGAGAATGTGGTGTCATAGGAATCACAGGAAAGGATGTTCCAAGGTTGAGGGGGTGAATTGTACAGAGAGCTGGGAAAACAAGTGAGATTCAGGAGGACTAAAAAGTGATCAGAGGATGTACAACTGAGAGGGGGTTGGGTATCAAAGAGGGCACAGAAGCCAGGTTAGAGTAGCTTGAAGAATAAATGAGCGGAAACAGATGGAGACACATTTTAAATAAGCATGGCTGTGACAGATGAGAGATTAAGGGCGATGGCTGGAGATAGATGTAATAGAGGCTCGGCTGGATGGTAGAGACGATGGGAGAGATTCAACAGGCTAATGGGAAGGATCCTTTGTAGAGAGAGGGATGACACGGTAGAAAATTTACAGGAGTAAAATAAGACAAGGAGAAGGGAGGGGATAATCAGTAAGTAGAAAGACAGATCCTAGAGACGAGAGGAGGAATACTTCCACAATGCTGCAAGTTTTTGAGGTAATGATGAAGACTAATTAGCTGTAATGATGACTGGCTTTTCAGGGGTAAAAATTTCAAGTACAGAATAGAAATTATTTCCTTTGTAATTACTTAAAAAGATTAGCGTATTAAAGGAAAATATTTCCCTGCTTAAAAATCACAATTGTGGAGGAGAATTTATTTATTCTATAAAATCTGCCCCTTGATTTGCTCTTGTTTAGCTAATGTGAATTTAAAAGTTTCCCTTTCTTTAGCCAGTTTTGAACAAAATTATAGATTAAAACATATGAAACTCAGGAGTTAAAATAAAAACTAGATTGCAGTGAATTCTCAAGAAACATAGCTAAGTGGAGAACATTCTATTGACTGCAGGCCTAATATCAGCCAACATCACTGGACTATCACAAATCCATTCAGATATCTTTATCGGCAATTTAATGGTTTTCCAAAGAGCTTTAAGCTCTGTTAGTATTCTGCAATGGGTCTCTTCCTTCCCAGGTCCATGAAGGGTACTCAGAGCCAACAAGACAAGACAGGGCAGTCCTCCCACTGCCAGCCATCAAGTTTATATCACCCTTCACCAACCACCTCTGACCCTGCCCGGTACTACTGATAATCAAAACGACCCCCAGAGGCAAAGCAATGGTAGAAAACATATATATGTCTCCACTCAAAACAAAGAGTGAGAGAAAGCTGATTATATACTACACAGAGAAACTCTCACAAAGGGGGGTACATACAAGACTTCAATTAAGACCGTCTGTGTCCATGACAATAAGCCATGAATTAGAGTGGATTTCTAAAAGTGGTACAGAGAAAAGGCATTTTCAAAGAGTATTACAATATGGGTAGTGATTTAGATGTGTTTTAGTTGGGGCTGAATAAGACAGTAATAAACACACACAAGAACTAAACTACTTTTCAGAAAAACCAAACGAACTTTTTGGCCAACCCAATAATGTGTCTGGGTATCAACCTGAATTCTGCACATACAAATTGACACAAGAAAATGTTTATGCAAACAGTAAAACGCTTTACTTGATAGGCTGTAAGAAAGAAACTAAGCCTCAGGGAAAGCAGCAATGCTGCTTTGTACACAAACATTCATCTCTTTTTCCTTCTGTGTATAAATGCAATAGCCTCTTTAGGACTTTGCTTTTCTTCTTACTCTTGTCATATAAACACATCTGTTCTCCTTTTTGGGCTGCCCTGGTGGCTCAGTGGTAAAGAATCCACCTGGAAACATGGGTTCAATCCCTGAATTAGGAAGATGCCCATGGAGAAGGAAATGGCAACCCACTCCAGTATTCTTGCTGGGGAAATCCCATAGACGGAGGGAGTAGGGCGGGCTATAGTCCTTGGGGCTGACTTAGTGACTAAACAACACAACAATATTCTCATTTCTGCAGACTTGATTCCAGGCAGCTTGGTCTAGGGACTCACCAGGCCCTGAGATGTTCCTCCTAAGCTAGTTTTTGGATCATTAGAATATATTGCTTATACTCCTCCCTCCTTTCTGAAAACGAGATTAATATTTTGAACCAAACCATCCAACTTGATCCTAATCCACAAGTCAGGGATGACTCTTTGTGAGGAGTAACTCCTCTTCAAAGGCAGTAAAAGAACCAAGAGCTGGTTTGTTCCTATCCCAAGGACAGCCTGAGGGCCAGGGAGGGAGACTGCTACCCACCTCCTTAGCTCAGCAATGAGTAGCGCCATGCAGGGAACCCCCAGGGTCATCAGAGAGATGTTGTTGATGGCGGGCTTGACAAACGCCAGGCACGTTGTAACTGCAGACAGGACACAGACCACCACCTTGAACCTGCCCCTGTATGGGTGAAAGCAAACCAAATCCATTAAGAAGGGGGTCGTGTTTGTTTGCTGGATGTTGGCAGAGTGCAAGCACTGATGCTGGGAGGGCAAGCTCAAAAGACATCCCACACAAAGTACCAGGAGCCTGCAGACCATTCCCCCACACCGGCTCAGTTTTTCTGGGAATTCATCCTTAGGAGACAATCAGAAATTTTCTAAATAGTTAGCTATGAAAACGGTTAAATTATAATCAACCTGAGCCTTTAAGGAGAAGATGTGAATACTTGATTATTTTTAGCAGTACTTTTCTGTATTTTTTCCCCCAGGTGTCTTAGAGCATGTTTGGGCAAATTCTTACTGCAAAGGGTCAGCTAGTGAATATTTTAGTTTTGCAGGTCATAGGTTCTCTGCCACAGCTACTCAATCCTGCCACTGTAGACAATAAGTAAGCAAATGGGCATGATTGTGCAACAATAACACTTAATCTGCGAAAAACATGCAAGTTACCCATGTGGCCAGAGATGCGGTCTCCCCACCCCTCTTCTACAAGGTGAACATGTATAAGAAAAACAGATCATTTACAAACCATAAAGCATCCTAGATTAAAAAAAAAAAATGCCCCATGTGTCTAGCACACAAGTCTAAAATCCTGGTATCTGTATTGACTGACAATCTACAGCCTCTTATGCACTGGAATTTTGTGTTAAGTTTCAGACATGAAAACTGTTAGAAAAATAATTGATACCATCCTTTGGAATCAAAAATAACTGATAACAGCCCTTCAGTGAAGGTACTTTCAGTGGAAAGAGCTAGAAGTGGCGACGTGACCCTGGACACGTTGCTTTCCTTCTCCCTGAGACTCTGCTTCCTTATCTATAAATTTCCTATCTAGTCTAGACTAGAGGATCTCAAAGGCCCATATCCATGACTGAAACTTAGGGGCACATGACTTTCCTGAAGTTTCTGTTATTCCTCATTAGCACCATTTACTTTGGCCAGGAGCCCTGGAAAGCATCACCATTAGGAAACTAATTTGAATGAAATTCCATTAGAAAGAAACCAAAGTGCACGGAAACTTTCAAAATACAAGTGTATCTCGTAAAGAGGAAAACCATTTATCATCAAGGCTCAGGAAATCATTGATCAAGCTGCCAACTTTCTGACTGGAATGAACAGGAATTGTAGCTCTGAACTTTGACCAGCGGGAAAATATATGTACATGGGAAAGGATCCAGGCAGCAAATCCTCAGGAGAATTGTGTTTTTCTCCCAGCCTTGGCTTCAGCATACTTCAGCTACTAGAGAAGTCTGCAGCTTGGCCTGAGTACAGTAGCGTCACACGGCCCCAGGTCCCCACCATGTGCCTGGCCCCTGCGGACCCCCAGTAACTCAATCACTGGATTTGAGGTTCCATGATACGTCAAGGCTTTTTGGTCATTTAGATTAAATAAACACATAATTATGAGCTTCCCTGGTGGCTCAGTGGTAAAGAATCTGCCTGCAAGGCAGGAGAGTGGGTTTGATTTCTAGGTTGGGAAGATCCCCTGGTGAAGGAAATGGCACCCACTCTGATTTCTTGCCTGGGAAATCCCATGGATTAAGGAACCTAGAGGGCTACAGCCCATGGGGTCACAAAGAGTCAGACACAACTGAGCAACTAAATAACAACCACAGCAAACACATAATCAGATACTTTCAAACTGTACCACCTCCCTGTGTCCGAAGGTTTAGGACCCAGACACAGAACAACAGAGTGAGTCAGAGCACACGTGTCCAGTGAGACCCATGTATGTTCACATTCTGCCTCCATCCCTTAGCAGCCCATGGGATTTTTGCCAAGTCACTAAAACTCCCCAAGCCTCAGGTTTTCCGTATGAAAATCAAGACACCTTCCTGTATTGTCCTTATAAGCATTAAGGCACTCAACACAGTGCCTGATACAATGGTGTGTTCTAATAAAATCCATTATTTCTGTTTTCACAACCATGATTTGAGAATAAATGTTATTTTAAATAATATTATTGTTGAAAATATCATACTCAGGGAAAAGTCGACTGAGCTGATGCTGCAATCAGAAAGACTCTCTGTAGTCTTGCCAAAGATTTCAAAGGCAGTGAGCTTGATGAAACATGCTTTCTCTAGGAGGAACGTGGGCAGACACCTCCCTACCGCTCCCCAGAGGGTGTGGAGGAATGCGCTTCTGGAAGGCAGCTCAGGCAACGAAGACATCGTGTGAATGCACGGTTCTGCAACCAGCAGAAGCCAACAGTCACGAGAGGCCCTGAGGACAGAGAGAGCTGGGAAAACCCAGGAGGCAAGGGCCCCATGGGGTGCTCTCTAAACATCCCCAACTGTTGCCTCTGGTCCTGTTTTCACCTTTGCAACCCATGATCAGCTCAAACTGACCACAAGGTTGGTGAACCCTTAGCACACCTTCTTCCTGTATTCCCCAAACCCAAATCTAGCAACCCAATACCATCATCATAATATTATTGTAATAAAGCTGTTACTATTGTTATCATAGCTTCCCTTTAAAAAGATGGTTTTTAACCCTGTTAGCCCCTTTTTCACATCAAACATTTGGTAATGCCCATTTTAGTCTTCTGAAGTTAAATGGAATTTATGGATGATAAAACTTTCCATTACTGTGACCACCAAAAACATGTCCACAAACTCCCCAGATGGCCAGCATGGGATAGATACAGCCCTCGACAAGATTCACTGCTTTAAACTCCCCTTTAAGGCTAAAATGGGCTTCCCTGGTGGCTCAGCAGTAAAGAATGCACCTCCTGTGTAAGAGACCTGGGTTCGATTCCTGGGTCAGGAAGATCCTCTAGAGAAGGAAATGGCAATCCACTCCAGAATTCTCACCTGGGAAATCCCTTGGATAGAGAAGTATGGAGGGCTATAATCTATGGGAATCACAGAAGAGTTGGACACAATTTAGCAACTAAACAACTAAAACATAACCTGTTTAGAACAAGCCTCTGATGTTCACAGGATAACAGCATTTGGTCCTGGAAGGTCCAACCCTATCATTTCCTACCTACGGATTTGCAATGGCCCAGAGGGTCTGAGATGAGCTCAAGTCACTCAGCAGAGAGAGCAGGATAAGCAGATCCCAGCCTGCAACCCTGCTATTCAGGATTCAAAAAATAAACTGGATTGTAAGGTGAGGACTATCGCTAGATTTTGTGGACAAAACATCATAAGGGCCACAGCAGGATAAATTCTTTAGAAAATGGATACAATTAGCCTACAACAGTTTGCTTTTTTCTCAAGACAGAAATGTCAAATTATTAATAACCAGCAACAGCTGAGTGCATATCCCAACAGTTCTTCAGACATTCTAGGCAAGATGAAAGACAGCCCTTTTTAGAAAATCCCACCAATTATTCCTATTTACTATTCCTATTCCTATTCAGCTGAAGCTGAAGCTCCAATACTTTGGCCACCTGATGCGAAGCATCAACTCATTGGAAAAGACCCTGATGCTGGAAAAGACTGAGGGCAGAAGAAGAGGGTGACAGGATGAGATGGTTGGATGGCATCACCAATTCAATGGATGTGAACTTGGGCAAACTCCAGGAGATGGTGAAGGACAGGGAGGACTGCCATGCTGCAGTCCATGGGGTTGCAAAGAGTCAGACACGACTTGGTGACTAAACAACAACAATTCCTATTTACATTCCCCTGCTGTTCTGCATATTATCTTCAAAACACTTATCTGTATTCACTTCAGTTCAGTTCAATTCAGTCGCTCAGTCGTGTCCAACTCTTTGCGACCCCATGAATTGCAGCACGCCAGGCCTCCCTGTCCATCACTCGGAGTTCACTCAGACTCACATCCATCGAGTCAGTGATGCCATCCAGCCATCTCATCCTCGGTCGTCCCCTTCTCCTCCTGCCCCCATCCCCTCCCAGCATCAGAGTCTTTTCCAGTGAGTCAACTCTTCGCATGAGGTGGCCAAAGTACTGGAGTTTCAGCTTTAGCATCATTCCTTCCAAAGAACACCTAGGGCTAATCTCCTTCAGAATGGACTGGTTGGATCTCCTTGCAGTCCAAGGGACTCTCAAGAGTCTTCTCCAACACCACAGTTTCAAAGCATCAATTCTTCGGTATTAGCCATTTATAATTACTGCTAGCACTCAGTGTTTACTCTGTAACAGACACTGTGCTATATACTTTATATGATTTTTACATATGTTTCTGACCCCAGAGTTAGATACTTTTACTATCTCTTCTTTATAGATGAGCAAAATGAGGTATCAGAGTGCAGAAGAAAAAGTGGATTATTATTCAAATGTAGATCTGTCTGATCCAAAGTCACTTAGCCAACACACAATCCCCTCTCTTCTCCAGAAATTTCATACTGGAACCACTACTAAGCTTCTTATTTATTTATTTTTTTTTGGGGGGTCACACCATGTAGCATGTGGGATCTAGTTCCCTAACCAGGGATTGAACCTGTGTCCCCTGCATTGGGAGTGGAGTCGTAACCATTGGACCACTAAGGAAGTCCCCTTAGAGGTTTTTAGAAATATTTCAGCAAAGTCTAGACCAGAAAAAAAAAAAAAGGTGGGATGGTTGGGGAGAGATAAATGGTTACTACAATATAAGTTCACTCAGTCCCCAGCCTGCAGAATTCCCGGTGTTGCCCTGAGATCTCTGGTCTAGCATGCCATTCCACACCAGAGATGCTGCCTGTTCCCACATCACGAGGTGAAGTCCACGCTAAACAGTCTGGCCTTCTTGCCTTCTTGCTGTCCACACCATTGGAAAATTGAAGGTCCACAGACACAGCTGAAATCCTTATTTACAGTGAGCTACCTCTCCTATGACATTCACCTTTTTGTCCTTTGTCATGAAAATGATCAATGTTCATTTTTATCCTTCAATTAGCATGCATACCTCAACTACTGGGCAGCAATCTCCATGTGCCATTGTTAAGAATGAAAGCTGACTGAGTGCTCACCATGTTCTTAGTGCTCTATGAACTGCTTTGCAGGATCATCTAACAAGAAGCCTGCGGTGAACACTATTAGCCAGTCAGTTCTACAGATGAGTGAACAGAAACCTCAAGAGTCAAAATAAGTTATATGTTTGGTTTTTTTAAACAGGGAATCTAGGAATCAAACCCAGGTGGTTTGCAAAGCCAGGGATATAGACACAGAGGGTTCTCAGTGCCTCCACGGACTCTCCCCAAACTGCAGACAGGGGCTCCACATCTTCCCCTAAGAGAGGCAGCTGAGTGCGGGCAATGGAAAAGTCTCCAGTGTTCAGACCGCCCTGCCTCACAATGTGTTTCATTACTAAAGTTGGTAAGTTTCTGTTACCACAGCATTGCCCCATTTTCTTCTCTCTTACTCCCATCAAGAAACAAGAAAAGAACAAGATTCTCTATTATGAACACATTAAACACTATCCAGTGGAATTTCAAACCCAGGCCTCCAGAGCACTAGAAACAACAAAACCCTTATTCCCATTTTGTCATCTTCTCACGCTGATCCCAGGGCTTGTACACTCAGATCTAAGAGCAAAGTGGTTCCTTAGCTCTCAATACAATGAAAGCATGCTCCCGGAAAGCGTGGAAGTAAGTAACTGGTGGGCATCTTTGGAAACAACAGGAAAAGCCAAAGGTCAGGGGTGTGTTGCTCAGGCGGAGGCAAAACATCCCCACCGGTCAAGCCACCTCGTGCCCCTGCCAAGCAGCATCCACCTCCACATTTCCCCTCCTCCGGCAGCTTTCTGATCACCCCAATCTCTCCTAAAGCTGAACAAAGAAACACAACTGAAACACAGCAGGTTGGCCTAGGCTATCTCTGATTTCTAAAGTACACGTCCTGCATTCGGGAGAAGGTTTCTGCACCAGGGAGACCATATTTCATCTAAGAGCAGGAACAGCTTCCTTTCCACTTGAAGATACTTCTGTTTGCTCAATGGTGTTTAAAGATAATACTATTTAATTCAAATCCTGCTGCCCAGGGTGAAGATTGTACAGCTAATCCATTTAAAGTATGTTTCCTTGGGAATGTCCTGATGGTCCGGTGGATAGGACTCAGCACTTTCACTGCCAGGTCCCAGGTTCAATCCCTGGTTGGGGAACTAAGGTCCCGTAAGCCACACAGTGCAGCTAATGAATGAATGAATGAATGAAGTATGTTTTTTTTCCTACCTCATTTAATAATATACTCTTTAGGATTAAAAATTAATACATTCACTTTGTAAAAAAAAAAATTGTAAAATAGTACAGATTAAAGGTAAAAGTGAAAGCTCTCTCTCTACTTGCATTCCTAAGAATAGCCCAATGGTAGCAGCTCCTTACCTTCCAGACATGTTTGTGCATATCTGAAGACATACAGTCAAAAAGAGGCTTCATCCCATTCCTAAGAATAGCCCAATGGTAAGGAGCCTAGTAGGCTGCAGTCCATGGGGTCGTTAGAGTCAGACACAACTGAGCAACTTCACTTTCACTTTTCACTTTCATGCACTGGAGAAGGAAATGGCAACCCACTCCAGTGTTCTTGCCTGGAGAATCCCAGGGTCGGCAGAGCCTGGTGGGCTGCCATCTACGGGGTCACACAGAGTCGGACACGACTGAAGCAACTTAGCAGCAGCAGCAGCAGCTCCTTACCTTCCAGACACATTTTGTGTATATCTGAAGACATACAGTTAAAAAGAGGCTTCATTCATTCTAAAATGAGGGTGTCACACACACAGTTCTACAATGTGCTTTTTGAAGCCAGCATGTTTCATGGATGTTCTTCCACCTCCATCCATAGAGAACAGCCTGCATTTTCAATAATGGCATCACTTCTAGTCCCACTCAGGGTACCAAGAAAACTACAATGAACTCTTTTATTTTTCCAGTATAGCTTCTCCATGGGAACACACAGCTTACTTGATTGAATCCATATTTTTAGGTTATTTATCCATATAGCATGCATGCAAGCTCAGTTGTGTCTGACTCTTTGCAACCCCATGAACTACAGCCCACCAGCCTCCTCTGTCCATGGTATTCTCCAGGCAAGGATACTTAAGTGGGTTACCATTTCCTCCTCCAAGGGATCTTCCTGACCCAGAGATCAAACCTGAATCTTCTGTGTCTCCTGCCAACGATGGCAGGTGGATTCTTTATACTAGCACCAACTGGGAAGCCCATTTATCTGTATATATGTTAACAAAACAGTGTGTCCAGAGAAATGTATGGGTCATATGTTTCTAGGAGCATCTCTCATCTTTATGATGTTGACGTCTTCTGTTACTTCAGATATTAAGAAGAGTGCCTCAGAAAGGACCTTCCCTGACCAAACTCTAAGTCAGCACTCCAAGTCTGACTTAGAACTTGGATTCAATCAAGTCCAGTGAACCCTTACCGGCTTCATTTTTCATCATAGCACTTTCACACCCTAACATTACATTATTTGTTTATTGATTCATAATCTCTCCAACTTCAATATAAGCTCACTTAGGGTGGAGACCTTGCCATTTTGTTTACTGTTAAATTCTAGCGCCTAGGAAACTTCATTGTAAGTGTCCATAAATTATTTACTGGATAAATAACCATATAAGCATAACACAACGGATATTAAAAGGCATCTCTTCCTAAAATTCTGGGTTTTTGGCTTGAACGTGTATGTGTATGTGTGTGTGTTGGTGTGTAGCTCTCATCAGAAGCAAACTGACACAATTTGAATACTACAGTATCTACAGCTCCAAAAACCAATTCCTCAGTGTGCATTCTATTGTAAATATATAAAGGTAGTGGAGCTGGGTCACACCCAAGAAGATGTACTAGCAGGAAATCAAAGGTCTTTGAACAACCATTCAGTCTTTTCTCCCCCACTGAATCTTCTAATTTTGCCAGTACCAATAAGGGAGATATTTGACTTTGTGTTCCTAATGAACATTAGATAAATTCTTTCCCTGAGTATATTATAATTACCTCTTTTATCTGGTAGAATTTTTTCTCTGACAGTGTATTCAGTGGATATTAAATATTTGATAAAGCTCATCACTAGGTTAGACTCAGTAGGGTGTGATATTTGTTAATATATACATTGTCATATGGGGTACTGCATAATAAATGCAAAAATTTAGTACAAGCTTACCTGTCATTGCGAAAGATCTTCGGTAGATACCTTCTGGGGAACCACATGGCCAAAGCACACATCAGGACCCAAAGGATTGCAAGTTCATCTAGCATCTGACCCAGGAAACTAAGGGTGGCATGGAAGTAGACGGATCCAATTCCTAGAATCAAGTACAGCCAATAAAAAAGGTCACACAGAAGAACAGACTCACAAATTCAACACACGGATTAAAGACAGCCTTTTCATAAATGACTACCGAAATGACCAAATCGCTCTCTCGCTCTGAGAAAAGAAATTGAAGGAAGAAACCTACACCATCCAGGCATACAGACTTCACGTTTAGAAAGAGGATTTGAAGCAGGGCCCAAATACCAGCGTATCAGAACTTTAATAACTGTACAAGTACAGTGTGTCTTCATCCACTGAGCCTTCATGGGGACACACAGGCACTCAGAAGTCAACATTCTCTCACAGCTAAGAATCTCTAAGCTGCCTGTGGAAGGAAATAAAAATTATACAAATATTTCCCAGAATTACGAAGGATCAAACATCTAGAATTTGTTGTTGTTTTTTTAATTTTAGTCCTTTAGAAACCATGGTTTCATCCAAATACAATTGTTTCACAAGACTTTCCTCAGAAGTTCATGGAAAGCTGCATTGGCACAACACCAGTGACTATTATATAAACGAACTCTCCAATGCAATTAAGTGATAATTACGGCCAACCTTGTTATCAAGCCCATATTCAAAAGAGTCCTCCTTCTGGAGTCCAGGAAACAGCACAGAAGTTTGTTAGGACGTCAGAGTGACTTTGGTTTACCAAGGGGTCAGGGAGTGCGAAGTTCCACTTCCTCCCTTTCAGCCCATGCTCACAAAGGAATCCACTTACCCACGACAACCAAGAGAGTCCATATTAAGTAGATGCCGCTGTTGAAGCACGTTGCATACTGACGAAACAAGCACATGCAGATGGGCGGCAAAATGAAAAACAAGACATTGCTGATCTGGGGGAGCAGGGATGAAGAACAAAAAGATGAGCATTAAGTAAAAGGGCAAAAAGTAAAGCAGCTTGTTCCCAGTATGTCCTTTGTAAATGGAGATGAATGCGGCCACACATCTTTTTTTAACAAGAAAAAAAATTCACAACTAGGGAAACTTAACAACTTTAGTAACTATTTTCGGGGGATACTTCCTGCCTCTGTGATCATAGGAGCAGCTCTGAAAAGACTGGAGCTTCCCAGGTGGTGCTAGTGGGAAAGAATCTGCCTGCCAAGACTTGGGTTTGATCTCTGGATCGGGAAGGTGCTCTGGAGGAAGGGATGGCAACCCACTCCAATATTCTTGTCTGGGAAATCCCATGGACAGAGGAACCTGGCAGGTCACAGTCTCTGGGGTCGCAAAGAGTCAGACACAACTGAGCATGTATGTACACACACACACACACACACACACACACACACGAAAACACTGCCATCTGAAAGCTGCCCAGAGTCCTCTCTTGATGTGAACAATCAACGACTCTTTTTCTGCCCAATTATGAAGCATCCTAATTTACCTGAATAATCATTTTTAAAGATAAGGTCTGTACTAAATAATGGTAAAATTTTTAAAAACAATAGTTTCATGAAGAATGAGAAGTACCAGACATGTTCTAGCCCCCCATAATTTTCTGCCAGCCAGGTCCTGGGCCCATGTGAAGGCAGGGAATGCCTCCCTCATTTCCCTCTTTTCAGTTTTCTCACCCTAAGCCAAACCTACTTTTAGGTAAAGATCAAATTTGTAACTTTAAAATGGCATCATTTTATCTTCCAGACTGGATTCGAGTCTATTATCTCTTCACAGGTCACCTGGCTTTTTAAAAAAAAACCAGACTGGACAACCTAACTCTAGAATCTCACCTGTAATTTTTCAAAATTTTATTTTGTCTTTTTTTAACTAAGGGAGTCATAGCCAATTCTCTTTTTTCCCCCAGATTTTTAAAACTGAGGTAAAATTCACATAACAAAATTAACCATTTTAGGAATGTATAGTTCAGCAGCAGTTAATACAAGTGTAATATGCAATCATCACCTCTATCCAGTTCTGAAATGTTTCCATCACTCCAAAAAGAAACCTCAAATCCATGAAGCCGTCACTTCCCCTTCTCCCTTTCCCCAGTCCCTGGCAACTACTAACCTATTTTCTGTCTCCACAAATTTACTTATTCTGGATATTTCATAAAAGTGTAATCATGCAATAAGTGACCTTTTGTGTCTGACTTCTTTCACTCAGCATACTGTTTTGGAGGTTCACCTGCATTGTACAACATAGCAATACTTTCTTTTTATGAGTAATATTTCATTGTATGGATACCACATTTTGTTTATCCAATGTCCTTACAGTGTCCTTAACACTGAACAATGCTGCTATGAATAATCATGTCCAAGGTTTTCAGTATTTGTTTTCCATTCTCTGAGTTATAGCCCCTCAAGCTAACATTGCTGGATCATATGGTAATTGTGTGCTTAACTTACAAAGCACAACACAATTCTCCACAATGGCTGAACCATTTTACACTGCTACCAGCAAGGTCCAAGGGTCCTAATTTTTCCACATTCTTGCCAACACTTGTTATTTTCTGAGGTTTTTATTTGCTTTGTTTGTTTAATAAGGCCATCCCAGAAGGTATGAAGTGTTAGGGATAGTCAGCTTCTTTTAAAGTTTCACCTCTAATTGAGGAGTAAGGAGCTCCTTGGGAAAGACTGGGCATGCAGAGGAAAGGAGATGTGCAGAATGTTTAAACAACACCTGCGTCTAAATGCACAACACCAGTGAGCAAGGGTTGAGAGAGGGGTCAAAAAGACTAAAACCTTTCTGAGACAGGAAGATGGAGTAGATGAAGTCTGGAAAGCCAAGAGCATGGGGGCTTTCGAAAGGAAAGACTGGTCACCCATATTAGACAACACAGAGCGGGTCTCAAGGGAACCAAGAGGGTGAGGGCCCAAACCGAATGAAAAGAGCCAGGGTAGAAGGGCTTTTCCAGAGCTGGGAAGTCACACTGGGGCACAGCTAAACAAAAGGCATCGGCAAACCCCAGAACTGGAAGCGCAGTGCAGGTGGGCACTGGCAACATCAGCCACCGATGGGCGCCTCTGTCACCATCTGGGAACAAGCGGGGATGGGAATGACAGTCCTTAGAAAGGAGAGAGGACAGAGTGGGGAGAATAAAGAACAAGATCTTTTGTCGGGGTAGGATAGGAACAAGGGTGCTGCCTTTGGTTAAAGTTCAAGACAAATCCCTCATGGGGCTGCATCCTTCCGGAGAAGGGGGTGCCTTGCTCTAGTTGGCCCATTCTGATGGGGACCTTTTTCTCCTTCCCTCCTTGGAGCTACTGGCCAACCCTGGATGAGAGTCTGCATAAATGAGCACAGCAGTCCCAGGCGGTATGCAGTGTCTACACTTGGGAATATAGCCAACTCTCATTTATTTACTAAAAAGCAGATAGGAGGGATTCAGGACAAGGCTCTATGTAATATCGCAGCCTTTAACTTGCCATGTAGTTATTTAAAGAACCCAAGATCTTAAAAAAAAAAAAAAAAGAAAGAAAGAAAGAAAGAAAAAAATCAGATCTTTAAGAGTTAAAATGAGAGACCTTAACAGTGGGACACAATTGAGCTACTAAGCACGTATGCACGTGAGCGATGTTAAATGTTTTATAAGGGGATGTTAAGTAATGGCCTGGAAAGGCTCCCAGGCTAGCCAAGTTCAGAAAGGCAGTCACCCACAGAGGTGGGGCCAGCATCCAACCACTCTTTCCACTGCCCAAAGCTGACTTTTTTCACCAACCACATTCTGACAACCTTGGCTTCATGCTTCGATTGGCATCTGAAAATTCTGAACTGCATCACACATTGTGTACCAATGACCTTTAGGCGACTTAAACATTGCTCTCTGTTTTGTTAAACACAGAGGTAGAAGGAATGAAAGGTGAAAGGGGAAGGAGGAGAAAAATGGGATTGTGATACTACAGGTAACTTCCTCCTCTCATGTACATGAGTATGTTCTCCGTGTAAGAAAAAGAATGCATTACAAAGCTGAAGTCTGCCTTGCGATCCTCCTCCCTGGAGATGCCCACTCTCCTCAGATTCATAATCCTCAACTTCTTTGCATTTATGTAAATATATTTATCATATATATCACATATTGCAACATTATATTTTGGCAACTTCCTTTTCTCATTCCACAGTACACCCTGCTAACCTTTTTATCTTAAGTCACAGAGATTTGTCACACCTGCTGAGGGTACTGCAGAAGGCAACACTTCATTGAGCCATTCCACTAGTAGTGGGAAGCGCACTGATTTATAGCCCCACCTAACAACGCTGCGGAATATAACACAGCTTTTCACCCCAGTACAGTCATCCTTCTATATCCATGGGGGATTGGTTTCAGGAGTCCCTTGGATACCAGACTTTGTTGGCTGCTCAAATCTCTTATATAAAATAGCATTATATATGCAGTATGCATACACTGCATAACACACACACATCCTCCTGTATACTTTACACTGATTGTAAAGTATAAATTTACACTTTACAACGGGAAAACAATTTTTCCACAGACAGGGGGAAGGGTGGTTCGGGATGATTCAAGCACACCAGTGGGTTAGCGGCAGTAAATACAGATGCAGCTTCGCTTACTTGCCCACTGCTCACCTTCTGCTGCCCAGTTCCTAACATGTACTAGTCTGCAGCCCAGGGTTAGGAACCCCTGCTTCAAATCATCTCTAGATTATTTATAATACCTAATACAGATTGCTGGGAGAAATATCAATAACCTCAGATATGGAGATAACACCACCCTTATGGCAGAAAGTGAAGAGGAACTAAAAAGCCTCTTGATGAAAGTGAAAGAGGAGAGTGAAAAAGTTGGCTTAAAGCTCAACATTCAGAAAATGAAGATCTGGTCCCATCTGGTCCCATCACTTCATGGGAAGTAGATGGGGAAACAGTGGAAACAGTGTCAGACTTTATTTTTTGAGGCTTCAAAATCACTGCAGATGGTGATTGCAGCCATGAAATTAAAAGACGCTTACTCCTTGGAAGGAAAGTTATGACCAACATAGACAGCATATTAACAAGCAGAGACATTACTTTGCCAACAAACGTCCGTCTAGTCAAGGCTATGGTTTTTCCAGTAGTCATGTATGGATGTGAGAGTTGGACTGTGAAGAAAGCTGAGTGCCAAAGAATTGATGCTTTTGAACTGTGGTGTTGGAGAAATTGAGAGTCCCATGGACTGCAAGGAGATCCAACCAGTCCATCCTAAAGGAGATCAACCCTGGGATTTCTTGGAAGGAATGATGCTAAAGCTGAAACTCCAGTACTTTGTCCACCTCATGCGAAGAGTTAATTCATTGGAAAAGACTCTGATGCTGGGAGGGACTGGGGGCAGGAGGACAAGGGGACGACCGAGGATGAGATGGCTGGATGGCATCACTGACTCGATGGACGTGAGTCTGAGTGAACTCCGGGAGTTGGTGATGGACAGGGAGGCCGGCGTGCTGCAATTCATGGGGTCACAAAGAGTCAGCCATGACTGAGCCTCTGAACTGAACTGAATACAATGTAAATGCTATGTAAATAGTTGCAGGTATACAGCAATTCAAGCTTCCCTGGTGGCTCCGATGGTAAAGTATCTTCCTGCAATGCCGGAGACCTGGGTTTGATCCCTGGGTCAGGAAGATCCCCTGGAGAAAGGAATGGCAACCCACTCCAGTATTCTTGCCTGGGGAATTCCATGGACAGAGGAGCCTGGTGGGCTAAAGTCCATGGGATTGAAGACAGTCGGACATGCCTGAGCAACTAATACACAGGCATACAGCAATTCAAGTTTTGCTTTCTGGAACTCTCTGGAATTTTTTTTCCCCCAAATATTTTCAATCAACACTGGGTTGAATCCACAGATACAGAACTACGGACATGGAGAGCCGACGGTATGTATTTATTGCCTCATATCCTCTCAGTCTCCTTTGCTTCAGCCATGTACAACCATCTATGGCCAAGCTGTCCCTTAAAAGGCTTTTTCAATCTATGTTAGCACTAGCATTGTATACAATAATGACTTTTAAATTTGCACACGACTCACAAAAACATGAGGTAGTTTAATACACCTCCAGTGAAATTATGATAGGTCAAGTATTTTTAATGTCCATATCAGAGAGTTCAATTTAGAAACACTATTTAACAGATAGGTCCAAATAACTCTGAAATCTCAGTATTACTTCTGTACAACCCATCTACCAATACTTGCTGGCCTCCACCATGCCTTTTCAAGACATAAATCTATGGGGACTTCCGTGGCAGTCCAGTGGTTAAGACTTCACCCTTCCCTTGTAGGGGACATAAGTTCCATCCTGGTCAGGGAACTAAGATCCTGCCTGTTGCACAGGAAAAATTAAAAGAAAAAAGACATCAGTCTATGAAAAGGAAAAGCCCAAATTAGAGGGAGATGCTCCCCAAGATAAAAAGAGGAAGGAACTCCGAAAGAAATGTGGGAAAGCAAATGAGTTGTGGTTAAAAAGATTCAATGGCTCCTTGTCTACTGAGAAAATGAAACTTCCGCTCAAAGTTATGTAGCTCACTGAAGTTGAATAGTTCAGCCAAGGGGTATTTTTAAAGCCCATTGTTGGATTATCCTTTGGAGAATTGGTTTGTTTAGTGCCTGCCTAACAGATTTTGTTTTAATTAAAAGGAAACCACAATTTAAAATTTTATTATTTCCTTAGAGAGTTCCTCATTCTGTGACATTTGCACCAAAATAATCTCAGGAACATACTGCAATCTCATCCTGACGCATGTGATTGTGCATTTTCCCAGACAGAGGGCAAACACTGACAAAGCAACAGGCTGTAAATTTTTCTGAGCAACAAGTTCATAAATAGCTAACAGACATTACCCTGGCTGAGGAGACTATGTATCTTAATTGAATGCAGGTTTCTAATGATCCATTCCATTATGGCAGGCCCCCTTCCTGCCTCTGGGATGACCAACTTGTCCTAGTATGCCTGGCGCTGAGGAGTGCTTCCCAGGATATGCGACTTTCAGTTTTAAAAATGGGAAAATCTCAGGCAAACCCCAACAAGTTGGTCACCCAGCTCAGAGGCCTTCCTGCAAAATCTACCCACCTCCCACAATATACCAACCCAAGCAGAGGACTGGGGTCTCCTCAAACTGGGGTCTCCTGCATTGCAGGCAGATTCTTTACCAGCTGAGCCAAGAGGGAATCCCACAAACAACACCTCAGCCACTTGTGTATATACACCTACTCTGTGGTCCTCACCACCCAGGTGACTATTTGCAGGTCTGGTCTCTGTGACAGGCACACAGTTGCCCAGCAAGTAGATGGCTAGATGGACAGATAGACAGACTGACAGATTGACTGACAGTCCTGCCCTACAGAGAGTGGCCTGTGGCTCTGGCATATAAAGGGAACTCCACTTATCTTGATGATGGGGGCAGAGCTGAGTAGAGGAGGTGACA
Organism: Nanger dama; assembly: GCA_917880005.1. Classification (NCBI taxonomy): domain Eukaryota; kingdom Metazoa; phylum Chordata; class Mammalia; order Artiodactyla; family Bovidae; genus Nanger; species Nanger dama. Next base: position 1,790,335 of record CAKJTW010000017.1, read on the forward strand.
GACCATGGGCTGATTTTAGGCATGTATTTTTCTTCAAGACTTTTTTCAGCAACAGTTCATTTCCTTCTGTCCTCCTGGGTCCCCAGCAGAATTCCCAAAGGCCAAGCTAAGTGATTAAAACACAAACCCCACTTTCCTCCAAAGCTGCTAGGTTGTGGATCTTTCTCTGACTGTGACCAGGCCTTAAAACGTAAAAAGGAACTTAATTTAATAAAATTTTGCATTTAGAAGAAACAGTACAAAATGTGCACAGGCAAAAGGCTGTGGAAGGGCATGATATGTTCTTGGAAGAGATATTTGGGCTTGGCTGACGCAAAGGATGATGACAAGATTTAAGGCAATGGAGATATGTGGGCACCAAAAGCAAAATGCTCTATACTCCCAAACATTGCCAGTAAGAACACAGATCAGAGTACTTTCTCTGATGGACCATTAAACATCACTAGTCTGCAAAGTAAATATTGCCCTCAACACAGCAATTTCCTATCTAGAACTAGTACCTGGAGAAGTATATCCAGATGCCTATTTGAGGACATTCATTGCCTAACTGTTCAGAAACCAAAATGAAAACAGTAAACAGGAACTGCCCTAAATGTCCATCAATAATAAATTGACTGGTCAATCCATTAAAGGGAATACTATATAGACACTGCAAAGAAGAAAATAATTCTATACAATACAATATGGGATTATCTGCAAGACAAACCAAGTGAAAAAAACCAAGGTGTAGAAGAATTTCTGTAGTGTGATCTCAACTAGGCTGGAAAAAAATTTGGTTGTGGTGTGTATATACACAGGCCTCCCTGGTAGCTCAGACAGTAAAGAAACTGGCCTGGAGTGCAGGTGACCTAGGTTTGATCCCTGGGTCAGGAAGAACCCCTGGAGAAGGAAATGGCTACCCATTCCGTATCCTCGCCTGGAGAATTCCATGGACAGAGAAACCTGGCAGGCTACAGTCCATGGGATCGCAGAGAGTCAGACATGACTGAGTGACTAACACTGTGTATATACATGTTGCACGTGTATTTTCTATGCTTACACAAATACATGTTTTTACATGCTTTGGAAATGTCTGAAAAGATACAGAAGAACGGGTATTTTTCACTTTATAACTTGCATATTTTTTAACCATGTTGTTATTTTTATATAAACAATGGCAAACAACTACTTTTAAACGACTTCCCTGGAGGTCCAGTAGTTAAAACTGCACTTTCACCGCAGGGGGCCTAATAGCATCAATCCTTGGTCTGGGAACTAAGATCCTGCATGCTACAAGGTTCAGCCAAAACAAAAAATCCCAAAACTCTTTGTCCCATATCCACCACCATGACTAGCCGAAAGATCAAATGGTCCCAGGGCAGGAGTTTTATGTTAAAGAATGACTAAATAATACATACCTATACTGTGCTAAATAAATTTAAGGTAGCTACAATGGCATTTGCATCTTCAAGAGCAGTATCTTAGTAGGGTCAAATGGACCATCCAAGTTCTAACTCTAGATCTGCCATTTTCTTGACCTTTGCAAGTTTCAAAATCTATCTAGGCCTCAGTTTTCTCCTGTATCAAATGGATGTAATAAATAGCACTCACTGCTGAGGGTGACTGTAAAGGACCCTGGGGAGCTTCAACACAGCAAACAACTAGTGGTAGCCAGGAGTGACTGCAGTTGTAGTAGTGACAGCTTCCCACCAAGATCCATTAAGAAGGTTTTAAATCCGCTCTCTGAGTCCTCCTGATTTTACATCTTCAATTTTTTCTCAATCAGTAATGATTATTATTTTATTGTAAAACAGATAATTAGGCCTGCTACCTTACTCTGAGAATTTAATGAGATGAAGGAAATGGCAACCCACTCCAGTACTCTTGCCTGGAAAATCCCATGGATGGAGGAGCCTGGTAGGCTACAGTCCATGGGGTCCCAAAGAGTAGAACATGACTGAGCGACTTCACTTTCACTTTATCACCAACTAGCTCACTGTCTTCCCTAAGGCAGGAGTAAGTTAAGCATGGGTTTGTTCTGTGACAAGGATCAGAAGATAACTAAGACATGGGAAGGAGAGAAGGAAATGCTTTTTGCTAAATTCTTTGGAGCTACACTCTACAAAGTCTAGTGGCTGACTTCTTCTCTGAGACCCTCAGTATTCGCACTTCGCTAAAGAAAATTCTGTCGTTTACAAGAATGCCAATAGAACAAGGTTTGTCAGGGGGACCAACAGAGCTAATCAGCCACAGATGCTGCAGCTGAAGATCAACAGCTCATTTCTTAAAAAGGCTTTAGCACTCACTGCATAACAGCTCCAATGAGACCAGATGAAAAGTGAAGACAAAAATAAGCTCCCCTCCTCATCCAGCACCCTGGGGGGACTCAGAGCAGTTATACACTAACTTTTTGGACCAAATAACTAGACCTGATTCTACTGGCCTCAGACACCACAGATAAATTACCTTGCTGGGTACGTGAGAATCTGTCCCCAGGCTATCATTTCTTCTCTAACTCTGGTGAAATCCTTAGTAGTACTCTCCACTTACAAATGGAAAAACTGACTTACTGCCTTTGAAAGCACCCAGCCCTGACCCAGTCTATCCTCTGTGGGCAACTGTCCACACCTGACTGCACGCTCTGAAACAGGCTGTGCAACAGGTGGAGGGTGGCCACCTCTGATGACTGCATGTGTCCCAGCTTCTAGGGGCAGCAGAGGACCAGGTTTCCTCGCAGAATTAACCCAGTCATTAAAAAAAAAAAAGAATGTTTGCTGGGAGGGCAGTCCAGGAATTCAGCACTGAAGGGAGGAAGAGTGCAGGCCCTGGATCATGGTCCCAGCTCTGCCAGAAATGATCACAGGGCCGCTCCCCTCTCCAGAGTCAGTTTCCTCAACAGTGAATAGCAGGATGGGGACAAGCTCAAGGAGATCCCTCCAGGCAATAAGCATTGACTCAAGCCCAGGACGTTCTCTCCAGCAAATCAAAGGGAAAAATCCTAAAGAAGAAAGTCAAAATTCACAGTGACTCACATACCAGGAGTTGCTGTTTTCCATATTACAGCAGTGAAAAGATAAGCTGCAGAAATGACCACACAAAGTCTCACATTTGGAACCACATTTGGACTTAGCAAAAAGAACAGACATTTCCTTCCCAACTGCAGGCCTGGGCTTCCCAGGTGGCACAGTGGTAAAGAATCCGTCTGCCAGTGTAGGAGACGCAAGAGACATGGTTTCAATCCCTGGGTCAGGGAAATGACCCACTCCGGTGTTCTTGCCAGGAAAATTCCATGGACAGAGGAGCCTGGCGGGCTACAGTCCATGGGGTCGCAGAAAGTCAGACAAGACTGAGCCACACACACAACTGCAGGTTTTCCCTCCCACAAAAAACTAAAAGCACACAAGATTCTGCAATGGAACAGTATCCTCTTGACCACAGCTACAGACCCAGGCAAGTCCAGAAAGCGTACACGCGCACACACACACACACACACACACACAGAAATCACTCCCAAATTTCCCTTTCACTTCTCTGTGTTGCACAGCGCACAGGCCTAGGGAAACTGATCTAAGGGCTAGTGTGAGGCTCCGTACTAAAGGCAAGAACTCGAAGTAATTAACTTGATTCTGGCCCCAGGTAACTCGACCTATTATTAATGTACGTGGGGGTAGGCGGGCAGCGCCAACCTTCGGAGTGGGCTCCGCCCCGCAGACCTGCCTGGAGGTCACCCCCTTTCCCCGACTCCTAGAGCAGGTACTCGGGGCAAAAACCGCACAATGCAACCCAAGTGCGTCACACCACAGAGATCCTAAGGGAGGAAGGGAGTAGTCCCCGCGGTTTCACCGCTCCCAACTGACCCAAACTGGAAGAATGGGCTGACAGGGAGCAGCAGCTCCGGGACGGGTGGGGACCAAACAGGACAATAGAGCCATCAGAAAGAAATGACCAGAGGAGGAGGATGGCCCAGATGTCGGGGACAGAGACTGGAGAGGAGGACAGATGGAGAACTGGAAGGCGCGCAGGGGGGGGGCGTGGGTCGACTCTGGCCGCGGAGCGAAAACGCCCCAGATACACGCGTCGACCAGGGTCCGGGCTCCAGGTGCGGCGGCTGCGCTGGGGGACAGCCCCCCTCCCGCCAGCCCGTGCCATCCCCGCTCCCGTGCCCCGCACCGTGTTGTAGAACTCGGCGATGGCAGGCACGATGGTGTAGTTGTCCTCGCACCAGTCCACCTCCGAGCTGCCAGCCCGCAGCTGGTCCCACCAGTACGGGGCGCTCATGGCCACTCTGGGGCATTGGAGCAGAGGCTCCCGCAGCCGAGAGGAGGCCAGAGCTGCTGCTGGAAACCAACGGTGGTGGTGGTGGTGGCCGCGGCGGCCGCGGCTTTATGTACCACGGGACAGCCGCCGGATGTGGCGCCTCCTGGGCCGGCCTCTCGGGGCTCCGCTCTGTCCTGTAGGACGTGACTGGCTCGCGGACCCCTCCCTAGGCTCCGCCCCCTGGGGCAGCCTGAGGGACCAGGGCCGGCCACGCCCACCCCAGAGGCGGGATGTGCGGGGGAAGGGGGAAGGAGGGGAGGCGGGACCGGCCCCTGCACCCGCCTCTAAATACTCCTGTTCCCAGCAGGTGGCAAAGGCTTTGACAGGCCTGCCCCGCCCACCTTCCGGCTCAGACTTTCAGGCGCCCCCTACCCTTGTTAAGCGAGTTGTGACAGAACTCGCCCTGGCAGAAATTAAAATTAAGGAGGAAACCCAGGGGGACCGGACTCCTACGGAATCTTGGGAAAGTTTACTCAGACTTGCCTGTATGATACGTGGGACACCCGCTCTCACGGCGGAGAAAAGCCCTCAGTCCCTCGGAAGTCAGGAAGGGATTGCTTGGTGCGGTGGGCCGGGGCAGGAAGACCTTGGGGACTGGAGTGGGGGACTCCCACGCAGCCTCTGCCACCCAAGCCCTGGTGGAGCGCTCTGCAATTTTGAATACTTTCCTGCCCTCCGCCCCTTGGACTCCAGTGCTAGAATAAAGTAATTACCCATCGGGTCAAACTTCAGCTATCCGAATCCCCAAAGGATGCAGTGTGACAGGTATGGCACCTCCAGAACATCCCAGGTATAAGAGATGATGACGGATATGTTGCATTTACTATGTACCAGGCTGGAGAAGGAAATGGCAACCCACTCCAGTATTCTTGCCTAGAGAATCCCATGGATGGAAGAGCCTGGTGGACTGCTGTCCATAGGGTCACACGGAGTTGGACACAACTGAAGTGAATTAGCAGCAGCAGCAGCATGTACCAGGCACTTGCTGAGGAGTTTCCAGGTGTCACTTAGTGCTCCCAGAGGGCATCCTAAGAAGTGGGTTCTATCGGCAATGCCATTCTAGCTAGTAAGTAGCCAAGCTAGAAATCAAATTCAGGATGATCTCAACTGTGAGATAACTAGTTTGCTTTTGTTGTTGTAACTGTTCTACATGAGGTAAGAGCTAGGTGGGCCCCAGGGTGAACAGCTGGTTCATCCCCTGTGGACAGATACTCCAAAACAGCAGCAGTGAGAGAGGAGATGAGTCCTACCCAGATAAAAGATAAAAGATTACATATCCCTCATTCGAAAAGTCAAGAGGACCTTTCTGACTAGACCTGCTCAGAAAGGTTCCCTGGAGGTAAAAAGGGGAGGGGGTGCCACCCCATAGTAAGTGATGTTGATACCCATGGTCTTCTTTGTTAGAATCCATCTTGGCCAAGAGATGCGTGCACACACATGGGAGAACCCTGAGATACACCAAATACAGACGCTGAACCTGGCAAAGTAAGATGATTGGCTAAAGGAAACCCGAAAGAAATGCCCCATAAAAGTGATTCAAGCTACTGCGAGGATGCGTCTCTCTCTCTCTCTCCCCTCTCTCTCTCTCTCTCTCTCTCTCTCTCTCTCTGAACCTGCCTGTGTGCCTATCCTACAACGTGTACTCTTTTCCTCCTAATAAAACACTTTACTTGTTTCGCTTCTTTCTGTGTCTATGTGGAAATTCATTTCTACACAGCTGACAGGCCAGGGCCTTGTCACTGACCACTGGTCCCTGGTGGTCACTGTTGAGGCCTGACTTCCATCTCTGGCCAGAAGCGGAAATCCTGCTTCAAGTGTCTGCAGGCCCAGGTCACCTGAGATCATGTCGTTTCTATTTCAAAGCTAATCTAGTCCCACTGATATCTGGAGAAATTGTTTTGGTCGGTCCTGGCTCTCATCCGTCTTCCTTGGGCAGCTCTAGAAATTCAGCTCAAGAGAGCAGTGGCAGAAGAGGCCCTGCTCAGGTGACTGTCACTAGGATCTCCTTTCTCCAGCCTACATGGTACCCTGAAGGCCAGCACCTCCCAGGGCCTGACCTCTCTCTGAACTGACTCTCCACTTCAACCCCAGCTAGGGCTCCAGGGCCTTATGCCCCCAGTGTCCATCTTCCACAGGTTCCTACACACTATTTATCTTTCCAGACCTCCGTCACTGGTAGAAACTGCAAGCCCCAGCTCCTCTCCTATACTCCAGGAAACCCAGCTTTCACCCCTGGAAGCCAGACCACACTTATCTTTTCAACTTTGTCCCAACTGCTATTCTGTCCTCTTCCTAGACAGCCAGTTCCACTGTGTCCTGAAAAATAAAACTACCATATAACCCAATAATCCCATTCCTGGGCATATATCCAGAGAAAACTGTAAAAGGTACATGTACCCTATTTCCACAGCAGCAAGACTTGGAAGCAAACTAAATGTCCATTGACAGATGAGTGACTAAAGAAGGTGTGGGTATATATACAGAAGCAATGGAATATTAATCAGCCATAAAAAGAATTAAATACTCCTATTTGTAGCAATATGGACAGACCTAGAGATTATCATAGTAAGTGAAGTAAACCAAATAGGGAAAAACAAATGTCATATGACATCACTTACATGTGGAATCTAAGAAAAATGATACAAGTAAATTTATTTACAAAACAGAAATAGACTTACAGACATAGAAAATAAACCTATGTTTATCAAACAGGAAAGTAGGGAGAGGGATAAATTAGGAGTTTGAGGTTAACATATACACACTATACAAAACAAATAACCAACAAAAACCTACTGTATAGCACAGGGAGCTAAACTCAGTCTTTTATAATAATCTATAAGGAAAAAGAATCTGAAAAAGAATATATATATATATATATATCTGAATAACTTTGCTATACACCTGAAACTAAACAACACTGTAAATCAACTATACTAAAATAAGAAATAAGACTCTGTAAATTTCTAATATGGTAAATATTGGTAGATATTACATAAACAAAAATTCTTTATATTCCTTAATTTTTCAGTATTACAGGAGTCCTCAGATCAAAAAGTTAAGAGTTGCTATTAAAAATAAAGATATCCCCAATTATATAATTTATAAAAGATTTATCATTTAGTTTGAAATATTTATTGAATGAGAGCTTTTAGACTTAGACATATAACATTATACCTCATTCTTGAGCCCATAATAAAAAGAAAAATAAAAGCAGAAGAAATTCATTAAGGTATTCCTGTAGTTTCTTCACACACAGCATCTCTATTCCTGTGAATCATTTTTTGACTCAAAACTGCCAGCGTCCTTAATTACCAAGTCCCAGTGATGCAGCAATTTTAAGAGTACTTCACTATTGTTTTTTTTCCACCCGTGAATGTCTTGTGTACACCTTTGAATCCTGGCATATTCTTGATCTTACCTGAAGGTGTCAATAGAAGGTTTTCAGACAACGGGAAGCATGTTTCTTTTCCAGATTGTCCTTGTACCATTTGTTGATGGAAACATGGAGATTACAGTCATCAAGTCATCCTACGAGGAAAAACCACTGAGTTTGTGTGTGTTCAGGCAGTGACAAACCATCTCCTCTGTCACCTGGCCAACCATGATTATATAATGTCATTCATTGTGATGTACCTAAAATTCAGCAATATTACAATGCAAAACACTGTTTTGGTATCAGTGAAATTTGGAATTCGCTGGATATTATTCATCTTCTCTCCAAGTCCTGCTAAGAGAATGATGGGGAATTTTCTTCCTACACAGGAAGTCTTATTGTGGATGACAGTTCTGTTTCAGAATCAAAGCTGACCCTTTGGGTTCTGCCTAATTACAACTGCACAGAGAGCCGGTGCTCAAGCCAAAAGCCACTGGTGACCAGCATGAAGGATGCAAGTTAAAATACTCCAAATATGCCTGTGTTGGCCTTCTTGGAGGTGTTTTAACATTTTTCTGATGTTTTCATCCTCTCTCTCCATTCCTAACATTTTTTCAATGGATATAACCTTAGTCACTTAACACCATGACCTGTCACTAGGTAATTAATTTTGAAGCAGACATATTAATAGAATGTTGCCTTAGAAACTGCCATTAATAGTTTAATACAAAATCTGATATCTGGAGTAAAGAGAGCTTGGGGAGAGTGGGAGTAAGGTGGGGAATGCAGGGTTTGACAGCAGAGAACAAGGCACGGCTGAATTCTGATGCTGAGTTTGCTGCTGGTACTTTTGTTTAAATAAGAGTCAGTGATAGAGATCTAGGAGAGAGCAGGTTTTGGAGAACCACACTTGCAGGGAAATCAGGATGCCAGCATCTATTTTTACAGAATTTATAACTATTTATTTTTGGTCTAAGTAAATATCTGATGATAAATATCCAGTTCAGCTGGCCCCACAAGTAGAAATAAATCAAGTATCAAAGTCTGCCTTGGGGGGAGAAAAAAAGGGCAAACACTTATATAAATGAAGCAAGAAGTACATGATCAAAGATGAAATTTTCTGCATTTTGCTGTTTGGCCAGAGTTTTTCATCATTGGTCATGATGGAGGCTTGTTGTTTAGAGCAGTGATTCTCAAGGTATGGGACCAGTAGCATCAGCACCACCTAGGAATTTGCTAGAAATGCAAATTTCTAGGTCCATAGCCCAGACCTATTGAATCAGAAACTCTGAGGATGGAGACCAACAACCTCCAGCTTAACAAGCTCTCCAGGTGATTGTGTCCCACACTCAAGTTTGAGAATCACCGTTTTAGTCAATGCACTCGTGGTAGTGGTAAAAATTCACTCTGGACTATATACTTCAGTTCAGTCGCTCAGTCATGTCTGACTCTTTGCAACCCCATGAATTGCAGCATGCCAGGAAGAACTGTACAAAAAGATCTTCACAACCCAGATAATCATGATGATGTGATCACTAATCTAGAGCCAGACATCTTGGAATGTGAAGTCAAGTGGGCCTTAGAAAGCATCACTACGAACAAAGCTAGTGGAGGAGATGGAATTCCAGTTGAGCTGTTTCAAATCCTGAAAGACGATGCTGTGAAAGTGCTGCACTCAATATGCCAGCAAATTTGGAAAACTCAGCAGTAGCCGCAGGACTGGAATAGGTCAGTTTTCATTCCTATTCCAAAGAAAGGCAATGCCAAAGAATGCTCAAACTACCACACAATTGCACTCATTTCACATGCTAGTAAAGTAATGCTCAAAATTCTCCAAGCCAGGCTTCAGCAATACATGAACCGTGAACTCCCTGATGTTCAAGCTGGTTTTAGAAAAGGCAGAGGAACCAGAGATCAAATTGCCAACATCTGCTGGATCATGGAAAAAGTAAGAGAGTTCCAGAAAAACATCTATTTCTGCTTTATTGACTATGCCAGAGCCTTTGACTGTGTGGATCACAATAAACTGTGGAAAATTCTTCAAGAGATGGGAATACCAGACCACCTAACCTGCCTCTTGAGAAATCTGTATGCAGGCCAGGAAGCAACAGTTAGAACTGGACAGGGAACAACAGACTGGTTCCAAATAGGAAAAGGAGTACATCAAGGCTGTATATGGTCACCCTGCTTATTTAACTTCTATGCAGAGTACATCATGAGAAACGCTGGACTGGAAGAAACACAAGCTGGAATCAAGATTGCTGGGAGAAATATCAATAACCTCAGATATGCAGATGACACCACCCTTATGGCAGAAAGTGAAGAGGAGCTAAAAAGCCTCTTGATGAAAGTGAAAGAGGAGAGTGAAAAAGTTGGCTTAAAGCTCAACATTCAGAAAATGAAGATCATGGCATCCGGTCCCATCACTTCATGGGAAATAGATGGGGAAACAGTGGAAACAGTGTCAGACTTTATTTTGGGGGCTCCAAAATCACTGAGGATGGTGACTGCAGCCATGAAATTAAAAGATGCTTACTCCTTGGAAGAAAAGTTATGACCAACCTAGATAGCATATTCAAAAGCAGAGATATTACTTTGCCGACTAAGGTCCGTCTAGTCAAGGCTCTGTTTTTTCCAGTGGTCATGTATGGATGTGAGAGTTGGACTGTGAAGAAGGCTGAGCGCTGAAGAATTGATGCTTTTGAACTGTGGTGTTGGAGAAGACTCTTGAGAGTCCCTTGGACTGCAAGGAGATCCAACCAGTCCATTCTGAAGGAGATCAGCCCTGGGATTACTTTGGAGGGAATGATGCTGAAGCTGAAGCTCCAGTACTTTGGCCACCTCATGGGAAGAGTTGACTTGTTGGAAAAGACTCTGATGGTGGGAGGGATTGGGGGCAGAAGGAGAAGGGGACGACCGAGGATGAGATGGCTGGATGGCATCACGGACTTGATGGACCTGAGTCTGAGTGAACTCTGAGAGATAGTGATGAACAGGGAGGCCTGGCGTGCTGCAATTCATGGGGTCACAAAGAGTCAGACACGACTGAGCGACTGAACTGAACTGAGGCCTCTCTGTCCATCACCATCTCCCAGAGTTCACCCAAACTGATGTCCATCCAGTCCGCGATGCCATCCAGCCATCTCATCCTCTGTTGTCCCCTTCTCCTCCTGCCCCCAATCCCTCCCAGCACCAGGGTCTTTTCCAGTGAGTCAACTCTTCACATGAGGTGGCCAAAGTACTGGAGTTTCAGTTTCAGCATCAGTCCTTCCAAAGAACTCTCAGGACTGATCTCCTTTAGAATGGACTGGTTGGATCTCCTTGCAGTCCAAGGGACTCCTCAAGAGTCTTCTCCAACACCACACTTTAAAAGCATCAATTCTTCAGCGCTCAGCTTTCTTCACAGTCCAACTCTCACATCCATACATGACCGCTAGAAAAACCATATCCTTGATTAGACGGACTATATACTTAGCTTTCCTGAAAAAAAAAAAAAAAAAAAAGCAAATCCAAGCCAAGACTGCAACTGCTGCAGCTACCAAGGAAAAGAGGAAGAAAAACGAACCCAGTGAAGGAAACCATTCTTCATCAGGCTCATCAGCAGGAAACTAGGCTCAGAGTCTGGTCCCTTCTCCAGCTAGGAGAGAAACAAAAAAAGTCACCAAGCTTTTGTTTTTCTTTTTCATCTTAGACAGTCTCCAGGCTCAGAAGCCCATGGGGGAGGGCTGCAGAAAGCAAGACCAGGGAAACACTGGTGCAACCACTCCAAGAAAGTGGCTACCTTTGCTGCCGCGGGTGCTCTTGGATTATTTACTGACAGTCATCAAAGGGCACTTCCTGCAGTTGTCACTAGGCCTCTCTTCTCTAGTATGCCCTGGAAAAAACACAATGTTAGGACTGGGTGTACAGTAAAAGTAAATTGATTCTAATTGAAAATCTGAGGCTTTGCCCATGCCTGAAGTGCATGGAAGTTGTTAACATGTGTTTTGACCACTGCTTTCTGGATAGAGAAACTGTTCCTTTGTTAAATAACTATAGCTTGCAACAAAAGAGCAGCAATTTTGAGTACCTGTTTCATGCCAGGCGCTATAGTAAGTGTTTGGTAATATAAGATGAAAATATCACTCTCAGCTTCATCGTCTAGTAGAAGCACCCGAACCATTAGAATACAACAGGACAGTTGCTATAACGGAGGTTCAGACACAGAACGTGGATGTAAAGGGGCCCAAGTCTGCACTGAGACCAAGAGGGCACAGCAGAGGAGGCAGCCTCCAAACTAAGATGTACAAGGTGTACAGTATTTTACCAAGCAGAGCACTGAGGAGGGGGAGTTCTTTAGAAGAAATAATATGTGCAAAAGGATGAGGGTCCAAGTCAGCATAATCATTCAGGAAACTTCAATACAGTTCCATCAGGAAAAGTCACAGAGGAGGAGACTGAATTAGAAGACTGATAGATGATGTGAAAAGAGTAGGTCTTTAGGAAGGAAACCTTGATGGATGAAAAATAAAATCGACATCAGAAACTACTGATAATGTCTGCCAATAATCCAGGTGTGGGATGATATCGGCAAGATTAAGAAATGCATTCATTCTTTTGCATCATTTACAGAATTACTGAATATGTTATGTGCCCTAGACAGTTTTCCAGAGGCCAAGGATCAGATGGTGAGTAAAGCAGATGTTGTGTCTGCCTTCATGGAGCTTGCAGTCTAGGAGGAAAGCCAGAGATTAAATATTGCATAAATAATTCATTACAGTTATGCTGCATGGTAGGGGGAGAGGACAAGTCCCATGACTGCAAAGAGCAGGTAATGTGATCTTGTCTGAGAGTACTAGGGAAAAGGCTTCCCTGAGGAAGTGAATTCTAAGCTGCAAGAAGCGAAGGTTGAGGCAGGGGTAAAAGGAACTGAAATAAGGAATGCAGCAGAGATAGAAAATAGGAATTGTGATAGGTTGCACTATTGATTGCAGATACTCAACACACTTTCCCAACCCACGAATGTGGGACTTGAGTTTGCCAACGGCGGTAGCAAATGAAATGTGCATGGAATTGATTTGTCCATGACTGAGCAGAGGATTTGAAAGTGATTTCTAGTTCTGCCATTCCTCATTTCCCTTTGCCAAACTCTGTTTGGGGACGGTGTCTTCAGCCTGGATCCCAGAATGAAGAAGACAGATAGAGAGCCCAGAGTGGGAGTCGGTCCACAATCCACTCACAATCCACTCAAAAAATATAACTTCATGTTGTCAACCATGGAAACTGGGGGAATTGTTTCTTACCCCAGCATAACCTAATGGTGGCTGACAAATACAGGAGAATAAAGCTTAACTGCTGATTAGAGGTACAACATAAAAGAGTGGGGGAAAAATGGAAGAGAACCTCAAACAGTGTACCCTGAGCAATTAAAATTAAGTGACTAGGTTACTAACTTGAAAGGGAAGATAAGACGGAAAATACCGATTTAGGCTTTGTATTAAATTAAAGGGCAGGCTGAATATTTGGGGAGACACGTTCTTTCAGTAACCAGAAAGGTAAATTAGGAGACCAAGGACAGGTCAGGATCAGAAAGATTTGTGGATCGTGACTTTAAACGTGACATCTGAGCCCTGGGGTAAATGAGCTCACTGGGTCTCAGGAGAGAAAGAGAATGGAGGGGGCAGAGGGCAGATCCTTGGGCATGGCTGCATTTTTCAGAGGCCTGAGTGACAAGAGGCACAAGTCCTGACAGACCAGAGCAGGTGTGTTGGGTTGAGAAAAATCAAGGATGCAACATCACCTATAAAGTAGCCTTGCCCCCCGCCCCCCCAAAACAGTGAGCCTAAACTAGATCAAAGGTATAGCTGTCACTCCCAGTCACAGGAGGTGAAGCACCTGGAGATCTTGTTTAAAGTGTTAAAAATGCACATTCTGATTCTATAGTTCTTGTGTGTGTGCTCAGTCGTTTCTGACTCTGTGTGGCGCCTGGACTATAGCCCGCCTGGCTCCTCTGCCCGTGGAATTTTCCAGGAAAGAATACTGGAGTAGTTGCCATTTCCTACTCCAGGGAATCTTCCCGACCCAGAAAGAGAACCTGGGTCTCTTGCATCTCCTGCATTGGCAGGCAGATTCTTTATCACTAGTGGGGTCCAAGATTCTGCATTTCTAACAAACTCCCAGGTGATGCCAATGCTGCTGGTCTATTCACCAGATTTTAGAAGCAGGGCTGTGGGAATGGAAGAAATGACAACATGCAGATGCAGTCAATAAATTCCAGATTGGGACTCCCTGATGATCTAGTGGCTAAGACACCACATGCCTGATGCAGGGGACCTGGGTTCGATCCCTAGACAGGGAGCTAGATACCACATGCCACAACCCTGCATGCTGCAACTAAGACCCAGCATAGAAAAATAAAATAAATCCAGATTAAGGGAAACCCTTCGTGACAACCTCATTTCTTAAAACAAAAAATGAGGGAAAATTTTATAGATTTTCTCTAGAGATGTAACAACCAATAGCAATTCTTTGTTTAGATCCTTAATCAAGGTATAAGCAAATGTTTTTTTAGAGCAATTGCAGAAATGTGAACCCTGGATATTTGCTATGGGGGAATTATTGCTGACTGGAGAGATGTGGTGACGATGATTACATTTTAAAAGGTGATTCTTCAAGAGGGTACATACTTTATGATTCCATTTTTATGACATTCTAGAAAAGGCAAAACTAAGGAATTAAAGGGCTTCCCTAGTGGCTCAGACGGTAAAGTGTCTGTCAGCAATGCAGGAGACCCAGATTCAGTCCCTGGGTTGGGAGATCCCCTGGAGAAGGAAATGGCAGCCCACTCCAGTATTCTTGCCCTGAAAATCCCATGGACCGAGGAGCCTGGTGGGCTACTGTCCATGGGTTTGCAAAGAGTCGGACATGACTGAGCAACTTCACTTTCACTTTCAACGAATTAAAATGGGCTTCCCAGTGCCGCTAGTGGTAAAAAACCTGCCTGCCAATGCAGGAGACATAGAAGACTCAGGTTTGAGCCCTGTGTCGGGAAGATCCCTGGAGGAGGGCATGGCAACCCATACAAGTATTCTTGCCTGGAGAATCCCATGGACAGAGGAGCCTGGGGGGCTGCAGTCTATAGGGTCGCACAAAGCTGGAAATGACTGAAGCGACTTAGCACACACTCGTGGTTGCTTGAGGATGGGAGTTGGAGTTGGATTTGGCTTCAAAAAGGCACAGGGAAATTTTGAGGAGTAATGGAACTATTCTGTTTCCTGGGTGTGTGGTTATCTGACTGAGTTTCTAAAACCTCAGAACTGTACCTAAGAAAGGAAAATTTTACTGCATTACTAAGTTACACCTTAATAAACCAGGCCAAAATAAAAATAAACCCCCTCAAAAGGGACATGATCATTTAGAGATACATACTGAAATATTTACAGATAAAACATTTCCGTGATTTGCTTTGAGATTTGGGGAAAGGGTGTTGACTTGATCCTATAGAGGGAACAACATTGGCTTTAAATGGCTTATTGAACCTTAGTGATTGAACCTGGGTGGTTAGACCCGTAAAATTAGTCTCTCTACTTTCGATGTGTTTAACATTTACCATAGTAAAGAGTTAAAAAAAAAAATTATAGCAGCAAAGGGCTCCATTAACTAGGATGTCTCCATAAGCACCTATACCCCGGAGCACCAGAAAGGCAGGTTGGGGAGCAAGTTCTGAGGGCTCCATCTTCACCGGGAGGTACCCTGAAAGTAGCAATTCCAGTCCAACCCGTGGTTGGTACCTTCTCCTTCATTTTAAAAGGATGCAGGCCTGTCAGGGAAGTTATTCTCACCTGAGGAAGTGAATGGCAAACAGCCTGAAGGGCACCTCCCCACCCCCAGGCCTCTGTGTGAGAAGGCCCTTTCACCAAAGGAGGCTTCGATAAACAAGCTTACGATCAGCAGCCAGGGTGGGGTCCAGGCGGAGCTGTAGCCAAAGACTCCTTGGAATCAGGAACCTCAAAAGGTCAGGGACTGGTCAGTACCACGCCTCACAGTCCAGGGGCCCTTGGGGCTGGGCTCTGTGGCTACTGAGATGGGTCGGGAGGGAGTCTCCAGCACGTCAGAGATGTCAAACCTGCTCACCGTGGCCTATACATTTCACGCTGCCTTCACTCTGCCTTGTCTTCAGCCTTTCCAACACCAAGAAACACCTTGAGGAAATGGAGGTGGGAGGAGACCAGGTTGGGGTAAAATGTGAGCAAAGGGCAGATGAAATTTATTCGGTGGAAAAAAAAAAGGTACACGATTGGACAGGAGCTTGAAGAAGAGTTAGGGGATGGTCTTCTAGTAGAGGAGGGCCTTGAGCAAATTTTAATGCCCAGAGAGAAAAAGATTGAAAATGTAAAAGAAATGAAGGAGATGGAAAGAAGTGAAATATAATTTGCCTGGAGAGAAGGGACACCATGGAGTAGACATGTATTGTTTTGTTCCAGAGTCCTCTCCTTTCTGGGACCTCCTCCTGCCCACCTCCCACCTTCCCCTGCCCCCACCTCCCTTCAGATGGCTACCATAGGAACAGCCATGGTAACACACTGTTGTTGGGGAACCAGACCGGAGCCATTGCAGGCTCGACAGCTTGCACTACACCTAGGTTTTGAATTCTTGTAAACCTGGGTCATGATTCCAGGAGACTACCCCTAGCAGGGTCCCACTCACCCTAGCATGAAGCGCCTGAGCTACTCCATTTTGTTAAAGAATTCCATCCTGCAAGGTCCCGGGCAAAAGAACTTTGGACGTTACACAACCTAAGCCCACTACCCATAGCCAATAAACCCTCAGATTACCTAACCTAGCCCCGCTGTACACAAGCCAATCAATCAGTCACTAGGCTAAACCTTCTGACTTAACGTCCAGGAGCTTGTGATTTACCTTGGAAGTAAAAACCAATCAAGAATCTACACACAAATCCTATGGATGGAAGTAACCAACCAGTTATCTGTCAACTTAAACACCCCTGAAGTGGCCAATCAGTTGTCCTCCTGCTTGAACACTCCCTCTTGTATCCTTTTACCTGATTAAATTCCCTATAAAAGCAGTGCAGCCCAAGACTCGGGGCTCCCTCCCTATAGCTGCTGCGTCGGTGCCAGGGGAGCCCTAGCTCGAGCTAGCAATAAACCCTTTTGCTTTTGCATTGCCGTGGACATCTTCTCTCAGTTTTGGGGACTCGGACTTTGGGCATAACAACTGTGACCCAACTCCATGGCTAGAATTCATTGTCTTGGCTCAGGCTGACTAATCAGAATGCACCCATGGGAATCTGGAAGCAAAACTGAGCTCTTCCAGTTTCATCTAGCTGTCTAATGGAATGGAAATTTGAACTGAGGCACTATTGGTAACTTGTTTCAATGGATGGAGACATAGGCAGAACTGGTACCCAGCATAAGAGAATAATGAAGCAGTTCCAAAGAGAACTGTATCGGCAAGAGACAGTCCTGGTGGAAAAGAAGTCCCTGGTTTGAGCTCTGCTCAGAGATCTAGCCACACAGAAATGTTCTGAAGATAAACTGGAACCCTCATAGTAAAGTCACTTTTTTGCTTCAGCTAGTTTGGATAGGATTTCTGTGACTTAAAACCAAGTGTCCTAACAGAACTCTATGTAAAGAAAGAGGGAATATGGAGGATATATATAAACACCTGGACACATTTGGAGGGTGAGAGAAGATCGAAGCAACTCATTGTTGTTTAATCACTATGTCGTGTCCAACCCTTAGTGTGACCCCGTAGACTGCACTCCACCAGGCTTCTCTGTCCATGGGATTTTCCGGGCAAGAATACTGGAGCTATTTGCCATTTCCTTCTCCAGGCGATCGTCCACACCCGGGGATCAAACCAGTGTCTCCTAGAGCTCCTGCATTGGCAGGTGGATTCTTTACCACTGGGCCACGTGGAAAGCCCCAAAGCAATTCATACCTCTGCAAGAAATGGGAAGAAACACTGTCTCCTGAAAAAGAGACATCCAGGTAAGAGGTCAGGGGCCTTAAAGTGAAGAAGATTGGGGTGGAGAAGATCTTTTTTTTTTTTTTTTTTGACTAAATTCTCTAATCATTATAGTAGTTTGTAAATTTAGTATCTTCTGTAGATAGAGACAGTCATTACCAGGAAGGTTACAAAGTAGACATCAAGAAGAGCCACAGATTTTTCTTCTAATTAGCTGTGCAGCCTGGGGAACAAAGGGGAAGTTAGAGGACACTTGACCCTCCTCGGAAGTGTGAAAATGTAAAGAAATTTAATCCTAGAAATATCTGACAATTCCCAAAGTTAGTGGACCCACCACAAGGGCTGGGATTTCTCTCCATATGAAGACATTACTAATGTATTTTTAGGGTGTGTGTTTTGAAGAAACCTTTGACAGGGTTTATAGTAATAATTTCAGAGAATAATCCGGGTATCTCCTTGCAGATACCAACGAACTACAAACAACTCATGAATTTTCATCCTGGCGACCTTTTGGGCCAATCAGTGAGGAACACGAAGTGGATGGGATGGGACCCAGGCTGTGTCTGAGCCACAGCTCTCCCTACCCTCTCTCTCTGGTGCTTCTAGGGTCTGTGTGGTTTCCTCTTTGATGATGACTTTGACCAGATTAAATCCCACTCTCAACTTCCACTCATGGAAAAAACTGCTGGAATCTCAGTGCCAATTTTTGATGAAATTGCCATGTGAATTTGTTGAGTCCAGAAGGTGTGTGTTCTCAGTAATATCTCAAGGTGATTCACCAACTGAGTTAATCCACAATATCTCAGCACCAAGTTCAGCCTTCCATCTCCTCCTCCTCGTAGCAAAATCAGCCTAGGTTGGAACCCTCAGGGAAAGCCTCTCCAAAGCGCCACAGCTTAGGGGGAGGGGAAAGGAAGCATTTCTGGAAATGAGAGTGACAGGAGCAGAGTCATGTAGGTGATGACAGGTGATGATGTGGTGGTGAGGATGGTGAGGACGACTAATGCTCATTGAGAGTCTACCATACTCACTCCCAGAACTGTTTAACTTTTTTCAAGCGTAAGTTCATTTATCTCTGACACAAACTCTATAAAGAAGGTATTACCACCATTTTACAGATGGCGAAATTAAGGAATGGAGAGAATGAAACGCATAAGTTGTCCAAGGCCACATAGCTATTAAAGAATGAAAATAGGTGGAACAAAAAGAAGATTGCCCTGATATAGTGACTTAATCTGATTTTTTTTAAAAAGATTTATTCTAGTATTTTTCTTGTCATCCCCCTCTCCTTCCTGCCCACCACCAAATATTTCATCAACATATGCCAGAGCTTGTTTTCCACAAACCTGTAAAAACATCCCTTAGCCCCTGACCCAAGGGGTGAGAAAGCCATTGTAATTCTTGCTCCTGCATATACTTAGAGAAATACTGGCCAGAAGTTTTCCTAACTTCATTTCTTTGATTTAGCTTCCTTTCCCAAACACAGCACGGCATGTTTTAAAATTTGTTTCTTCCTACAAGTAGAAATTGCCCTTGAAATTTAGTTTTTGTCTGTCTAAATGATCTTTCTTTCCTGTTTTCTTGACTTGAGCCAAATATGAGACAGCTTACTGAAATGCTCAAGTTCCATTTCCTTCCTTACTACTTCTCTTCCTTTCTGTGTTTACACCTCCTTTTGGAAAATGTCTCTTTCCCTAAAACACACTCAGTGTGTTAGGGAAATTTGCTCAGTGAGTTAGGGGAAATTTTATTGGGCTGGCCAAAAGTTCCCTTGGGTTTTCTCTAAGACGTTATGGGAAAACCCAAGCCTCTTTGACCAACCCAATACCTTTACTGAGTGCTTTGAGAAGTACTTTAACTCAGTGCCATTGAATTCAAAATGTGTTCCATTTAGTTGGGCTCTTCATAGTCGAGAGACTTGACCTTTGGGCCCTGTTGGATTGTGTCCCCTACAAATTCTTAAGTAGAAGTCCTAATCCCCAGTATTTCAGAAAATAACTGTATTTTGAAGATGCGGTCTTTAAAGAGATAATTCAGTTAAAATGAAATTATTGGGCAGGGCTCTGATTCAATATGACTGGTATCCTTAGAGGAAGAGGAGATTGGGACCCAGACACACACAGAGGAAAGGCCACGTGGATATGAGAGAGAACATGGCCAGCTACAAGCCAAGGAGAGGCCTCAGAAGAAACCAATCCTGCTGAAACCTTGGCCTCAGATTTCTAGCTCCATCCAGAATTGTGAGAAAATTTATTTCTGTCCTTTAGTCACCTTGTTTGTGGTATTTTGTTATGGCATCCCCAGCATATTAACATGGGCCCCCACTCCAAACCCACCTTTTCATTTGAGTCACTCAGCCTTCAAGCCTATGTACCTGACAGTACCTGGATCTCTCTGCTTGTATATCCCACTGACGATTAACACTCTGTGTGTCCCCATTTCTACCACCTCTCAGCCCGACAACCACCATTCTAACCCTACTTCTCTGAGTTCTGCTTTTTTGTTTTTAGATTCCACAAATCAGTGGGGCCATACAGTATTTTGTCTTCTATTTCCCTCAGCATAAAGCTCTCAAGAGCTGTCCCTGTTGTTGCAAATAGCAGTTTTTTTAAAATGAACGAATACTATTCCATTATAGATAGAGAGATACTAAATTTTCTTTCTTTTTCTTTTTCTGTAGGATATTAGTTCCCCTAGCAGGGATCGAACCCAGGGACCCTGCAGTGACAGTGCCAAGTCCTAAGACCTGGACCAAAGGGAATTCCCCATATTTTCTTTATTCACTCATCTGTCAGTAGACACTTGGGTTGTTTTCATGTCTTGCCTATTGTGACTAAGGCTGCAATGAACATAGAGGTGCAGATATCTCTGACAGATCCTGTCAGTTCCCTGGGATGATGGGTTACTTTCAGAATTGCAGTCTTGCTGGATAAGAGCCAGTTATGTGATGTTGCTGGGTCTGTGGGGGTGGGTGGACTCCCTAGCTGGCAGGGATGTTATCAGAGGTTTGGGCAGGTGTAGATTCTATCTGATCTGGTATGTCTGGTATGGGACTACCTCCAGTACTTTGTTCAATATTCTGGTATTGGGAGAAGGATCTGCTTCATTTTCCACAGCTGGGTTCTCAGGAAGCAGCCTAATAGCAGGTACATGGAGGTAGTTCCCACTAGGTCCATGGGAGGACCTGGTAATTGGATGAATCCCTGGACAGGCACAACTGATCCTGGACTGTGGCTGAGAAGGGGTGAAACTGAGGCCTATGGTTATTTCAGGTTTCACACACAAGAATAAGGTCTGCAGACCTGGGTCTGGAGGTGTGGATTGGAGGTTCTCCCATCAGGTTCCCTGGGTGGGCTGGACTGCTTCACAGCCATGATCAGAGGGGCTGGAACCAAGTATAGGGCCATTTTAGGGTTTAGAGTGCCTGCTGCTGGGTCCTTCCATCAGTAGGACCATTTGCTAACTGAGACTATGATGGACTGAATCCCAGTTAAAGGTTATTTTTAAATCTACAGTTTGAGTTAGGAGGGATATATGCAAGGATTCCCAGATCACAGGCAAGACTGGCTAGACCCTGTTCATAAGCCACTTCAGAATCCACAGCAAGACTGAGGTCTGAGTGCCTGTTGTCAAATGCATGGGTAGGTGTGACACCTTCTGGGTCCCTTAGTGAACAGTGCTGGTGACAGAACCAAAGCCAAATGGTGCTGTAGCCGAGTCCTCAGATACGGAGCTGTTTCAAGTCTGTGACCAGTGAAGTCAGCACTCTGGATTCAGGACTGCCTTCACAAAATATCTCTCCCTGTTCTGGGACTGGACTAAGTTTTCACAATTAACTTGGGTCCCAAAGCTGCCACAAAGGCACTTTTCTCTCTGATGTATGCTGAATTATTGTCTTTGATGAGAGGGGTAGGAGCAAGAAAGTATTCAGCCATCTTTGCCGATGTTATTTTGAATATTCCTTTTATGAAGGATGATATATCTCATCATCCTCATCATCTCATCATCTCTTGGAATTTGCATTTCCTTGGTGATTAGTGATGCTGAGTATCTTTTCATTTGCCTGTTGACCACTTATACGACTTCTCTGGAAAATGTCCATTCATGTCCTCTGGCCATTTTTCATCCTTTTTTTTTTTTGAGTAAACAAGTTCTTTGTATATTTTTGATATTAACCTATTATGGGATATATTGTTTGCAAATATCTTCTCCCATTCATAGGCAGACTTTCCATTTTGTTGATAGCTTTCTTCACTGCGCAAAAGTTTTTTTAGCTTGGTGCAAGATTTATTTTTACTTTTGTTTCCCTTGCCTGAGTAGACATATCAAAAAAAATATTGGTAAGACCAATATCAAAGAGCGTACTGCCTTTGTTTTTCTTTTCTTAGAAGTTTATGGTTTCAGATCTTGTACTTAAGTTTTTTTTTTTAATGGTATATAAATTTAATAAGAAGGTATATAAATTTAAAAAGAGCAGATAAAACCATATCCTTCTTAATTAATTTACCAGGAAATTAAAGGAAACAGCATAAAGTTATTTGCCTTACCTAGAATTTTACCAGATTGTGGACCTTATGAGTTAGCTTGAAGCCTTTAATTTTGGGTAATTTACTTGCTTTGAAAGATGACAACTTGAAAGACTGAAGGGCTAAAATAGTTATATTCAGTCAGGGTTCAGTTACAAGAGACAAACTACTCTAGCCTGTGGACTGAACTGCTAAGAATGACTTCTATTGTTTTGTTTTTCATTTTGTCTGTGCCAGATTTTAATTGCAGAATATAGGATCTTTTAAATTTTTTATTTATTTTAATTGAAGGCTAATTACTTTACCATATTGTGTTAAATTTTAATTCATTTTGAGTTTGTTTTTGTCTATGGCGTGAAAAAGCAGTCCAGTTTCTTTTGCACATAGCTGTCCTGTTTCCCCAACACTATTTTTCCCATTTCATATTCTTGCCTCCTTTGTCATAGATTGACCATGTAAGTGTGGGTTTATTTCTGGGCTCTCTGTTCTGTTCCATTGATCCATATGTCTCTTTCTATGCCAGTAGCATACTGTTTTGATTACTGTAACTTCATTATATTTTAAAATCAGTGAGCATGATGCCTCTAGTTTTGTTTTTCTTTCTCATGATTGTTTAACCATTTGGAGTCTTTTATGTTTTCATACAAATTTAGAATTATCTGTTTTAGTTTTGTGAAAAATTACTTTTAAAAGAAATTAGGTTGCAGTGCCAAATTGTGGGACCTTAGTTTCCTGGTCAAGGATTGAACCTAGGCCCCAGGCAGTGAGAGCATGGAGTCCTAACCAGTGGATTGCCAAGGAATTCCCTGACTTTGACATTTTGATAGGAACTACATTAAATCTGTAGATTGCCTTGTGTAGTATGAATTATTGATCCTTTCTAATGTATTTTTAATTTCCATTATTGGATTCTTTGGCTCTGCTTAGTTCTTCTTTATATATTTTTACTCTATTAAACTTCTCACTGTGTTCATCCAGTCTTTCCCCAAGTTCACTGAGTATCTTTATGGTCATTACCTTGGACTCTCTATCAGGTAAATTGCTTGTTACCATTTTGTTTAGTTCTTCTTCTGGAGTTGTGTCTTGTTCCTTTGTTTGGATATGTTGGTAGGTGGGATTGGCCAACAGTCTGATTAGCTACTAGGCCCTATCTCATGCAGTGTCTGCTGGTTACATGGACCAGGGGATCCTGGGGCTAGTACCCACCTGCTGATGGGTGGGGCCAGGTTTGAGGGAAAACTAAAGAGATTTGTGGATAATCAGTAAAATTTAAAAATGGGCTACATAGTAGAATGTATTACGTAAATAATAAGTTTTAGATGGAATAACAATATTGAGGCTATGCAGCAAAATAGCCATGTTCTAAGAATGTATCCTTAAATAGTCTTGCCTGGAAAATCCTATGGACGGAGGAGCCTGGTAGGCTGCAGTCCATGGGGTCGCTAAGACATGACTGAGTGACTTCACTTTCACTTTCATGCACTGGAGAAGGAAATGGCAATACATTCCAGTGTTCTTGCCTGGAGAATCCCAGGGACAGGAGACCCTGATGGCTGTGGTCTATGGGGTCGCACAGAGTCGGACACGACTGAAGTGACTTAGCAACAGCATTCAGAAGTGAAATACTTCTGAATTTCAAATGGCTTAGAAAAAATAGTATACGTGTGCATATGTATATAATATATATATATCATGTGTTATCACATGAACAAAATAGGAATAAACTTAGTCAAGCAAGGAAAAAACTTACATACTGAAAACCACAAAACAGTACTGAAAAAAATTAAAGATGGCCTAAATACATAGAGAGACATCATGTTCATGAGGTGAAAGACAATGTCATAAAAATGGCAATACTTCTCAAATTGATATATAGGTTAAATGCAATCCATATCAAAATTCCAAGAGCATACACTGCATATAGGAGTATAAAATTCATATGGGATCCCAAAGAACTAAAAAAAACAAAAACAAAAAAGTCAAGGACTCCAGTTCCTGATTTTGAAACCTACTGCAAAGCTACACATCAAAACACTGTAATACTGGCATAAAGAGATATATATATAAATCAATGGAACAGACTTGAGAGGCCAGAAATAAACTTGTACATCTATGGCCAATTGATTTTCAACAGAAGTGCCAAGATCATTCAAAGAAGGAAAGGATATCCTCCTCAACAAATGGTGGCAGGACAACTGGATGTTCATGTGCAAAAGAATGGAGTTGTGCTCCCAACTGCAAACCACATTAACAAACTAACTCAAAACGAATCAACAACCTAAATACAAGCACTCAAACCATAAAGTTATTGGAGAAGAATATAGGGATTTGGGATTTGGCAATGAATTTGTCTCAGATATGAGAATGTGAGCACAATCAACAAGAGACAAGTTAGATAACTGGACTACATAAAAACTTAAAACCATTGTACATCTATGGACTTTATCAAAAAAGTGGAAAGATACCTATTGAATGGTAACAAATATTTGGACATTATATATCTAATAAGGGTACAGCATTCAGAATATATAAAGAAATTTTACATTTCAATAAGAAAACAAGCCAATTCAAATATACAAAAAGAGCCCTTGTGGGATTATGAAATGGTGCAACTTCTATGGAAAATCAGTTCAGTTCAGTAGCTCAGTCGTGTCTGATTCTTTGCAACTCCATGAATTGCAGCACGCCAGGCCTCCCTGTCCATCACCAGCTCCTGGAGTTCACTCAAACTCACGTCCATAGAGTCGGTGATGCCATCCAGCCATCTCATCCTCTGTTGTCCCCTTCTCCTCCTGCCCCCAATCCCTCTCAGCATCAGAGTCTTTTCCAATGAGTCAACCCTTCCCATGAGGTGGTCACAGTACTGGAGTTTCAGCTTTAGCATCATTCCTTCCAAGAAATCCCAGGGTTGATCTCCTTCAGAATGGACTGGTTGGATCTCCTTGCAGTCCAAGGGACTCTCAAGAGTCTTCTCCAACACCACAGTTCAAAAGCATCAATTCTTTGGCACTCAGCTTTCTTCACAGTCCAACTCTCACATCCATATATGATCACTGGAAAAACCATAGCCTTGACTAGACAGACCTTAGTCGGCAAAGTAATGTCTCTGCTTTTCAATATGCTATCTAGGTTGGTCATAACTTTCCTTCCAAGGAGCAAGCATCTTTTAATTTCATGGCTGCAGTCACCATCCACAGTGATTTTGGAGCCCCCCAAAATAAAGTCTGACACTGTTTCCACTGTTTCCCCATCTATTTCCCATGAAGTGATGGGACCAGATACCACGATCTTCATTTTCTGAATGTTGAGCTTTAAGCCAACTTTTTCACTCTCCTCTTTCACTTTCATCAAGAGGCTTTTTAGTTCCTCTTCACTTTCTGCCATAAGGGTGGTGTCATCTGCATATCTGAGGTTATTGATATTTCTCCCAGCAATCTTGATTCCAGCTTGTGTTTCTTCCAGTCCAGCGTTTCTCACGATGTACTCTGCATAGAAGTTAAATAAGCAGGGTGACAATATACAGCCTTGATGTACTCCTCTTCCTATTTGGAACCAGTCTGTTGTTCCATGTCCAGTTCTAACCGTTGCTTCCTGACCTGCATACAGGTTTCTCAAGAGACAGGTCAGGTGGTCTGGTATTCCCATCTCTTGAAGAATTCTCCACAGTTTATTGTGATCCACACAGTCAAAGGCTCTGGCATAGTCAATAAAGCAGAAATAGATGTTTTTCTGGAACTCTCTTACTTTTTCCATGATCCAGCGGATGTTGGCAATTTGATCTCTGGTTCCTCTGCCTTTTCTAAAACCAGCTTGAACATCTGGAAGTTCACGGTTCACGTATTGCTGAAGCCTGGCTTGGAGAATTTTAAGCATAACTTTACTAGCGTGTGAGATAAGTGCAATTGTGTGGTAGCTTGAGCATTCTTTGGCATTGCCTTTCTTTGGAATAGAAATGAAAACTGACCTTTTCCAGTCCTGTGACCACTGCTGAGTTTTCCAAATTTGCTGGTATACTGAGTGCAGCACTTTCACAGCATCATCTTTCAGGATTTGAAATAGCTCCACTGGAATTCCATCACCTCCACTAGCTTTGTTCATAGTGATGCTTCCTAAGGCCCACTTGACTTCACATTCCAGGATGTCTGGCTCTAGATTAGTGACCATACATTTGGGATTATCTGGGTCATGAAGATCTTTTTTACAGTTCTTCTGTGTATTCTTGCCACCTCTTCTTAATATCTTCTGCTTCTGTTAGGTCCATACCACTTCTGTCCTTTATCGAGCCCATCTTTGCATGAAATGTTCCCTTGGTATCTCTGATTTTCTTGAGGAGGTCTCTAGTATTTCCCATTCTGTTCTTTTCCTCTGTTTCTTTGCATTGATCGCTGAAGAAGGCTTTCTTATCTCTTCTTGCTATTCTTTGGAACTCTGCATTCAGATGCTTATCTTTCCTTTTCTCCTTTGCTTTTCGCTTCTCTTCTTTTCACAGCTATTTGTAAGCTATTTTGCTTTTTTGCATTTCTTTTCCATGGGGATGGTCTTGATCCCTGTCTCCTGCACAATGTCACAAACCTCATTCCATAATTCATCAGGCACTCTATCTATCAGATCTAGGCCCTTAAATCTATTTCTCACTTCCACTGTATAATCATAAGGGATTTAATTTAGGTCATACCTAAATGGTCTAGCGGTTTTCCCTACTTTCTTCAATTAAGTCTGAATTTGGTAATAAGGAATTCATGATCTGAGTCACAGTCAGCTCCTGGTCTTGTCTTTGTTGAATGTATAGAGCTTCTCCATCTTTGGCTGCAAAGAATATAATCAATCTGATTTCGGTGTTGACCATCTGGTGATATCCATGTGTAGAGTCTTCTCGTGTTGTTGGAAGAAGGTGTTTGCTATGACCAGTGCATTTTCTTAGCAAAATTCTATTAGTCATTGCCCTGCTTCATTCCGCATTCCAAGGCCAAATTTGCCTGTTACTCCAGGTGTTTCGTGACTTCCTACTTTTGCATTCCAGTCCCTTATAATGAAAAGGACATCTTTTTGGGTGTTAGTTCTAAAAGGTCTTGTAGGTCTTCATAGAACCGTTCAACTTCAGCTTATTCAGCGTTACTGGTTGGGCATAGACTTGGATTACTGTGAATTTTAATGGTTTGCCTTGGAAATGAACAGAGATCATTCTGTCATTTTTGAGATTGCATCCAAGTACTGCATTTCAGACTCTTTTGGTGACCATGATGGCTACTCCATTTCTTCTGAGGGATTCTTGCCCGCAGTAGTAGATATAATGGTCATCTGTGTTAAATTCATCCATTCCAGTCCATTTTAGTTCTAGTTTGCTGATTCCTAGAATGCCGACATTCACTCTTGCCATCTCTTGTTTGACCACTTCCAATTTGCCTTGATTCATGGACCTGACATTCTAGGTTCCTATGCAATATTGCTCTTTACAGCATCAGACCTTGCTTCTATCACCAGTCACATCCACAGCTGGGTATTGTTTTTGCTTTGACTCCATTCTTTCATTCTTTCTGGAATTATTTCTCCACTGATCTCTAGTAGCATACTGAGCACTTACTGACCTGAGGAGTTCCTCTTTCAGTATCCTATCATTTTGCCTTCTCATACTGTTAATGCGGTTCTCAAGACAAGAATACTGAAGAGGTTTGCCATTCCCTTCTCCAGTGGACCACATTCTGTCAGACCTCTCCACCATGACCCGCCCGTTTTGGGTTGCCCTGCAGGCATGGCTTAGTTTCATTGAGTTAGACAAGGCTGTTGTCCTAGTGTGATTAGCTTGACTAGTTTTCTGTGAGTATGGTTTCAGTGTGTCTGCCTTCTGATGCCCTCTTGCAACACCTATCATCTTACCTGGGTTTCTCTTACCTTGGGCGTGGGGTATCTCTTCATGGCTGCTCCAGCAAAGTGCAGCCACTGCTTCTACCTTGGATGAGGGGTATCTCCTCACCACCGCCCTTCCAATCTCACTTCTAGAAATATATCCAAAAGAACTGAAAACAGGGTCTCCAAGAGAGATATGCACGTCTATGTTAATACCAGAACTGAAAACAGCTAAGAAGTGATGAGAGTGAAAGAAGAGAGTAAAAAAGTTGGCTTAGAGCTCAACATTCAGAAAACGAAGATCATGGCATCTGGCCCCATCACTTCATGGGAAATAGATGGGGAAACACTGGAAACAGTGTCAGACTTTATTTTGGGGGCTCCAAAATAACTGCAGATGGTGGCTGCAGCCATGAAATTAAAAGATGCTTACTCCTTGGAAGAAAAGTTATGACCAACCTAGATAGCATATTCAAAAGCAGAGACATTACTTTGCCAACAAAGTTATGTCTAGTCAAGGCTATGGTTTTTCCAGTGATCATGTATAGATGTGAGAGTTGGACTGTGAAGAAAGCTGAATGCCAAAGAATTGATGCTTTTGAACTGTGGTGTTGGAGAAGACACTTGAGAGTCCCTTGGACTACAAGGAGATCCAACCAGTCCATTCTGAAGGAGATCCACTGTGAGATTTCTTTGGAAGGAATGATGCTAAAGCTGAAACTCCAGTACTGTGGCCACCTCATGGGAAGAGTTGACTCATTGGAAAAGACTCTGATGCTGGGAGGGATTGGGGGCAGGAGGAGAAGGGGACAACAGAGGATGAGATGGCTGGATGGCATCACCGACTCTATGGATGTGAGTCTGAGTGAACTCTGGGAGTTGGTGATGGACAGGGAGGCCTGGCGTGCTGCGATTCATGGGGTCGCAAAGTGTCGGACACGAGTGAGAGACTGAACTGAACTGAAGAAGTGGAAGCAATCCCAATGTTTACCAACAGACAAATGGATAAATAAAATATGGTATATAAATACAATAAAATATTTTTCAGTCTCAAAAAGGAAGGAAATCCTGTCACATGTTACAACATGGATGAACCTTGAGGACATTATGTTTAGTGAAATTAATCAGCCACAAGAAGACATGTACTGTATGATTCCAATTGTATCAATTACCTAAAGTAGTCAAATTCACAGATACATAAGACTGGTGGTTACCAGAGATGAGGAGAATGGAAAAAGGGAGCTGTTTTATGAGTCCAGAGTTCCAGTTTTGCAAGAGAAAGTAGTTCTGGAGATAGTTTTACAACAATGTGAATATATTTAATACTACTGAAATGCATACTTAAAAATTGTTAAGACGGTAAATTTCATGTCTTTTACCACAATAAAAATGCATTAGAAAAGAAAAAAACCTGAGGAATAGTTCTGGATTTTA
The DNA here is from genome assembly GCA_917880005.1 of Nanger dama. Taxonomy (NCBI): domain Eukaryota; kingdom Metazoa; phylum Chordata; class Mammalia; order Artiodactyla; family Bovidae; genus Nanger; species Nanger dama. Next base: position 1,819,774 of record CAKJTW010000017.1, read on the forward strand.
CTATTTGCCTCATATTAACTTAGTACTACTACTTCAATAAAAATAGAGCTTAAAAAAATGGGCAAAGAGCTTGAATAAACATTTCTCTCCAGAAAATATACAAATGGCCAAGATGCTCAACATAATTAGTCATTAGGGAAATGAAAATCAAGACCACACTGAGGTACCACTTCACACCCGCTAGGATGCCTATAATTTAAAAGGGGAGATAAAGTAACAAAATAACAAGTGCACACATTTCTGAGGAGAATGAAAAGTGAAACTGAACAGTTTAGCAGTTCTCCTAGGAGGTACAGAATTGCCACATGACCCAGCAATTCCTCCTATATACCCCAAAGGACTAAAAATAGGTACTCAACATACCAGCACTATTTACAATAGTCAGAATTTGGAAACAGGACTTCTGGTGGGAAACAGGACTTCCAGCACCACCTGGGAGGCTGAAATCCTGTTTGATCATCTGATATTAATGTAAAAAGTGTGCCCAAATGATGCATTTAAATTCAGTGTATGTAATTTTTGTTGTTAAGGTGAAATTGACATAGCATAAAATCATTCATTTTTACATGAACAATTCAGTGGCATTTAGCACTCACGGTGTTGTGAAATCACCACCTCTTTCCTGGTGGTTCAGTGGTTAAAAGTCTGCCTGCCAACACAGGGGACATGGGTTTGATCCCAGGTCCAGGAAGATTTCATATGCTGTGGGGAAACTAAGCCCCTGCACCACAGCTACTGAGCCTACATTCCGGAGTCTGCTGGCCACAACTACTGGGCCCACGCATCGCAACTACTTAAGCCCACCTACCCTGGAGCTCATGCTCCCCACAGGAGGAGCCACCACGTTGAGAAGCTGCAACTAGAGAGTGGCCCTCATTTGCCACAACTGGAGAAGGCACAGCAATGAAGACCCAGTGCAGCCAAAAATAAACTAAAAAAAAAGTTGGAAACAGCCCAAACAGATGAATGGATAAACAAATTGTGACCTACACGTACAAAGTGATATTATTCAATCATTAAAAGGAATTAAAACACAGATACACACTACAATGTGGATGAATGTAAAAAAAAAATTTGAAGGCAGATACAGAGATCACGTACTGTATAATTTCATTTATATGAAATATATAGATTAAGTAAATCCATATAGACAGTTCACAGATTGTGGCTACCAGGGGCTGGTGGAAGAGGGGAATAAGGAGCAATTGCTTTATGGATACAAGGTTTCCTTTTGGGGTGATGAAACTGTCTTCGCACTGATAGAGGTGCTGACTGTACAACACTGTGAGTGCTAAATGCCACTGAATTATTCACATAAAAATGGTTTTATGCTACGTCAATTTCACCTTAACAACAAAAATTACATACACTGAATTTAAATGCATCATTTGGACACACTTTCTACATTAATGTCAGATGACCAACAGGATTTGGGCCTCCCAGGTGGCGCTAGTGGTAAAGAACCTAACTGCCAAAGAGTTGTGGGTTTGAGCCCTGGGTCAGGAAGATCTCCTGGAGGAGGGCATGATAATCCACTCCAGTATTTTTGCCTGGAGAATCCCATGGACTGAGGAGCCTGGTGGGCTACAGTCCACAAGGACTCAAAGAGTCAGACACAACTGAAGAGACTTACCACACAAATAGGGTTTAGCAGAATCTCTCAACTTTGAATGTGAAATGGGCCAAAACTCAAAACTTTGTGATACTGAAGCAGAAGATGGATGTGATAATCTTGGAAAGTAAAAATTTATTTTAAACGTAGAGGTTTTTCTCTTGAGGAAAAAATATGGAGTAAATATGTAATAGTAAGTGTTCCATTCTTCAGGGTACAGTGGGCTTCAAAGTTAGATCTTCTGGATTTTCATTCTCCCAACAATGTTCTGGAGGACTATGAAATGCATCGTATTTTCCCCACATCTTTCTCTTCTATTAAGAGCTGAATCATTGCTGATTCAAGATTTACTGTAATACACTCAACTCATTCTTCCTCTGCTAGCTGGCTCCATACTACCACACTCTGAAAGACTAATACACATCAAAACTGGGGTTATGATCACATAATATTACTAAGCCTTACTTATTAAGTGCCATGCATTTTACTGCTTCCTGAGTATATCAGAGTGAAGTTATGAGACCTAGCCTAATTTACCAGAGTGAAAAAAGTTGGCTTAAAGCTCAACATTCAGAAAATGAAGATCATGGCATCCGGTCCCATCACTTCATGGGAAATAGATGGGGAACAGTGGAAACAGTGTCAGACTTTATTTTGGGGGCTCCAAAATCACTGCAGATGGTGACTGCAGCCATGAAATTAGAAGACGCTTACTCCTTGGAAGAAAAGTTATAACCAACCTAGATAGTATATTGAAAAGCAGAGACATTACTTTGCCGACTAAGGTCCGTCTAGTCAAGGCTATGGTTTTTCCTGTGGTCACGTATGAATGTGAGAGTTGGACTGTGAAGAAGGCTGAGCGCCGAAGAATTGATGCTTTTGAAGTGTGGTGTTGGAGAAGACTCTTGAGAGTCCCTTGGACTGCAAGGAGATCCAACCAGCCCATTCTGAAGGAGATCGACTGTGAGATTTCTTTGGAAGGAATGATGCTAAAGCTCAAACTCCAGTACTTTGGCCACCTCATGCAAAAAAGCTGACTCATTGGAAAAAACTCTGATGCGGGGAGGGATTGGGGGCAGGAGGAGAAGGGGACGACATAGGATGAGATGGCTGGATGGCATCACGGACTCGATGGACGTGAGTCTGAGTGAACTCTGAGAGATGGCCATGAACAGGGGAGGCCTGGCGTGTTGTGATTCATGGGGTCGCAGAGTCGGACACGACTGAGCGACTGAATTGAGCTGAACTGATGCAGACAGACCATAAGCAGACCATTTATGTATCATGATTAAATAGTACTATAAAGTAAAATTGGAGAAGGCGATGGCACCCCACTCCAGTACTCTTGCCAGGAAAATCCCACGGACGGAGGAGCCTGGTGGGCTGCCGCAGTCCATGGGGTCGCGAAGAGTCAGACATGACTGAGCGACTTCACTTTCACTTTCACGCATTGGAGAAGGAAATGGCATACTACTCCAGTGTTCTTGCCTGGAGAATCCCAGGGACGGGGAGCCTGGTGGGCTGCCGCCTATGGGGTCGCACAGAGTCGGACACAACTGAAGCAACTTAGCAGCAGCAGCAGCATTAAGTAAAACAGTGCTACACTAGAGGAGAGGAATACAATTTCTGGTTGTCTGGTCAGGAAAGGCTTCTCTTAGGAAGGACATGTAAGCTGAAAGCCTCACATGGTATTAACAAATGGCAATAGCTGAGTTTTGGACTGTGAAAAACACATGAAAGTAGGTTAAGAAGTTTGGAAAGTTTCATTGTAGTGGGAAATAAATTGCGCATCTTCAGCAATGGAGTTGACAGAACTTTGCGTTTTAAAAGATCGCAGAGAAAAGGCAGAAAGCAGAGAGGCTCTTCAAGAGGCACCAGGACTTGGAGTAACTATGGTTATCTGGCTTTCAAGAAAGGCTGGCTGAATGCATCATTCTCTGACAGAACTGCAGGTGGCGCCAGTGGTAAAGAACCTGCCTGCCAAAGCAGGAGACAGAAGGAACGCGGGTTCCATCCCTGGGTCGGGAAGATCTGGGGGAGGGCATGGCAACCCACTCCAGTATTCTAGCCTGGCGAATCACATGGACAGAGGAGCCTGGAGGGTTTCATTCCACGGGGTCGCAAGAGTCGAATACGACTCAAGGGATTTAGCACTTATGCACGTGACAGAACGATGACTGCAAAGCGGTTAAAGGACAAGTGGATGATCAAGTATTTAAGAAAAAACAAAGCACAATTTTCAAGACCGGAACCAGGGCAGGGCACGCTCCTAAACTGGAAATCTTCGGATGGGAGCCTGAGGTACAGGAGAGCGCAGGACAGTCGAACTCCGATCCCGCCTCCTTCCTTGGTATCATCAGAAGCAGTGTCCGAGACCGAGCAGAACTGCTCCCTAACCCAGAATCGTATGGGAAAGAACACAGTAGAAAAACTAATTTTCCGTACTGAACCTGTGCCGCCTCGTACGCACCGCCCACCGACTCTTATCTCCCAACCGCTGACTAGCCCCACCCCGGAAGTACTGCCTACCAGTACTCATTTCCACTATGCCAGGCGTCTGCACATCTCGCGAGAACTGGAAGAGCCTATGTGACCTGGGCTAAGCGGAAGTTGGGTCTCTTTTTCGTGGCGCCTCGGAGGCTGTCGGCTGCCTCAGAATGAAGGTAGGACCTGGTGGCGGGTGTCCGGGTAGGCTTGTGGAACGTAGAGCAAGCCCTACGGTGTGTCGTTGCGCTCGAAAATCCTGGCCCTGGATGGAGAAGGGTCTGAGGCAGCAGAAGGATCGCTCTTTGGGGGCCGGAGCTCCATGGGAGAGCGGATGGCGAGCGATTGCAGCTGGAGCTACGCCGGTCTGGGAGCGCCATGGTGGCGTCTTGACCCCCAGGCGGGATAGAGGCGGCCGGGCTGACAGCACGTAGGTCAAGCTCCTTGATCTGAGAGCGTGAACGGCTATGGGCAGTAATTCTCTGTGGGCGGCATTCCGCAAGCCTTACAAGATGGGTCCTATTCTTAGTGCCGTGTTTGTGGCGCCTTGCACGTGTCCTTTAGTGAATATAATCAAATTTTCTGTTAGTTGTGTGCGGGTGACAGGAAAGGCTTTTTGCTGTGGAATAACTTTTCTAGGGGTTCTGCGATTTTCATGAAATTCTTTTCCCCTTCGTCTGTAATTTTTAGCTGAACATCTCTTTCCCGGCCACTGGCTGCCAGAAGCTCATTGAAGTGGACGATGAACGGAAACTTCGTACCTTCTACGAGAAGCGTATGGCCACAGAAGTTGCTGCTGACGCTCTGGGTGAAGAATGGAAGGTAAAAGTTGAATTGTTAGATAAAAGTTGAACTGTCGCGTTGAATTGTTAGGTCTGTTTTAAAGAGAGGTGGTAAACGCTATTGGGAATTGGTAAATGTAATGGGATTCACACTCGGGTTGTTTCCCAACCTTAGGTTAGTTCCAAATGTCACTTTATAAGGTGGTGCTATCACTTGGCAGGGTTATGTTTATGTCGATCAAATGAAAACTATATCGTTCTTGATCTGCAAGCTAAAGGTCTCCAAAGGGATCTTCAAAAGTGCCAGGAAGGTTGTTTCTGATTTGTGGGTTCCTTGATACTTTGGTTTCATAACATACTCTTTCTACCCCAAGAGTTTAACAACTCTGGTAAAATAAAGGCTAGAAATATGACTCGGTTGAAAGGATTTTGCCAGTCTAACGTGGGAAACTGGAAGTATAGACAAAATTCAGTGACCAGAAGAAAGTATTTAAAGTGTCACATCGGTCCTAATAAAAGGTACTAAGTAGAATTAAGGGTGTACTTAGAGGCCACAGTGCTTTGTTTTTAATGTGTCATCGTGTTCTTTTGCAGGGTTATGTGGTCCGAATCAGCGGCGGGAATGATAAGCAGGGTTTCCCCATGAAGCAGGGTGTCTTAACCCATGGCCGAGTTCGCCTGCTTCTGAGTAAGGGGCATTCCTGTTACAGACCAAGGAGGACTGGAGAGAGAAAGCGCAAATCTGTACGGGGTTGCATTGTGGATGCCAATCTGAGTGTTCTCAATTTGGTCATCGTGAAAAAAGGTGAGCCTTTTATTCTGGCGTTTATTTTTTCAATACTGACTTAAAGCTGATTGTGTTTGAAAGTGGACTAAGTGGCTTTGGCAATGCCTGAACAGTTTAAGGTTCTTGTTTGTAAGGAAGTTGTTGAATTAAAAATGTTCACTTTTTTTCTTTTAGGGAGAAGGATATTCCTGGACTCACTGATACTACAGTGCCTCGTCGCCTGGGTCCCAAAAGAGCTAGCAGAATCCGCAAACTTTTCAATCTCTCAAAAGAAGATGATGTCCGCCAATATGTTGTGCGAAAGCCCCTAAACAAAGACGGTATGAGGGATTATGCGGTACAGAGGTTTCTTAATTTCATTGGTTGTACCATTCTGTATGCATGTTGGAAGCCAATCTCTGCCTACTACTTACCTAGAATATGCATTTTTAGGAAATTAGTGTGAAAAAGGGTCAAGATATGCAATTGGAATTAATCCTCATTATAACCAGTGCCCTATAGTGTTAGAATTTTTCTTGAAAATTTGCTTTTGATTCATTGTATGAGTTCATTCAAAGATAACTATCAGTTCATTGCTTTGGGGTTAAGAGAAAAGTCTAGGATTGTGATTGAATATGCTCTCATGCCCACACTTGTTTTCTTATCAGTGGTTTTAATTTTTGTTTACCGAAGTTGATAAAGTTGATGCTTTCATTAATGATACGTTGCCTTAACTTCTGAATGTGGATGGCGATAGTTCTGCGAATTAGAAAACCATTCAGAATACCAGGGAACATATATATAACTTATGTTGAAGTGTAGTTGACTTGCTATAAAAATGTTTTAAGTTAATTTTATTGTACAGCAAAGTGATTCAGATATATGTAAAATCTTTTCTGTTGACTTATCTCAGGTTATTGAATATATTCTCTGTGCTATATGAGTAGGACTTTATTCCCTGTGTAATAATTTGCATCTGAGAATCCCTAACTCCAAATCCTCCACACCCAACCTCACTTGGCAACTACCAGTCTGTTCTCTGTGTCAATGAGTCTGTTTTGTAAAGTTTGTGTTGTATTTTAAAATCCACATGTTTAAGTGATAACAGTGTTTGTCTTAACTGTGGCTTCATTCAGTGTGATCATCTTTAGGTTCATCCATGTTCCTGCAAATGACAGTCATTTTTTGTGGTTTAGTATTCCACTGTATATATGCATGACATCCATTCGTCTGTTGGTAGACATTGAGGTTGCTTTCCTGTCTTGGCTATTGTGAATAGTGCTGCTATGGACATAGGGGAGCATGTATCTTTCTGAGTTACAGTCGTGTCTGGATGTATGCCTTGGAGTGAGATTGTTGGATCATATGGGAACTCAGTTTTTAGTTTTTTGTTTTTTTTTCCCAAGAAAACTTGGTGTTTTACATTTTAAGCAGGTATATTGTTAGTCAACATAACACATCATCATAAATAACATGTTAGTTTCAGGTTGAGTTTTCCTGACAAATTGGAAAAAAATTGGGGTATTGGTTTCCAGGACTATGGGCTTAAATAAGCTAATTAATACCTGGCATGTGGTTAGTGCTTATTGGTCACTCATTCCAAATATTTGGAAACCTCTGCCAGGTTCTATTAAGTACTGGAGATATGGTATAAATACACAATTGTAGTCGTACCCCTGGAAATAACATTAGTAAGTGCTGCTAAGTCACTTCAGTCGTGTCCAACTCTGTGCGACCCCATAGACGGCAGCCCGCCAGGCTCCTCCGTCCATGGGATTTTCCAGGCAAGAGTAGCTCATAGTATTTATAAGATGGTTCTTGTTTCTTTATAACTCCTTTATCATTTAGCAGAACCTGGAGAGTTGATCATTTAGTCTTAGACTATATTTATATGGAGTGTTTATTGCTCTCACAGGGGTCTACAAACAAACCATTACATCTGAAAAGACAGGCTCAGTGAAGATACTCCTATGAATTTGTTGGTGATCCAGTGGTTAGGACTCTGCTTTTACTGTGGTGGCCCAGGTTCAAATCCTGGTTGGGGAACTAAGCTCCTATAAGCAGCACAGCATTGCAAAAAAAAATTTAATGAATGTTGATGGTTTTACTCCTCATAAGCAGATAAGCTGGTCCTTCCTGTCTTGGAAAATAGAAATTTGACTACCAATTGGGACTTCAAAGCATGGCGGGTAGGACAGTGATGCAGCTAATGCTTTACTTAGTTTTCATAACAAATTAAACACTGTTTTAAAGTAATGTTCACATGTCTTATGGTATAGATACATAATATCCTACCAAGACAATGTATTTATGGAAGGGGTATCAAAGTGAGTAGTAAAAATTAAGATAGGACTCCCATTTTTTCAGCTAAGTAACATAAATTTATGTATGACCCTGAACTTGATATCTAAACTATTGGTAAATAGTGAGCCGTTAGGATTAAATGTGCTACTAAGTTTGAATCTCCAGTGTTTTGAAAATATAAATGTGGGTCCTCTTGATCAAGGGTATGGAAGTGATTGAGTCATCTAAATTTTTAGGTAAGAAACCTAGGACTAAAGCACCCAAGATTCAGCGTCTCGTGACTCCACGAGTTCTGCAACACAAACGCCGGCGTATTGCTCTGAAGAAACAGCGTACTAAGAAAAATAAAGAAGAGGCTGCAGAATATGCTAAACTTCTGGCCAAGAGAATGAAGGTAAATCTCAGGGGGAAATAGGAGTTATGGGATATGCATTTTTTAATCCAGATAAGCTTTAACTGCACTTTGGTTTTTTGTTTTGTTTAGGAGGCCAAAGAAAAACGGCAGGAACAGATTGCCAAGAGACGGAGGCTGTCTTCTCTGAGAGCTTCTACTTCTAAGTCTGAGTCCAGTCAAAAATAAGATGTTCTAAGAGTAACAAATAAATAAGATCAGACATCAACTCTCCCTTCTTGACTTTTAATTGATGATGAAATAGATAAATGAAAGTCCACAAACATGGAAAAGGAGGTACTGTATAATCTAGCAGTGTAATAGGTCTGCAAGAGATAATTGAAAGTGATAGTTCTTCAAATTCAGAAACAGATTATATATGATAGTGGAAGAAATGGCCAGAACAGTTTCTTTTAGTGGGTGTCTCAGAATTCTTACATTGATTGATTGACTTTTCAGCAAGGCATGGGACAAGACGGGGGAAATAAATGACTTAGAACTGTTAATCTTTGACAGACTTTATTTTAGGAATGTAGTTTCTACACGATATATGAAAAGTGCCCTTGTGAAGATGGACATTGTCATATGTAAAAAGAATAACTTGTGAAAAACAGTTAATGGATACCATTTCTAGAATAGTTTTTACAAAACTTTTAAAAACAGTGCAGATTTAATACATTAAAAGAAAGCTTTTCAACTCAAGTGAATTTATTTACATTTTTATTATATTTCACACTCTGCAAGGGACTTGACTGTACCTGTTTTTAGACATTCTTGAATCTATGAAGGATGTGCACAGGAAGTATACCTTGTATTGTGTGGTTTATGGGATGTAGGATCTTAGCTTCCCAATTAGGGATTGAACCCAGACCTATGGCATTCAGAGCACACTCCTAACCACTGGACCACCAGGGAATTCCCAAAAGAGTGTGTGTGTGGTTTTTTTTTTTTTTTTCCTGTATGTACCATATCTGCTTTCTACAGTAGCTGCAGTTAGGACCTTTATTCAAACCCTTAACAGATGAGAGGGTCTTGAAAAGTGGCTTTTGCATGTAGAGACTGAAGAAGTGCTTCAGTTAAGAGTATGCAGAAGAATCACCCAAGGATCTGGTTGAAAAGTGGATGATGACTGGGTAGTTTGGGGCAAGATTCATAGAGGAGATCCCCACACAGTCTTTTTTAAGTTGGAGTGCAGGTGATATACAGTGTTGTTAGTTTCTGCTGTATAGGACCATTAGCTCTTAAGAGTTACAAAACTTCAGTTGGCAGTTGACAGAGAAGTTAAGAGTCCTAAAGGCAGACCAAAAGCCAGGCGGGTTTGGTATAAATCCAGAATTGTAGCCCAGTAGCTGGTTGATTCCAATGCATAAAACACAAGAACCACACTGATTTCAAGGAGTACAGTCCTTAATGTGGACAAATAAGGTGGGCTTGGACCATTCTAGCTCATGAAATCTGGTAAATTTAAAACTTAAACATTGCAAAATGCAGGTTACTATAATCAGTGTATAAAATGGAGCCGATGCAGTTAATCTAAAACCAGAATAAGGAAATGCTAACCTGGCATATTTTGAAAGATGGGTTTTCAGAAATTAATTAGATTTAAGTCTCAATGATCTGATGTTTTGTCTTTGTTTTTGCTATAAATTTCTATTTCCCAGTGGTAGGTGCTAGAAAAGGCCTTTAAGCAACTTTAATACAACTCTAAGTAGGCTAAGCTTTATAATGAATGTTTTTAGATTAATAGTAAAAGTTACTGTAAAATTCACAATATTCCTAAATGTGTTAAGATTTAGGAATACATCATCAGTAAATTTTAGTGGGAAGTGCTTTGTTAAGTAATTTAGTTTAAATAATTGAAAACGACAGAAAAGTGGGAAAACACGATACTAGAATTCTGAAGACAACAAGAACTTGAATTACTCTGCACATTTCAGGAGCCTTAAAAATGCAAGAGACGAGAACAGCAAACTTGTGAAGTTTTCACTTTATTCAACCTCAGTTTTTTTTATACGCAAGGTAATTCCAAACTTTCTGTTGGGGCAGTGTTAAAACTAGTACCAAGTTTTAAGTTGCAAAAATATATACTCTGAGACAGTGCAAAAGATCCATTTTTAAGGCAATGAGAATTCTAAAGTTCTTTCACTCGGCACTTTTAACCATAAATTGAAACAAGGATTCTGCATAGGTCTTAACCCTGAAATCTTGGAAGATTGGTATAGTAACAGTGTGTGATGTTAACTGTACCATCTGGAAATAGTTATCAACTGTGATTCAGTCATCTGCATAATTACTGTAAAAGGAAGCACACACAATCATTGGTTTTTCAAACCCTGCATGCAAAGGTAAGGAAGACAAATTACGATTCTTAAGGGATGGTTTAATGAGAGGCATGAATGTCAGTGAGGCATGTGAGGTCATGATTTTCTTAAACCTACAAGCAACAAGCTTAATAAGCTTTAACGTTTTCTGACTTAATTGATTCATCCTAAAAACCATATTTACAAATGCACAAATAAGCATACAATCTAAATATACAAGAAGAGAATTCCGTGCAGTGCAAGTTATTCCACAGGTTTTTAAAAGTGAACAATAGCAACAATTTATGTGCCTGAACAATTTCAGACCCAAAGACATACATAAGAATTTTAATTTTGTAAATTATGAAACTGATCTAATTCATTTAAATTATTTGGCTCATTTATTCCATTTTAAAGCTGTTGCAAATTAACATGGTACTGGAAGAGGATGAAGGAATTGGATATTTGAAATAGAACCCGTTAAGGGAGCTAATATATAACATGAAGGGTAAAAATATATTAATTTTGAAGTCAAAGGCATGGCAGTTTTCATCAGACTTTCAGGTAATTTTGAACTTAAATGACTACATATGAGTTTAGTAGTAGTCATTTTAATAGTTGGAAACCCCTTTCAAAAAACTATTGCAACATGCAATTTAAGAATTTTAATAAATATAATATGGCTGAATAGACGCCTACACAGCCACACATATATACACAAATACACAAATAGTTGCTGTTATAATTGAGATTTCATTTGTTTGGGGGTTAGGCAAGTTTACGTTAATTTGCTGTTCCCCAAACTCAATAGCTTTAAACAAACAAAATGCCAAGAGTGAATATGGCTTTCCATTATCAAAATACTAGAAATACTGAGAAATGTGATACCAATTTTCAGCAGATATAAACAGCTCAGAAATTGTAAATCTTCAATAAACCTTGGGGCATTTTAATGGTGTTTTTACACTGAGATGAAAATACTGTCCCAAGAGTAAGTTCATTTCTGTTTTCGCCAATTTGTAATATGAAGAAACCTTGAATGTCTCCAGATTGAGTCTATTCCCCCAGCACTGTGTCAAAAATCTGGTCAATCTGTTATATTTAAATGAGAGGTGCTCCAAAACACTTCCTGCACCATTCCACACTGATACTTGGTGGAGCATCAATTTTCTGCAACTTCTCAAGAATCTCTGGAGACAGACTGTTGTATGCAAGTCCATACTCATTGTCAAAAGCCTCTGAAAGATATTTTCAAAAATGTAGTTGGAATTTGTTAATAAGATGAAAGCTATGCATTTAAAAGTGGTAATCCAATCATTTTATATACATAAACTGGACATTTAAAGATAGAAATCTTTTAAAAGGCAAATGGAGATTTACCATACCAGTTAGAATTTTTTAAATTATGAGAATAAGACTAAACCACCTTTAGTAGTCCCCGTCTGACCAACTTACCAATATCAATATTCTCTCTTCCAAGAGATACTAATGATAAGAAGAGTATTTCTCTGTATAAACTCCTGTAAAACAAAATATTTTGAAGTGAATGGGCAAAGAGCATAAAAATATGCTAAGATTTCTTAAGTGGTAAAACACCTGAAACTAACAGCACTGGAAGTCAATTACGCTTTAGGTTCCGTGCATCCATTTTTTCAGTGTCACAGTTTGGACTACACTACAGTTGCTGGGTGTCACTTTTGGGAAAAGCTGGGTAGAGGGTCCACAGATACTTTCTTTGCCATTTCCTGCAAACTTTATTTCAAATTAAAAAGTTTAAAGTTAATGGGCATAAAGCTTTATGTTCAAAACAAAATGGCTTAAAGTTATTGATATTTAGTAATGCAATAGATAACTTTCCATTCTAATTTCTAATTCATACTTAGAAAAGCAATTTTTTGCTACATGACAGTAAGAAATTAATTTCTAAGTAAGGGGTCTAAACCCTTAGACACAAACAGCACCTTTATCTGATTTGTGAACATAAAAGTGAGACAAATGAAACCTTAAAAATAAAATTCATGGCTCAGTTAAAAAGGGGGGAATTTAGGAACTGATTTCTGAGTACTTATTTACACAGAAAAAAAAATTTGTAATGCTGATTCTGATGATGCTCCATGCACCTTTCTTTAAAAGCTTCAGAAGTTATATAATTTCTCATATTCTTTCCCTACCCTTAAATCAGATGCTTGTAACTAGCTACTCTTTAGCCTGTGAAAGAGATAATCTCCATATCAACTGCTAAAATTACACAAGATCTATCGATTTCTATTATGAATTCTTGTCCTATTACTTCTGAGACTGTCTTCAAAGATGCCGTGACTACAAACTTGAAGAGCACCTGGAAACACTATTTTTGATCGAAGATACTATGTCCCCTTTTCTGAAGCATATCACAAAACTCACTTAGGCTAAGACTGGGGTGAGTACTGATCCAAGTAAGTTAGCAGATAATAAATAGTAAGAGGATCAGGATAGCTCTATATCCTTTGTGATTCATTGCTTCCATCATTTTCTTAAGTTGTTTCTACTCATATTTTTTACATCCCACAAGATAAACCGTATGACATGGCCTGAACAAGCAGTAGATACGTTTAACATCGATGTTAAATGTATTTATAGGCTTCCAGTGAATAGAAGTGTTTCCCAAAGCCTGAGTATATTTTAGATATGAATGCATCACCTACTATAATCTATTTCTCAGACATTTTTATTATGTTTGTGCTTAAGTATGAATGTATACACTTGGGCAGCACTTTAAAAAGAATCAGATGTTCCACAATGAGTATGTGTTTCTTTTACAACTGGAGATAGTTTTGAAAGTAATTTTTAAAAATCATGAAATTATTTCCAGTGACATCAAGTAAAAACTACTGAATTATTACCTTTGTCTTTTCACGTCTCCCTTCATTTGCTGTGAAAGTAGGTTGATGGGTTTAAGAACATCGTTATGTTGAATGCTCTGCCTGATGATTTCTACTAAAGTGCTTGTTGCTTGTTGTTCCTCTGACAGGAGAGACGATTTCTTTTCAGAATCTAATGATATGAACACAGTAATAAAGAATACACTTATTCAGTCTATTAAAGAAGTTATTTCTTTTCACCTTCACAATTATGCAGCAATGTAACCAGCTAAAAATATTTTTCTTGCTTTCTTCAGATAGGAGAGGCCTGTCCCTTTTTCGTTTTACTGAACTTAAGGGCTTTGTGCTTGAGGCTGGGATGTGATAGCTTGTACTCCAGCAGCCATCCTATGACCATGGATCTTTACAGATGGAAAAGCAGACAAAGCGTAAGGAGTCTAGGCTCCTGATGACAGAGGAGTTGGCGTGCCAGTCCTGGAGTGTCTACATAAGTTCTTCCTGTGAGAGAATAATCTTTCCCTGTTTAAGATTCTGTCACTTTCTATTAAATACAGTAGAGTATAATCCAAACTGATACAAGAGTAATTCCTGAATTATTAACATTAAAAATACACCAAATCAACAATGTAAGTTTGGCCCAGAAAAAGAGTAAACTTTAATACTGGAGGTAACCCCAGCAGCCATACAGTTTTATTATACCCACATCAGCTGAGGTGGAACTGTGTATCCAAAAGTTGCCCAGTCAGCCTCTTTTTGAGCATCTGTCATAAAGCAAGCTATTTAATTTGCATATAACCCAGCCCCTTAATAAAGGTAACTAGTAATATTTCCTTTGTGTTGAACCAAAGAAAAGCAAAGTTCTCTATTCCTCTACAAGAGGAAATGCTGGCTGCTATGGGTTTATGTCTGGCTGTACTGGGTCTCTGCTGCTGCTCGGAGTTTCTTCCAGTTGCAGCGAGGATGGGATGCTCCGTAGCTGTGGTGCACGGGCTTCTCCTGTCATGGAGCACAGGCTCTTGAGTGCGCGGGCTTCAGCAGCTGCAGCACATGGGCTCAGTCGTGTTTGTTCCCGGGCTCTACAGCACAGGCTCAGTATTTATGGCACACCGGCTTCACTGTTCGTGGCATGTGGGATCCTCCCAGACCAAGGACTGAACCTGTGTCTCCTGCATTGGCAGGCAGATCCTCTACCAGTGAGCCACCAAGGGTTTTAATCCTAGTTTTTCTACTGCTGAACAGATTTGATTTTCATTGTATGCTATGATTTTAGGGCATTCAACTCAAAGATAATTTGAAACTTTACTACTGCTCCTTTATTCATTGTGCAACCATCACCAATGTTAGAACATTTTTATCACTTTCAAAAGAAATCTACCTATCAGCAATTACTTCTCTTATCTTCCCACCCCCCTCCAGCCCTAGGCAACCACTAATCTAATTTTGTCTCTACAGATTTGCCTATTCTGATTTTTTTTTTCATATAAATGCAATCATACTCTAGTGTCTGGCTTCTTCTGTAATTTTTACAATTAATTCATTTCGTAATATATCAGCATTCACTACTTTCTATTGCTACATAATATTCCATTGTATGGATATACCATACTTTATCCACTTAATCAGTTAATATGAACATTTAGATTGCTTCCATTATTTGGATATTAAGAAAAATATTGCTGAAAACAGTGCACAAGTTTTAATGTGGATGTGTGCCTTTATTTCTCTTGGGTGTATACCTAAGAGTGCAACTGCTGTGTCACATGGTTAAGTGTTTACCATTTTGAGGAACTGTGAAACTATTTATACCAAAAGAACAGAACTATTTTTTATCCCAATTAGCAATGAACTAGGGTTCCAATTTCTCTATACCCTCACCACAACTGAGTATCTGCCCTTTTGGTTAAAGCCAATCTACTGAGTATGAAGTGGTATCTCTTTGTGGCTTTGACTTACATATCCTTGATATTTAGTGATAACAAGCATCCTTTCATTTCTGGCCATTTACATGTCTGGCCATTTTTAGAGAGATCTCTCAATTCAGGATCCTGCTAGGATCTAAATGTATCACCCCAAAATTCGTATGTTGAAAAGGAGTGCTTATTAAATGGTATTGGGAGGTGAGACCATCTGTGGGTGGTAAGATCATGAGGGCAAAGTTCTCATGAATGGATTAGTTTAGCGCCCCCTTAAAAGGTGGGATCCCTCATCCCTTGTACTGCCTGAGGGCATAATAAGTCTGCTATCCAGAAGAGGGCCCTCACTGACCATGCCAGCAACCTGGCGTTGGACTTCCAAGCCTCCAGAACTGTGAGAAATAAAAATTTTTATAAGCTAAAAAGTAATAATAAGTACACTTTTTAGTAAGCTATTTAGCACTCAGTTTGTGCTATTTTCTAACGGAGCCCAAACTAATTAAGACAGATCTTCTGCCCAGTTTTTAGGTGAGTTATCTTCTTTGTGATGAGTTTTGAGACTTCTTTATATATCCTGAATACAAATCCTTAAGATACTTTGCAAATATCTCCCCCACCTCTGTGGGCTGACATTTCACTTTTTAATGGTTGATTTTTCAGCACAGATGTTTTTAAGTCCAATTTATCTACTTTTCTTTTGTTACCTCTTGGGGTTGTATTTAAGAAGGCCTGGTCCTATAAAAGGTCATGAAAATATATACTCCAATGTTTTCTTTAAAGAGTTTTATAGTTTTAGCTCCTACATTTAGGTATATGATCCATTTTGAGTTCATTTTTATGTATGATGTGAGGAAAGAATCCAACTGTATCTTTTCTGCATGTTGTTCCAGTTGTGACTATTCATTCCCCACTGAATGGTCCTTGCACTCTTGCTGAAAGGCAATTAACTATACATGTGTGGGTTTATTTCTGGAAACTCAACTGTATTTCATTGACCTATATATCTATCCTATGCCAGTTTTCCAGTTTTTTGATTACTGTAGCTTTGCAGTAAGTTTTCAAATCAAGAAATATGAGTCCTGTGACTTATTTTGACTATTCTAGGTCCCTTGAAACCCATGTGAATTTTAGGACAGGCTTGCCAATTTCTATTAAAAGCTACCTGGAATTTTGATATAGATTGTACTGAATCTATAGATCAATTTGGGAGTACTGCCATCTTAACAATATTAACTTTTCTAGTCCGTGACCATGGGATTTCTTTTTATTTAGGTGTTTTTACTTTCTTAACTTCTTTTATTGAATTTATCCCTAAGTATTTCATTATTTTTAATGCTACTGTAAATGGAGTTATTTTCTTAGTTTTTGGATTATTAGTTGAAATTATATAGAAATACAGTTGATTTCTATGTATTGATCATATATCCTGTAACTCTGCTGAACTTATCTGTTTGTCTTTTTCTGTGTGTGTGTGTGTGTGTGTGTATTCCTTAGGATTTTCTAATTTAAGATTTTCCATATATAAGATCACAGAACCTGCAAATAGGGATAGTTTTTCATTTCTGATTTAGATGCCTTTTATTTAGATGCCCATCTAATTGCTCTAACAAGAACCTCCAGTACAATGTTGAAAAAAAATAATGAAAGCAGATATCTTTGTCTTGTTCCTGTGTTTAGAGGGAAACTATTTAGTCCTTCTTCACTAAGAATGAGACCAGTTGTTGGTTTTCAGATATTCATAATCAGGATGAGGAGGTTTCTTTATATTCCTAGCTTGTTGAGTGTTTTTAACAAAGGATTTTGTGAAATGCTTTAGTTGTGCCCATTCAGATATCATGTGGATTTTGTCCTTTATTCTGATTGATACGGTGTATTATAGCAAGTGATTTTCAAATCAACACAGCATGTCTGGGGTAACAGCACTGGTCATGACATTTAAATTGCTGGATTTGGTTTATAGTATTTTGCTGAGGATCCTTATGTCTATATTCATAAGTGATACGGATTTTTCATTTTTGTTTCCTGTGATATCTTTGGTTTTTGTATCAGGGTAATACTGGCCCTCTCACCAAAATCGCCACTTTTTCCAAAAGTGCTTTTAAAGGCTTGAACTTCTCCAGTCTGTCCCAAATAAGATCATTTCCTTTGGGGAGAATTTTTGAGTTCTCTGCTCTTATGGCCTGTCTCTCGGCCACTGCTCTGGAGCTGGGGCTGGGAACTGTGGCCTTCTCTTAGAATGATTCCCCTACTTTGTGACTGGGGCATTGGAGGGAAGCAGTTGCCTCTGATTCTTTAGCTTGCTTCAAATGGCATAAAACCTCTCCCTTTTGAGCAAGATGCTGTGAGAACAATCAGAGCCCCAGTATTCAAAGGTTGCTGAAACAGGCAATGAATGGGGGCTGAGTGGAGGAAGTGAGCCTCCTCATGTCCTGGAATCGAACCTCTGTGCTATAGAGCTGGTGGAGCTGGGAGGATGAGAACTGCTGACAGCCTGTCTTTCCCAGGGAGATGCTATAGCCCCTTGACTGGGAGCTGGTGGGGAGCAGCAAGTTGTAGCCCAAGTGCAGAAATTACTGTTTTTACTGCAATTTAATATATATTTTCTTAAATAAATGTTTCTTCATTTTCCTCTATAGTCATAGACACAGATACATTTTTGCTGGGAATTGGGACTGTGCAGCTCCCCATACTGCTTTTCCAAAAGTCACTACTCAATTCTATTATGTCTTATAATCTTATTTATGTGCCAGTTCTTCAGTGAAAGAAACCAAGTAAAGAAACAAAGCTATTCTTTGGAATTCTAAATTTTGTTCCTACCACAAATTATAGAACATTTTAAAACACTTATCTATTTCAAGATACGAGGGGAAACAACTAAAGAAATTGAGGTTATAATTCTATTTTTTTCTAGCATAAATTTCAAGGTTATTCTGCCCCTGCTTAAAAAAGTGTTCAAACATCATAACTGGAAAAACAACAAAAAGACAAAAATAGATATATTTAGTCATAATTTTGTGATTGACATATTTCAAGGGAAAATGTCAGATTCTTCTCTTCTAGCTTAAGTAAAATGTTAAGTAGTAAAAGACTGTAGGAAAAAACACAATCCCTTTTTCTTCTGAGCAGGTACTGCTAACAGCTTGGGATATATATAGTTTTAGACCTTTTTCTCGGAGAAGGCAATGGCACCCCACTCCAGTACTCTTGCCTGGAAAATCCCATGGACGGAGGAGCCTGGTAGGCTGCAGTCCATGGGGTGGCTAGCAGTCAGACACGACTGAGGGACTTCACTTTCACTTTTCACTTTCATGCATTGGAGAGGGAAATGGCAACCCACTCCAGTGTTCTTGCCTGGAGAATCCCAGGGACGGGGAGCCTGGTGGGCTGCCGTCTCTGGGGTCGCACAGAGTAGGACACGACTGAAGCGACTTAGCAGCAGCAGCAGCAGACCTTTTTCTATGCATGCATTAAAAACATACAGGGGCTTCCCTGGTGCCTCTGTGGTGAAGAATCTGCCTGCCAATGCAGGAGACATGGGTTCAATCCCTGATCTGGGAGGATCCCACATGCTGCAGAGCAATTAAGCCCATGTGCCACAACTATTGCGCCTGTGCTCCAGAGCCTGGGAGCCACAACTCCTGAAGCCCGCGTGCCCTGGCACCTGTGCTCCGCAAAAAGGGAAGCCACTGAATGAGAAGCCCCTGCACCACAACTAGAGAGCAGCCCACCACTCACCACAACCAGAGAAAAGCCCATGCAGCACAGCCAAAAATAAATGTAATAAAATATTTTGGTTTTGTTTTCTTGCAAAAAGATCATATACTGTTCTACAACTTGCCTTTTTTCCACTTAATATAACGGGCATCCATCCCTTCAGGAACCTATATAGAAATAACTCCTTCCTTTTCTTGTTTGCCAACATTTCATAATGTGGGTTTATCACAACTCTCTTGTTAGGTATTAAGAGTTTCATTATTATAATCTCTTGTGAAGCATCATGGTACCGAGAGCTTTGTATACTGTATATTTACAGAACAGAGCATTTTAATGTTTCTTCCATGAACTGCCTACTGATACCATTTACTCGTTGACCTATTGGATTGTCTGTGGTTTCCTATGGACGCACAAGGCTTCTGAATACTGGATAAGCTTTTAAACTCCTTGTAAAAATATGTTCTATATATAAAAACTGCAAATAAAGCCAAAATCTTTGAGGCTTGTACCCATATAATTGAAATTATCATCTACACAAACACATCTGCTATACAGAATTTACTCTCCAAATACCTCACCAAATTAATATTTGACAGATAGACTGTAAGAATCACACAAAAAGCCACTCTTCAGGTCAGCTGGACATCTGATAACAGGTTGGTTTATCAACCTGTTTACAACAAATAAATTTGAAATAAAATGGAAAAAAGCCTGAGGAGATACTAAAAGTGAATGAAAGATTTAAAAACAAAGCAAAATAATCAATCTCATCTCCTCAATTCTATTTTTCCCTCAGGCATCCATTTTTATTTACTGCTAAAGAGTATTCTACTGTGTGGATGGACCGTATAGTAACTTGCTTATGCAGTCACTTGTGGATGGATATTTGGTTATTTTCAGTTTGAGTCTTTTATGTTTTTATTTTACTTACTAAAGTTTCTCCATGTGACATACAGAGGTTCTCCTGGTTCCTGATGAAGGTTGATATTATCCCATAACAGCTGAATATAAACAAGTTTGCTATCCTGGGACAGAGATGACAGGGGGAGCTAAAAAGATCAATAGAAAGTATTAGTACCCTAAGCACAGTAGTAACTAAGCATAGTAGTAATTACCAGTGGACCTAGCAAAGCTTGATTATATAAAACAGATGAGTCCTTTTTAAAATTCTAGACCTGGAGCGCAGCATAGTGGAGAGCCCTTCCTTCTGGGACACGGGGCACAGCTGGAAAGGCAGCCGCCCCCTTGCCCATCACGCACTGCATGTTCTTGGGGAATCTGGTGCTAAACTACTCATAGATGACTTGCTTCTGAGTCGAGATTTAGTACACAGCAGAGCAGCTCCCTTGCTGTGATCTACTGAAAGCCAGGCTTCGACATAAGGGTTTGTAAAAATAAAATTCTAGACCTAAAACTGAAGAAAAATTTTAATTTGTATCTAAGTACAAATGTTATTATTTTTTGAGGTGCAAGATTGTCATTCTGACTTTCAAGGACTGAGTGACAACTTGGTAACTGGCACAGCAGTCATGTGAATGTGATTAACCTTCATCACAACAAATTTTAAGGTACGAGAAAGTACAACAGTTACTACAATCTCACTGTACTGACTAGTACATAAATCAGTCAAAACAGTTTACAAGACTCTAAAAGTTTACTGTGCCTCTGATGTACGTTTGGGGTGGGGGGTATCTCTCAGTATACAGTATCATAAGCTTACTGTCTCCCTGGGAGTCAAGGATGCCAGCTCAAGTAGAGTCAGAGAGCCAGACTGTGGTCTTAGCCCCCATCACTTATTCAGTATGTGACCTAACAAAATAACTCCACTAGTTTTTAAATATAACTGAAAAAATGTGACTAATATAAATCCTTTAAAATAAAGTTGTGAGAATTTCATCTGGGAGTATGTTAAAAAAATTTTTTTTTCTATTGGAGTATAGTTGATTAACAATGTTATGACAGTTTCAGGTAGACAGCAAAGTGACTCAACCATACATATACATGTATCCATTCTCCCCCAAACACCCCTCACAGCTGGGAATATTATATTTCAGAATAAAAACTACCTGCCACTAGAAATAATCGTATAACTAATTAGGCCAAACAAATACATATGAAAAGATTATATGCACATCTAGGAACTATCCCTAAAGAAAGAATATATTCTCCATCCATTTTTCTTCTTACTGCTGGTTGGAATATGGATGCAGTAGCTTGGAAGTAGAGTACAGCTATCCTAGACCGGGTGTAAAACTTGAAAATGGAGGCCACACTGCAAGCAAAAAGATAAAAGGCTCTCAAGTCTCTAGCATTATACCATCCCTGGACCACTTATCTAAATTTTTAAATGAGAGAGAAATACCCTATGACTTAACACTACCTAACCAACATGAATACAGTGTTAAGTATAGAAGTTGGTTCCCTACCTGTACGCCTCCATTACAATGTTCAGAAGTGAGGATAAGTCCTGGCAAGTTACTAGGAAGATCCAAACGCCTGAAATACCAAACGAGGTTCCAGAAAATGATTGGATGTTGATTGATGAATGAGGACGTGTGAATCACCTGATCGCCTTCATTTTCTAGCAAAGATTCAAGTTCTTTGCGAAGCACTAGAGGACTCAAGTAAGGCACAGAAACAGGGGGAGGGTTGGGTCTTTTTCCTAAAGGATCCTTAAAAACAGAAATATAGAAAGAAAATATGATCAATTTTATTATGTATGTTTCAGAGTATGTCTCAATGACAGCACACTTTTCTGTCCTTTCAAACTTATTTCAGGGCCATTAGTACATGCAGAACACCCTGAAGAAAACATAAAAGAAGAAAAAGTACTTAATCATAAATACCCTTAAGTTAATGATTATGAACAAAAATTATTAATCCATATAGTAGGCCCTATTTTAAACATGAGTTTCTTTTATCACATTAAGAGCAATGCCCTATGTATGACTGATTTTTCCTTTTCAACTTTTTACAAGAAATATTTGCATTTCTGATATTTCATAATGATACCAAAAAATCTGACTTTATCTTCCATGTAAAACTCTAAACAGGTGAGGCCATTTTTTGTGTTGGTATTTTTTGATGAGTCTTTAAAATATATCTAACTTGTTTATATATTTGCAATAAAAACTAAAGAGCAATTTTATAAATCAAATTAAATAATGAAAATAATGAAAAAGAAACCCAACCTAGACTTTATAAGTTGTGCACAATTAGAATAAAATGTTTATGACCAATATTAATAAGCACCCATCGTGCCCAGATTGAGATCTCCAAATACTATTTTTCTCTAAAAGGAATGTTTCTTAAAGAAATGACTGATTCAAGGTCTGAAGAAGGAAATATGTAACACCTGAGCATCAAACATCTTGTAATACAAGAAAACAAGGAAACTTTAAAAGAACTTACACAAAGGTGAAAGTCGCTCAGTCGTGTCTTACTCTGTGCGACCCCCATGGACTAGTTCATGGAATTAGCCAGGCCAGAATACTGGAGTGAGTAGCCTTTTCCTTCTCCAGGGGATATTCCCAACCCATGTATCAAACCCAGATCTCCCGCATGGCAGGCACAGTCTTTACCAGCTGAGCCACCAGGGAAGCCCAAGAATACTGGAGTGGGTAGCCTATCCCTTTTCTAGTTGGTCTTCCCAACCCAGAAATCAAACTGGGGTCTCCTGCATTGCAGGCGGCTTCTTTATCAACTGAGTGATCAGGAAGACCCACAAAACCTACTAGAGTTGTGTCAAAAGGAATAAGGCACTAACATGTAGAGGCTTCTAGCTGACCAAAAAAGGAATAAAATAAGCATCAATAAGGGTAACAACAGCAGCGGATGTAAACATAAATGTTTAAACCCATGAGATCATAATGAAACCCTATGCCCCCAGATAATGGATCACCTTGGAGAATGCTAGGAACCCAACTTGTCACTGTGAAGTCTGATAAATAAAAGGAAAAAAGAAAATCAAACATTTATTTTGCTTTTCCAACATAAACTGCATCTTTGGAAAAAATCAGACAAAAGCCACAGGATAAGTTTCTCTTTATAAATATATTTCATATAATAAAGAAGATGACAGAATTAGACTATTGTCATTTTATAGCTCCAAATGGATAACTTATCTAGGCATTAAGGGGTTAACAGCTGCTAACCCCACAGAGATAGTTCATGTCCTTCCAAGACATACCACTACTGATGAAGTTGCCTTGTAAAAATAAACAAATGAACAAAACAGAACAAAAAACCTGAATCTGATCAAGCTTCAAGCTACAATTACCAACTTACAGGGCTGTATTCAACAAATAAACTACAAGGGAAAAAAAGAGTCTATAGATTTAAAAAGACCAGAAAGCAGATCAATTACAAAGCACTATTTGATCCTGATTCCTCAAACTGCAAAGCACACATACTTGACATTTTTGGAACCACTAGAAATTCGAACACAGACTGAATGACCCTGATATCATTTGTTATTTCCTGGGTCTGATAATGGCACTTTTTTGTTTGTTTGATCTTTGGCTGTACCGTGTGGCAAGTGAGATAGTACTTACCTGACCAGGGACCGACCTGCACCCCTTGCATTGGGAGTGTGGAATCTTAATGACTGACCCAACGGCATTACATTTTTAAGAGTCCTTATCTCTTAGAGATAAATACTGAAATATTGACAAATGGAGTATATGTTTGAAAGTTGCTTCAGATGGATCTACAAAAGAACTGAATGAGGGCATACATGACAGAAAAATGTTGTAAGCTGAAAATCACTGAAGCTGGATAGTGCCACAGAAGGACTCACTATACTCCTCTGTTTATTTGTGTACATTTTTGAAATCTGAACGTTCTTAGCCTGCTATGAAAATGTATCACTTTTCATGTGATTAAAAAAACCTATTACAGAAGAAGCTATTTTAATAAATACTTACATGAACACATAGTATAATTATAATGTTGTTACATACCACAACTTCCTGCAGACTGTTTGGAAGACTAACTGTTGAAATGCCATGAAACGGTCGCTGGGAAAAGTCCATATTTTGCAAGGGACCTCCAACACTGTGACTTCTAGTCAAAGACACATTTCGTTTTGCTAAACTATTAGGCACAGGTGAAACTTTCATAGTTTGGACATCTCCGCTGGCTTTCATTATTTCATCACTTAAAAAAATGAAGAAATGCTGTGGTTAGATTGGTTTAAACAATCTAAATCTGTAGAGCTAGAGTATTTTCTACAATAAATTTTGAATGTACTGAATATATCTGAGAAGAGTCAGTACTGCCTTATAGGAATTAACTTTTCTTCAGGTATTTTTGTAAAATCAGTCAGAAAAACAGGATGAAGTGGATGATGTGATGTAGGGTAGGAAGAGGGTATATGGTTAAGTATTATGGTATTATTTTTAAAAGACTAAGTGCCCATTCATGTGCTCTATTCAAACATTATTTTACCTTTATTAAACAAAATCAGCTGGAAGTATGTATAATGAATCCAAGTAAGTAATGTAGATTCACTGTCAAGTATTTAATCTCTACTAGGCCATGACCCGGGTTTCCCTTGTGGCTCAGCTGGTAAAGATTCTGCCTGCAATGCGGAAGACCTAGGTTTGATCCCTGGGTTAGGAAGATCCCCTGGAGAAGGGAAAGGCTACCCACTCCAGTAGTCTGGCCTGGAGAATTCCACGGACTGTGTAGTTATGGGGCTGCAAAGAGTCGGACAAGACTGAGTGACTTTCACTTTCAGGCCATGACCCACCTAAGAATAGAGGTCAGATTTTATTTACTTTTTATTTTTAGTGTTTAGCATAATGCTGAGCATACAATAGGTTCTAATAAATATTTGAATCAATATTAAAGAATTAAAGGTATACTTCACTGTAGAGAGAGTATATATCTGGAAACTGGCAATGACTATACTGAAAGGGAAAATACTTTTTACTGTTGGGAAGTTCATTTTCAGAAAAGATCACTGTAAAACATTAAACAGTATTAAAAATGGTTTATCATTAGATTCATTCATTAGATATTTAAACAATGTGAAAATCGCTCAGTCATGTCTGACTCTTTGCAATTCCATGGACTGTATAGTCCATGGAATTCTCCAGGCCAGAATACGGGAGTGCATAGTCTTTAAAGTAACATTATTAAAAATGGCAGAACTTATGTCTATGTCAGCCAGGTTGTACTTAAAGATGAAATTTTTATAGGGGCACCCAATTTTTTATGAAGAGTTCTCTGAATTCTATGGTACCTTGATTCAACTGCAGAGCTTGTTTCTTCAGTAATGGTCTGGTTATGTTTTGGCAAATCCATAAAGTTGATCAGGTCAGGTTCTGCTGAACTGGATATGGGTTTGTGCTCCAAAGGTTCACTTGCCAATGGAATGCTGCCACTTTGTAAACTGTCACCAGAGGTACTTGGTTTCAAGAAAAAGCTAAATATGGACCCGTCCAAAAAAAAAAGAAAGTATAAAAAAGTCTATAAAAATCTTAGAATCCTCCAAATGTCATCATATTTACAATCACTGTATAGTAAAATATTCACTAATGAATTATACAAATCCATAGAAATACTGCCTATTTCAAACACACACATACACACACTCTTGCTCTCATTTTCTCTTCTTCTCTTGTCTAAAACTTCAAATGAAAAGATCCAGAGCAGGTTACTATAGTTCAATATAAGATCCCTTCAGTTTTTCAGAGACACTAAAGAAAGCTATGAAGGAAGTTGGAAAGCAAAATATTTCATTAATTTTCTTAATTAAAAAATAAAGAATAGCATTTTAATATGTATTAACCTATAACTATTTATAATACCCTTCCCCCCGCTTAAGAATCCCCATTTTTGTCTTTAGTCATTCTCTCTCCTCTCTATTAATTCAGTAATTTATTTTCATCTTCTCACTCTCTTTCTCCTTCTGGGAGAAAGAAGACTCTTTCTTCTTTCTGTCTCCTTGCAAGGGACATAAAGAGTGCTTTCTGAAGTCATAATAATGTTCTGTATCTTGATTTGCAGAAATCAAATTTACCTTAAATGAAAAAAACTAAATAAATACTGAACTCTAGTTAATGATACGAATGCTCAAGTCTTTGGGGGAGGTATTTTTATTATTATTAATATAATATTACTACATATTATTATTACTAATAGGCCATACTGAGAAGCATGCAAGGATTTTAGTTCCCTGACCAGGGCTGAACCTGTGTCTCCTGCAAAGCACAGAGCCCTAACCACTGGACTGCCAGGAAATTCCACCCGCTCCCCACCATCTACATCTTATTTTAAACAAATAAAAATATAAGATGGACTGGTGGATGGATGGAAGAATAGATAGGTGATAAAGCAAGCAATGTAAATTAACTAAGAATATAGGTGTGGATATTTGGGTGTACTGTAAAAAAAAATCTTTAATTAAACCTGGCCACAAGTAGGAATTTTCCATAATGACATACTGGGGAGGAAGATTAATAATGCTGGTTTATATTCAATTAGAAAATATAAAATAAGATACCACAAAAGCGTAAGAAACACAGTTAACAAAAAGTACAAAATTTATGGAGAATAATTTAAAACTCTATTAAAAGAAGATCTAAAACAGGGAGATACATACCATGCTCATAGGAGAATAATACTAAAGATGTCCGTTTCCCCAGAATTAAGCTACAAATCTATTTGAATCCCATGAAAACTTAAGGTGGCCTTTTTCTGTGGGGGAGGACTCAAAGTTACTCTAAAGTTTTATATGCATAACCAAATAACTATAAGAAATTTCCAAAGGGGGAACTTACCCTACCAGTCAGACATAACATAAATATAGTAATAAAAATAATACAGTATTGACAGAACACAGAACCAGAGTGAGGTATACATAGGAACGTGATATATGATAAAGGTGATGCTACATATAATATTAATGAAGGAAGGATGTAAAACTGGCTCATTATATGGAGAAAAATAAACCTGGATCTCTATGATCATATACAAACGTAGACTACAGATGTATTTAAAACCTAAATACCACAGGGAAAATATAAAGGTAACAGAAGAACACTAGGAAACGATTTTCATGTACTACAGATGGGAATCTTTGGAATCTTGTTTAAAAAGATGATTTCAAATGCACAAATCATAAGGTGGAAAACTAATGCATGATAATAACATCAAAACTGGTCATTTCTCTTCAAGGAATTAATATCAAGAATATTCAAGACAGGAATTTCCTGCCAGTCTAGTAGTTGGGACTCTGTACTTCTAGATCAGCCCTGGGATTTCTTTGGAGGGAATGATGCTGAAGCTGAAACTCCAGTACTTTGGCCACCTCATGCAAAGAGCTGAGTCATTGGAAAAGACTGATGCTGGGAGGGACTGGGGGCAGGAGGAGAAGGGGACGACAGAGGATGAGATGGCTGGATGGCATCACTGACAAGATGGACGCGAATCTGAGTGAACATTGGGAGTTGGTGATGGACAGGGAGGCCTGGCGTGCTGTGATTCATGGGGTCACAAAGAGTTGGACGTGACTGAGTGACTGAACTGAACTGAGCTCTCATTGCCTAGGGCCTGGGTTCCATCCCTGGTCAGGGAACTAAGATCCCACAAGTGGCATGGTGCAGCCAAGAGAAAAAAAAAAAAAGAATAGTCAAGACAGATCAACAAGAAAAAGAAAACTAAATACAAAAATGAGTAAAAGCAAGTAACATCTGCAAAGTGGCACAGTGGAACGCTACCTTTATCTTTCTTGCCCCTTCAATTGACAAGCAATAAAACATCAACAACGCAACAAAGGTACCTCTGTCTAATACACTGGAGATTCCCACACACCTGACACCTAAAGGTGGACGGACTAGAACACACAGTGGAGGCAAAAACTGAAGGAAAAGCACAAGTACACCCTCCAGTCTTGGCTTTCTGCTCTGGCAAGCTGAGTCTGCAGCCTCAGAAAGCCTAGCAGCAGCGGAGGCAAGTGCACACGACGCCAGCTTCCCGGGAGGCAGCAGCACCTGTCACGACAGGTAACTGAGTGGCAAAGGGGCTTTGGACCTTATCCCTATGGCCACTGGGGAACCCACAACTCTGGCCCCCTGCCCCACCTTCCCACACCAGTGGAGCCCACGAACCTCAGCAAATCAGATGACCACTACCAGCAGTGGCAGAGCCTGCAACCCAGGGGATTCCAGACAAGGGGGAAGAGCCCATCATCCTGATGCACCAGGTCGTAAGACCCCAGCAGCACTGGCAGCAGCGAAGCACCAATGACCCCAAGGCCCAAAAAGCAATAATGAGGTCACAAGGCCACACCTCTGACAGAGGCAGTGGAGTGTGGAAAGTGCAAACTCAAATATAATAGAGGCAGTTCAGGTAAGAGGATCCAAAGACTTGTGCTATTAACATATCACCACCTACTGGAAAACAAGAGGCCTCTATTTTTTGACCAGTTGAATTGTCAGAATCAAGCAGAACGGTGTTCAGTACTTCAGATATGTTGGCTAGGGGAACAACTCATCAAGCATTGTGAAGCACCAAAGTAATATGTATCCTCCCCACACACACAAAAAATTACACTCCCACAGAACCCAAACTTAAAGCTATAAATATTGCAATCTAACTGATTAAGATAATGCAAAATAGCTGTAATAAAAGAAACTCAGTTAAGCTAAAAGGAAATTCAGGCAGTTCAATCTCAGAAATGAAATTACTAAACAGAGAGAATACTCTATAAAACAAAGAGTATCTGGGATGACTAGGTATAAGATAGGCTCAAGGATGTATTATACAACATGAGGAATATACTCAATATTCTGTAGTAACTGTAAATGGAAAATAAAAATTATATAAAAATAATAATAAAAAGAAAAGCAAAACTCCCACATAAGACAACACCCCATGACTTGCTATCTCCAGAAGACTCACCTCAGCTCCAAGGACAAACATAGACTACATGTGAAGGAGAGAATATGATACTCCAAGAAAACTGCTGCCCAGAGAGAGTAGGTACAGCCCTACCTTTATCAGACAGAACAGACTTCAAACCAGAAAAGGCAATAAAGGACAAAAATGGACAGTAAATAATGATAAATATTTATCATTTATTAACCTCAGATATGCAGATGAAACCAGCTTATGGCAGAAAGTGAAGAGGAACTAAAAAGCCTCTTGATGAAAGTGAAAGAGGAGACTGAAAAAGTTGGCTTAAAGCTCAACATTCAGAAAACGAAGATCATAGCATCCGGTCCCATCACTTCATGGGAACTAGATGGGGAAACAGTGCAAACAGTGTCAGACTTTATTTTTGGGGGTTCCAAAATCACTGCAGATAGTGACTGCAGCCATGAAATTAAAAGAGGCTTATTCCTTGGAAGAAAAGTTATGACCAACCTAGATAGCATATTCAAAAGCAGAGACATTAGTTTGCCGACTAAGGTCCGTCTAGTCAAGGCTATGGTTTTTCCTGTTGTCATGTGTGGATGTGAGAGTTGGACTGTGAAGAAGGCTGAGCGCCGAAGAATTAATGCTTTTGAGTTGTGGTGTTGGAGAAGACTCTTGAGAGTCCCTTGGACTGCAAGGAGATCCAACCAATCCCTTCTGAAGGAGACCAACCCTGGGATTTCTTTGGAAGGAATGATGCTAAAGCTGAAACTCCCGTACTGTGGCCACCTCATGCGAAGAGTTGACTCATTGGAAAAACTCTGATGCTGGGAGGGATTGGGGGCAGGAGGAGAAGGGGATGACATAGGATGAGATGGCTGGATGGTGTCACTACTCAATGGACATGAGTCTGAGTGAACTCCGGGGAGTTGGTGATGGACAGGGAGGCCTGGTGTGCTGCGATTCATGGGGTCGCAAAGAGTCGGACAGGAGTGAGCAACTGAACTGAACTGGATGATAAATAATATTCATCAAGAAGACATATTATTAATATATATGCACCATATTATTAATATCTAGAAACACCAAAATATATTAAAAAGTACCAGATCTAAAGAGAGAAATTGACTAACACAGTAAGAGACTTTTTAACACCCCATTTACATCAATGGATAGATCATCCAGACAAAGAGGAAAGCAACCTTAAATGAAACCTAAGATAAGAAGAATTTGATAAATTTATATAGAACATTCCATCCAAATGCATTAGAATACACATTCTTCTCAAGTATACATGGAACTTTCTCAAGGATGCACCATATGTTGAAACAGAAAACAATGCTCAATAAGTAAATAAAACTTAATAAATAAAAGAAGACTGAAATCATATGAAGTTATCTTTTCTAATCACAGTGGTATGGAACTGGAAATCAACTATAAGAAAGCTGAAAAAATTCACAAATCTGTGGCTAATGAACAATATGCTACTGAAACACTGGTTTAATGAAGAAATCAAAAGAGACACAAAAATTACCTGAAGACAAATGAAAACATGATACACCAAAATCTATGGGATGCTGCAAAAACAGTACTAAGAGGGAAGTTTAGAGCAATTGGCCTGCTTCCGGAAACAAGAGAAATCTGAAATAAACAACTTAACCTTACACATAAAAGAGTCAGAAAAAGAACAAGGAGTTCCCTGGTGGTCCAATGGCCAGGACTCTGTGCTTTCACTGCCAGGGCCCCAAGTTGGATGCCTAGTCAGGGAACTAAGATCCCACAGATCACAGGGCACAGCCAAAAATAATGTAAGAAGAAGAACAAACGCCAAAGTCAGTAGAAGGAAAGAAATAAATAATAAAGATCAGAGTGGAAATAAATGAATGTGAAAATGAAGTCGCTTAGTCATGTCCGACTCTTTGCGACCCCGTGGACTGTAGCCTACCAGGCTTCTCCGTCTATGGGATTCTCCAGGCAAGAATACTGGAGTGGGTTACCATTTCCCTCTCCAGGGCATCTTCCCGACACAGGGATCAAACCCAGGTCTCCTGCGTTGGAGGCAGATGCTTTAACCTGTGAGCCACCAATGGATGAGACTAAAATGACAACAGAAAAGATCAGTGGAACTAAAAGCTGGTTCTTAGAAAGATAAACACAACAGACAAATCTTTAACTAGACTAAGAGAAGGCTCTAATAAATACAATCAGAAACAAAAAGAAAATAACAAAGGGCACCAGCGGAATACAAAGGATTATAAGAATATTTTACAAACCAGCTATATACCAACAAACAGGACAACCTAGAAGAAATGTACAAATTCTTGGACTTGTACAACCTTCCAAGACTGAATCATGAAGAGAAGATTTGAATTGATTCATTGTTAGTACAGTCTGAAGCAGTAATAAAAAGTCTCTAGAAAACAAATGGCCAGGACCAGGCAGTGCCACAAATAAATTCTACCAAACATCTATAGATTTAATACCTATCGTTTTCAAACTATACTGAACAATTCAAGAGGAGGGAATACTTTCTAACTCATTTTACAAGACCAACATCACCCAGATGCCAAAATCAGATAAAGACCACACAAAGTAAGAAAACCATAGGTTGGTATCTCTGATGTACAAAGATGCAAAAATCCTCAACCAAATACCAGCAAACCAAATGCAACAATACATTAAAAGGATCAAATACCGTGATCAAGTGGGATTTGTCCATGGGATGCAAGGATGGTTCAACATCTGCAAATCAATCAATGTGATACATACATTAACAAAATGAAGGATAAAAATAAGATAATCTCAACAGGTGCAGAAAAAGCAGCTGACAAGACCAATCATCCATTTATAATAAAAACTCTCCACAAAGTGGATATAGAAGGAATATACCTCAACATAATAAAGGTTATATATGACAAGTCCCCAGCTAACATCATTATCAAAGGTGAAAAGCTGAAACTTAACACAGAACTCCTAGCCACAGAAATTAGGCAAAAAGAGGAAAAAAAGCCATCAAATTTAGAAAGGAATAAGTAAAACTCATTGTTTGCAGGTGACATGATTTTATATCTAGAAAAGCCTAAAGAATCCACCAAAAACTATCAGTAATATATAAATTTAGTGAAGTTGCAGGGTATAAAACCAATAAAAACCTGTTGCATTTCTATATACTAATGAGCTAGCAGAAAGGGGAATTGAGAAAACAATCTCATTTACAATCACCATAAGAAGAAAAAAAATTATAAGTACTTAGGTCAGCAAACAGTTACCAAACTCTCAATTACTTAATGACTGATTATAGATCAGTTAATCTTTTTTCTAATGCCTAGAATTTAGTCATTTCACATTACAGAGCACCACCATAAAGGGGCAACAAGTTAAGAGAAGAGTTAAAGTCCCTTTCATCTTTTTTTTTTTTGGTGTTGGGGTGGGGGGAAGGCTCCAGAGCACGTAATCAAGGTCACTAAGGCAGAAATATTAAATTAATAACTAGTGTTAGAATTTTTAATTTATAATAACTGATATACTTATATAACCTATAAAGTTTAGCTCCAAAAATTAACTATTAATAATAATCATTTGTTAAATAACATGGAAGAGCAGCCTCCTACAATATGAGTATTTTCTCTCAAATACTGAAAATGAAGGAGGGCAAGGAAGGGAACATCTGGAGCACACCATGACTACTTCACTCTTCTGCCTTTCAGAGGGTACTTACCTCTCTAAGGGAGCTTTTACAATACTAACCTTGCAGAGCCTCTCAAGTCTTTAAATTCTATATTGAGAAGAGGCAAGAAGTTGCTTTTACAGAAGGGACAGGCTGTATTCAAATTTGAATCATCTGCTGTCCATCCAGCCATAATTTCTTCATCATAAACTAAAGCTCCACAAACTCTGCACTGTGAACAACTTGACATCAAAACCTAAGAGCAGAAGAACACACATACTGAAAACCACTACAGTGAATAGTGGTCTTAATAGTCTTCATACTCTTAACAGTCCGTCCTCTTGAGACAAACATAGAATTGTATTTATTCTGTGGATCACATCTGAAATTAATAACAGAACAATTACTTTATAGGTAAAACTACTAGCTTATTGCCTTGTCTACATAAGACACCAAGGAAATTCAACAAAATGACTTATTTCATTATTCTGTCCATAAAGGTATAGATACAGACATACCTAATCACAGAATTCTGTTAAAAGCCACTCTGAAATAAAAATACGTTTACTGCCACTTATTATGGGCTGAATACAGAACTCTTACCTCCATTGCACAATTCTGATAGATGCTGGACATGCTGGTGTTTGGAGAAGAACCATGATCTGACTTTTCAGATTCCTGCCCTTTTATGCCTCTTGGAGATGGAAGTTCACCTAGAGAGAAGGAAACATCATAACACATTATGTATGCAAATGTCCTTATTCTTTGGAAATGCATATTTAGGGGGAAATACCATGAAGTCTACAATTTATTTTCAAACGGTTTAGTATCAAAATGTGCTTATGTACATTTAACAATAGTTAATTAAATCTAAGTGGAGAATATATGATTGTTCACTGTATGATTCTTTCAACTTTTTAAAGTATTGGAAATTTTTCATAATAAAAAGTTGGAAAAAATGAATAAAATTACAATTAAAAAAATACACAGAACTAGGAGATTTCAGTAATATAGCAAAGAAATTCTCAAACTCTAGTAAATAACTGATTTGCCTGGAAAGCTGGTCAAAAATATATATTCTTAAAGTCCCATTCCACAGATTAAGTCTCAAAAGTTTTAGCCTAGGGCTTGGATATTTGTATATACTTATAAACAAATACCCCAGGTGATTTTGAGATACACTAAAGTTTGAGAACTAATGATACAATCCACAAATATACATAAATAAAAATAAACTCAGTGGATTTCCCAGGCAAAAATGCTGGGGTGGGTTGCCATTTCCTTTTCCAAGGGATCTTCCCAACCCAGGAACTGAACCCACGTCTCCAGCACTGCAGGCAGATTCTTTACCACTCAGCCACCAGGGAAGCCACAGTCTGATTCCACACAGTACTTTAAGATCTTATAAAGTAACAGTGGTTCATATGGTGTGGCTATACACAAATCTATCCTATCATCTCGACAAATGTGGCTTATTGTGTGTGTGGCACAGGGAAAAGAATTATGGGCATGTAAGTCAGAAGAGAGGCCAGTCCTCCCCCTTACCTGGTGAGTAATGCAGTTTTCCTACATCTCCACTGCTGCTACTACTGCCGAGGCTTGTGTTGCTCTGGGTAAGTTCACTGGGGACCAACCCTGAGATACTCGTATTAGGTGATATATTCTCTCCCAAAATATGGTCTTCAAGGCCAGCTGGGAAACTGTAATCTCTATTTGTTTCCTCCTTTAATTGGAAAAAACAAAATCACACATACATACATAAGATCTTCTCCAATGAGAATATATTCACTCTATCCTTTTTAGAATTAAGTTCATCTTTAATTCTTAAATCATCACCACCATATGTTCTGAAACCTTGACTTCTTTCTATTATTTGGAATTTCTCTTCCATACTCTTAAGACATTCAAGCAATGACCTGCCTTAAGATCATGCTGTGACCCTAGTATAAATGACTGTGGGGTTTATCCCAATATTCAAACTATAAAATGAAAGAACTCTAGGAGCTCGCTGCATCCAATGTAATCAGAGACCCCAGTACAAACAGAATAGGGGCTGAAGAGTCAAGAGAGCCAGAGTGTGATCTTGGTTCCCCATTACATACTGTGATCCTACAGAAATGACTCAACTTCCTTTTTAATTATGTTGTCTGAAAAATGTGGATAATATGAGTACATTAAAATCAGATAATTATTAGAATTTTTGCTGGCAATATGATTATTCTGAAAACAACCATCATTATTAGAGGAGTAAAACATGAACAAAGTTCTGAGCACTGTAATTGTTGATTACAGTGACTGTAATGCTTTAAGTGATTGCTGATACTTTAAGATAGAAAATATTTCACTAAGCAGTTTCCTTTTTAATTTTTGCTTTAAAGAAGACGTATATGCCTTCCTTATTATAAAACTACTTCTGGGTATACATCCAGAAAAAACAGAAACACTAATCCAAAAGAGACAGGCACCACAATGCTCATAGCAGCACCATATACAAGAGCCAAGACATGGAAGCAACCCAAGTGCTTATCGACAGATGATAGGATCACGCAGATGTGATACACACACACACACACACACACACACACTCTGGAATGTTACTCAGCCATTTAAAATAAATGAAAAACAGCCATCTGCAGCAACATGGATGGACTGCGTATTATGGCTAGTGAAATAAGTGAGAGAAAGAGCAACCCTGTATGATATCATTCATATGTGGAATCTATAAGTAATACAAATGAATGTATATACAAAACAGAAACAGACTCACAGAAACAGAAAACAAACTTGCGGTTACCAAAGAGTAAGGGGAGAGGGACAAATCTGGGTTATGGATTTAACAGATACAAACTACTTTACGTAAAATAGATAAGCAACAAGAATTTCCTGTCTAAGAAATAGTATGTGGCTTAAAAAAACTAAGGAAATTAACGTGATACAGTATTAACTAAAGTACAGATTTTGTTCAAATTTCACAAAATTTTATGCTAATTTCTATTATTTGTTTTCACACCTTATTCAAAATTTCACGTTGTACTTAGCTGCACAGAACAGCTTCAGCTACATGCAACAAAGTCTGGTAAACTCTTTTATTTTTTATGTTACAAATATTTTCTAATTTTCCTTGTTATAGCTTCTTTGATATACCAATCATTTAAAAGCGGACATTTAATTTCCAATTACATAGGTTTTTAAAGTATCTTTGAGATTTCTCATTTTGATACTAATATTCTCATTTAAATGCTTTTTCTCTGCAATCACTCTGTATTTTTTCAGTCTTTTAACTTTAATGAGGATTTCAATGGCTAAGTCAAAGATCTCTCTGGGTAAATGTCACAATGCACTTGAAAATATGTAGGGTATTTTCAAATACCTTTTGATATTGATTTCTAACATAATTCCATAATGGTAAGAGAACAAATGGTAAGAGAATAGCAAGGAGAGGTAAGAAAGCCTTCCTCAGCAATCAATGCAAAGAAACAGAGGAAAACAACAGAATGGGAAAGACTAGAGATCTCCTCAAGAAAATCAGCAGCGCTGTTTATAATAGCCAGGACATGGAAGCAACCTAGATGTCCATCAGCAGATGAATGGATAAGAAAGCTGTGGTACATATACACAATGGAGTACTACTCAGCCCTTAAAAAGAATAAATTTGACTCCGTTCTAATGAGATGGACGAAATTGGAACCGATTATACAGAGTGAAGTAAGCCAGAAAGAAAAACACCAATACAGTATACTGACACATATATATGGAATTTAGAAGACAGTAATGATGACCCTATATGTGAGACAACAAAGAGACACAGAGGTACAGAGTGGACTTCTGGACTCTGACGGAGAGGGAAAGGGTGGGATGGTTTGGGAGAATGGCAATGAAACATGTATATTTTCCTGTAAGAAACGAAGCGCCAATCTATGTTCAATGTAGGATGCAGGATGCATGGGGCTGATGCACAGATGGTTCAAGTAGAGGATGAGGGGTGGGAGGTGGGAGGGGGCTTCGGCATTGGCAGATTGTGTTCACCTATGGCTGATTCGTGTCAATGTATGGCAAAACAAATACAGTATTGTAATTAAAAAAATAAATAAATTTAATTAAAAAAAAAAGAAATTAAAAAAAAAAATCAGAGATACCAAGGGAACATTTCATGCAAAGATGGGCTCGATAAAGGACAGAAATGGTATGGACCTAACAGAAGCAGAAGATATTAAGAAGAGGTGGCAAGAATACACAGAAGAACTGTAAAAAAGATCTTCCACGACCCAGATAATCACAAACGTATGATCACTAATCTAGAGCCAGACATCCTGGAATGTGAAGTCAAGTGGGCCTTAGGAAGCATCAGTACGAACAGAGCTAGAAGAGGTGATGGAATTCCAGTGGAGCTATTTCAAATCCTGAAAGATGATGCTGTGAAAGTGCTGCACTCAATATGCCAGCAAATTTGGAAAACTCAGCAGTGGCCACAGGACTGGAAAAGGTCAGTTTTCATTCCAGTGCCAAAGAAAGGCAATGCCAAAGAATTCTCAAACTACCATACAATTGCACTCATCTCACACGCTAGTAAAGTAATGCTCAAAACTCTCTAAGCCAAACTTCAGCAATATGTGAACCATGAACTTCTGATGTTCAAGCTGGTTTTAGAAAAGGCAGAAGAACCAGAGATCAAATTGCCAATCTCCGATGGATCATTAAAAAAGCAAGAGAGTTCCAGAAAAACATCTATTTCTGCTTTATTGACTATGTCAAAGCCTTTGACTGTGTGGATCACAATAAACTGTGGAAAATTCTTCAAGAGATTTTAACACCAGACCACCTGACCTGGCTCTTAAGAAATCTGTATGCAGGTCAGGAGGCAACAGTTAGAACTAGACATGGAACAACAGACTGGTTCCAAATAGGAAAAGGAGTACATCAAGGCTGTATATTGTCTCTCTGCTTATTTAACTTATATGCAGAGTACACTATGAGAAATGCTGGGCTGGAGGAAGCACAAGCTAGAAAAGAATCAAGATTGCTGGGAGAAATATTAATAACCTCAGATACGCAGATGACAACACCCATACAGCAGAAAGTGAAGAAGAACTAAAGAGTCTCTTGATGAAAGTGAAAGAGGAGAGTGAAAAACTTGGCTTAAAGCTCAACATTCAGAAAACGAAGATCATGGCATTGGGTCCCATCACTTCATGGCAATTAGATGGGGAAACAGTGGCTGACTTTACTTTCTGGGCTCCAAAATCACTGCAGATGGTGACTGCAGCCATGAAATTAAGACACTTACTCCTTGGAAGGAAACTTATGACCAACCTAGACAACATATTGAAAAGCAGACACATTATTTTGCCAATAAAGGTCCGTCTAGTCAAGGCTATGGTTTTTCTAGTGGTCATGTATGGATGTGAGAGGTGGACTATAAAGAAAGCTGAGCAGCAAAGAATTGATGCTTTTGAACTGTGGTGTTGGAGAAGACTCTTGAGAGTCCCTTGGACTGCAAGGAGATCCAATGAGTCCATCCTAAAGGAGATGAGTCCTGAGTGTTCATTGGAAGGACTGATGTTGAAGATGAAACTCCAATACTTTGGCCACCCAATGTGAAGAGCTGACTCATTTGAAAAGACCCTGATGCTGGGAAAGACTGAAGGCAGGAGGAGAAGGGGACGATAGAGGATGAGATGTTTGGATGGCATCACCAACTCAATGGACATGGGTTTGGGTGGAGTCCAGGAACTGGTGATGGACAGGGAGGCTTGGCGTCCTGAAGTTCATGGGGTCACAAAGAGTAGAACACAACTAAGCAACTGAACTGAAAGAGAACAGATTCTGTATGTTTTCAATTACAT
The DNA here is from genome assembly GCA_917880005.1 of Nanger dama. Lineage (NCBI taxonomy): Eukaryota > Metazoa > Chordata > Mammalia > Artiodactyla > Bovidae > Nanger > Nanger dama. The sequence continues at coordinate 1,858,275 of CAKJTW010000017.1, forward strand.
TAGACCATGAAATGTTTGCACCTTGTTTCATGTCGCTGTATATGTTCCAGGGTCTCCTGGCTTACAGTCTATGGAAACTTGAACAAAATTTGTATCCTGTTGTGTGAAAACTGTAGAAATTTTAATTATTTTCTATTGGTTCATAGTGCTTTTCAGGTCTATTCTTCCCTTCTACTTTTCTATTCATTCTATTAATTTTTGATTAAAGTTTGATACTGAAACTCCATATAAAAATCTTAATTTATCTATCTAAAAATAACTGCATTATAAAGTGGAACTATATATAACTATATATAACTTTGTTTTATAATTTTCCAAGTCTCCTGTAAATGTGTTTGATACCTTCATTATAAAAAAAAAAATGTAATAGTCTACAAAGTATGCAAAAATTAAAAGAAAAACAACAAAAAGAATTTACTTCTATAACAGGGAATTATACCCAATATCTTATAATAACCTATAATAGAATATTATGTGCACTATGCTGTACACCTAAAACTAATACAGTATTACAAAATCAACTAATACAGTATTATAAAATCAACTAATACAGTATTGTAAAATCAACTAATACAGTATTGTAAAATCAACTTCAGTAAAAAGTCAGCAGCTTTCCTTATGCAGTATGAAATCTATAAATTGAGCTGTAGAGTGATTTATGTATCTTAAAGAAATAACAGAGGTTAAAGTTATTTAAAAAGTGAAGTGACATAGGTAGAACAGACTGGTGGACACAGTGGGGGAAAGAGAGGGTGGGGCAAATTGAGAAAGTAGCCCTGACATATATACACTCTCATGTGTAAAATGTAACTAGCAGGAAGCTGCCAAATGACATAGGGAGCCAGCCTGGAACTCTGTGACAACCCAGAGGTGTGGCAGGGATCAGGGGAGGCTCAAGATGGAAGGGAGATATATATATAATATATAAATACATAAATTATATAATTATACATATATAACTTATATATAGTATATGTAACTATATATATATATCCCCCATCTTGACCCTTGCCCCACTCCCGTCCACACTTCTAGGTTGTCCTAAATTGCCAGGCTGGGCTTCCCGTGTCATCTAGCAGCTTCTTGCTAGCTATATATATACATACACATATATATGTAAAGTGAAAGTCACTCAATCGTGTCCAACTGTTTGCAACCGCATGGACTGTATGTAGTCCAGGGAATTCTCCAGGCCAGAATACTGGAGTGGGTAGCTTTTCCCTTCTTCAGGGTATCTTCCCAACCCAGGTCTTCTGCATTGCAGGCGGTTGTTTACCAGCTGAGCCATAAAGAAAGCCCAAGAATACTGGAGTGGGTAGCCTATCCCTTCTCCAGTGGATCTTTCAGACCCAGGAATTGAACCAGGCTCTCCTGCATTGCAGGCAGATTCTTTGCCAACTGAGCTATCAGGGAAGCCCAAATATATATATAAAAAACACAGTGACTCACAATGATGTACAGCAGAGACCACCACAACATTATAAAGCAATTATCTTCCACTTAAAAAAGTGAAGTGATATGCAAATACAACATGGCATTATTATTAGATCGAATATTAATCATTAATTCTTTCAACTAAATAGACAATGTGTTAGTTTAGACTGAGCTGTGGAATTATAAAGTAGTCCTGATATTCTATTTCTTCATTATTAAATTCCTTACATGTATACTTAAGTCATTTCAAGAAAGAAGTAGGATATGCACGTTTTAAGATATTAAAAAACAAAATTACCAGAAATATCTAAATAATAATTCATATATTAAAAAATACTCCAGACACTGCAACATCAGGTAGATGACACACATAAAACTCTCACCTCATCATCTGAGTAGTTATAGGCAGACGCTACAGCTACCCACATCTTACTGGCTACTGTTGCTGCTTGTTTCATACCAGACTTTAGCACATCCATCTTGGGTCCTGAGAGGATGTTGTCCAGCTTTAGCCCTGACAAAGAATTTACCACAGAACCCAATGAGCCGTGTGGTGAAGAACGGACCAGTGCTGATAAAGAAGGTGAACGTTCCTTAGGACTTCTGGAGGGAGTCTGTTGCTTGAGACGCCCTGTAGAAGTTTTAGACCTGGACACTGCAGGGGAGCCCTTTTCACTGTCAGGACTCTCCTGTGCTGGTGGACCATGATCTAAAGGTAGGCTTGATCTCCTCTCTAAAGAGTGAATAAATGCACCGGTAGCCCCAGACTCTCTGCTTCCCTCTCCATGCAGTTCCATACTAGTGGACTTGCTACCTAAGGGACTCTTTAGATTCATATAGCTTTCAATTTCATCAGCCAGATTACGTGCAATAACTGGAGAAAACAGCTTCTCTTCTGAGTCAGTTTTTTCTCCTATACATTCAGTGGCTAAAAGTGACAAAGGATCTAGTCCAGTTTCAACATCTTCCCTCTCAACAGCTTTAGCAATACCATACAAGCTATTTCTCTTATTTGCTAGATCTCTGGATCCTGCTTTAGAGTCTCTGGACTGATTATTATCATTTTGTAGACTGACACATGTATCCTTTGTCATAGTAGCTTTAGCTACATTTTCATCAACCCCAGGTTCAGTCAACTCTTGGCTTTCCTCAAGCATCTCTAACACCGATGATCGGTGCTCCGAATCCCAAGTGCTTTCAGACACACGAGTCCTAGTGTCAGCGGGATGGCAGCTAATACTCCCAAAGCTGTGGGCTCTTGCATTATGGAGTGGAGAAGTCTTAGGACTTGTCAGTGCTGTGAGAATCTTGGCGTCTGCTCCCATCATGATAGCCACTTCACTTGAATTCAAATCCAAACTGCTCTTCTTAAGTAACATTCCTGCTCGACTTTCAGAACTAAAACTACAGCTTCTCTCTGGAAAATGCTTTTGTCTTTTTCTCCTTTGTCTCCATTCTTCTTGAGATTAATAACTTCACCAAAGACAGCATCTTCAACTGGATCTTGACTAGAAAATAATACATTTGATGTACTACCTAAAAAGAGAACGTACAATATTAAAAATACATCTATTTTCTGATGTAACTTTTATTTAAAAAAAGTTTTTTTCTGATTTTTGAAAGTGAGACATAGAGTAAAAGATTTGGAAAGGTTAGATGGGATACAGAAAAAGTCCAAAAACACTGCTTAACCCTGTGCTTAAGAACATTTTAATGTCTAATATGTCTTTTATCCTCTATGCATATACATATACATTTTAAGAAAAGATCATGCAATATATACTGTATAAACCTGTATTGTTCACTGACAGATATCACACCTATTAATAAATATAATCTATAAACATGTTTTATATTTTAGGAGTTTTACATTCAACTTAAGAAATACATTGTGTTAAACAGCAGACCTAAAAAGAAACAGCAGAGCTGTACGCAGGTCAAGAATCAACAATTCGAATCTGACATGGAACAAAGGAATGGTTCAAAGTTAGGAAAGGAGTACATCAAGGCTATATATTGTCACCCTGCTTATTTAACTTACATGCAAGGTACCTCACGCGAAATGCCACGATGGATGAATCACAAGCTGGAATCAAGACTGCCAGGAGAAATACCAACAACTTTAGGTATGCAAGGTGATACCACTTGAATGGCAGAAAGTGAAGAGGAACTAAAGAGCCTCTTAATGAGGATGAAAGAGGAAAGTGAAAAAGCTGTCTTAAAACTCAACATTCAAAAAACAAAGATCATGGCATCTGGTCCCATCATTTCACGGCAAATAGATGGAGAAACAATGGAAACAGTGACAGACTTTATTTTCTTGGGCTCCAAAATCACTGTGGATGGTGACTGCAGCCACAAAAGTAAAAAACACCTGCTCTTTGGAAGATAAGCTTTGACAAACCTAGACAGCATATTAAAAGCAGAGACATCACTTTGCCAACAAAGATCGATGTAGTCAAAGCCATATAGTCAAAGCAAACTATTTCCAGTAGTCATGTACAGATATGAGAGTTGAACCACAAGTAAGGCTGAATGCCAAGGAATCGATGCTTTCTAATTGTGGTGCTGGAGAATTCTCTTGAGAATCCCTTGGACAGCAAGGAGATCAAACCATCAATCCTAAAGAAATCAACCCTGAATATTCACTGGAAGGACTGAGGCTGAAGCTGAAGCTCCAATACTTTGGCTACCTGATGAGAAGAGCTGACTCACTGGAAAAGATCCTGATGCTGGGAGAGACTGAGGGCAGGAGAAGGAAGGGGTGATAGAGGCTGAGATGATTAGATGGCATCACCGACTCAATGGACTTGAGTCTGGTAAATCCCAGGAGATAGTGAAGGACAGGGAAGCCTGGCGCACCACAGTCCATGGGGTCGCAAAGTTAAGACACGATTTAGCAGCTAAACAGACAGAAAAAGAAACAATCTCTTCTATCCTAGATTTCATATACCTAATTCAACAAGTATTTACCAGAAATCTACTTTGCACAACGCAAATTCATAGTCATAGGTTACGTATTTGCTATAACCAAAGTCTTACTTCTCCAAAGTACGGAATAAAAGGATCTAGAATGGAGTGCTTAGAATCAGCAAATGATAAGAAGCCTAATGAAATCTGAATAGCCAAAATTTTTCCTGTTAAGTTTATTCCTTCAACAAGTATCTGAATGCCTACTAGCACCCACTACATGAAGTGCTAATACAATGGAGAATAAAACAGACGTAATCCCAGCCTTCACAGAGATCAATCATGTTTCATCAAGTGTCTGTAAGAACCTCCCTCAGCTTTAGGAAATGCAGACAGTCATTAACTCCTTGCTACCATGCAATTTTTTCCACGCCAAGACCAAAAACTATCTCTAGTTGCATCACTGCGTGCATGCTGAGTCACTTCAGTCATGTGCGACCCTATGAACTGTAGCCCTGCCAGGCTCCTTTGTCCATGGGATTCTCTAGGCAGCATGCCCTCCTCCAGGGGGATCTTCCCGACCCAGGGATCAAACCAGGGTCTCCTGCATTGCATGTGGATTCTTTACCACTGACTTATTGGGATTAGGCGGAGAAGGCAATGGCACCTCACTCCAGTACTCTTGCCTGGAAAATCCCATGGACGGAGGAGCCTGGTGGGCTGCAGTCCATGGGGTCGCAAAGAGTCGGACAGGACTGAGCGACATCACTTTCACCTTTCACTTTCATGCATTGGAGAAGGAAATGGCAACCAACTCCAGTACTCTTGCCTGGAGAATTCCAGGGACAGAGGAGCCTGGTGGGCTACAGTTCATGTGATTGCAAAGAGTCGGACACAACTAAGCAACTAACACTGTCACTGTATGACTTAATCATAAATAAGAGGTCGCTCAGGGTACCTATAATAATTGGGCAAAAATTAAAGACCCACTGGTATTTTTGTGTAGAATCTAAGTGATATGAATCTTTTTCTTCTGTTTCCTTTCAGATATAGGAATTACCCCGCTACGCACAAGCCCTTTGGAATTTGACCACATAATTGCCTCTGTGTTCAGGATAAGTATGATGCCTATCCTATAGTTCCTCTCTCATTATTAACCATAAGAAAGGAGCACAGAACTCAGAACAGGAACGACAATAAGAAAAGTATTCCAGGACTTCCCCGGTAGTCCAGGGTTAAGAATCTACCTGCAAAAGCAGGAGAGACAGGTTTGATCTCTGGTCCGAGAAGATGCCACATACTGCAGAGCAACCAAATTCATGCACCACTATTGAACCCGTGTTTGAAAGCCTAAGACTCCTAGAGAAGACTCTGCAACAAGAGAAGCTGCTACAAGAAGATGCCCACACATCACAAGTGGAGAGCAGCTTCGGCTCACCGCAACTAGGGAAAAGCTGCACAGCAGTGAAGACCCGGTGCAGCCATAAATGAAGAAAAATTCAGAAAATTACAGAATACATGAATGCAGTCTTATTTAAAAAAAAAAAAGGCTTTCCAAATAACATCTAAACACATGTAATGCTCTTCCTTTTATTTTTTATTTTATTTTTTTGCTCTTCCTTTTAGAAATGAAGTATTTTTAAATAACTATCTTAATTTCCTCTTTAGCCCATTTATAGGATTCAGCTTATTACTTTTGACTCTTGAGCATGTTCATTACAATTAAGTTAGCAATTTACAATGTCACTAAAGACACAGATGGACCTACAGAAGTATGTTTTAAACACTTAATAACAAAAGTGTTGGACTTCTCTGGTGGTCCAGTGGTTAAAAATCTGCCTTGCAATGCACGAGACATGGGACCTGGTCCGGGAAGATTCCACATGCCGAGAGGCAACTTAATCCATGTACTGCAACTATTGAGCCCACACTTTAGAGCCCAGGAGGTGCAACTACTGAGCTCATGTGCTGCTACTACTGAGGCCCGCATCCTAGAGCCTGTTCTTAGCAACAAGAGAAGCTACAACAATAAGAAGCCCGCGTACACCTAGAGAGTAGTGTCCAGCTTGCCACAACTAGAGAGAAGTCTGCATGTAGCAGCAAAGACCCAGTGCAGCAAAAATATAATCAATACATTAAAAGAAAATTATTTAATAACTTAAATGTAAAGACTTACCAGTGCTACTTTTTCTGCCGTTGACATCAAATATACCAGATGGAACTTTCACAATACTGCCGCCCCACGCAGGAGGTTCAGCGGGACTCTGGGGCTCTGCACTAGGTTGAGAATGTTTGGCCACAACAGCAGAGACACTGCACACCTCTGGGAAAAAATATTTGGATGTTATCATTCCTATTTTTGCCAGTACTGAACAGAAACAGTACTTTTAAATATATCTTATGGATGTTTTTTTCTATGTGGAGATGAATACATGATTATTTTATTACTGATTTATTCTGATTTATTTTATGCCATAAATGTTGCCAGTATTGACTGAAATAAATGCTTTATTTTAGCATTCATAATTCTAACTTGAGCATTCCTGAGTGAATCAATTAAGACTGGCCTTTTGTTACATTCCTCATCGCTTCTCAAGTAGGAGAGGGGCTTGCTTCTGTATAATTCTGGAGCATAAAATAAGTGACATCACTAAAGGAAGGGAACTTTTGTGTAAGAGGACAAGAAGAACATCGTGTTACTATAAAGCCAAATATTCCTCCATATTTTCTTAAAGTGATTACTAGAAAACATTTCTATCTCAGTGAGCACCCTTAAAGAAGAAAAACTACACAGACTATATTGGAACTTACAAATGAAAAATGTCAACTTAGATATGTGAAGGACTTCTAGTGAAAGAGCATTTTAAGATAAAAGGTACACTGGAATATAAGTCTGATGACTCAAAATTTAGTCCTGGTTCTGTCACGAAATAGTTACTTTACACTGGCAAATGAATACCATGATGGGTTGCACTTTCCTACAAAACTGAGGGCTGACCTACAGAGTCTCTAAAAATCTTTTAAATTCTAAAATTCAGAGACTACCAAAAATCTATCATATATGACAGAGAGTTTGTACTAAGTCATTTCAGTCATGTCCAACTCAGTGCAACCCTATGGACTGTAGCCCGCCAGGGTCCTTTGTCCATGCAATTCTCCAGGCAAGAATACTGGAATGGGCTGCCATGCCCTTCTCCCAGGAGATCTTCCTGACCCAGAGATGGAATGTGCTTCTCTTGGTTTCCTGCATTGGCAGGCAGGTTTTTACCACTAGCGCCACCTGGGAAACCCATAGATAACAGTACATAATATCTTATAAGCCCAGACTTTACATTTCTGAACACTATCACCAAAATCATCAAATAAGACTTTTAAATAATAGAGGTAACTCACTAAGTAAAGCTAAGTAAATATCAGTACTTAACCTTCTGTTTTAGTTATTAAGTCTCCTGACATTTGTTCTTCAGGCACATGAATTTCGGCATCATCCTTTAAAAGTTCATCCTTAGACCCATAGCCTTGGTCAGACTGACCACCTGTTAAAAAGAATAAAGGCTGACATATGTTTTCATATATTTACAGTCCAGCTATAAAATGTCAAAAGGAAATTCCACCAACTTACGCAATTCAACTTCTAAAAAGAAAGAAGAGACGAAAGCTCACAAAGCACACAAAACATTTTAAAACAAAGATAAGAAGCAAAGAACAGCAGAAAGGAATTTCAAAACTAAACACCATTACATACTTGAAAGCAATGAATCTTAATTTCCTCATGTATAAATTATCAGATTTGGATGCTTTGAAAGTTTCTTTTGGAGTGTATTTATAAAATGCTACCTTTCGTGTTAAGACAGAAGTGGAAATAAAACATACACATGCTTACTTCTACAAAAAGAAATACAAGAATAATAAACCATAAAACAACTGGTCACCAACAAAAGGTGGGGGAAAATAGGATGGAAGGGATAGAGAGGAAACTGCTCTAACTACGGTTATCATATTGCTTTTTTATTTTTGGAAACTTAATTTCTACATATTCAAAAATTAAATCAGCAAAACTGAGGGTGGGGTGCAACTAAAACTGAATATACACAGAAACAGAAGAAATCAATTGTTTGTGACATAACCACACTTAAAGGATGGGAGAGGACGAATCCAAGTAACTTTTAACACACTGAATATACACCCTAAGCCTGAGGGACAGTAGTCAAATTCTGAACTCCTTCAGTTTGTTCCTCACAGGGAAATGTGTGTAGCAGTGCTGAAACTATATTATGTGTACTGGAAGACTGAGCAATTGAGTAAATGTGATGATGTTGGGAACCAAGATTATTACTATGGAAGAAGAGAGATTTTTTACAAAAAGAAAAAAATGACATGCAGAAAAGCAAAGAAAAACTTGTGTAACTGAGTTGGAATTAGAAATATTTCTAAAATAACATAAAATTTTTCTAGCTCTGCTGAAAAAGTCTAGACCACCACCCTGGAGGGAGTAGCATATCTAGGGCCCAGATCTTGGTTTCTAAAATCTATTGCCCATTAAAAGGAAGCTGAGATCCTTGAAGAAATGGCTGATTCCAGAGCTCAGGTTGGGAAGGTACAAAAATGTGCCAGGAACACTTTGTTATGTAAGAAAGCAAGTGCTCAAAAACACAAGAGGACATTTCTAAAGGACATTCACCACCTTACAACCATCACAGTAGTAACGACTGGTCCAGGCAAGAATCATCAATGGATGCTAAACTTAAAAAGGGAAAGTGTGATGAAAAAGCAGATATTATTGCATAGTCGCAGAGTATCTCTTCACAAGTGGCTTATTATCTGCAGGAGGGCTAATAGTAACTAACAGAAACCAAACGGTGATACCAAGTGACCCAAATCAGCACCACCAGTGTGGAACAGACAGAACTGTGGCCTCTGAGATGTGCCCAGCCCAGAAGGCTGTAACAGCATTTCTGAATTTCTGTAGAAGAGCCGTGGATGCATAACCTAATTTAGTCACAGGGAAACATCAGACAAACTCAAAATTGGCAGCGCTTCACAAAATGACTTGACTTACTCTTCAAAAAGGTTGAGGCCATGAAAGAGAAACGGTGAGAAACTATGCTGGTTAAAGGTGACTAAAGAGAAGGAGTTAAGTACCATAAAGGACATTACAACTGAGCACACTGGGATAACAACTATACATTAAAGTGGTATATAAATGTTTCCCTGAATTGGTAAAGCATACTGCAATCCTATAAGAGCAAACACTATGGTAGCATTAAGAGGTAAGGGGGCAAGAAGTATGCAATCTGCTCTCACATCATGGGGAAAAATGTGTGTATGCATACAGAAAGAAAATGATAAACGTGTTAACCTAAAAGTGAATGAAGCTAGATAAAAGATATTCAAGAGTTCTTTGTAGTACTCTTGAAACATTTAATAAGCTTAAAATGATTTCAAAATGGTTTTTTTAAAAGTCTACTTTGGCTTTAATGTTCCATCATTTTAAGGAAATAAAATAAATTTAAGGAAATAAAGGCAAGTTACTAGGGAAACATTATCAAGGATGTCAATGAAAAACACATAAAACAAAAAAATATAGTGACTTCCACTGTCTACCACTTTTTATTTATTTATTTTTCACTTTCTGTCACTCTTTAAAGTACCATTGAAACTATGGGTTTGCCAATAACAAAAGAATCAAACTTAAAAACTTGCTATTTAGATCACCAACAAGGACCCACTGTATAGCACAGGGAACTATACTCAATATTTTTTAATAACCTATAAGGGAAAAGAATCTGAAAAAGAATATATATATACATATATAACTAAATCATTGTACATCTGAAATTAACACATTATAAGTCTACTGTACTTCAAAAAATTTTTTTTTAATTTATGAAAAATACTGCTATTAAGAATGACTATGTTCAGTCATTTTTTTATTGGCCCCTCAGAAAGTCTGGTAAAACATTATGGTGTCACGAAATGGACACTGGACTGGGAACTGAGTAAACTGATTAAACTCAGATATGCCTTCAATAAGCTAACTGACTCAGTATCAGGTACCAAATGGAAAGATTCTATGAGATAATCCTTCATGAAAAGAGTAACTTAAGCATCTGGGCTGGAGATTTCCAGAAGTATCAGATGACATCACCAGAAACTCTACAGAGACATAATCATAGTAAATTCAATACTAGAGCTTCAGTCATTTGAAATGTAACTGAAAAGACATATATGAAAAAGGGATGTGAAGTTTCTTCCCCAATTGGGGAATAAAGAATCTTCATGCAGTTTCCCAATATTACTAGATCTTTTTTCCCCCTTAAAGGAGACCAACTTAATCTAGAGAGAGAAGGAGAGTGCTTACTATAATAATAATTATTATTGTAAGTGGTGAAATGGTTTCATACCACCAATTATTTTCTTGGTTTTTCACAAATGAAATCAGTTTATTCTGTAAGTACTAGGAAAAAATATATGAGGAAATAAAATAAGTTTTCAAATTAAAGTCTCATGAAAATTCCTACATGTTGAAAGAAATTTACAAACACTGTAAATTATATTGTAACTTATAATTTTATGTTGACTTATACCTGCTTCTGTAATCATGGGGGTAGTTTCTATCACAAGAATCAGCACTTTAGTTTTAGCAACCAAAACCTACCTCAACAGCTAGAATACTGAAATCTTTAATGCCCATAAAACTATTTGACACAATGATGCTACAAATCACCCTCAAAATAAGAAATGTAGACAGGCATAGCATATTTTCAAATAAGGTAACAAATATGCTTTGCAAGTTAATTATAAAGTTACTTGGGCATTTTCAGTAGTACATATATGATTATACAGAAGAAAAAGCCAAGAAAACTAAAACTGCTTTCTTCTTGTAAAGGTACTTAAAACCAAAGGCCTTTCCCCCACCCATGCATGTCAGCAAAGTTTAACCTAATAAATGGGAAATTACCTGAAGTGGTTAACATTCAAGGGTAGAATTAATGCACACGTGTATCCATAGCTTCACGTCATACAAGTCTGTCTGCACCCCACACCATAACAGCCAAGGACAAATGCAGCACCCAGAAACAGCACAGAGCATAAAGCAGAGCAACAAAGAGCAGAGAAAAGGAAACTTCAGTCATTGAGACAAGTTCATCAGATGAAGCACAGGAATTAAGACTCAGAGTTCTTTATAAAGAAAAGCTTGAGATACTAACAATTAACAACAAAAAGAAAAAACACAAGAAGGATGTGTAACACACATGTGAAATATGCTACTTAAGCTTATTTCTAACTTCAGAGGATAGAGCTTTGAATGTCCACGGCTTTGTATGTAAAACTATAAAACTTCAGCAGTTTTGCAGATTTTAAAAAGTGTCATTTAAGGTAATGACCAAGCAAAGAATACTTTTTTCTCACGGTGTGTGACTTCTTTTCGTTCCTTTTTAATATTCATAATTCAAATATTTAATAACTGTTATCCACTTAATGAAAAAAAAGGACTTGCAATTTGTACTACTAGCAGTCACCTTTCTTAGCTCACAATACTTAAAACAAAAGGCCGATTATACAGTTCCTAACAATTATATCATATACTTGCACAAATTAATGATGAACAAACACAAAGTACCATTGAGAGCCTTTTGTATAGCACTCTGAAGTTAATTTTATACTATAGGAAATAAAGAGACATGATCTGCAGTCAGAGGTGTACCCTCTCCCCTTATTTATACATGGTATTTTTAAGGTACTCATACTGCACAAGCTTGAAAGAGGAAGGTAAAAGCTTTTTTGAAAAATGGAAGACTTAACGTGAGAGTTAAGTGAAGGGTTAGTGAATCCAGATTTTAGTACCTGTGCTAGAGTGATTGTCAGTGGAATCAAGCCTGATTAAATCTCTGACGAAGACTGTGTGCTCCCCACTGTTAGCATCATTAGAACTATCCACGCTACCGTGGCTCACCGTGTCCCCATCACTTCCACCTGTGGCGTTCTGGGGAGCTGAAGACAAGCACAACAGCAATTCAGTAACTCATGCACTGGTAATCTCTGAAACTAAACATGAGTGACTAACAGTTCTTTTAAAGTTGCAGAATACTTTCTAAATCTGTGAGAGAAGAAAATAATTTTGGGCTAAAGCAACCTCTATCTTTAGTAGTATATGAAAATGAAAATATTAACTAAAATTTCACCTCTCTTTTCTGCCTCATATATTTAAAAATTCATATGCCTATAAAACTTATGGTTCAGCAAGAAAAGTTATCTTTCCAATCACATGTATTACCTGGATATTGAGGAGACCTGTGACTTTTGCACGGTATTTTTAAGTGGCTGCCTAAACTGTGCCAAGCCACGTACCACATTCCGTACCTTCGTCCACAAGAAGATACCACTGCGGGTACTGCTAGGCCACGGGCTCTCCAAAACTACCTAAAGGTAAAATAACGGTTAAAATAATGATTATTAGGAAAACTGAATTTTTAAATGCACACACATATAATATATACAAAAAGAATTCTACCCCCAAACCTCTAAGTTTTCTAAATAATAAAATGTATCAAAATTTATCAGTCTTAATAAACAGCATATATTGCCTAATGTCAATCCTACTTACCTTATTATAATAGCCATAAGTAATAGCATTTGGCTTTATTTTAGCAGTTTTCATTTCAAATAAAACTCTCACTGCTAAAACAGGATGACCCCAAAGTCCACAAAGTTGCATCACTACTCGATAGCAAACCTAACAAAAAATAACATCAGAGCATTAGCATATTAGTCTATGACTTGTAAAGGTTTTTAAATGACTTCACTCAATTCCTGTCAAAGTTATCAAGCAATAGTTATTACTCTTCTGTCCTTTGTTGTGATTTGAGAGTCTTGGTGAACTATTCTAAAAACCTATTCATTAATGGAAGTACCAGCACTATTAACTTTTCCATATAAGACCTACGGGCACACATACCATTGGTTTCAGTAACAAAATTTATACAAAGAGACCAACTATTATTTTCCATAATTTGAGAAGGAATTCATTTTTAAAATCACACATGATTAAAATGGCTCTCTCCTAAATCATGTTTTATATTTTATGCTAAAGGAATTAAAAGCAGCATCTCTAGGATGCCTACATAGCAAGGAATTCTATGAACCCATGTCTTAAAAAAGGAAGAAAGTTGAAAACACTGTAATATTATTAGCAAAGGCTTTTCTGAGAATATATGTTTAGTGAAGAGGGGTAGAATTGATCATAAGAGCACAATCCAACTGGCAACTCCTAAAAGTTTACGATCTCACATTAACTCAGCACAAAACACACTTTCCAACAGAGCCAGCTCAAGCACAGACAAGGTCCCATATGTAACAGATGTCCAACATCTCAGGTTTTATGTTGAAGTTTTACTAAAATATCTTCAAGTTCTATTTGACTCTAAGATTCTATGAGTCATGAAGAAATAAATTACTTTCTGTGTCAAATTGGGATTAATCTGGATTTCCCAAAACCATTCTCAAAAATTTATTCTGAAGTCGACAAGTATTCCTTCAAACTTCCAGGCGTGCGTGCATAAGAGGCAGACACCAAACTAAAGAAACAGTAAAAATGTCAGGGGTATAATTTTTTAATTGCAGTATGTTGTTGCCTACAGCATGATACCTTTTGGATATCTATGGTAGATAAAAGATGGCCACAAACTCTTTACTACTCCTCCCATTGAGAGGGCTCTGTCCCTTCTCCTTGAATTGAAGGGGAAAGCCTCTGAGATTGCATGACCAACAGGATTTGCCTGAAGTGACAACTGTACCAGTTTCCTGGCTTAAGCCTTAAGAAAAGTCAGTTTCTACTTCTCTCTCTTGAAACACATGCTCTTGGAGTGCTGAGCTATCATAGGAAAAGCCCAAGTATCACATGCAGGAGTCTGAGATTATATGGGGAAGAGCGGTCCATCTGAGTCTGGTTTTCCAGATAACCTTGCCAAGGTACCTAGGCTGGTATTTGAGTTAAGCTGTTTTGGACCTTCCAAACCAGACCAGCATGTAAGAATGAGCTTGACACAAACATTTCATATCCATTAAAAACTCAATAAATGATATTAAAAGCAAAACATGTTATGCATTTTAACTTTAATTTAGCCTACGTGGCATATGCTATTTCTGGGTTTCTATGAGTTTTATTTAAAAATCGACGTTATTACAAGTTTTACAAACATAACATGTAGATCACAAAGCTGTCAAATTAAAACAAACATTAAGCATATGAATGAGACAGTGGTTTCTAATGAAGTATGAACCTAAAAATCAAAACCACTTACTTGCTAGGTGGCCTTATATATGTCATTCATCTAAGTTTCAAATTTTCTTTCTTTGTAAAATGTAACATTATAATATATAATTGCCTCAAAGAGTTGCTGGGAATACCAAAGGAAATAATTACACAAAAATATTGTGAAAATTTTAATGTGCAATCCTATGTATCAATAAATAAAATGCATCAAATATGCCAAGCAAATATACATCCTTAAAGTTTTAAAATAAACACTTCTTTCTTCCAGTTGTAGAGATGTAATTATTTCAGGTGACTACAAATCTGTCAATATAACTTGTCAGAAGTAGGAATACAACAAATTAACCTCCAAGTTTTAAGCCTCCTATCAGAATGTTTATTGGGAAAATAATTAAAAACGTTTTTTAGCTTACTAGTCGTATCTGCTGCATGTCAGAAAACAAGAAAATGTAATTACTTACTTGTAACTACCGTAGAACCTTAATACATACATATAGAGGAAACAACTTTTCAGGAAATTTGTCTTATGAACTTACCAAAGAAATTTAACCAAGTAATGTGCTTTGACTTTACAGTGCAGTAACAATTAATACTAGCTCTCTCATGGAGCATATTTTAAAGCACTTTAAAAATATGATATACTTTCACAAAGTTGAAATATATCCTAAAATATATCTTAGATACAAAAACTAACTCTATCAGAATAAATTTTTAAAATATATGAGGTACAAAACACTAATACTGATCAAACACTTCTAATTTCCAAACAGTTTTATAAACATCAGATGAGAGAATATGCAATCAAGTGTGAGAATGGATATGTTAGTATTTGTTCTGTAACTCTTTGTATTTGAAAAGTTTTTATAACATACAGATAATACTTCGAGAAAAACAAGTTTAGTGTGGATCTTAATAAGGTACATGCTTTACTAGATTCAGGTCTTCTTTATTTTAAAAGAGGAAAAAATTAAACGTAAAAATACTCTATCATGTGCCCTTCTTCAATTGTATTTCTCTTCAAATCTTGTGCTGTCTCCTTCTTCCCAAATACCCATTACTCTGAATTTTTATTCCAACTATATTTTAAATTCTAATCTGGTTCTAATATCATTTACAGTTATTTTAACACAAAAATAATTTTTAAAGGAAAAACAGCAAAGAGAAGAACTAAATCAGTAACTCAGTTTCTTAGCTGTCTGTTGGATAATACCACCGCCTATCTCTGAGGATGGTTCTGAGCCTGCAGAGACGCAGCGCATTGTTGATTGAGCACTATCAGGTACTCGTCTAGACACATGGATATTAACCATCTGAGGAAAGGAACTAAATATTATTATACTGCAGACATTTCTGATTTCATGGAGCTACTACTGGCATCTAGTGGGTGGAGGCAAGGATACTGCTAAACATTCTAGATGTATTGGAAAGGACCTCACAATAAATAATTATGTGGGCCAAAATGTCAACAGTGCCAAGGCTGAGCAACTCAGACCTCCAGCTTCAGATACATAGTATCTGAATCACAGATAGGTTATGTAATCCACCTAGGACACAGGTCCTAAGTGGAAAGCCACTTATTAAAAGCCTATTTGCTTCTTAGTAAAGTTATCTCAAGAATAAAATTAAATCAATATTTTTTTCTATTTATCAAGGGTAAATAATCTGGACCAAGTAAGTCAATCCTCACTGAATTTCAAAGCAATAACTTTTAAATAAATGTATTTTAAAATAAACAATAGGTATTAGCTCTATGAAACAGGGTAACAGTTTAATGAAAATACCTGAGGTTACTGAAAGCAACTGAGACCTACATTTTCTTAAAAATATAATTAGAATTTATCTTAGTAACAACAACTCAGTGTTATACTTGCCTCATCTAGAGGATCCACATCTGTTTTCCTCATCTTAATAAGCACATCATATGCCTGCTGAAGTGCTCTGACCTTCGGATGTGAAACTCTAACATAGGCTGGGAGACAAATAAACCATAGGCTGTAACAATGACTGAAGAGACACTTGGCCCATTGTGGCGGATTTGTGTAACATCTCTTCGCCAACTTATGAGCTGTTTTTATCTCCTAGAAAAAGAATAAATAAAAAATTATGACATTCATTAAAATTTATTAGGATGACAGGAAAAGTGAAAAGTAAAAGGGAGAGAAGGACTTAATGTAAAATTTGACTCTGAAATCAAGCATTTCATATTTTTGCTTTTATGAATGGCTTCCTACTTAGCGCCGCACGGTTCTTTTTATAGGAGCCCTTTATACTGTTTTAACTAATTTTTTTTGGCAAGCATGTGTCTAAGAGACTAGAAATTCCTTAAAAGTGGACATCATTCATGTTATAATAATATATGGGTAATTAAGTTCTCTTCACATATATGGCACTCGAATGTTTGATGAATGAAAGGGATTTAGTCATTCATAGCTTGTGAGTTCTATAATATCATTCTTAAAAAGTCAGAGCCTTCTCACTCTTCTCCCAACTAAGAAGTTTAAGATGTTCTCAGTGCTGAGTTACTCACCAAGATTTTTATTCTACCTTCTGTGTTAATCCCGTCACAGATTCTTTCAAATCACCTATTCCTTTGCAGACAACATATTCTGAGAAAGATCACAGACATCCCTACCTAATAGTTTGATAGGTGTATTTTCTACTTCTGATTTTCATTCTGATTTAGGTGGAAGACAGAAAAGGCATCAAATCTGCTGAGCTTTATCGAACTCTACAGACATTCAGAAACTAAAGAGCCCTCCACACATCAGACTGACTCTGTCAGCCTTGCATTACAGATCCCTCTTGCTGGATGTCTTCTAAATAAACACACTGCTATGAGCTCTATTTCCGAGAGATGTGCCTGGAAAGTTAGTTCTGGGGCAAATGAGATCTAGAGACTTAGTAGCAAAATTCTCCCATTTTAAAAAACTTGCCTTTTATTAAGCTGATAACAGTATATATATTAAAAAAAAAAAAATCCCCTCAGACACACTGAGAGAACTGTGTACTATATGAGATTAAAGACCACCTCAAGTTACCTCTAGGATTTGAGGGATTGCACGCAAACTGGTAAACCTGAACTAAGAATTTCATTGTGAAATTTTCCATGTTTTGGAGACCCCCAAATATCAGTATATACATGTGTATATATATATAAAGGATGTTTGATTTTAACTTGCACCTAACCATAGTTTAACTCTTTGTACCTAAATCAAATATAGTATTAAAGCAAGATGTCAAAGTTGTCCTAAGTTAACTCCCTTTATAATGTAATATTCAGTATAAAATATATTTATACTAACCATGAGGAAAAATTAAAATCACAATTAGATACCACTTCATATGTACTAGATGGCTAAACCCAAAAAGACAGACAATAACAAGAATGTGGTGAAATTCCCACTGCTGGTGGGAATTTTAAATGGTATGCCCACTTTGGAAAATAGTCTGACAATTTCTCAGAAGTTTAAACACAGTGTAACTATATGACACAGCAATTCTACTTAGGCATATACCCAAAGAAATGAAAACATAACCACACAAACTACTATGTATAATAGCCAAAAAGAAACAACCAACTACATGTACATGAATGGATAAATAAAATATTCCACACAATGGGATATTATTCAGCAATAAAAATACATGAAATACTGATACATTCTGCAACACTGATGAACCTTAAAAACATTATGCTAAGTGAAAGAAGCCAGTCACAAAAGACCACAAACTGTACAATTCCATTTTTATGAAATGCCCAGATTAGGCAAAACTAGAGAGACAGAAAACAGATTAATGATTGCCTGGGGCTATGGAAGATGGAGGAACTAGGGGGTTAACAGCTTAGGGATGTGGGCTTTCTTTTAGGGTGATGAAAATGTTCTATAATTGACTGTGGTGGTAGCTGCACAACCCTGTGAATGTACTGAAAGCCAGAGAGTATACTCAAAAGAGTGAATTGTACGGCATGTGAATTATATTTCAATAAAGTTTTCTAAAACTGTATTTAGTTCCCAAGCTTCTCTTAGAACGTAAACATAAGCATTCAAAACCTTCACTCTCAAATTATAAGTAGGGTTGCAAGAAATCAATTTTAATTCATTAACAACCATAGTGGATCTTCAAATAATTCCTGTGGGTGATAAGTCTAAACTATGAGCTACATATCACATATACATAGTTTACATTTTAAATTAGATAAAGAATATCTGACCTGTTTAGTTCTCTTAGCCATGAGAGCTGGACTGTTTGTAATGCTACTCCCAGTAGGGTGTCTACTAAAACAAAGTTTCAACTCCTGTGGTCTGTCAAAAAGCTTAAGGTCCAGTCTTGGAAAGTATTTGTAACTAAAATAAAAAGCAAAAATAGAACTGCTGATTTAAAATGCATTAACTCTTCATATTATTTCAGAATTTAGGTGAATTTTCTAAACCTCAAATGTAACCAACATTATTCTCCAAAATCCTTATATACACATTTCTTTCTCAAATATGTAAGATAATGTAATTATAAGATAAACAGACTATCTATATGGAAACTTTGCCTCCTCCCATCCTATATGTTATTTTCAACCAATGCCTACAACAGAGAAAACCCTGATATTTTGACTGAAGAATAACTCTTTCAATGGAACACATGTATTCAATGATAATTTATATTAAAACATTTAGTATATATACTTTGTAATTTTGTTTTTCTTTATAAAAGTACCTTGTATTCATATAAAAGGAAAAATGACATAATAATTTTATATTAGGGACGTGCCATAATTTAACAAATTCTTTGCTGTTTGGACATTTGTACGTTATTTCTCAATTTTGTACATTTATCTTTGTGAATATTTTGCTTAATTTCTTAGAATAAGACCCTATAATAGTTTTCTATGGTAAATGTCTATCAAAAAATAAAATTATAATCACTGTCAAATTATTTCCAGAAAGGTTATACTCATATCCTCAAGCTGATAGAATAAAAATGCTTCTACTCATCATTTGATCTGCATTTCTTTAAATACTAGAAAAGCTTAACACACTTTCATATCATTGACTATTGAAATTTCTTCTCAGAAATGGCCTACTTATTCCCCTGGTCAATTTTCTTCTGAAATATATTACCTTTCCTATTTGATATACTTATCTGTCAATACCTGATTTATTTATTTGTCAATACCTGCATTCCAATGTATAGTGATTAAAGTCAAAGTAAAAAAGAGTTCTCTTTCTACAACTGACATGCAATCAAAAGAGTACTTAATTAAATCACTCAATCTCAGGCATACAGTCTTCATTCTTATGCAGTCCTAGTGAGATTATATATTAATTTTATTTTTAGAAACAGTTCTTTTATATTCCCATTGCCCTAGAAATTCTTTTATGAATACAGCCGAAGAAAATAACTGTGCGTACACACAAAGATATAGATAGCAGAAAACTACAAATAAATTCCACAGGAAACTAGTTTAATTGCATGCAATGTAGTTACTCAAAATGACATGGCACAAAAACATTTATTTGCATGGATAAATGTTCAGACCATTAAAAGTAAACATACATCACAACAAATATGTGCAAGATGAACTAATATTTAAGTAAATTCAAACATATGTACAAAAAGAAGAAAAAATATACATACAATTGTTAACAGACATTAAGTATTAGTGCTAAAATGATGTAATTATTTTGTGTGGTTTTCTGAAATGTATTAAAGTATTACCATGATCATAATAATAAACAAACTTTTTAATTTCTTAAAAGATTCCCATCCAAATTCTCTGTTTATTTTAATAAAGAGTGATTCCTGGCCCTCTACTTTTAAGTGATAGCTCACTAATGCGTAAGAATTTCAGTTTTTCCCTGACAACAAAACACCCCAAAAGGAGGGGATCCTCACAAATATTTTTCTTCTTCAGAAGTGAAAATTTTAAAGATTAAAATGTGGTAAATGTTTAGGTTAATAGTGATCAGCATCTGGCTTCCCTTCAAACAGGGCAGTCGGATTCTTAAATTACAATCCCTGGTGGTATCTCCATAGAATATTCATCTCCACCAGTTCACAGAATACATTTTGAAAATGACCTTTACAATATACATATCTACTAATAGTTGCAAACGATCAAACTATTAAATTGTACCCAAACAACTTGAGAACCATTCCTGGTACCTGTACTTGGGTGACAGATCCTTTCCATCATCAGGAGGCGGCTCAGGTGGCATTATGAATACCGTGTGCTCACTTTTCTGTGAATCATCTAGCTCTATCAATTTGGTATCTTCTGCTGAATCAAAGTCAACCTAAAAACAATTATTTTCTTCAATTAATCTGCATATCAGCAAGACCTGATGCTAAAATGTTGAAACTTGTATTTAAGAAAAAAATATACCTTATCTGTCTTCTCTGTGCCTTTATCAGGAAACAACTAGGAAAAAAAAAGAATTCTCAGTGAAAATGTCTACTGTGAATTTAATAGAGATTACCTTAAAAACTATTCTTTTTTAATACCAGGCAGATATGAAACACTTCACAATGTATTTGGTGGACCCCATACTTGTATAATATTTTTCTTTTGACTATTAGGATAGAAAACAATTCATTCTGACTAGTTTGTTCATATATCCCTCTTTAGAAGGAAAAGACAGGCAATCACAAGAACCTGATTTCTCAAACCAAAATTTCATTATTAACAAATTTCTGCATTACTGATCTGTGCTTAGTTGCTCATGTCAACCTCTTTGCAAACTCATGGACTGTAGTCTGCAGACTCTTCAGTCCATGGAATTTTCCAGACAAGCATACTAGAGTGGTGATTGACAGTATGCAAGCTTCTCTAACTGAATGATACTGGACTATCAATATTTAAGTAAACAAAAATGTTGAAAAGTTTAAACCATATTCCTAGAGTTTCAGATCACACTGATGTAATGGGAGAAAATTATGCAAGTCTTCTAAGATACACAAATCATTAGGCGCCTATAAAATTACAATGTCATAATAGTCTACGTTTTTTTGATACAATCTCTAATTTTATAAATACAGTTTGCATAAACAATAAGTCCTACAACCCACCTAGCAAAAATAAGAGCTCTACGCAAAATGAGAAAAATATGTGAGTTGTCACTATCAGAAATCAACCTAGGACTACCACGGTGGTCCACTGGTTAAGAATCTGCCTGTCAAGGCACAGAACACGGGTTTGATCCCTGGTCTGGGAAGGTTCCACATGCTGCGGGGCAACTAAGCCCGTGCACCACAACTACTGAGCCTGAGTACTGTAAGCACTAAGCCCCTCGCACCCTAGAGTCCATACTCCGCAACACAAGCAGCCACTGCCAAGACAAGCCCTTGCATGGCAACTACAGAGTGGCTCCTGCACTCAGCAACCAGAAAATGCCTGCATGCAGCATGAATGCCTCATGCTGCCCTTCATCACAGGCAAAAATAAATAAATTTTTAAAAGTCAACTTAAACTTTGTATGAGTGAGTAAAGCCTTAACATGTTTCCAAATAGTTTCCATCAGGATAAAAGAAATATATAAGCAAAAGTATCTGAAAGACACTAAAACAAACTAACAAAAAAACCCCACAGGATTTCCATTACCCACAAAACTAACCCTTTTTTTTTTTGGTTTGTTTTTTGGGGGTTTCTTTATAGCTGCCCTGTGTGGTTTCTGGAATTTTAGTTCCCTGAATACTGACTAAACCTGGGCCCTTGGCAGTGAAAGTCAGGTGTCCTAATCACTGGACCACCAGGGAATTCCCAAAACTAAATTTTTTTTTAATGAACTACTAAAGCTTATCTTGAAAGTGAAAGTGAAGTCGCTTGGTCGTGTCCAGCTCTTTGCAACCCCATAGACTGTAGCCTATCAGGCTTCTCTGTCCATGGGATTTTCCAGGCAAGAGTGCTGGAGTGGATTGCCATTTCCTTCTCCAGGGGATCTTCTCGACCCAGGAATTGAACCCAGGTCTCCTGCATTGCAGGCAGATGTCATGTAAAAAAATAAGTTTCAGGAGTTTCAGTGATGTTCTTAATACTTGATACAAAATGAAAGTGAGATTCAAAGAGAAAAATTAGCTATGTTTGGTAGTATTAGACACCACAAAGGAAAACAATTCTTACATTAAGTGTAGCATTGAAAATTTGCATGTGTACTTGTGTCCACAAACACACACACACAAACACCAGAACTTTAATGCTTTCCTCAGATCATTTGGGCTAATAAAACAATAATGATTATAAAGATAAACAAATTATTAAAGCTCTTTAATACTGATTTACAGGACAAACTTTTACCTTTTCTATGCAGTCATCAAAAAAGCCAATCCAGTATCTTTATCACTTACAAAACTACATTCTTCAATGAAACGAATGAAAATCTGTGTTTTGGATAAAAGGGTGTAGAATTTTGTATAGGCACGATCTCGACTTTTTAAAAATCCTAAAGAAAATAAAATTAGAATTAAATTCAGATTTCAAAGCAGAACTAAATGTATTATTTTTAAACTTTTATGTATATTATTTTATCTTTATACACATACATATATAAATGGACCATAGTCCCTTATGCCTAATTCAACCATGAAAACTCTTTAACTTATACAATTAACCTTTTCACTGAAATCTGAATCTCCTAAAAGGAGTCTCTAGCCCTACAGATCTCAAGTAGAAAATTTCTGATGCTCTACATACTCTCAAGCAGAAAGAGTCAAATCTTTTCTCGGCAATGCTACCAGACAATTACTTCTGTATCACCTTATAAACACTTGTGCTCTTCTGGCTCTTATTTTATCCATTCTTCAACTAACTGTAGACAGCTGTTGACTTTAGAAACACTCCTTCCTTCATCCACTGAGGAGCAGGGCACCTAATTCAAAGTCTTCTCTCCAACTCCTCCCATCATCATTCTTCAACACCCATAAACACCAACCATCCAACATTTCAGAGTTTTTAATTCCTTAACTTTCAATAATCTATGATCTGTTGCTGCTGCTGCTGCTGCTAAATCACTTCAGTCGTGCCCAACTCTGTGCAGCCCCATAGACGGCAGCCCACCAGGCTCCCCAGTCCCTGGGACTCTCCAAGCAAGAACACTGGAGTGGGTTGCCACTTCCTTCTCCAATGCATAAAAGTGAAAGTGAAGTCGCATCTGACTCCCAGCGACCCCATGGACTGCAGCCTACCAGGCTCCTCTGTCCAGGGGATTCTCCAGGCAAGAGTACTGGAGTGGGGTGCCACTGCCTTCTCCCAACTCCACCTCAGTCACCAACTTCTACATAGTTTCATACTCTCTGGACTTTTCTTCATAGCACTATAAACAGCTTTGCCTCCCAAATCTCTAATTTACAAATTACTCTCTGTTACTCCTGTCTATCTGGTATGCTTAAATTCTTCCTACCAAGCCTTTTGTGAGGGATATCTGCAATCCATTCACCCTTTTACATTCTACATACACCCTCCTATCTTCACGTCTTTATCTAACATTGATTCCATGTCCATTTTAATTATTTCGTCAACACTCTCAATTTTTATGCCTTTTTGTCTTCTTTGTCAAACTCATCTAGTATAACCTAGCTCTGGAGCAATACATTGTCTGCTTTCTCTGGATCTGCACCCGTGTGGCTGAGCGCAAGTTGGGTGGATGGGGAGTGGAGTTACATAACTAGGTGAATCAAAACCACTTAACTTACACCTTTATCCCTGACCAGTAATCACACTATACTTCTGAGTCTGAACTTTCCTTTACTCATGTTTCACAGTTATTTTCAGTGTTTAAATGTTCTCCCTCCATGTTCTCCCTCTCATCCCTGAATGGTGATAACTTGCAGAGAAAATGAAAATCATTAACTGAGAACTACATTCAGTTCAGTTCAGTCGCTCAGTCGTGTCCGACTCTGCGACCCCATGAACTTGCAGCACGCCAGGCCTTCCCTGTCCATCACCAACTCCTGGAGTTCACTCAAACTCACTTCCATTGAGTCGGTGATGCCATCCAGCCATCTCATCCTTGGTTGTCCCCTTCTCCTCCTGCCCCCAATCCCTCCCAGCATCAGAGTCTTTTCCAATGAGTCAACTCTTCTCATGAGGTGGCCAAAGTACTGGAGTTTCAGCTTCAGCATCATTCCTTCCAAAGAACACCCGGGGCTGATCTCCTTCAGAATGGACTGGTTGGATCTCCTTGCAGTCCAAGGGACTCTCAAGAGTCTTCTCCAACACCACAGTTCAAAAGCATCAATTCTTCGGCGCTCAGCCTTCTTCACAGTCCAACTCTCACATCCATACATGACCACTGGAAAAACCATAGCCTTGACTAGACGGACCTTAGTCGGCAAAGTAATGTCTCTGCTTTTGAATATGCTATCTAGGTTGGTCATAACTCTTCTTCCAAGGAATAAGCATCTTTTAATTTCATGGCTGCAGTCACCATCTGCAGTGATTTTGGAGCCCCCAAAATAAAGTCTGACACTGTTTCCACTGTTTCTCCATCTATTTCCCATAAAGTGATGGGACTGGATGCCATGATCTTCGTTTTCTGAATGTTGATCTTTAAGCCAACTTTTTCAGTCTCCTCTTTCACTTTCATCAAGAGGCTTTTTAGTTCTTCTTTGCTTTCTGCCATCAGGGTGGTATCATCTGCATATCAGAACTATATTATCTCACTATAAAATCTATGACTCTTTCTGCTTTCGTTTATTCTTTACCATGTTTTACAGTGAGTATGGCCTCCTATCTAAGCCAAGCCCACCGTGAGCCTGGGATACAGCTCTTTCAGTGTTCTCTGGAAGATTCTATTAGCTAGTAACCAGTATACTCAAGTCTCTCTCATTTCAAAAATCTTTCCTCAAATATTTTTTCAAAGAGGACATTCAGAGGGCCAATAAGAACATAAAAAGATGCTCGATATCATTAATCATTAAAGAAATGAAAATCAAAACCACAAGAGACGTCATCTCACACCTTTCAGAATGGCTATCATCAAAAAGGACAAAAATAACAAATGTTAATGAGGAGGTGGAGAAAAGCGAACCCTCATACACTGTTGGTGGAAATGTAAATTGATGGCACCACTGTGGAAAACAGTATGGAGGTTCCTCAGAAAACTAAAAACAGAATTACCATATGATCCAGCAATTCCACATTCTAGGATATATATCCAGAAAAAACAAAACCACAAATTCACAAAGATATATACACCCCAATATTCAGAGCTGTACTATTTATAATAGTCAAGACAAGGAAGTAACCTAACTAGTCAACAGATGGATGGATAAAGAAGCTGTGATACACACAGACACATAATGGACTATTACTCATTCATAAAGAAGAATGAAATTCTGTCATTTCCAACAACATAGATGAGTTTAATGCTTAGTGAAACAAGTCAAACACAGAAAAATACTCTATATTATCACTTATATATGGAATCTAAAAAATAAAACAAATTAGTAAATATAAAGAAAATGAACAGATTCACAGATATAGAAAACAAACTAGTGGCTACCATTGGGGAGATGGAAGTAGGGAGAGGTTAGATAGGGATAGGGGATTAAGAAGTACAAACTATCATGCATAAGATAAATAAGCTGTGAGGAAACACAGCACAGGGAATATAGTCAGTATTTTATAATAGCTATAAATGGAAGGCATGTGTGCGCACTAAGTTGCTTCAATCGTGTCCAACTCTGTGCTACTCTACAGCCTGCCAAGCTCTTCTGTCCACAGGATTCTCTAACCAAGAAGCTGGAGTGGGTTGCTATCCCCTCCTCCAGGGAATCTTCCCAACCCAGGTACTGAACCTGCATCTCTCATATCTCCTGCACTAGCAGGTGGGTTCTTTACCACTAGTGCCACCTGGGAAGCCCCCATAAACGGAGTATAGCCTGAAAATATTATGAATTACTAGGCTGTGTTCTATACCTGTAAGGTATAAATGCTGCACATCAATTATACTTCAATAAAATAAATAAAATGAAAAACTTTTCCTTAACAAATAATTAGATCCTTCCCCTTTCTGCCATTTTTCTTCTCAATAAAGGGCACTTAAATAAACAATAAACCATCCACTTGGTTGTTAAAGACATGAAGCTCCAAGTTGTTCTTGACATCTCCCTCATACATCCCATATTCAATTACCAAGTTCTATTCAATTTACATCTTAAAAATCACTTTTCCATTCATGCTATCAAATAATCCAGGTCACTTCATTTGAACCAATGCACTAACCAACTAATAAGTAGATCCATGCTTTGGGTGCCTCCAATTGAATCTCTGCAGAGAAGTCGAAGAGGTTTTTTTGTCTGTTTGTTTTACAAATATAAACCTGATCCTATTACCTACTTAAATATCCCTCACTGACTTTCGATTACTCTTGGAATAAACACTGAAATCCTTCATTGTTCCTAAAAGAGCCAACATGATCTGGCTTTCATCCACCATTTCAAGTATGCTTTTTAAGGTCAGTTTTTCCTTTAGCCTTTCTGTTATGCTTCAGGGCATTCTACATGCTGTTGTCCTTACTAGATCACCTTGAAATATTACTTAGTTGAGAAAAGCTCCAATAAAACAGAAATAAATTATTATTTCCAAGCAGTAACAAGAAGTCTTTTCTTCTAATGGATCTAGGCAATGATCAGCAAGGCTACTAATATAATTAAACGAAAGGCTGATGGGGAAATTATAATGAATGAATAAAATAAGTCTGATAACACCTGAACCCATGGATCAATCTTAGGAGTACTGAAAATGGTTCAGTTCAGTTCAGTTCAGTTGCTCAATCGTGTCTGACTCTTTGTGACCCCATGAGTCGCAGCATGCCAGGCCTCCCTGTCCATCACCAACTCCCGGAGTTCACCCAAACTCATGTCCATCAAGTCGGTGATGCCATCCAGCCATCTCATCCTCTGTCATCCCCTTCTCCTCCTGCCCCCAATCCCTCCCAGCATCAGAGTCTTTTCCAATGAGTCAACTCTTAGCATGAGGTGGCCAAAGTATTGGAGTTTCATCCTCAGCATCATTCCTTCCAGTGAACATCCAGGACTGATCTCCTTTAGGATGGACTGATTGGATCTCTTTGTAGTCCAAGGGACTTACAAGAGTCTTCTCCAGTAGCACAGATCAAAAGCATCAATTCTTCGGCACTCAGCTTTCTTCACAGTCCAACTCTCACATCCATACATGACCACTGGAAAAACCATAACTTTGACTAGACGGACCTTTGCTGGTAAAGTAATGTCTCTGCTTTTTAATATGCTGTCTAGGTTGATCATAGCAATTATATCCATTCTTTAAAGTCATGCTCTTCTTTCCATGAAGTCTTTCAAAGACTTTATGATGAGCATCTTTAAGAATGTTTCCATTTTCTTAATGTTTATGCCTTCTCACTGAATAATTATGTAAAATCTTTTTCTTGAGTTTTTGTTCTATTTCTTAAAACATGTTAAATTATTTTCCATTGGGTATCCCAAAGAGATAGATTTTGTACTCCTCTATATCCCTAATAATAACTAATTGGAGTTAGTAAGTGGTAACTAAATATTTGGGAAATAAGTCATCCTAAACCAGAAATGAGAAAAGATAAAGGGAATATTGGGAAAATACAGATTAAAAAAATAATAACTGCAGGGCCAAACTATAGATATGTAAAATAATTATCGCTATGAATACTGATATATTTGTAAGTTTTCCACTATATATATAAGAACTGCTGAATACCAACACAAATCTTTTTAATTTCCTAAAACTACAAATACTAAAGAGAATGAGTAAGGTATTTTCCTCTGGAACAAGGCTGTACTTTTCAAAAAGTTTTAAACACTGGTGGCTTTATTCCAAAAACTATTTGTTAGAGAATACTGTAAAGCCAAGAATGTATGAGGTCAGAAATCTTACAAAGCTGAGAAGACACCTAAAAGCAAATGGCCAGCTTCATTCTACTGAGACAACTGATCACAGAATACTATAACTATAAGCAACATCTTTGACATTTCATAATTAAACACCTCCAATTTCAAATTTCTCAGGAAAAAAATAAGGTATAAAAGTTACAAGAAATTCTATTCATAGAACTAGATTACAAATTCACAGAAGATCACCATATTTTAATATAAACTTCTAAGAACTTACACAGTAAATATTTCTTGGTAATACTACCAAATAGAAAACTTTTTCATTTCAATTAAAAGTATTTATATTTTCAATGCTACTCACCCTGTCGGTCAAACAATGAATCAGCAGCTGTAGCTTTATTTGAAGGCGCCTCTGTGATCGGTCTGAGATATGTTCTGTAGCCCTTTAAAATCGATGCCATAAAGCGCAAAAATGCCTCTTGAATTTCCATCTCAAGTTGTGTCATCTTCTTTTGCCAAGAGAAATCCGCTTCAATTGGAGTCATCTCAATTGCTGAACCTTCTTGAGTTTTTCGGTGAACTGACAAATGAAGAAAGAGAAATGGATGACATTAATACATAATGTTATACATATATAATAACTCAAAAATTAAGGGAACTGTCAAAATAAAACCCATGGTTTCTTGAAAATCCTCTCCACATTAATGTGAAGGGATCACTGGCAGAGGCTCACAGGAAGGCACAGAAAGCAAGCTCAGAGACCAGGTACCACAACAGTAATTTCTCACTACTGGAATTTGTTTTGCAATGAGATTCCCTTTAAACACAGCAAACCTACATTTAAATTTAAAAAGAATTTTTTAATATACATTCTTTCATTAAAAATATCCCTTCTTATAGTTAGGGAGTTTGGGGTCGACATGTACACACTGATGTATTTAAAATGGATAACGAACAAGGACCTACTGTATAGCACAGGGAAATCTGCTCAAAGTTATGTAGCAGCCTGAATGGAAAGAGAATTTGAGGGAGAATGATACATGTATATGTATGGCTGAGTCCCTCTGCTGTTCACCTAAAACTGTTACAATATTGTTAATCAACTATACTAAAATATAAAATGAAAAGTTAAAAAAATTCCTTCTTCATTCCTCACATTTACCTGAGAATAGCTGGGGATACAATTTCTTCAAGGTGCTAATCAGATTTTTGCATGGCTTTTTGGGAAGCTGCTTCCAGTTCATGTTCTTCTTTTCATCTGATCTATTAAACAACAACATAATTAATAAAGTCTGTTATAATCTGTCTTTACTTAAACAAAATTCTTATGTCAAACTAAAAAGAAAATGGAAAGGGTATTTATACTGACGTTACAATTTTAGAATCTGCATTCTTAAATGACCACTTAAATTCTTAAGTGATTTCCAAGAAGCTCTCTTTTCATTTCAATCAATCTCAGCCAAATTTGGTCATCTCATTCCAACCCTCCAACACAGACTTTCATTAACCAGAGTCATGAATACAACACAAATCTTGTTTCAAAGTTACATTTAAAATTTTAATCCTTTAAGTGTTAAACTTAACTGACTTGAGACTTAAAAGTCCCTATTAGAAGCAAATCTCAGCAAATATCAGAGTCAGTAACGTACAGTCTGTATGTTACAAACAGTAACAGACTCTACAAAGATGAAAGCATTATGTGCCAACCATGAGCTGGAGCTAATGCTATGTATCAAGCCAACATCACTTATGAACATCAATGCTAGAATCTTAAATTCTTAGGTATATATTTCAGGGATATTTTTGAGTATATTAACCACATATTCAAAGAAATACACATAATAATGATCAGAGAGGCTTTGGCCATACTTTAAAATAGCCATCAACACTGGTAGATATTGAAAACAAAGTAGAGCTACATGTATCAACATAGAAATGCTCATAGAAAATGCTAAGGAAAACAGCAAATTAGAAAACTGTAGAAACGTAAAAACTTTGAAAGCATGCAATACAAAATATCACTTATACTAGTATAAGTATAGTGTATATTGGTGGAATCCGGACTCTTAGTGGAAGATTCATGCAAATTATTTATATTATTCTCTATAATTCTTTGGTACCTAGAGCATTTCATAATTGTATAATTAAACATTCAAAACTATTTCAGAAATAGTGTTTTGATCTATAGAAATTATATATGTTATTTAAGCCTGGGCAAAATTAACAATCTCTGTATTATTTTATTCAGAATAGCAAATAAAATGGGGTAAATCTTTGAGCTACAACTTCAAAATAATTTCCAAAGCACCACAATATATTCAACCTTGAAGCAACTTTTTCAGGGATAGTTACTAGAAAATAACAAAATGTGTACTACAAGAAATATTTAGTGCTTGCCAAGCAGTTTATCGTTTCCAGGCAATAAGTAAATCTGAATGTCCACAGTAGAGATCGATCAAGAAGGTGGACTAAGGATATGGAGCTCACTTCCTCCCATCAACACATCAGAAAATACACAGACACGTGGAACAGTCCTCGTGAAAAACTCACTGAAAACTGGCAGGTGAGCTACTGTACCACTAAGGCAATATGACAGAAACACATGGAAGGAACGAAAAGTGATTTGAGTTCAGACCTGTGTCCATGGAGGGGACTCAGAGGAAAAAGATTGATGGCACCCCACTCCAGTACTCTTGCCTGGAGAATCCCACGGACAGAGGAGCCTGATAGGCTGTGGTCCATGGGGTCGCCAAGAGTCGGACACGACTGAGCGACTTCCCTTTCCCTTTTCACTTTCATGCACTGGAGAAGGAAAAGGCAACCCACTCCAGTGTTCTTGCCTGGAGAATCCCAGAGACGAGGGAGCCTGGTGGGCTGCCGTCTATGGGGTCACACAGAGTCGGACACAACTGAAGCGACTTAGCAGAAAGTGGACACCCACCCAGAGGAGGGAGCAGTGAGAGCCAAATGCAGGGCACCGCAGTCCAGGAATCCTATGCAAGGGAGACAAGCCTGTTTGGAGAACTGCTGGGACTAACAAGAGGTAAAAGAAAAACAAAATTTTCAAAATGGAAACAGTTTAAGAGCTCTCAAGAATAACACTAAATGTACCAAAATTCACCTTATAGGGAGGGGTACCAGAACACAGAAAACAGGATCAAAATTGTATTTAAGGAGATTATAGCTGAAAACTCCCCAAACTTGAGAAAAGAAACATATCCAGATAAAAGCACAGAGGATCCCAAACAAGATGAACCCAAACAGACCCATAGCAAGAGATACCATACTTAAAATGGCAGAAGTTAAAAGTAAACAGCAAATTCTAAAGGAAGCAAAAGAAAAACAGACATTTTGAACAGATCAATCACTAGTACTAAAATTGAATTTGCAATTTTAAAAAATTTCCAGAAAAGAAAGTCCAGGACCAGGCAGTTCCTTGGGGAAATTCTATCAAACTTCTCTTTCTAACAGTACTTCAAATTATTAAAGAGGATGAAATACTCCCAAATTCATCACAAGGCCACCAATACCCTGTTATCAAATCCAGACAAAGGCACTACAAAAAGACAATTACAGGCCAATATCTTTGAATACAGATGCAAAAATTCTCATCAAAATATTAGCAAGTCAAATCCAACAATATATAAAAAGGATCATACACCACAATCAAGTCGGACTTACTCTAACAACACAAGGATGGTTAAATATAAAGAAATCAATGTGACACACCACATTAACAAAAGGAAAGAGGAAAACCACATGATCATCTCAACAGACACTGTAAAAGCAACTGACAAAATTCAACCACCATCATAAAAACTCTCAATAAACTGGCTACAGAGGGACCAAATCTCAACATAATAAAGGCCATATATGACAACTCACAGCTAACATCATATTCAATGGTGAAAAGCTGACATCCTTCTCGTTAAATTAAGCACAGGGGAGGGAGACAGATGGACTGGGAGTTTGGGGATGGAAGACTCAAACTATTACATTCAGAATGGATAAAGAAATCCTAATGTACAGCACAGGGAACTGTATTCAGTATCCTGTGATATACCATAGTGGAAAAGAGTATTAAAAAAGAATGTATGTATGTATGTGTATCACTGAGTCATTATACTGTACAGCAGAAACCGGCACAACACTGTAAATCAACTAGACTTCAATTTAAAAATTTCTGAACAAAATCCTAGAGTCTCCACACAAAAACTATTAGAACTAATAAATGAATTCAGCAAGCTTGCAGTATACAAGATTAATAGACAGAAATCTGTTGCTTTTCTATACAGCAATAATGAATTAAAAACCAGAAAGTTTTTTTAAATAAATCCCATTTAAAGCTGTATCAAAAAGAATAAAATATCCAGAAATAAACTTAACCAAGAATATGAAATACCTACACTCTGAAAAGTCATGGAAGGAAAGTGGAGATGATACAAAGAAATGGAAAGATATCCCTTGCTCTTCTTGAAATGGAAGAATTAATATCACTGAAATAGTCATATTATTCAAAGTAATCTACAGATTTAATACAACCCCCATCAAAATACTCATGACATTTTTCACAGAAATAGAACAAGTAATCCTAAAATTCATGAACAACCACAAAAAACCTCAAATTACCAAAGCAATCCTGAGGAGAAAGAACAAAGCTGAAAGCATCACATCCCTGATTCCCACTGTACTACAAAGTTACAGTGATCAAAACAGCAACAGCAAAAAACAAAAACAAAAACAAAAAAACACAGCAACAGCACATTTTATGTCTGGCAAAACACTAGACACACAGATCAACTGAACTACACAGCAAGCCCAGAAATAAACCCATGCACCTACAATCTATTAATCTATGATAAAGGAAGCAAAATTTACAATGAAGAAAAGACAGTTGTTTTAACAATTGGTGCTGGGAAAACTGGAGGGCTACAGGTAAAACAAATGAGATTAGAATATTCCCTCACACCAAATATCCAAACAAATTCAAAATGGATTAAAGGCCTAAACATATGACCTGGAACCATAAAACTCTAAGACAAAGAGAACAAAGGGAAGACACCCTTTGACATAAGTCATAGCAGTATTTTTTGGATCATTCCCCTAAAGCAAAATAAATGCAAAAATAAACAAATGAGAACTAATTAAACTTAAAAGCTTTTGAACAGCAAAGGAAATCATCAACAAATCAAAATGATAACCTATGGAACAGAAGAAATTACCTGCAAATGATGTGACCAACAAGGAATTAACACCCAAAACATCTCATACAACTCAGAATCAAAAAAGCAAACAATGCAACTCATTATCAGCTCATACACATTATTAAAAAAGCAAACAATGCAATAAAAAATGGGCAGAAAGAACTCAAGAGACATTTTTCCAAAGACATACAGATGGCTAACAGGCACATGAAAAGATGCTCAATATCACTAATTACTACAGAAATGAAAGTCAAAACAATTTTGAGATGTCACCTCATATCTGTCAGGATGGCTATCATCAAAAAGAAGACAAATAACATATGTTCGCGATGATGTGGAGAAAAGAGAACACTCATACACTGTAAGTGGAAATGTAAATTGGTAGTGGCACTATGGAAAAAGTATGGAGGTTCCTCAAAAACTAAAAATAGAATTACCATATGACCCAGCAATTCCACTCCTGGGTATATGTCCAGAAAAAAAGAAAACACTAATTTGAAAAGATATATGCACCCCATTATTCATAGCAGCACTATTTACAACTGCCAAAACACAGAAGCAACCCATGTCCATCAACAGATAAATAGATAAAAATTATTAATAGACTGGTTCCAAATAGGGTAAGGAGTATGTCAAGGCTGTATACTGTCACCCTGCTTATTTAACTTATATGCAGAATACATCATGAGAAATATTGGGCTGGATGAAGCACAAGCTTGAATCAAGATTGCCAGGAGAAATATCAATAACCTCAGATAGGCAGATGACACCACCCTTATGGCAGAGAGCAAAGAACTAAAGAGTCTCTTGATGAAAGTGAAAGAGGAGAGTGAAAAAGTTGGCTTAAAACTCAACATTCAGACAACGAAGATCATGGCATCTGGTCCCATCACTTCATGGCAAATAGATGGGGAAACAATGGAAACAATAACAGACTTTATTTTGGGGGTCTCCAAAATCACTGCTGATGGTGACTGCAGCCATGAAATTAAAAGACGCTTGCTCCTCGGAAGAAAAGTGATAACCAACCTAGACAGCATATTAAAAAGCAGAGACATTATTTTACCAACAAAGGTTCGTCTAATCAAAGCTATGGTTTTTCCAGTAGTCATGTATGGATGTGAGAAAATATAAAGAAAGCTGAGCACCGAAGAATTGATGTTTTTGAACTGTGGTGTTGGAGAAGACTCTTGAGAGTCCTTTGGACTGCAAGGAGATCCAAATCAGTCCATCCTAATGGAAATCAGTCCTGAATATTCAGACTGATGCTGAAGCTGAAGCTCTAATAGTTTGGCCGCCTGATGCAAAGAACTGACTCATTGGAAAAGACCCTGATGCTGGGAATGATTGAAGGCAGGAGGAGAAGGGGACGACAGAAGATGAGACAGTTGAACGGCATCATGGACTCAATGGACAATGAGTTTAAGCAAGCTCCAGGAGTTAACGATGCACAGGAAAGCCTGGCATGCTGCAGTTCACGGGGTCACAGAGTTAGACACAACTGAGTGACTGAACTGAACAGACTGGTAAAAAGTGAAATTCTGCCATTTGCAGCATCATGGATGGTCTAGAGAATATTATGCCTAGTAAAATAAGTCAGACAAAGATAAATACTATGTGATATCATTTATATGTAGAATCTAAAATACAAAACAACAAAAAATGAACACAGCAAAACACACTCACATTTATAGAAAACTAATGGTTACCAGTAGAGAGAAGAAAGGGGAGAGGGGCAAGATAAGGGTATAGGATTAAAAGACACAAACTACTATATATAAAATAAATAAGCAACAAGGATATACTGTATAGCAGGGTTCCTCAACCTCTGGGCCATAGACAGGTACTTTAATGGCCGTATTAGGTTAGAAATAAAGTGTACAATAAATGTACACTCAAATCATCTTGTAACCATTCCACCCACCCCCAGTCCATGGAGAAATTATCTTCCAAGAAACTCGTCCCTGGTACCACCAAGGGCTGGGGACCACTACTGTAGAGCACAAGGAATTATAGCTATTAGCTTTTAGTAACTTTTATTGGCATATAAGCTATAAAAATACTATATCACTATGCTGTACACCTGAAAATAGTGTAATATTGTAAATCAACTATACTTCAATTCTTAAAAGTATTGAAAGCTCAAATAAATAAACAAACATAGTACGGAGCTACAACAATACCACAATTAGTTTTCAAAATACAATGGTAGATTCACTTCAAAATTATTTTTTAAGGT
The DNA here is from genome assembly GCA_917880005.1 of Nanger dama. NCBI lineage: Eukaryota > Metazoa > Chordata > Mammalia > Artiodactyla > Bovidae > Nanger > Nanger dama. The sequence goes on from CAKJTW010000017.1 coordinate 1,894,174, forward strand.
ACATCAAATGTTTTCTTCCTTCCTTAAGTTATTCTTCAGGTTCATGCAAGCTTATTTTCCCCAACCAATTCTACTGCTGTAACCACTGAAGTCTCATCCCAAATTCTTTCTCTATCCATTTTCTACCAATATCAAACAGGAAAGAATAAAAGCACTCCAGGATCTGGAATTTGACCCTTACACTAGGGGACTTTCTACTATTTACTGCTCTCTCCCACTTTGTTGTTGTTGGGTGACGGGGTGTGGAGGGAGCACCTAACCACCTATCTAGAACTGGATGGATGAAGCTGCTTTCAGAAGTGTGGTGCTCTACTCTCTGAACCCTCAGTTAAACCACTGCCATACAAATTCATCACCTCTGTAAACACAAACTGCAACTGATTTTTAGTATCAATTTCTCTACAACCCCTGTAAAATTCAAATCTTCAACTAAGGCAACAGCATAATATTACCCTATATTGTGACTAAGGTCACTATGTTGTAACTTACACTATCGATTCTGAATTAAACCTAGATATCTTATCTCTTGAGCTCTCAAAGCAGGGTTTACCCTTTTTCTTTTTAAGAATCCATATTATCTTCTGATAAACATAAACATCTCCTGCCTACTGTTAACAGTATTATCCAACATAAACTATTATAATATTGAACACATTGAGAATCTTTTTCAAACCATAAAACGTTCCAGGATTCTGATACCTGTCCTGGCCGTGAATCACTGAATTGAAGACTTACTAACAACTTTTACAAGTAGCAATTTGTATATGCTTTCAGAGAGCTATAATTACATGTGGAGAAAAATATAAAGGGAGATAAACATAAAAAGAATCAACTTACAGATATAACATGTTTGTATCCAAGTCAATGCAAACAACATCTTGTGGTGGGTCATGAAGATCAAAATACCTTGAGTCAACTCCAACTATAAATGGTAAAGGTGCACTGAGCACTGCCGCCAGTGAAAGAGGACAAAGGGGGATATATGGGCATTGCCACTGAAATGGAAAGATCATCTGGGAAAAAAGTTTTAAAAAATTAACCAACTTTTATTTGTAATGAGAATTACATAATTAACTAATATTACTGACAGGGACCGTTAAAAAGCAGCTAAAGTCTAGTTCTTTCACTTTAAACTTCATTCCAAAATATAAATGACCATACAACATTACAGGTTAATCCTATGAACCAATGTAATTAAAACCTTTAGGCATGACAATGATCATAAGCACAATTAAAATGCTAACAGCTCTTTGAATGTTAATTCTCATGACTATAGACAATCCACATTCCTATTTTATGCAGAAAGTGAGAGAAGGGAAAAAATTGATGGAAATTTTATAAAACAAATTCATGATTTTTAACTGATGCATTTCATCCATCTATTAAATTTCAAGATAACCTCTGATTAAAATTCAACTAAGAACACCAAGAGCTACACAAAACTAAACAAAAAATCTAAACAATTATCTTGGGAATAGTAATAGTCAACTAAAAATTTCAACAAAAAATTTTCCTAACTGCCCAAATAAACATAAAATGCTCCACTTCAACTAATATTAAAATTTTAATCACTGATGACAAAATCTTTCCTCTATTATAAAAATCTTTGTACTCTTTCAAGGTCTAGTTCAACTGTCACCTTACTCATCATTATTCACCCCAAATAATTACCTATAGTATTTACTACCTCTGCCAATTATTCCAGATGGTTATATAGAATTGGAATTTTCTCTTCAATCATTTACTTGCTTTCTGGCAACTGAGCACTTAACATGTACCAAAAACTGTTCTACATGATGGGGCTATAACAGTGTATAAAACAAAGATCCATGCCCTCATGAAGTTTATAGTACAGCATAAGGGTCAGCAAACTTTTTCTGTAAAATATACAGAATATTTTATGGCTTGCAAACCACAATGCATCTGTCACAAATTAACTCTGCCTTCATGTATGAAAACAAAGGAAATATATAAATAAATGGCCTATGTTCCAGTAAAACGTATTTACGAAAAACAAACGGCAGCCAGGATTTGACTCAAACACCTGGTCTAGCAGGAAGAGAGAAAACAAAAAGAAGACATAATAAATAGACTATGTGCCATGTGAGAGAGTGCTAAGTGCTATGAGGAAAAAAAAAAAGCAAAACAAAACACAGTAAAGCCAAGTAAAAGGTACCAGAGTTTAGAACAGTAGAGAAGAAAGAGGGAAAGCAGGCTGTATTATTAAACAGGCCAAACCAGGTAGGCCTCATTAAGAAAAAGACACTGTGCTGAAACTGGAAGGTGGTGAGGGATTTAGTCAAGGGGATATCTAGGAGAAGGGCACTTTGAAGAAAAGGAACAGCCAGGGCAAAGACCGTATGGTGTGAGGACTGCCTAATATGCTCCAGGGGCAGCACAGGCCAGCGCAGCTGGAGCAGAGTGAGCAAAGGGGAGAGAAGTTGAGAATGAGATCAGAGAGCAGAGGGACAGAAGTGCTTGCAAAGGACCCTGCAAGGACTCCAGGTTTCCTCCAGTGAAAACTGACTATCTTCCATTCAACAAAAGTTACCATACACCTCCAACTATGTAAGAAATTTCAGAATAAAACTACTGAACAACAAAATACAACATCTTTATCTTCGACTTTTTCAGCACAATCAAAAATACAGTCAATTTCACAAAAATACTCACTGGTTCCACCAATTCTTGCTACAGGGCTCCATTAACTCTTCAATATTCTTTGATATTAAAATCATTCTCCTTTTGCAGAATTTATCCTGTCACCATTCTTTTCAATTTTCTTCTCTTTAAATGATAAGTTGCCTTACTATCAAATCCTCATTTATCAATAGTCTTGCAAGCAACATCAGTTACATAAATTTCAAGCAATCTTGCATCTTAATAAGATTTCCAAGTTCACATTGCAAGAGACTAAACTACAAAGATTCAGAGGGCAGTAGATAATCCCTAAAGTTTTATAGGAAGGAATATTTGAGTGGGAACTTTCTAAAACTAGTCAGTTTATTAGCAAATATTTTCATGTTGTAACTACTTTTGCTTTCACACGCAACTGGAGAGGTTTGGAATAATTAGTATATAACTAGGATCTTTGCCCCCCCATGAACCATCTCAAATAGTTATTAGTGTTTTCAGTCCTAGCAGCATTTCTTTGACCAGATTAAGATCCTGGAGACATAACTCATTTGTCGATTCAACAAGTATTTACTGAGTGTTTACTCCATGCTATTTAACTGTAATAAGTGCTGAGGACATAGGAGTGAAAAAGAGACCTAGATCTTTACCTCCATGACAGTAAAATGGGGAAGGGAAAAGAGGAGAGACAACTATTTTAAATTAAACAAATAATGGAAGATAGAGAAATGGAACATCCAAAATTCAACATTATGGACCTATAAAGCCCTTATGATCAGACCTCTTTCTAATTGCAATGGGATACCATCAAGAGGTTTTAAAACAGGAGAGGACTTAAATTTTTATTTATGCTTTTCACAACAGCAAAGCATTTGTACATTACTCAATTTTACAATCACCTAGATTTTCCTGTACGTTACTGGCCCACAATAATTAAAGGTTCAAATTGGGAGAAATTAGTCATGCCCACAATTTTAGGGCAGCTCATTTAATACAGTAAGCTTCATTCACAAATTCTATTTTTATGTAATTTATCATATAGCTTCTCTGAAGAACTCCAAGATATGAACAATTAGAAACTGAAATTTTCTCTCAATACAAATTACTTTTTTTAAAAATATTATCTCTTTGCCACTCTATTACATTTATGTTAAACATTTAGTGGTAATTTCAAAGTTGCTTTCATTGAAGGAAATTTTCTTTCAGAGTAAAAATTCTCTCAAGAATTCTGTAGGACTAAAAAGAAAATTCTATACTTACAGCTACAACAGCTTCAGCTACTCCAGTCAACACAGCTGGCCTCAGAGAATGCAGCAAAATCTTACTCTCAAGTAAAACAAACAGCAAGAGTGTTGCACAATTCTCAGGACCCAGATTCATTAACAAGGTGCTAAAGTTAGCTCCACTAGAAAAGGAGAGAAAAGATTATGAACTATTTCACCAAAAGGTATTAAGATTTGCTTATTAAATTATTTTTTGAATATTAATAAATTGAGAATATAATATTAACCTCAAGTCCTGATTTAGGACCTGATTTAGTTTTCATCACTGAAAACTAAGACAGTTAATGAGATAGTGTAACAGAATGATTCAAACTCATCCTTTGGAAACAAAGGGGCATTTATCAGGAAAGATCTTCCTCAAGAACAGCTGTTTGCTGCTAAGTCACTTCAGTCGTGTCCGACTGTGTGACCCCATAGACGGCAGCTCAAAATGAAGGCAGGGGTTGGTGGGGAGACAACATTTGCAAAGTTCCTGAGGCAAGAAAAACCATCTGCCATGTTCAAGGAATTGAAATAAACATATTGTGACTAAAGCATAGGAAAGAAAGGGGTGAATACAGTAAGGGATTATGCCCCAAATAAAAATACTCGATTTCTCCAATAATTTTATACTAGTATTCTCAAAAGACACACTGCAGTGTGAATAAAAACTGAAAAACAAGAGCAAAAAGGTGCCAGTTAAGAGGTTCATAATGAAATAGTTCAGGTAAAAGACCATGCGAAGCCTGGACTAGCAATGCAGGTGAAGAGAACCTAATAGATTCAAGACATTTTAGAAGGTAAAGGCAGTTCACATGAAATATTTAGTAATAAACTGGATATGGGAAGGGGAGATGAGAGGAAGAGGGAAATACTCCCTACATCCTATATTTCAACTCTCTGTAAGTGTTTCATTTTTAAAATGGTGAGTGACCTCTGTCATCCAACCAGCTATCAAACTTAGAAACATTAAGGCTATTCTCAGTTTGTAAAAATAGCACAGCTCTATAATGCTAACTCTTAAAATATTTTAAAGCATTCTGATCTAAGTGAATAAATGTATTATTTTATATACCATTAATTACCTTAGTGGTAAAGGTGTAGAAACTGGTTGTGATAATATTAATGCATCGTGGACTGATAGCTTAAAAAAAGAAAAAAAGATAAATTAACGAAGCCAGTTTTGAAACCTAAATATTTATATCAAGGGTAAAATGGAAAACTGTTTAATATGCAGACTGATACAGTTTTGGAACCATGTACTAAAATATAAAACAACAGCTGTATTTACTTAGAAGTATATAGTTCTTTATAATTAAATGATCAAATCAAATGAATTTTGATTCAGTTAGTCAATTAAAATATACCTGTTTAAAAAATGTAACTGCTTTTTAAAAGCCTTATATGTACTAACTCTATATTTGGCAACTACTTAATATGTATTAATACTTGCTGAACTAAAATAAATTCAAGATTAATACCTGACTATCCTATATAAGGTTGGTAATTATCTTAGAAAAAATGTTTAAATAGCTTGCCTCTATAGATCAAAGTGCCAGTCTACAAACTGTTATCGGTATAGGAAGAAATAGTATATATAGAGAAAGTGATTTAGAAGCTTTTATGGCAATTTGACATTGCTCTCATATCCAATTACATTATCAGTGAACTCATGTCTTTGGACAGAGTATAGACCTGTTCAAGTCTATACTGACTGTTTATGTCACAAGCTATATGCTTATATAGGTCTGCCATCACTGAGAAATAAAAAAGAAACTGGTCCTTTAACAAAGACAGTTTGAAGAGCACTATTACAGACAACTTTACTTATGCCCTCCAACCATAACTGATTTCACATTTAATATTTATTAAGTCGCTCTGATATTAAAAACTTGCCCTCAACATAATTCTGGGCTTTATGTTATTAAAATCAGTTACATAAATTTAGGCCACAAATGGACTAATGCTGATGTCATGAACAAGTATTATAATTATTACAACTCTGTATACCCTAAATTCAAAAAAACAGTACTATAGAGTATTCGCTGAAGATACAAAATACAAGAATTCAAGGACTTAATGGATGCATCTTGCTCCACCTCAAACCCAAAGGGCTACAGAGTCCACACTGCAATGACTGGAATGAACAAATGCAGTGCTCCCCTCAAACATATTCTTTTTTGATTACCTGTACCAGGATTCTTGGTCTTTGAGGTGAAGGAAAAGGGATGTTCTGCATAAAATGTGAAATGTGCCTAGAAAAAAAAATTGAAATAAAGACAATTACTTTTCTAAAATACTTCATGGATTTTAACAGATCTTAAATATAATTTATCATCCTGGATTTGACAAAGCCACTTACCTAAAACTTAATAAAAGTCAATGTGCCATTAGAAGTCAGAAAAGATGTGACTTTAAAAAGACAGTGACTCCACATCTATTTTTCTGGATCACAAAACATTTCCATGACAAAGAGAATTACAAATTGAAGGGAAAACATCTAGAGGTCAGTCAATGCTAAAACCACAACCTTACTTTAGTATCAATCAAAGGAAGTGAAAGTGAAGTCACTCAGTCCTGTCCGACTCTTTTCGACCCCAGAGACTGTAGCCTACCAGGCTCCTCCATCCATGGGATTTTCTAGGCAAGAGTACTGGAGTGGGTTGCCATTTCCTTCTCCAAGGGATCTTCCCAACCCAGGGATCAAACCTGGGTCTCCCACATTGTAGGCAGACGCTTTTACTGTCTGAGCCACCAGGGAAGTCTCAATTACCTCACCCTTAATTTCTATCAGTTTAGAGATGTTTTAACTTGAAATGGTCATTTGGATTGGTTGGGGTATGTGTGCATCAACAGCTATTTTTCTCTTGGTTATTTGAGAATGAGCAGGAAGAACACACACAGTGCAATGTGTATCTTTCTTCCTTGGCTGAATTCTCAAAAGAATTCTCACATTTTTATGTGATCATTCTCACCACCACTCCTCAGTTTTAAATTTGAAGTCAGGGATTCTGTGACGAAGCGAGCAAGTAGGATGACTGTGATTCTCCTTCCCTTTCAACTCTATGCTTAAAGTGAGGTAAACAATGAAATGTACATATATACATCCAATTTTTCCATCAGACACCCTTCAAATCATTATACATACTTCTCAATGGGAAGAGGATGTGGTCCAGACACAGAAAGTTTGTAGATAAACATGAGAAATTTTCTAAAAGCTTCAAAAAAGGCCAGTGCGAGAGTAAACAAATGCATTTGTTTGAATTGATGGATTTAGAGACCATTTTTCTCTCCACAGGTGTCAACAGGCCCAGCTGCATAAGCTGTTTTTCTGTTAGAAGTTCTCGAGAGTAAGGCTCATAAAACTGGATTGCAGCTCCATATACCTACAGAGTAAAACAATTTCATGGTAAAATTTGAGTGTTTTTTTAAAACTTAATTTCTCTCTTTCTTTATTCCAAAAGAAATATTTGCTTAGAGAACATAATGACAGATAAATGAAAAAAAAATCTCAAGCACTGCTGAAGGGAATATAAAATGGTACAGCTATGGTGGAAAACAGTTGGCAGCTCCTCCAAAAGTTAAACAATTACCATATGATTCACCTACGTATATACCCAAAACAACAGAAAGCAGGGACTCAAATATTTGTACAGCAATGTTCATAGCAGCATTATTCACAATGACCAAAAAATGGAAACAACACAAACGTCCACCAACAAATGAACAGATATACAAAATGTTGTACAGTCATCCTTCAGTATTTAAGGGTGGTTGCCTCCAGAACCCTCAGCGGATACCAAGACCCATGAATGCTCAAATTCCTTATATAAAATGTATGAGTAGTACAATCATCCCGCCAGATCCACAGGTTTGGCATCCATAGATACAGTGGGCTGACTGTACATATTCATGAAAAGAAGGGAAGCAAAAAGCAAAGGGGAAAAGGAAAGGTACACCGATTTGAATAATGTCATATACTCATACGTATTACTCATCCCTAACAAGGAATCAAATTCTGAAAAATATTGCAACATAGACAAACCTTCACAACATTATGCTAAGTGAAACAAGCTAGACACAGGAAGACAACTATTATACGATTCCATTTATATACGCTACCTAGAATAGACAAACTGGTAGAGACAGATAGTAGAAAAAAGGGACATATGGTAGGATTAGAAGCTTCTGTTTCAAGTCATGAAAGAGTTCTGAAAATGATAAGTGATAATTTTATAAGTCTTATAACTGAAAATAGATAAATGACACTTTTATAAATCTTCTAACACTATATATATGTGTGTGTATGTATATACATGTGTGTATATGTCATATTTATGTCTGTGTGAATTATATCATATTTACCCTTTAATTTACAGATACAAACAACACTCTCTGATACAATTATTTCAAAGTCATCTCAAGGGTTTTTAACAAGCAATATGACAAAAGCATTTCAAAGAGGCTCTGTTGTTCTCTACTAGTCAAGGTATATTTGGTAACTCAAGTGTTTGAAGATCTTTAAAAATTCATTTTTATTTACTGATTTCAAAGTAAGAAACTATAAATGATTATTAAGCTAGAAAGTTAGCTTACTTGTAAGCAATCCGGTCAATGCAGCACTGGCCTTCATTCACTGAGTACTTTACTATGATGCAGACACTGTGCTGGACACTTGACCCCAGCTATCATCTTACAGTGGTTGAAAGCATGAAGGCTGCTCATAGACACAGAGGCATTTTTGTTTGCTTCACAAAAGTCAGCCTCTGTCAGTTACACTTTTCAATAAAACTGAATATTCTATCAAATATCCTATGAAAGGTTTCAATTTTTAAATTTCCACTAGATCTGTAGTTTTATTTACTTTTTATTTCCTTTTTTTGCCATTTCTTTTTATTTTAAGTGATTATTTTTGTCATTATTACTATTTATACATGTTTTGAGTTTTTGGAACCTACAAATATACATGTGCTTTGGAGAATATATACACTCATTTCTCCTGGGATATGCTCAGGTGTATAACTGTTGCGCCAGAGTTATCTCTTATCCTGTTGACAACGTGGAAGTTCTTTAAATATTCTGAATACAAGACCCTTGTGGAACACATATTGTATCACATTACTTTCTCCTTTTCTACCCTTTTTTTTCTTTCATTTTCACCTTCTTAATGGTATCTCTGAACGAACAGGTGTCCTCAACTTCAATCAGCTCCTATTATTCACCTTTTCTTTCATGGCTAGTGCTATGTCTTTCCTTTCTGGATGTCTTTGTCTTTGGTATTCCATGGTTTTACTACAACATGAAAATAAGTGGTTCTACATACATATATATATAGATATATATATTTTTTTCTCCTTAAGAATCAGAGTATATCTTTAACCTGAAAACTCAATTTTTCATCAACCCTGGAAAACTCTCAATCAACCATTAGCTCTTAAAATGCTGCCTCTCCTCTTTCTAATCTCTCCTTCTGGATTGTTAGCTTTCTATTGGTCTTTTTATTCTATTCTCTATGCTTTAAAACTCCTTTTATGGTTTTTGTCCCTTTCTGGCCTTCAAGATGTCGAAGCGAGGACATGGTGGGTCCTCTGGTGCAAAATTCCCGATTTCCTTGGGTCTTCCGGTTGGAGCCGTGATCAACTGTGCTGACAACACAGGAGCCAAAATCTGTATATCATCTCTGTGAAGGGGATCAAGGGACGATTGAATAGACTCCCTGCTGCTGGTGTGGGTGACATGGTGATGGCCACAGTCAAGAAAGGCAAACCAGAGCTCAGAAAGAAGGTACATCCAGTGGTGATAATTTGACAACGGAAGTTATACCGAAGAAAAGATGGTGTGTTTCTTTATTTTGAAGATAATGCAAGAGTCACAGTAAACAATAAAGGCGAGATGAAAGGTTCTGCCATCACAGGACCAGTTGCAAAGGAATGTGCAGACTTGTGGCCCAGGATTGCATCCAATGCTGGCAGCATTGCATGAATCTTTGGTGTATTTGTAAAAAAATAAAAATTATTTGCTCCCCCAAAAATAAATAAATAAATAAATTAAAAAAAAAAAAAAAACTCCTTTTATGTTTTCCTGTGCCACATTGGAGGTAACTTATTTTCCATTTCATTAATTCTTCCTTCATGCATGACTTACCTGTTGTTTAAGCCACTGATTAAATTTTTCATTTTAAGGATCATATTTTGCATTTCTGCTGCTGCTGCTAAGTCACTTCAGTCGTGTCCAACTCTGTGTAACCCCATAGACGGCAGCCCACCAGGCTCCCCCATCCCTGGGATTCTCCAGGCAAGAACACTGGAGTGGGTTGCCATTTCCTTCTCCAATGCATGAAAGCAAAAAGTGAAAGGGAAGTCACTCAGTCATGTCCGACTCTTCGAGACCCCATGGACTGCAGCCCACCAGGCTCCTCTGTCCATGGGATTTTCCATGCAAGAGTACTGGAGTGGGTGCCATCGCCTTCTCCAATTTTGCATTTCTAGACATTTCTTTTTCCAACCTGTCTCATTTTTCAAAATATCCTGTTCTTTCTTTGATGTGTTGAGCTTCTCTCTTAGGTCTTGAATATTTCAACTATATATTCAATTTATAATATCTTTGATATTATCATTCTATCATTTCAATATCTTAAAGGTGTAATCCAGGTCTGTATCTTATTGATTCTTCCTATGTCTTCTATCTTTTACTAGAATCTCATCTTGAGTTCTGGGTTTTGGCTGTATCTCTCCAGATGTGGGCTCACACAGAGTCGGACAGGACTGAAGTGACTTAGCAGCAGCAGCTCCAGAGACTTTATATTTGCTCCTAAGAATACTCGAGTGGTATTAGTATCCTGATCCCAATTTTCATGTTGACTTCTCACTTTGGGCATTATAGTACAAAATTTAAATTAAAAATGTATTGTGTCTGAATAGGATCGTAACATTCAAATAAGATATCTCATATTAAACAGTCTGTGGATTTAAAACATGGGCAAAATTGGTTTAATAAAAGGAAAACATATACCTTTTCAGCAGAAGAACCTGTGAGAACAAAAGTTGAGAAAACTGGAAGTGGGTATTTGCTTTGGGGATCCCAACATTCAATAGTAGCTCCCATCGGAAGGCAGAAGAGAGGGACACATTCTGAGAGTGGAAATGATTCATAGTCCTCTTCTGGATATCTAAAAATTAAACCTTTTGGAGAAAGAAGATAATGATAATTTATTTATCCATTGACTCCTCATTTTATTTATTCTTTTTATTTTTCATTCTTTGGCTGCACTGCACAACTTGTGGGATCTTAGTTCCCAGATCAGGGAATGAACCCAGGCCCAGAGCAGTGCAAGTGCACAATCCTAACCACTAGACTACCAGGCAACTTGACAATTTTTTTAAAACTTTTAAATAGTTATTTTAAAATAGTTATTAATATGTAAAACATACTAATAGGATATTTTAATAGCAAGTTTTATATGTGAAATATTTATGTGTGAAATTTCAAGATCAACTTTTCTCTTGCCATATCACAAATGAGAATAACAAATTTAACATTTATTTTTACTCATGGACTTAGAGTTCACTATAACACTAAAATGTATTAAATATACTAGTTAAAACTCTATTTAACAGAACCATTAATTTACTCTTCCTGCATACTGCCAACATCTTAGAGAATGCAGGAAACATTCAGGGAAATTTACCAACTATTTCAGTTAGCCTCCAATAAAAAAATAATAATAAACTCAGGGAAGGGACAGTATTGCCAAGGCAGCAGAAATTATCTTAGCCCCTAAACTTATTTTGAGAAAGCAGCAGTGTAAAATGAATGCAAGATGAAAAGTAAATGAGATAGAAGCTCTTTTTGTGACTAAGTACAAAGTATGAGAGATCAAGAAAGCAGGAGGAAGGGGGCACTCTGAGAAGCCTAACAAAGCCTCCTCAGAATAAAACAGCTACATGGTGTCTCTAATATCTCTAATATGCAGACACTTCTAGGTTAAACATTTGAAAATCAGTAGCTGAATTTTTAAGTCCAAATTCAGTCTCCAAAACTCTTTATTCTAATATGTATGTCTTATATCAAATGCCTGAACAGTTTCACAAAACTTGTTTCTATAAGTTAATTCTGTAAGTTTAAGTGACACATCTCAAAAAAAATTTTTTTAAGGAAATCACATATAATCAACACACTACAGCAATATTAACAGTATTACATTTTAAAGTGATACTGAAATTTATAACTGTCAGTTGCTGCCTTTATTTTCATATTATAAATTAAATGGTTTGATTCATTAATATGGATGTCTTTATGAGGACAATTAAGATTTCTCATATATGGATCTGCCTGACTTCCCTGAAGTAAAACCTTATTCCAAAATTGTGCATGACAAAAGTAATGACACTGCTTCTTTTCACCAAGAAGTATTCCAGTATCTCTTCTATTTACAGCTGAAGCATACCTGTATTTTCACTTTTTATCCCACCATACCGGTGGGATGAAGAGGTCACACTTAAATCTTTACAGCCCTTGACACTTTACTGTGCAGTAAGAATGTGACGATAGATTTCTCAAACACTTCATGGCAGAAAAGGTTCTCAGGCCCTCCTCTCTTCCATATAGCTGATTCTTTGCAACAAGGGAAAAAGGAAGCAAGTCCACCTCTCATGGCAAGTAACATGTGGTTTCAAATCAGACACACAGAGATAAGAGAAGGAGATATATAAGAAGTAAAGATGCAGTTTGACACCTTTCTGATTGTCAAAATATAAAAAGGTCAGAGAGTAAGCATTTTCCACTCAACTATTAAATCTATTAGTGTAGACTAACAGTTCGAATGTTTATTCCACAAACGCTTGTTTGGAATAAAATTTTCTGTTCAATCAACAGTGTGTTTTTGTTGGTAAGGGGTAATATTAACATATCCTGTAGTATGAATTTAAGAAAACTTATGTCTTTACATGCTAAAGTTATAATTAACTCAATTTATGAATAGATCAATTCCATAAACTGTATAAGGGAGCAAACACTTTCTCTTCTAACCAAATGTTAGTGTGTAACAATTCCTATATTAATAGAAACCTTTTTTTTTTTTCAAATTTACTTACCAGCTTTATATGCTATAGCATTAGAAGCAGGCACAGACTTCTTATAACACAGAAACACACTGGAACCCCACTGTAAAATATAAATTAGGTTTTAAAAAGACAAAAGAGTGAAAATCAATTGATTTTGTCAAATGTCCTCTAAAGATTTTGATTATTTCTTCAGGGAAGTCTATTTAAAACATGTTTATCCAACAGATTGTATAGTATACAATGTAACAAAGCATGAAACTGAAAACACTAAAAGAAAAGGAGTAATAAAAAACATTGCCACAAAAATTAAACTGATGGGAGGTTTGCTTCAAAAGTTTAGAACTCTGTAATCATACAGAGGCTGCCTCTATTTGAAAGAAATAGCACAAAATGGAGTGGATGCTGAGCCCAAACTAGGGAAGACTGGGGCCACTAGATGCTATGAAGTCATTATCTTCAGGGTCAAACTGGTCTTGACTAACAGCCTTGGGTGCGTCGGTCAGCTCTGACTATATCATTTAGGCTTTCAGTCTGATTTAAAATATTTTTCAAAATAAACATAACTCAACATAAACACAACTCAAAATAAACATAACTTTAGGGTCATAAAAACTATAAATCCAATGCATATGTTATATTTTTCTTTTTCACTACAACCCTTTTAAAATAAGCATGAAAACTACAATATCTAAGATAATTAGATAAATATAAGCAGTATCTCAACCCAGTCTCCCTGAAGTTGTCCTTGAAGACAACACTGAAACCTAAAAGCTAGTAAAATCTGTACCTTAGTGTGATGTATTAGCACATACCAAGAAAAAAAAAATCCCTTACTTTAAATATCTATTTTCTGGATGAAATTATTCTAAAACATCAGATAGCTAAGGGTTTTTAAGTTACAATGAACCATGAAAATTAGAAGGCTAAATTTTTTTTTAATCATGAAAATATAAACTGAGAGTAAATATTAAGCCAAATGATAAAGAGGAATCAAAAAAATTTTTCTTTATTTTTATATGAAATTTCAGAAATGAAACTTTATTCTTACCATTCCGCAATTTAAGTTTTTATCAACTTTGCAGAAAGTATGGGGAGGGGTTTCTCCCTTACTGGTTACAATAACACAGATGTCAGTTACAGCCAAAGAATTCTGGGGCCGAATTAAAGGAGCCCTTCGATAAGTGATAAAGATTCTTTGTGAAGTAGTTGAACTATTGTTGACATTGGCACAGCGACCATAGGGTGTGGCTTGGATCACTTCACATCCTGGAATAAGCCTTTCTTTCCCATCATATAAAACTCTGTATGGAAGGGAAGAAAAAAATTGACATGTAAACTTATGTCGGGTCAACACTACTTTTTCTCCTTGATAACAAAATATATATATATTTTTGGTCTCCCCTGTTGTTTCCCAAAACTTAATTACAAACCGAAACTAAAATTATTACTTTGGGAATTATAAATCTCTTAACTACTATTTTTTAACAGAACACAATTTTAAAAGTGTAAATAGGATCAAACAATTTGCTTTTTTTTTTTATTGCTTATTATAAGAAACATGAAACAAAAGAGAGGTACTACTCCAACCATCCTCAGGTCAATTCTTAGAAGTTTTATCTAATAGTCAGATGTTTTCACAAAACTTACTTTCATAATTCTCCTCAAAATTTTCCCTTTAAAAATTCCTCAACTGAAACTATAATACACTGTTTAAAGAAATTACAGATGAGCTAATAAATAAAAAGGCTTTCCCTGATGGCTCAGCGGTACAGAGCCTGTAATACAGGAAATGCAGGTTCAATCTCTGGGTTGGGATGAGCCCCTGGAGTAAGAAATGGCAACCCACTCTAGTATACACGGGAAAGAGCAGGGACAGAGAAGCCTAGCAGGCTACAGTCCATGGGTTCACAAAGAATCGGACATGACTGAGCAAAAATCAACAACAACAATAAATAAAACGTCATCTCACGGTCATGGATTAAGATGACAGTATTGGTTAGATATCAGCTTTCTACGAACAGATCTACAGGGTCAACACAATTATGATCTAAATCCTAGCTGCTGCTGCCTGCTTCTGTTAAATACGTTCAGGGCTTCACAAACCCTCATCACATAACCTAACTAGCTCCTTAAAAATACACTTTCACTACAGCTTTTTGTTCTTTTATGTTGAATAAACTTAACCTGATAAGTACAAACAAATGAAATCACATTTCAGGCTCTAATGCCTTCATTTCAATATTCTTTTGAAAGGAAATAATCTAATGACTCAGTACAATGCAGTGAAATTCAGTAAGAATGGACAGACATACATATCTTACGACACTTGACTTTGAAGTAACAAATAATAACATAACCATCAAGGATTTTAAAATTTCTATTCCTGTGCACCTTAAATAAATTTTATTCCCTTCACTACAGCAAAAGAAAGTCACCATACCCAATGTCAGTAAGGGGTGGTTTCTCTCTCCCTCTCTTGTAACAGAGAAACAGTTCTGGGCTTTTCAGACTTCCATAGTTCAAGTTTGCCTGGAGACCTGATGGAGTGGCTTCAACACAGGTGTAACCTTCAGGTACTGTTTCCCCAGCTGACTTGTTAATAACTGCAATGTCTGTAATTGGAGCTTTAGGTCCAGTTGACTTAGTATCTAAACGATTTATCTCTTGATCCAGAAGAGTAGATGTATCAGTGAGACCTGCCACAACAAAGTAGTCCACCACTCTCGGCCCTTTGTTTTCTATCATGGCTGCTACTAGCTTTCCTGGAGAGAGAGAGAGAGAAAGAGAAAAAAATACATTGATTAAATGAAATGTCTTATCCTAACTCACTAAATTAAAATACTCCTGAGTTAATAATTAACCAACCACTTCCCAGTGGGATTTACAGTCAAACTGTTGTCATTCTATAGAAGAAGCTTGTTATATAGCATTTAATCAGTTTTACCTCCCACAAAGTAGAAGTTTACAGCACAAATTCATTTGTAAGACAACTATGATTCCATCATATGCCTAAGGCCCTATTAAGGATAATCAAACTATCAGAAGTGGGCCATGGTGCTTTCCTTTCAACAAAATGCATGCACACAAATGAACAAAATGCATGCTATTAAAAAAATCATTCTAAGTTACAGAATTCTAAGAGCTAAACTTTACATTTAAGCAAATGAACTGAGTTCATCACGAATTATTCAAGGTCCAAGAACAACAAAAGAAACTAGTAATAAATATAATTGGGCTTCCCTGGTGGCTTAGTGGTAAAGACCCCGCCAGAGACACAGGTTCAATGCCTGTGTGGGTAAGATTCCCTGGAAAAGGAAATGGCAACCCACTCCAGTGATTTTGCCTGGGAAATCTCATGGACAGAGGAGCCATGAGGTCATAAATAGTTGGACAGGACTTTTTAGCAACTAAACAACAACAACAAAAAGCAATAAAAATAATTATACCAGTCTCTTAATCCAAGCAGGAATATACCCCATAGGTAAAAACTTTGAGTAAACACTGGGTAAACTAAGAGTGTTTAGGGGTCAAAACTAAGTATGTTTAGGGGTCAAAATCAAGTTATGTTTCAGTTCAGTTCAGTCGCTCAGTCGTGTCCGACTCTTTGCGACCCCATGAATTGCAGCACACCAGACCTCCCTGTCCATCATCAACTCCTGGAGTTCACGCAGACTCACGTCCATCGAGTCAGTGATGCCATCCAGACATCTCATCCTCTGTCATCCCCTTCTCCTCCTGCCCCCAATCCCTCCCAGCATCAGAGTCTTTTCCAGTGAGTCAACTCTTTGCATGAGGTGGCCAAAGTACTGGAGTTTCAGCTTTACCATCATTCCTTCCAAGGAACACCCAGGACTGATCTCCTTTAGGATGGACTGGCTGGATCTCCTTGCAGTCCAAGGGACTCTCAAGAGTCTTCTCCAACACCACAGTTCAAAAGCATCAATTCTTCAGCACTCAGCTTTCTTCACAGTCCAACTCTCACATCCATACATGACTACTGGAAAAACCATAGCCTTGACTAAACGGACCTTTGTTGGCAAAGTAATGTCTCTGCTTTTCAATATGCTGTCTAGGTTGGTCATAACTTTCTTTCCAAGGAGTAAGCGTCTTTTAATTTCATGGCTACAATCACTATCTGCAGTGATTTTGGAGCCCCAAAACATAAAGTCAGCCACTGTTTCCACTGTTTCCCATCTATTTGCCATGAAGTGATGGGACTAGGTGCCATGATCTTCGTTTTCTGAATGTTGAGCTTTAAGCCAACTTTTTCACTCTCCTCTTTCACTTTATCAAGAGGCTTTTCAGTTCCTCTTCACTTTCTGCCATAAGGGTGGTGTCGTCTACACATCTGAGGTTATTAGGGGTCATTAACTATTTCATATATCAATACCAGAGGCAGCATAAAAAAATAACCAAACAAGACAAAATTATATAAAATACATATTAAAAGACACTTAGGTAATACATGGTTGAAATCTAGAGAATATGAATGCTGAGTCAAGATTTCTATTATCCTTAAACTCAGCAACACTAAAAATAAAGTTAAGTGAGATCTTAAATATTTTATGGATTTCATGTGCTTCTTAAAAACACTTTATTAAGGTATAATTTACATACAATAAAATGTACATATTTAAAGTGTACAATTTGCTAAGTTTTCACAAATGTATACACCCATGAAACCATATCACAGTCAAGATAGAGAATACATTCATCACCATCCAAAATACCCTTGTACCCCTTAATCATCCCCCTCCCCAGGCAACGAGTGACCTGCTTTGTGTCATTATAGATTAGTTTCTAGATACATCAAACCACACAGTGTATTCTTTTTTGGTCTGGCTTCTTTCACACATTTATGTAATTATTCTGAGATTCGTCCATGTTACTGTTGATATCAACAGTTCATTCCTTTTTATTGCTGAGCAGTCTTCCTCTGGCAGGCTACAGTCTGTGGGGTTGAAAAGAGTCGGACACGACTTACCAACTAAAACAACAACAATTCCATGTCTGAATATACCACAAGATGTTTATCCATTTACCTACATTAATAAACATATGGGCTATTTTTAGCTTGGAGCTATTACTCATCTAAAGAAAGCTAACATGAAAATCCATGTACAAGCCTAACGGACATATGCTTTCATTTATCTTAGTCAAATTTTAAGATGGAATGAATGGATCACCTGGTAGGTATATGCATTTCTTAAAAAGTGCCAAATAGTTTTCTAGAATGACTATATCATTTTACATTCCTATCATCAGTATTTGAGAGTTCCAGTCGTTCCACATCCTTTCCAACACTCTAGAAGGTCAGTCTTTTAATTTAGACTACATTCTATTATGCCTGTAGTGATACTTAGCTATAGATGCAATTTGCATCTTTCTAATAACTGGTGATGTTGACCACCTTTTCATGTGCTTATTCTCCAACTATATATTACCCTTTTCATCTATTATTGGATTCTACTTGCTAAAATTTTGTTTGAAATTTTATATTTGTTAATGAGGGATACCAGTCTATAGTTCTTTTTTTCCCCCTTATACTGTCTTTAACTGATTTTGATATCAATGTAATGTGACAGTACTGATGTTGAAGCTGAAACTCCAATAATTTGGCCACCTGATGCAAAGAGCTGACTCATTTGAAAAGACCCTGATGCTGGGAAATATTGAGGGCAGAGGGAGAAGGGGACAACAGAGGATGAGATGGTTGGATGGCATCACCAACTCAATGGACATGAGTTTGGGTAAACTCCGAGAGTTGGTGATGGACAGGGAGGCCTGGTGAGCTGAAGTCCATGGGGTCACAAAGAGTTGGACACGACTGAGAGACTGAACTGAACTGAATGTGACAGTCTCACAGAATGACTTAGGAAAACTTTCTCCTTCAGTTTTCAAGAATTTGTATAGAATTGTTGTTAATTTTTTCCATCAACCAGGTCTAGAGTTTACTTTGAGAGTATATTGTAAACTATAAATTCATTTCTTTTAACATGTAGGGCAATTCAGGTTACCTATTTCTTCTTGAGTAAACTTTCACAGTTTGTAGTTTCACAGTTTATATCAGTCTTTGTCCATTCAGGCTGCTATACCAGAATATCATAGGTTGGGTGACTTATAAACAACAAAAATTTATTTCTTGAAGATGGGAAATTTAAGATCATTGGCAAATTCAGTGTCTAGTAATGGCTGGCTTCCTAGGTCACTGATGGCTGTCTTTTCACTGTAACCTCTCAGGGTGGAAAGGAGTAAAGGGTCTTCCTGGAGTCACTTTGAGAAAGACACTAAAACCACTGATGAGGGTTGCATCCACATGACCAAAACACCTCTCAGAGCCCTACTTCCATATACCATCACATTGGGGGTTACATTTTAACATGAGAACTGGGGAGACTTCCCAGTGGTCCAGTGGTTAAGAATTTTCCTTCCAATGCAGGGGACGTAGGTTCAATTCCTGGTCTGGGAACTAAGATCCCATAAACCACGGGATAGCGGATAGGGAAACCATCAAGCCACAAGCAAGATCCAATGCAGCCAAAACTTAAATAAACGAATAAATGAAGAACTGGGAGAGGGCATATGGCCAGGAATTTGTCCATTTCATCTAAGTTGTGTAATTTACTTGCATAATGTTTTTTCATAATATCCCCTTATTCTTTAGTATCTGTAGAATATGCAGTGATGCCACATTTCTCATTTATGATGTCAATCACATCTGTGCCTTCTTTTATCCTGGTCAGTCTGGCTAGAAAACTGTCTGTTTTATTGGTCTTCTCTAAGAACCAGCTTTCAGTGTCACTGGTTTTTCTCTCTCTTGCTTGTCTATTTCATTGATTTCTGTTTTGAACTTTATAACTTTCTTTCTTCTGTTTACGTAGACTTTAATTTGCTCTATTTCTAGTTTCTTAAGGTCAGAGCTGAGGTCACTGAGATCTTTTTTCTCTAATGTATGAACTCAGAGCAAAAATGTTCCTCTCCAATATTGTCTTTGTGGTATCTCACAAACTCAGTTATGTCTTCTTCTTATTCAGTTCAACATATTTTAAAATTTCTCTTTCTTGAAGTATTTTCTTTGACCAATGGGCTACATACAGTATGCTTTTTAGTTTCTAAATTTTGTACCTGGAAATTTTCCAAGAATCTTTCGGTTACTGATTTCTAACTTAAATACACTATGCTTGGATGATATACTACATATGACTTGCAGTCTTTTATTTTTATTGAGATTAGTTTTACAGCTAAGACTATAGTCCCTTTGATAAATACAATGTACATTTTAGTGGAATGTATGTTCTACTTTTACTGGAGAAAGACCAAGAAGGTTATTAGTGTTATTCAAATCTATGTATCTTTGCTAATTTTCTGCCCACTTGTTTAATTATTAACATGGTGTTACTGAAATCTCTGACTATAATTATACATCTATTGATGTCTCTCCTTTTAAGTTCTATCAGTTTTTGCTTCATGTAAGTTAAAGCTCTGCAGACATAACTATCTAGAATTACTATGTCCTTTTGATGAACTGACCCCTTTAACATTATGAAATGATATGCTTTATCTCCAGTCTGTATTACCAAAAACTTTTGAAAAGTATTAAAATATTTATTAAAACCTAATACAGTTAAATAATTAGACTTCATTTTCCAACTATAACCAAGATATCCTTTCAGAATCAATTTCATTTCACCTTACTATTTAGAATGGCATATATTTTAATAAATAAATATTCTTCATATCAACAGAATATTCAGTTCAGTTCAGTCGCTCAGTCGTGTCTGACTCTTTGCGACCCCATGAATTGCAGCATGCCAGGCCTCCCTGTTCATCACCAACTCCCGGAGTTCACTCAGACTCACATCCATCGAGTCAGTGATGCCACCCAGCCATCTCATCCTCTGTTGTCCCCATCTTCTCCTGCCCCCAATCCCTCCCAACATCAGGGTCTTTTCCAATGAGTTAACTCTTCGCATGAGGTGGCCAAAGTATTGGAGTTTCAGCTTTAGCATCATTCCTTCCAAAGAAATCCCAGGACTGATCTCCTTTAGGATGGACTGGTTAGATTTACAAGGCTAAATGTAGTTTACAAAATTCCTGTCACTGAAATAAAAAGATTTTTAAAGGTTCAAAAATATCTGTGTTCCCTGGTATTCCAAACCACACAGAATGACAAACAAACATTGTTTAAACCACAATGAAACTAAAGTATTATCAAAGTTACCTGCTACAAGTCAGGCCTTAGTGATTCCATATAAAAGTATTATCAACATCAGTAATGCCGGCTGAATCATGGAATTACAAAATCAAAAAAGTGACTCATCTCAGATAAAGTCTGCTTCTTTTTAAGAAAACAAAGAAAGCAATATAATTCCCCACTGTTGCACCTACAACTGACAGTTTTGTAAGGAAGAAGGGATATAAAGAAAGGCTGAAACAGAAATGCTTTAAAGGAGTCATAGAAGATATAAGCTGTCAGAACTAGAGAGAGAACACAGGCAGCCACTACTGGTCAAAGTCATCCAACTACTGCCAAACGGACTTGGTAAAATCAGAACTTCCTTCTTGTCTTTTCAAGAGAAAACAGAAATAATTCAGATTCCGCCCCCATCACCACACACCTCTGTAAACCATGTGTCATCTACCTCCCATGCCAAGTGTGACTGCCTGGGCTGTAGAGAGCCCAGATAGTTCCTTCCCAACTTTACCCTGACTCCACAGAGTTGAGCACTGGAATAATACAAGTTTTTACTTAAATCATCAAGTTTTAACATCAGCCACTAATTAAAAATCCTTTAACACTATACAAATAAAAATGCATAAGCAGGCTATATTCACTCTAAAGATTAAATATCTATAAAAGAACAATTTCTAAATTTCATTTAAAAATACTGACCTGGTTAGATACCCAACTTCATCATGAAACTTATGTGAGCCAATGAACCTAACTGTATATCAAACTGATAATGTAATCACATAGACGAGAATGAAAAAGGAAAACTAATCCAAGTAAATTTTGGAAAATTTAACATGAAGAACTGAAAATAAATCTTAACCTTTACTTAGAAGGCTTATTTTTTTTTTATACTGGTATGTTTGTAGCAATTCTGAAGTTATTCAATATGTACTCTACGACTGCATAATTGTTGGAAGCCAGAGTTTTTGCTATGAGAAAAGGGAGATATAACTAAGGGATAGGATAAGACAAGTAAGAATCTCTATTGAGAATGGAATTAGGAGGTAGCAGTACAAACTCACAAATTTAAAATATATATACACTGAAGGCATGTGCCCCTTGAATTGGATCACAGAAATCTTTTATTAATGTAAAAATTAGTCAAATTAAAACAAAATTTGGATTTCAGTTAACAACAATGTAACAGTATTGATGTCTTAGTTTTGAAAAATGTACAGTGGTAATATAATATGTCAGCCATAGAAAAATACAGGAATTCTCTGTGCTATTTTTTCAACCTTCCTGTAAACCTAAAATAATTCAAAAATAAAAATGTTTCAATACATGTGTATGAACATTATTGATTACAAAAATGGTAACAGTCCAAACGTCCATTAACTGATAAAGAGATAAATAAAATGTAGTATATTCATACAATGAACTATTGTTCAGCAATAAAAAGAAATTAAATACTAATACATGCCACAACATGGATGAACCCTGAAAACATGCTAAGTAGAAGAAGTCAGTCACAAAAGACCGATAGTTAGATTCCACTTATATGATGCAGCACAGGCAAATCCATAGAAAAAGTGGTTGGGGGCTAGGCCTGAGGGTGAGGGGAAATAGGGAATGACTGATAATGGGTAGGGGTTTCTTTGAGGGAATAACAACGTTCTAAAATTGTTTGTGGTGGCAGTTGAGCAATCTGTGACTACACTAAAAATCAGTAAATTATATATTTTAAACAGATGAACTGTGTGGTATATAAATTACAGCTCAATAAAGCTGTAAAATACGTATGTGTGAGTCAGTGTATCTCCTCCTCCTCTCTGCTACTAAAAAAAAAAAAAAAAAAAACAGTGCAGAAGCTGTGTCACTCCACCAGCAACAAACAAGCCCAGCACCTAAATCTTTGTTTCTTTAAGACATTTCCACTCAAGAGATACTAGAGCTCCTTGGAGAAATGGCCAATCTCAAGGCAGGAATTGTTTTTTAAAAAAAAATACAATTTTTAGAAATTGTGTTAAAAAAAGACCTAACACAGGATACACCTAGAACATTTTATACAATGGAGGGAAAAAGCACTGCTCAAAGACTAATGGGGGCTTCTATCAAAAGGGGACTGAAACTGCTTGAAGAGTCTCCCACTGGTCAACCTGGGAACAAATTTAGCATCAAAATGAGTGACAGTAACGGACTAATAAAACACTGACTTTTTTTAGGCCCTGAATCCACATTGCTGATATTATAAAATTAATGAATAAAAGTGAAAGAAGCCAAGGAAGACTCTTCAAAACAGAATACAACATAATAAACACATAAAAAATGATTAAAAGCTATTTTACAAGCATCACAGTAGTCAGATTCAAGTAAGAATCACCAAATGGATGCTAAAACAACTGGATAAAAAGTGGTCAAGATGGCAGACTAGAAAGACCTTGAGCTTACCTCCTCTCAAGTGACTCTTTAGGACCCCATGGATATACAGTCCATGGAATTCTCCAGGCCAGAATACTGGAGTGGGTAGCTGTTCCTTTCTCCAAGGGATCTTGCCAACCCAGGGATCGAACCCTGGTTTCCTGAATTGCAGGCGTATTCTTTACCAGCTGAACCACCAAGGAGCCCACCTCCTCCCAAGAGCACACCAAAATTACAACTATTTACAAAGTAACATTGGTAAGACCTGAAAACTAGCAGAAAAGATGTTCTACAACTGAAAATACAAAGTACAAATGAAACAAATAAGAGGGGTAGAGACAGGATATGGTAGAGAACCACACCTCCAGTTGGGAACCACAAACAGGATAATTACAAATGCAGAAGTAACTCCCCAGGGTGCCCCCTCCTCAGGCTCCCTAGCCCAGAGGCTGCAACGAGGAGGATGAGCCCCTACAATGTTTGGTTGTGAGGACCAGTGGGGCTTACTTTCAGGAAAGTCAAACTCTAGGAAATAAAGACTCAGCTCTTAAAAGGGTACACTCAAAATCTCACACTGAGAACCAGAGCATAAGCAGTAATTTGAAAGAAACCTGGGTTAGACTCACCTGCTAATCGTGGAGAATCTCTGGAACAGCAGGAGGCAACTGGAGCTTACCCTGTGGACACAGATACTGGCAGCAACCATTTGGGGAGCTCATACACCATGAACACACTGGGGCTGGCAACTGTCATTTTGGAATCTTCTAACTTACTAGCACTGGGACCTGTCCCAGCTCACCAGTCTGTCAGTGCCAGGACTGGGACACCTCAAGCCATGCGGCTACCTAGGCCCTTACCAACCTGTGGCTTAAGACACCCACCCCATCTGCCTCAAGACCCAGCTACTTTCACCAAGGGCTCAAGACCCAGTATTTTTATAAGAAATGTTAAAGAGACTTCTCTAATGTGGAAAATAAAAGGTTACAACTAGAAAAATAAATGCTACAAAAGGAAAAATCTCATTGATAAAGGCAAATATAAAGGTAATAAATCAACTACTTACAAAGCTAGTAGGAAGGTTAAAAGGCCAATGTAGTAAAATCATCTACATCTGCAGTAAGTTGTTAAGGGACACAGAAAACAAAAAAAATATGATGTCAAAAAGAAATTAAAATATAGTAATCAAAAATCTATGAAAATGTAGGCAAAGCAACTCTAAGAAGGAAGCTTACTGAGACAGAAACCTACCTCAAAAAACAAGAAAAATCTCAAGTAAATAACCTAAACTTATAGCTAAAAGAATCAGGAAAAAAAAAGGAAAAAGAAACAAAGGAATGAGAAAAAGAGCAATCAAACCCAAAGTTAGTAGAAGAAAAGAAATTATAAAGAACAGAGAAGAAATAGAGGCTATAAAAAAAATAGAAAACATCAGTGAAACTAAGAACTGATTCTTTGAAAAGATAACCAAAACTGATGATAAACATTTAGCCAGACACATCATGAAAAAAAAAGGGCCCAAATAAATAATATTGAAAATGAAAGGAAGACGTTACAACCCACATCACAGAAATACAAATTATCATGAGAGATTCCTATGAACAACCATATGACAATAAAATGGACAACCTAGAAGAAATGGACAAATTCACCTTCTCAAACTATTCCAAAGAACTGAAGAACAAGCACTTCCAAACTCATTCTACGAGGCCAGAATCACCCCACACCAAAATCAGAAAGTATCACACACACACACAAATACAGGGCAGCCAATATCACTGATATTTATAAATGTAAAAATCCTCAACAAAATATTAGCAAACCAAATTCAACAATACATTAAATGGATCATACATCATAATCAAGTGGGATTTATTCCTGGGATGCAAAAATGGTTCAAGATACACAAATCAATCAACGTAATATACCACATTAACAAATCATACTCAATAGTGAAAAGCTGAAAGCACTTCCTCTAAGATCAGGGAGAAGACAAGGATATCCACCTCTTACCATTTTTATTAAACATAGTATTGAAAGTTCCAGCTATAGCAAATCAGAGAAACAGAAGGGGAATCCAATTTGGAAAGGAAGAAATAAAACTCACTGTTTGCAGAAGACATGATACTAGAAAATCCTAAAGAGGGAATTCCCTGGTGGTCCATTGGTTAGAACTCCACCCTTTCGTGGCTGAGGACATGGGTTCAATAGTTTCCCTGGTTGGGGAACTAAGATCCCACAAGCCACACAGTGTGGCTAAAAGAGAAAAAATACAAAGGGATGGGGCAGGGGCCGGGGGCACTTCCCTGGTTGCTCAGTGGTAAAGAATTCACCCGCCAGTGCAGGAGTCATGGGTTCAATCCGTGGTCCAGAGAGATCCCACATGCCATGGGACAACTAAACTCATTTGCCACAACTATTAAGCCTGTGGTCTAGAATCCAGGAATGACAACTACTGAGCCCACAGGCAGCAACTACTGAGGCCCAAGCACCCTAGAATCCTTGCTCTGCACCAAGAGAAGCCACTGCAATGAAAAGCCCACACACTGCAATGAAGAGTAGCCCCCACTCTCCACAACTAGAGAAAAGCCCGCAAAGCAACAAAGACCCAGCACAGCCAAATAAAAAAGCAGTAAGAACTCAATGAATGTGGCAAAACTGCAGAATACAAAATGAATATACAGAAATTGTTGCATTTCTATACACTAATAACTAACGATCAGAAAGAGAAATTAAGAACATATTTACAGTTGCATCAAAAACAAATATCTAGGAATAAATCCAGCTGAGGAAATATAAGATCTGTATTTGGAAAACTGATGAAAGAAACTGAAGACAAAACAAACAGATGGAAAGATATACCATGCTCATGGACTAGACGAACTAATGTTGTACTATCCAAGGCAATCTAGGGATTCATGCTAGTCTCTATCAAAATATCAATGGCAAACTTCACAGAACTAGAACAAATAATCCTAAAATTTGTATGGAAACACAAAAAAAATCCAAATAGCCAAAACAATCTTGAGAAAGGAGGACAAAGCTGAAGGTACCACATGAGCTGATTTCAAACTACACTACAAAGCTACAGTGATGAAAACAGTATGGCACGGGAACAAGCACAGATATACAGATCAATGAAATAGAATGAAGTATGCCAAAACTAACCTATTTTTATAGGCAATTAATCTATGACAAAGGAGTCAAGAATATACAGTGGAGAAAACACAGCCTCTTCAATAAACGGCGCTGGGAAACTACAAAGTTACATGCAAAAAAACAAACTGAACTACTTTCTCACAGCATGCACAAAAATAAGTTCGAAATGCATTAAACTCTTAAATATAAAACCTGAAACCATAAAATTTCTAGAATAAAATATAGGCAGTACATTATTTAACAACAGTCTTGGTAATATTGTTTTAGATATATCTCCTCAGGCAAGGGAATAAAGTAAACAATTGGGACTGCATCAAACTAAAGCTTTTGCACAGGAAACAATCAAGAAGACAAAAAGACCAGCTATTTAATGGGAAACAATATGGAGATTCCTCAAAAAATTAAAAATAAAACTATCATAACAATCCAGCCGTTCTACTCCAGGTATTTATTGGAAGAAAACAAAAGCACTGATTCAAAAAGATAGATAAGAATTTCCCTGGTGGTCCAGTGGTTAAGAATTCTCCTGCCAATGCAGCAGACATGGGTTCAGTCCTTGGTCTGGGAAAATCCCACATGCCACAGGGCAACTGAGCCTGTGCGCTGCAACCAAGACTCAAAACAACCAAATATATAAATTTTTAAAAAGAATGGCAATAGGTATCACAAAGCAGCAAAACATATATGCTTAATGCATTTCAGTCTCATTCACAGTCTAGTTAATGATAGCTTATAAAAATTCTATTAAGTTCATTTGACTACTAAATACACAGTGGAAATAATAACAAATTAAAAGAGAGGTAAAAATACTATCAGATCAAAAAATTAAAGTTGTCAAGGAGTGAGGGAAATAGTTTATGAAACAGAAGATGACCTAAAGGCATAGTTAATTAAATCCCAAACTGTAAGAGCTCCACACACCTCAAATATATCTACAGGGTATCACAGTACAAATGCTCTACAGCATTTATAATCCTGTCATCTACTTATAATGGAAAGGTTAACTTACATTCTTTTCTCACTTTTATCTATTTACTAAATACTAAAAAAATCATATATACTAAAATTTCATATAATTCTTTAAAAAAAATCTAATTTCTATTTTGTTTTACTAGCCAACTTCCAAGCTAGTACCACCCACAGTTAATTTTAACAGTTCTGCATGTTTTTGATCTGGTAGATAAACTACTCCCTCTTCACCTTTTTAAAAAAATTTTTCCATTTTAAAAACTTGACTGGCGTCTTTGGTGAGGATCACATAGTGGCGTCAGGGGTATCTTTAGGAGCCAGCACTATGGCAGAAAACATCAAAATCAAAATCTACCAGCCTGTTCCTTTTAACAGCCACTTCTCCAACTAGAGCCAGACCAGGAACTGCTGGCAGAACTGGACTTCCACAGCTATGAGAAGGCAATGCCTGCGAAAGGGGGCAATGTCACCATGCGTGAATGATATCAATGTGTGTACAAGTCCCTCCACCCTATATCCTGGCTATCAACCTGGGACGATAGCCAGGCAGAAGGAACGTTTCCTGGGAAGATCTGAACTGGCTCCTCCTCACCTCTTCTGTCCTCCCCCCTTCTCAGGGCAATGAAGGGGCACCTGGGTGATCCCCACCCTGGGATCTTGAATCATGGCTTAACTAAGAATAAATACTTGTTGGAAAAGTAAAAAAAAAAAAAAAAAAATTCCAGGTTTATTTATCCAAGCTTCTCTAGTTTGGGGAGGAAGAAAGTAGAGATCTTTGTTAGGAACAGGTTTAAACTCAGATTTAAGGAAAACAAGCATCCTTACATTAAGTTCTCCAGTCAAGTGAGCATGGTATGGCTTTCCTTTTTATTCAGCTCTTTTTTGTTCCTGTTAAGCCTGTAAGTAAAGTCTCATGATTTTCTCCATCCATGTCTTCCAGACTGTTTGTTAAGATTATTCATAATTATTTTACAGTTTTGTGGCTAACGGGAAGGAGCTTTTATGTTTGCCAAACAATCACTGCTGGTATATTAACAACCTATGACTGAGTCTCAGTCCTTGTTCTAACTGAGGGGAATTAAAGCAATGAAAATACAAAAGGCCACATCTTTATGGCGCTTACATTACAGCTGGGAAATATTCAGTAAACAAGTACAGACTTATAAATAATTTCAGAAAGCAAACATGCTATAAAAATAAAATAATAAAATAAAAAATAAAGCAAAATAGAGTAAGAAAATTATACTGAAGTGTTTATATGAAGTGCTTATATAGAAGTGCTTTTTATAGTACAATCAAGGAAGATCTCTTTGAAGAAGTAAGGAAGTAAAATCTGAGCAGAGGTTGAAGTAATAGGAAAGAGTAAATCATATGATGATAGAAAACACTGCCAGGAAAAAGAAATAAAAAATAAAAGCCTGAGCTGATCTTTGAGGAACAGCAAGAAGGAGATGGCTCTGGAATTTAGGGAGTGCTGAAAGAGGAGGTCAGTGAAAAGGGAAATCATACAGCACCTTTCAAGTTAGGTGAAGTCTTTAGATTTTACTCTAAGTGTACTGGGAAGCGACTAGCAGCCTCCAGATGAGGGTGATGTGCTATTATTTGCCTTTTAAAAAAATCACAGCAGCTGCTCTACACAGAGGGAGAATAGAGCAGAAGCAGGGAAAGCAGTTAGAAGGTAACATCAGCAGTCCAGAAAGAGATAATAATGACTTATATTATGGAAAGGAGTGATAAGAGATGGCAGGACTTGAGATACAGTTTAAAGGTAAAACTGCTACTGACGAAGTGGAGGTAAGAGGCAAAACAGAAACTAAGGACCACCAGTTTGTGGCCTAACTGAGTGGGTGACTGGTTGATGCCAGATACTGAGAGTCTGAAGAAAGAGTAAGTTTGAGTAAATAAACCCAAATTCTGTATCAGACAAGTTAAGCTTCAGATGCCTACTAAAACATATAAAGAGAGAAGGCAGTCCAACACAGGGTGGAGTTTGATAAAAATATCAAGGCTACAGTCAGCAGCGAACCGATGATGCTAACAATCACAATATTAAGTAAGATATCTATACTGATGTAGAAAAGGTGTAAGGCCTAAGCCTAGGGCATTCCAAATTTTGAGGTAAGGGAAGAGAAGCTAGAAAACACAACTGACTGAGAAGGAACTGTCATAAATCAGAAAAGAAACAGGATGATATGGTATCCGAAAAACCAAGTGAGATTATTCCACAAACAGCGACTGATCAATCGTGTCAAATGTCGATGAGAGGCAGTGCAGCTTTAAGACTGAGAACACTGACCTAAGCGGGTTTAGTTGGTGAAGACGGAAAAGAGTCAGCCTCAAGCAAGCTGGAGGGAAAATGCAAAGAAAAAAATACACCAATACAGTAAACTAATGCATATGTATGGAATTTAGAAAGATGGTAATGATAACCCTGTGTGCGAGACAGCAAAAGAGACACAGATGTACAGAATAGTCTTTTGGACTCTGTGGGAGAGGGAGAGGGTGGGATGATTTGGGAGAATGGCACTGAAACATGAATAATATAAGAAACGAATCGCCAGTCTAGGTTCAATGCAGGGTTGCAGGATGCTCGGGGCTGGTGCACTGGGATG
Source organism: Nanger dama (assembly GCA_917880005.1). Lineage (NCBI taxonomy): Eukaryota > Metazoa > Chordata > Mammalia > Artiodactyla > Bovidae > Nanger > Nanger dama. Next base: position 1,924,463 of record CAKJTW010000017.1, read on the forward strand.
ACCCGGAGGGATGGTGTTTGGGGGAGGGGGGGGAGGTGGGAGGAGCGTTCGGGATTGAGAACACGCGTACTCCCGTGGTGGATTCATGTTGATGTGTGGCAAAACCAATATAATACTGTAAAGTAAAAATAATAATAATAAATTTTAAAAAAGAAAACAGAGACAATACAACCAAGTCTTTTCAACAAATTTTGCTATAAATGAACAAAAAGAGGTGTGTGTATATGTGAAAGAGCAATATGAGATGTTACAGCATGTTTATATGCTTGCAAATATGATTCAGAAGGAAAGAAGGATGATGCAAGAGAGACAAAAGATAACAGCAGAAGCTAAATCCTTAAATAGGTGAGGAGATGCAGCACAGATGAAGGATGCAGTAGAGAGAGAGAAAAGTAAAGGAAGAAAAGAGATTAAGTACTCTGTTTAGTAATGAAAGCAGAAGCATAAATGGCTACGTAACGCTGATGGCATTTGTGGCCGTAAGTTTAAAGAGAGACAGCACTGTTGTTTGTTTTCTCTAGTCACACTCTGCTGCTCAGGTTTAAGGGAACACAAGGTTTGCAAAGAACTGTGTTTTATCGGTGCTGAAGTTTTACCCTAATTACAGTGAAGGAAGCAAGAAACAAGAGATGGTAACTCGACCTCACAAAATAGTACAGAACATTAGTAGGCATTAACTTTTCTGTTTTTTCAATGAATGAATGTAATTGGGTAAGGAAACAAGTCACTGTATCAGGGGGATGAGGGACAGTGAAAAAGTAGTCTGAACAAAGGCCTGGTGGTCTGGATAGAATCCAAGAAACATCAAAGTGAAGTCGCTCAGTCGTGTCCAACTCTTTGCGACCCCACGGACTGTAGTCCGCCAGGCTCCTTTGTCCATGGGATTTTCCAGGGAAGAATACTGGAATGGGCTGCCATTTCCTTCTCCAAAGAAATATCAAAACAGGGTATTAAAGTACAAGCTAGCAAAGGAGAAACAGAAGTCAGAATTAGGTGCTGAAAACATTTTTAAGTTATACACCATGAAGATAAAGTCTAGGGCAATGGTTCTCTATTCTAACTATACACTGGAATCTGCTGGAATACTTAAAAAAAAATCAGACCAAGGAAATAAGAATTTCTGAGGGTGGCACAACCCCATCAAAAATTTTTAAGATGCCCAGTTAATCGTAATATACAGTCAGAACTGAGAACCAATAACCTTGGGTGTGATCATGGAAATGGGAGGTTGAGGCAAACTAGAAGAGAAATCTGCAGATTTCTTGCAGAAATCTTGCAATCTGCAGATTCAAGAACTTCATATGAAGTCAGTCATCGTCTTCTATTATTCTCAAAATAAATAAAAGCATGAGCTATACTCTAAATCTTATATGCATTACCTCATTTCATACTCCTAAAAATCCAACAAGGTTTAACTAGTATTATCCTCTTTTGATGAAGAAGAAGAATGGAAGAGAATGAAATAGACAAAATTAAAAGTCCTAGGCTGTACATGAAGTAGTATAATACTATTTGAAGGTAAACTATTGAAAGCTAAAGAGGAATGTAATAAATTTTAAGCCAACTACTTAAAAAAAAAAAAAAACAGGATGTATAGTTAATAAATCAATGTCGTGATAAATGGAATACTAAAATAGACTCAATCCAAAAGAAACAAATAACAGGACATTAAAAACACAGCAAGATAATAAATGCAAACCCAACCATATCAATAATTTCACTAAATCTAAGCAGTCTACACCAAGACAAATGAAAATGTATGACCATAATACTTGAAAGGATGCTCAACAATGCTAGTCATCAGAGAAATGCAAATCAAAACCACAATGAGATATGACCTCACACGTGTCGGAATGGCTAGCTTCAAAAAGAACACAAACAACAAGTGCTGGTAAGGATGTGGAAAAAGCAACTGCACTGTTGGTGGCAGTGTAAATTGGTGCCTCCACTGTGGAAAACAGAAAGGCAGTTCCTCAAAAAGCTAAAACAGAACCACCATATAACCCAGCAATTCCACTGCTGAGCAAATACTTGGGGGAAGAAAGGAAAACCCTGATTTGAAAAGATATATGCACCCCAATGTTTTCAGCCATATTATTTTTGATAGCCAAGATATGGAAGCAACCTAAATGTCCATCAACAGATGATACATGTATACATATACAAAATGCAGTTAATACTCCTTAACTATGTAAGAAGAATGAAGTTTCGCCATTTGCAATAATGGGGATGGACTTCAGGATATTAGGTTTAGTGAAACAAGTTAGATAAAGACAAACTCTGTGTGGTATGATATGCAAAATTTAAAAAAATAAAACAAGCTAGTGAATGTAACAAAAAAGAAACAGACTCACAGACGGAGAGAACAAACTAGCGGTGACCAACAGGAGGAGGGAAGAGGGGCGGGACAAGATAGGGGTTGGGGATTAAAAAGGTAGAAGCTTCTATGTATAAAATAAATATGCTACAAGGATATACTACACAGTCCAGGGAACATAGCCAGTATTTTATAACTATAAATGGAGGGTAACTTTTAAAAATCATTAATCACTATACTGTACACCTGAAACTTAGACATCATCTATATCTCAATTCCAAAAAATACAAATAAATCTGAAAAAAAGTCCATATAAAAACTTGGATACAAATATGCATCACAACACTACTCAAAATGGCCAAAATGTAGAAACAACTCAAATGTCCATCAAGTCAGGATGTGGAATTTCCATGCAAGGGAGTACTATTCAGCCATGCAAGGAGTGAAGTATTAATGATTCATGCTGTGATGTGGATTAATCTAGAAGGCATTATGCTAAGTGAAAGAAGCCCAGACATGGAAGTCACACACTGTACTATTCCATTTACAATAAATATCCAGAACAAGCAAATCTACAGAGAAAGCAAGACTAGTGGTTGTCAGGAAGAGGAGGAAGGAGGAAAGGGAACGGGGGCTTGACTGCTTAAAGGGAAAAGGGCTTCCTTTCAGAGTGATAAAAACACTCTGGAACTGGACAGTGACAACAGCTGCGTATCACTGAGAATGCAGTGAATGCCACTGCGTTGTATTAACAGATTTTTAAGTTGTTAATACGATGAATTTTACACTACAGGAGTTATGACACAATTTTTAAACAATTTTTGAGAAAGTATTGTTACTAATTTATTTACTAATTTGGCCGCGTCAAGTCTTGGTTGTGGCGCTCAGTGTCTCTGCTCTCCCTGTGGCATGCAGAATCTTTGGCTGTGCGGCCCGGGATCTTTTTCCCAGTTGTGGCACGCTGGGGTCTAGTTCCCTGACCAGGGATTGAACCCGAGCCTTCTGTACTGGGAGCCTGGAGTCTTAGCCCCTGGATCACCAGGAAAGTCTCACCACAATTTTTTTTTAAAGGAAATACGGATATATATATAACAACACGAACCTCAAAAATATTACCCTGTAATGAAGCCAGTCATAAAAATCACATACTGTATGACTTTATTTATACAAAATGTTTAGAATAGGCATATCTACAGAGACAAAAAATAGATTAGTGGTTGCCTAGGGCTAGGGTGGGAGAGAGGAGGGCTGGATAGTGACCATGAATGAAGAAAGATTTCTTTCTAACATTATGAAAATGCTCTAAATAAGATTATGCCAATGGCTGTAAAACTTCTAGAACAACTGAATTGAACCTTTTAAACAGGTAAATTTTATGGTGTATAAGTTATATCTCAATAAAGTCTATTTTGAAAAGCAAATTATCAAGTGGTCTAAACATTCCTAAATAAAGGTAGAAATTATTAGACCAGATATAAAAATGTAAGACTCAACTCTAAGCTATCTACAGGAAATACAAAGACACAAATGCATTAAAAATACCATTAAAAAATGACTGGACAAACGAGCAAAGACAATTCAAAGGAGAAAAGACAGCTTCAACAAGTACAAGTGGAAAAGTTAGATTTCCATATGCAACAAGACTGAGACCTTATACTTTCTATAAGAATAATTCAAAATGAATCACAGACCAAATATAAAATGCAATACTATAAAACTTGTAGAAGAAAATACAGGCAAGAGTCTCTGTGTGATCTCAGGTTTGGCAATGAATTTTTAGATACAACACCAAAAGCACAACCCAAGAAAAAAAACAGATAAGGTCGACTTTACTAAAAACCTGTACTCAGCTAAAGACAAAGAGAATGAAAAGACAAGCCACAGAGTGAGATAAAATATTTGCAAAAGACAGCAAAAACACAGAGAACTAAACAGTAAGAAAACAGACAATCCAATTAGGAAATGGGTGAAAGATTGGTACATACACATTATCAAAGAACACATACACATGGCAAATATGTATATGAAAAAATGCTCAACATATTTAGTCATTAGAGAAATGCAAGCTGAAATACTGAGATGCAATAATACAGACCTATTAAAATGGGCTTTCCTGGTGGCTCAGACAGTAAAGAAACTGCCTGCAATGAAAGAGACCTGGGTTCAGACCCTGGGTTGAAGATCCCTAGGAGAAGGGAAAGGCTACCCATTAAACTATTCTTGCCTGAATAATTCCATGGACAAAGGAGCCTGGCAGGCTACAGTCCATGGAGTCACAAATGACTGAGCGACTTTCACTTTCACTAAAATGGCTAACGATTTTTTTAAAAACTGACAATACTGAATGCTGAAAAGGATGTCGAACAAAACTTCCAATCATTGCTCATGGGAAAGTAAAATGGAACAGCCACTCTGAAAGACAGTTTAATAGTTTCTTACAAAGCTAAACATAAGCTTACAATCCTTGTAAGCTCCTTGTAGGAGTGTGATTGCACCTACTTAAGCAACTGATTTGAAAACATACATCCATATAAAACCTACATACAATGTTGACAGCAGCTTTAGTCATAATCACCAAAAACTGGAAGCAAAGAAAAAGCCCTTCAATAGGTGAATAGATTAAAAAACAAATCAAATAAAAACCTAATACATTCAGTGATAAATGAGCTATCAAGCCATAAAAAGACTTGGAGGAACCTTAAATACATATTGCAAAGGGAAAGAAGCCAGTCTGAAAAGGCTGTTTTTATATGATCCTTTTTACATGACATTCTGGAAAAGTCAAAACTACAGAAACAGTAAAGAGATCAGCGGTTTCCAGGGCTGTGGGGTTTTGGCAAAGAGGGCTGAAGAGTTGAAGTGTGGGATTCTTACAGATGTAAAACTATTCAATCTGATACTGTAATGGCAGACACTGACATTAAGCATTTGTCAAAATCACAGAACTTTAGAGCACAGAGGGTGAATTTTAATGTATGCAAAGTTATTAATCCACTGAGGGCATCATGGGATACTCTGAAGGAATATGGAGTAGGTCACGAGAACAGTACAAATGTATGAAACAATTTCACTGCAGGGGTTAGGGCTGGTGGGTGTGGAGGGCAAGATGCTAGCCAAAGTAACTTCAGAAATGAGTACAGTCTTTAAAAGTAACAGGAACTGCCAACAGGCACTCTAGCTGATAAAACGGTTTCACACAGGGCTATGAGTTAACAGTTCTGATACTGTTATACATGTATACTGGTACTGAACAGCTACATAAACGGATGACAGATGGTGGGAGCTACATTTTTTCACTAAGTAGAAATTTACAGAGAGACAAGGGGAGAAGTATCCATGTAATAATGGATTAAAGTTGGAGCTCACCATGAACTCATTTAGTTTAATATAAATACAGATTGTGACATATAGATAGAGCTACAGACATAGGTATATAATAGGTTAATATACACAAGTCTATTTCCTTGCTCAATCAACTAAGAAGACCTAGAAGTAAAGACACCCCACTGCAATCGGCACACCTAGCACCTAGATCTTGATTTCTAACGCTATTTTCCAATAGAAGGAGTCAAGGCTTCTTGAAGAAATGATTGATTATGTGATTGGAACAGGAAATACAGGTATCCCTTGCTTTTCAAAAGTTTGCTTTATGCCACTTCACTTTTACAAAAGACCTATATAAGCACCTGGTTCTTGCTAATCCAAAAGAAATCTGAAAAAAAAAACCCAACAAACCACACACTTTTATGGGAAGAGGTGAAAAGCAAAAATAGGATGGCATTTGTTTTGCAGCAAGCAGTTTTAAAGGCAGCAGGCACCCCAAGCAGAGGAGGGAGAAATGCCTAACCAAACTCCCTCCCCAGGAACTACACTCAGCATATCAGCATCAAGCTGACATAGCTTTGAACTGTGTCTAAAAGCATCTGCGCTTCATCTAAATTTATTGTGCACAACCGTTAGCAAGATGTGTCCTAAGGTAACTGTTTCTTTGTTTTACACCGTACTGGTTTATGAAAGATTTCATAGGAACACTCTACTTTCATAAAGCAGAGGAAACCTCTCACGCAGAATGAGCCTGCACAGACACAGAAAATAAGCTTATGGTTACCAAAGGTGGCAGAGGGGGTGAAGGGATACATTAGGAGTTTGGGAGTCGCATATATACACTGAATTCAAGTGAAATGAAGTGTTAGTCACTCAGTTGTATCCGGTTCTTTGCAACCCCATGGACTGTAGCTCACCAGGGCTCCCTGTCCATGGAATTCTTCAGGCAAGAATACTGGAGTGGGTAGCCATTCCCTTCTCCAGGGGCTATTCCTGACCCAGGGATCAAACACACTGCAGCAGATTCTTTACCATCTGAGCTACGAGGAAGTCCCAATATATACACGTTACTAAATATAAAATAAAGGACTTCATATACAACAAGATATAAAATAGAGAACCAACAGGATCTACTGTATAGCACAGGGAACTATAATCAATATTTTGTAAAAACCTATATAAGAGAAAAGAATCTGAAAAAGAATATATATATATATGTATGTATGTATACAGTGTATACACACACACACACACACACACAATACTGAATCATTTTGCTCTACACTGAGAACTAATACAAACAACAATACAAATCAATTATATTTCAGTTGAAAATTTTTGAGAAAAAAATTTAAAAAACAAAGTGAACCTGGAGCAAAGTTCCAGTAAACCTAGAACAAATTTCCAAAATGAACCTGGAGCATTTTTTAGCGCCAGAATTAACAAACATGCAAACAGACAAGAGCACAGCAAACTCACACTTAATGGTGTGTGTCAAAGGAGCACAGGAGTCAACTAAAGTCAACTAAGAGAGCTCCCAATTGCCAAGGTCAGCAATTTGAGCAAATAAGGTAAGACTGCGTTATAACTCAAAGTATAAAATAAGTATCTGTAAGTCCATCCTGATACAAATTGGCATGAATAAATAAATGAAGGAAAAGAGACTACTCTCTCAATGCAAAAATTCTAAATAACTCGAGCAAATACTCTGTCCTCAAAGAGTATGCAATCCTCTCTTCCCTATGTGTGGGAGGAGCTTAGTGACTTCAAAGAGTACAGAACGGAAGTGTGCAAGAGAGCAACTTTACAATGGAGAACATGACAAACACTACATCAGCCAAGTAGTCATGACCAGCATCAAAATCGTCAAGGTGCTTCCTGGACGGTCCAGTGGCTGAGAGAGAGACCCCATGCTCCCAGTGCAGGGGACCCAGGTTCAGTGGCTGGTCAGGAAACTAGATTCCTCATGCAGCAACCAAGAGTTCGCGTGCCACAGCTAAAAGATCATGCATGCTGCAGTGAAGACCAAAGTCCCATGTGCTACAATTAAGACCAGCACAGCTAAATAAACAAATAAAAATATTTTTAAAAAGAAAAAAGTTAACTCTCTAAAAAATGAAAGAAGTCATGTCGATAATATGTCCTCGAGATGTTGTAATGGGGCTTTATCTCTGCAACCTTCCTCACAAAAACATATAACCTCAATCTAACCTTGAAAAAAATAAATCAGAACAATTCCAATAGAGGGACATCTTACAAAGTGTTTGACCAGTACTTGGCAAATTTGTCATAGTCATCAACAACAAGGAAAATCTAAGAAACTGCTACACTCAAAAATAGTCTGGAGACACAACTAAATCTAACAAAGTTGCATTTAGGTGGAATTATAGAATAGAAAAAAGGACATTAGTTAAAAACTGGGGAAATCTGAATAAACTAGAGACTTTAATAATAATGTTTCAATTCTGGTTCATTTAATTGTAACAAATACAATATACTAGTATAAGATGTTAAGAAACTGGGTGTGGGATATAGAGAACTCTCTGTAAATGTAAAACTGTTCTTAAAAATAAAGTACTTTTTCAAGGATGCAAAAATATATATCATGTACATTTTAATCACAAGAAAACCAGAGTGGCCATACTAATAACAGGCAGACTTGGGAGCACTGATAAAAGAAATATTTCACAATAATACTAAAAGTTAAATCATCAAGACATAACAATCCTAAACATGTACATGTCTCCCAAGAGAGCATTAAAGTACATGGAGCAAAAACTACAGAAATTAAAGAAGAAATAAACAGAGTCATAATTAAAGAGGATTCAACACTCCTCATTCAGTAATTCATACAACAGGTACACAGAAAATGAGAAGCATACTTAAATTTGAAGAACACTATCAACTAACTTCACACAATTAGTATTTATAGAATACTCCGACAACAGCAAAACCCCAAATCGCTTCAAGTACATATAGAACATTCACTAAGATAAAATATGCTGGTCCATAAAACAAGCCTGGATAAATTTGAAAATATTATAAAACATATAGAGTCATTGTCATTGCTCAGTCGTGTCCATCTCTTTGTGGCCTAATGCACTGTAGCTCTTCTGTCCATGAAACTTCCAGGGGAGAATACTGAAGTGTGTTGCCATTTCCTCCTCCAGGGGTCTTCCTGACCCAGGAATTGAACCCATATCTCCTGCATTGCGGGCAGGTTCTTTGCCGCTGAGCCACCAGGGCAGCCCATATAAAACACACACAACATGGAATTAAATTTCAAAACAACACTCTTCTACGTCATCAATAAATCGATGACTCAAAAAGAAACTGTAAGATAAAATAAGAAAGTATTTTGAGATGAATGAAAATGTATGTGTGTTCAGTCCCTTAGCTGTGTTTGCCTCTTTCCAGCTGTATAGCCTGTAGCCTGCCAGGCTATCTGCCTATGCTATTTTCCAGGCAAGAATACTGGAATGGGGTACCATTTCCTACTCCAGGAGCTCTTCCCAGTCCAGGGATTGAACCCACATCTCTTGTGTCTCCTGAACTGGCAGGCAGATTCTTTACCACTAGCGCCACCTGGGAAGCCCAAATGAAAATAACAGAAATCAATTTGTGAGATGCAGCTAAAGCAGTGTTTAAAAGGAAATTCTTGGACTTCTCTGGTGGTCCAATGGTTAAAAATCCACCTGCCAATGTAGGGGGACATGGGTTCCATCTCTGATTTGGGAAGATTTCACAAGTCACAGGGGAACTAAGCCCCATGTGCCACAACCGCTGAGCCTGCACTCTAGAGCCTGCGAGCTGCCACTAGAGAATCTCCCAAGCCCTAGAGCTCACGCTCCACGAGAGAAGCCACTGCAACAAGAGGCCTGTGCACCCAGGCTCCAGGACAGCCCCCTGTCACTACAGAATCTCCCAAGCCTTAGAGCTCACGCTCCACGGGAGAAGCCACTGCAACGAGAGGCCTGTGCACCAGGCTCCAGGACAGCCTCCCTGTCACTACAGAATCTCCCAAGCCTTAGAGCTCATGCTCCATGAGAGAAGCCACTGCAACGAGAGGCCTGTGCACCGGGCTCCAGGACAGCCCCCCGTCACTACAGAATCTCCCAAGCCCTAGAGCTCACGTTCCACGAGAGAAGCCACTGCAACGAGAGGCCTGTGCACCGGGCTCCAGGACAGCCCCCTCCCCCACCATGTCAAAGCTAGAGAAAACCCATGCACAGCAACAAAGACCCAGCAGAGCAAAAAAATTAGTAAATAAATGAATAAAAATTTTAATTAAAAAGAAAAATTTCTAAATTTTACCTATTTTACCAATTATATTAGAAAAGAGGAAAATTTTTCAATCAGTAATCTAAGTGTCCACCTTAGGATGCTAGAAAAAGAAAAGCAAATCAAATCAAGAGTATGTAGAGGAAAAAATAAAAAGAGGAGAAATCCATAAAATTGAAAATGGACAAGCAATAGATATCAATGCTTCTAACCCAGGAAAAAAATCAGGAAGCAAAAATTACCAATGAGAAATGATCATTACAATGAAAGCACATCATTAGACATTTTAAAAATAACAAGAGAAAATTATAAACACTTTCATGCCAATAAATTCAACAACATAGATGAAAAGGACAGTTTTTTAAAGACAGAAATTACAAAACTGACATACGAACAGAAAATCCAAACAGTCCAATATCTATGACTTGCCAACAACCACCAAAGTAGTAAAAGGCAAGGAAGGATTCTTTCTTGAGTCTTGAGAGGGAGTATGTTCCTGCTAACACCTTAATTTTAGACTTAAGATTTTCCAAAACTGTGAAAGAATAAACCTGTTAATTAAATCACGTGGTTTGTGGTTATTTGTTATGGCTACTCTAGGGAAACTACTACACATTTTAACATTCTGGACACAGTGGAATAAAAAATGTTATTAAATTTAATGACAGTTTTTGTTATTTCTTAGTGTGGAGCTACTATAAAACTTAAAATTACACTCATAGCTTACATTATTTCTAGTGAACATCACTAATCTAGCTAGTACAATAAGGCAAGAAAAACTAAAGGAATACTGATTGGAAACGAAGAAGCAAAACTGCTTTTCTCTGCAGACATTATGATTCTGTACTAAGAAAATCCTAAGGGGGCTTCCCTGGTGGCTCAGTAGTAAAGAATCTACCTGCCAATGCAGGAGACACAGGTTCGATCCCTGATCCAGGAAGATCCCACCTGCCATGGAGCAACTAAGCCTGTGCACCGTAACTACTGAGCCTGTGCTCTCGAGCCTGGGAACTGAAACTACTGAAACCCGCATGCCCAGAGCCCCTGCTCCACAACAAGAGAAGCTGCCACAGTGAGAAGCCCAGGCGCTGCAACAAAGAGGAGCCCCTACTCTCCCTAACGAGAGACAAGCCTGTGCGACAATGAAGACCCCGTACAGCCAAAAATGAAATAAGCAACATTATTTTAAGAAAAGAAAGTCCTAAGGAATATACACAAAAGCTACTAGAACTAAAAAATTATTTACGGACTTCTGGTAGTGCAACGGATGAGAATCTGCCTGCCAACGCAGGGGACATGGGTTCAATCCGCGTCTAGGAAGATTCTACCTGCCTCAGAGCAACTAAGCCCATGCGTGAAAACTACTGAAGTCTGTGCACTTCAGGGTCATCAACCTACAGCTACTGAGCCTGTGTGCTGCCAGCTACTGAAGCCCATGTGCCTAGAGCCCGTGCTCCGCAACGAGAAGCCACCACAGTGAGAAGCCCACACAACACAATGAACAGTAGCCCCCACTCACAGCAATTAGAGAAAACCCCCGCAAAGCAACAAAGACCCAGCGTAGCCAAAAATAAATTAAAAAAAAAATTTTAAGCTAATTTAGTAAGACAGACTACAAAGTTAACTTTGTATTGCATTTTTATATACTATCAAACAACTGGAAAAAGAAATTTTAAAATACAGTATCATTGACAATAGTATCAAAAAACAAGAAATACCTGGGGATAAATTGAACAAAATATGAACAAGACCTATAAAATGAAAATCATAACACTGGGGGGAAAAAAAAACTAAAGATATTTAAATAAAGAAAAGTTATGCCATATTAAAGTACCAGAAGACTATTAATGAGATGTCAATTCTCCCCATCAGGGCTTTTTGTAGACAGTGACAAGTTTATTCTACAACTTATAAGAAAATGCTAAGGATATAAAGTAACCAAAACAATTTTGCTAAGAAAAAAAAAAAGGTAAAAATAAATACTAACTGATTCCAAGATCTGCTATAAAGAAACAGCAATGAAGACAATACAGTACTGGGATAAGGATAAGACATTTAGACCAAAGGAACAGAAAAGACCAGAAACAGACCCACAGTTAAAAAAAAAAAAAGAAAGGAATCAGACTGCACAAAACCTCCAAACTAGTAAGAGGGACTAATATGAAGCAAGGGGAGGGAGGGTGGGAAGGAAGAAAAAATTGAACTCTACAGAATAAAATAACAAGGTGCTAAGATAATAACTAATCTCTCTTGATCTAACTAGACAGTGTAATCAGAAAAGACCTCTCAGGAGAATGCCCTGGCAGTCCAGTGGTTAAGATTGAGCGCTTTCACTGCCGTGAGCCCGGATTCAATGCCTGATCAGGGAACTGCTGCTGCTAAGTCACTTCAGTCGTGTCTGACTCTGTGCGACCCCCACAGACGGCAGCCCACCAGGCTCCCCCGTCCCTGGGATTCTCCAGGCAAGAACACTGGAGTGGGTTGCCATTTCCTTCTCCAACGCATGAAAGTGAAAAGTGAAAGTGAAGTCACTGAGTCATGTCCAACTCTCAGCGACCCCATGGACTGCAGCCTTCCAGGCTCCTCCGTCCATGGGATTTTCCAGGCAAGAGTACTGGAGTGGGGTGCCATTGCCTTCTCCAGATCAAGGAACTAATATCCCACAAGCCATGCTGCATAGCCAAATAAAGAGAAAAGAAAAGAAATGGAAAAGACCTCTCAGAAAAGTAACAGGTAAATGGAATAGTACATACAAAGGCTCTGAGGGAAGGAATCTAAAAATAGGCTGGTGTGACAGGTGCCCAGCAGGCAAGTACAGAGGTAGGGCTTTTCAAGCAGAGGAAAACGTCTGCACGTTTTCAGTTCTACCCACTTTCTTTCATCCCTACCACTGCTGTTCTCAATTCTCATGCAGATGCCTGCAAGATCTTCTAGCTGATGAATGTGCAGCCTCACTCAAGCTGCTTTCCCAAATGCATCCTTCACTATTGAGCCAGATACTGAACACCTTAAAATCATTAAATGACTCCTTGTTCCCTACAGTGTCTATAGCCTTAATTTCCTATATGACTTTAAAGATTCTTCATGACATAGTCCTATTTACCCTCTAGCTTACTCCCCACTTCCCTTCGAAATTACCTGTGCCCCAAGACTAAATTACTTGCATTTTAATAAAGCCCATCACATTCTTTCATTACTTTGTGCCTTTCACATCTTTGAGTTTTAAGTCAAATGTCTTCTATGTAAACTATATTTAATCCACACCAAAAACACCTAGGTATTTCTTTCTGCTACAACAGCCCCGTTTGCTCTATTCTAGGTTTGTCATGATGTGGATGCTTGTCTACAAGACTAGGATGTTTATCCTGCTAGACTTTAATAGGCAGACTGTATGTTATTCATCTTTTTATCCCTAGCAGATAGCACAGTACCTATTTAATAGAGACTTGTTTCTACAATTAAACAGAGTCCTAACATTTATGCTTTCAGAATCTAAGCATCCCTAAATTAAGAGACAAAGGAACCACACATACACAATGACAAATGAGAGTCAAAGAATCCTTTAAAATATTTCAAAGATTAAAAAAAAACAACCATAAAATAACTATTCTGTAAGTCAAATGATTATAAATATGTATTTGCAAATATTAAATTTGGCTGAGGGTCCAGGTAAAAATATTTATGCCCCACAATATTACTATGAGTTAAGAATTTTATTATATTGAAAAATAAAACAGAATTATTACAGAAACTTGCAGCAGATCAGTAACAGAGACTTACGAATTTATATTTTGATCTCTGCCCAATGAATTCAAGTCACAGATGCAGATCTATAGTTTGCACCTTGCTTTCATTCCTCAGTCAAATACCCTATTGTAAGAGCCCTCATGAGCCACTGCAAAAGTAGTACAGAGAATGATTACATTTTCAAAAGTTTAATGTAGGTTGGACCATCATACTAGCAAAAAGATTTCATTATAGCATTAAGACTGAAAACGTGGTATTACTAAAATATTAAAAAGACAGAATACTGGTTTTTAACCAGTCAACTGTTAATCACAGTAAACTGTGATAGTAAACTTTGGACTACTACTACACAAAACCATAAAATACAGCAATATGTAGCACCATGTTAGTCACACAAAGAGAATTCTATTACATTTACTTACTCATATGTATTACATACTGACATAAATTTAGAAAAAGTGTAAGTTTAAAACCTAAACACTACCTAATTTCACCCCACATTAAATAAATAGTTCTATTAATTAAAATTTAAGTGTTAAATTTCAAATATGAAGTTACTGGATTTTGGAATTTCCTACAATCTGATGCTACAGACTTACCATTTTATACCAGCTATACTATACAAACTCATTCCCCAAGTTTTAATTCTTTCAAATGATTCTCCAGTTCCAACAAGGTGTCCTATTACTGCAAGTATTGCAAACTGACAATTTTAAAACTTGTGGTACCAGGATGCAGAAGTCAAAATTTTAATTCATGTACTATAAAAGCTTATTTACCCTTAATATCTAAGTTTCAGAAGACAGATTATATTGGAAATACAAGTTAAAACAAATTCCATCTGCAAATCAAAAAGACGAAATGAGACAACCTGCCCCTAACTCAGCAGCTTTCTTTTTTACTTTACCACCTGTATTTAAGTTGCAAGAATAAGACTGAAACCTAACTTTCAAACTGAGCGGCAAACTCAATGCAAAATCAGTATCTGTCTCAGCAGGAAACTCCAATGAAAACATGAAATGTTTTGGTCTCAATTGACAGAGGAAAGGTGCCTCCTTGGGTTATTATTTACCATGCAAAATCCCTTGTCTATAGCTATAAACTAGCTTTTATTGCAGATACTTAACATGTTTCCTTACAGAGCTGCCTCAAGCAAATAACCTTCCAAATCTGGCACTATGAATTGTTACAGCTTACACACACCACTGCAGTTCCTTGTAATTTAAAACATGTTGTGTTTTAAAATCAGTCTCCACACACCAACTCTACTGCCAATTTCCCCAGCTGAAATTACAAAATACTATATTTACTCTCAACAACATAATGCACTCATTTACAAATTACACAGTAGAAAATGACTCCAACCTTACAACTTCAAAATTTCTAACATCATAGCTTTTCCATCACGCAAGTCTAAACAGTAGTACAGTAAGTGAGGCACTACGGACAAAGTGAATTGCCACATTATCGGTAAATAATATAATCCTAATCAACTATTCGGCAAAATGGCCACAGGAGATACCAATGAGGGGAAAGTGTGGATCGAGTTTGACATTACTAGAAAAAGAGTCAAAGCAAGTTTAAATGAGAAGCAGATTAACCTCATGAATACAAATCTAAGTTCAGTTTTGAATTTCAGTCTCACACTAAGAATCAGTTTATCAAATTTTCAACAGTAATACAGGGCAAAAATAAAAGCCAGTTTTTGGTGTTTTTTTGGTCATGGTAATACTGATAAAAGAATAGGTATCCTTCAGTGCTGAGATGAAGTCTTCCTTCAGTTTTGCTCGTCACACACATGTACACATAAAAATCATACAATTATCTTAATTTCGGAAAACTTAATACACATGATCACCTCAAATGTAACATTTATTGAAAACTTAGCGCCTTAGCACTAACATTCTCT
Organism: Nanger dama; assembly: GCA_917880005.1. Lineage (NCBI taxonomy): Eukaryota > Metazoa > Chordata > Mammalia > Artiodactyla > Bovidae > Nanger > Nanger dama. The sequence continues at coordinate 1,940,041 of CAKJTW010000017.1, forward strand.
CCTTACCACACCCTTCATCTTCTAAACCAAGAGACCGGAAGGGAAAACCTACCCCTACCTTAAATTAGGGTCCAGCGAGAACTTAACGCGAGTTAGCACACAATTAAGCTGGTTCAGTAAATCAATTACCCAACTACAAGGCTTGACAATTTCTCAGAAGCAAACACACAGACAGCTGAGGGCTTATTACTGGAGATGACTCTTCCTCGCATTTGCACAAGTAACTTCGGTAACTGACCTAAATTTTCCAGTGTTAAACAAACAGGTAATGGGGCGGGGGGGCACTGTTTAAAAATTGGGTCATTTATTTATCCTGACGAGGCACCATCTTTCAGAGGGAAATGTCTATGAAGCAGAAAACCGGGGGAATGGGAGGGCAGACAGATGATAGCATCTTCAATGTATAAAAGTTACAGCTCTTTACAAGAGTCAGCATTAGGGGCTCATTAGTTGCTTTTATTTGTGTTTAGTCACTTTCCTAAAAGTCACCGCCAACAAAGAAGCCCTGAGGATCCGCCACGGTAAGGCGGAGGAGATGTCCTCAATTCACCGGCGACACCTGCCCAGGTCCCGAGCTCTCCCCCGCCCTGGCCCCAGACCCCTCTCCAGACCCCCGATCTCGGCTCTTCACCCACTCCGCCCCAAAGCCCTCGAGAACCCTCGTCCTCGCCCCTTCCCCCATCCCCACCCACGCGGGGTCCCCTTGGCGGTCCCCAGGGCCCAGACCCCCTCGTGCTTCCTTCCACAGCAGTGGCTCTCCCAAGCCCGGGCGGCTGCGCGCGGAGGCCCTTCCCCGGCGGGGCCTCTCGCCGCATCATAGCCCGCAGGCTCCTGGGGACTCCCGCCCCCGCAAACCGCAGAGAAACTAGGGCCAGGAATGCCAGCCCCCTCCACTCTCCGCCTCCCGGGCGACCCCCGCGGGCCGGCCGTCGGGACTCAGCCCTCCCAATCACTACCTGCCCAGCGCCCGCCCGGCCCGGAAGCTCGGGCCGGCCGAGGCGCGGGGCAGGGTTCCCTCCGCCAAAGGTCCTCTGCCGCACACTCACCTGCTGCCCGATCTTCCTTCAGCGCCACCCGGGCACAGCCCCTTCCTGGGGCATGAAAGCGCCGGCTTCGGGCCTGGTCTCTCGCGGCAGAGCAGGGCGGTACTGGCTCCCGCGGCCACCGCCGCCTGGTCTGCGCCTGCGCCGGCTCCCGGGCTGGGTCTCCAGGGGCGCCTCCTGCAGCGAGGGGTAACGGCCGGGAGCGCGAGCTCGCGCCGGCGCCTCGGCTCACCGGAGGCCGGCTGCGCTGGCGGCGGGTTGCCTAGGAGCTGCGCGCTGCACTGCCGTCCCAACAGCTGACGGCCATGTTTCTGTTCCCTTTTTCTTTTTCCTCCGCCTCCTTCCGCCCCTTTCCATAGAACAGCGCTTTCCTTCCCCCAACTCCCGCTCCCTTTCCTACTGCGGGGGCGGTGGAAAAGGGCGTGGGGGAGGGGTGGAGAAGAGAGGGCGCGGGGGCGGGGCAGCGCCCGAGCCCCGCCCCGGGAGAGGGCCGAGGCCGCAGCGCCGCTGCTCCCTCCCCGCCTCGCTCTCCGCGACCCCCGCGGGGTGCCGGGTCCCGGTGCCGCCACTCTGAGAGATCACCTCCTCCGCGTCCGTCCTGCGGATCCCGAGCAGAAACTAGTCAGGGAGAAGAGGCTCAAGGCACCGCTTTGCAACGCTTCTTGCGGGGCTCCGACTCGCAGTTTGGTGTGGCTTTATTTCCTTGGCCTCGGGCAGGTGGCGGCTGTTCCTTTCGGGCTTTTCATAGGCGGGGAAAGTGACGCCAAGTCGCTCAAAGTCACTGAGAACACTGTCGAAAGGGATGCGGGTCTCTGGACAGGAAGCTTCCTTCTCGGGGTAGGAGTTGGAATTCCCACGTATGGCTGGGGCCCTCCCCGACAGGAGAGAGCCCCACCGACTGTGGCTTCCCGAAGCCCTTCCCGGCTGCAGTGCCCCTGGAGAGTCTCAGACCGCGCTTGGTGTCGCTGCCTCGGCTGGAGATTTGGGGATGGGAACTCGGAACTTCGAAATCTCTCGTTTAAATAATCAGCCCCCTCCTGCCTCCTAAAAGTGTAGCCTCCCTATATAATGTATGGCTGCATGCATAATCGATTCCCTTAATGCAAATTAGATGTTTTAGACTACGTCCTGAAATAATTATATATATGCAATTATATATACATGAAAAAATAGCTATTCAGGAAGAAGCAAATGGTTTAAAACAAATTTGAACATTTTCACCTGGACAAAAAAAAAAAAAAAATGGCGAGTGACTTCGTAGATTCCGTGGCAGGTCAGAATCAGAACTGACAAGATTTGTGCGTATCTAATAAGTATTCACACACACAGTGATTATTTTCCTGAAAATTACTTTCTCCTTATTAACTCTGTTTTTTTACTTTGTTTTTCTTCTGAAAAGTATGAGATTAAACTTTGGTCGTGAGGGCCCTGTTGACAATTTATTTCCAACGTTTATTGCCTGTATGGGGTGCAGAAACTATCTCCCTGACCATGTTAGCAGTGAAGAGTTGATTCAGTAGAAATGCAGAGCAATAAAAATGTCTTATTTAATACTAGGTTGGAGTCATTTTCAGCCTAGTGGTAACCAGTCATTGAGAGTGACTATCTGGTCAAAAGTTTACAAAGGAACTAATACTTCAGAATTAGTTTGTGAACTTCGTGTCCTTCCATACTAGGGACTTACTTGGTGGATCTGGCCTGGCTTCAGTCCCTGCTGGGGGAGCTAAGATCCCATAAGCTACACCTGCAGGGCAAAAGAGAAAAAAAAAGGTAACTTCTCCTTTACTGAGTATATCTGGGTTCAGCATGTGATCCTTAGCATTCTGCAATGCCAAGTTAAATGACAGTGTTTACAGTTGCAGTAAGAGAAGGCATCTTGGAAAAGTGGAGAGACTGACTTGTGTGATATGTTGTTTATAAACTATCTTTTTTCAAGAGAATCATTAAAATATATTTCATATGATGTCTAGAATTTGCTCCAGAATAATAGTGGGAGCAAGAAGGTGCGTAGGGGTTGAGGTAAAATAAAACTGGACATTATGTTGAAATGCAATAATTGGTACTTGAGGTTTCCTTATGTTGTTCTCTGCATTTTATGTTTTTTGAAATTTTATATAAAAAGAAAGTTGTTTTAATTGTCTCATGGAATTTCAGAGCTGAAAATAGCTGAAGGGAATCTCTATAGAGATTGTCTAGTCTAATCACCTCATTTAATAGATGGGGAAATTAAGGCCTAGCCAAGTTTCTTAACTTATTAATAGAAGTCTCCCAGGCTCAGTTTTGGTGATTTCATAGTTGAGTAGGAACTGCAGTTGACAAACAACTGCAGTTTGAACTGTGGGTTTGAACTGTGCAAATTTATTGATATGGTGATTTTTTCCAATAAGTGCTTGCTACAGTACTATAAGATCTGCAGTTGGTTGACTCCGGTTGTGGAGTTGCAGATATGAAGGGCTGACTGTAAAGTTATATGCAGATTTTGGACTGCACAAGGGGATTGGCACCACTAACCCACATGTTGTTCAGGGGTCAACAGCACTAAATTCATGGCTCTTTATTTTTTATTTTCCCAAACAGAATAACTTGCTCCAGATTTCCTATAAGCCATACCTTGTAGATTAACAAATTATTTCATTCCAGCCCCTCATAATCAAAAACATAGTGTTTGAAGGCCTGGTGACTGTAGGCACTCTTAGTTTATTGTTTTAGAAAGAGTTTTTAGTAAGAATGACATCAGCAAACACTAGATCTGCTTTATTCATATGATATCTAAATGACTCAGTGTATTCGCTCTCCACAGGGAGCTCCAGCACACTCTTCTCTTTGTTCTCCACTCCATTATCTTATCTGGCTGGAGACTCTGTCTCAACTTTATCAGTAAAGGCTCATCTAGAATCTTTTGAAGTTACTCAGCACATTCTTTATCCGACTCTCCCCAAACATGACTGATATTCCTAACATCATAGCAAATTGTCCTGCTGCTGCTGCTGCTGCTAAGTCACTTCAATCGTGTCCGACCCTGTGCGACCCCATAGACGGCAGCCCACCAGGCTCCCCCTGTCCCTGGGATTCTCCAGGCAAGAACACTGGAGTAGGTTGCCATTTCCTTTTCCAATGCATGAAAGTGAAAAGTGAAAGTGAAGTCGCTCAGTCGTGTCTGACCCTCAGCGACCCCATGGACTGCAGCCTACCAGGCTCCTCTGTCCATGGGATTTTCCAGGCAAGAGTACTGGAGTGGGGTGCCATTGTCCTGACCACTGATCAAAAAAAATAGATGTATTCTTTATTTCAAAGATTAATTTTAAAAAGCATTTTATTATAGAAAAGAATGAAAATGATAAAATACAAACAAAAATAGGAGTGTAATGAAGCCTCTGTACCCATCGGTTCACTTGAGTTCAGTCGCTCAGTTGGGTCCGACTCTTTGTGACCCCATGAACCACAGCACGCCAGGATTCCCTGTCTGTCACCAACTCCCAGAGTCCATCACCAACTCCCGGAATCCACCCAAACCCATGTCCACTGAGTCGGTGATGTCATTCAACCATCTAATCCTCTGTCATCCCCTTCTCCTCCTGCCCTCAATCTTTCCCAGCATCAGGGTCTTTTCAAATGAGTCAGCTCTTCGCATCAGGTAGCCAAAGTATTGCAGTTTCAGCTTCAGCATCAGTCCTTCCAATGAACACCCAGGGCTCATCTCCTTTAGGATGGACTGGTTAGATCTCCTTGCAGTCCAAGGGACTCTCAAGAGTCTTCTCCAACACCACAGTTCAAAAGCATCAATTCTTCGGCACTCAGCTTTTCTTTAAAGTCCAGCTCTCACATCCATACATGACCACTGGAAAAACCATAGTCTTGACAGACCTTTGTTGACAAAGTAATGTCTCTGCTTTTAATATGCTGTCTAGGTTGGTCATAACTTTCCTTCCAAGGAGTAAGCGTCTTTTAATTTCATGGCTGCAGTCACCATCTGCAGTATTTTGGAGCCCAAAAAATAAAGTCAGCCACTGTTTCCCCATCTTTTGCCATGAAGTGATGGGACGATGCCATGATCTTCGTTTTCTGAATGTTGAGCTTTAAGCCAACTTTTTCACTCTCCTCTTTCACTTTCATCAAGAGGCTCGTTAGTTCTTCATTTTCTGCCATAAAGGTGGTGTCATTTGCATATCTGAGGTTACTGTTATTTCTCCCAGCATTCTTGATTCCAGCTTGTGCTTCCTCCAGCCCAGCATTTCTCATGATGTACTCTGTATATATAAGTTAAGTTAGCAGGGTGACAATATACAGCCTTGACGTATTTCTCTTCCTATTTGGAACCAGCCTGTTGTTCCATGTCCAGTTCTAATGGTTGCTTCCTGACCTGCATACAGATTTCTCAAGAGGCAGGTCAGGTGGTCTGGTATTCCCATCTCTTTCAGAATTTTCCACAGTTTATTGTGATCCACACAGTCAAAGACTTTGGCATAGTCAATAAAGCACAAATAGATGTTTTTCTGAAACTCTCTTGCTTTTTCCATGATCCAGCGGATGTTGGCAATTTGATCTCTGGTTTCTCCGCCTTTTCTAAAACCAGCTTGAACATCTGGAAGTTCACGGTTCATGTATTGCTGAAGCCTGGCTTAACTCATAATTAATCTTGTATCATGTATGCCCATCTGACTCCTTTCTTCTGAGCATCTTGATGCAAATACTCAACATTGTGTTTCACCTGTAAGTATTTCAGGATAACTGTAAGGACTTTTTAAAAACCATACCCACAACACCATTTTTGTGGATAAGATAAAGATAAGGACTTTTTAAAAACCATACCCACAAGGTCATTTTTGCCATTAAAAAATTTTTTTGCACTTTTTCTGTCTTTTTTTTTTTTGATTGCCCTTGGTTTTCATTGCTATACGTGGGCTTTCTCTAGTTGCAAGAAGCAGAGGCTTCTCTCTATCTAGTTGCAGCACATGGCCTTCTCTCTCTCTCTTTTTTTTTTTTTTTTCACATGGCCTTCTCATTGCGGTGGCTTCTCTTGTTGCTGAGCACAGGCTCTAGATTGTGGGCATAGTAGTTGCAGCATTTGGGCTTAGTTGCCCCATGGCATGTGTAATTTTAATTCCCCAACCAGGGATCAAAGCTGTATCCCCTGCAGTGAGAGGTGGATTCTTTACCGCTGGATCACCAAGGAAGCTCTAAATTTTTTTTTAATTGATATTTTATTTTAGGAAATATTTTGTTAATGTTTTTAATGACCAAGAACCTTACCATATTGATATTACACCTTCTCTCACCCCTTCCTATTTGTGGATCTAGTCCCTTGGATACAACTCCTGCCCAGAGGGTTTGAGTTTGCCATACTCCTTTTGATTGGTGCACTAGAATGTTAATTTCCCAGTCCCAACTTTTTTCTAGCTCCCTCCATGCTTCAGAGAATATAGGTAGGGATTCTTTCCTTTAAGATTTCCCCTTCAAAGGTGGTTCATTATCCAGTTCAAAAACTCTGTAATACTTAAAGAATCAGAGACTGCCTAAAAATCTCAAAAATGATCATCTCCAATTTACATTTAATCTGAGTGTAATAAGCTAAGTAAGGCTTGACATGCCCTAACCCCCTGCAAAAAGACTGGGGATCTGATGCTGATACCCTTTAATGCCAATTCAAATTCCCCTGTAGTTTTATGGTTCCTTTCACACAGAAAAGGAGAAAATGAACTAAATTCTATAAGCCATCTCTTTAAAGGATCAATAGAAAATAATTATTTCAACCCCTTTCTGTTGTTCTAGGTTTAAGCTCTTCTTCATCTTAAGTGATCTCATTTGGCTCGGTGGCATTATCTGTGTGTTGTTCACTCTCAAATTTACTGCTCTAGCTCCAGTTTCCCTAAGCTGTAGATTTAACTGTCAAACTACCTCCAGTGTCCAAATGGCATCTCACACTGTACATGTTCAAGATACAGTTCTTATTTCCCTTCCTGTCTTGCATCACCTCCCACCCCAGAACTATTCCTTTTTAAGCTATCTCATTTTGCTGTATGATACCATCATCTCATCTCTTACCAAATGATATCTTCCTTAATCACCAGATTCAAAGGTGGATCAGCTGAACTGGCGGTTCAGGAGGACATCATTTGGCATGCTAGAAGAGAAATGGGGCAGGAGTCAGCACTATGAAACTGTCCAGCATTTTCAGGGACAGTGCCAGGGAGCCACACGAAGACCAGTGTTTACAGATCATTGATCATCATTCAGGGGTACATAACATGCAGTCATGTAAAGTTGTCACCTTAGCTGTGTGGCTGGTGGTTGAAGGGTATGGTCCTTCCATTGACAGCAGCCTGCTCATAACTGTGGTTCTTGAGTTAGGGAGTGTAAGCCTGTGTCCTGAGACAAACCCCTAACTACATTGTCTATGTAAACAACTACCCCTTTTTAGTTTTTCAGGATACAGGCCAGGGTGACTTGACAACCTCAGAAGCAGTGGTAGTACAGAAGGAAAAACCTTACCACTAACACTTGGGAGGGACTGGGCAAAGATAAAGCCACCACCTTACAGAGAAAACATCTGTTAGATAAGCAGGAGTTACAGTGTTATTGACCATGAGTTCAATATTAATGAATCAGTGATATTACATATGGTGTTTTTAAGCAGAAACACACCTAACACAAGTGTTTGATAAAAATGTCGATTGACACAAATGTTGCAAATAGAGGCTCTCAGAAAACTAACAGTTTTTTCTGCTAGGAACAATGGCTGTGTTTGCTAATTCAGTATTCTCTGTCTCCCCTATTTAGAACAAGGTTATACCATCTTCTAATACCATCCTGCCCTGTTTTAAATATTCCTCATACTCTGGTTAATGATATTTACTATCTATCTATGTGTTTACTACCTTCCCTACCAATATGTAAGCTACTTAAGTAGAGAGGAACTTTATTTTCCTTCATTAAACTTTTATTATCTTTTACCTAAAGCAGTAGTAATGTTCCTTAAATATTTGATGCTGAATCGTTCACATAATTAAGCAACCCTTTTCAGAATCTATTCTCTCCATCAATTTTCAGCCTTTATGTTTCTGGTTGTCTTTCTGTCCTTCAAACTGCTGAAACCCTAGCACAGGTAAACACCAGCTGGCCTCCCCTCTCCAATCCTATAAATATGCCTGAGCATGTCTGAAGTTTCTGGGACTCTTACTATCCGTATTTCTTCCCTGTGTGCAATTTATGTAAGAAGATTCTTCAGCTTGGGTCCAGAGCATTCAATATGATTGTAAACAATTCTCTCATAGCAATAACCATTAACTGACTTATGCCTAAAAGTGAAGAGCAAGCTAGTAAATTCTGTCTTAACTGAGTTGAATGCCATGTTAATTCTCAACTAAATGGCTTATTTACTGATGACTGCTACCTTCAAGAATTATTAGAATGAATTCTGTAGTGGTCTAGTGGTTAGGACTCTGCGCTTCCACTGCTGTGGTCCCAGGTTCAATCTCTGGTCAGGGAACTAAGATCCTGCAAGCTGTGCAGCGCTCTAGTAATACTTAGAGTATTTTGAGCACATCAAAAGAAAAATCATATTTGTGTTTACTTTAATCATAAGGGTTTTTGCTATTTTAATACTATTTTGATGTGCTGATAACTGCTAACAAGGTCATTACTGCCCCCACTGACAGCAGCCTGGATCCCTCTTCCTCTGGGGCTGTCTTAGTGGCAAAGGGGGAGCTGGCATTTGAGGTTCCTTGCCCATCCATGGCCACTCACCCCAGGGCAGTCATCCTCTCCAGAACTCCTACCACCTCTGTCTACCCTGGCCCATTTGGGGGCAGTTCAGGGAGGCACACACTTTGTGGGGGTAGAGGTAGGCAGAACCAAAACCTTTTGCCTGAAATAGAAAGCATAAATTTGAGGGGCTGGTCAGAGAGAATGGGCTGGGCTTTGATGGTAAGCTGGGTCACTGCAACCCTGCCCAGGCAGGCCCAGGTCGTCTCTGCTGAGGTGGGACCCTGTCATCTCTGCCAGCACTCTCTGTTTTCTGCCCAGAAGCTGCTTGGGCCTCTCAGTGGGCAGAACCAAGGCTCCACACATGCCTCTGGGCCCTCTGTGAGTCTATTTCTGTTTTGTAAATAAGTTCCTAGTATTTTCATTTATTCCCTGGACAAGTTATTTAATGGCCCTATTTTCCCATGCATGAAATAATCCATCTTGCAGAGTCCTATAAGATTAATTATCATTTGCAACAACTATTTATCAGTCATCTACCATAGGCCAGTCACTATGCTAAGCACTTAACTTTCCTTGTCTACTCCCCTAACCTTATAGGGGAATTGTCATTGTGGTTTCTCATGATATAATATATGTAAAGCCCCTGTCATAGTAACTGACATACACTTGGACAAGGGTTAGCATACTACAATCCGTGGGCCAAATCCAGCCTGATGCCTGTTTTTGTGAATTAAGTTTTGTTGGAACAGGCATGCCTATTTGTTTACTCCTGTCTGTGGCTGCTTTTGCACTATAATGGCAGAATTGACGAGTTGTGACAGAGGCCATATGGCCCACAAAGACAAAAAATATTTGCTATCTGGTCCTTTACAGAAAAGAAAAGTTCACCAACTCCTGTGCTAGAAGACCAACTAAAGTTAGTTTGATGTACTTTTTTTTTCTTTTGATCTTGCTGTGCTGCATATGGGATCTTACCCTGGGATCAAACCCATGCTCCCTGCATTGGAAGCACAGTCTTAACCACTAAACCACCAGGGAAGTCCCTGATACACTTTTTATCTAAGGAGGAGGCCAGAAAAATAAAGCAGACAAGCAGGGCTAGAGAGTGGGTCATGAATGACTAGTTTTCAAAGATGCAAAGATTTTTACCAAAAAAAAGAAGAAGGAAGAATAGCAGAAATGGATGTGAACGGAGATCCTAATTTGTGACTTCCAGATACATTGCGTACTGCAGAGTGAGGAGCCTCTGATACAGAAAGTAGCAACCAACATGCTCAGGGAAGAGTTAGACTCCTCAGCAGAGAGCCAGGTAGAAAGTCCTCAATGAACAGATTAAGGATGCAGAGCAGAAATCTGTTTACCATAGGAAATCTCAGGAGGCAGAGTGGAAAGATTTATAAGGGAAGAGCAAGAGCAGTGGTGGCCCTGGAATGTTTATAATAGAAGGAACCAGGAACCTAGATGTATCACTGGTTAAGGAATCTGTCACTTACCCATATGGAAGAATGGGCGTAACTGAAGGAGCTTCTGGGAGATCTGAAGCTGCTCCCCTAACGCCCATAGGCGCTCTTCGCCAGTGGGAAAAGAAAGCAAAAATGTGGGCAGCACAAAAAGCCATGACAAAAAGAACTTAGATTTTGAACAGTGATTGAAGATGATGACAGGAATGATAAGCATGGCGGAATCACCTGGCTTCACAGTTTCCAAAATTCTTACTGTGCACTTGCTCTAGCTTGAGTAGAAGCTAACTCAGGTGCTAGGAGAGTCAGTGGCCTGATGAAGACGGTGGTCTGAGCTATAAACTTTGTAGGCCTGGAATGAGCAGGCCTTACAACATCAATCCTCTAACTATAGGTAGTCAGCAATGTTTATCAATCAAGTTGTTTTCATTCTTTAACCTATTGGAATTGCAGCAGTCAGAACGCCAGATTATAGAAAGGTAATTTGAAATATTTCTGTGGTTAAAAAGAAAGTGAAACCATACTGTCAGAAGTTCTTAATCTTGATTTTTGATATGCTCTTGCTTTTTCTTTAGATAGAATCATCGTTCAAAAAATTTTTTTTTAATTTCAGGAAAGTGATGTAAAAGGATTGAGATATCTGGAAAGTATAAAAATAAACAAGGAACCACCTGCTGTGTTGTTTCAGGGGAGTTCTGACTCATTAATATATACTCTTATCTCTAATAAATTTTTCATCATTTAGTGTGTATAAGCCTTTTCAAAACTGCATTTTGCCCGTCATAGCATCTCCAAAATTTTTTAAGCAGAGTTCAAACTAGTTTAACATTGATAGAGTCGATATCTTAGGGTAACTCTTCTGAAATTCCATCCTATTTGGGGACAAAACTAAGAAACATTTTTAACTTTACCTACTTAGATTAAGTTCAACTAATTCTTATTTTCTTTTTCATTTTGACCCTGATTTTCTTCAGTTCTTTAATTTTTTAAACATATGAAAGTTATTTTAGAACTGGACTTACAGACTGGTTTACTCAGAAGGTACCTAAAAAAATCATAGCACTATTAGTAATGATGTTCTGGTGTGCTGAAAATAAGGTTTTTGAGCTGAAATGTTAGAAAAAGATTTTACTTTTAGAGAAAGACCCACAATTGTGTATGTAAGTCAGCCAGAAAACACATCTAACTTAACATTCATAGTAAGTAAAAGAAAGACAATGGACCTGTAATTGTTCACTCATTCAGTATTTATTGAATATCTGTCTATATGCCTCCACTGTACTGGGCACTGAGGATACAACAAGACAAAACTCACAAAAATTCCTGCATATGAGGAGTTTATATTCAACTGGGGGAGACAGACAATAAACAAGGTAAATAGGAAAATACATTATATGATAGAAGTTGTAAATGTAGAAGAAAAATTATGCTGGAAATGGAAAGGGGGGCTGGTAGGGACTGGGTGTTTACAGTTCCTAACAAGGGCTCAGTCAGCTTTGAACACCCTAATTGTTTTTTAAAATGCTTTGGGGATCACAGGACACTTAGCTGGAAGTTTGAAGAAGGTTCCAAGAGACAGGAATTGGGACTGGTGGTAGCTTGCCCAATTATCTGATTACTTAAGAGCTTAGGCATAGTGAGAACATTATTTCATCCCTTGCCTTCCCTGTCTTCTTAACCTCTACTACCACATCTCCCTTGCCAGTTACTTTTAATTTACCCAATTAAAAGAGAGGGGAAAGTGTTAGAACTATCTTTGCTTATATTTTGAGCCTGATGATTTTTTTTTTTAATATACATTGTGATGAGATCCAGAAATGGAAGCCATTTAAAAGCAAAATTCCCATAAGTTTTGCTTTTGCAGTTAAACTGATCATTGAATCTACCCTAGAATTTCTTTCCATTTGAGGTAGCACTGTGTCCTGGAAAGAAATGAGCCAGGAGTTTTGGGTTTTGGGTACTAGATATGCCACTACCTACCTAGGCAATTGGAATTAGGTCCTCAGCTGAGAATCTCTAAAGTGCGGTGATTCTTATTCTTTTCAATCAATGCAAGTCATTAATTACATAAACCTAGATGAAATATAGCTTCCTTTTTTTTCAGGAAGTATTCGTGGCTAAGACTATTAAGCTGGGTTTTATGTATGATAAACAGAATGTGTATATTATGACTGAGTTACATGACTCTTTGGTCTCCAAGAATGTTTTTCAGTAGGAGCATGTGTCAAATTCTTTGCATATATTTATAATTTACATCAAAGTGGATTTTTAAATGTAGAAAAGATTAATTTGTGTAAGTTAATATCAATTTTGATTAAAATTGGAATAGCTTTAGAAAATTAGAATATTTAAGATCAATTTAGGCCAACTTTTTTTTGATGATGGCATTACACATGAATAAAATCTTGGTAAATAATGATAATTAATTATAATAGCTGCCAGGCGGTATGCTAAGTGCCTTATACACATTAACCCAGTTAAGACTTATAAGTACCCCATGAAGTAGCTACTGTTATTTCTTTCATTTTATAGACAAGGAATCTGGAATTCAGGCTTCCCTGGTGGCTCAGTCAGTAAAGAATCTATCTGCAATGCAGGAGAAAGAAAGTGAAAAACCAAAGTCATAGGAAACTCTTTGCAACCCCCACGAATTGTATAGTCTATGGAATTCTCCAGGCCAGAATGCTAGAGTGGGTAGCCTTTCACTTCTCCAGGGGATCTTCCCAATCCAGGAATTGAACCCAGGTCTCCCACATTGCAAGCAGATTCTTTACCAACTGAGCTACAAGGGAAGCCCTGCAATGCAAGAGTCCCGATTCCTAGGTCGGGTTCCCCAAAATTCCCTTGGAGAAGCAAATGGCAACCCACTCCAGTATTCTTGCCTGGAAAATCCCATAGCCAGAGGAGCCTGACGGTCAGCAGTCCATTGGGTTGCAAGAGCTGGACATGACTTACGGACTAAACTACCACCAATCTGGAATACAGAGAGATTAAAAAACTTGAGCCTGAGTTGTTTTTTTTTTTCTTTTTACTTTTAATGCAGTCTTTATTCATTTTATTTTGGTTGCACTGGGTCTTCGTTGCTCCTCATGGACTTTCTCTAGTTGTGGCTAGTGGGAGCTACTCTAGTTGCTATGCTCAGGCTTCTCATTGCTGTGGCTCCACTTGCTGCAGAGCACAGGCCTTAAGCGCATGGGCTTAGTTCTGGCTCACAGGTTCTAGAGCGTGGCCCTTGAGCCTGAATTTGATTTCAGATCTATCTGACTCTGCCTGGCACATTGTCATCATTGCTTTCCTAGGAAAGAACATTCTCATTTGAGGTGGCTAAACACTAACAGAAGAAACTGACAAGAGATTTGGGGATAGTTTGGTTATGTTTTGTGTGAAAGCAAGGACCTTGAGCAGATTATCTCGGGTGACTTGCATCTATCCCAAGGTTTGTACACCTGGAGCTGCCATGCCTTACCTAAATTAAAAATATTATTGGTTGTAATTTATGTAACAAGTGAATATTCATTAATCTTGAACAACTGTATCTTTGTTCATAAGAGAGTTCTCAATATGTCCTTCTCATCTCAGAACGGAGAAGAAATGGCAGCCCACTCCAGTGTTCTTGCCTGGAGAATCCCAGGGACGGGGGAGCCTGATGGGCTGCCGTCTGTGGGGTTGCACAGAATCAGAGGGACACGACTGAAGCGACTTAGCAGCAGCAGCAGCATCTCAGAAGGTCCTTTGTTATAAGCCTATTTGAATAGTATATGCAAACTGCTATCAAAAAACCTAAAATTCAACTTCATTGAAACATAGTTTTTGCCTTCATGATATTGTCCAAGAGTATTATGCCTAAAGTACTTTTGATAACACTATTCTAATTTATTTCATTTGGATTTATGTATCAGTATTTTAGTATGCTACTGCTACTGCTGCTGCTAAGTTATTTCAGTCGTGTCCGACTCTGTACGACCCCACAGATGGCAGCCCACCAGGCTCCCCCATCACTGGGATTCTCCAGGCAAGAACACTGGAGTGGATTGCCATTTCCTTCTCCAATGCATGAAAGTAAAAAGTGAAAGTGAAGTCACTCAGACGTGTTTGACTCAGTAGCGTCCCCATGGACTGCAGCCTACCAGGCTCCTCCGTCCATGGGATTTTCCCAGGCAAGAGTACCGGAGTGGGGTGCCATTTCCTTCTCTGAGTATTTTAATATATAAAGATACTTATCTTTTCTCTTGCAGGTAATTATTAAATAGTAGTTTATTAATTCCACGTTACTGAACACAGACAGAAATTCCAAAATTGCATGAAATATTCTACAGTTAAAAATTTTCACTGTTATTTTCAGTTAGTCTAAGAAGTGTTTATTTTTTTCTTAACACCAGTTAAATTTCAAATGATATGCTGAATAGATTTCATTTGATATTCATTCATGGCTCAGAACTGTAGTATGTTGGCCAGTATTAATTGATATTCCCTCAACTTGGGCCTTTAAATAGAAATATGTTTTTAAACATTGACTACAGTATACAAAGCCTTCCCTGGTGGCTTAGATGGTAAAGAATCTGCCTACAACACAGGAGTTCAGTTCAGTTCAGTCGCTCAGTTGTGTCCGACTCTTTGCGACCCCATGAATCGCAGCACGCCAGGCCTCCCTGTCCATCACCAACTCCCGGAGTCCACCTGAACCCATGTCCAGAGTCGGTGATGCCATTCAACCATCTCACCTTCTGTCATCCCCTTCTCCTCCTGCCCCCAATCCCTCCCAGCATCAGAGTCTTTTCCAATGAGTCAACTCTTTGCACAAGGTGGCCAAAGTACTGGAGTTTCAGCTTCAGCATCATTCCAAAGAAATCCCAGGGCTGATCTCCTTCAGAATGGACTGGTTGGATCTCGTTGCAGTCCAAGGGACTCTCAAGAGTCTTCTCCAACACCACAGTTCAAAAGCATCAATTCTTCGGGCGCTCAGCCTTCTTCACAGTCCAACTCTCACATCCATACATGATCACAGGAAAAACCATAGCCTTGACTAGACGGACCTTAGTCAGCAAAGTAATGTCTCTGCTTTTGAATATGCTATCTAGGTTGGTCATAACTTTTCTTCCAAGGAGTAAGCGTCTTTCAATTTCATGGCTACAGTCACCATCTGCAGTGATTTTGGAGCCCCCCAAAATAAAGTCTGACACTGTTTCCACTGTTTCCCCATCCATTTCCCATGAAGTGATGGGACCAGATGCCACACAGGAGACCCGGGTTCAATCCCTGGGTCGGGAAGATCCCCTGAAGAAGGAAACAGCAACCCACTCCAGTATTCTTGCCTGGGAAATCCAATGGACAGAAGAGCCTGGTGGACTATAGTCTCCAGAGTCACAAAGAGTTGGACAGGACTGAGACTAACACACACAGTATACAAAAGGAAACCGTCAATAAGTATATCAGCTTTCTTGATGTCAGTAGATCACATTACTAAAATTTAGCCATAAAAACAAAAGTGTTACAAAAAATACCACAGTGAAATAAAGCAGCTCTATCACGAAACTGAGCTGTATTCTTTTCTATAGAGTTCCAAATCAAGTAAGCCATGAAGAGATGATTTCTGCAGAGAAAAGAATTCTCACAAAAGTACTGCATGAAAAAGAGCTGTGTCTTAAGTGTCCAAGATAGGAGAATTCTATAGGGAAATAACTAAGGATGGCAATAAAGGGCCAGGGAGTAATTTCTACTCAGACCATCATCATAGAGTATTAACCCTGGACACCATTTTGGCCCATGGCTGGCAAATTGCCAGAACTGGCACAGTGGACTGAAGGGAAGGGTTTGGGTGGAAACATGCCCCAGTATGTGCTAGAAGTCATCTTGTGATAATAAGAGAAGCTGACCTCTGAAGGCAAAGCCAACTTACAAGGGGAAAGGCAGAGAAATTCACAAGCAAATAGAGCCAGCATGTGACTGAGCTGAACCTAGAGCCCTGTCTACCTCTGGACTTCCATTTGTATGAGTCAGTAAAATTCCTTCTTTTAAAGCCTTTTAAGATAAGTTTCTGATACTTGCAGCTAAGGCATCTTAAAGAAATTCTTGACATGTTAGGGATTTTTACCGCTTTTCATTATATATGTTGTAAATAGTTTCACTTTAGACCATTGATTATGTGTGTTTACCTGCAGACATTAAAATCTGTTTAAAGTTATGAAGACTAAACCAAGCGTGATATCAGTGTTCAACTAGGAAGAGGAATCAGTGAAACAGAATATTTAACTCAAGATTTTGTTAAGGATACAAAGTAATTTACATTAAGATAAAGTTGAAAACCAATGAATTTTTGTTAGTGTTGCTTTGTGACTCATACCACAGCAAAATAAACTGTAATTGATTAAAGGTGTAAATGTCAAAAAGTAAAGCCATAAAAATGGTAAAATGAAAAATAATTTTACAATCATGGCACAAAAAAGATCTTTTTAGGCCTGATGCCAAAGGTAAAAAACATACAGGAAAAGATATGGTTACACAAAACTTAAAATGTGTTTCATTTTTCTTTAGCATTTTTTCAGTGGTGAAAGTAGTTCATTGTGAATTCAGTGTAAAATGTAAAAACATCAAACAATACAGAGTTGTATAAAATTAGTATCTCCTTTTCTTCAATCCCTCACTTCATGGGTAACTACTTTTAATAATATGTATTATATATTTCCAGACTTTCATCAATACATATATACACATATAGTGTGAGTATCTAAATATGTAAGTTTTTCAAAACAAGAATTGTTCTTAGTTATATTTTGCATGCAGTCTTTCTCTCTGAGCACTGTATCTGGGCATCTTTCCTCGTCAGCACATATACAGTTACTTTACTGTTTTTAACATCTGCCTTGTATATTCCATTATATGAATGAATGATAATGTATTTAATCAGTCACTTACTAATGTATATTTTGGATTTTTCTAACCTGGGAAACTTTCTTATAGAGAAAGTTCTGATAAATATATGAAAGTAAACCATTTTAATATAACCAGCTTTTTCAAATCAAGAATAAAAAATATAAGCATCAAATTTACATAAGAAATAACATAAAATATATTTATATAGAGAAAATGGACAAAAGCAGTGCAAGACAATTCAGATGGAATACAAAAGATAAATCAATATATACAAATATATGGCAAATAAATATTTGTGTTTCCTAGTAAAAGGGGAAAACACAAATTAAAAGAGTGAGCTATTGCCTTTCATCCAGCATATCAGCAAAGATTAGGGGGTAAAAAGAATTTAAAAAGGGGGAAATGGTGGTTTCAGAGGAAAAGGCACTTTTATAAGCTAAAAGAGAAGTATTCGTTCATAGTATTTTTAGCAGGGTAATTTGGCAGTGTTTATTAAATAGCTTCAAATCATGTGTAACTTTTATCCAATGAGTCTATCTGCAGAAATTTTAATGAAAAAAATAAGGCTACAGTTTACTTTTACTTGAGGTAATTATGAGATTGTTTAAATCCAATAGCTTAAAAATAATTTAAAATAATAAATATTCAACCACTGAATTGAACAACATCAATGAGATGGACTCCTATGCATCACATTAAAAATGATGTTGAAAATATATTTTATATGGAAAAGTGCAGGCCAGAAAAATAGAATGCACAGAGGATTGCTTTTTAAATTAGTGTGAATATACATATGCATACACGTATATATAGAAAAACACTGCCACTGAGATCATTGAGGTCATGGAAAATTTATTTTCTTCAATTTGCTTAACTGTATTTTCAATGAACAGATATTACAATCATCTGACAAACGCTATAAAAATGTTTAAATGAAGCACATGTTAAAAAATAAAACAGTCTATCAGAATTAGACTATGAAGGAAACAAAAGCAAATGGGAAACATCTGGATTGCTATTGCTAAGGGAGGTATGCTCTTTTTAAGAGGACAGTGAATGACTCTCTGCCATATAAGGTTGCATTTTTGAGACTAGCATCTCTCTATTCTCTTTAAGACTATCATCTCTTTTATTCTTAATTCTCAAACCAAATGAAAAGAGAACAAAGCAGTAGGAAGAAACTGATAAGGACCTTGAACTGATTTAGAGGGTAAGGTGTACTAACAAAACTCCACCTCAATTAACTCCTGGAGTAATTTTTGTGTAGCAAGAAAATAGTATGGACTTCATTAAGCTGGACAAAAACCCACTGAGCTCTTGTTACCAGAGGAATTTTAAGACTAGTTTGGCCTGAAGTGTGGGAACCATCTTGTCAGGAGGAGACCTTTTATAAGACTTATACTCAAGGTCAGAGAAGGCAATGGCAACCCACTCCAGTACTCTTGCCTGGAAAATCCCATAGACAGAGGAGCCTGGTGGGCTGCAGTCCGTGGGGTCACTAAGAGTCAGACACAACTGAGCAACTTCACTTTCACTTTTCACTTTCATGCATTGGAGAAGGAAATGGCAACCCACGTCTGTGTTCTTGCCTGGGGGAATCCCAGGGACGGGGAAGCCCTGGTGGGCTGCCGTCTATGGGGTCACACAGAGTCAGACACAACTGAAGTGACTTAGCAGCAGCAGCATACTCAGGGTCAGTTAGAAAGAAGCCTTCCCACTTGGTCTGGGCATAAAACCAAAATGTGATATATTTTGAAATGTGGTAAAAGTATTACATTTAGCTTACGTGTATGCTTTCAGTAAAATCTTGCCGGATAGGGATATTATTTAGACTAAGCTTAGGACTTCCCTGGTGGCTCAGAGGTTAAAGTGTCTGCCTGGGATGCAGAAGACCAGGGTCCGATCCCTAGGTTGGGAAGAGCTGGACACGACTGAGCGACTTCACTTTCACTTTAGTGTTTAACAAGAGCCCTCTATGTATTAAATGCTTTCATATTAGAGAGAACAGGGATGTAAAACATGTGTTGATCTACCTCTTGGTTAATCATCCCTGCTCCTGAAGTCCAGTTTTTGGACTATGTTGATGTAATCAACATAACATGAAACATCAGTTTATAGCCATGAAGCAAAGGAACAAACTATGACCAGAATCCTGAATTTGAAACCTAAAGCTATAGTGGGAACATCAAACCCAGTAAAACTATTAAGCACGTACATGATTAGTGGGCAAGTGGCTTTTGCAAGATTGAGCTGTTATGCTTAGATTTTTGGCAGTAGCTAATAGGGCTTCCCTGGTGGTGCAGAGGTTAAACCGTCTTCCTGGAATGTGGGAGACCTGGGTCCGATCCCTGGGTTGGGAAGATCCC
Source organism: Nanger dama (assembly GCA_917880005.1). Taxonomy (NCBI): domain Eukaryota; kingdom Metazoa; phylum Chordata; class Mammalia; order Artiodactyla; family Bovidae; genus Nanger; species Nanger dama. The sequence goes on from CAKJTW010000017.1 coordinate 1,959,484, forward strand.
CTGGAGAAGGAAATGGCAACCCACTCCAGTATTCTTTCCTGGAGAATCCCAGGGACGGAGGAGCTTGGTGGGCTACAGTCCACGGGTCGCAAAGAGTCGGACACAATTGAGTGACTTCACTTTCACTTTCACTTTATAGCATACAAATGGTAATTCTCTGATAAATCTAGAAGTGAAGACCTCTTTCAAGTGAATCATACAGTCCTTTCTATCAACATCACAACTGAAAATTAATTCTTGAGACTTTCTCCTCAATATAATAATGTAGACAAATGTAAGCCCTACTTATTTGTTTGCTTAACATTGTTTGCTGGATACCTATACTGGTAGTTTTAATCCACAACATCCATAACATAGTCAGCTATCAAGGTTGACTATCAAATATGAACCTTTGACTTCATAAGAGACGAAGTGGCCTCATCTCCCTCTAAGCTTGCCAGATCCACTCACACGGGCAATTGTTTACATTTTTAACCCTCTTTAGAAAAATACACAAACCTTACTATTTGACACCAGTTTTCCTGTGATTTCTGTGTAGTCTGAATCTTACTGTTGGTGTTTTTAGTCTTGGCACTGTGATTTATGACCTTAACCTCAGATTCTGATTTTAGTTTCTTTTGGCTCCTCATATTTTGGATCCTACCTTTGTCATATTTTTTTCACTTTTGTTTCTTCCTGAGCTGTAATTCAAATTCCTGACACCCTCCACAAGTTCCACCCACACATCTCTTAAACTGAGACTGAAACCGCAGGGGAAATGTTAACTCAGCTTGAAAAGCATATTTCTTAGTCTCTAGATATGATCTCCTCTTAGGTGGAGGGTCCTCACATAAAAACCAAAATTTGTTAATTCAAAAAGCATTGTGCAAGAATTATCTGTATGTACAGTCTTTTCTCCCAAGGGGACAAGAACAGCCTGTTGTACTAGTTGCCATCATTCTGTTAGAAAAGACATTTATGATACACACTCGAAGACTGTCTGTCTTACATTCAATACTCATCTGCTCATTTACTCTCCCAATAGACACATTTGCCTACACAGCTTGTCTGGTACATGGTTTATTAGAAGGAGCTAAGGTTACCTTGTACCTTAGTTCTATTCTGGTATCATTTCACTGTTGAAAGTCTTCTGCCCATCAGTCCAGATAAACGTGTATCTGTGAATGTGTACATGGCATCAGGTATGTGATTACTTGGCGTGAATTTGGCTGAACACTCTTAGCTTATTGTGAGTTTATGAATTTGATGCCAGTTTGTTTGAATTATAATATTAAATTATTAATACCCATATCATGGGCCAGGCTTCTTTGGTGGCTCAGAAAGTAAAGAATCTGCCTTCATTTAGGAGACCTGTGTTCGATCCCTAGGTTGGAAGATCCCCTGGAGAAGGTAATGGCAACCTACTCCAGTGTTCTTGCCTGGAGATTAATCCCATGGACTCCTCTCAGAGGTGCCTGGAAGGGGGTTTGGGGGTTCCAAACAGTCAGACACAACTGAGCAACTTTCCCTTCTTTCATATCATGGGCCTAGTACTCTTGCCTGGAAAATCCCATGGACGGAGGAGCCTGGAAGGCCACAGTCCATGGGGTCGCTGAGGGTCAGACACGACTGAGCGACTTCACTTTCACTTTCACTTTCATGCATTGGAGAAGGAAATGGCAACCCACTCCAGTGTTCTTGCCTGTAGAATCCCAGGGATGGGAGAGCCTGGTGGGCTGCTGTCTGTGGGGTCACACAGAGTCAGATACGACTGAAGTGACTTAGCAACAGAGCCGTTTGGGTTACTTAATAACTGAATATCTGAGAGTATCACTATAATGCTATCATTTTAGAAATGCAAATTTTTTGGTACAATGTGAGGAAACCTTAAAACCTTAAGTTTCCCACCAGACTGCCACAAAGCGTGAAATTCCACTTAGGGACTCATTTCTTTAAATCTTTGAAAGGAATTCAAGATGCCTAATAAAATATGTGTGTATGTGTGTGTGCAAGCCTGTGTATTTTTAAAATGTTAACAATTACCTGGAGACAGTCGAATTATTATTGGCTATTTTTATTTCCTTATATGTTTCCCTATTTCCCAAAATTTCTATATTGAATACATATACTTTTATTATCAGAAAAAATGCTATAAAAATGTTTATGCACCCAAGGATGGTAAAAATGTAAAACTATTTTAATCAAGTAATACCTAGTTGAACATGTATTTCTCAAACCTTCTACATTAATATTAGGTAGCTCACGTCTATGCTTTGGAGAAGGAAATGGCAACCCACTCCAATGTTCTTGCCTGGAGTATCCCAGGGGACGGGGGCAGCCTGGTGGGCTGCCGTCTATGGGGTCACACAGAGTTGGACACGACTGAGCGACTTAGCAGCAGCAACAGCAGCAGCAGGAGCCAGACTCCTTCAGAAATTAGTATATGATCCCAAAGGAAGTAAATCTTGATATTGATGATGTTCTCGTTTTAAGCAGAACACAAATTCTTATAACACATATTTTTTGTATGTATGAAATGTCACACTAAAATACTTTTTAAAGTTTAAAAATTCTGAAAGGGTCATATATAAACTATTTTCCTAGTATTGCCCAGGACTGCCATGACAGGATTCATGCAGAAGGAATTCTTTATAATGCTGCTATATAAGTTGCGTTCTAAAAAAAACTTTAGAATGTGTAAGACAGACTCATCTTAGGCTAAACTTCATCCCATTTTATGGTAAAGTCTAAACTCGACTCAGAGTTGTGAGGATAAGCATCATATCATACTAACACATCAGATTAATGCTCGTTTTCAATGTCAGATGAATTCATCTTTGATTTCATGAGAATCCAAGGATTAAAGAAGAGGAAGTTTCCCCTAAGGGTAGCTAATTGTCTATGTCATTTTCAGGTATATTCGTGGAAAATTTGTCTTCCAGTCATGTACTCATCCATTCATTTATTCCTACATTTCTGAGCAATGCGCTAGACATATGCTACTAGGGATATTGTGGTGAACAAACCAGACATGGGCCCTGCCCTCATGGAGATTAAGTCTGGTGTTTCTGGCATGCCACCCTTAGAAATTATATTGTGGGTTTTGGTGGGGTTTTTTTGAAGTATAATTCACATTTCATAAAATTTATCTTTAAAGTACTAATTGTGTCTTCATTCACTTATTCAACTATTTATTTAGTGCTAGTTACAGTAAGGCAGTGTATAGAAGTTGAAGATGCTCAGTCATGTCCGACTCTTTGCGACCCCATAGACTGCAGCCTGCCAGGATCCTCTGTCCATGGGATTTTCAGGCAATAGTACTGGAGTGGATTGCCATTTCCTTCTCCAGGGGATCTTTCCCAACCCAGGGCTTGCACCTGGGTCTCCTGCATTGTAGACAGACACTCTACCGTCTGAGCCACCAGGGAATTAGATCAGTGAAATAGATATGGACCCAACCCTCAGGAGTCTTATAAGTAAGATTTACTAGATAGTAAGAATTGAAGGATTGAAGGCAGGAGGAGAAGGGAACGACAGAGGATGAGATGGTTGGATGGCATCACCGACTTGATGGACATGAGTTTAAGCAAGCTCCAGGAGTTGTTGATGAACAGGGAAGCCTGGTATGCTGCAGTCTATGGGGTTGCAAAGAGTCAGACGTGACTGGGCTATTGAACTGAACTGAAGAATGCTAGAATTCCACTTCTTCATTTACACTGTATTTTCTCCCAGTTTTATTGAGATACTGACATATATCACTGCATACGTTTAAGGTGAATAGCAGATAACCACAGTGAATTTAGTTAGTATCTACTATCTCATTTAGATACAATAAAAGAAGAAAGCAAAGAGGATTTTTTTCCTTGATGAGAACTCTTAGCATCGGTTAATCATATATCATCTTTTACCTATCACATGCCAGACTAACCTATGCTTAACTGAGGAACTTCCCTGGTGGTCCAGTGGCTAAAACCGTGCTCCTAATGCAGGGGGCCTGAGTTTGATCCCTGGTTAGGAGCCTAGATCCCCTATGCCGCAACTAAGAGTTTTCATAGTGTGTACTTAGCCTGTCCCATAGTGGTTCCGACTAGCAGCCAGTTCCTTGTCTCGCAGAAGCCGCATTGTTCTGCTTTGGGAGGTCTGTACTGCCTTCCTCCTTGGGAGTGGCAGATCCTTTGTTTGTATTTATGGCCCATTAACTTAAAAGATAAGAAAGATCAGTGGAAACCAGATGCCTTTTATTCAGACTTTTTCACTGGCTTTGATATAAGCCCTGCTATTTTCATCCAGAGTTTGCTATTTACTTTACAGGTTTGGGAAAAGTCTGTTTAGCTTAAGTCCTGTTTTGATCTCATTCCTTAAGCTCTTGGGTGACTGGTAAACATCTAGAAACCAAGAGCTACTAGACTTGGTGTTAGTTGTTTTCGGGTCACATAATTGTAGACTTGCAATCAGATGGACTGTCCATGGGATTCTCCAGGCCAGAATACTGGAGTGGGTAGCCTTTCCCTTCTCCAGGGGATCTTCCCAACCCAAGGATCGAATCCAGGTCTCCCGCATTGCAGGCAGATTCTTTACCAGCTGAGCCACCAGACTTTGAGAATAGTAAGGGGCTTTCAAGTTTCAGGTCAACCCCTTCGTCTGATAGACAGGAAATAGAAGCCTGTGGAGTTTCTGTACCTTGCTGAAGACTGGGATGTGGAGTCCCCGCACCATTTAAGCTGCGCTGAGTTGCTTTTATTTGGAGGAGAGGAGGCAAAGGCTTTCTTCCCTCCATACCTCTATCAAAGGAACTCTGTTTATAATACCTGTATTTGTTCCACATGTTAAGCTTCCAATTTATATCTTATTTGAAGAATGAGTTGTATTATGCACAAAAAATTTTAAATCATTCTATTTCACCAAGCTGCCTGCAAATTAATCTTAATTCACGGTCATATTTTTGTTTTCATTTAATTGAAGAGTGTGAGCCAGAGCTAAAATTCTACATCTGTGGAAAAGCTAAGGAAAGGAACACTCACACTTATGAAACCGTGCAACTCAGATTGGGACTCAAACCCAGCCGAAACCCAGACTGAACCCACAGTCTTTTAACTGAGATCACACCTGATTCTCAGGACTTAATGAAGCTCAGGGTTTGTTTTTTCAGTTTTCCTGGGTCTTCATTGCTTTGCATAGGCTTTCTTTGGTTTGCAGTGAGCAGGAGCTACTCTTCATTGCAGTGCACAGGCTTCTCACTGTGGTGTCTTCTGTTGCAGAGCACAGGCTCTAGGCACATGGGCCATGGGATTTAGTTCTGGCCATGGGATTTAGTTGCCCACAGAATGTGGAATCTTCCTGGACCAGGGATCGAACCTGTGTGCCCTGCATTGGCAGGCAGATTCTTATCCACCGTACCACCGGGGAAGTCTGAGATGCCGGGTTCTTGATGTCTCATCACAGAAAGAATTCAGTGAAAGACAAAGTGATAGGTATGAAGAGAAACACACTCCACAGACAGAGTGTGACCATCTCAGAAGGTAAGAGCAGCCCTAGGGTATGGAGTCATCAGTTTTTATAGGGGCAGGTAATTTTATAGGCTACAGTCAGCAAAAACAAGTTCAGACCGTGAACTCCTTATTGCAAAATTCAGACTTAAATTGAAGAAAATAGGGAAAACCAGTGGACCATTTGGGTATGACCTAAATCAAATCCCTTATGATTATACAGATCAAATTGCCAACATCCGTTGGATCATCAAAAAAAAGCAAGAGAGTTCCAGGAAAACATCCACTTATGCTTTATTGACTATGTCAAAGCATTTGACTGTGTGGATCACAATAAACTGTGGAAAATTCTGAAAGAGATGGGCATACCAGACCACCTGACCTGCCTCTTGAAAAATCTGTATGCAGGCCAAGAAACAACAGTTAGAACTGAGCATATAACAACAGACTGGTTCCAAACTGGGAAAGGAGTACATCAAGGCTGTATATTGTCACCCTGCTTATTTAGCTTATATGCAGAGTACATCATGAGAAATACTGGACTGGATGACGCACAAGCTGGAATCAAGATTGCCAAGATAAATGTCAATAACATCAGATATACAGATGACACTACCCTTATGGCAGAAAGTGAAGAAGAACTAAAGAGCCTCTTGATGAAAGTAAAGAGGAAAGTGAAAAACTTGGCATAAAACTCAACGTTCAGAAAATGAAGATCATGGCATCTGGTTCCATCACTTCATGGCAAATAGATGGGGAAACAATGGAAACAGTGACAGACTTTATTTTGGGGGGCTCGAAAATAACTGCAGATGGTGACTGCAGCCATGAAATTAAAAGATGCTTGCTCCTTGGAAGATAAGCTACAAACAAACTAGACAGCATATTTAGACGTAGAGACATTACTTTGCCAGCAAAGGCCCATCTAGTCAAGGCTATGGTTTTCCAGTGGTCATGTATGGATGTGAGGGTTGGACTATAAAGAAAGCTGAGTGCTGAAGAATTGATGCTTTTGAGGTGTGGTGTTGGAGAAGACTCTTGAAAGTCCCTTGGACTGCAAGGAGATCCAGCCAGTCCATCCTAAAGGAGATCAGTCCTGGGTGTTCTTTGGAAGGACTGATGCTAAAGCTGAAACTCCAATACTTTGGCCTCCTGATACAAAGAGCTGACTCACTGGAAAAGACCCTAATGCTGGGAAAGACTGAAGGCAGGCAGAGAAGGGGACAACAGACGACTTGAGATTGTTGGATGGTATCACCGATTCAATGGACATGAGTTTGAGCAATCTCCAGGAGTTGGTGATGACAGGGAGGCCTGGCATGCTGCAATCTATGGGGTTGCAAAAAGTTGGACTTAACTGAGCAACTGAACTGAACTGAACTGAATGAGTGGGAGGAGTATTCCAGCTATTTGTGGGAAGGGGTAGGGATTTCCAACAATTGCGCCCACCACCCACTTTTTTACCTCTATGGTTGATCTTAGAACTATCATGGTGCCTGTGGGCATATCATTTAGCTTGCAGATGTGTTACAATGAGCATGTACTGAAATTCAAGTTCTAGTGGAATTTGACTCATCTACCATCTTGGACCTACTTGGTTCAGACCAGTTTATGTCATATCCTTGGACTATGTCATTCTTTCAAAGGCTGAGCCTTGCTTCCTGCGACTCTGTTTCAATTCAGTTCAGTTCAGCTCAGTTCAGTCACTCAGTCATGTCTGACTCTTTGTGACCCCATGAATTGCAGCATGCCAGGCCTCCTTGTCCATCACTAACTCTTGGAGTTCACTCAAACTCATGTCCATCGAGTCGGTGATGCCATCAGCCATCTGATCCTCTGTTGTCCCCTTCTCCTCCTGCCCCCAATCCCTCCCAGCATCAGAGTCTTTTCCAATGAGTCAACTCTTCACATGAGGTGGCCAAAGTATTGGAGTTTCAGCTTTAGCATCAGTCCTTCCAAAGAACACCCAGGACTGATCTCCTTTAGGATGGACTGGTTGGATCTCCTTGCAGTCCAAGGGACACTCAAGAGTCTTCTCCAACACCACACCTCAAAAGCATCAATTCTTCAGCACTCAGCTTTCTTCACAGTCCAACTCTCACATCCATACATGACCACTGGAAAAACCATAGCCTTGACTAGATGGACCTTTGTTGGCAAAGTAATATCTCTGCTTTTGAATATGCTATCTAGGTTGGTCATAACTTTCCTTCCAAGGAGTAAGCGTCTTTAAATTTCATGGCTGCAGTCACCATCTGCAGTGATTTTGGAGCCCCCCAAAATAAAGTCTGACACTGTTTCCACTGTTTCCTCATCTATTTCCCATGAAGTGATGGGACTGGGTGCCATGATCATCATTTTCTGAATGTTGAGCTTTAACCCAACTTTTTCACTCTCCACTTTCACTTTCATCAAGAGGCTTTTTAGTTCCTCTTCACTTTCTGACAGTCATCTGCATATCTGAGGTTACTGATATTTTTCCAGGCAATCTTGATTCCAGCGTGCGCTTCTTTCCAGCCCAGCTTTTCGAATGATGTGCTATAAGTTAAATAAGCAGGGTGACAATATACAGCCTTGACATACTCCTTTTCCTATTTGGAACCACTCTGTTGTTCCATGTCCAGTTCTAACTGCTGCTTCCTGACCTGCATACAGATTTCTCCAAGAGGCAGGTCAGGTGATCTGGTATTTCCATCTCTTTCAGAATTTTCCACAGTTTATTGTGATCCACACAGTCAAAGGCTTTAGCATAATCAATAAAGCACAAATAGATGTTTTTCTGGAACTCTCTTGCTTTTCCCATGATCCAGCGGATGTTGGCAATTTGATCTCTGGTTCCTCTGCCTTTTCTAAAACCAGCTTGAACATATGGAAGTTGATGGTTCACGTATTGCTGAAGCCTGCCTTGGAGAATTTTGAGCATTACTTTACTAGCATGTGAGATGAGTGCAACTGTGCGGTAGTTTGAGCATTCTTTGGCATTGCCTTTCTTTGGGATAGGAATGAAAACTGACCTTTTGCAGTCCTGTGGCCACTGCTGAGTTTTCCAAATTTGCTGGCATATTGAGTGCAGCACTTTCACAGCATCATCTTCCAGGATTTGAAATAGCCCCACTGGAATTCCATCACCTCCACTAGCTTTGTTCATAGTGATGCTTTCCAAGGACCACTTGACTTCACATTCCAAGATGTTTGGCTCTACGTGAGTGATTACACCATCGTGATTATCTTGGTCATGAAGATCTTTTTGTACAGTTCTTCTTCTGTGTATTCTTGCTACCTCTTCTTAATATCTTCTGCTTCTGTTAGGTCCAGACCATTTCTGTCCTTGATCGAGCCCATCTTTGCATGAAGTGTTCCCTTGGTATCTCTAATTTTCTTGAAGAGATCTCTAGTCTTTCCCACTCTGTTGTTTTCCTCTATTTCTTTGCATTGATCACTGAGGAAGGCTTTCTTATCTCTCCTTGCTATTCTTTGGAACTCTGCATTCAGATGCTTATACCTCTCCTTTTCTCCTTTGCTTTTCTCTTCTCTTCTTTTCACAGCTATTTGTAAGGCCTCCCCAGACAGCCATTTTGCTTTTTTTGCATTTCTTTTCCATGGTGATGGCCTTGATCCCTGTCTCCTGTACAGTGTCACGAACCTTCATCCATAGTTCATCAGGCACTCTATCTATCAGATCTAGGCCCTTAAATCTATTTCTCACTTCCACTGTATAATCATAAGGGATTTGATTTAGGTCATACCTGAATGGTCTAGTGGTTTTCTCTACTTTCTTCAATTTAAGTCTGAATTTGGCAATGAGGAGTTCATGATCTGAGCCACAGTCAGCCCCCGAAGTCTTGTTTTTACTGACTGTATAGAGCTTCTCCATCTTTGACTGCAAAAAATATAATCAATCTGATTTCAGTGTTGACCATCTGGTGATATCCATGTGTAGAGTCTTCTCTTGTATTGTTGGAAGAGGGTGTTTGCTATGACCAGTGCGTCTCTTTGAAAACTCTATTAGCCTTTGCCCTGCTTCTTTCCGTATTCCAAGGCCAAATTTGCCTGTTACCCTAGGTGTTTCTTGACTTCCTACTTTTGCATTCCAGTCCCCTATAATGAAAAGGACATCTTTTTTGGGTGTTAGTTCTATAAGGTCTTGTAGGTCTTTATAAAACCGTTCAACTTCAGCTTCTTCAGCGTTACTGGTTGGGGCATAGACTTGGATTATTGTGATATTGAATGGTTTGCTTTGGAAACGAACAGACATCATTCTGTCATTTTTGAGATTGCATACAAGTACTGCATTTCGGACTCTTTTGTTGACCATGATGGGTACTCCATTTCTTCTAAGGGATTCCTGCCCACAGTAGGAGATATAATGGTCATCTGAGTTAAATTCACCGATTCCAGCCCATTTTAGTTCACTGATTCCTAGAATGTTGATGTTCACTCTTACCATCTCCTGTTTGACCACTTCCAGTTTGCCTTGATTCATGGACCTAACATTCCAGGTTCCTATGCAATATTGTTCTTTACAGTATCGGACCTTGCTTCTATCACCAGTCACATCCACAACTTTATATTGTTTTTGCTTTGGCTCCATCCCTTCATTGTTTCTGGAGTTATTTCTCCACTGATCTTCAGTAGCATATTGGGCACCTACTGACGTGGGGAGTTCCTCTTTTAGTATCCTATCATTTTGCCTTTTCATACTGTTCATGGGGCTCTCAAGACAAGAATATTGGAGTGGTTTGCCATTCCCTTCTCCAGTGGACCACGTTCTGTCAGACCTCCATCATGACCCGCCCGTCTTGGGTGGCCCCACGTGGTATGACTTAGTTTCACTGAGCTAGACAAGGCTGTGGTCTGTGTGATTAGATTGACTTGTTTTCTGTGATTATGGTTTCAATGTGTCTGCCCTCTGATGCCCTCTTGCAACACCTACTGTCTTACGTGGGTTTCTGTTACCTTGGGTGTGGGGGTATCTCTTCAGGGCCGCCCCTCCTGACCTTGAACATGGAGTAGCTCCTCTCAGCCCTCCTGCGCCCGTGTAGCCACCGCTCCTGTTTCACTTAGAACATTTAAATATAATAAGTATTCCTTAACAGTGGAATTTTATATTAGTCATCAACTCATGCTATGAAAATACAAAATTTACACCTAGAAAGATAGAACATGCATCTTCTCATCCAATCTCTCTGATATTTTCTTGATACTTTCCAACCCTTACCTTGGAAATTGTATGTAGCCATTGACAGTCTGTGACAGTCTGTGTTCAGTGGGTCAGTCATGTCTGACTCTGACCACATGGACTGTAGCCCACCAGGCTCTTCTGTCCATGGAGTTCTCCAGGTAAGAATGGATTGCCATTCCCTTCTCCAGGGGATCTTCCTGACCTATGGACTGAACCCATGTCTTTTGTGTCTCCTTGATTGGTAGGTGGGTTCTTTACCACTAGCACCACCTGAGAAGCTAAGGACTGATGTTCACTCAAATCTTGTTAAATTTAACAGCTTTTCTTATTTTAAAAAATTATTTATTTATTCATTTTTAGCTGTGCTGGGTCTTTGTTGCTGTGTGTGTGTGTGTGTGTGTGTCTGTCTGCCTGTCTGTCTGTCTGTCTGTCTGTCTGTGTATGCTGGGTCTTTGTTGCTGCTTAGCCTTTTCTCTAGTTGAGGCAAGCAGGCACTGCTCTCTAGTTGCAGTGCCTGGGGTTCTCACTGCTGTGGCTTCTCTTGTTGTAGTGCATGGGTTCTAGGGCAAGCAAGCTTCAATAACTGTAGCACATGGGTTCTGCAGTTGTGGCTCCTGGACTTAGTTGCATGTGAGTTCAGGACTCGAACCTGTGTCTCCTGCATTAGCAGGATTCTTTACCATTGAGCCATCAGGGAAGCTCAAATTTCACTCACCATATGGTTAATTTTATGCATCAATAACTGGGCTAAAGGATGCCTGGAGAGCTGGCAAAACATTTCTGGGTGTGTCTGTAGGGTGTTTCTGGAAGAGATTAGCATTAGATTCAGTAGACTGAGAAAAGAAGATCTGCCCTTAGCAGTGTAGGTAGGCCTCATCCAAAGGGTTGAGATCCAGAATAGAACACAAAGAGGAGGAAAGGGACTTCCCTGGTGGTCCAGTGGCAGAGTCTGCAGAGTCTGCCTGCCAGTGCATGGGACACAGGCTCGATCTCTGGTCAGGGAAAGTTGCACATACTGTGGGGCAGCTAAGCTTCTGTGCCACAATTACTGAGCCTGCACATCCTAAAGCCTGTGCTCGGTAACAGGAGAAGCCACTGCAGTGAGCAGCCTGTGCATCACAACTAGAGCATAGCCCTTAGTTGCCTCAACTAGAGAAAGCTTGAGTGTGGCAATGAAGACCCAGGCAGCAACAGCAACAAATATATAGATATAGATATAAATAGAGGAGGAAAGGGTGATTTCCCTTTCTCTTGAGCTGGGATGTCCACACTAGGACCTACACCACTGACTCCCCTGATTCTCAGGCCTTCAGACTCAGACTGAATTACACCATTGGCTTTCATTGTTCTTCAGCTTGCAGATAGCAGATATGGGACTTCTCAGCCCTTGTAACTTGTAACTACATAAGCCAGTTCCTATAATAAATTTCCTCCTTTGTATATCTATGAGTATATCCTATTCTTTTTCTCTGGGGAATCCTGATTAATGCACCATGTAATTCATCAATTCAAAGAATACAACTCATGACTTTTAGTTTATTCAGAGAGTTGTATAACCATCATCACTATCTAATTTCAGAACATTTTTATCACCCCCAAAGAAACACTGTATTCCAATTACTCCCTGTTCCCCTTTCCCTCAACCCTTGGAAACTACTAATCTACTTCCTGTCTCTGTGGATTGCCTCCTTTGGGTATTTCATATAAGTGCAATATGAAACCTTTTGCATATTGTGTCTAGCTTCTTTCACTTGGCATGTTTTCAAGGTTCACCTATGTTGTAGCATTTATCCATGTTTCATTCCTTTTGGTGGCTGAATTGTATTCTATTGTGTGGATATACCTAATTTTTTTATCTCTTCATCTGTTGGTGGACATTTGTTTCCACCTTTTGGCTAATCTGAATACTACTGCTATGAACGATGTCATATAAGTATTTGTGTGAATACTAGTTTTTAGTTCTTTGGGTATATACCTAGGAGTAGGGCTTCCCTGAGAGCTCAGTTGGTAAAGAATCTGCCTGCAATTCAGGAGACCCCGGTTCAATTCCTGGGTCAGGAAGATCCCCTGGAGAAGGGATAATCTACCCATCCAGTATTCTTAGGCTTCCCTTGTGGCTCAGCTGGTAAAGAATCCTCCTGCCATGCAGGAGACCTGGGTTCGATCCCTGGGTTGGGAAGATCCCCTGGAGAAGGGGAAAGGACCCACTCTAGTATTCTGGCCTGGAGAATTCCATGGACTATATAGTCCATGGGGTCACAAGGAGTTGGACACAACTGAGTGACTTTCCCTTTCACTTCACTTTCAGAATTGCTAGGTCATATGGTAAGTCTGTTTAACTTTGAGAGGCACTACCAAAATGTTTTCCACAGTAGCTCCATCATACATTCCTAGTAGTTGTGTACAAGAATTCCAGATTTTCTCCATTCTTGTCATATATCTAGAATATATAAAGAATGTCCTTATTAGTTAATAAGATTTGCAAGTATTTTCTCTTTCTATGCTTTATCTTTTCACTTTCTTTTTTAGATTGAAGTATAGTCAATTTCGGAGAAGGCAATGGCACCCCACTCCAATACTCTTGCCTGGAAAACCCCATAGATGGAGGAGCCTGGTAGGCTGCAGTCCATGGGGTCACTAAGAGTCAGACACAACTGAGCAACTTCACTTTCACTTTTCACTTTCATGCATTGGAGAAGGAAATGGCAACCCACTCCAGTGTTCTTGCCTGGAGAATCCCAGGAAGGGGGGGAGCCTGGTAGGCTGCCGTCTATGGGGTCGCACAGAGTAGGACACGACTGAAGCGATTTAGCAGCAGCAGCAGCAGCAGCAGCATAGTCAATTTACAATATTATATTATTTTCAGATGTACAGTATAGTGATTCAGTATTTTTACAGGTTATATTATAGGTTATTACATGATAATGGCTGTATTTCCCTGTGCTATACACTATAATCCTTGTTGCTTATCTTTGTGTTTTTAACTTTTTGAAGTTGTCTTTCAAAGCAAAAAAGTTATACATTTTGTAATACCTAATACATTTTTTCTTAAGTTGTTGTGCTTTTGGTGTCATATCTAAAAAAAAAATCAGCCTAATCCAAGGTCCTGAAAATTTTACACCTATATTTTCTTCTAAGTGTTTTATTCAGCTCTTATGATTAGGTCTGTGATCCATTTGGAGTTAATTATTATATATATTGTTAGGTAAAGGTTCAACTTTATTCTTTTGCATGCGACATCTATTTGTTCCAACATCCCTCATTGAAAAGACTCTTCTCTATTGAATTGTCTGGAATCCTTGTTAAAAATCAGTTCACTGTAAATGTCAGTCTTTCTAGACTCTCAATTTTATTCTGTTGATTTATGTGCCTATTGTTATGCCAGTATACCACTGTCTGGATTATTATAGTTTTGTACTAAGTTTTGAAATCAGGATATATGAGTCATCCAACTTTGTTCTTCTTTTTCCAGGTTGTTTTGGCTATTCTGGATCCCTTGCATTTCCATTTTTTTTTTAGGATCGTCTTTTTGATTTCTGTGGAAAAGATGCTTGGGGATTTGATAGGAGTTGTGTCGAATGTGTAGATCAGCTTGGGAGTATTGCCTTCTTGACAATATTAAGTCTTCCAATCTATGAACATGGGTGTCTTTCCATTCATTTGGGTCTTTTAACATTTATTTCAACAATGTTTGTAGTTTTCAGAGTACATGATTTGCATTTCTTTTGTTAAATGTATTCCTAAGGATTTTATTTTTGATGCTATTGTAAATGCAATTGTTTTCTTAATTTTGTTTTTGGATTGTTCTCTACTAGTGTATAGACATATTATTTTTAAAATTGATCTTGACCCCTACCACTGTGATGAACTTATTAGTTCTAATATTAATAGTTTTGGAGTGGATTTCTTAGGACTTTCTATGCGAGATTAGGTCATCAGCAAACAGAAATTGTGTTACTTTTTTTTTTTTTTATTGCCTAACTGCCCTTGCTGGAACCTCCTATACAATGTTGACTAGCAGTGGCAAAGAAATTCCCTGGCAGTCCAATGGTGCTCTCATTGCTGAGGGCCTAGGTTCAATCCCTAGATGAGAAACTTAGATCCTGGGAGACAAGTGATACGGAAGAATAGCAGTAGCTAAAATGAAAATCCTTATCTTATTCCTTATTAGGGCAAAAGCAGTCTTTTACCATTAAGTATGATGTTATTTGGGGTTTTAGCTGTTTCTGTAATGCCAATGCATATCCCAGTAGAGATGTTCAAGCTAATGGTAGAAATATAGGATAAAACTCAGAGGAAAGATCTGGGTTTCTGTGGAACTCCTTAGTGTTCAGATGATAGTTGAAGTTGCTGAAATTAATGAAATAGTCCAGACAGGGAGCATAGGATGAGAAGACAACTGGGGATAGATCTTTTGGGAAATATCAACCTTCAATGAACAAAGAGGCAAAGAAGAACTCTTAGAGTGGTAATCCTTCAGCTTGGCCAAGCAGAGTTATCTGAGGAACTTTATACAAGTACAAATTCCATGGACATCACCAGATGGTCAACACCGAAATCAGACTGATTATATTCTTGGCAGCCAAAGATGGAGAAGCTCTATACAGTCAACAAAAACAAGACCAGGAGCTGACTAAGGCTCAGATCATGAACTCCTTATTAACAAATTCAGACTCTAATTGAAGAAAGTAGAGAAACCACTAGACCATTCAGGTATGACCTAAATCAAATCCCTATGATTATACAGTGGAAGTGAGAAATAGATTTAAGGGACTAGATCTGATAGACAGAGTGGCTGATGAACTATGGAATGAGGTTTGTGACATTGTACAGGAGACAGGGATCAAGACCATCCCCATGGAAAAGAAATGCAAAAAAGCAAACTGGCTGTCTGGGGAGGCCTTACAAATAGCTGTAAAAAGAAGAGAAGAGAAAAGCAAAGGAGAAAAGGAAAGGTATAAGCATCTGAATGCAGAGTTCCAGAGAATAGCAAGAAGAGATTAGAAAGACTTCTTCAGTGATCAATGCAAAGAAACAGAAGAAAAGAACAGAGTGGGAAAGACTAGAGATCTCTTCAAGAAAATTAGAGATACCAAGGGAACATTTCATGCAAAGATGGGCTCGATCAAGGACAGAAATGGTCTGGACCTAACAGAAGCAGAAGATATTAAGAAGAAGTGGCAAGAATACACAGAACAACTATACAAAAAGATCTTCACGACCCAGATAATCATGATGGTGTGATCACTCATCTAGAGCCAAACATCCTGGAATGTGAAGTCAAGTGGTCCTTGGAAAGCATCACTATGAACAAAGCTAGTGGAGGTGATGGAATTCCAGTGGAGCTATTTCAAATCCTGAAAGATGATGCTGTGAAAGTGCTGCACTCAATATGCCAGCAAATTTGGAAAACTCAGCAGTGGCCACAGGACTGCAAAAGGTCAGTGTTCATTCTTATCCCAAAGAAAGGCAATGCCAAAGAATGCTCAAATTATCGCACAATTGCACTCATCTCACATGCTAGTAAAGTAATGCTCAAAATTCTCCAAGCCAGGCTTCAGCAATACGTGAACCGTGAACTCCCTGATGTTCAAGCTGGTTTTAGAAAAGGCAGAGGAACCAGAGATCAAATTGCCAACCTCCGCTGGATCATGGAAAAAGCAAGAGAGTTCCAGAAAAACATCTATTTGTGCTTTATTGACTATGCCAAAGCCTTTGACTCTGTAGATCACAATAAACTGTGGAAAATTCTGAAAGAGATGGGAATACCAGACCACCTGACCTGCCTCTTGAGAAATCTGTTTGCAGGTCAGGAAGCAACTGTTAGAACTGGACATGGAACAACAGAGTGGTTCCAAATAGGAAAAGGAGTACGTCAAGGCTGTATATTGTCACCCTGCTTATTTAACTTAAATGCAGAGTACATCATGAGAAATGCTGGACTGGAAGAAACACAAGCTGGAATCAAGATTGCTGGGAGAAATATCAATAACCTCAGATATGCAGATGACACCACCCTTATGGCAGAAAGTGAAGAGGAACTAAAAAGCCTCTTGATGAAAGTGAAAGTGGAGAGTGAAAAAGTTGGGTTAAAGCTCAACATTCAGAAAGTGAAGATCATGGCATCCGGTCCCATCACTTCATGGGAAATAGATGAGGAAACAGTGGAAACAGTGTCAGACTTTATTTTGGGGGGCTCCAAAATCACTGCAGATGGTGACTGCAGCCATGAAATTAAAAGAGGCTTACTCCTTGGAAGAAAAGTTATGACCAACCTAGACAGTATATTCAAAAGCAGAGACATTACTTTGCCAACTAAGTTCCGTCTAGTCAAGGCTATGGCTTTTCCTGTGGTCATGTATGGATGTGAGAGTTGGACTGTGAAGAAGGCTGAGCACCGAAGAATTGATGCTTTTGAACTGTGGTGCTGGAGAAGACTCTTGAGAGTCCCTTGGACTGCAAGGAGATCCAGCCTGTCCATTCGGAAGGAGATCAGCCCTGGGATTTCTTTGGAAGGAATGATGGTAAAGCTGAAACTCCAGTACTTTGGCCACCTCATGGGAAGAGTTGACTCATTGGAAAAGACTCTGATCCTGGGAGGGACTGGGGGCAGGAGGAGAAGGGGACGACCGAGGATGAGATGGCTGGATGATCTTTACAGGCTTCCCCTGAAAGAGAAACCAGCCCATTTATGTAAAGGAAGCAATATCAGTACCAGGGGAGCTCAGGGGCAGGAAGGGTGAAGCAGAATGGCCAGTTGTTTGTGCTATCATTTGCAAGTCAGGAACTGATTGACTTCATAAACATTTTATCATACCTGACTATTTTAAGAGTAAAAATTTTGATATATGTAAAAATGTACAAGCGAATAGTCTTCCTTCCTTTCTTTCTTTTTTTGGCCACAGCATGTGGCTTATGGGATCTCAGTTCCCTGACCAAGGATTGAACCCTGGCCACAGGGGTGAAAGCCCAGAATCTAACCACTAGACTACCAGGGAACTTTCAAGTGAATAATCTTTGTCACAGTAACTCCACCTCTAATAATTTTCACCAAGGGCACAATGACAAATGTATGCAAAGATATGTACAAGAAGAAAAGAAAAATATATACAAAGGTATGCATTGAAGTTTTATAATAGTAAAGGATTCCAAGAGGAAGAGATATATCAGCTGAATAGTAAAAGGTGAATACGGATTAACCAGGCCTTTTGGGCAAAGAATAGAAAGAGAAGAAGCTTTTCCAGTTAGAGGAAACAGCAAGTACTGAAGTATAGAGATGTGAAAAGTTTAATATTGGAGAACTATAAGAAATTGGAAATTACTGGAGCAAAGGATATACTGTAAATGGGGGAGAAGATGAAGCTGGAAGGGAGGATAAGTTCAGAGGGAGAACAAAATTATAGTTCATATTTTAAACAAATCACAGTAATTTTACTGCTTGACTGAGAAACATAGTCTTTAGATTGACATGTATACATAAGAGAACTAAGAAATCTAACCCTGTATGTAGGAGATTCAAGCCAAGGGAAGTAGTGAACTATTCTTGAGTTTAAATGTTGTTTGAAACAGTAAAATAAAGATTAATGAGTCATGGTACTTTGATGTCAGATGAAATCATCTCTATGTATGATTGATCAAAGTTGGTCTATGTATGTATGATTGGTCTATGTATGGTCAAAGTTCAAGAACTTGTTATCTTTATAAAAATACTGCTTTTCTGTTTACAAGGTCTTCTCAAAGGGTCCAGAGTTATTTGGCTAACGTTTTGTTTCTGATGCAAAAAGTTATGCTTTTAACCAAGTTGATCATAAAATAAAACCTTGCATAGTCTTAATAGATTTATGCCATTTGCATAGCAAAATTGCTGCAGATTTGCCATTATCATACTGACTCAGTCAGATTACACTGTTGCTGCCACTTGCGTGTTTTCAAACTCAGAAGTTTAACAGGCACAATCAGCATCTTTTTATGACTACTAAATAATCTTCTGAAAGAAAGGTTTTTGTCCCACCTCTTCCTACCAGCTCACTGTTCTCTAACTACAAAGCGCCCACCCACCACTATATCATTTACTGCATCAACAGACCCTGGGTCAATGGCAGTACTTGATCACAGGTGAAGGATTATTAGACTGATGAATTGAAACAATTGCATCAAATGTTCCTCTGTTGGACTTCCCTGGTGGTCCTGTGGTTAAGAATCTGCCTGCCAATGCAGGGGACATAGGTTGAATCCCTGTTCCAGGAAGATTCCACTTGCCTCTGGGCAACAAAGCCCATACACCGCAACTACTGAGCCTGCGCTCTAGAGACCACACCCTGTAACAGGAAAAGCCACCACAATGAGAAGCCCGAGCACTAAAACTAGAAAGTAGCCCCCACTTGCCACAAGCAGAGAAAGCCCACGCACAGAACAAAAACCTAGCGCAGCCCAAAATAAATCAGTCAGTAAAAAACTTTTAAAATTTCCCTCTGTACACATCAAACATTTAAGTCTCAAAAGAATGTAATTCCTTCTCAAGGCACAATTTATGGTGGAAGAACCTGTCTCACAACTTGGAATCCTAAGACAATGGAATGTTAGAGGTACACCCCAGACTGCATTTCAGAAATTATCCAGCTCCTTACAGATGAAGTATCTGAAGTCTAGGAAGACAGCATAGTATCTGTGAGATCTTGGGCAATTTACTTATTTTCTCGTGCTTCACTTTTCTTATCTATTAAATCGATCTTAGGGTGTGGAGAAAAGGGAACCCTCATACTGTTGGTGGGATTATAAATTGGTGCAGCAAAAAATAAATAAATTAGTACAGCTACTATGGAGAACAGCATGGAGGTTCTTTAAAAAACTGAAAATAGAGTTGCCATATGATCCAGCAATCCCACTCCTGGGTATCTGTCTGGAAAAGATGAAAGCTCTAATTTGGAAAGATATCTGCATGCCAGTGTTCTTATCAGCACTATTTACAATAGCCAAGACATGGAAGCAACCTAAATGTCCATCAACAGATGAATTGAGAGAGAAGATGGGAACACATGATGGAGTATTACTCAGCCATAAAAAGAATGAAATAATGTCATTTATATCGATATGGATGAACCTAGAGATTATCATACTGAGTGAAGTAAATCAGACAAAGGCAAATATCATATGATATCAGTTACATATGGAATCTAAGAAAAATGACACAAACGTATTTGCAAAACAGAAATAGACTCACAGACATAGAAAACAAACTTATGGTTACCAGAGGGGTAGGGGAGGAGGGTTAATTAAAAGTATGGAATTAACAGATACATACCACTATACATAACACAGATAAACAACAAGGGTTTACTGTATGGCACAGGAAATTATATTCAATATCTTTTAATAACCTATAATGGAAAAGAATCTGAAAAAGATCGTGTGTATGTATGTATATACTTGAAAAATGGTAAATCAACTATACTTCAATTAAAATAGGTAAATCTTAGCAGTACGTCAGATTGCTATTGTAAAGGGATAAATGAAATAATGCAAGTAAAAATTTTAAAGCTGTATTAAGCTCAAAGATATCACTCAATACATGTTGTTATGATTACAAAGATATAGCAATGAATAAGGGGTCCTGAGTCTGCTGGTTTTTAATTTCATTTTGGCTGTGCTGGTCTTCAGCGCTGCTCGGGCTTTTCTCTAGCTGCAGTGAGCGGGGGCTACTTTCTCCCGTTGCCGTGCTCAGGCTTCTCCCTTCAGTGGCTTCTCTTGTGGCAGAGTACAGGGCTTTAGGTCACATGAGCTTCAGTAGCAGTGGCATGTGGGCCAAGTAGCTGTGGTTCCAGGCCTCTAGAGCACAGGCTCAATACCTGAGGCGCATGGGCTTAGTTTCTCCATGGCATGTGGGATCTTCCAGGATCAGGGATTGAATCCGTGTCTCCTGCCTTAGCAGGCAGATTCTTTACCACTGAGCTACCAGAGAAACCCCTGAATCTGCTATTGGTTTGCAACGAACTCAGAAAGTTCCTGCGTTTTCCCCATGTGTGAAATGAGGTTGGATTCAGTCAGTGTTCAAGTTGCACTGTGGAGTCCTAGTGCTTCCCTGAAGGACTGCAAGGGAGAGGATAGGAGACCAGTAGGCAGGCATTCAAACACTTACCTTTTTCTACCAAAGCTGTTTAGCTTTCATCTTACTTATATTTTTGTTTGAGTAAAAGTGTTCTGCCAAAAAAAATGTAATAACTACTTATTGAGATCATCTTTAAGCTTCTTTCCTTTCAACAGTCTATGGTTTTGCAACAAATACACTGTGTTCCCCTATTATTATTTCAAAATAAAGACAAAGATTTTAAAGTTTTGAGGATAAGATCAACTTGTGACTTTAGGTGCAGAGCCAGGACAGAACTGACCTTAAGGAAGAGACATGATAATCTTTTGAGGTTAATGGGAAGGAGATACTCAAATAATAAAGGGTCAGTAATGGTTATGGATGCTCTTATATCTTCCTTATGAGGAAACAGATTCTGCCTTTTTCCTTCTTAGTTTCCGCTTTAGTTGTTTAAGGAATGCATAGTCTCCTTAACAGTGCTGATGGCTAGTCTGTGATTGCTACATTTACTACCCAGTCCTTTTCTGGGTAACTAAAGATTCAAAGTGCTGAATTAAAGTTTACTGGAAAAGAGAAATTTAAAGAGAGATGTTACCATCACTTCTTTTTTAAGACTTTTTAAGTGGGGTATAGTTGATTTACAATGTTAGTTTCAGGTCTACAGCAAAGTGAATCAGTTATACATAAACATATATCCACTCTTTTGTAGATTCTTTTCCCATGTAAGCCATTACAGAGTACTGAGTAGAGTTCCCTGTACTATACAGTTATTATTATATAGATAGATAGATAACTTATTAGTTATCTATTTTATATGCAGTACTGTATATTGACCATCACTTCTATTCAGATTTTAAAGGTTATAGTTATTGCCATACTATTGAAATATCCAGGTGAGGATTTGTATATTTCAGATGCAATTCTCTGATACAGTTCTAATTTTCAGAGATCTCACCCCAGTTTCAATGGTCTAATCAAAAAGAGGTTGTAAGTATATAAAAATATTAAATAAGCAAATTTTGTTGGTACACAATAAGCTTATGATATGTTTTCTATTGGATTAAGTTACTACAATAGTCTTGTTTTCTGTTCAAACTTTTTCAGGATAAAAAGTGCTTCAGTTCAGTTCAGTCGCTCAGTCATGTCTGACTTTTGTGACCCCGTGGACTGCAGCACGCCAGGACTCCCTGTCCATCACCAACTCCCAGAGTTTACTCAAACTCATGTCCATTGAGTCAGTGATGCCACCCAACCATCTCATCCTCTGTCGTCCCCTTCTCCTCTCACTTTCAATCTTTCCCAGCACGGGGTCTTTTCAAATGAGTCAGCTCTTTCTGATAGCCAGAATATTGGAGTTTCAGCTTCAACATCAGTCCTTCCAATGAACATTCAAGACTGATTTCCTTTAGGTTGGATTGGTTGGATCTCCTTGCAGTCCAAGGGACTCTCAAGAGTATTCTCCAACACCACAGTTCAAAAGCATCAATTCTTCAGTGCTCAGCTTTCTTTATAGACCAATGATTTATATGTACTGACTGTATCAGATTCCAGTTTATGCTGTTCTTTCAATTTTGCTCTTTCAAGAGTCTTTGAACTAATGTTCTATTGTATAAAAAAGTTAAAGGGCATTGATTTTCATCGGATAAGAAATGGAACTCCATCTCAGTGTTCATAGCAACATTATTCATAATAAGTGCCCATCAGCAGCTTATTGACTTAAGAAGATGTGGTATACATATATTAATATATATATCCCAATGAAATATTACTTAGCCATAAAAGAGTAAAATATTGCCATTTTCAGGAACGTGGCGTTATGGAGTATTAGGCTTAGTGAAATAAGTCAGACAGAAAAAGAGAATTACATGGTATCACTAAAATGCAGAATCTTAAAAATAATACAAAGGAATTTCTTTTTAAAACAGAAACAGACCCACAAATGCAGAAAACAAACTTATGATTACCAAAGGGGAAGGGAGGGTGGATAAATTAGGAGTATAGGACTAACAGATACATACCACTATATATAAAATAAACTACAAGGATTTATTGTAAAGCACAGGGAAGTGTATTCAATATCTTATAATAACCTATAATGGAAAAGAATCTGAAAAAAATGTATGTATATGTATAACTGAATCACTTTGCTATATATCTGAAACTAATACAATATTGTAAAGCAATTATATTTTAATTGAAAAACGAAAGAGAAACGGAACTCTAAAAGATATGCGGCTTTCTACTGTGCAATTTTAATTCTCAGACTCTGTTACAAGGCATTGCTTTCAAAACAATGGATCTGAGTGTAAATGAAATAGCATGCTTCTGGATTTTCATGAAGGTTTTATTAAAGCCTAAATTTCATACTAATCATTCGTACATATGCCTTGTTTTTATGCAATGGAAAGTACTTCATAGATAATAAAATCTTTTGCCTAGCCTGATCTCGTCTCTGTGTTCCGTCACTCAGAGATAACCACTAGTTACAGTTTCTTATCTAGCATTTCAGAGAGATTTAATGCATTTTTCGGCTATAAGAAAGCAAATCTTCAGTACTTATTATTTTATTTGATCCTCACAAAAATTGTGCAAGGTAAACAGAAGGTTTCCTTCCTGATCACAGAAATGAAAATGGAGGCTCAGAGAAGTGAATCAATTATTATGATTCTTTTGTACAACTAATAAGTTGATCACACAGTCAGGGCTTTATTAAGCACCTCTTACATCCAGGCATTGGGTTGAGGGATAGAGACAGGACTCCATGCTCAAATGTATTATATCTTGGTTAGTTTGGGGAGGCTTTCATACAATGTAAATGTGATTAATAGAGAAATCTTTATTCATGAGTATAATATACCCAGGGCTTCCCAGGTGGCTCAAGTGGTAAAGAATCCATCTGCCAATGGAGGAGCCACAGGGAAGCCGGTTCAAATCCTGGGTCAGAAAGATCCCCTGGAGGAGGAAATGGCAACCCACTCCAGTATTCTTGCCTGAAAAATGCCATGGACAGAGGAGCCTGGCATGGGTTCACAAAGAGTCGAACACAGCTGAGTGACTGAACACGCATAATATACTCAACGCTATTCTGCGAGAGCTGAGGCCCGAGGAAAGAGAAAAGTAAAGGGTGGCTTTTCTAACTATAGTATTGCCTACCTAGGCATCTGGGTTTTCATTTTACAGACTTCTTAGGAAACACCAACTGTTATAAGGAAGTGTTGCTTTTGGTTTAATGTTTATCCTGCTAGTGAACTCCACCCTTAAATGATCTTAGTGACTAATAGGACTGGAACCAGTTCTCACTTACCAGATGCAAATTCTACTTACCAGCTTGTTTTTTGTGCCTTCTGCTGATTTGCAGTCAGGCAAATCTCGACTAAAGAAGTTCTTGAATGAGAATAGGCAATGATGCAGTTAAATTTGCTCTTTAATTTCAAAATTGGCCTGGCACAATGGCCTCATCTAAAAGTTGTACAGTCAGTCGGTTGGTCTTATGTTCCCTGACAGTTAGGGCACCCTCCCTGGTCACCCACGGTGACTCAGAAGGCAGCTGCAGAGAACAGGAAGGCCTGAGATTCATGTGACAATCCATCGGCCTTCACCAGGGCAAACAAAGCAGGTGGATGTCTCCGACGGCCCACAGCTTTATGTTGCATTTCTGGATTTTTTTTTCTCTCCTGCTTCAGACTGCTCTGAATTTTCTCCTTGACCTAGTTTCATCTGTGAAAAACTGTCATCCGAAAGGGCCTGCTGAGATGTTGTCTGGGCCTGCGTCCCTGAAGAAGGCCAACAATGTTTGCACACCAAGAATGGAAAATATGTTTCTGTGCTTTAAAGATTACTGAACACACTCTTTCCAAAATGAATCAGTTCCTTCCAGCAGGAATAATTTCCACTAACTGGGAAAACAAAGCTATCAATATTTAGTCACCAACCACTAGATTTCAAAAGAGACCACATGTCCTCACAGTTTCATGCAGTTTTTCTTGGCCGGGTTTAGGCCATTGTTTCCCAAAGTGTGGCCTGACACTGAGGGCCACCTACATTAGAATCATGAAGATTAAGGAATCATTATTGCTAGAGAAGGAGCCAGTAGTCTGTGATTTTTAACAAACATTTCAACACACACAACTCATTTTTATTTTTACTGGAGTATAATTGGTTTATAATATTATCTTAGTTTCTGCTATATGGCGAAGTGAAACATGTATATACATATCCCTTTTCTCTCAAACGTCCCTTCTCTGCCCCCACTCCTACTTGTCTAGGTCATCACAGAGCACCAAGCTATGCTGCCTGTGCCGCACAGACAGCTATCTGCTTTGTACACAGTAGTGTTTACATGTCAGGCCTACTATCCCAGTTCGTCTCATCTTCTTCTTCCCTCCCGTGTTCACATGACCATTCTCTACTGCTGCGTCTCTATTCCGCCCTGCAAGCAGGCTCATCTGAACCGTCTTTCCAGATTCCATATGCATCAATATACAATATTTGTTTTTCTCTTTCTGACTTACTTCACTCTGTATGACAGACTCTAGGTCCAACTCCATCACTACAAATGACCCAGTTTTATTCCTTCTTATGCCTAAGTAATATTCCTTTGTATATATAGATATCACATATATATATGTGTATCACATATATACAGATGTACCATATCTTCATCTGTTGATGGACATTTAGGTTGCTTCCATGTCCTGGCTATTGTAAATAGTGCTGCAGCGAACATTGGGGTACAATTGTCTTTTTGAACTACGGTTTTCTCCAGATATTTGCCCAAGAGTGGGATTGCTGGGTGATATGGTAGTTTTTAGTGTTTTGTTTTTTTTTTTTAGGAACCTCCAAGCTGTTCTCCATAATGACGATACCAGTTTACATTTCCACAAAGAGTGCCAGAGGGTTCCCTTTTCTCCTATAACTAATTTTTATGCATGGAATTTACTCAGCTAAGTCAGAGTTCATAAGCCTTCATTGATAACATCAAAGGAGACAGTTCTGGGGAAGAGGGTTTTTGCTAATGCTTGCCCTGTTTTTACCTCTCTTTTTACTTCTATCCCTGCCAAAATGCCATTTCTGAAAATATTGCATGGTCATTATAGAAGGAAAGAGAGGAAAGAAGACCTAAGGAAATAGCCATATTCTCTCTTGATTGTGCTAGTGTGGGAATGGTTCTGTTGACTGAAGAAAAACCTCATAATCTAAAAGCTGCAAGTTAAATTTTATTCCTGGATCTTACCGAGGACTGTAGCCTGGGAAACTGCTTCTTGGATAACTCTGAGGAACTGCTCCCAAGAGGTAAAGGAGGAGCCAGGATATTTAGGAGGTTTATTTTATTTTATTTTATTTTATTTTTCTGGGAAAAAAAATGTAGTTGAACCTCAAAAGATTACTGCTAATCACACAAACATCTCAAGTTAATGATTTTAGTGCTTTTCTAGGTATACATGTATGAGAAGATACAAGGATATGAGTTCATTAAAATTATTTCTTAGGAATGCATCTTAACTATCTAGGGCCAGGATGCAAAGCACAGAGTACTTGCTGTTTTTCTGTATCTTGAATTCCCCACAGGGCACACTGTCCTTGGTGGTTGGCTATAGTGGCCAATGGCTTGATCCTTGTAGAACTGGATGGTAGGCAACATTCTTTGTTCACTGGAATGCCAGGCAATATTCTCTGTCTACAGTTTCCTGGCCTGTGCTGGGAATGTGAGAGGTCAGATTCCCAACGTGGCCAAATGGAAGAAAAAAAGAGACAGACTCATCTAGGTGGCTGATGCAGTATATCCAATGCTTTCTCAACATTGTCCTGCCTTTGGACTTACCTGGTGGCTCAGATGGTAAAGCGTCTGTCTACAATGTTGGAGACCCGGGTTCAATCCTTGGGTTGGGGAAGATCTCCTGGAGAAGGCAATGGCAACCCACTCCAGTATTCTTGCCTGAAAAATCCCATGGACAGAAGAACCAAGTAGGCTACAATCCATGGGGTCACAAAGAGTCGGACACAACTGAGGGACTTCACTTTCACTTTCACTTTGGCTAGAAGCAGGGCTCCAATGCCAAATTCAAGTTCTTTGTAATCTTGGTGTTCTCTAATAAGCTACTTAGCCCAAACAAAGAAGAAAAAATGATTTCATCAATGCCTTAAAAATAAACATTTCTAAAAGGATTGATTTTAGAAAACAATGGACCAGAATGCTTAAAAATCCTCTTCAAAGTTGTTAAAAATGCAAACCTCCCCTTCTCCCCATTCTAATTAAGTAAATATGGTTTGGGGTTTGGGAAACTGCATTTACTAAAGCACCTAAAAGTCATTCTAAAGCAAATTTATCAGGGGACACATTAAGATATCACTTGTTTAATTTTCTGGAGCAAAGATAGACTGGAAAAGAAAGACATTTGCAATGTCCACAACTAACAGGAGATTTCATAGCCAGAACAGCAGTTTTCAAAGTGTAGTCTCTGAACTCGTGGGGTCTCTTGAGAATTTTCAGGAGGTTTGCAAGATTGAAAATGTTTTTATAATAATACGAAGATTTTATTTGTCTTTTTCATGTGTTGAGTTTTGCTCCCATTATCCAAAACCAGTGTTGGGTAAAATTGATGGCCCAGGTAACTAAGTGAATTTATTGAAATAGAAAACATAGGAAGAATAGCCTACATGGAGGGAAAGACTTTAATGTTGGATATATTGATTTGCGGTACCTATTTACTGGACATCCAGATAGAGTTGGTCTGTAGGCATTTATGGATCTGGAGTTCAGCAGAGAGTTCTGAAGTGGACGTATCTGCAATGGATAGCAATTACGCTTCTTCTTTACATACACCTGAATTCTCATGACTATGTTAAATCTCCATGATATTCTCTTTTTGTCCAAGAATACACAGTCAAGGATACACTTGCCCATCTCTGTATCCTTGAGCAAGTTAAACAAGCTTCTCTGTTTCTCAATTTTCTCATTCATAAAATGAAGATAAAGAACTTGTGTTACAGGATTGCTTGTGAGTATTAAAGGACTTAAGGAATAAAATACCAAGAGTAGTGCATGGTACACAGCAAGCACTCAATAAATTATCAATGTTTTGTAATTATGGCTCTTGTACTTTCTCTTAGTAGAACTTGTCATAGTTGTTAGCATATAATTACCATGTTACAAGCTCCATGAGAGTTTGGTTCTTGCTTCCTGTAATATCCTTAGCACTGCTACGTAGTGGATATGCAATACTCATTCAATAAATAATAAATCAATTTCCCAGGGTTGTGGTTATATTGTTGTGAATTTTTCCATCTTTAAGCTGCCTTTTACTTAGATCAACAGGTTGGAGAAGTGAGTTTGCTGTGACTTGATTTTTGCTCTGTAGAGTGTTGGGTTCCTCAAAATCTCTATGATGGTGGCCCCACACAAGGGGTCAATAAATGTTTAGAGATTGACTGATTGTATGTTGTGGATTGATCCTCATTTCCTCACTCAACTTTGCCCTGTCTTCATGCTGTTTGTTTGTTTTTCTTTTTGGCCACATCCCACAGCATGGGGATCCCCAGCCAGGGACTGAACCTGCACCCCATTGGAAGCATGGAATTCTAACCACTGGACTGCCAAGAGAGTCCCTAGAGGTCAAATTTTTACTTGGATTTTTGAAATATAGTCTGGCATCCATAGGAACTTGCCTATTTTTGAGCTTAAAAATGGTCTGAAAAATCAAATACCTCATTCTAATGACCGATAACTGACTACTTCATTATCTCAAATGTTACAGATAGCATTAAATCCCACACATGCCCACACAATGGATTAGTAGGTGTTAGTTTAATGAAACGTATTTGTCTTTTTCATCTTATGCTTTGCAAAGGGATTGGTAGATATTCACTATTATTCACTTTGTTGTACCCAAATCATAATTATATTGCTAAGTCACTTCAGTCGTGTCCGACTCTGTGTGACCCCATAGACGACAGCCCACCAGGCTCCTCCATCCCTGGGATTCTCCAGGCAAGAACACTGGAGTGGGTTGCCATTTCCTTCTCCAATGCATGCAAGTGAAAAGTGAAAGTGAAGTCGCTCAGTCGTGTCCGACAGCTGCATAGATTTGGGCAAATAATTTCTTTCTGGAAGTAAATTTCCTCATTGTTAAAACAAAAGCCTTGAATTCAGGTCTAAGATGTCTTCTAATTCTAATGTCTTCCCCTCCACACCCAGTATCATTTGGTGCCATATCAAACAGCACCATATCAAACAAATTAATTTTTGTTCATCTTCCCCCTCTGTTCAAAGGAAAAAAATAAGACTTTGTCTTTCCATAAATCTGGAAATGTTTTTGTTTGTTTTTTTCATTGTGCTCATGTTACTAAAAGGGATTTTTTCTTGAAAATAAAAATACCAAAAATAGACTTTTTCTATTTGGCCATTAGGTGTCGCTCAACATGCAGGAAGTATTAGAAACCAGCTGTGAATTCTAAAGCTCCCATTTGGAACTCCAGGGCCTGCCACGTCTGACTGTCTGAATCTGTGGTTTGCTTAGTCATGTATTGGTATTTATGTGCTAGTTCTCTTGCCGTATGTCGTCAGAAATCTCAGCTATCCAAAACATGTATTCTGCGAATGTCCTAATTTTGCCAATTAGGTCAACATGCAATAGTTGGGCCTTTTGTTTCTGATGTACCAGGATCAAAGCACTCAAACGGCAGAATTCCCATTCATCCTTCAAGGCCTCCTTCAAATGTCACCTCCTCTGTAGAGCTTAATCTGACCCTCTTCCTTAACCCGGAGCATTGTAGGTAAGTCTCTGTCATGATACTTTTGCATCATGTTTGTTTACAAATGTCTCCCCAAATTCTAGAAAAGATTCAGAGTCTTCTTAATAAAAGAAATGCGCACTAAAGCTACAGAGAAAGCTATTTTTGTGTAGGAGATTAGCAGATATCCACAAATTTGATAATAGGTTCAGGGTAGTAGGCATTCTTATACATTCTTATTGGAAGTGTATACTTATTTATACTTTCTGGAAAGACAGTTTGGCAATCCGTCAAATTTTAAACACAGCAGTTATTCTCCTAGACATTTTTCCTGAAGTTGTATAATACTTGCAGCTTTCATATTAGTTGCTCAGTCATGTCCAACTCTTTGCAACCCCAGGGACTGTAGCCCGCCAGGCTCCCTTGTCCATGGAATTCTCCAGGCAAGAATACTTAAGTGGGTAGCCATTCCCTTCTCCAGGGGATCTTCCTGACCCAGGGATTGAACCTGGGTCTCCTGCATAGCAGGCAGATTCTTTACTGTCTGAGTCTCAAGGGAAGCCCAAATATTTATTTATTTGGCTCCTGTGGATCTTAGTTGCATGTGGGATCTAATTTCCTGACCAGGGCTTGAACCTGGGCCCCCTGCATTGGGAACATGGAACTTAGCTACTGAACTACCAAGGTACTTGCACACGTGCACAAATATCTGTGTAAGGAGATACTCACTGCACAGTTGGTGGTGGTAGCAAAAGACTAGATGTGACCTAAAGGCCAATCAACAGGCACTGGTTAAATTTTCACATCTTACAATGAATTACAGCAGCTATTAAAAGAAAGGAGTATGTTTATAGGAACGGATACAAAATTATCTGGAAGATAAATTATTAGAAAACTGCTAGGTACAGAAGAGTGAAGGAAGTTGTAGCGGTTAACATTTGTCGAGCACTTGAAAATGGAGTTTCTCATTTCATCTTCATAAAAACCCTCAGAGGTAGGTACTTATCACCAAGGTATAGATAAGCAAACAGGCTGAGAAAAGTTAAATCGTTAGTCCAAATTTTAGCTACTGCTTGGAAAAATTGATATGTAAATCCAGTAGTCAGGATTTCATGGCCTTTGCTCTTGATCACCATACCCCCATTTACGGGCCAATGTGCCAGCGTGCTCAGTCACTCAGTCATGTCCAAATCTTTGCAACCCCGTGGACTGTAGCCTGCCAGGCTCCTCTACCCATGGGACTCTCCTGGCAAGAATACTGGAGCGAGTTGCCATTGGGATATACATATAGGTGGCATATTTCTTAAAGGTAGGGTGTGTATAGGCACCACATGGATTTCATAACAGCCTGGCAGCAGTGACTGCCTCTGGCAGGAGAATTGTGGGCTAGTGGTTCAAAGGGTGACGGTGTTACCAAAAGAGTTTGTTTGTGAGGTCCAGCTGCTCACTGCCCAAAAGCCAATAAACAGGCCAGGTTGGTGGAAAGGAAGGTTTGCTTTATCTCAGATGCTGGCACCTTGGGGAAGGCTGGACGTCTGTCCAAAGCCGACTCCTGGCCCAGCAACCAGTGGGGCAAGAGCTTTTACAGACAGAAGGAGGGGGCTACAGGCAGAAACAGCACAGTTGGCTCTGACAGTCATCTTCAAATTGATCATTGGTGGTCTGATCAGCATCATCTTGGTTATTTCAGGTATAGTTAATCTTTAGTTCTAGGATCCTTTTGTTCCTATTTCTTTGAAGCCAGTTCTTAGAATTGTGGCAGCTTATGCCGTGGGTACAGTCTGGTCATCATGGAGTTAACTTCTTCACCCCGGCATTTTAGTAACTATAAGACTGCTCACAGGATGTGGCTCAGAATATTATCTATAGCCCTTGAGAAAGAACTCAAGGTCCTTGACCATGTTTAATGATTACATTATTATTATTTGGTCTCCTTTGACTGTTTCCTTTGTTTTTTTTTGTTTTTTTTTTTAATATTCTCATTTCTCTGATTAAACTTATTCTTTGACTAAAGTTTTCCACAGACAAAAGGCAGGCAGAGGACTCTGGAGGTGGGTGGGGAGAGGGCAAAGACCATAGGCTCCTGCTCCGTTTGAAAAGGGAGTTTTGTGTTTTTTTTTTTTTTCCCATTCTACACAAGTGGTTCTCAGCTTGGTTGAATATTAGAATCGCCTGGAGAACTCTTAAAAATACTGTTCCCTGTGCCCATTTTAACATCAAGTGGGTGAGAAACTGAGAGAAGGGCCCTGGCACTAACATTGTTTTCAAAACTTCCCAGGTGATTCAAATGAGAAGTTGGCATTAAGAACCACTCTCAAAACCCTTTTTAACAATAGCAAGTGTTACTTTAAAAGGAATTTCACAAGGGAGCATTGTGTCTTCTAACACAGGTCTCAGGAGAACATAGTTTCCTAGTTGATACATTATTTTATTGTGTTAAAAATTCTTTCTCTAAACATATGAGACTGGTTAATTTAGCAAAAACAAAACATATAGTTTTAGGGAGTTCCCTGCTGGCCTAGTGGTTAGGATTCCAGGCTTTCACTGCTGTGGCCCAGGTTCAATCCTGTTCGGGAAATTGAGATCCTACAAGCTGTGTGACATGACCAAAATAAAAGCTGTATAGTTTTTTTACCAAAACCCATAATATGTACATGTTAATTGACACATTAGCTATGACCTGATATAATCTTTATGTGAGTTTATTTTCAGGTTGTTTAGTCGTTCAGTTGTGTCTGACTCTTTGTGACCCTGTGAAGTGCAGCAAGCCAGGCTTCCCTGTCCATTACCAACTCCCAGATCTTGCTCAAACTCATGTCCATTGAGTCAGTGATGCCATCCAACCATCTCGTCCTCTGTCATCCCCGCTTCTCCTCCTGCTTTCTGTTTTTGCCAGCATTGGGGTCTTATAATAATACAAAAAATGTTCTGGCTTCATATCACCTTAATACACTGATTTGTCAGCTATATCTGTTTCTTGCTAAGAGAGTGGCCAACAAAATTATTTAAACATATTTTATTTTTATGTTCCTGACATTTTCATTCCTCCCTCCCTCATCATATCTCTTCTTCACCTCTCTGTGATGTCATAATGCAAAAGAGCTGATAACTCTGAGAAGTTAGCAGTTTATATACAAAGCACTTTCAAAAATGATTTACGTTCATCGCTAACAATTGTTTTATTGACATACAACAGCTAAAGATGGGCTTTCCAGAAAACTCCACTGAAAGCTTTACTAGGGGTAGAGTAGGACACATACCCAGATACCCAAGGGAAGAAAAGTTCTTGCCCGATCAATGATTAATAAGTCATAAGTTAACAGGCTGTTAAGATTTGGAAGGAGGAAGAGTATCAGTGGCATGATGCATTTTTGGCTGACTTGAATAGGGGAAGGGGAACATTGGCCTGAGAGGATGGGTATTGCTGAGTATGACAGCAGGCAGGTGGGTGATCAAAGGCCCACTTACTTGCCTGAGACCTGTGGGTGGTTCCCCCATCCCCACAGCAGGTAACTTCTTGAGCATTATATTGGCATCCTCTGTCACATTTGTTTCTCCTCTTGGGGAAAAAAAAAGTCCTGGCATTCACCATCCCCAGTTCCTATCTTTCTTGAGAAATCCTTTAGTTTTCTTTCTTTTTTTTTTTTTGGCCCTGCCATGAAGCTTGTCAGGGTCTTATTTCCCCACCAGGGATTGAACCCAGTCCTGGCAGCAAAAGCACCAAGTCCTAACCACTGGACAACCAGGGGATTCCCAAGAAGTGCTTTGAAATCACTCTTCATTGGTTGTGTATTTCACAACCAGCACAGGGGAACTGAGGCATAGTCGGAGACAGCCATGAAGTAAGCGTCTGGCCTAATACCACAGTTCAGCATAGAACCTTGTGTATAATCCTGGTTTCACAGTGAACTTTGGTTTCATCAGATGAAGAATGAATTTACATACTGCAAT
Organism: Nanger dama; assembly: GCA_917880005.1. Taxonomy (NCBI): domain Eukaryota; kingdom Metazoa; phylum Chordata; class Mammalia; order Artiodactyla; family Bovidae; genus Nanger; species Nanger dama. The sequence continues at coordinate 1,992,896 of CAKJTW010000017.1, forward strand.
TTTTATTTAACCACTATGGATTACTTAATCCTCTTAATATTTGTTCTCATTTTTGCACATTAAAAAGTCCTTCAGTAAAAGCCTCTCATTTGCCTATCATACGATTATTGCCAGAAAATGAGAAACTCAATTACATCCTGAAATTCCTTGCTGCTAGACCTAGAACCAGTCCATTCTAAAGGAGATCAGCCCTGGGTATTCTTTGGAAGGACTGATGCTAAAGCTGAAACTCCAGTACTCTGGCCATCTCATGCAAAGAGTTGACTCACTGGAAAAGACTCTGATGCTGGGAGGGATTGGGGGCAGGAGGAGAAGGGGATGACAGAGGATGAGATGGCTGGATGGCATCACTGACTTGATGGACGTGAGTCTGAGTGAACTCCGGGAGTTTGTGATGGACAGGGAGGCCTGGCATGCTGCAATTCATGGGGTCGCAAAGAGTCAGACACAACTGAGCAACTGAACTGAACTGAGACCTAGAACAATAGACCTAGAACAAGAGCGGGCTAAAATAAAATAGAATTATGAAAAAAATGCAATGTGAATTTAGCTCAGAATACCTGCAACAGATTTTTTTTTTATTTCATCAGAGCAGCTAGATATTTATTTAAGAAACAGTTACTGGGAGAAAAAACAAAAAGAAGTAAACATTGAATATCTGGCCTTTCCTTTAATTTCCCTTTTCTTTTTGCCCACCTTGGGCAGCTTGCAGGATTTTATTTCCTGACCACCAGAGTTTGAACCTGTGCCCCTTCCAGTGGTAGCACAGACCTCCAGGGAATTCTCTCATTTAATTTTTTTCTTGCTTTCTAGTTAATAAATATATTTGGATACTATGCGCCCTTTGTGGCAGGCACTATTGTATGCAGTCTACGTCACCTCATTAAGCTTCCATTTTAAGTGGCTTCCCATTCTTTCTGCCCTTTTCCTTCCTGTAGCCCACATTTCCCCTGACTCCCACTCCTTCTCTCTAGTATTTATTCTGCTGCTATTATTTTTCTCCCTGTTATCACACTCTATCCTTGGAAGACCTGCTATTTTTTTCCTGTGGCTCCCCCATCATTTTCCTTTCTGCTGGGCTTTTCTATATGTTGATTAACGTGAAGAACATTCAGAGGAAACACAGAAATAGGTTTCCTTAAATACTTTAAAGTTCTGATTACCACCAACTGATGCCAAAATCTTGGCTCTCTGTACACTGATGCAGGACAGAAATACAAAGGCAGAGTTATGGAGGAGAAAGAAAGAATGGCTTCATTTCTTTGCCAGGCAAGGAGGGAACACAGTTGGCTAGACCCTGATGACAGATTCTAGAAAAAGGGAGTAATAAACTCAGAGCACTTGAAACATTTTTCCTTTCCTTGTTGGTTTAAGGTAAACATACTTGGGGAAGTAGCCCAGAGAGTAAAAGTATCTAGGGCAAATGGAAAAGCTTTTCTAAAGTGAGAGGCTGATCTGACTCTTGCCAAGACTGCACACAAGTATCTTGAACAGTATATCATATTCTGTGTGATACTCAGCATGCATCCTTTTTGCCTTGCACAGCTTTTCATTGTTCATGGGATGAACTTTGTTCTAGATTTGAGTTATTTTCTGTTGAACTTTATGTCCACTTTGTGGTGCTAAAAGTTTTACTGGTAGTGTGATAAGATGGATCAAAAGCTTTGCAACTGTAGCTCTGAACTTTGGCCTAGTTTGTATTGCAACAAAACATATCCCTCTGTGAACTTTCACCTAGACACCTGATTCCCTGAAATCCTTACTAGTATTGCAGTGAGCCTATAATTCTTTTTAATGTATTGATATTTGAGATCTCTAAATACATCATAAATAGTATCACATACATTTTAAGTTAAAGCCATTCTTCCATCTCAGCCTTAGAAAATGGCCCTTGCCTATTTTTTTCATCCTGTGGTAATAATGATAATACTAATTGAACCCTTACTATATGCTAGGTATTATTATCAGCCCTTTGATGGTTTAGTCGCTAAGTCATATATGATTCTTGCAACTCTCTGGACTATAGCCTGCCAGGCTCCTCTGTCCATGGGATTTCCCAGGCAAGAATAGTGGAGTGGGTTGCCATTTTCTTTTCCACTGATGATCAAAGCAACCATGCTGGGGTGTTGACTCCTATCCCAGGTTCAGATCATATCCCTTGATTCCTTTACATTCACCTAGTCATTCATGTTGGGGAACGATTACTCAGATTTCATGAACAGACTCAGAGGTATGTCAGTGGAGAAATACTTTATAAGCTACACATTTTATCACTTATACCCAATTATCACACAAGCATTGCACATGTGTTTTTAACAGCACACTTAAAGCAAGCAGAGTCGCACTTCTTGAGTATACTCTGTGGCATTTTCTCTAGATCCAAACACAGCCAAATCAAGACTCATTTGTTTGCAAAACAAGTCTGTCAGTTGACTGTATAGGTTCCTCCAAACTGTCTAAGTGGGAACTCTGCAGGAGTCCAGGCTGATTTCCCAACAGGTTACTCGGGGCCAGGAAAGTCATGCCCAAGGTCTGCTATCAGGCTTTCCCTGAGTGGATTTCTCCGTCGCTCAGATACCGAGATCATGACCCATGCCAGAAGAGAGGCTTTCCCATTCATCTGAAAGTCTGCTCAGGATCTAGTTCAGTTCAGTTCAGTCGCTCAGTCGTGTCCGACTCTTTGTGACCCCATGAATTGCAGCACACCAGGCCTCCCTGTCCATCACCATCTCCTGGAGTTCACTCAGACCCATGTCCATTGAGTCAGTGATGCCATCCAGCCATCTCATCCTCGGTCGTCCCCTTCTCCGACTGCCCCCAATCCCTCCCAGCATCAGAGTCTTTTCCAATGAGTCAACTCTTCACATGAGGTAGCCAAAGTACTGGAGTTTCAGCTTTAGCATCATTCCTTCCAAAGAAATCCCAGGGTTGATTTCCTTCAGAATGGACTGGCTGGATCTCCTTGCAGTCCAAGGGACTCTCAAGAGTCTTCTCCAACACCACAGTTCAAAAGCATCAATCCTTTGGCGCTCAGCCTTCTTCACAGTCCAACTCTCACATCCATACATGACCACTGGAAAAACCATAGCCTTGACTAGACAGACCTTAGTTGGCAAAGTAATGCCTCTGCTTTTGAATATGCTTTCTAGATTGGTTATAACTTTTCTTCCAAGGAGTAAGCCTCTTTTAATTTCACGGCTGCAGTCACCATGTGCAGTGATTTTGGAGCCCAAAAAATAAAGTCTGACACTGTTTCCACTGTTTCTCCATCTGTTTCCCATGGAGTGATGGGACCGGATGCCATGATCTTCGTTTTCTGAATGTTGAGCTTTAACCCAACTTTTTCACTCTCCTCTTTTACTTTCATCAAGAAGCTTTTTAGCTCCTTTTCACTTTCTGCCATAAGAGTGGTGTCATCTGCATATCTGAGGTTATTGATATTTCTCCTGGCAATCTTGATTCCAGCTTGTGTTTCTTCCAGTCCAGCATTTCTCATGATGTACTCTGCATATAAGTTGAATAAGCAGAGTGACAATACACAGCCTTGACGTACTCCTTTTCCTATTTGGAACCAGTCTATTGTTCCATGTCCAGTTCTAACTGTTGCTTCCTGGCTTGCATACAGATTTCTCAAGAGGCAGGTTAGGTGGTCTGGTATTCTCATCTCTTTCAGAATTTTCCACAGTTTATTGTGATCCACACAGTCAAAGGCTTTGGCATAGTCAATCAAGCAGACATAGATGTTTTTCTGGAACTCTCTTGCTTTTTCCATGATCCAGCGGATTTTGGCAATTTGATCTCTGGTTCCTCTGCCTTTTCTAAGACCAGTTGAACATCAGGGAGTTCACAGTTCACGTATTGCTGAAGCCTGGCTTGGAGAATTTTGAGCATTACTTTACTAGCATGTGAGATGACTGCAATTGTGCGGTAGTTTGAGCATTCTTTGGCACTGCCTTTCTTTGGGATTGGAATGAAAATGGACCTTTTCCAGTCCTGTGGCCACTGCTGAGTTTTCCAAATTTGCTGGCATATTGAGTGAAGCACTTTCACAGCATCATCTTTCAGGATTTAAAACAGCTCCACTGGAATTCCATCACCTCCACTAGCTTTGTTCATAGTGATGCTTTCTAAGGCCCACTTGGCTTCACATTCCAAGATGTCTGGCTGTAGATTAGTGATCACATCATCATGATTATCTGGGTTGTGAAGAATTTTTTTGTAGTTTTTGAAAGAGAGTCATTTCCTAGGCAGGTTGATAAGAAGTCTAGGGGTCCCCAAGGAGAGAGGAGTCTGGAATTCTCAAGGAGGAAGAAAATGAAGAAGGAAGTAAAATGTTTCCCAGGGAGCTGAATACTAGGTCAGCTTTACTGGGACAGAAAGCCCCAAAAGTTTAAAGGGAACAATGGATACCAGGTGTGTCACTGCAATGTTTGCTCTGCAACCTAAGAAACAGGATCTAGCTCTAGGAAACAGGGACTCGACGCTAACTGCAAATTGTCACCAATAGTTACATAAACCTTACCTGCCTGCCCACCAATCATGCTCTGCCGAGTAGCCTCTCCCTCCTCCCCTGCACAACAGGATAAAAGGCTCCCAAAGCAGGTGTTCGAGGCTCCCCACCTTCGATTGGCTAGGTGGGGGCCCGGATCCGAAATTGCCAATAAACTGTTTTTCTCTGAACTCCGACTGGTGGTCTCTACTGGCAGCTAGTCTCCCACATTTGGGGGCTCGTCCGGGATAAGCTGCCTGGAGACTGCCAGCGGACTATTCTTTAAGACTATTCATCTGGAACCCTGCACGGCGCGCCGGCAGGTCAGGCCTGTTTAATTATTTACTGATCTGGTATTAGTCTGCAGACTCTGTTCTGAGTTGCGTGTGGACGGTGGGACGCCGCCTGGAGGTCCCACGCAATTGCCGAACGGAGTGACGACTCCGGGAGGCCTGGATCTGAGTTTCTGGTTTTCAGATTGCCTGTTTAGTTGTTTGGTGTCTGTTTTCCTGTCTGTTCCTTTTGTCTGATTGTCTAATTGTCAAAATCTGCCTCTCCCCTCCCGGCCAGGATGGGACAAGGCAGTTCGAGTGGCCCATTGAGCCCACTAGAGTGCTTGATTGAAAATTTCGCTGATTTTAAGCGATGGGCTGAAGGCTACGGGTGTCCGTAAGCGCCTTTGACCTAAGGAAATTCTGTGAGCTTGACTGGCCCACATTTGGAGTGGGTTAGCCAAGCGAGGGCTCTCTCGACTTGGCTGTGGCCAGGCGAGTTCAAAGTGTGTGCTATGGGAACCCAGGACACCCAAATCAGATTCCTTATATTGATATGTGGGCCGACATTATTCCTCCTTTTCAGAGGATCCCCAGGCGGTTATAACTCTTTTAGAGTCCGTTTTCTATACTCACCAGCCCACTTGGGATGACTGCCAACAACTCCTCAGCACCTTATTCACTACTGAGGAGAGAGAGAGAATAAAAAAATCAGAGTAGGAAGCAGGTCCGAGACAATCAGGGAGAGCTGACTACAGACCCTAGACTGGCTGATGAAATTTTTTCCCCCAGCCATCCTAACTGGGATCACAATGGGGCAGGAGGGCTGGGCTCCCTCAACCGGTACCGCCAGACTGTATTAGCGGGACTATGCACAGCTGCCCGGAAACCCACTAATGTGGCAAAGATAACTGAGGTTAGATCTATACTGTTACTGTGTACTGTGGCAAACTTAGATTAGTAGTCAAGAAAGCACCTAGCCTCACTAGAAATTAAAAGTTTAGAAAAAAAAATCAAGAAAGATCTGGGAGACTATTTAGAGGGCCCAGAAAAATATATTAGAGCTTTTAAAGGTGTTATTCTGCTTTATGACCTTACTTGGAAGGATGTGATGTATATCTTGGGACAAACGCTGACTCCTAACACAAAGACTCGAGTTTTGGGGAAAGCGGTTGCTTATGGAGATAAATGGCTTGGTAATAAATCAGTAGGAAAGCGAAAAAATGAGACAGCGGCCCTCCCCACTGGGAATCAGGTGGTCCCAACTATAGAACCAGAATGGGACTACAACACAGCTAAAGGAAGATGGGATCAGAGTCATTTTGTCAGATGTATTCTTGAAGGGCTCAGGCAGGCCCGTTCTAAGCCTTTAAACTATAGCAAATTGGCAGACATAAAACAGGAGGAAAAAAAAGCTCCTGGTAAATTCCTAGATAGACTAAAAAAAAAAGCTCTTCACAGATTCACTGAGATTGATCCCGAAAGTAAAAAAGAAAAAGTGATCTTAAAAGATAGATTTATCACTCAGTCGGCTCCAGATATCCGCCATAAGCTACAAAAAAACGGGCGTATGGACCAAATCAGTCTTAGATACTCTGTTACAACTGGCTCAGATGGTCTATTATGGTAAAAAAAAAAAAAAAAAAATGCCCAGAGGGACCTAGGTAAAAAGGGATGGGCTTGCTATTCCTGTGGAAAGGAGGGGCACCTCAAGCGAGATTGCCCTCAGGCATCTAAGCCGCCCGGCTCCATGTCCAGTCTGCAAAGGACCACACTGGAAGAGAGACTGCCCTCAGAGGCGTAGGTCTCCGGGGTCAGACTCTCAAGACAATCAGGACTGAAGGTGCCCGGGGGTCCCCACACAAGCTCCCGTCCTAATTACACCTGAGGAACCCTGGGTATTGATAATTGTGGGGGGCCAATCCGTCAATTTCCTTTAGATACTGGGGCAACTTACTCTGTGCTTACTGAAGCCCCTGGCCCACTTTCTTCCTGATCCGCTTCTGTAATGGGACTGTCTGGACGAGCCAAAAGGTATTATTTCAGTTATTCTTTATCTTACAACTGGGAGTCTGTGCTATTTTCACATGAGTTTCTGATCGTGCCAGAATCTCCCTCACCCCTTTTGGGGAGGGATATACTGAGCAAGGTCCATGCCTCTGTTTTTATAAATATGGAGACCTCCCTTCCTCTCCCTCTAGTTGAACATTTATAAAAGGCCTTTCTTATGCACAGACATTGTTATAGACCCTGAAGCCTTGGAATTAACTAGTCATGTAACTCAGCTCTCAGCTTTTCAACAGACATTAACAGGAATTAACATTGAGCCAGGAATTGAGCTGTCAAAGTGCCAGAAATTGATTCGTGGATACATCACACTCGAGTTAAGAGGTGACACCCTGACCAAAACTAAGTGACATCTTTTTATGTATTTACTTTCTATGCTCTGACTTTATACTTTTCAGATAGGCCTGATAACCTGTGTGAGCTTACTTCTGCTGACTCCAAAAGTCCTGAGTCTGCCGTTTGATCCCGAAGACAATGCCTTCCTGTCCTGGGCTCACTCCTACGCTGCATTCCACAATCGTTCTAACTGCTGGGTCTGTGGAGCACTCCCCTCTTCATCAGTAAAAGGCTTTCCATGGTGGACTATGTTGCCTTACATCTGTAACTGTATAACTGGATTAGTTTCTAGCCGCATGAAAGCTTTTAAGTTACAAATGGCTGCTCAAACTCCTGCTACTGCTGCAACTTCTTCCAACTACTACTTGGGGCCCCTGGATCAGATATCCTCAATATGAGGATTAGGAGAATATGTTGCCTCCCCAATTTAGGGACAACGCCCCTTCTCAGCTCGGAAGCAGTTACGAAATGAAAACGACGCCCCTTCTCCCTAGGCAACATAATTCTCCTAAAAGAAAAGGGGGGAATGAAAGAGAGTCATTTCCTAGGCAGGTTGATAAGAAGTCTAGGGGTCCCCAAGGAGAGAGGAGTCTGGAATTCTCAAGGAGGAAGAAAATGAAGAAGGAAGTAAAATGTTTCCCAGGGAGCTGAATACTAGGTCAGCTTTACTGGGACAGAAAGCCCCAAAAGTTTAAAGGGAACAATGGATACCAGGTGTGTCACTGCAATGCTTGCTCTGCAACCTAAGAAACAGGATCTAGCTCTAGGAAACAGGGACTCGACGCTAACTGCAAATTGTCACCAATAGTTACATAAACCTTACCTGCCTGCCCACCAATCATGCTCTGCCGAGTAGCCTCTCCCTCCTCCCCTGCACAACAGGATAAAAGGCTCCCAAAGCAGGTGTTCTGAGGCTCCCCACCTTCGATTGGCTAGGTGGGGGCCCGGATCCGAAATTGCCAATAAACTGTTTTTCTCTGAACTCCGACTGGTGGTCTCTACTGGCAGCTAGTCTCCCACAGTTTTTCTGTGTATTCTTGCCACCTCTTCTTAATATCTTCTGCTTCTGTTAGGTCCAGACCATTTCTGTCCTTGATCAAGCCCATCTTTGCATGAAATGTTCCTTGGTATCTCTAATTTTCTTGAAGAGATCTCTAGTCTTTCCCATTCTGTTGTTTTCCTCTATTTCTTTGCATTGATTGCTGAAGAAGTCTTTCTTATCTCTCCTTGCTATTCTTTGGAACTCTGCATTCAGATGCTTATATCTTTCCTTTTCTCCTTGGCTTTTCTCTTCTCTTCTTTTCACAGCCATTTGTAAGGCCTCCCCAGACAGCCAGTTTGCTTTTTTGCATTTCTTTTCCATGGGGATGGTCTTGATCCCTGTCTCCTGTACAATGTCACGAACCTCATTCCATAGTTCATCAGGCACTCTGTCTATCAGATCTAGTCCCTTAAATCTATTTCTCACTTCCACTGTATAATCATAAGGGATTTGATTTAGGTCATACCTGAATGGTCTAGCAGTTTTCCCTACTTTCTTCAACTGAGTCTGAATTTGGTAATAAGGAGTTCATGATCTGAGCCACAGTCAGCTCCTGGTCTTGTTTTTGTTGACTATATAGTGCTTCTCCATATTTGGCTGCATAGAATATAATCAATCTGATTTCGGTGTTGACCATCTGGTGATGTTCATGTGTAAAGTCTTCTCTTGTGTTGTTGGAAGAGGGTGTTTGCTATGACCAGTGCATTTTCTTGGCAAAACTCTATTAGTCTTTGCCCTGCTTCATTCTGCATTCCAAGGCCAAATTTGCCTGTTACTCCAGGTGGTTTTTGACTTCCTACTTTTGCATTCCAGTCCCCTATAATGAAAAGGACATCTTTTTGGGTATTAGTTCTATAAGGTCTTGTAGGTCTTCATAGAACCGTTCAACTTCAGCTTCTTCAGCATTACTGGTTGGGGCATGGACTTGGATAACTGTGATATTGAATCGTTTGCCTTGGAGACGAACAGAGATCATTCTGTCATTTTTGAGATTGCATCCAAGTACTGCATTTCGGACTCTTTTGTTGACCATGATGGCTACTCCATTTCTTCTAAGGGATTCCTGCCCGCAGTAGGAGATATAATGGTCATCTGAGTTAAATTCACCCATTCCAGCCCATTTTAGTTCACTGATTCCTAGAATGTCGACGTTCACTCTTGCCATCTCCTGTTTGACCACTTCCAATTTGCCTTGATTCATGGACCTGACATTCCAGGTTCCTATGCAATATTGCTCTTTACAGCATCGGACCCTGCTTCTATCTATCACCAGTCACATGCACAATTGGGTAATGTTTTTGCTTTGGCTCCATCCCTTCATTCTTTCTGGAGTTATTTCTCCACTGATCTCCAGTAGCATATTGTGTACCTAATGACCTGGGGAGTTCCTCTTTTGGTATCCTATCATTTTGCCTTTTCATACTGTTCATGGGGTTCTCAAGGCAAGAATACTGAAGTGGTTTGCCATTCCCTTCTCCAGTGGACCGCATTCTGTCAGCCCTCTCCACCATGACCCGCCTGTCTTGGGTTCCCCCGCAGGTATGGCTTGGTTTAACTGAGTTAGACAAGGCTGTGGTCCTAGCGTGATTAGATTGACTAGTTTTCTGTAAGTATGGTTTCAGTGTGTCTGCCCTCTGATGCCCTCTTGCAACACCTACCATCTTACTTGGTGTTCTCTTACCTTGGGTATGGTGTATCTCTTCTCGGCTGCTCCAGCAAAGCACAGCTGCTGCTCCTTAGCTTGGACGAGGGGTATCTCCTTACCACCGCAGTTCCTGACCTTCAATGTGGGATAGCTCCTTTAGGCCCTCCTGCGCCTGCGCAGCCTCGGCTCCTCGGGTTGCTCCTCCCAGCCACTGGCCCTGGCCTCAGGCTGTAGTCTGCACTACACGGATGAGTTTTCCGTCCGCTCTGCTCACGGATGCCAATCAGGAGCCAGGATCCCACGAAGTGGGCACTCGCAGCCACCGCACATTGGCTCCCAAGATCCCTTCCATTTCGCCTGGGATGAATGGCAAGAGCAGAGAGGAGATGCGCAAGCATGCGCTAGGTGCCCTCCGCCCCTCCAGTAATATTCCAGACGAAACCCATGCAAATTATAACTATATTCACCAGTTCACTCTGTAGCCAATCCTTTTGTTATCTTTTTATGAAACCATCAGGTTTTATGTTTCGTTCAGTTCAGTTCAGTTGCTCATTTGTGTCCAATTCTTTTCGACCCCATGGACTGCAGCACGCCAGGCTTCCCTGTCCATCAACAACTCCCGGAGATTGCTCAAACTCATGTCCATTGAGTCAATGATGCCATCCAACCATCTCATCTTCTGTCCTCCCCTTCTCCTTCTGCCTCAATCTTTCTCAGCATCAAGGTCTTTTCCAATGAGTCAGTTCTTCACATCAGGTGGCCAAAGTATTGGAGTTTCACCTTCAACATCAGTCCTTCCAATGAATATTCAGGACTGATTTCCTTTAGGATTGACTGGTTTGATCTCCTTGCAGTCCAAGGGACTCTCAAGAGTCTTCAAGACCACAGTTCAAAAGCATCAATTTTTTGTCACTCAGCTTTCTTTATAGTCCAACTCTCACATCCATACATGACTAGTGGAAAAACCATAGCTTTGACCAGATGGACCTTTATTGGCAAAGTAATGTCTCTGCTTTCTAATAGGCTGCCTAGGTTGGTCATAGCTTTTTTCCCAAGAAGCAAACATCTTTTAATTTCATGGCTGCCGTCACCATCTGCAGTGATTTTGGAGCTCCAAAAATAAAGTCTCTCACTGTTTCCATTGTTTCCCCATCCCTATCCCCAACGGTTTTCCGTTAGGATTCCTTTATTTTTTACCCTCTTCAGCAGTATAATCTGAAATTTATCAAGGACCTGTCACTGTCCAAAGGTTATTCCTGCTAATCTTCTTGAAGATGAAGCACTTTTGCAAAAGCATCAGAGTACAACAAAAAGTGCCTATAAATGACAAAAGACTTAAAAAGTCATGGTTAAGCACCTGATTACAATGTAGTCGATAAAGAAACTTGGTTACAATAACTAGAATTATGACTGATTATAACTTTAATCCTTAAAAACCTTAATCTCTGGTAAAAACCAAGAAGCAAGTAATTGTGCATTTCCTGATTGGAAACTTATACTTTAGCCTAAGAAGGCTACCCTTATGCTACCCTAAGAAGGCAAGGGTAGGTTAACTTACACCCATCCAGCAACCAAAGTTCCACTATTTTATCCTATTTGAAATGACCCAGATAATCAATGAATTCTCTTCATTTGACTTCATTTAATTTCAATTACCAAAATCTGGAGAAATTAACTTATTTCTGTAAGAAAGAGTTTACCTAAAAGTTCTTTTTTCTCAATTTGTTGTTGCTCAGTTGCTCATTTGTGTCTGACTCTTTGTGATCCCATGGACTGCAGCACATCAGGCTTCCCTGTCCATCACCATCTCCTGGAGTTTGCTCAAACTCATTTCAATTGAGTCCATGATGCCATCCAGCCATCTCATCCTCTGTTGCCCCCCTTCTCCTCCTGCCTTCAGTCTTTCTCAATATCAGGGTCTTCTCCAGTGAGTTGGCTCTTCCAATCAGATTGCCAAATTATTGTGCTGGAGAAGACTCTTGAGAGTTCCTTGGACAGCATGGAGTTCAAACCAGTCAATTTTAATGGAAATCAACTCTGACTATTCATTGGAAGGACTGATGCTGAAGCTGAGGCTCCAGTACTCTGGCAAAGAGCTGACTCACTGGAAAAGACCTTGATGTTGGGAAAGATTGAGGGCAGGAGGAGAAGGGGAGGCAGATGGTGAGGTGGTTAGATGGCATCACCAACTCAATGGACATGAGTTTGAGTGAACTCCAGGAGATAGTGATATATTTATATATGTATATATATGTTAAAAAAGCTATTCTTGTGAGACGTTAGACTAACACTGATAATAACATCATCTTGAAGACTATTTGTTAATGCTTTGCCTTTGGAATGTTTAACATCTGGGCAGTGATTCAGTGATAATAGAGAAAGAAGAAAGGAGCATTTAGTAAAACATGTTAGAAAATCGCTTTGAGGAAGACCTTAGAAATCAGAATGCTGTACCTTAAAGCAACAATTGTTAAAAGTAGATCTCCCTAGGCCTTTTCCAAAATATATCGAGTCAAAAACAAATGAAGATATACAAAATAAAATACATATTTATTTATTTTTAATCTTAGAAAATTGGTCCCACCAAAAGGCCAGCTCTCATTTCAGGTCATCATCTTGACTCTTCAGAAAAAAAAAAAAAAATCTCTCAATCAAGAGGTAAAATGAGTCAAAAAAGCAATTCCAGAGGTGCACTCTGACAAAATCATTTCTTATAAACCAGTAACACAGGCAACTTTGCATTTCCAGTTCGCTCTGAGCTCTTTCTGTCTGTCATGCACAGACCCTGAAGGAAAAAAGAAAGAGATTGTCTGCAGATAGGCATATAAAAGCTGGAATTGTAAAAGGGTGGTCATTCCTTGAGTTGGATGGAAAATTTCCTGTCATGTATGTCAAGTTAAAAGTAGGATATGGAGACTTCCTGGTGGTCCAGTGATTAGGACTTTGCGCTTTCACTGCTGGGGGCACAGGTTTAATTCCTGGTTGGGAAACTGGGATCCTGCAACCCTGTAAAACATGCAGCCTGCCTACCCTCCCCCTCAAAAAAGTAAGATATGCCTTTAAATGAGAGAAGGAATTGACCATATGCTTCCAGATATCTGATAAACAGATCATATACATTTCTTCTAAGAGAGGAGTCTGCATTTTAAGAATAAATAGTAATGGCTTCAAACACTGCTTGCAAAAAGGCAAAGAGGGATTTCTACAGGGACACTGTGCACAGTGAGAAGCAAGACAGTATATAAATTAGATTGCTAAGGTGTGAACTTTTCAAGGGATTTGAAGGAGTAGAATACTTCAGGAGCTTCCTGGTGGCTCAGATGGTGAAGAATCCTCCTGCAGTGCTGGAGACCTGGGTGTGATCCCTGGGTTGGGAAGATTCCCCTGGAGGAGGGCATGGCAACCCACTCCAGTATTCTTGCCTGGAGAATCCTCATGGACAGAGAAGCCTGGTGGGCTATATAGTCCATGGGGCCATAAAGAGTTGGACATGACTGAGTGACTAAGCTGAGTGACTAAGCTGTGCTGAGTGACAGCACAGCACAGACTATTTCAGGCTTTTCATCAGTGATTTCTCTTGACTTGGCCTGCTCCCTAAATCTTGTATTCCTCAAAAGTTTTCTCAGACCCTCCTTTCTTTTCCTTATGGTCTTTCTCCCTTAGACCCCAGCCATATCACACAAACTCTGATTATTCCCTCCACAGGAATGACTTCTGAGTCAGCCTTCCCCACCTGAGCTCCCTGCATACATGGGACAGTGTGTGCAGGCCTACGCAGCTGGTCTAAGGAGCATAGGTGAGGTATCAAGGCTCTAGATGAGGGGTTGGCAAACCTTTTCTGTGAAGTGCCAGGTAGTCTCTGTCCCAGTTACTCAACTCTGTCACTGCAGCACGGAAGCAGCCACAGACAACACATAACCCAACAGGCATGGCTGTGTTCCAGCAGGGCTTTATTTTCAAAAACAAGAGGCAGGCGGGATTTGGTTATCGGTTGCCGACCCTTGTTAATCACAGATTTTCAAGCAAGAAGCCCCTTCATGGTCCACTTGGAGAGAAAGAAGGGGATGAGAGGAGGAAGGAACTGAGTACCCTCCTCCCAGTGGCTCCAGTCAGAAGAGGTTTAACTTTCATCCATTTTGTTTACATTGTTGAGTGAGATCTTATTTGCACAAAGGGTTTCATGGTCAAAATGTTTGAAGGCCAGTTATCTACATGGGGGCTTCTCTTGTGGCTCAGTTGGTAAAGAATCCGCCTGCAGTGTGGGAGACCTGGGTTGGGGAAGATCCCCTGGAGGAAGGCATGGCAACCCACTCCAGTATTCTTGCTTGGAGAATCCCATGGACAGAGCAGGCAGGCAGGCTACAGTCCTTAGGGTTGCAAAGAGTCAGGTATGACTGAAGCAACTTAGCACGCACACATCTCCATGTTCTCTGAGGTTCACTCTCAGTATCAATCTGTCACCTCGCTCACCCTAGTCACTGTCTCCTCTGATCCATCTTCTTTGCAAAATAGTAATACAAATGCCCACTTCAGACCTAATCACTTCTCAAAATTCAGTGATTCCTGTTCCCAACCTACCTCCTTAATCTCTCCACTACCGGCTTCAAACATACGTTCTAGATTAGCCACACAGGACTCTATTTGTGACATTCCCCAATGATGCTTTTCCTTCTGTCCTTCTGCATGTTCTCCCCTTGTCTGGATGCCCTCTCCCTCTCATCCTCCCACTGGGTTGTCTGCAAATGCTACTTGCTCTGAGGAATCACCTGTAACTGCATCACCCTGAATTAGTCTTGTCCATGTCCCCATGTATGTTGTTCATGGGGCTTTTGTGTTCCAGTCCCAGCTCCCCTGCTGGAATGTTCCTTAAAGACAGGAATCACATTTTAGGGATCTTTCTAGCCCACACAGTCACGGCCATCCGTAGGAACCTTTTGATCTCTTTGGATTAAAATAGGGCATGCCCTGGCAGAGTCCATCCTGCTTGTCCAAACGCTTCTTTACTGACCTCCCATCCTCTCCCTTCTCCTTCCCCCATTGCCTGCAGAAGACCACAGTTAACAACACACAGGTGACTCCCATCATTCTTAGATGATAAGAGGACCTGACTGCTACTTGGGAGCTTAGAGAACAAGATCCAGAAAAACTATTAGTGAAAGGACATAAGGATCAGATTGAGAGGAGGAAACAAGTCCAGAAGCCCAGGTGACAGGCAAACCTAAGACCTCTGGCCCTGGTGGGCAAGGTCTGGGCTGAGGCATCTGCTGGGGTTTGGAGAGACAGTGTCATGAAGTGGGAAGAAGGCAGCGGGCCTTGGAAAGGAATGCATTTATGTTTCAAATGTACAACCATTTAACTTTGGGTAGATTTCTAATCTTCTAACCCCCTCATATGCATGTTAAGAATAAAAATATTTCTTGAAGTTTAGAAATAGTGTCTTTGATACAGAATAAGACTTCCTGGCGGCTCAGATGGTAAAGGGTTCCATCCCTGGGTCGGGAAGATACTCTGGAGAAGGAAATGGCAATCCAGTCCAGTACTATTGCCTGGAAAATCCCATGGATGGAGGAGCCTGTAGGCTACAGTCTATGGGGTCGCAAAGAGTTGGACACGACTGAGAGACTTCACTTTCCTTTCCTTTCACTTTCCAAGGGCTCAACAAGTGGTATAGGTTATGAAGAAGAGGAAATGAAGAGCAAAAAAACACCAAAAACAAAAACCAAGAGGGGAACTTCAGTGGCAGTCTAGTGGTTAAGATTCCATGCTCCCAGTGCAAGTGGGACCAGGTTGCATCCCTGCTCTGTGAACTAGATCCCACACACCACAACAGAGATTCCACATACCGCAATGAAGACCTGGCTTGGCCAAATAAATTTAAAAACAAACAAACAAACAAAAACCCAGGAAAATTGTAGTTCTTAGGATAAATGTCTTTAATTGCTATTTTTTTTCCACCCGGAATTTATCCTGCACTTCACATTGGCCTTGGTTTTAACAATAGCTGAAGTGAGAGTGTAATCATTTGGCTTGTGCATAGGAATCACCTAGGGATCCAGTAAAATGCAAGCTTTCATTCAGTGGGTCTGGGTGGGCCCGAGATTGGACATTTATGATATCATGCTGCTGATCTGTGAGGGTGGTACTGATGTTCCTGGTCCCTGAACCATGCTGTGAGTAGCAAGGTGGTTATCCAAGGCTATTGGGATAAAGAAGGATGAATGGGTCTGCTAGGCTGCCTGGTCAGCTTCCCTCACATGTCTAAAAAGTCCTGAACTTTTGAGAAGAATGAAGTCAGCTAAGGGAGGCTAAAGTCTGTTAGGGAAAGCAGTACCTACCACATTGGATGAGAAGGCCAAAGGGGATAGGGAGATTACAAGTGAAAAAGAGGACGTCTATTCTCTGTGGCTTTTCTGCAGATCATATTCAGACACAAGAAACTGGACTTCAATTTTTTTCAGGGAACTTGAATCTCTTTGGATCTTGCTTGAAATGCTAGAATAGAATAGAAGAAAATGAGGGGCAAGGCAGCATATGGGGCCTTTGCAACAAACTATTAATACCTTTATCCCCTAGTGAAGTAGTGTGATGAGTTGGGAAAAGCACCAATACACAGTGTCACCTGAGTAATTAAAGTACCTATACCATCTGACACAGTTTCCTAGCAATATAATGGGAATAATAACTACAACAAATATAGCAAATTATTAATGGTAGAATTTAGGTGGTGGTATTCACTGAATAATTCTTTCAACTTCCTGATCAGTTTGAAAATCTTTATAATAAAATGTTGAAAATGTTTGAAAATCTTCATAATAAAAGTTGAAAATGTTGGTGGGCTCCTGGTTAGGATTCTAGGCTTTCCCTGTCGTGGCCCAGATTCATCCCTACTCAGAGAACTGAGATTCCACAAGCTACTGTGGCACAGCCAAAAAAAAAAAGTTGAAAACCTTTTGCGTTCTACCTCTCAGAGTTTCCAAAATGTAGAAATGGGACAATTAGAATACAGTAGATATAGGTAAATAATGTTAGCCTAGTCTGAACCATCCCTCTCTGAGGGAGTTTCTCTTAACAGAATTGGGAACTATTTTATAAACATAACTATTCATAAAATATCTCAGGAAGGACACACCAGGAAATAATAGCATTTCCTCCAAGGAGGGAAACTTTGTGGCTAGAGGACAAGAAGAATAGAAGGAAGACTTTCTTAAATTCTCTTTTTTAAGTTTTGAATATCAGATTGAATGTATGTAATACCTATCCTTTGGCCACCTGATGCAAAGAGCTGACTCATTGGAAAAGACTCCGATGCTGGGAAAGATTGAGGGCAGGAGGAGAAGAGGATAATAGGGGATAAGATGGTTGGATGGCATCACTGACTCAAGGGACAGGAGTTTGAGCAGGCTCCAGGAGATGGTGAAGGACAGGGAAGCCTGGCGTGCTGCAGTCCATGGGGTCGCAAAGAGTCGGACACAACTGAGGGACTGAACAACGAAAACAATACCTATTCAAAAATAAACTAAAAATATAAAGCTCTCGGAGTCTAATAGTCTTCCTCTTTTCAAAGTAATAGAATAAATGCAAAATAAACACAACTTGCTGTGTATGGCTCTTAGTTAGCAAAGTCAACGTCCAGCTTCATGAAGTGGACTAGACCAGTCCAACAGCAACAAGCGGGCTCTGTCTGAGGACATTTTTAGCTCTGAGTCAAAGGACTGCCTTTTCCATTCCTGCTTCCCAGATGGGCCTGAGCTGAGGAAGTAACTTGGTTGGGTAGCTCAGAAGAAGGAGGCGTTCAGAGGCAGACTGGAGGGATGGTGGACCCCACCGGTGCAGGAGTGAAGAATTACAACTGATGACAGGGGCATAGTCCTGTGTAAATAACTGTTTGCATGTTCCATACTTTACAAAATGTTCATAAACATCATTTCCTCTGAGCTACACAACTCCCCTACAAGATGAGTAGGCATGGATTTTGGCCTATTTTAACTGAAGAGGAAAGTAAGTACAGTGGCCATAAAATTCACCCCTCAGATATTTTTCCAGCTCCAAGAAGCACTGACCAAGGGCCCTCTCCTGGGTTCTGAAATTCATCTGCATGTTTATGTTGAGCCCATGCTTTCCATGGGCTGCTCCCGCTCAGTAGTAAGTGTAGCAGTGATATCAAGGCAGGCTCATTCTTTGGGACTCTGACGGCTTGCGTGGACCCAGCAGCCTTGCCGAACTTTCCCTTCAGTACACTGCAGTCTAACCTGTTTTGGGGCAGCCTTTCTTCCCTCTCTTCTTCACTCCTGGGCAGGCTTGCATCACAGGCTCATGGCTCTCCCAACCTCTCCTAGCTCCCTCCCATTTTCTCTTAGAGGCATTTCCTGAAAGTTTAATGAGGTTTTGGCATCAAAGATAGATCTGAGTGATTCCAGGCTGTGCTTCTAACCAGTGCACTATGTTGTCTTTCTTTTATTTCAATTTGAGACACTAAATGGGCACATCCTTCTTCCTATCAATTTGCTGTCATATTTCATACTTTTATTATTAAAAATATTCATATATGTGTGATTATCTGGCATATTACATAGGCTGTAAATGCACAAAACTTTCTGACTGGTTTATATGCAGATTTTGAGGTTTCTTTGGACTTCCCCAGTGGCTTAGCAGTAAAGAATCTGCTTGCTTTGCAGGAGACGCAGGAGTCTCTGATTTGATCCCTGGGTTGGGAAGGTCCCCTAGAGGAGGGCACAGCAACCCATTTCAGTATTGTTGCCTGGAGAATCCCATGGACAGAATAGGCTGGTGGGCTATGGTCCATAGGGTCGCAAAGGGTCAGACACGACTGAAGTGACATCACACATGCATGCATGAGGTTTCTTTAGTTGTTCTTTTTGAAATGATTTGTCTCCTATCATTCTCTATCTCCACTTCTCGTTGCCCTTTATTAACACTCTGAGGTTTGTTTATGATGGCCAGCCTAGAAATTCTCAGAATTTCTGCAGGCCTGAAGAACTACCTACAATTTCCTGGCTGCCCTTATGGCTTGGCAGGGAATACAATGAACACATAGATGCTAGTCTAAGGAGGAAGCTGTTTAAGTCTCTTGAAATGGTGTCACCAGGAGAATGGGGACATTGTAAGCTGTGGGCAAGAGCCCATTTAACATGGAAGGGGAAGGAATGAGGAGGCAGAGGAACTGGCAGACTCTCACTTGGTTCTTCCTGGAATTGACTGGCAGGAGTCTGGCTAGCTGATTGCCCAAGTTTCCAGGACTCCATCAGGAGTTTATTCTGAATGCACAGACTCTTTTGTCAGAGTAATTAGGGCTTCCTTTTGTGTGTGCTTGACTAGGAAAGAAGGAACCCCTCAGGGGCCAGTATTGGACTGGTTGACCCTGACATGATGCACAGAAGAAGGGTTACAGAGTAAGGATGGTGGAGAGGATTCTGAAGAAGCTGGGAAAACTGAGTCTGATGGAAGCAACCCCCAGAGGCAGCAGACTGGAGCATTGTTAATGCTCACCTCCTGCTCACGTGCCCCTGTGGAGACAGGAAGGGGGACTGGAGAGGAGGAGGATGCCAAACTCAGAAAGGCAAAAAGAGAGAGTTTGAGCAGCAGTACTTGATTTGGTGAAGACATGAAGAATGTTGTTAAGGAACTGTGTATGTTTGTAAGCAAACTGGTGGCCAACAGGAATCGGTACCCTATGTGTACGAGTGCTCGGAGGGAGAGAGAATGAAAGAAACAGAAGGAACGACATTACCTTGCCCCTTTCCAACAGTCAGAATCCTCAGACATTAACTATTTAGGTTTCTTCAAGAACAGGAGGCAGGAATTTTCCCTCTGTTACGTCTGTTGCATGGCAGGGCCTCCTTGAATACAGTGTATTGTACTTTGGGCATCATGGGAAATGGACTCTTAGCTTCCTGGCAGCGTGCACTGGGCTAAATGATTTGCATATCTAAAAGCACAAAAGTTCCTCACCTCACTTCCAGCATTCTTCATCCACACATTTTGAGAGGGCCAGGAAGATCCCCTGGAAAAGGAAATGGCAACCCACTCTCATTGACAGAGGAGCCTGGTGGGCTACAGTCCATGTGGTTGCAAAGAGTCAGACATGACTGAGCACGAACACATTATACCACTTATAGTTATAAAATATTGACTATATTTCCTGTTGTACAATATATCCTTGTGGTTTATTTTATACGTAATAGTTTGTAGCTTTTAATCCCCTATTCCAATATTGTATCTCCTCTCTTCACTGTGGTAACCACTGACTTGTTCTCTATATCTGTGAGTCTGTTTCATTTTTCTAACATTCACTAGTTTCTTGTATTTTTAAGTTCCACACGTATGTGATATCACACAGAATTTACCTTTCCCTGACAGATTGTGTCTTACTACACAATGTCTCTGACCATCGACCCACTCCCCACCCCCTGCTGCAAATTGCACCCACTATAAACTGAGATTCCTGGGGTATATGTAACCAGACTGTGTATGTTTGTATGTGAAAGAGAGAAACAGCCAACCAGAATAAAGGTGATGAAATCGGCCCTGCTCCATTTCTGGGAAATGCTCTTTAGTTCTTGATTTTTATCTTTCATAGGAAACTGAGTTATGATTTAGGACTTTCCAGGTGCCACTTGTGAAGAACCCACCTGGACAGGGAAAGGGACAGGGACAGGGGAACCTGGCATGCTGCAGGCCATGGTGTTGAAAAGACTTAGCGACTGAACAACAATCATTTATTTAACATGAATATGTTAAAATTTAGTTCAGTCACAGAATGCTTCAATCAGAATTATCCCCCAAATATAAAGGAATGAATGGAATAGTTATGAGCTATGATAAGTGCTTACCTGTTGGAGAGCTATCAAGAACATGGTGGCTTAGATGTGATTTCTACCGAAGGATACCTGAAGTTCTTAGGAGCATGTAAAGGAAGGGGCTGTATCCCAGATGCTTAGCAAATACACCCTGGAATGATGGCTTGAGAAGTCCTTTTGCAAATGATTGTTTAGGAACCTGCAGTTTTAACCTGGACACTTTCATGGACATGAAACCATGGGCCTTTAGGAATGTACCATCCATCAAGTAGTTCCAGAAACCAATGCTGGGTAACTGGGGATACATGTTGCTTGGAAAAGTAGGTTCAGAGGCCTAAGGCTCCTCTAGGAAGGGGTCCTGTGATTCTGTGGCTGTGTTCCCACATCCACACCCACACTTTTCCAGAACATTTCAAAGAATATGTCGTAATTTTGCAACTCCTTAACTGGCTCCAAGGAGCTGTGAGAGTTTCTGAGTCATCTATGAGTATAAAAGCTCACAGTTGGATTTTCTGGAACAAGTAAGTTGTACTCAATTATTAGGTTTTTGCAATCCAGTTGCTAGGTAAAATTTAACCATCATTAATGACTCTTCTGGCTAATTGTTTTATTTTTTGAGCATTAAGTATAGCCTGATGAAAAACTTACTACAAAAAGCTTTTTCTGCCACAAGTAATATTCATCTGAGAGAATACAGAGCAATACAAGAAAAGATGAGCTATAATCCTCCTATAAATGATACATATAATTAACATTTTGGTGTGTGTTTGTGTGCCCAGGTCGCTCAGTAGTGTTTGACTCTTTCCAACCCCATGGACTATAGCCTGCCAGTCTCCTCTGTCCATGGGATTTCCCAGGCAAAAATACTGGAGCAGGTTGCCATTTCCTTTTCCAGGGCATCTTCCCCACCCAGGGATCAAACCCAAGTCTCCTGCGAAGCCTGCATTGGCAGGCAGGCATATTTTCCTCTTAAATCCTCTTACCTTAATAAACTTTCATTAAATAGATATCATATAGTTGTATGATAGTTGTATGTATAGTTCTCCTTTTATTTCAACTTAGGGCTAGCTATGATGTTTTTCTTTTTTCTTCACAGAAATACTCTATCATCTGTGTTTTTCAAAAACATTTGACCATGAATTATTTTTATTCAGTCTTGTTGGCAAGCTTGAGGGTTCTAGATATCTGTAGTCCTTATCTTCTGTATAAACACACATAGAGCTATGAGGTTTCTTTATGAAAATATATTCTGTTAACTACAGATTGAGGAGATAATAGTTTGCTTTGCTTATTAAAATGCACATTCTGTCAAATAGTATTCTTTTACTTACATTTTTTGAGGAAATTTGAGTGGGAAGAGGAATAAAAAACCAAGATGTTTTATATGTATGACATTCAATTTATTTTTTAAAAAAGCTCTGTATTACCTACATACATATATTTCCAAGATTATATATTATGACCTGTACCTGTAAAGCTAGCCTGAAGCTCCTTAACCTAGGGAGTGGGGACAGTTTTTGAGTCCATATTCCATTACCTTCTTTTTATATCTAATCAAAATCTAAGAGATCAGTGTAAGAGTTTAGGGTGGGTGGCAGTAGCTAGCTGATCTGTATTTCAGTTTCAGAAAAATGGCCTTCCATTTCTTCTCCTGGGCTTCCCTGGTGGCTCAGCTGGTAAAGAATCCGCCTGCAATGTGGGAGACTGGGTTCGATCCCTGGGTTGGGAAGATCCCCTGGAGAAGGGAATGGCTACCCACTCCAGTATTCTGGCCTGGAGAATTCCATAGATTATTCTATGGGATCGAAAAGAGTCGGACACAACTGAGCGACTTTCACTTTCACTTCACCTTGGACTGTAGACTAGAGTGATTTCAGTTTGCTAAAGCCAGAAATGAAAATTTCTAGAGTGGCTGCAGTCCATGGGGGCTAAAGAGTCAGACACGACTGAGCGACTTCACTTTCACTTTTCACTTTCATGCATTGGAGAAGGAAATGGCAACCCACTCCAGTGTTCTTGCCTGGAGAATCCCAGGGACGGGGGAGGCTGGTGGGCTACCGACTATGGGGTCGTACAGAGTCGGACACGACTGAAGCGACTTAGCAGCAGCAGCAGCAGAGTATTGGCAAAGTGATGTTGCTACCACATATGTGATTCTCATCAGCATAACTTTGGGTCACATGTCTATTTTCCTTTCTTTTTTTTTTTTTTTTTTTAAAATTTCAGTATTCTAACGTGTAAAGATCATCAAAGATAGATTGTTTTATTACTATTATTATTTTTAAAACAAATCTGTTAAAATAATACCAGGACTACTCCTATCAGTGTGGTCTTAAATTTTTGAAGATCATTTCTGAATCCTTGATGTACTTTGTAACATTTATAGTAATATAGCTGTGCATGTTGGCTGAACTGTGGATCATGATATATCCTGTCTTTACTCAGTGAAGCTTTTTGGATTTTTCTGTAAAGAAATATTAAATGAAATGTGGAACTTTGATTAATTGGCTCAGATAAAAGAAGTGACTAGTACTTGGCTGACAAAATGGATCCTGATCTTGTGGGTTTCATTCTGCAGCTCAGAGAGTGTCAGGATTCTGGAAGTGGCAGTGGCCCTGGCTGGTAAAACCATGTTTCCCACAATTTCCTCAGTTGTTTGTTGAGTCTTTAAGGACTGCTCATGTTGGCTCTGTCAAAAGCCGACCTAGGAAAAACATCTTTGCCAAATCTAATTCTAGAACTGGAATGTGGAGGTTGACCTTAAATATACTAGCTGTCACTCCCAAACTTCTGGCTCCGTCATCTTTCCAAAATTAGCATATGTAAACAAAACACAAAACCACTCCTTTCCTACCCTTACTTCCCTCCTTGCTCTCCACCAGAAGAGAACTCAAAGAAATGGAAGGATCAGACATTTTTACAAAGATGAAGACAGGCCCAAAGGACCACTTTCCAAGGGGAGCTGGCACCACACCTTTGCCTTCAACAAAACTGATGAAGGAGTCACCCCAGGGGAAGGTGCTTGGTTGAAGACCTGTACCCCAGGCTATTGCACATAGACCCACTGGATTATTAATCAGTAGAATCTCTTCCTACACTAAAGTTCTAGGGTTGGGACTTTCCTGGTGGCCCAGTGGTTAAGACTCTAGACCCCCACTGCAGGGAGCGCAGGTTCAGTCCCTGGTTGGGGAACTAAGAGCCTACCTCTAGTGCAGTGAGGCCAAACAACATAAATGAATAAATAAAAAAAAACATTCTATAGTTATTTTAAAAATTTAAAAAATAAAATTCTAGGTTTATCATCTGGACTTAATGATCCAAAGTTAAAATGGCCTATGATTCTTACTTCCTAAGAAAGAGCAAAAGAGAAATAAACATTTTATCCACAGGCTTGCTGTTCTTTGGGAACTGCTCAAGCCTGAGAACTGACACGTAGATAGTATATGGAAGTGTGTATGTGTATTGGGGGCAAGCTTTCATAATTTCACATAGCCTGCTTCCCCATTTACCAAGAACAATTCCTTTCTAGTCCCTTAAAGAAATGCCCCTGATCTCTCTTTCATTTTTCTTTTCCTTCTTTCTTGCTTACTATCTCATTCCCTCTTGTTCTTTATTTTAATATTCATTCAACAAACACTGGAGACCTTTACACATTTATCCTTCAGACATAGCATGATATAGCCTCAAGGTTGTAGACAGGATCTATGACTTAATTCTATTGCTTACAAACTGAGTAACCTTGGACAAATGACTCTGAGTCAGAGCACAGAACAGGAACAGCATGTCCTTCCTACTCTACATGAGAACATATTTTGTAAATTGTTTAAAAAAATAGATTTTTATGAACTTGTAAATGCCCCTAGGAGAGGGCACTAAGTAAGTTAGTCTTTAGCATTTAGGTTTGAATACGTTTACAAAATGCATTTGAGGGAACTTCCCTGGTGGTCCAGTGGCTACGACTCCACGTTCCCAATGCAGTAGGCCTAGGTTCGATCCCTGGGCAGAACTAGATCTCATGTGCAGCAATTAAGAGTTCATGTGCTGCAACTAAAGATCCTGCATGCTGCAATGAAGATCAAAGATCCCTTGGGTTGCAATGAAGAACCCAAGCAGCCAAATAAATAAATAATAAATAAAAATAAAAACTTAAAAAAAATGCATTTGAATTTTTAGTTGAGAGCATAGGCTTGTTAGGATTGGAGTGTATGTTGGGGAGGATACTACAGAAGGGAGACTCCAAGCACCCAGGGAAAGGAGGATTCTTTAAGGAGGAGAAAAGGGGTTCAAAGAGTAGGTGGGGGGGCCCACAGAAATAATTCACCTGCTTTTATTTTCCTGTGGTCAAGCTCTGACTGTTCCTGACCTGAATACACTGTGGATCATGGCCTCCAAACAGAGCTACTTAGGTTAACAAGGACAGAGGGCACTCATTCTGCAAACCAAACTGCCATGCTCTCTAAACTCCCAAATTGTATGTTCTTGGGGTTATTAGGCCTTGAGGTTGGGAACTGACTTTCTTTGACTGAGAAAGTTGAGTGACTTTCTCAATGACTTAGCATGTATGTATATATATATATATACACACACACACATATATATATACATATACATATATATATACACATACATATATATATATATATTTGTTGTTTAGCTGCTCAGTCATGTCTGACTCTTTGTGACCCCTGGACTGTAGCCTGCCAGGCTTCTCTGTCCATCACCAACTCCCAGAGGTTACTCAAACTCATGTCTATTGAATCAGTGATGCCATCCAACTATCTCATCCTCTGTCATCCCCTTCTCCTCCCACCTTCAGTCTTTCCCAGCATCAGGGTCTTTTCAGATGAGTCAGTTCTTTACATCAGGTGGCCAAAGTACTGGAGTTTCAACTTCAGCATCAGTCCTTCCAGTGAATATTCAGGACTGATTTCCTTTAGGATTGATGGGTTTGACCTTCTTGTAGTCCAAGGGACTCTCAAGAGTCCTCTCCAACACCACAGTTCAAAAGCATCAATTCTTTAGTGGCCAGCTTTCTTTATAGGCAGCTAAGGGAGAGGTAAAACATGAGTGAGTCTTCTGAGTATTTTGATTCTTAAAAATAATCAGGCCAAAAAAAAAACACAAAAAAACCCCGGCCCAAATCAGCCCTCATGCCAAATAAACACACTTTGGTGTGGCAAATTTTGCTCCCCTACTGTAGATTTTTAAGTTCTTGGGACTTTCCTGGTGGCCCAGTGGTTAAGATTCTGCACATCTACTGCAGAGGGCAGGGGTTCCATCACTGGTCTGATCGGGCAACTAAGATCCCACAAGCTATGAAGTGAAGCCAAAAAAAAAATTCTCAATGCAGAAATTCTAACTGTATGAGGTGACAGATATATCAACTAACCTTCCTGTGGTAATTCTTTTTCAGTATATACATATATAAAATCACTACATTGTATACTTTAAGCTTAAACAATGTTATATGTTTATAGTATCTCAGTAAAGTTGAAAACAAAAAGTTGGGATTCTGAATTCAATGTTTTTTCCCCATAGTATCATGCTGTATACAAAAGAGCTTATTGCAACTGATAAGCTCCAGCATTGGCACCTTATCCCCATACAAACCATTTAGAAAACATTTCTTCATTTGTGGGGAATCATTGAGTTTCTCCTAATATAAGCATTAATTACCTGATATAATGATAAAATAAAAGCAAGAAGCTTCATTTTAATTTGTTTGCCTTAATATTTTTTTTTTTACTTATTTAAAATGTATTCTTCTTGTATTTTATGCAATTTGTAAGGCAGTTTATGTCCTTTGTGTGTGGTGGGGAGTAAACTGGATATAAATACAAAATAGAAAGTAAGCTATATTCTAAATTAATTAATTATAGTCACTTAAAGAGAATAAGAATGCATGAAATTGTGACATCCTAGGATAATTTTCATTTATAAAATCTCATACCTATAAGGAGATACAAGATGGAGGGGAAAATAAATAAGTTAGATGAGAAATAGACTTTAAATTTGATCAACCTTCTTGC
The DNA here is from genome assembly GCA_917880005.1 of Nanger dama. Lineage (NCBI taxonomy): Eukaryota > Metazoa > Chordata > Mammalia > Artiodactyla > Bovidae > Nanger > Nanger dama. The sequence goes on from CAKJTW010000017.1 coordinate 2,019,593, forward strand.
TTTTTCTTGAGTTACTTATTTAAAAGAGAAAAGGGAAGGGACTCTGGCAGGCTAAAAGATGTGAAGTTCAGTTGGGCAGGAGGAGGAGGGTGGTCTGTTTGGAAACCAACTCAAGATGAAGTCCATGTGTAAAAGGAATTGTGTTTTCCACCCAAAGGTACTTGGAGGAGAATAAAAGATGGTGGAGTATCAAGTTCAGGGGTGAGTAAGAAGGTAGATTAATTGGGTCATCCAAGTAACTCTTCCTGCTGGTGACCAGACTGCACGGAGTTTGAACTGTTCAAAATAGGAATCATCTGGCTTCATGACTCATTACTTGTGACCCACTATCTTTGTCTCTGGGCTATGAGAAAGGTTTGCTTAGTGGCTCAGTCATGTCCAACTGTTTGCGACCCCATGGACTGTAGCCTGCCAGGCTTCTCTGTTCATGGGGATTCTCCAGGCAATAATTTCTCCTTTCTCCAGGGGATCGTCCCAGGGATTGAACTCAGGTCTCCTGCATTGCAGGTGGATTCTTCACCTTCTGAGCCACCAGGGAAGCCACAATGAGAAAGGTAGTTTCATCAAATTTCAAGCTCAAGTATAAGAAGAAATGAACAGAGTAATATTTCCCCTGTGTTTGGATGAGGCTGCCTTGTGACAAGGGAATAGGAAAAAGCACCTGTCTGGGTTGAGATATTTATTGAAGGACAGAATAAAGCTATAAATGAGGTAAGGTATTGTTAGTTCTTGGACAGCTGAAAGGAACCCTAGATGTTATCTGACTCCTACATCTTACAGGCATTGAGGGTCAAGTGTATTTACTGCCTAAGCAAACACATCAAGTAATGATAAAGTGTCAACTCTACAGTCCGACATACCTGGTTTGAGACCCAGTGCTACTGCTCACTAATTAATAATCTTGGGGCTCAGGAGGGCCTCACAGTTGTAAAGAGCTGAGTGGTATAGAGAAGTAGAGCTTGCCAGATGGACAACCACTCCAGGCAGAGGGAACGAGGGTTTGCCCAGAGAGAGAGAGGTCTGTGAGGAAGAGAGTGCAGCATGGAGTGGAGGATACAGGTGGCTGCAAGAGCATACAGCGCCTTTGAGGGAGGGAAGAAAAACCATAAGCATGGGGAAGGAGGCAGTTGCCCCACTTCTGGAAAAGGAAACTTCAAGGCAGATTTCTTTTTTCATCTTTTTTTTTTTACTATTATTTTGTATCATTAATACACCCAGGTTAGGTTGCCGCTGCTGCTGCTGCTAAGTCACTTCAGACCCCATAGACGGCAGCCCACCAGGCTCCCCCATCCCTGGGATTCTCCAGGCAAGAACACTGGCATGGGTTGCCATTTCCTTCTCTAATACATTAAAGTACAAACTCTAAGAAATGTGTCTCCTTCAGCAAAGTCTCTCGTACTTTCTAGTCTAGGGGGAAAAAAAGATTAGGTGGAACCTGGGATATTGCTGGTTTCCTGGAGCCCTTTCAGCCTCCCCTATGAGGAGGAAAATAAAATAATTTTTATTTATTAAAAAATAAATATATTTAAAAATAAAATAAAAAAGATGAGGCATATGTAGGTGAAAGGGCAAAAGTTTTCTGTTGCAAAATAAGAGCTCAGACTAGTGAGAAGTTAAAAAACAAACAGAAAAAAACACCTCACCATCATCACACAGATTTCTGCTGTTTTTACATCAGGATGGGGATAGATTAACAAGAGGAACAGTAAACATCTGCTTAGCGCACCAACAAAAATGGAACAGCAAAAAGAAAAGGAAAAGATAAGTTGAGTGCTTAAAGCAGTGAAAAAGGAGAGTGGAAAAGCTGGCTTAAAACTCAACATTCAGAAAACTAAGATCACGGCATCCGGTCCCATCACTTCATAGCAAATAGACGGGGAAACGGTGGGAACAGTGAGAGACTTTATTTTGGGGGACTCAAAAATCACTGCAGATGGTGATCGCAGCCATGAAATGCTGCTTGCTCCTTGGAAGAAAAGTTACGACCAACCTAGACAGCATATTAAAAAGCAGAGACATTACTTTGCCAACAAAGGTCCATCTAGTCAAAGTTATAGTTTTTCCAGTAGTCATGTATGGATGTGAGAGTTGGACTATAAAGAAAGTGGATCACCAAAGAATTGATGCTTTTGAACTGTGGTGTTGGAGAAGACTCTTGAGAGCCCCTTGGACAGCAAGGCAGTCCATCCTAAAGGAAATCAGTCCTGAATATTCATTGGAAGGACTGATGCTAAAGCTGAAACTCCAATCCTTTGGCCACCTGATTCAAAGAACTGACTAACTGGAAAAGACCCTGATGCTGGGAAATACTGAAGGCAGGAGGAGAAGGGGATAACAGAGGATGAGATGGTTGGATGGTATCACCGACTCAATGGACATGAGTTTAAGTAAACTCCAGGAGTGATGATGGACAGGGAGGCCTGGTGTGCTGCAGTCCATGGGGTTGCAAAGAGTCGGACAAGACTGAGTGACTGAACTGAACTGAACTGACTGAAGCATTGAAAATGTCAGTGGGGGAAAGGGGGAGAGGGACATAAAAATTTTGGACTTCCTAACAGTTATTTTATGGTAGTACTGTATTTTGTTTTGAATGACCTGGTGTGTGCAGGAGGGGAAAGAAGACACAATATTTAGTTTTTCTTGCTGGGGGCCTCTAGACGTCTTCAGTCCTGTATGAGAGATACATTTTTTCCATGGGTCGGTTTGGAACTTTAATATGCATAGTATCTCTGTATCTGCAACCTCATTTAAGTTAAATGCCCTTGAGTGTTTCCCACAGTTCAAACTCTGCAGCTAAACAAACACAGCCTGCCTCCAGGCTCCTGCGTACTCATCAGCTGCCTCCTCTTGCTCTAGATTCCAGAAGAGGAGGCAGAAGACCTGATCCCACGTCTCCCTCGCACCTCCCACCTCTCCTTTCTCCTTTATCTTCCCTGGGAAAGAGCTGGGAGGCTGAGGCCTCCAGCGATGGATGTCATCAGATAACCAGCCCACTCACTCCGGGAAAGGTCCAGAGAACCCCCTACCCGGCTTGGGGCAGTTGCACACTCACATCATGATTCAGGTCCTTCCCTTTTACACAAGAAAACACCAGGACTCAGACGCTGAAGATTTGTTTCTTAAAAAAAAAAAAAGGCAAAGTACTTCCCCAAACAAAAACAACAGCAAAAACAAACAAAAGAGAGCCCTTATCTCTCAACTTAAAAAAGCCATTTCAAGGGAGTGACATTCAAGAGGGAGGGGGCTTGTGTGTACCTATGGCCGATTCTGTGAGAGTTGGACTGTGAAGAAAGCTGATCGCAGAAGAATTGATGCTTTTGAACTGTGGTGTTGGAGAAGACTCTTGAGAGTCCCTTGGCCTGCAAGGAGATCCAACCAGTCCATTCTAAAGGAGATCAGCCCTGGGTATTCTTTGGTAGGAATGACGCTAAAGCTGAAACTCCAGTACGTTGGCCACCTCATGCGAAGAGTTGACTCATTGGAAAAGACTCTGATGCTGGGAGGGATTGGGGGCAGGAGGAGAAGGGGACGACAGAAGATAAGATGGCTGGATGGCATCACTGACTCGATGGACATGAGTCTGAGTGAACTCTAGGAGTTGGTGATGGACAGGGAGGCCTGGCGTGCTGCGATTCTTGGGGTCACAAAGAGTTGGACAGGACTGAGCGACTGAACTGAACTGAAATGATGGCCGATTCTTGTTGATGTAGGGCAGAAACCAGCCCAATATTGTAAATCAATTATCCTTTAGTTAAAAACAAACAAAAAGCTATTTTATTTTGCATAGTAAACTTAGGCAGCTATCAGACCGCAGTGATTTGGGTTTTAGTCTTGCTGAAAGAGTATATTCTCGAGGCCTTTTGGAAGTTCCACTTCAACTTTAAATTAGACAGATGTTGAAGAAACTGACTTTAAAGTAAAAAGAGCAACACAATAGCCCTCCCAACAGGTCCGTCATCCTTTAGAATTTCGCAACACGTTGGAAGTTGTTTGCTATAAATAGCAGTCCAAACGCCATTGTTTCCATTTTTAAAGACAATTCTATTCCCAGAACTGGTGGAAATTAACAGGTTAGTTACGGTGAGTCCCTCGCGGCAACTCCTCTGCTGCCTTTTGGCGGCTGAGTCGTTCAGTCGTGTCCGACTCTTTGTGACACCATAGACTGTAGCCCGCCAGGCTCCTCTGCCCATGGGATTCTCCAGGCAAGAACACTGGAGTGGTTTGCTATTTTCCTTCTCCAGGGCATCTTCCCGACCCAGGGATTGAACCCTCATCTTCTGAAATAGAGGCGGACTCTTTACCGCTGAGCCACCGGGGCCCCACTCCCTTTTACGAAACCACAAAGCCGGCGTGGTGGCACCCGCCGCATTTTTGCACGGGTATCCCTAGCACCACGCCGGGCCGCCCCTAAGCCCCGGCTGAGGGCCGGGGGTCACGTGGCGCGGGGGCGGGGCGGGTATATATTCTGGCGCGCCGGTTGGTGAGCTGTGAACGCGGCACAGACTCGCCGGACCTTCGCCCTTGGGCATCTGCTGGCTGGTGGGTGCGCGCCCCTCTGCGGTCCCTGTGGCTCGGCCAGCGCGGGCTTCGGGCCGGACGCTCGCCTCGCGGCGGTTTCGGGGCCCGGGCTGGGAAGGGGCGGTGTCTGGGGCCTGCGTTTCCACCCTCGCTTTTGTTCCTTAATCGAGGCTTGCTTTTCTGCTCGCTTCCCTGGTGCGTTTGTAGCTTCTTGGTTGGGTTGGGGCTAGCAGTTTCCAATCGATCCCAGAGAACATTAGTTAAAAGGAAACGCCTGAGAAAATCGTCTTAAAGATTTTGTGGGGTACGCGGACGGGCTATTGATAGCTGGCGCCTGATTTCCGCCTTCGGCGTGGTTCTCATTTCTCTTTAAATTGGGACTCTCAGCCGCAGAGTGGCTCCGAAGGGGTTGGTTCTTGCCTTCCCAGCTCTGCTGCTTACCAGTGAGGCTGTTTTGTGTAGGTGTGGGCCGTTGGGGACACTAAAGTGACATTTAAAAACTCTCTGAAAAGTTTCTTGATCCTTGGAGCACCTCCTTAATCCCCTGTGCTTAATGTCCCTTGAACTTGTTTCGGTTCTTTGACAAGAAAAGTTTGACTCCCCCACCCCTCGCCCCAAAATGCTCCATCTTGATCGGTCTGACTGCCCAAGGTACCTTCTCCTTGAAATATCTCTCTAGTTTTTACATGCATGTTACCTGGTTAGCATTTTTGTGGATAGATGTTTTTCTTCAAAAGGTGTCTCTAATGTCCCGGTGGGGAAAGGATTGAATTGAACACTTCAAGTTGGTATATTGTACCCGTGAGCTTTGAAGCCTTCTTTCAGGACTTGTTTGCCCAGAGGAGACCTCTGAGAGTCAGAGGGTGGGAGCAGTGCAGACTCCACTGACTGTGTCTTGAATTTTGCTCACTTGAAACCTGGGGTTGGAGAATTAATCTGGGAATCTTGTCACAATGTTCTGAAATAAGCTTCTCTTCTGCAGATTTCTTCTTTTCTCCAGCAAGAAAGATGGCATCTGTTGCAGTTGAACCACAACTGGTATGATGTATAAGTAGACGGACGATTCTTGATTCCTTTCCCCACCAGCCCTGTTTTGTAGACGTTAATGCCTCCCTCCCTCTTGGTTGCAGAGTGTAGTGACCAGGGTGGCCAACCTCCCCTTGGTGAGCTCCACGTATGACCTGGTCTCCTCGGCTTACATCAGTACAAAGGATCAGTATCCTTACTTGAAGTCTCTGTGTGAGATGGCAGAGAAGGGCATGAAGACCATCACTTCTGTGGCTGTGACCAGCGCGCTGCCAATCATCCAAAAGTTAGAGCCACAAAGTGAGTTTTCATTTTGGCCTCAAAATTTAGTCCCATATAGTCATTGCGAGTGAGCCCGAAGTTGGTTTGAATAATGAAGGCTAGCCTTACGCCCTGAGCTTTCATCAGTCGGAATCCTCAGCCTTTCCTGAGACACATACTGCCTTTTCTGAGAACTGCCAGGTGATGCTCTTTGTTATAGAAGGCTTGCTTCAGAGCAACGGCAAATATGATATTAAAAAAAAAGAAATTCCCCAGAGATATTTCTGTGTTGGCACGTGAGATCAAACGAGGAATCAGTGAGTAAACTGAAATAACTGACTTCCTTGGGACTACACAGTATACATGAACTGCTTTAAAAATAAATCAATGTACAAATTGCCCACTTAAAGTGTACCATTCAGTAGCTTTTAGTATATTCACAGTGTCATTTAGGCATCACCATGATCAATTTTAGAACACTGTCATCTCTCCAGAAAGAAACCTCATACCACTTTCTATTTGGGATGAGGAAAAAGTCCTGGAAATGAAAGTGGTAATGGTTGCACAATATTATGAATGAACAATATTGTGAGTCCCAGTGAATTGTACACCTAAAAATAGTTTAAATGGTGAAGTTTGTTTTGTATATTTCACCATGTTTTTTTTAAAAAGAGAAACTTTATTTTCAATCACTCCACCAACTCCCCCCCACCCCCACCCCGCCGCTTCCCCAGCCTTATGCAACTACTATTTTTTTCTTTATAGATTTGCATATCCTAGACATGTAATATACATGGAATCATAAAACATGTGGTCTTCTGTGACTGGCTAGTTTTCACTTAGCATAATGTTTCCAAATTTCATCCAAATTGTAGCATCATCTCAGTATTTCTTTTTAATATGGAATAATTTAATATTCTGTTGTGTGGTTATATCATTTTCATGCATCAGTTGATGTTTGGGTTGCTTCTAACTTTTGCCTATTATGAGCAATGAATGCTAATGCAAACACTTGTACACAGGTTTTTGTGTGGACATATGTTCTTTCATATATATACCTAGGAGTGGAATGTTCAGTTTCTCCACATTTATTATCTGCTTTGGAATAAGGGGTTAAATCATTCTCTCAAATTATTACATCATGGACTTTTAGGATTATGGGGAGCCTTTTAGAAATCAGCTTTCCAACTCTCCTGCTCCGCAAATGTTGGGCATTGTTGGGGGAGCTTGGACTAAACTCTGGGTCTTGTTAGGGAGATCCAGGATGCTGTTAGCACAGTTTCCTGGTGATAACCCCAAATATACTGCCACATACTGAATTAAGTGTAGGCAGAGATTAGACTCAGAGAAGTCGATGGCACCCCATTCCAGTACTCTTGCTGGAAAATCCCATGGACGGAGGGCCTGGTAGGCTGCAGTCCATGGGGTCGTGAAGAGTCAGACACGACTGAGCGACTTCACTTTCACTTTTCACTTTCATGCATTGGAGAAGGAAATAGCAACCCACTCCAGTGTTCTTGCCTGGAGAATCCCAGGGACTGGGGAGCCTGGTGGGCTGCCGTCTATGGGGTGGCACAGAGTCAGACATGACTGAAGCGACTTAGCAGCAGCAGCAGCAGAGATTAGACTAGCATGGAAATGCTAATTTTGAGGGTTTTCAGATACCTCATTCCCTGAATGAGGATTCGGGTGAAGCCTGGCTTCTTTTTACCTTAGGGGACAACTGATGAGGAAGAGGCTTCCTGGCCACCTTCCTTCTTGGCTTGTCACTGCCTCAGCTTGCTGCTCTCCCACCCCCACCCACACACACACATCCTTATTTCCCTGTCAGTAGAAGGAAGCTGCTGGAAACCTGGCAAGGATCTCCTTTCTGAACTGGAGAAACCAGACAAAGCATTGTGTGGTAAATTAAAATAAATATTTTTTGCTGTTTTTCTATAGTAAGAATAAAGGTTCAAGTTATGTGTTCACTCTTACCAGACTATTAACATTTTCACCATTTGTGATTCTTGTAGTTGCTGTTGCCAATACCTATGCCTGTAAGGGGCTAGACAGGATTGAGGAGAAGCTGCCTATTCTGAATCAGCCAACAAACCAGGTGAGCTTGGGACAAGAGTGCTGAGGCTTGCCACTTCACATTTTTTAAGTTTTATCTGCTTAATACAGACTGTTGCAGGCCACAAACAGGCAGTACTTATTTGTTCTAACCTTGAATATATTTTTGAAAGAGTAATGACCACTCTACTTCCTGAACAGTTGTTAGGTTGTCTTAAGAAGCAGAGACTAGCCTTTGGGCTAGACTTTAGTCTGATCTCTCTTAAATTTGTGGCTTCATCTCTGCAGGTGCAATTGCTTCCTTAAATCACTGAGTCTTATGTGGTATTGGATAAATGCAGAGGTGGTGAATAGAACCTTTTCTTACTTGGTATCTGAGAGCACAGCCAGTAGAATGGGAAGCTGGTACATCTGCCTGTGTGTCAGCCTGGGGTAGTGTACATGGTACCTGTGTCTCTGCTTACAGGCATGTATGAGGAGCTCAGTAGAAGCATGTGAATGGAAAATGCCATTTTTTTTTCTAGAGTCCCACTTGTGCCTCACTACAGGTTCATCTAGTTTAAAACAAAGAAAGAAGAAACCTCGACAAGTTTTTAATCCATTTCCCTCTTTTGGTCTTCCGACAACCTTTGAGTGGTGGCAGGTAGGGCATTTATACCTGTTAAGAAAATTGAGGCTCATCAACTCTCAGTTACTTGTCCAAGACCCACAACTAGAAAGTAAAAGGGCCAGATTCATCCTTTAACTCTTCAACTGTGCTACCTTAGTTAAGACCTTTCTATAGGTATCTATGCCCATGTTTCTCACCAGCCACATGGCCTGCTTTTTTTCCCCACAGGTTGTGGCCAATGCCAAAGGGGCTATGACTGGGGCAAAAGATGCTGTGACGACGACTGTGACCGGGGCCAAGGATTCTGTGGCCAGCACAATCACTGGGGTGGTGGACAGGACCAAGGGAGCTGTGACTGGGAGTGTGGAGAAGACCAAGTCTGTGGTCAGTGGCAGCATTAACACAGTCCTAGGAAGTCGGATGATGCAGCTGATGAGCAGTGGAGTAGAAAATGCACTCACCAAATCGGAGCTGCTGGTAGACCAGTACCTCCCTCTTACTAAGGATGAGCTAGGTAATTGGATTTTTGCCTTGAAATAATGTTTTGTATCTTTCGGTTTTTTGCCATGCCATACAGCTTATGGGATTTCAGTTCCCTGACCAAGAATTGAACCCGGGCCACAGCAGTGAAAGTCCAGAACCCTAATTACTAGGCCACCAAGTGTTTTATATCTTAGAGCAATTTTTCTAAACAGCTTCATTGAGATATACTTTTATATACCAAAAAAATTCACCTGTTTTCCTTGTACATTTTTGGTTGCATGAGCCTCACCACTATCCAGTTGTAGAATATTTCTATCACCCCTAAAGATAAAAGTTCTGTCACCCCCAAAGAGTAAAGCTCATGATCTTTCATGCCTGTTGACAGTCAGTCTCCATTCCCCCATCCCACCCCCACTGTCCCCATCTGCGGGTTCTCAGTTGCTCAGTTGTGTCCAGTGCTTTGTGACCCCATGGGCTGTAGCCCATTAGGGTCCTCTGTCAATGGGATTTTCTAGGCAAGAATACTGGAGTGGGTTGCCCTTCCCTTCTCCAGGGAATCTTCCCAACCGAGGGATCAAACCCAGGTCTCGTGCATTGCAGGCAGATTCTTTTGTACATAGTAACTTTTGAAACTTCCAGAGAAATTAACTGAAAGAAATACTTTCTACAAATGGATTGCCCTTTGTGGGCTACTATCTGGGATTATTAAATATTTAGTGCTTACTGTGTGCCAGAGAAGACACTCTGGTGGGAAGAGACCTGTGTCGATGACATGTCACAGTGACGTGTTTTGGGTTGCCAAGCCCAACAGCAGATAGGAGCCATTTTGGGCAAAGGGGTGCATAATTACCAGATGGGTGGGTGGAATCAACAAAGACAAGATCCAAGTTAAGAGTTTAGGCCTTGTCACTTAGAGCACTTAGAGCTGTGATCCCTAAGGCTTCCTTTTTTACCCCCCTTCTTTAAAACTTCAGAAAAAGAAGCCAAAAAAGTGGAAGGATTCGATATGGTTCAGAAGCCGAGTTACTATGTTAGACTGGGATCTCTGTCCACCAAGCTGCGTTCACGGGCCTACCAGCAGGCCCTCTGCAGGATTGAAGAAGCTAAGCAAAGAGGCCAGGAGACCATTTCTCAGCTTCATTCCACCTTCAACCTGGTGAGTACAACTTCATTTAAAGGTAGCTGAAGTGAGTTCATTTATCTCTGGGATTAGGATAAATGTAATCATAAAATCCAAGAATTTTAATCTTATGAACAATCCAGTAGAAAAATGGGCCAAGAATATATAGAAAACTCACAGGAAAGAAAGTATATAATTAGCTGAATACATGAAGCGGTGTTAATCTTACTCTGAGTGGTCAGATTACTGATTTCCTTTCCTGTCTGGTGGCATTTGCAAAGCTAGATTCTGTGGGTGATGGTGTAGAGGAGAGGTATACTTTTGTTTTTGCACTTCTGGAGGATTCAAGGGAAAGAGGAAAGTTAGAGACACACCTGTTGCCTGGAGCAGCTTTTCTTCTAGAAATGTATATTCATTCAGAGTTGCAAAAGAGTGTAAACAATGCACATCAACTAATAGGCTGATTACATTGACACATCACAAAAGACTACTGCCTAGCCTTGAAGGATTGCCAAGTTACAGAACAGCATGCATCCTTTAGCCAGTAGAAACCAGTTTACTCTTGGAAGGGGAAGTAGGTGGCTGGCAACAGGGAAGAGGAAGTTTAAGTTCCTTTCTCTTTCATTATATTATACACACGTTAAATTTCAGTTGCTGTACCTGTGTTAAACCGGAGGGAAATTGGAAATAGTGGTTTAATAAATAAGAGGCAGTAAAGTTCTATGGCTGCTTGGCTGACTTATACATATTGATAACGAGTAACAATGCTCTTGGGCTTCTCTGGTGGCTCAGATGGAAAAGAATCTGTTTGCAATGCAGGAGACTCAGGTTCAATCTCTGAGTTGGGAATATTCTCTGGAGTAGGGCATGGCAATCCACTCTAGTATTCTTGCCTGGAGAATCCCATAGACAGAGGAACCTAGCAGGCTACAGTCCACCGGGTCCCAAATAATCTGATACAATTGAGTAACTAACACAGGGCGGAACAGAACAGTGCTATCTCTGATACACTATCAGAGATAGCCACAATGCTATCAGAGATATCTCCTTAAATACCAAGAATTTCTGTAAGAATTGATAATGGCTGGTTTACATCATAGACCTGAGAACAGGCTAATATGAATATCTGTTAATAGTTGGTTCTTTGTCTTCTTCCAACATGTTCTAGATTGAACTTACCAGGAAGAATGTGCATAATGCCAACCAGAAAATTCAGGATGCTCAGGATAAGCTCTATCTGTCCTGGCTGGAGTGGAAGAGAAGCATCGGCTATGATGATACAGATGAATCCCACTGTGCTGAGGTGAGGCAACTGGGACAGGGTCATCCACTACAGATTGTGTAGAAATTCTTAACAGGCATCTCAGTGTTCTTATTATTCCTCTTAGAATATTCTTCTCTAGCAAAAGTTGAACAATACAGGATACATAAGTTGCTTGTTATACGATAGAAGCAAAAATGTGCAGTAACTTTAACAACTTACAGATAGGTATATCTGTAAGACACAGCTACCTGAGAAACAGGCATTTCCCTCATAAAAGGTACAAGCTAAGTGAGTACAGGTATCTTTACTGCCATAGTGGGTTTTTTTGATAGTATAAATAGAGTTGCTATGAGAATGCTTTGTAGGACGGGTACTAACGCAACCTTGGAGTGAGGATGGGTGAGTCAGATGGTTTGCTGGAAGAGATGAGTGGTCAGTTGAGACCTAAGGAGTGAATAAACTAGGTGAAAGGGCATTAAAGGGGTGAATGTTCCAGACAGAAGAAATAACATATTGTAGTCCTAGAAAGTGGTTCTTTATCTTCCAAAAGCTAATATACACTTGCCCTTGAAAGTAACATTAATCATTTGTTTATATCATATCTCACTTGAAGAAAGAACATTCCAGTTGCCCTACTAATGTGGAGGGTATTTTCCTTCTGTCTGGTCTCCCCTGTTATGTTTCTTCTGCTTAAGACCATGAACTTTGAAGACTCAGCAGTAGTTCAAATCCCAACTCAGCCATTTTCCAGCTGTTTTCTGGGGCATAGCTTATGTTCTGTCTGTGCTGTACCTAGTCACTCAGTCGTGTCCAACTCTGCGACCCCATGTTCTGTAGCCCACCAGGCTCCTCTGTCCATGGGGATTCTCTAGGCAAGAATACTGAAGTTGCCATGCCCTCCTCCAGGGGATCTTTCCAACTTAGGGATTGAACCCAGGTCTCCCACATTGCCGGCGTATTCTTTACCATCTGAGCCACAAGGGAAGCCCAAGAATACTAGAGTGGGTAGCCTATCCCTTCTCCAGGGGATCTTCCCCACCCAGGAATCGAATCAGAATCTCCTGCATTGCAGGCAGATTCTTTACCAGCTGAGCTACCTGGGAAGCACTATTTTCTGCCTATGAAATGTGAAATAATACTGCCACGCTCAGGGATGTTGTGAGAATTTTAAAAAGTTAAAGAATCCACATGTGTGGTGTACATATCCCAGCTGAATGTACGTGAACTAAGTCACACATACCACTGTTGAATCCACTGCTCATTGTTAAACTTGTCTTACTTTCAGCACATTGAATCACGTACTCTTGCTATTGCCCGGAACCTGACTCAGCAGCTCCAGACCACGTGCCACACCCTCCTGTCCAACATCCAGGGGTTACCACAGAACATTCAAGATCGGGCCAACCACTTGGGGGTGATGGCTGGTGACATCTACTCTGTGTTTCGCAATGCTGCCTCCTTTAAAGAAGTGTCTGATGGCCTCCTCGCTTCCAGCAAGGGGCAGCTGCAGAAAATGAAGGAGTCTTTAGATGATGTGATGGATTATCTTGTTAACAACACACCCCTCAACTGGCTGGTAGGTCCCTTTTATCCCCAGGTGACCGAGTCTGAGAGTGCTCAGGCCCCAGGTACAGCCAGGAGGCCTGGCAGGCAGAGTAGAAAACACCCTAAACCCGTCCCTGTCAGCAATGCACAGGGCAGCCAGCCAGATGACAGCTCCTCTTGAGCTGACACACCTGCTAGACAGCTCTGAAGTAGGCAGGCAGCTGATGAGGCAAAAAGGTCTCCACTTCAGTCATTTCCAGCTGGCATAAGAGCTGTAAAGTTTCTGCATTAGTGCATAAGTTCTGTTACTTACCTGGCTGGAAAGAAAAGAATAATAGCGTGGTCAGAGCCTGTCCAGAAGTCGCACATGTTTCAGGGTGTCTGTGGCCTCATTCTTTTGCTACTTACTGTTGCTGTCTGTTTTGAATAAAAACACCTTCATGTAGGCTGCTGTATGAATTGGGGTCTGCTCTGAGCAGGCCTCAACTCTGGTTTGTCTCACAATGCATGCTTGTGTACCCTGGGTTTTTATTTTTTCATAAAGAAGTGCCTCCTTTGAATTCAATAAAATTCACTGCAGAATAGATCGATTTTATGCTCTGTGTTACATGTGCTTTTTGTGTGCCATTCTCGGAACTGCTTCGCCTCCTTGACAGGGTTTTTAATACATATGAATTCAAATGGCCTGGGGGCAGGGGGCAGTTGGTATAAACATGGGAAGACTAATGATAAAAATGGAATGTTTGATAACAGAGGCTAATGTTCCTTTAAGATGGTATTAGGTGGTGGTGGTTCCTTTCATTTGACTGTTTACTGAACCCCTGAAAGCGTGTTTTTAAACCAGTAGAAGGAGGTACTTAAGTACCTGACTGCTTTGCTGAAAGGAAATCAGCTGAGAGGAAGCACATAAGTGACTGTTTGCATCAGTCTCATGTAAAAGTAGCAGCATTTCTTGCTAAGGGGCCATCTCACATGTAAGGAATGAGATTGTTCAGTGTCCAGTCCCAGCTGGACTTAATGTACCATGTTGTCACTTTGGTAGAAAGGCACTAACCTCAGTGGTGGGTGAGGTACCTTTAGAAGACCACATGAAGATAATTAGAAAAAGGAAGACTTTGAACCCCCTGTAGAAAGGAGTTCCTACTACCTCCTCCCTAGGGTGTTCAGGCTTCTAATCCCCTTAGCGTGGGTTGATTATGTAGGAAATATAGACCTCCTCATAACAAAGCTGCAGTATGCCAAACCTTTGCAAAAAAAGCCAATCTTAGAACTTGTGAAATAGAGCTAAATACTGAAGGCCTGACCTGCCCTTCAGCAGAACTGAAGTCAAAACTTGTCTCCTTTTTCTGCCCTGCTTTGCCCCGTCTCCCCATAAAAGGAAGGAAGCAGCATACAGCTTTATGTGCACTTCTGTGAATGAGCTATCAAACTTTACTAAGTTAGAGAACTAATTTTTTTCCCCTTGAGGTAACTCCAGGAATCAGTAGACATGTGAGCTCAGTTGGAGGGACTCCCTGAGACACTTGAAGTGACGGAGCTTCTGGTTTCTGGAGAAGTGGACTGTCAGGATTGATGGGCTTCCAGGGTGGAGCCAATCCATGCCCTCGCCTGCCTGTACCTAGTGAGTGGCTTTTCTAGGGAATCTACCTCTTAAAATTTCTTTTCTTTTTAGTCCAAATTAGACAGGACCCTGCTATCATTTGCCTCAGAACTCCAAGGGTGGTATTTTATGGCTGATTGTGATTGCTTGGAAAGTTCATATACTGGAAAGTTCATATACTACAGCTGTACATAGGCTTCCTTATACAGAACGTAAACTTTCTGGTTCCCCTTCATAAGAGTAATAGTACCTACTGAATTGCCTATGAAAAGGAGACAGATCTCAAAGCTGTTCTAAGTGAGCAAGACAGAGTATAAAGCAGACTTCCCTTAGCTTCTGGAAGAACATCACTGACTGCTTTCACCACAAGCACACTGTCATGCTTTGGTCTGACTTTGTGTCTCAAGTTTGTGCCTACATGCCTGTCATTTTGTTGTCTACATGTCTCAAAATGCATGGTGTCCTTGCTTTATTGTTGGATAAACTAGCAGTTTTAGTTTAACAGACTTCTCCCCAAGAAGGACAATTATTTTGAGAGGGAAAAAAACTGACTAAGCCTAGATGGTACAGAAAAACCCGAATGAACTTTTTTGCCAACCCAGTATCTTCTCCCATTTAACAGGTTGCTTTTTAATTTTGTTGAAAGTTTCCTTCACTATGCAAAAGCTTATTAGTTTGATTTGGTCCCCATTTGTTTACTTTTGCTTTTGTTGTCATTACCTGAAGAGATCAAAGAAAGTAAGTAAAACTAAGACTGATGTCAAGGAAATATAGGCATGTGTGTTAGTCACTCGGTCGTGTCTGACTCCTTGCGACCCACGGAGGCTCCTCCATCCGTGGAATTCTCCAGACAAGAATACTGGAGTGGGTTGCCATTTCCTTCTTCAAGGGACCTTCCCTACCCTGGGATCGAACCTGGGTCTCCTGCATTGCAGGCAGACTCTTTACATCTGAGCCACAATTATTTTCTATTTCAAAATCAGTCTGTTTTCCTGACTCTGTGTCATGTTTATGAGCACTGCATGTACATACATGTTTAAAAGCAAGTAAAATTCCCCCAGATGCTGTTTTTATTTCTGTAATAGCCCCACCTGCAGTGCCACCTTCTGGAAAATTATCTTAGTAAATACCAAGGAGGTTTATGAATGAGTGGTGCCCTCTTATGGTTGTGTGGTGAACAACCTGCAAAAATGATGTCACTCCTTGGAACCCTGGCACAGTCACTTGGTTTTCTTGAATGTCTTTGCAGGGAGGGACTATTATTATCTCATTTGTTTCAGAGTAAGCATATTCTGAGTTTTGTCCCAGAATGCCTGATGGGCAAGAGTCTCCTCATACTCCTTCCAAACTAGTTTTTTTATGTCAGTGAAAAGGAATTTATTTTATAAACCTGCAAAGTGATTTCTCTTGTGCCACATTTCTGAAAACCCTATGAAGATGGTCAAGCACAACCACTACATTCTTTTTTTTAATTAAAAAAATTTTGGCTGCTCCATATGTCATGTGGCATCTTAGTTCCCTGACTAGGAATCAAACCTGAGCCCCCTGCATTGGAAGCACAGTGTCTTAGCCACTGGACCACCAGGGCAGTCCCAACCATCACATTTTAAATTAAACTCACCAAATAAACTTGATAGACTATGGCTACCTCTTTATTCCCCAACCCTTCTCTTTCCCAAGCCCACCAAATAGGTTTTGGTGATGGTCAAAAATAATGAAAATTAGATACTCTGACTCATTCTGGATATATGGAAGGTGAATTATTCATATGGTTCTCCCAAACATCTCACGGACTACAGCCCCCGTTTTTGGTGGTGGTGGAGGCTTTTCTCCTAACCCACAAGTGTGGAATCTCCCATCTTCTGCAAAGAACTCTACCTTAGGCCAGTAGTTCCTGATCTGTAGGTGACTTTGGAGGTTTATGTGTGTGACAGGGTGGTATTTAAGAAACTAAAGAGAATTAAAGCTACTATTTATTGAGTACCTTTACAAGCTAGGCCCATACAATCTTTACTCCTCACTTGGCAACACAATCATTTAGGAATTTTCCTCACTTGATGGGTGAGAAAACAGACTGAAAAGAGACAAGTGTCAGAGTAGGGATTTAGTCCAATGTGTTAACTGATGTCAAAGTGCTTGTTTTTTCTATTCTAGCAATCTAGCCTCTGATAGGAGAAAACTCCTGCTTGCTTAGGACTCAAAAATCCCTCTCTATTTTTTTGTGTTGTAGCTTCCTGTTCTATTTTACATTTATTAAAACTACTGATAGTGGATATTAAAATACACATTTAATAGAAATAGATCAGAAGAGAGAGCTGAGCAAGGTACATCTTTTACCCTAAAAAGAATAAAATTGCAATTGTTGGCTTGCCTGGCCGATGCCCTGCATCAATTTATCAATGTTGCCATCAGTGTATCAGTGTTGTTGGCTTTTGTGGGTGTCAGGTTGGGTATAATCTTTGCGAAGTGAAAATTCATGAAGATCTGGAGTGTAGTTTGATCTTCCCAAACAGCCTCAGGAATAAAATAGTGGAAGTCTTTTACCTCAGTCTGGACTGTCCTCTGAGCACCTGGGTTTTTAGGGAAAAGTGCAGTAAGGGCCACAGCCAGCCAGGTAAGAGACCCAATAAAAGGAAGATTCTCTCTTAATGTATTTTTAAAAACTATTTAAAAAATATTGTGGCAAAATATAACATAGGGCTTCCCAGGTGGTGCTAGTGGTAAAGAACCTGCCCTCCAATGCATAAGATATAAAAGACTTGAGTTCAATTGCTGGGTGAGGAAGATCCCCTGAAAGAGGGCACGGGAACCCACTCCAGTATTCTTGCCTGCAGCATTCTATGGACAGAGGACCCTGGTGAGCTAAAGGGTCTATTGGGTTGCACAGAGTCGGACACAACTGAAGTGACTTAGCCCACATGTATACATACCATCGAGTTTACCATCTTAGCTATTCTTAAGTGTACAGTCATTGGTATTGAGTACATTTGCAGTGTTCTGCAGCCATCATCACTACCCATTTCCAGAACTATATCATTATCCCAAGCATAAAGGTTGTACCTATTAAGCGCTAACTCCTCATTCTCCCTTTCATCTGTTTTTTGATGGGTTTTTGTTGTTGTTAGTTATTTTGTCTCCGTTAGGTAATCAGCTAGTTTTTTTCCTCTGCTATCAAGATTTAGCCTTTAGTAACTTATACCTTTTCTGTTTCTAGTCATCTGTTAGTTAAGAAATAGTACTTTGCTTATCATAATTGTATGTAAAGTAAGAGTTAATCGAACTTCTTATCCCTAAAAGCCTTCTCTATGTAGACAAGAGCTAGGGCTTTGTGATGGTTGTTTCAACTATTCAAAACCTTTTGCTTCTTCAGTTCCTAGACATTTTCCAAACTATTTATCGTATTGGAAATCAGAACATGGAAAAGTGGAGTATTATTGTTTTTAAGAGAATAATAGATGAATAACCAGAAATGCTTCATAGCTTGTAATTTCAAAAGCTTTCGTTTCATATGTTCTACCACTAGTTGGTTCCCTTTTAAGGAGACGTTTCTTAGTTATAATAGGAATGAATTGTGGGGATAAGACTATAAACATCTTCAAGAAAGAATAGTTATCGAGAAATGAAAGTTCATGTATTAATTTGTGTTTCTCAGAGCTCACCTGGAATTGACCGCTCATTTCTTTAGTGTTTGGTTTAATATCCAAGATTTTTTTTTTTTTTACAGGTACTTGATTTCAGTATCACAGACTTCACATCTGAGACTGATGAAATTCCAGATATTATAGCTTTGGAAGAGGAGGATGGACCAAATCATTCTCATGCTAATGGCCCTGAGCCTTCTCAGGGCAAAATGTTGAATAACTAACAAGAAAAATCTCCATTTGCTGAATATACAGTTTGTGTCACATTAAACTTCATGTTTGCTTGTGTTCATTCCTGTGGCTTTAGGGATTAATTGTTAGGGGTTAATCTCTTTTTTGACTACTTGGTCTTAATTGTAATGAAACCCTGATTGACCCAATCTTTTTAACAGATTCTAGTTCTGCATGATATATTATTTTATATAATTCTTCAAAGTTTAATAATGAAAATGCCTATAATAAAAAATGGGCTCTTGAACCAGTGTTTTTTTTTTTTTCAAACTGATATATTGGACTGTTTTCTTTTCCTCGGATTCATTCCTGTTTCTTCTGGTAAGCACCTTTATGTCTTTAGGTAGGGGAGAAGTGATTGTCTCAGTGGGTCTGTTAGTCAAGGATTGTTTTGTTTTCCCTGGCCTGGGGGTAGGCATATGACTAAGGTGAAGGTGTGGGTGAAGTTGCTCAGTCATGTCCGACTCTTTGCGACCCTGTGGACTGTAGCCTACCAGGCTTCTCCGTCCATGGGATTCTCCAGGCAAGAATACTGGAATGGGTTATCATTTCCTTCTCCAGGGGATCTTCCCAACCCAGGGATCGAACCCAGGTCTCCCACAGTGGAGGCAGATGCTTTAACCTCTGAGCCACCAGGGAAGCCCAGGCATGTGACTAAAAACAGGTCAAATGAGAGGAAGCATATCATGATGGGTAAAGGCTCAGACTTTGGGTTCTAATCTTGGCCCTGTCACTTATTAGCTATATGACCTTAAACTTAGTTTTTCTGTACCTCAAGTTCCTCATCTATAAGGATAATAGTAAGGATAATTGTAGGTTTATTATGAAGCATAAACATTTAGAAAATCTTAGAGCAATGCCTGGTACAGAACAGCATTACATAAGTATTAGTTAAGAAAATTGTACAAACAATGGTTAGCCCAGTATTGAGGAACATCCCTACTGTCTAGATTGTAATTCTGAACTACCTTTTCCCACTAAGAGAAAGCGGTGCGTCTTGAAGAAATGGCTGATTCCCAGTCTGGGGCAGGAAAGGTACAAAATGAGCCTTGAACTTCTTGCTATTTCAGGTAGAAAAGAAGCTGATTTGAAGACGTTCCCATTGACTAAAGATGGAACAACCTGAACTTCAATAAGAATAATTGCAGTAGATTGAATATTTGATGGTGTTCACATTTGATGGGATTCAAAAATATCATTATATATACACACACACAAACTAATAACCTAATTGGTCACTTTCGGGGATGATAGCAGACCAACTCCTTATCTTGAAAACCGGTAAATAAAATGAAAGAATCAAGAGTTTATCCTTCTTTATGTCTTCACTCCTAGGTAAACAAATAGTAAATGAGGGAAAACGTCTCTCATAAAAGTATTCCTATTCCCTCTGACAAAAAGAAATTGGTATCTCAGTTGGGACTGCTATTACCAATTACCTTAGACTAAGTGGTTGAAACAACAAATATTTATTTCCCACAGTTCTGGAAGCTGGAAGTCTGAGATCAGGGTGCAGCAGAGTCAAGTTTTGGTGAAGGCCCTTCTGGGTTGCAGAGAGTTGGCTTCTCGGTGTATCATGTAGTGGGAAGAGCAGAGACAGAAAGCAAACCCTCTTGTAGTTCCATTCATGAGGGCTTTAACCCTTATGATTGCATCTAATCCTAATTGCATCCCAAAGACCCAACCTTCTAATACTATCACATTGAGCAACAGGGTTTCAACATACAAATTTTTGGTGGGGGGACATAGACATTCAGCCCATAACAAACGGTAAATTAGAATTTCAACATTTTGCAATCATCTGTGAATTACTGTGAATCATCTGTGAATTACTTAGCATTAATGCCTATCACTGGAATAAACAGATATTGCGTACTTTCTGATGATGAAGCCTACTCCAATCATCATACATGAGTCTGGTCAATCCTCTGGAGCCAGGTGTCAATTTGAAGGAAATTTAGATGACAGGAACAGTGGGACATGTTGAACTGTATCATGAGGATGCAATCAGTGAAATCCAGACCAGGGAAAGTTATTCAGGTCAAGTAGCCCTGGTTCTTCAACAGATTACTTGTAAGAAAAAGGGGAGGGGAAATGAAAAAAACCTGCGATTAAATTATATTATTGAAAACAGGGATTTTCCTGGGTGTTCAATAGCTAGGACCCCATGCTTCCCAATGCAGAGAGGCTGGGTTCTATTCCTGTTCAGGGAACTAGATCTCACATGCTGCAACTGAGACCAGGTGCAGCCAAAGAAAAATAAAAGGATTTGCGAAATTAAAAAAAAAAATGTATTATTAAAAACAGACAAAAAGATACATGCATCCCAACTTTCAGTAGCCAGAACATGGAGGGCAACCTAAATGTCCATTTAGGACATTTAGGGAATGGATAAAGAAGATGTAGTACATATATACAATGGAATATTACTCAGCCATAAAAAGAATAATATGCCATTTGCAGCAACATGGATGGACCTAGAGTGTCATATTAAGTAAGTCAGATACAGACAAATACCATATGATATCACTTATATGGAATCTAAAAAAAAAAGAGTACAAATGATCTTATTTACAGAACAGAAGTAGACTTATAGATGTAGAAAACAAACATAGTTACCAGGGGATAAGGGAGGGGAGGAATAACTGGGAGATTGGGATTGAAATATACACACTATTATATATAAAATTAAGTTAAAAGTCACAGTGAGTTTGTCACTAAGTCGTGTCCGACTCTTTGCGACCTCATAGACTGTAGCCCACTAGGCTCCTCTGTCCATGGGATTTCCCAGGCAAGAAAACTGGAGTGGGTTGCCATTTCCATCTCCAGTGGATCTTCTGGACCCATGGATCAAACCTGCATCTCTTGCTGGAGCCACAAGGGAAGCCCTTATATATAAAATAGGTAGTAATAAAAACCTGTTGTATAGCAGAGGGAACTCTATTCAATCATGTGTAATGGCCTATATGAGAAAAGAATCTAAGGAAAACAACGGATATATGTATACGTGTAACTGAATCATTTAGCTGAATATCTGATAACAACAATGTAAATCAACTATAATCCAATAAAAATTTAAAACTCTGGAAAGACCCATTTTAAAAAAAAGGCAAGACAAATTTTAAAAAGCAAGACTAAACTGTAGTGTCTAGGGAAGGATGCACGGTCAAACTATAAGAAAATGCTGCTGCTGTTGCTAAGTCGTTTCAGTCGTGTCCAACTCTCTGCGACCCCATAGGTGGCAGCCCACCAGGTTCTGCCGTCCCTGGGATTCTCCAGGCAAGAACACTGGATTGGGTTGCCATTGCCTTCTCCATAAGAAAACGCCAGGAAGTTATTATTTAAAAAATGAGGATAGTGGTTACTTCTTAGGAAAGGAGAAATTTCTGGAATAGATGGAAAACTTTTATTTCTCCTTTGATTTATGAGGATGTTCACCTATAAAAACACATTAAACTATTATTAAAAAGTAAATTGGACTGCCTGGGATATAAATCTTGACTGAAGTGGCACATGGGCCTGCCATTTCCTGAGCCTTATTAATATTTGGCCTTTCCCTTCTTTATATATGCTATTCAATATCCCCCAATAAAATCCCTTCAGAGTCATTTTTGCTCCCTGCAACAAAAGAACACTAATTGATTCAAGTGGCTTTGGCAAGTTACCACTAGTAGTGAGGTGCATATAGGTAACTTTTTGGAGAAATTTCACTGATAAGAAACGGACTGGCAGCTTGAAAGCCACTGAGGTCAAAGAAATTTTTTTATATTAACAGCATGTTTATATACTGAGGGGAGAACTGATGATGCAGGACAGAGTAGAGGAGAAATACCGGCAAATTCCTTGAGTTTGAGAAAAGGAATACAGCATATCAAATGAGTGAGAGGCTTGGTCTTAGGTAGCTATGTCCTGAATCACCTAGATTAACAAGACAAGGAAGACTATATGGGCATAGATACAGGCAGACTGGTAAATTGTTGATGGAGGTTCTTTTGGGAAGCACCTATCAACTAAGAAGAAAGTTCATCATTGAGAGTGAGGAGGAAGAAGGTACTGGAAGATTAAGAGAGGAAGAATATATGTATAATTGTACGGCGAGTGAGATTTGGGGAAAATAGTTGGGTGGAGAGGGCAGGCCTAAGAGTCTACTTCAGTTATCATGAATTTTGGATGACACCAGGCATCATTATTGCATTAAACTGCTAAACTTCAGGTATGGAGTAGGCAGAGAACTGATTCAATAGTGATTTGTTTTCTGCTAGATAAATCTGGCAAAGAGAAAGGGCTAGGGTGCTGAGAAGAGGTCAAGAAACTGAGAGGCCAGGGCACTGGAAAGGTCAATACATGTACAATGAAATCATCAAAATATTATTACAGGAGTAACGTTGGAGAGACACAGAATTAAATGCGAAATTTCAGAACGAGGTCCAGCAACCTGGAGATCTTATACTTGACCTCCACAAGGAAGAATTGTGGGTGACCGCATACATTTCAAATAAGCTGGTGGTTTTAGTGAGGCAATAATGGCTAAACTGGTGATAAGAAATAAGTAGGAGACCCACCCCATTTCCAGGTCTGGTTGTATTGATGTACGGCATGTAGAGGAGAAAGCAATCATCAGTTGACAAGGCTGCAGGGGAAAGGTATATGCGTAGGGAGAGCCAGATTTCTTAAAGCAAGGAGCTGAAAGGAACATTCAGCACTTTAGGGGATAGAAGATTTTATTAATAATAGACCCGACGCTCAGAAATGAGGCGACATGCTCAGGGTTACACATATACTGAGAATAGCTGAGAATGCCTTTTCTACTACACCGAATAACGGCCTGTGGTTTTTAATCTGACGTAGTAGGAATATACGAGCGAAAGGAAACAGAGATCAGACAAAAGAAAGCGCGAAGCCAAACAATGCCGTGCTAAAGCCTGCGAGCGCGAAAAAGTCCCCCAGCCCCGCAAAGCCTTGTGGGTCTTGGTCCCCGCCGGTCTTGCGCGGAAAAGACCGAGGGGAGGGCGCATTGCATGGCGGGAGATATCCTCCCAGGGAGCCCGTCGTCCCCCGGGAGCCGGGCGGCGTCTTCCGGAAGCGCGGGACGCTCGGTTTGTGGTGTCTTCGCTCTGGCCGCTGTGCGGTACTACAGTTAGAGGTTCTATTTTTCTGAGACTTTAGAATTTCAGGCTACTTGGGGCCATTTGAGGCGAAATGGCTCCGAACGAGAGAGGTTCAAGTGTTGGCAGTGGAGGGGCCGCCGCCACCTTAGGCTGCCCGTAGAGAAGAAGCCTGAGGGGCCCTCTCAGTCCTCGGAGCCTGTGCTTTCTTCCTTTGCCGGGCCCTGCCTACCGCGAAGATGAGATCGGCCTGGGCCACTTCTTTCGAAAAGGCGCGTCTGTGGATGTACCTGCAGGCGCTCGGCTTCGAGCCTTGTCTGGCGACCGTAGCCTGTGGAAATGCCGTGTCACACACGCACTTCGGAGTGTAAGGAGGACTGGGCTGGCGGCGGGGGTGTCTGAGACTGGTTACGTTGGTGCAGCCCGCCCTGTTGCGGACCGGCGGGTTGATAATTAGGTAGTCGGTTACTGTGGTCCGGCGCTGGCTACAAAGCCTTTGCTCCTAGCGACAGCTGACCTGGTGGCAGAGACTGTCCGTTATGGAACCTAGCCGGGAGCGCTTTGTAGGGAGTAGAGTCTGCAGTTGGGGCGAAACTGGAGGGGGCGCTTAGTCCTGCTTTGGTCGTGAAGCTGGTTGGTCTGTGAAGTAGAGGGAGGGGGCGATTTGGTAACGGAGAGCCACCGCCTTCCATTGTATAGAAACGCCGTTAGGACTCAAGGGGGCCTTGTAAAGTAGTTGCTCTTTAGTTTATACTTTTACTTCTTGGATTAGACTGAAGCATGCAACAGAACGATGCTAAAGCTGAAACTCCAGTACTTTGGCCACCTCATGTGAAGAGTTGACTCATTGGAAAAGACTGATGCTGGGAGGGTTTGGGGGCAGGAGGAGAAGGGGACGACGGAGGATGAGATGGCTGGATGGCATCACTGCCTCGATGGACGTGAGCCTGAGTGAACTCCGGGAGTTGGTGATGGACAGGGAGGCCTGGAATGCTGCAGTTCATGGGGTCGCAAAGAGTCGGACACGACTAAGCGACTGAACTGAACTGATACCACAGTTAGCAAAAAACCAGAGAAAAGTGGTACTAAGATGAAAAGTAAAAGCTCCTTCCTACTCTGCTACAAATGTTACAGTCTCATTATAAAAAGAAACTTTGTCTATATTTCTGTGTCCTAGCAACTTTACACAGTATTATCTTTCCCACTGAAGGCCAACGAAAATTTGGGATACTAGGCTATTTCCTGTTCTCAATCTTCTTGACTTTTGTAATTACGTTTTTTCCATCCTTCTTGTGACAGTATTTAAATAATGTGCTTAGTCCTTTATTTCTTGATGTATTAATCTTAAAAGTATCTCTTGATTTCCTGCTAAGTAATTTCACAATGAAGGTAGCTTTCTCTTTATACGAAAATTAGTTCACCTACACTTACCTACCCTCTTTTGCCTTCTCCCTTTTCTTAACTTTTTCAGCTGTATTAAAATTGTTTTAGTGTCAAGGTTTAGAGACTCCTAACCTCTCTGTGCCTTAGTTTCCTTACCAGTAAAATGGGTGTAGGGCTTCCCTGGTGGCTCAGTGGTAAAGAATCTGCCTGCCAATGTAAGAGACGCTGGTTGGAACCCTGGGTGGGAAAGATCCCCTGGAGAAGGAAATGACAACCCACTCCAGCCTTCTTGCATGGAGAATCCCATGGACAGAGGAGCCTGGCAGGGCTCCAATTGGTGGGACACAAGTGAGCACCTGCTGTCAAGGGTTAGAGCTAAAATTATAATACATTTTGCTTGGGAACTATTTGTTTAGAAGTTACTACTATTTATATATAGAAATGCTTTGTCTAGCCTAAAAACTGACAACCAGTGGGAGGCGTTTATCAAGTTGTGATTCTGTATTAATAAATGTTCCATTTATCTCACATGATTTGCTGCCCCAAAGTATGGCAGAAAAGTTTAAATCTTCTTGAGGCCTCCGCTGAGAATGATTCCCATTGTCAGTGTATCCTCTCTATTGTTTTGGCAATCTTAGTTTTTTCTCTGCTCTGGTTTATACAATTGCAGTCTGCTTTCTGCCTTTGAAAATTAATTAAAATCAGTCAAGTTTTGGTTCAGTGATCTTTTTTTTTTTTTTTACAACATTGTCATAGATTTCCAACCCCCACCTACCTGACCATGTCTTTAGAGTCATCTCAGTTGGTTAGTGGAATGGATCTACTCTTTTGAAACAGACATCCCCTTTAAAATTCTTTAAGCATGAATATGGCGTCAAATTTGCTTTAAAATTAAAAATTTGATTCACTTAGTTGATTCACACACACACACACACACACACACACGCACACATCAGTTCACTTCAGTCCAGTCACTCAGTCGTGTTTAACTCTTTGTGGCCCCATGGACTGTAGCACACTAGGCTTCCCTATCCGTCACCAACTCCTGGAGCTTGCTCAAACTCATGTCCATTGAGTCGGTGATGCCATCCAGCCATCTCATCCTCTGTTGTCCCCTTCTCCTCCTGCCTTCAATCTTTCCCAGCATCAGGGTCAGGGTCAGATCTTCGCATCAGGTGGCCGGAGTATTGGAGTTTCAGCTTTAGTATCAGTCCTTTCAGTGAATATTCAGGACTGATTTCCTTTAGGATTGACTGGTTTGATATCCATGCCATCCAAGGGACTCTCAAGAGTCTTCTCCAACACCATAGTTGAAAAGCATTAATTGTTTGCCACTTAGTTTCTTTATAATCCAACTCTTACATTCATACATGACTGCTGGAAAAACCCGTAGCTTTGACTAGACGGAACTTTGTTGGCAAAATAATGTATTTGCTTTTTAATATGCACGTGTGCGTGCGCGCGCCCACACACACACACACACACACACACACACACACACACACACACACACACACACACACACACACACACACACACACATATACATATAGAGAGGCTGTGCTGTGTGTATCATGCAGCATGCAGAGATCTTAGTTTCCTGGCCAGGGATTGAACTCATACCCTGTGCAGTGGGGTGTGGAGTCATAACCACTGGACCATCAGGGAAGTCCCACATTTACTTATATATGTTGGTGCAAATTTTTATGTATTTCTAGTTTCTGTGAGCATGCAATTGCATAGTCACTTTGCTTATAAAGTTAAATGTACACTTAACATATGATCAAGTAATTCCATTCCTAGATATTTGCCCCAGAGATTTGCATTTTGGAAAAATCATGCTGGTTGCATTAAAGAGAATGGACTAGAGGGAGAATCGAGGCTTTGCAGTTAGGTGGACCTAAACTACAGAAGGCAGTGGGATTGGAAAGAAAAGGTGATTCATTCACTTGTTTACTCAACAGATATTAATTGAACACAGTGTTGGACCTGCGTATACAGTGGTGAACAGAGCAAACATAAACTTTTTCCTTGTAAAATTTTAGTCTAGTGGGTGAGCAAACCTTTCTTTAAAGGTTATCTTTTAAAAATTAGAAGTGTTGAAGAGAACAGGGTACTATGTGGAAAAAAAACAGGTTTGAGAGATGATAAGGAGGTAGGAACTTGATTTGTATTTTTTTGAGGAATAGAAACATTCCAAGGATAAGAGTTGTTTGACAAAAAGTTAAGCGTTGGAATTTTAATGTTAATGTTTTTCCAGTTCAGAAAGTTTATTTCAGGAAAATAGCTTTATGTGTTCACGGAGGTACTTAGATCTATTTGTCATATCATCTGTATTATGAGGAAAATCAAACTACTTTCTAATGTTGTTGAGATTAAATAAAATACTTCATGTTAAAGCTGCAAGTACAGTTACTAACTTCATATGACTGGTGGAGATCAGCTGAGTTACTGCTTGTCAAAGGCTTAGTTAAAATAATACTTGACCAATACAATCAATAAATTTTAAGTCTTTTATTGTCAGAAAATGTTGGTTGGTATCACATCATCACTTATCTTAGCCATGGTTTTCTCTTCACCTAATTAGACTTTGCTTTTCTTTTTGTAGAATGTGTTCATTGAAATAAAGTTCTACCAGTTTTCTATTTGATCTATATTTTCAGAACCAAAATATAAAAACTTGCATGTGTTTCTTAACTGGTTATAAATTCATACATGAAATAGAAAAATTAATTTGTTGTGACCTCTTGAACAGAATGAAAACTACTAATCTGTCAAACTCTTACATAGCTTTTTGTGATACTGTTTTATTAACCTTTTCTTTTTCCCTGTCTTTATTTCCTTTTAAACCATAGGAACATGTTTGACAAGCTGAACCGTGATGCCTTTCATATAGTTTCTTATTTTTTGTTTGAAACACTTGACAAGTCTCTCACCAAAGAAGTTTTCAAGTGAGTAAAAGTTATTTTATTTTGTAAGGGACTTAAAAAGGGATTATGACTTGATATAGTGAGAATTTCAACTTTGGCTTTCAACTATTATTTTGAATGTATGTTATAAAAATTAGGTTTGGGTCTTACAGATTTAGTACTTAACCTTTATTAGGCTGAGTCCTTTTTTCAGTACTTGAATTCATGGTAGATTTCATAAGTAATATGGATTTTATTTTATACATATATAATTCCTAACTTTTCATAGTCTTAATTATTAGAATAATTAATTGATACTAATCTAGCCATGCACTTAATTTTGTTTTGATTTTTGTTGTTAATTACCTCAACTCCCTTTTTTATAGGCAATATTGTTTGGTCTGTTTTTATTTCCTAAAATCTCTGTAAATCATTATTTTTGTCATAATATATAGAAGTATCAAGTGCTATAGACAAAGATCATTCCTATTAAGTTTAGCCTATTGTCCTATACTGTTGTATATTAAATAGTATAAGCAGAGATTAAAATGTGAATAATCACTAACCTTGATTCCAAGTTATTTTGTAGGTGATTTGGGTTTCATCTGTCATAAAAAAGTTCAAATTTGTTTTAATATTTATGTTGTGTCATCATTATCTTAAATAGTCCATTGTTTTTATTTATGATAATTTAATAGTCTTGCCTTCAGTTAAAGTTTTGAGTGACCAAGAGAACAAGTATATTTGAAGCATATTTTGGAAATCCTTATCACTATATTATGGGCTTCCCTGGTGGTTCAGCAGTAAAGAATCTGACTGCAATACAAGAGACAGGGATTCAATCCCTGGGTTGAGAGATCCCCTGGAGGAGGGCATGGCAGCCCATTCCAGTATTCTTGCCTGGAGAATCCATGGACAGAGGAGCCTGGCGGGCTATAGTCCAGAGGGTTGTAAAGAGTCAGACACAACTGAAGCAACTTAGCAGGCATTCAGGCATCACTAAGTTATAGGGCTTCCCCTGCTCAGATAAAAATAGATTTTTGGATTTTTTTCCCTCATTATAAACAAAATAGAGTTTATTTAAAGCAATTCAGCAAATACAGAAAAAGTTAAAGAAGTAAAAATCATTCTTAAACCCAACTAGAGAATATCACTGTTGTTATTGCAGCCTTTTAAACTTTTTCTATGCATACTTAATTTTTTTTCTGTGAATACACAAGGTATGTAACTCTAGAAATATGAAAAATATGGGGCCCTCAGCAAATAATTAAGCCTCAGAATAAAAATTTAGATAAAACTGATTATCAGTGGGAAGTAATAGGCAAATTTTAAAATCCATTATTCTTTACTAAAACTGAATTTTTAATAATTTTATATCTTGTTTGTCCGCAGAACAGTAGCACCTACTGACTGTGATATGGGTTATCCCTAGGGGTCATGATCTCTTAGGCCATTCTTGTGCTTTTCATATGTAACCATTTATGTTTATCTCTTTTGCCCCAGGATTAACATACTAATTTATTTACACCATCTTTATGTGTTAGCCTAGTAAATTCATTGAGCATGTTGTCTTCTTTAACTGATTTTCAGTAATTTTAATAGTGATTCATTCCTATATTCATCCCTATGTATTCATCGATTATTCACACTAAACAGAGTTTAACCCTATAAATGTTTATAAGGAAAAAGCCCTAATTTCTTACAGGTTGGTCTCTCTTTAGTTGAAATTTATGAATGTTAGCCTTCAGTTCAGTTCAGTCATGCAATCGTGTCTGACTCTTTATGACCCCATGGAATACAGCATGCCAGGCTTCCCTGTCCATCACCAACTCCCAGAGCCTGCTCAAACTCACGTCCATTGAGTCAGTGATGCCATCCAACTATCTTGTCCTCTGTTCCCCTTCTCCTCCTGCCTTCAATCTTTCCCAGCATCAGGGTCTTTTCCAATGAGTCAGTTCTTTGCATCAGGTGGCCAAAGTATAGGAGTTTCAGCTTCAGCATCAGTCCTTCCAATGAATATTCAGGACTGATTTCCTTTAGGAGTGACTGGTTTGATCTCCTTGCAGTCCAAGGGACTCTCAAGAGTCTTCTCCAATACCGCAGTTCAAAAGCATCAATTCTTTGGCACTCAACTTTCTTTATAGTCCAACTCTCACGTTCGTACATGACTACTGGAAAAACCATAGCTTTGAGTGGATGGCCGTTTGTTGGCAAAGTAATGTCTCTGCTTTTTAATATGCTGTCTAGGTTGGTCATAGCTTTTCTTCCAAGGAGCAGTATCTTTTAATTTCATGGCTCTACTAACTATCTGCAGTGATTTTGGAGCCCAAGAAAATAAAGTCTGTCACTGTTTCCATTGTTTCCCCATCTATTTGCCATGAAGTGGTGGGACTGGATGCCATGATCTTTGTTTTCTGAATGTTGAGTTTTTGCCAACAATGTTAGCCTTGATTTAGCAATAATGTTTCTAGTGAGTGAAAGTCACTCAGTGGTGTCTGACTCTTTGCAACCCATGGACTGTAGTCCATAGAACTCTCCAGGCAAGAATACTGAAGTGGGTAGCCATTCCCTTCTCCAGGGGATCTTCCCAATCCAGGGATCAAACCCAGTTCTCCCATGCTGCAGGTGGATTCTTTATCAGCTGAGCCACCAAGGAAGCCTAAGAATACTAGAGTGGGTAGCCTATCCCTTTTTCAGCGGATCTTCCTGACCCAGGAATCGAACCAGGGTCTCCTGCATTGTAGGCAGATTCTTTATCAGCTGAGCTAAGAGATAAATTTGATATTTTAAAGTTTTGCTGAGTTTGGTTTTTTATTCATAATTCTAATTTTTATTTTTGTTTTAAAGACATTGTTGGCCTCCATTTGATCAAAAACGTGACACTGAATTCGAAAACTTTTCTGTGAATGGTTAAAAAGATTTCTGTAAGTATTCTCTTTCTGAAAGATGCAAACTTTTGAGCAGTTGAAAACTGAAATTTTTGTCTGGCTTTATTGGGGTACATTAATTTTTTTAAAGGTGAAAGCTTCTTAATGCTTTTATGCTAACAGTATAAATAAGAAATATCAGAATAATACTTTCTGGTGGTTTTGATTGGCTCTGTTTCTGGGAAACCAGTTTTTGACTAAGTGCCTTGGAAATAAATTTTTGAGTTCCTAGGAATTTATATAACAGTTTTTGTTTAAAGAAATAATTTTGACTATAGATTATTTTAGCTTGTGTCCCCAAATAGTATCAATAATTGTGACTTTAATTTTTAATTACTTTTTGTGACTGAGTCTACCAAAAGCTTAGAAAGATTCAAGAATTTAACTTGTGGTTCAAATGTAATAATTCTGATAAATCCTGTTGTGCTTCAAAAACAGTATGATGTAAATATAAAGGTTATCATTGATAATGTCTTCAAATTGTCTTATTTCTTTTTATCATAGGCCGAATGTGGAAGTAGCTTTCCTCAAGTTGTTGGTTCACTATTTCTATTTCCAGTTGGTCCTAAGTTTATTCATGTAATGTATCACTTTGCAAAATTTGTTGCAGTAAAATATATAAAAACCCATTCTAAAAGTAAGTTAAGCTTATGGTAAGATTTTTTTTTCTCTTTGATTCTTGGTTTTTATTATTTCTTATAATTTGTAAATCATCAAGAGAGTTTAATAAAATAAGGTAAGATAAAGATATTATTTTATCTCAACAGGCAAGTAGTTAATGTTTTATTGGAACTGCAGTTTGAAATCTTGTCATAATGAACATAAGTAGCAATGCGGATTATTATGTTCTAATGCAGGATTGGGGAACATTTTCTGTGTGAGATCTGACAGTGAATATTTTATGCTTTGTGGACCACATAAGAGTCTCTGTCACATACACCTTTCTGTGAATTAAAAAAATTTCTTTGTAATACAACTCCTTAAAAATGTAGAAAGCAGGCCTAGTTTGCTGACATCACAAAAATGGGCCAGGTTAGACCTACAGGTTCGGAGAAGGCAGTGGCATCCCACTCTAGTACTTTTGCCTGGAAAATCCCATGGTCAGAGGAGCGTGGTAGGCTGCAGTCCATAGCGTCGCAAAGAGTCGGACACGACTAAGCGACTTCACTTTCACTTTTCACTTTCATGCATTGGAGAAGGAAATGGCAACCCACTCCAGTGTTCTTGCCTGGAGAATCCCAGGGACGGCAGAGTCTGGTGGGCTGCTGTCTATGGGGTCGCACAGAGTCGGACACAACTGAAGCAACTTAGCAGCAGCAGCAGACCTACAGGTTATAGTTTGCCTATAATACATTGTATTACATGTTGTATTGAATTTGTTAGAGATTTAGTTTGACTACTGGCAATGTGTTGGAATATTTTGGTTTGAAATTGTGTTTTAAAGGGATTTGATCTAATTGTTAAATCTTAAAAACAAAATACTGGATTTTGACGCTAAGACTTAATGCCATTTGTAGCTTATTAAATATGCTGCTCTGTTTAATTGAGTTATGCTCATAAAACATGGGAGGAAAAAGATGAAAACGTTGGTGCAGTACCATCCCATCTTCCAGTTTCTAGAGATAACCACTGCTGACATTTTAATTTCTTTCAGGTGTTTTGTTGTTTTTTGTTTTTTAGTGTCATATTGTACATTTTAATTATTTTGAGTAATACATTCTCATGATCAAAATTTAAAAAGTGAAAAGTGTCTTCCACTTCTGTCCAGTGATATCTATAGCGGTACTATCTATAATCTAGGTTATCTAGATTCCCTTTTCAGAAGCAGCCATTGGAATCAGTAATTCTGCCAAATATGTATATATTCTTTTTAAGCCCTAAATGGTGATGGTTTTCAGTCTTGTGTTTTTATGTAACAGTGTATATTGGAGATCATCACATATCAGTTCATAGATCTTATTCTTTTTCTCTCTTTGGAACTGGGTATTTGAATGGGTATGTCATAGTGTATTTAATCACACATTTGTTCTGACAGACATTTGGCTTTTTTTCCCCCTAATATTTTGCTATAAAACCAATGGTACAATGACAAAATTTATATGTATATAATTTTTGTGTGTTCAAAGTATATATTGTGTTTGTGTGTATGTGTATTTGTGTGTGTGTGTGTATATATATATATATATATATGTACAGTACCTTTTTTCTAGTTTATCTTCTCTGCATGGTTTTTTATTTTTTTATTTTTGCATGGTTTTTTTTAAAACATGTACGTGTGATCTCATTTTATAAGTATTTGTATATTTTAAATTTAATGTGGCATGAGCACTTTACCAGTTTTTCTATTAGATGATCCATTTTAGTTACATGTAACCCAAACTGTTTTATATGAATCATGTGTATTTGGATTTGGCAAGAGTTTATTGTACATAAAGCTTTTAGGCATGGGTTATCTGATTGCTTATTTAAAGCAGTTTCATTTACCATATTCAGTTTATGGATGACTTCTATATCCAATAAACTCATCTCCTGTTAAATATTTAGAATTTTTGATTCTTTTTTGTGGTTGATCTAGCACCTGGATTTGTCATGTTAAGTATGGTGTGAGGCCATTGTTTTCCAGCATATCTATCTTTATTGTATTAGCCATCTTAAAGTAGGCTTTATTACATTTTATTGCATGTGAAAATCTGAACTCTAAAATGATTGGATGGATTTTTCTCAGGGTCTGCTTTGATGATTAGTAACATAGCCAAGAATTACTTGAGAAATGGAGATTGGTTTTATTTGGTTGTCTTATCCTGTTGGTCTTACTTGGAAGAAAAGTAGGCTGATGGCAGCAATGAAGGTGATGTGATCTCACCTCATCCCTTCTAATTTTCTTCCTTTGTTGTTAAAAGGTGTGTTAAGAATTTGCTTATGTGTAACAGTGTATTTGTTCATGGATGTTTTGTGCTGTGATAATAATTATTTTGGGCAGATGGATTCTAAAAATTTCAGTTATGTGAAATAACTTCAGATAATCCTTTTTAATGTATGTTCAGTCGTTTAGTTATGTCATACTCTTTGCGACCCCCATGGACCATAGTCTGCTAGGCTCTTACTCTCCATGGAATTTTCCAGGCAAGAATACTGGAGTGGGTTGCCATTTCCTACCCAGGTGATCTTCCTGACCCAGGGATCGAATCCTTCTCTCTCATATCTTGTGCATTGGCAGGTGGATTCTTTACCACTGTACCATCTGGGAAGTCCCCAATCCTTTTTAGTTGCCTTCTTTAAAAAAACAGGTCATCCTTGCTTTTATTGAAATGAGTTGTATCTTTGTGTGTGTTGTCATACCAGCTTTTAAGGAGTTGTTAGTTAAGTGAGGTTGTTAATTTCTTAACAGTCTCACATTTTTTATATTTATTAGCTTGTAAGTCTAAGTTTGGGCTTTCCTTGTGGCTCAGATGGTGAAGAATCTACCTGTAATGTTGGAGACCTGGGTTTGATCCCTGGGTTGGAAAGATCCCCTGGAGGAAGGCATGGCAACCCACTTGAGTATTCTTGCATGGAGAATCCCCATGCACAGAGGAGCTACAGTCCATGGATTACAGAGTCAGACATGACTGAGCAACTAAGCACAGCACAGCACAAGTCTAAGTTTTCTATATTTTATCTTCCATGTAGATTCTTCTATACATTTTACAGAGACATTTAATGTAAAACCACAAGATTTGCACATATGCCTTGCCAGATGCCTTGTAGCACGTAATAGATTGTTACAAGTTTTGCAAAGAGAAGATTGTGTTACCCAAAATATCAAGAAAATGCACAGTAAGTAATACTTTGATAGTTAAAAAATGAAAATTCCTTTCTTTTTGAAAAAATGTCATCAGTATCCCTTTGGTGGCAGTAATTCATGAATACCTCAAAACCCCTTGGCAGTTACCTTTTATTTTTCCATTTTAAAGCCTGATCACTTCTGAATAAAGTACTTAAAAACTTTAGGCATGCTGTAAATGAAAGTTTAGAGAAAAGGAGGTTATCAATTTTGTTCAAAAATTCCGTTTCTTCAGGTGTTTCTTCTTTTAAACATGAAAATAAAATTTTAAGCTGTAATTACAGTGTTCATTCTATTTTGTATCCTTTTTTCTCTTGATATTTTATTCTATAAACTTTTCCATATTGCTTTAATGTATTACTTTTAATGTCTACTTAGCTTCTGTTGAGAAGGTATACTAGTTTCTTTAGCCATTTTTTAATATTGTCTTATATTTATTTACATTCATCTATTCAGCACATTGTTTTTTTTTATTTGTACCTCTGTGTGCCAGATATTGGTTATACACTGGTCCTACAGCATTAAACAAAGAGGCAAGGTTCTTACTCCCAAGACATAGATTATGTCTGATTTTTAATAATTATAAACAACTGTAGTAAGATAGTTTTTTAAATGCTGTCTTATCTATTATGAAAGCTATAAAATCCTTTGAAATCTCCTTAAAACTGCAATGTTGCCTGCCTTAGGTAACATTTGCATTTATCCCCTAAGAATGTGAGGTAAGAATAAGAGAGCAGGGTAGTCTGACCGCCAGCATTTTTACCTGAAGTCAGAGTTTATGAACCAAAAAGTTCTGGTTTATCTCAATAGTCCTGCCTATATGGTACATCACTCTTGTAATTCTTAAAGGGAGCTCTTTAAGACGAGCTACTGGTATGTTTGGAAGAGTAGCCCTTAGAGGCCTTGAGTAAAGATATGAAATGGGAGGAAATATCAAAGTGGTCTATACTGTTGCAGTAGAATTATAGCTGTCATTTTGTATGTTTTTGTTGCAGATTGTCAGTTAAACAGGTACGAAATTTGAGATCAGAATATATGGGACTGCAAGACCAAATAAAAAGTAAGTGACTTATAGAGCTGAAAGTTGCCTGAAATATTAGTTTAACCTCCTGCAAGTTATAGGTTAAAAAACAAACAAACAATGAGATTAGTTAAAATAACATTTCAGTACCTAGTTGATAATAAGACAAAAACAGATTCCTAGTCTAGGACTAGGAATTAGAAAATTCCACAATTTTCTAATAAATTATGGTAGCTTTGAGGTTGAGTTTTATTTTTGCTTGTAATAAGAATGGTTGTTAGTGGGTGGGTTTACAGATTAATTACAGATTAATTAGCTCTTTGGATGGTAAGTTACCATTTTTTAAAAAAATTGACTAATGAGATTATTTAATTTTTAACTAGAATGGAACCCTGTGATGACCAAAGTGATATACAAGAGAAAATTCAAAAGGTGAGACAACTTTTGAAGGGAGAAATTTAATCTTTCTTTTGTGAAATGCAGTGTTTGCTTACTTAACTGAACTCATGTATGTCTCTATTTTAACAGTTTTACATTTTTTTAACTCATAAGTTGTATGGACATAAATGTATCAGTAGGTACCTTTCAGACACTTGAATATAATGGAAAAAAATTAGCTTATAATCAATCAGACTAAACGTACACAACACAGTTTTAAATAAAATCTTTCCCTCACCAAGGAAAGTTCAGTTTGAGTGTAACTTAATCAGTAATATATATCTAAGCAAAAAAATACATGATTTGAAGGAGGATAGTGGTTAAGTTTGGAAGAAAAATGAGAAGTCACATTGAGACTGGCATGAGGAATCTGGCTGATACAGATGATCTGAGGCTTTCAGAGATTGGCTTTAACAAATGTCGAGTAGGAGAGTTTTCTTAGGTCCTTGTATTTGGATAAAATCTCTCTTAAGCTCTTTGTTCTTATTCTGTGGTCACCAAGCTGCTTTGGAATACTGATTTGACTTTTTAGGCAGTTTGTCATTGGAAAATGTGAGTGCCCTCAGGATCATGAATCTGGCCCCATCACTTCATGGCAAATAGAAAGGGGGAAAAGTGGAAGCGGTGTCAGATTTTATTTTCTTGGGCTCCAAAATCACTGCAGATGGTGACTGCAGCCATGAAATTAAAAGACACTTGCTTCTTGGAAGAAAAGCTATGATAAACCTAGACAGTGTATTAAAAATCAGAGACATTACTTTGCCAACACAGGTGTTATATAGTCAAAGCTATGGTTTTTCCAGTAGTCATGTATGGATGTGAGAGTTGGAGTATAAAGAAGGCTGAGTGCTGAAGAATTGATGTTTTTGAACTGTGGTGTTGGAGAAGACACATAAGAGTCCCTTGGACTGCAAGGAGATCAAGTTAGTCAATCCTAAGGGAAATCAACTCTGAATATTCATTGGAAAGACTGAAGCTGAAGCTCCAGTAATTTGACCCCCTAGTGTTCTTG
This sequence comes from Nanger dama, assembly GCA_917880005.1. Lineage (NCBI taxonomy): Eukaryota > Metazoa > Chordata > Mammalia > Artiodactyla > Bovidae > Nanger > Nanger dama. Next base: position 2,056,565 of record CAKJTW010000017.1, read on the forward strand.
CCTGGGAGAATCCCAGGGATGGCGGAGCCCGGTGGGCTGCCATCTCTGGGGTCGCACAGGGTTGGACACGACTGAAGCAACTTAGCAGCAGCAGCAATGCAAAGAGCCGACTCATTGGTAAAGACCTTGATGCTGGGAAAGACTGATAGCAAAAGGAGAATGGAGTGGCATCTCTGACTCAATGGACATGAATCTGAGGAAACTCCAGGTGATAGTGAAGGACAGGGAAGCCCGGCGTGCTGCAGTCCATGGAATTGCAGTCAGACAGAACTTAGTGACTAAACAACAACAGGAAATAATTATTCATTAATTCAGTGACTATTTATCGATCATTTGCTAGACAGTCTTCTAGATCTTATGGGCTAGAGCACTGAAGAAAACAAGCAGAGTCACTTCCTTTATGGAGCTTCTAGTTCAGTGAATATGAATATTCCTGTTGTTGAATGTAGTATCTTTGATTGTAAGCTTAATAGGTTAGGTTGGTATGAAATCCATTACGAGTTTTCATAGCAAAAAAATATATTTATTTGTCTTAGTTGTGGAATATAAAATCTTTAGTTGTGGCTTATGATATCTAGCTCCCTGACCAGGGATCCAACCTGAGCCTCCTGTGTTGGGAGTGCAGGGTCTTAGCCATGGGACCACCAGAGAAGTTCACAGCTATCTCTGTTGAGTTTAGGTAATATTTAGTTTCCCTGAGTCAACTTTGAGCCATTGACAAGATAAAATTTCTAGACTTGAAAAATCTGAGACCCAGATCCTGGATCTTTGTACATTCACCAAGAAAATGCAATCCTGTGAGATGTCTAGATGGCCAGCAAATGAGACTTCCTTTGTGGAACAACTTTTCTTTGTGCTGTGAGAAGACACAGACATTAACACAAATAAAATTATATTTTCCATCCTCCTCTCTACTTTTATAAATTCTTTTCAGGCATAATGACATACATGCAAAAACATGCAAAAATTGTATGTAGCTTGACAGAATTTCACAAAGTGAACACATCTATGTAACCAGCATTTAACTTAAGGAACAGAATGTTACCATCACCCCAGGAGCATTGAATCCCTTTTCATTCATGGCTGTTTCCTTCCAAGAATAAACACTATCCTCACTTCTTACACTAAAGATTAGTTTTGCCTGTTTGACCCATAAATGGGCGTGTATAAAATATATTCTTTTGTATTCAGCTTCTTTCACTTAATGCTGTTTTATCCATGCTGTTGTATGTGTTCATTCTCATTGCTGTCTAATATTCTATTTTATGAGTATAGCAAAATACACTCTATTTTTACTCAAGGTAATTCTTTGGATTCATTACAGTTTTTGACTATTACAAATGAATGCTATGAATATTCTTATAGTTAATTTCATAAACATAGGTTAATACATAGTTTTTGACATTTTAACTCTTTGAAACTTGAATGACTCTTAAAAGTTGATATATGGTGTTTTCTTTTTTCTCCTGAAAATCTTTTATACTTCTTGAAAAAAATCTCCTTTAGATTGATGGCATATCAGAATATAGCAAATGCTAATTGCATCTTGATAATGTAAGGTTTCTTAGGTATGTTTTGCAGATCATAAGGTGTAGATTCTCCTGAGAAATTCTTTAAAGTGCTGTTGAAAGTAGTATCGGTGCTTTTAGACTGTTAAAATAGTTAATTTTGTTATCAGAAGCCATTCCAGGAATATTGCATTTGTTCCTGGGGAAGAGCATATATTTGTGTTTTACATTTCTTTAATGTATGTGTAGACTGATTATATGTAGACTTTAATATTTGTTTGTGTTTTCAAAGGTTCGGTCTTTGTGGACTTCAGTGAATGAAACACTTATGTTTTTGGAAAAGAGAGAGAAGTTGTTAGTTCAGTCCTTAGTCTTGATAACAATTATACTTTAGATGGAACTAACATTGCTATCAATATTCCGAGCCTCTTACTTGATAAAATTGAGAAACAAATGTGTCAGGTAAGCATTTGATAATTAAAGAAGCTTTTGAGAAAACTCCTTTTACTTAATTATTTTATGTATTGTATATTAATTTTCTTACAATCTTTTTCTACTGTCTTCAGAATTTACTTTTGTGTGTGTATCTGGTGAATCTTTCATAACGAGGGGTACTATTAAGGGTGTGTATATTTATATCTGTCAACTTTTATTAATTGTCCGTACCTTTTATGGTGCTACATCATACAGTGTAGAGAGTACTACTTAATAGGAAGATGATATGGTACCTAATTCTTTATAAATTCTCAAAGAGAGCAATAATGATCTCTGATAGCTAAATTTCTTTTAAAAACTCTCTGTTTTCTTGTTTTTCTTTGATCTTGACTCGATTATTTTAAAGTCTTTTCTTTTGGCTTTAGTGACCTCAGTGTCTTTGCCCTCCTGTGGTGTTTCAGGCTGTTTCCATTTTTCTGTTGGTTCCTTTTTCTCTGACTTTTAAGTGAATGTGTTCCCTATTATTCCTTTAATGCTCTCATTTCTTCCTCATGTTATAAATTCATCTGTAAATTCTTACCCAATTCCATGGTCTCATCAGCCTCCTGTACCAAATTGTTATTTCCAGTCTCTCCCCTTCAGTGCAAACTGTATTAAAATTTTCCACTTGCTTATAGGACATTTACATCTGAATCACTTCCTTTTTTTTCCTTAGTAAATTAAAATTTATTAAACATTGACTTTATTGTCATGTAGGGGATATAAAGGCTTGCCAGGTGACTCAGTGGTAAAGAACCCTCCTGCCAATGCAGAAGACTTGGGTTTGATCCCTGGATTGGGACGATCCCCTGGAAAAGGAAATGGCAACCCACTCCAATATTCTTGCATGGGAAATCCCTCGACAGAGGAGCCTGGCAGGCTACAGTCCATGGGGTTGCAAAGAGTCGGGCATAACTTGGCAATTAAACAATAACAACAAGGGGATATAAAGATAAAATATTGTGACCCTGAAGAACTTTAATGGGTAACATGTCAGGCACTTCAAATTCAGAGTACATAAAAAATTAGGATCTGTAAACACAAATTCCTATAGGAGCTAGGCAGGTAATATCATATAAATTAAGTATACTAATTGTGTGTAATAGTAGGGATAAAGTAAAAAATGTTGTTGTATAGTTGCTAAGTCATGTCTGGCTCTTTTGCAACCCCATGGACTGTAGCCCACCAGGCAACTCTGTCCATGGGGTTCTCCAGGCAATTATACCAGAGTGGGTTGTCATTTCCTTCTCCAGGGTATCTTCCCGACCCAGGGATCAAACCCGTGTCTCTTGCATTGGCAAGCGAATTCTTAACCACTAAGCCACCAGGGAAGCACCAGGAAATGATGAAATCTTTTAAAACAAATATTGGTAACTAATTTACATGATTTTAAAACTTTGGAACTGTACAGGCCAAATAAAAATGTCTAAGTTTGGAATCAGTCTTTAGGGGCCCTTCAATTTGCAACTTTTGTTAAAACATGAATTCATGATCTTTATCTAAGCCTGATCTTTCTCCTCAATCTTTATTTTGCTTTCCATTTCTTTGCATTTCTTTTATTCTAGTTTCCAACTTTTTTACATGATTAAAAAATGTAGCATGGTGTGTTAATTCTTCCACAGTAGTTTTCTTTGGATCAGAATTATTTATATAATTTTATTTTTGTGTAGCTTTTTTTCCCCCACTCTTGTATCCTTTTTATATATTAGTGAGAGACATAAATATGTTCTTATAGCATTCTATTATCGTAAGAATATATAGTTCACCACCTTTTTTCCTTTCTGAATCCTTAGTTGCACATAGGAAATATTTATGAGGCTGGAAAGTTGAACATCTTAACAGTTTTTGGTTATTAAATGAAGTCTTGAAAATAATGAAATATGAATGTTGTCAGACTGACCAAGCAGGACTGACAATAGACCTTCACTTCCTTGAAAAAGAGACCAGATTTCAGAGAGAAAGACTGTCAGATCTGAAGCATATGAGGTACACTATAAAGATCTTCTGTAATTTCATTTGGGGAAGAGTAGGGTGGTTTGATAATTTCTCAGCACAACTCTAGTTAACACCTCTGTAGCTTTGGCAAACAAATATGAAAATTTTACTGGTACTCAAAAACCGTATGTCATCAACTCCTAGAGAGACACATGAAGTAGAAAGGAAAATTAATGTAGTTTTCTTTTGTCTGGTGTATATTACTTGCCCTGAGTGATAATTCTTAATGAAATAATTTAAGCTTTTCTCTAGCTTTCTTTTGTGGTGGTGGTGTGGTATTTAGTCACTAAGTTGTGTCCGATTCTTTTGCCATCCCATGTACTGTAGCCCGCCAGGCTCCTCTGTCCTTGGGATTTCCCAGACAAGATTAATGGAGCAGGTTGCCCTTTCTTACTCCCTGGAATCATCCTGACCTAGGGATTAAACCTGCATCTCTTGTGCCTCTTGGATTATCAGGTGGATTCTTTATCACTGTGTCACCTGGAATGCCCCATGTATTTTTTTTTAATTTTTGTTCATTTTTTCAATTTTTAAAATTGGCTGTTAAGTTTTTTAAATTGAGGTTTTTAAAGACGAGTTTAAGGTTCACAGCAAAACTGAGAAGTTACAGAGGTTTCCCAGATATACCACAAATTCTTATTTCAGTACTTTTTCTTAGTCCTCCTTTTTATATATTCATGTTTTAAATGAAGTTCTATTTTATTCCATCATAGGTATAAAATAACAGAAGCTCTCAAAACTATAAGACATTCTATTGTTGAAAAACAAGAAGAATGGCATAAAAAGTGGAAAGAGTTTCTTGGCTTGTCTCCTTTCAGTATAATTAAGAGTTCTACTCCAGTAAGTAATATTGACTTGCCTTTTGGAGAATAGTTTAATCTCTTGATTTATCATGTAACAAATGACTTAGATATGCTGTATGTGTCTATGCTTGTCATCTTTTCATCTGAGCCTACATTTCAAATATTTTGGTTTCTGTGGTTTTTCTAAATACACATTAGAATGTTCATCAAGGTGTTGTTATGATATGGTTAATATTTTTAGATTCAGTGGTTGTGTTAAAAAGAAAATGAGACATTTCTCTTTCTGTTAGGTTCTGTTACATTTGAGGCATAGTTGGAGGACAAAGTAGTCTTCTTACTCCTAATATTATATTCTTTAGTTTAAAACAATTATATAATTTGTTTGGCAATTCTATCTTTATTATGGGAAAAAGAAATCATCCTTTCATAGGTTAATTTAGTATTGTTATTATGGTACTGAGTAAAGTGTGTATATTTCAAAATAACAAATTCTTTGTTTTGAGGCTGTGGATCTTTACCGCCTATGTCTCCACTTTCGTTTGATCCTGCCTCAGAAGAAGCATACGCGAGGAGCATTCTTTTACAGTATCCTGCTTCACTTCCAGGTTGGTTTTTTACTTTTTTTCTCTTTTAAACTTGCCTCTCATTAATACTTCTCACTATAATAGTTCTTACATATTCTTTCATGTTTTTTTCCCCAGTTGTATTTTGTGGTGAAATGCATATAGCATTTTGGTTGCAAAGTGTCCAACTCAGTGGAATTTAGTAAATTTGCAAAGGTGTGCAACCATTACCATTAGCTAATTCTGCGGATTTTTATTACCTCAAAAGAAAACTTGGTACTCATTGTGCAATCACTTCTCATTTCCCCTCTCCCAGACCCTGCCAATGACTAACATACTTCCAGTCTCTGTGAGTTTGACTACTCTGGATATTTCATGTAAAGAACATCATATAATAAGCTTATTGTGTCTCTTTTCTTTACTTGCACAGTTTTTTACTTTGCACAATCTTTGTGTTGTTTCCACCATTTGGCTACTATGAGTAACGCTGCTGTTAATATTCATTTATAAGTTTTTGTGTAGAAGCCCACATTTTTTTAACATGAAAGAAGAATACCTAACCATTGCCTGTTTCTGCAGTTGAGATTTTTGCTTTAAATGTGTATTTTTCTTTGCTAAACCATTTGAAATGTAACACTTTATTCTTAAGTGTTTCAGCATGCACTCCCATGAAAATAAGGACTTTTTCCTGTTTAATTGCCATTAATTTTATATTTAAAATTAATAATAGTGCTATAATATCTCATCCAGTTTCCTCAAATATCATACCATTGTCACACCTCAAAGTTAATTTCTCTGCAATATCTAATAGCCATTTCATACTTAGTCTCCCCAATTGTCTGCTGCTTGTGTACAAGAAGTTGTTACTGGGTTCAGTAAATACAAGGTAGATAGGTAGAGGAATAAGTGAATAAAAAACGGTGAAATATGTAGCCAGTGAGGAGTAGGTCACAGTGGAGTTCAGGCAGGTATTCGATCATGGCAGCAGTCAGCACAGGACTTAGGAAGAAAAGGATAACCACAACTAGCATAGGTGATTTGTTTGAGAGTCAGGTGTATGTGAGGAGGACACTAATTGGGAAACATCATAGACCAGAGAGCACGGGGTCAAGGATAGGAGCCAGCAGAAATGTAGACAGAAAAGACTGCATAGTTTGATGAATGAAGACTTTCAGATTCAGAGCATTATTTATGATGACAGAATTACTTTGATAGTTCTTGACATATTTGGTTGCATTATATTCTCACTTCAGCTTGGAAAGGGCCTTTTTACTCTTGGCATACTTAGTTTGAGTGAAAGTTGCACAGTATTGTCCAACTTTTTGTGACCCAATGAACTACAGCATGCCAGGCTTCCCTCTCCATCACCAACTTCCGGAGCTTGCTCAAACTCATGTCCATTGAGTCAGTGATGCCATCCAACCATCTCATCTTCTTTTGTCCCCTTCTCCTCCTGCCTTCAATCTTTCCCAGCATCAGGGTCTTTTCCAGTGAGTCAGCTCTTTATATCAGGTGGCCAAAGTATTGGACCTTCAGCTTCAGCAGCAGTCCTTCCAATGAATATTCAGGACACATTTCCTTTAGAATTGATGATTTAATCTCCTTGCAGTCCAAGGGACTCTCAAGAGTCTTCTCCAGCACCACAGTTCAAAATAATCAATTCTTCGGCACTTAGCTTTCTTTATGGTCCAGCTCTCACATCCATACTTGACTACTGGAAAAACCATAGCTTTGACTAGACAGACCTTTTTGGCAAAGTAATGTCTCTGCTTTTTAATATTCTGTCTAGCAGTGTCATAGCTTTTCTTACAAGGAGCAAGCGTCTTTTAATTTCATGGCTGTAGTTGCCATCTGCAGAGATTTTGGAACCCAAGAAAATAAAGTCTGTCACTGTTTCCCTACCTATTTGCCATGCAGTGATGGGACTGGATGCCATAATCTTTGTTTTTTGAATGTTGAATTTTAAGCCAGCTTTTTCACTCTTCTCTTTCACTTTCATCAAGACTCTTTAGCTGTTCGCTTTCTGCCATAAGGGTGGTGTCATCTGCCTGTCTGAGGTTATTGATATTTTTCCCAGCGATCTTGATTCCAGCTTGTGTTTCATCCACACCAACATTTCACATGATGTACTCTACATATAAATTAAATAAGCAGGGTGAAAATATACAGACTTGATGTACTTCTTTCCCAATTTTGAACCAGTCTGTTGTTTCATGTCCTGTTCTCACTGTTGCTTCTTGAACTGCATACAGATTTCTCAGGAGGCAGGTCAGGTGGTTTAGTATTCCCATCTCCCTAAGAATTTTCTATAGTTCGTTGTGATCCACATAGTCAAAGGCTTTGGTATAGTCAATAAAGCACAAATAGATGTTTTTCTGGAACTCTCTTGCTTTTTCAATGATCCAGTGGATGTTGGCAATTTGATCTCTGGTTCCTCTGCCTTTTCTAAGTCCAGCTTGAACATCTGGAAGTTCATGGTTCACATACTGTTGAGGCCTGGCTTGGAGAATTTTGAGCCTTACTTTGCTAGTGTGTGAGATGAAAGCAATTGTGTGGTAGTTTGAACATTCTTTGGCATTGACTTTCTTTGGGATTGGAATGAAAACCGACCTTTTCCAGTCCTGTGGCCACTGCTGAGTTTACCAACTTTGCTGGCATGTTGAATGCAGCACTTTCACAGCATCATCTTTCAGGATTTGAAATAGCTCGACTGGAATTCCATCACCTCTACTAGCTTTGTTCATAGTGATGCTTTCTAAGGCCCACTTGACTTCACATTCCAGGATGTCTTGCTCCAGGTGAGTGATCACACCATTGTGGTTATCTGCGTCATGAAGATTTTTTTTTGTACAGTTCTTCTGTGTATTCTTGGCACATCTTAATATCTTCTGCTTCTGTTAGGTCCATACCATTTCTGTTCTTTATTGAGCCCATCTTTGCATGAAATGTTCCTTTAGTATCTCTAATATTCTTGACGAAATGTCTAGTCTTTCCCATTCTGTTCTTTTCCTCTATTTCTTTGCATTAATTGCTGAGGAAGACTTTCTTATCTCTCCTTGCTATTCTTTAGAACTCTGCATTCAGATGGGTATATCTTTATTTTTCTCCTTTGCCTTTAGCTTCTCTTCTTTTCTCAGCTATTTGTAAGATCTTCTCAGACAACCATTTTCCCTTTTGCATTTCTTTTTCTTGGGAATGGTCTTGATCGCTGCCTCCTGTACAATGTCACAAACCTCTATCCTTAGTTCTTCAGATACTCTGTCTATCAGATCTAATCCCTTGAATCTATTTGTTATTTCCACTGTATAATCGTAAGGGATTTGATTTAGGTCATACCTGAATGGCCTAGTGGTTTTCCCTACTTTGTTCAATTTCAGTCTAAATTTGGCAATAAGGAGCTCATGATATGAGTCACAGTCAGCTCCCAGTCTTGTTTTTTCTGACTGTATAGAGTTTCTCCATCTTCGGCTGCAAAGAATATAAATGAATCTGATTTCGGTATTGACCATCTGGTGATGTCCATGTGTAGAGTTGTCGTTTGTGTTGTTGGAAGAGGGTGTTTGCTGTGACTAGTGTGTTCTCTTGGCAAATCTCTGTTAGCCTTTGCCCTGCTTCATTTTGTACTCTAAGGCCAAATTTGCCTGTTACTCCAGGTATCTCTTGACTTACTAATTTTGCATTCCAGTCCCTATAATGAAAAGGACATCTGTTTTGAGTGTTAGTTCTAGAAGGTCTTGTAGGTCTTCATAGAACTGTTCAATTTCAGCTTCTTCAGCATTTCTGGTTGGGGCATAGACTTGGATTAATGTGACATTGAATGGTTTGCCTTGGAAATGAACAGAGATCATTCTGTGGTTTTTGAGAGTGCACCCAAGGACTGCATTTTGGACACTTTTATTGGCTATGATGGCTACTCCATTTCTTCTAAGGGATTCTTGCCCACAGTAGTAGATATAATGGTCATCTAAGTTAAATTCACCCACTCCAGTCCATTTTAGTTCTCTGATTTCTAAAATATTGATGTTTACTCTTACCATCTTCTGTTTGACCACTTCTGATTTGCCTTGATTCATGGACCTAACATTCCAGGTTCCTATGCAATATTGTTTTTACAGCATCCGACTTTTCTTCTACCACCAGTCACATCCACAACTGGGCGTTATTTTTGCTTTGGCTCCGTCTCTTCATTCTTTCTGGTGTTATTCTCCACTTGTCTGTGGCCGCCTACTGACCTGGAGAGTTCATCCTTCAGTGTCGTATCTTTTAGCCTTTTCATACTGTTCATGGGGTTCTCAAGGCAACAATACTGAAGTGATTTGCATTCTCTTCTCCAGTGGACCACGTTTTGTCAGAACTCTCCACCATGAGCCATCTGTCTTGGGTGGCCCCACATGGCATGACTCATAGTTTCCCTGAGTTAGACAAAATTTCCATTACTTTTTAGAAATCACATATAAGTGAACCATACAGTATTTGTCTTTCTCTGACTAGTTTCACTAAACCTAATATTCTTTAGGTCCATCCATGTTGTGGAAATGGCAATGTTTTACTCTTTTATGGCTGAGAAATATTCATATAAATATCTATTATGTCTCTGTGTGTGCTGTGTTGCTTCAGTTGTGCCTGACTGTGATGCTATGGATTGTAGCTTGCCAGGCTCCTCGGTCCATGGGATTCTCTAGGCAACAACACTGGAGTGGGTTGCCACGCCCCTCCTCCAGGGGATCTTCCCCACCCAGGGTATGAACCTGATTCTCCTGCAGCTCTTGCATTGCAGGCAGATTCTTTACTGCTGAGCCACTGGGGAAGCCCAAAATATCCGTTATATATATGTGTGTGTGTATATATATACACACATAGATACGCATACTCACACACATATATATACATATATGTGCACATTTATACCACTTCTTTGAAAGCCAGTAATCTGTTGATGGACACTTGGTTTGCTTCCATGTCTTAACTATTATAAATAGTGCTGCTATGAACATTGAGCTGCATGTGTTTTTCAAATTAGAGTTGTTTTTTTTTCTGCATGTATATCCAGGAGTGGAGTTGCTGGATCAAATGGTAGTTTTGCTTTTAGATTTGTAAGGCATCTCCATATGTTTTCTATAGTTGCTGCACCAGTTTACATTCCTCTGTGTAGGAGGGTTCCCTTGTGTCCACATCTTCTCCAGCATTTATTATTTGTAGATTTTTTATGGTAGCCATTCTAACCAGTGTGAGGTTGATATTGTGGTGTTGATTTGCATTTCTGTAATAATTAGCAATGTTGAGCATCTTTTCCTGTGTCTGTTGACTATCTGTATGTCTTCTTTGGAGAAATGTTTTCTTTACTTACGAATGATAGATTGGTTATAAGATTCAAGATCAAGACTAATTTTTCCGTGAGACTTTGATACTATGTCGTCATTACTTTCTGCCTTCTTTTGAAACATTTGCTGTCAGTCTAATTGTCATTCATTTGTAGGTAATTTTTGATCTCTGGTTGCTTTTAAGACTTCCATTTATTTATTTTTTTAAAAAGAGTTTTCTATCTATTTATTTATTTATGCTGCATTTGGTCTTTGTTGCTGTGCTGGCTTTCTCCAGTTAGAGTGAACAGGGGCTACTCTTTGTTGCATAGCACAGGCTGTAGGGCACGTGGGTTTTAGTGGCGGCAGCACATTGTCTCAGCAGTTGTGGCTCACGGGCTCTAGAGGGTGGGCTTAGTAGTTGTGGCACTCGGGCTTAGTTACCTCCACGACATGTGGGATCTTCCTGGACCAGGGATCAACCAATGTCCCCTGCACTGGAAGTCAGAGTCTTAACCTCTGAACCACCAGGGAAGCCTTGGAATTTTTTTATAAATAACAGAAACTACATCATCATTAGTAGGTTCAAAAGCTTAGGATATTGAAAATGTTAAAAGGTGGCATTATGATGAATTAAAAGAAAACTTTACAATACACATTGGTTTCTTATATAGTAACACCCTGGACATGTATAAATAATCTTTCAGAATCAAACATGTTGAAAGAAGAGGAGCTCCTGGAATATCTAATCCTTTCAAATACAGCCATGACTTCCTTCAATTTTATTTCCTGTCATGCTTCTCCACTAGGTATATGCTATGCCCTGGCACACCAAACGTGCACCTTATTCTCCTAGTACTTTCATGGCTTCTTCATGTTCCCTCCTCTGGACCAGGTGCCTTTCTGCCTTCTTGCATTCTGTGTGCACTTGTATTATAATACTATAACAATATGTCATAATGCTTTTCTTATCAATAGTCTCTCCTATATTGATTTCTTGAAGGCAGATCTCCATTTTAAATTTTTTTTCCCCAATGTTAGTACTGCAGTGACATAGTTTTTAAATGGTATGTTGAATAAATACACAGCAGTTGATGTTGTAGATGCTGGGTTAAACTTTGCTAAGTACTATAACTTTTTGGCCGGTTTATTTGGTAATTGCATTGTCTGTGTACTTAAACACGAAACATGGCTATATATAATACTAGAGAATTGTAGAGTCCCTTTTGGGGAAACTTTGTATGAGCTATCTTTTTAGAAGAGCCTATTGTACATATTCTCCATCACTGTCATGTGTCTTACTTTATAGTTAATAATTGAATAATTATCTTTTCCTATTAGCATTTATATTATTTTTTGTTTTCTTCTGTTTAGAACTTCAAGAGAGCTCTAAATATTAGAATGTACAAGCATAATTAAAGAGTAATTAATTTTTCTATTCCTTTAGTTACACCTAAGCAACATATCCAGGAAAATAATTGCAGAAGAGCAAGTGATACACTGGAAACTAAATCTGATCCAGCCAACAGGTAAAACAGATTTGATTTTCATATTGATTATTTTTCCTCTTCATTAATTTTAGTTTCATCTTCAGCCAGTTTTCAAGCTTCTCTAGTATGGGGTAGCTTATAACATTCTTCTCTTAATCAGATGGTTTTTCCCACTGTGGATCCCCTTTTTCTGGAAAGATTCAACATTTCTGATGCATGGGCATTTTTCTTCTTCTATTCTTATCTAAATGTCAAAACTCATGGGGATTACCTAATTTTTTAAGAGAAAGATATATATGAAAATTATCTAATGCAAGTTTGGGAATTTTTGCATTTTTGTGTCTGAACTTTGAAATCACTTATTTACTGTTGACTAAATCCAAGTGTTTAGGGACTTCTGAAATTACCTAGATGGTGGTTTTCAGTCTGTGTTCTGCAGCTCCCTCCGATGCTGTGGATGAGTCAGACTTATTCTGTGGCTGTTCCATCCTTTGCCACTTCAACCTGAGCAACTTACTTTTATCTGTATTGTATATTGGGGTTTTGTATGCCATTTGATAGAGTTCTATGCTGAAAATTTTTTGGGGGAAGACTTCTGATTCAGTCGAATCCCCAAGTTGAGCCTGATTAAGCCGAACCTAGTTAGTTTATTGTAACTAACTAGTAGTAGTCTTATTTTATTTATTGCCTTTTTTCTGTACTATTCTATTTTGGCCCTTAAATAAACTGATGTTAGATTATAAAAGCAAAAATCTCTAAATGTGTATATCTTTCTCCTTTAATAAACATTATTAACTAGCAGTCAAACACAGACATGCTAGACAGATTCCTTTTTGTTGTTTTTGATTACCATTCAATTTAAATAGGTGTCTTTTAGTTCACTTTCCCCATTTTAATGAGGCACAGGTACAGAAGCAAAATACTTAGAATAATTCTAAAAATAAGATTCTAAATTTTAAGTGACTTCAGGCCTCCTGCATTTTGTATGCCCTTAGTAAGTTATAATAAATTAAAACACCATGAGTTCAGTTCAGTCATGCAGTTGTGTCTGACTCTTTGAGACCCCATGGACTGTAGCACGCCAGGTTTCCTGTCCATCACCAACTCCCGGAATTTGCTCAAACTCGTGTCCATCGAGTCGGTGATGCCATCCAGCCATCTCATCCTCAGTCGTCCCTTTCTCCTCCTGCCTTCAATCTTTCCTAGCATCAGGGTCTTTTCAGTTCTTCGCATCAGGTGGCCAAAGTACTGGAGTTAGCTTCAGCATCACTCCTTCCAGTGAATATTCAGGACTGATTTCCTTTAGGATTGATTGGTTTGATCTCCTTGCCATCCAAGGGACTCTCAAGAGTCTTCTCCAACACCATAGTTCAAAAAACACCATAACCAGAGTCAAAACTTAAATGTGAAATTATGCTATTGGCAGTTTCCTCTGCAGTAATTTTCTGTTCATAGAAGGTTGGGACTGCTTGTGAAAGAATTTTATTTTTGTTTTTAGCTATGGATGTGATGTTAATTTTCTAAGTACCTAAAAGAAATTTAATGAAATATTCAATGAAGACCTGGTATTGAAGAAACTGAAGTTATTGGGCTTGCTAATTTTACCCTCTTATCACAATTGTTCTTAAAGCACGCCTCTTAGAGGGAAATAGTTGGTGCTCCCAGCCTCAGTTATTTTTTTCATGTCTTTTCTTGAGAGAACAGATTAATTTTGATTAACATCTCTTGCTGGACTAAAGATTAATGGAGTTAGTAGAGTAATTCACAAATCTGATTTTATTTTTGAACAACATGAACCTTAAGATTCTTTCTTGAGGTAGAATTTTGTATTAAGATGTACTATCAGAATTGTACAGGAGCCAGACACTTAACCCTTAAAAATTTAATTCAAATAGAATTCTCTTAAAATAGGAAAAAGTTGTTTTAAATAATTTTCAGTTCCTCCTTTATCCTCTTTCAAGCTCCTGGAGCTTTTAACTGTCTTGGAATACTTAATTTTACTTATAGGTTGGGATATTAAAAGAAGGTAGAGGAAGGCTTTTGGTGATGAAGGATAAATGCTTAATGGGAAATGAAAGTTTATTACTGCTTAGTAGAAGAATAGAAGTGAGGTGAAGAGTTGAAATACTGAGATGTAGAAGTAAAATTTCTTCTCAGAATTGTTTATTAAAAAGGTATTTTGTAATAAAATGTTTCATGTGTAATGTGGGTAGATTTCACTTAAAGAAATACCCCTTTTTGGCATATAGTACAGCTGTTACACTAAATATTTATAGATGCATCGGTGTCACTGTAGTTAATTGGGAAATTCATATGTGAAAATGGTTAAGCTATTTAGTTAAAAAACATGAAATGAATGTAGTTTTTAGAGTAAGTGTGTTGTTTGATTTTTTTCACAAGTACTAAAATATAAGGAGTCTTTTCCATAAATCTCCTGGCTTGGTTTTGATCAGAGTAATGGAGGCTTCACTATACCTACAATCAGAATTCAGTAATTGGTGATGCCTTTGCTGCATACTGTGGGTAGTACCTTTCTTTGCAATGGTTTCTGGCAAGGAGGTTTCCATGATATTTCTAGTGGTGGTGATGCAGTTCTTCTAGACCTTTAAACTCTAGAGTTTCTCCTTTATTGCATTTCACAGATAGGGCAGTGTGATATTGCACGCATTCCAAATAAACATCCTTAGCCTTAGAAATTGAATTCTAATCTCATTTTATTATTTCCTTCTTCTTTAATTATTTCTCTGTTAATTGTAGACATATTGTAATAACAACAACAAATGAAAAATTTTAGAAACTGGCTAAAATTTCTAACAAATCACTTTTCAGATTCTTTCCCAAGTTCTTTTTAGACTTTACTTATAATTTTAGTTCTAATCAAAGCATGAATATAGTCTTGTATTCTAAAATACAAAATTTTCTCAACATTATCATAGCATAAATGCATTTTTAAGTTTGTGTATGTGTTTAACATTATATAACCACTTAAAATATTTTTGTAATATTTCATTTATTTTTAGGCTTTAGGTGTTCCTTAAAATTTTACTGTAAAAAGCATGTATTTTTTCTTTTGGAAGTGCTTTTAGGGTAAATTTCCACTATGGGATCTGCTGCTGCTAAGTCGCTTCAGTCGTGTCCGACTCTGTGCGACCCCATAGACGGCAGCCCACCAGGCTCCACCATCTCTGGGATTCTCCAGGCAAGAATACTAGAGTGGGTTGCCATTTCCTTCTCCAATGCATGAAAGTGAAAAGTGAAAGTGAAGTCACTCAGTCGTGTCTGACTTGTAGCGACCCCACCAGGCTCGTCCATCCATGGGGTTTTCCAGGCAACAGTACTGGAGTGGGGTGCCATTGCCTTCTCCGTACTATGGGACTATGGGATCAGTACCATTTTAATCTGGATTTCTTGGGCCTCAGTTTTGGCATGGCAAATGAGTAGAGAGTAAGGACTAAGCCAGGGCTCAATTCAGTTTAAAGTTGAATTGAATATTAGCAAGACTAACAGCATGTTGCCACTTGAGAAATGAGAGAGAAGAGGTATAGAATGTGGTTTCATTTTTTCTCTCTTATGAGACTCTGCAAGAATGATTCAAATAGAAAAATTTGGTGGCATCTATAGAACCTCATCTTCAAGTGGCATTTATTCATTGATCAATCTATCCATTAATCAGTTACAAATATGTGTGGTACTACCAAGTGCTAGGCACTGTTAGGACTTGGGAATAGCCTTTGGTAAGACATAGTCTTTGTCCTCAAGGAGCTCACCAGTCTTTTGGTGGCATCTTAGCGGTGTTCGTCCATAACTTGCTGGCCCTGCTTTAAAGGGCTTTCTGATCATATTCTTGTCAAGTTTGGTGAAGAATTTGGATGAAGTCACACTAGATAGTAATTATTTATCTTTTGCTCTAGATATCTAGATCATATCCTGTCAAGACAAAGTTGAGGCTTGAGCAATTTCAGTGATTTTTGAATTATTTTTGGAAGGTAGATTTCAAGAAGGGCATATTTGAAAAAGTTTGAAAGGAATATTTGCTATTATGTAAAATATTTGCAAAGCTGTTAGTTTTGTACTTCTCTGTGAACAGAAAGGAAAAAATCGGCATGCTTGATGTTAAAAGTGGTAATCCTACCTTTCACTTTACCTGTAAAGCTTTTGGTCTGTGAGCAGACCCAATCCATGATTGAATTTAAAAGCACTTTCAAGATGAAGATAAATGATTAAAGTTATCATTACTTTGAAAGCTTAAAAATATTTAATACCCTCTTTTGTAATTATAGTAAAAAGATGCATAAGGTTTTCATGTTTACCAAAAGGGGCAAGAGAATCTAAGAGATTAAGGAACACTATGAGTAGAATGTGTGCTTGGCATGCTTAGTCGCTTCAGTTGTGTCGGACTCTTTGCAACCCTATGGGCCATGACCTGTCAGGTTCTTCTGTCCATGGGATTCTCCAGGCAAGAATACAGGAGTGGGTTGCCATTTCCTTCTCCAAATCTGACCTGAGACAAGCCAAAACGTGTAGAATAGGACTTCCTAAGTGGCTTGGTGGTAAATAACTCACCTGCCAATACGGGAGACATAAGAGATGCTGGTTTGATCTCTGGGTTGGTAAGATCCCCTGGAGGAGGGCATGGCAACCCACTCCAGTATTCTTGCCTGGAAATCCCGTGGACAGAGGAGCCTGGCAGGCTACAGTCCACGGGGTCACAAAGAGTTGGATCCAACTGAAGCAACTTAGCATGTGCACAAGTGTAAAGTTTTATGACTTTACTTTAATATATTTGCCATAGAAAATTCAGCATAAGAGAAATTACTTTTGGACCTGAAATATCCAAAGAAGCTTACAGTTTCTGCTACAATGCTTCTGTTATCTGAAGCCTGAAAGAAAGTGAAAGTGAAGTCACTTGTCGGACTCTTTGCGACCCCATGCACTGTAGCCTATCAGGCTGCTCAGTCCATGGAATTTTCCAGGCAAGAGTACTGGAGTGGGTTGCCATTTCCTTCTCCATGGGATCTTCTGGCAATAATGTGATTCTAGTTAACTGAATTTGTTTTTACCCTGTACTCAAGTTTCTGAGTGTTCATCAAGTCATCTAACCTGTGTAAAAAATGCTGTTGACTTAAAATACATAGTGGGTAAGGAAAATGTTCAAATTTGGGAGGCTGATACACAAATTGGGCTGAAGTACTGCTCTAATTGTCACTATACCTCCCTAGAATAATACACTGCCTTTTGATGACCGGGACGAATTGAGAGAAATCGTAACGGACAGATACGGGGCAGACAGTTTCTTTAGAATATTCAGATATATCAAGTGAATGGAATTGTTTCTTATTCCTACCTTGGATTTAATAATATTTTTCCTTTTAGCCCTGCTTCTTTCCTGTTACAGCCCGTTCCACCATTAGGTGGAGACATTGTTACATTACTTGAAAAGGTACGTTTTAAAACAATTTAAAATTAATTCTGACCATAATTATTTATGATAAAATATTATTTACTTTTGTTGATATCTCAAATTAAATTTCTGTTTTCACACTTCCCTGTTTGTGAACATTATGCACCATTTCTATTTATACATTTTTACTACTTCTAAATGGGAATATTGGAATTTTAAAATTGCGTCAGTAAACATAGTTTTTATAGTAATGTTAACAACTTTTTGTAGGTTCATGATAACTCTGGAACCTCTAATAAAGATCAGGTATCATTATTAAGTTTTTAACATTACACATCTATCTCTTTCAGGACACAGAGTTGATAACTCTTAGAGAGAAAAAATGAAACAGTTCCTAAGAAAACACCAGAATTTAAAGTGGAAGACTCTTCATCATCAAATATTGCAAAGAATACAGATAGTGGTACATGTGGAGAGTCTCTGCCAGCTAAAAAGGCAATCCATTCCAGAAAGAGCAAGATCATCTGGTAGAAGAGGTTAGAAAAGATTGTAATAAGTATACTAATATGTTATTTTCTCGATGGTACTGGGGTTATGAGTAGTTGATTATTGATTAACTGGGGGTATTTTGGAAAGGAGGTTACAGATAATAAAAAAAGCAAAGTTTGTCCTCCCCTAAAGTAGGAAAGATATAATGAAGTAAACTTACTTAGTTAAGATTACATCCATGGTTTAGAACCGATGTCCCATTCTATAACTATTCGAGTGTAAAAATAATACATATATAATATGTTTTAAATTAATCATTATATAAATTGTTGGATAGATAACACCCAATGATTATACTTCATTAAAATACTCTGTTATCTATTTCTTAGCTGAGCTTCCTCTGTTTTTGAATTTTAGAACAAAGGCTATACAATATATATTATCACTAAGCAAAAGTTTTGTCCTGCTTTTAAATATTTCATAGGTGAATAAATGCATGATTGTTTATGATCTTAGTTTTCTTAACCAGCTCTGTTCCTTAATAGTTTTCTACTTTTCACTGGTAAGTGACCATATAATACTACTAATGCTGAGTATTAGAACTCACTTTACATAAATTAAATGGCTAGGCTATTCTTTAATGTTTTTATTACATATTTCCCATTGTTTGAATTTGGATAAACAGTGAGACAGCATATCAGCTGTTTTACATTCCTGAGTGACTGAAAGAAAATTTTGGTTTAGTGCATATTGATTCATTCATTGTTTCATGGTCTCTAAGTATTTTTAAATCTCTAAAATTTTGTTATTTCTCTGTATTAGCTGATTGACTCTGTACTAAAGAAAAGATGGTTAGTCATTCTTTTTTTCTTTCCTGATATGGGAGGAAAGGCATGTTTTTTTGGCTAAAAGAATTGATAAGTAGCAGTGGTATGAGAAGGGATGGAAGAGGAGAGTCCTAACATCTCATAAAGCTCTGAAAAGTGAAATTAATTTTAATAGTGTTTATGACAGGGCTTCCCTGGTGTCTCAGTGGTAAAGAATCTGCCTGCTGATGCAGGAGACTCGGGTTCAATCTCTGGGTTGGGAAGAAACTCTGAAGAAGAAAATGAGAAACCTACTCCAGTATTCTTGCTCGGGAAATCCCACGGATAGAGGAGCCTGGTGGGGTTGCATACAGTCCATGGGGTTGCAAATGAATCCAGACACAACTTAGTGACTAAACAACAACAATGGTGTTTATGACAAGGAATATTTAGTGTTAGAATTCTAAGAAGCCATCTCTTTTCATGGAGGAGGGTGAACTGGAGTCAGTTTGATTATGGTTGTAGGCAGTTTTTCTTTTAGGCATCTCCAGGGCACAGAGATTTTAATTTGCTTATTTTGTTTTCTGGTTTTATTAAAATTTAGTATAGAGTGCTATTTTCATATTGTACACTTTTCTCTATTTTAAAAATATATTCCTACGTTTTGTTCACTAATTTATGTCTGATGGAGAGGTTACTGAGAAAGAAGTATGTTGTCACCATAATGTACTCTATTAATAGAGGTGCCCCTGTTCAGTGGACTTTAAGAAGAACCATGTATGCTTTAGAACTGATCATTTTAGCAAATATGGACTTGTGAAGCTCATAAGTGTGGCAGATAGCTCAGATCACTGCAGTCAGAACTGTCTGTGTCTAAATCTTTCCATGTATACAGATTTCTCTTTTTCTCTATGTAACAGGATATTCATGTAAGATAAGAAGGGAGGAAATGGGTTTGGGGTTTGATTGCACCTTGTAGGACTGTGCCTCTATGGTCTGTATGAAGTGTCTGGGAGCTACATTGTTGAGCTTATTTTTGTGCATGTTGCTGTTATTATGGCTTTTGCTGTAGTCTACCAGTGGGCTTTATATTTTTGATTTGCTTTTTCTTTTCTGTTTTAGGTTGCAAGGGCAGTTTTATCTAATTCACCACAGCTCTCTGAAGGAAAAGAAGTAAAATTAGAAGAACTAATTGACTCTCTAATTTCTAACCCGTTCGTAACAAGGAGTCAAATTCCCGAACTCCAGAAAACCTGAGTAAGTTAATAATGCTTTTGGTCACTTTTCTTTCTTAGACATACTACTGTTAGAACCATGGTCTGACAGATCTTCTGAAATTCACTTTAAAATTGTTTTCTGTGTCTTTCAGTTTAATGGCATTGGCTCTATTTGTTTTGATGTGGGCGACTTTTATTGAAATTCTGTGAGCACTGTCACTCATATGGCAGTCCTTCAGCAGTATTATTTTGCCCTGATAACTATATAGTTTTGTTTTTGTTGTATTACTTGGCTCTTTCCTGGAAAATATTTTAGTTGATTACTTAAAAAAATCCTCTGCCTCCACATATGATTTGTGATCAACACTTATAGAGTTGTTGTTTAGTTGCTAAGTGATGTCTGACTCTTTTGTGTGACCCCATGGACTGTTGCCTGCTAGGCTCCTCTGTCCATGGGATCTCCCAGGCAAGGATACTGTAGTAGGTTGCCATTTCCTTCTCCAGGGGATCTCCTTATCCTGGGATCAAACCCATGTCTCCTGCATTGGCAGGCAGATTCTTAACCACTGAGCCACCTGGGAAGCCCACTTACAGAGTATGGAGGCTATATTCTTCTAGTCAACAACCAGCAGCATCAGCAAAAACTATGTGTACAGAGATCTCATCTATTGTTCCCAAGCCAGTCAGACTCTCCAGTAGTTTCTTCTTACAACCTGTATCGTGTAGGCAAAGTTCTGATATTCTTGTCCTCATGTAGGCACATCATCCTGGGTGAGTGAGTAAGTGTAGTTTCCATTATACTACTAGAAATGACATATTGAAAGTTAAATGGATTCAGTTCAGGTTAACCTAGCCACTGTATGGGTTGGTGTTTGGCAGACTACATCTTGCGAACCACATCGGCCCACTGTATGTTTTTATAAATAAAGTTGTTTTGAACACAACCTTGTTTATTTGTCAGGCTTCCCTGGTGGCTCAGAGGTTAAAGTGTCTGCTTGCAATGCAGGAGACCCGGGTTTGATCCCTGGGTTGGGAAGATCCCCTGGAGAAGGAAATGGCAACCCACTCCAGTATTCTTGCCTGGAGAATCCCATGGACAGAGGAGCCTGGTGGGCTACAGTCCATGAGGTTGCAAAGAGTCGGACATGACTGAGCGACTTCACTTTCTTTCTTTGTTCATTTGTCAGCATATGTTTTATGGCTGCTTTCACATGCACAACAGTGACAGAACTGAACAGTTGCCACAGACAAGATGGTGTGCAAAACCTGATGTATTACTATTTGGCCCTTTATAGAAAAAGTTTGCTGAATCCTGGCCTAGATGGACAAGATATTTATTTTTATTTTTTAAACACATGTAATTTGTATGTGCTGTGTGAAAGTATGTGCATATTTCAGGAACAGCTTTTGTTTGTTGTGTGATCGTTTAGAGATGGGTTTCTTTGATGTTGTTGGGCTTTGGTTTATTGTCGAGCCTTGTCATTCAGCTGGCATACCTATGAACATATACTGAGTCAGCAGCTCTATCTTGAGCACTAGAAATGAAATGTTTAATTGCATGTTCTGTTTGGGAATTTATTAGCAACTTGTGTTATTTCCCTCTTGGTTTAATTAGTAAGTGAAATTCGGAGCTCATGGAGAAAAGCTGTTGATATAGAAGATAACAGAAGTACAGAACCAATTCAAGTGGATACTGAACATAAGAAGAATTGCCAGAATCCTTACCTGTGGTGCATAATCAAAAAGAGTTTAGCATGGC
This sequence comes from Nanger dama, assembly GCA_917880005.1. Classification (NCBI taxonomy): domain Eukaryota; kingdom Metazoa; phylum Chordata; class Mammalia; order Artiodactyla; family Bovidae; genus Nanger; species Nanger dama. The sequence goes on from CAKJTW010000017.1 coordinate 2,078,370, forward strand.
CAGTTTCTTGTCAGCAGCCACTGTGTCTGATTCTAGTCATTCTCATCTGCCTGAAGAGAAAGTTGTTTCAGATTGCTTCGAGTATGTGCCTCAGAAACCTGTGGTGACCACTTGCATAGGTGAACCAACAACACAAAATCCATCAGATTTGTTACATAAGGACATAATTTATATGCAAGATTTGGACTGTACAACTTTACAGAACAAACTTTTAGGAACTAGCCAAATAGAGACATTTTCCCCTGCTGTAGGCAATAGAAGAAATGTGTTAGGTAGCAGTGAAGAAGATAATATTAAAATATCAGACCAATCAAAAGCTTCTTACGAAGACTTTTCCGTGTATAACAGTATGTTATGGAACTGTTTTCAGGTATCAAGTGGAATTAGTTCCGGTTTTAAAGATGATGATTTTGGCATATTACATGAAACTCTTCCAGAAGTTGGTCACACAAGTCTTATTAGCCCCAGTAGTACAGAGGCCACTTTTAAACTGGAACCGAATAGTCCTATGCACAGTGGCATTTTCACAGAAGATGTTGTGGGAGAAAAACAGACTACTCCAGAATCAGACTTCAGTTTACAGGCTACTTGCAGTGGATATGAGGCTCTGAAGAAATCTCCGTCCAAGCGAAGGGAAGAAATTTACCTCTCTAATCCTGAAATACTTGAAAGACACAAACCAGAATTGAGCCTTACTCCCCAAAAGATGCAGACTGATGATATGCTTAATTTTTTGGGCATTCATGATTTGCACATTGACTATACAAAACCATCTTCACACATGTCCCTTGGTGAAAGAAAACGGTCTCTTTCACCACTAATTAAGTTTTCTCCAGTGGAAGAAAGAATGAAGACCACAATACCATGTAACCTTGGAGAATTTCTACCTAATTTAAGAGGTAAGATTTAACTAGATGTGGGCATATTGACCTGCTGAAAGTTTTCTTTCAACTTCTCGTAAAAATAGTATTCAGTGAACGTTACACAGTCTTGTTAGTGTGACAGAATATATTCCTTATTCCTTCAGTCAGGATGAGAAAAGTGAACCCATCATTTTTATGGGTACTTTCAGAATCTCTTGTGATGAGATGATGTATATAGCTTACAACTGGCATGGGACAGGAGTGGAAAACAAAACCAAAATCCTGGAACCTGTTGCTTTTGTAATTCAAACTACTGAAAATAGATCTTGTCAGAATCTTCACTAATGGAAGATGGTTCTAAAAACGTTGAGAAATATCTCAAAACTTACAGTATCTATGATTTGCTTTGAAGTAATTTGATGGGGGTGTGGTGACAAGATGGGTCAGTGTACTACTTTTCTAGGGCTGCCATAACAAAGTACCACAAACTTGATGGCTTAAGACAAGAGAAATTTTTTTGTCTCTGGAGGAAACAAGTTTTGGAGGGTAGTACTGAGGCTCACGGTGTTGGCATGACCATGTTCCCTCTGAAATCACAGAGAATGATCCTTGACTTTTCTAGCTTCTGATACTCCCAGGTGTTCCTTAGCTTGTGGCAGTGTAGTTCCTCTCTGCCTCCACTTATACATGGCATTCTCCCCTGTGTCCTGTGTGCCTTCTTATAAGGATACTCATCGTATAGACTAACAGCCAATTGTGCTCCCATCTACTTTTAACTGAATATGTCTGTAGTGACCCTATTTCCAATTAAAGCCTTATTCTGAGGTACAGGGGTTAGAACTTCAACATCAGGTACAGAACATGTACTTCAACATGAGTTATGGAAGTTAGAACTTCTTTTGGAAGGGACACAGTTCAACTTGTAACAATTAGTATTAATAATTATTGAAGCTGGATGGTAGATAAATTTGGCTCATCATAAAGAGTTAAAAACAATTGCTCTTGGAGCTGTATTCAATCTTATAATAACCTATAATGGAAAATAATGGAAAAATATGTAATATAGTATGAAATATGTATAACGTATAATATATGTTATAAAACTATAAAATCAATATAATATAGGTAGTAAGAAATATATAGATCACTTTGTCCACCTAAATCTAATACAATATTGTAAATCACTTGTACTTCAACAAAACAAAAACTGCTTTTAAAGCATGCTAAAACAGATATAGATCTGGTAATACAGATTATAAATCATTCTGATTTGCCCATGATAATTAAACACTGGTGTGTTAAAAAGTATTCTAGGAGAGATGTACCTCTGGCAAAGAGGTACGTCAGTGAGAATAATGGTAATTTTATCACAGTTACGTATTTGCCTATGAACTTTTTCTGAAGACTGAAGTTTGCTATTACGTGGAATTTGATATACTTTTTCTTTATAATGTTTATCCTTTTTTTTCTCTTTTTAAAATAAATTTTGCAGAAGAAGAGATCTTGAATAAGAGCCTTGATGCAAAAGTATCTCCATCTGACTCGACAAGATGAAGCAGTAGCCCAGTCAGTTTAACTATGATGCACTTAAGTTGAAGCAGTGTCACAAAATAAAAACTAATTTGCAGTTTAAATACACGTGGGAAGTGTAACTGTTTTTCAAGGTCTAAAAAGTCTTAAATAATGCCTATTAGCCTTTTCTACTGTTTTTAGGTAAGGAGAGTATGTTTGGATTTTCTTGCTTTGTATGGATAGGGAGTTGAATTGTGAAGTGTTGGAAAGCAAATATCAAATTATGTGAAGCCATTTTGGTTTCTTCACTAATCTTGAGATTTTTTTATCATTTGAGCTATCCAGGAAGCCAGAGTAATATTGTAAGCATGAAGTAAATGACAAAGCAGTAGGCTAATTTATTATGTCCTAATTCAGCTAAATAACATAAAGATGAGTAGTTTTTGATGTAATTTTATCAAGTGGTTTACTTAATAGCTATTAGATATACTGATTTTTCTTTTTAGGGAAATAACTTCTATTAAGTGAGGAGAGTAAATGTACAGTCAAAATGACAAAGTTTAAGTTTGGGGAAAGCTTTAAAGAGGCTTAATGATTATTCAAGTAGGTTGATCCTGAAAAATGATGTTTGATAGAATAAAGTGCCTGTGATGATAGTGAAGACTGGGGTAGAATGAATTTATAAAAAAGAAAAAAGTGGAAGATGACTAGATATTTTTGAGGGACAGTAACTATAAATCCATTCAGTGGGTTGTATAGAAGTTTTATGTTTAGTCTAATTTAGACTTTGAGAATTTAACTCTAGTTTTTAACAGAAAAAAATAAAAACTAGACTGTATTTTTTTTTGGAGGGGCACTATTTTGGGGGAGCTAATTTGTATTGTTACTTTCTTCCTCAAAAACCAACTGCCTATAGAATAGCTTCAAATTAACTTGAAAAAACTGAATTTGGGGTTAAATAACTTGTTCGGTGTTACACAGCTAAGTCAGTGATGAAGCTAGGGTTTGACTCTATTTTCCTTCAGTAATAAACCAACAAGACCTCTCAGAACTAAAAGGCCAAGGTGTAGGATATGGCTGCAGGAGTGGGCTTTCTGGACTCTAAATGGGAGTCAGAAGTGAGGTCTCTTGTACAGTTTCCTGCCTGATTTAGTCAGGCCTCGCAGCCAAGAGAAAGACTTGTCTTTAGCATTCAGGTGAATACATGCCATTCAGTTCAGTTTAGTTGCTCAGTCATGTCCGACTCTTTGTGACCCCATGAATTGCAGCACACCAGGCCTCCCTGTCCATCACCAACTCCCCGGAGTTCACTCAGACTCACGTCCATCGAGTTAGTGATGCCATCCAGCCATCTCCACTACCCTCTGTGAACCAGGAGGTTAAGTACATGCTGGAAGGGTTATCGCACCTACAGCACCTCTGTGTTTAATGCCAGCTCTTAACCATCACAGCTTTGTCCATTTGCCAAGAAACTGGCCAGAAGAGGAGAAAAGTTGAAGGAAAGAGTTCTGGAAGTAGATGGGCTTAATAGTTCATCTTTTATGACTCATTTTGGCTTATTTTGTGTTGCTTGTTTGATCCAAGTTTGAAGTCCAGGCATGTGTGCGTGTGTGTGTGTGTGTGTGTGTGTGTGTGTGTGTGTGTGTGTGAGAGAGAGAGAGAGAGAGAGAGAGAGAAAAGACAGAAGAAAAACACATATAATTACTCTATTAGCAGTGGAAAAGAAAGTGGAAGAGAAAAGCTTCTCCTCAGGTGACATATTCTTTTATTAGTTAATAGAACAAATAGGGACTCTGCAGATCTATAAGGAAACTGTTCTGTAGTCTTAAGAAACCCAGTACTGGTAAGCTCAAAATTAACATGTTAAGGAGAAGGTGCAGCTATCATACTAGCATCTACAAATTGCCAGGGCCATTCCTAGATACTTAATATGTATGCATGTTAAGTTGCTTCAGTCATATCCGACTCCTGGAGACCCTATGAACTGTAGCCCACCAGGCTCTTCTGTCCATGGGATTCTCCAGGCAAGAATACTGGAGTGGATTGCCATTCCCTCCTCCAGGGGATCTTCCCCACCCAGGGATTGAACCCGAGTCTCTCACGTCTCCCACATTGGCAGGTGGGTTCTTTACCACTAGCACCACCTGGGAAGCCCAGATACTTAATAATAGGCATTAGATACTTAATAGTACAAATTATATCATTTAATTCTTAAACCTTTGTAAGATAGTGATATTGTACCTATTTTATAGATAATGATACTAAAGCTAGGGACCTTTAAATGACTTGTCTAAGATGGACTCAAGAAATTACCTGGGCTACATCTTAAAAATGTGGATTCTGTAGGTCTAAACTGAGGATTAGAAATTTCTACTTTTAAATATGCTTCCCTGGTAATTGTTAGGCTCAATAAGAAGCTTGAGAGTCAGTGCCAGGGGATATAGATTCACCTTTAGTCCTGGGGTATCTGAAAGAAGCTAGGTACACTAGTCACACCATACTGCTTTATAGATCTTAGCTGTTTGATAAGGAAGCTGTTTGGCAGAAGGTGAAGAACTAAGGAGCCTCTTGATGAAAGTGAAAGAGGAGAGTGAAAAAGTTGGCTTAAAACTCAACATTCAGAAAACTAAGATCATGGCATCTGGTCCCATCACTTCCTGGCAAATAGATGGGGAAACAATGGAAACAATGACCGACTTTATTTTTTTGGGCTCCAAAATCACTGCAGATGGTAACTGCAGCCATGAAATTAAAAGATGCTTACTTCTTGGAAGAAAATTTATGACTGACCTAGACAGCATATTAAAAAACAGAGACATTACTTTGCCAACAAAGGTCCGTCTAGTCAAGGCTATAGTTTTTCCAGTGGTCATGTATGGATGTGAGAGTTGGACTGTGAAGAAAGCGGAGTGCCAAAGAATTGATGCTTTTGAACTATGGGGTTGGAGAAGACTCTTGAGAGTCCCTTGGACTGCAAGGAGATCCAGCCAGTCCATCATAAAAGATCAGTCCTGAATATTCATTGGAAGGACTGATGCTAAAGCTGAAACTCCAATACTTTGGCCACCTGATGTGAAGAGCTGACTCATTGGAACAGATCCTGATGCTGGGAAAGATTGAAGGTGGGAGGAGATGACGGAGGATGAGGTGGTTGGATGGCATCACCAACTCAATGAATATGACTTTGAGTAGGCTCCAGGAGCTGCTGATGGACCGGGAAGCCTGACGTGCTGCATGCAGTCTATGAGGTTGCAAAGGGTCAGACACGACTGCGTAACTGAACTGAACTGAAAGGAAGCTGAAGCTTACCAGTTAAGTGTAGCCCCTAAATTGCTGGGAATCTGAAGATCAAAATATCTCTAGATATTAATGGATTTACAAAAACCACATTGTTAAATGAGTCATACTTGGGATAGGCTGAGAGTTTTTGGCATTCTTCCCTGTCCTTTGTATGCTAGTTGTATAAACAAAAGTATATTAAATCTGTCACTTTCTTATAAACCATTTTGATTATGACTTATTGCTTTCAGTCTCTTCCTTTCCTTGTCCGTTATTGCCTGCATACATGCCTTTTGTCCTTAAGGGACTGCTTTGATCATATCATTTTGTTTAAAATGGTAATTCTAGAATTGAGTTGAAATTTAAAGGCATACAAGTTTCCCTCCGTAGATTAATCTATTTCCCCTTCCACTATTGTCTCCCCCTTTTTTTTACTAAAGTGCTTTGGTCAGCATGTGTCTTTAAAAATCTTAATTCACAATTTTGAAGTTGGAACATCCTAGTTTCATCTTCCAGCTTATCACAATTATATTTGTCCTTTAGAAAGTGAAAGTCACTTAGTCTTGTCTGACTCTTTGCGGCCCTATACAGTCCATGGAATTCTCCAGGCCAGTATACTGAAGTAGGTAGCTGTTTCCTTCTTCAGGGGATCTTCCCAACCGAGGGATTGAACCCAGGTCTCCCTCATTGCAGGCGGATTCTTTACCAGCTGAGCCACCAGGGAAGCCCTTTATCCTTTAAGGTTCAGAACAAATCTCACATTCACCTTGAAGTCTCTTTCCTTATCCATGGTCCTGTCCCTTCTCTAAAATTCCCTATATCTTATGCTAATTTTTGTTCACTTAGTATTTTTCATTTATTGCTTTTATCATGTTTTTTCATGGTTGTGATCTCTCCAGTTGTATTGATTAAATACACATATACCTATGTAGATGTGTTTGTGGGGTGTGTCCATACATACATCTTTCTTAGCCGATACTGAAGTATTAGAATTGTTTCCTTTGCCTTCTGTATGATGGACTTAAAGTAATGGTAAAGAGTGAGGGCTACTTTATTGCTGTAAGAGTACTTTTCTCATTACAACAGAATGTACTTTTATTCACTATTCATAAGATGGTTTATAAACTGATTTCTATATTAGTATGACAGATAATCCCTGCTGCTGCTAAGTCACTTCAGTCGTGTCCAACTCTGTGTGACCCCATAGACAGCACCCCACCAGGCTCCTCCTTCCCGGGGATTCTCCAGGCAAGAATATTGGAGTGGGTTGCCATTTTCTTCTCCAGTGCACACATGCATGCAAAGTCACCTCAGTTGTGTCTGACTCTGTGCAATTCCGTGGACAGCAGCCCACCAGGCTCCTCCAACCACAAAAATGCTTAAAGAGGAGAAGCATATAATATTGCTCAACATGAAAACTGTTATCAAGTGGAATAAAGACTATATCATGTTGAAGAAAATAAATTTGGGGGAATTTAATTGAAAACAAAAATACAAGTATTTTGAAACCATTCTCTATGTCTTTCGTAACCATGAGCTTTGGAGTAAATTTTACTTAATCCTTGAGAACTATATAAAAGGAATCACTATTTTTTCCCCTAAGTATACTAAAATATGTTTAAGGACATTTTTCTTAAAGTATTTGCTAAAGTAAAATTCTCTTTCACATTAAGTTGCCAATATATAGTTGATACACCTTTCTCCTTATGCACTGTCAATGTTAAAGCCACATCCTAAATTTAAAATATCTGTGAGTTCTCCATGGGACTATTTGTAAATGTTTTACATACTACAGTCTTGAATAAACATTATTATACCACCTAGCTCTAGATTATTAAATGTGGAATTTTATATTATTTAAAATGCATCTATACTATTAGTTTAATAATGTGTCTGAATAGCTTCTTGCTCTTCATAGGTAGGGACCTTGTTATCCAGTTGCTGTTATAAAGGATTTAATAAATGTGTAAATAATTTTATAAAGGTTTGGAAATTCCCTATCACTTATATTACATGTCTGTATAATACAGAGATAATGCCTCGTTTGTAAAGTGAGAGGTGAGAAAAGGTGTTTTGTCTCTAAGATATTTAGATTTCATTTAAAACAATGTATGAGGCAGCTGAAACGGCATTTTAGGTCTTTTATTTCACTATATCACATTGCCACCTCAAAACAGGAACCTTAGAATTCTTTCCTGAAAGTATGTAATCTAAGAATCGGATTGAAAATTATTCAATTTCCAGATAAATACAGATGGGAAAGTGATCTTGCCCAAGGCGAAACACTATTCTTTAAGAGAAGTCACTTAACTTACTAGGCTTCAGTTTACACAATCTATGAAATTTGGTAAATTATATGAAGGAATAATGTATAGCTAAAAGCTATGATTTTTATGATTAACTTTTTTGTCAATGGAGGAAGTAGTGGCATGTAAGGGGCGAGGATCTGCAATTTCACTGCCTAAGTTGCAGCTGTATGTCCTTAATAAGGTCATGGCAGTTTTCTCATGTTAACAGAGATAAAAGTAATCTGCATTACAGATTATGAAGGTTAGATAAGAAAATGCACATTAAGTCTTTAAGAATACCTGGGATTTAGTGGGTAGCTCCTATTTTGCTAGGCTTCACATCCAGTAATTTCGCAGTGGGGGAAGAATGGCTCAGTAGGTAGTATTGACAACTGACACATTAGTATGTGCCAGGCCCTATTCTAAATGCTTTCCATATTGTTTTAATCCAATGAAATAGTGCTAGTCTTATCCACATTTTACAAATGGGGGAACAAACAGTAAAATTAAGTGCTTTGCTCAGTTCATGGAGATAGTAAGTGAAAGCACCAGAATACTAGTGCTCGAATACTAACTCAGCTCAGGTGATACAGCTCGAGACCATTCTCTTAACCACACTGCTGCAGTTGCTAAGTAACGTCCTTAAGGTGATGGGGGAGACAAAAATCACACAATCAAATTTACCAGTTAAGCAATACCTGTGGGCAGTCAGAATCTATAGCTTTAATATTAACCACCTTCAAATTATTTCAAATAAGACCATATTTTAAACTGCTAACAGCAAATGTTTATTCATGATTGAAGCCAGGAAGAATTTATAAACGCATTTTAATACCTTGCTGATAAAATAACATTCCATCTTTGCAACCTTGTAAGGAATACAGAAGATATTGTAAAGGCTTTGATGTATATATCTACTATAACCAGGTAATCAGAACACACATACACACACAAACCACCACCTACTTTAGTGTTACCCCATACCAACTTTTCGGAAAGGCCATCTTTAAAGCTCTACTGGATAACTGAGTAAATAGCGTCCAAAAGACAGGGGAGAAGGGAAGAAAGATGAAAATGATAAGCAGCACACATTTCAAAGCCCACTTATAAGCACACGACATTATGAATCTTGAAAAAAAGGGGGGGAAGGCAATTGAGCATTTTCAGAGAGAGCATTTTGGCAATATTCAACGCATAAGGAGGCTGTGCTTGGGACCATCCACTCTCTCCAGCTTCTCAAAGTGTTTCCTGGCATTGCGAATGTTGATCAGAGTAGCCGCAGAAGGGATCGACGGATCCGACATAACCACCATCACGTACGTGTTTGATGTGAAGATGTCGATGAAAGCAGCGAAGTTAGAATTCCTAACTTCCATGCTCTGGAAAGAAGCGGCCAATTTACTGCAGCTCAGCTTGAACTGCTTAATTATGTTGCTGATCTTCTCGAATCGGTGGACATCACGCTGCTCTTTGCACTGGTAATGGGAGATGACCAAGAACGTGGCTCTCTCGAACAGCAGAACTTCATCGGCCTCAATAATCTGGGCAAAATTCCTGAGATTCATCTCCAGCTGCTGGACATTGGGAATCAGTTGATAGACAATACTGGACCAGGCTTTGTAGAGCGTTTCATCCCAGATGGATGTTCGAAAACAAGCACACTCCAGCGGGCGAGACAAACGCCTCAGGTCTTCCTCTCGCTCTTTAAAAATCAGGTCACGCTGATCTTCCTGAACCAGATCCATCTTGTGCACCAAGCAGAAGATTTTGGCATCAGGAGAGTTCTGGAGGATTGCCTCCAGACACGACTGGTAATAATGCATGTCCTTTTCCAGTTCGCGGCTCTCCACGTCGAACACATAAATCAGAACCTCGACATTACGGAAGATGTTGTCTCGCTGGCTGGTGAAGTAATTTTCCATGAAGGTGTCCTGGCCTCCACAGTCCCACAGATTGAGCACTAGGTTGCCCAGGAATCGGACGTGGGAGTGCTCCACATCAATGGTGGCACCTAGGCGCCGGGTGTCGCGAGCGATGTAATTGGCAAAGATAATCGACCTCATGCTGGTCTTCCCCGACCCGCTCTTCCCCATTAACAGCACCTTTTTCTTCATGGCTGTATTTGGCATCACCCGCCGGAGCTGCCGCGGACTGGGCCTCTGGGCGCGGCCTAACTGCTGCGCAGACGGAGGGAGGGAGGAGCCGGGGATTTCGGGGGGCTCAGCCGGCTTGGCCGCGCCTCTGTACAGCTGGGGAAGCCGAAGGGCAAGCTCGGCGCTGGGAAGGGCCGCGTACGGTGAGCTCTTTCCCGGGGAGAGCGCCACGGGGCGGACCGCAGCAGCAGCTCCGAAGAAACGAGCGGCTTCCGGGGAGAGGAGTCTCTGAGCCTCGGCAGCCACCCACTTCCGGCGGCGATCTCGCGAGAACCCGCGCTCTCGAGCGTCGCTGCCGGATGAGCTTTGAAAAACCTCTGTATTAATGAGACCCAGTACAAAACACCCGAAGGAGAAATTGGAAGGGAAACACAGGACTCGGGTGTTCTGTTCTCCTATTTAAACTGAGCTTACGGTCGCAAAATTGTACTTGCGCGGGCAGTTGGGAGGATTGCTGCCACCTCGTGGCCAAAAAACACAGCACACCACTATGGGCGGTGTGCTTTTGGGTGGTTTTAACCTCCTGGCAACCCACTCCAGTACTCTTGCCTGGAAAATCCCACGGACAGAGGAGCCTGCTAGGCTACAGTCATGGGGTCGCAAAGAGTCGAACACGACTGAGCAACTTTACTAACCTCCCTGGAGTAGGAAATGGGAACCCATTCCAGTATTCTTGCCTGGAAAGTCCCATGGACAGAGGAGCCTGGAGGGCTACACAGTCCTTGGGGTCGCAGAAGAGTTGGATGCGACTAATCGACTAAACAAAAAACAATGTAGTGAGAGCACCTTAAACCTACTCTCTTGGTAAATTTCAGCATTCAGTACAATGCTGTTAGTCATCGTGTTGTAGGTTGGATCTCTAGACTTATTCTTCGTGCGTAAGTGCAATTTTGCATCCTTTGAGTATTATCTCCCCATCTCCCTCATTTTCCCTACCTGGTAATAATTATTCTCCTTTCTGCTACTATGTGTTTTGACTTTTTTAGATTCTAATCTCACATTCTAGTAAAGTAATGCTCAAAATTCTCCAAGCCAGGCTTCAGCAATACGTGAACTGTGAACTTCCAGATGTTCCAGATGGTTTTAGAAAGGCAGAGGAACCAGAGATCAAATTGCCAACATCTGCTGGATCATCAAAAAAGCGAGAGCGTTCCAGAAAAACATCTATTTCTGCATTATTGACTATGCCAAAGCCTTTGACTGTGTGGATCACAATAAACTGGAAAATTCTGAAAGAGATGGGAATACCAGACCACTTGACCTGCCTCTTGAGAAACCTGTATGCAGGTCAGGAGGCAATAGTTAGAACTGGACATGGAACAACAGAGTGGTTCCAAATAGGAAAAGGAGTATGTGAAGGCTGTATATTGTCACTCTGTTTATTTAATTTATATATACAGAGTACATCATGAGAAACACTGGGCTGGAGGAAGCACAAGCTGGAATCAAGACTGTGGGGAGAAATAACAACCTCAGATATGCAGATGACACCACCCTTATGGCAGAAAGTGAAGGGGAACTAAAAAGCCTCTTGATGAAAGTGAAAGAGGAGAGTGAAAAAGTTGGCTTAAATCTCAACATTCAGAAAACAAATATCATGGCATCTGGTCCCATCACTTCATGAAAAATAGATGGGGAAACAGTGGCTGAATTTATTTTTCTGGGCTCCAGAATCATTGCAGATGGTGACTGCAGCCATGAAATTAAAAGACGCTTACTCCTTGGAAGGAAAGTTATGACCAACCTAGACAGCATATTGAAAAGCAGAGAGATTACTTTGCCAACAAAGGTCCATCTAGTCAAGGCTATGGTTTTTCCTGTGATCATGTATGGATGTGAGAGTTGGACTGTGAAGAAAGCTGAGCACCAAAGAACTGATGCTTTTGAACTGTGGTGTTGGAGAAGACTCTTGAGAGTCCCTTGGACTGCAAGGAGATCCAACCAGTCCATTCTAAAGGAGATCAGTCCTGGGTGTTCTTTGGAAGGAATGATGCTAAAGCTGAAACTCCAGTACTTTGGCCACCTCATGCGAAGAGTTGACTCACTGGAAAAGACTCTGATGCTGGGAGGGATTGGGGGCAGGAGGAAAAGGGGATGACAGAGGATGAGATGGCTGGATGGCATCATCGACTCAATGGACGTGAATTTGAGTGAACTCTGGGAGTTGGTGATGGACAGGGAGGCCTAGTGTGCTGCGTTTCATGGGGTCGCAAAGAGTCGGACACGACTGAGCGACTGAACTGAATTGAAAGATAAGCTAGATCATGCAAAGTTTTTTTCTTTTTATGTCTGGCTTATTTCACTCAAGGCTGATGCCCTCGTTTCATCCCTGGTGTTGCAAATGACAGGATCTCCGTTTTAAAGACGTAGTAGTATTCCCGTTGTATATAGGTAAATCATCATTTCTTTTTTTTCAATGTAAACATTTTTCTTTTGTTTTTATGTTTAAAATAACATATCTTCATTTTCTGAACCAACAAGAGTATTTTCTAACACCATATTCTTCAAGTGGATATTGACATACATTTTAGTTAAAATATATCAACAAAAGAATTCCTGCTGGAAGTTGAACATTTTGGAGTTTTCAGTTCAGTTGCTCAGTCGTGTCCAACTCTTTGCAACCCCATAAACTGCAGCATGCTCGGCCTCCCTGTCCATCACCAACTCCTGGAGTTCACCCAAACCTATGTCCATTGAGTCAGTGATGCGATCCAACCATCTCATCCTCTGTCATCCCCTTCTCCTCCTGTCCTCAATCTTTCCCAGCATCAGGGTCTTCTCAGATGAGTCAGCTCTTCACATTAGGTGGCCAAAGTATTGGAATTTCAGCTTCAACATCAGTCCCACCAATGAACACCCTGGACTGATCTCCCTTAGGATGGACTGGTTGGATCTCCTTGCAGCCCAAGGGACTCTCAAGAGTCTTCTCCAACACCACAGTTCAAAAGCATCAATTCTTTGGTGCTCATCTTTCTTTATAGTCCAACTCTCACATCCATACATGACCACTGGGAAAACCATAGCTTTGACTAGACAGACCTTTGTTGATAAAGTAATTTCTCTGCTTTTCAATATGCTGTCTAGGTTGGTCATAACTTTCCTTCCAAGGAGTAAGCTGTCTTTTAATTTCATGGCTGCAATCACCATCTACAATGATTTTGGAGCCCAGAAAAATAAAGTCAGCCACTGTTTCCCCCATCTATTTCCCATGAAGTGATGGACCAGATGCCATGATGTCAGTTTTCTGAATGTTGAGCTTTAAGCCAACTTTTTCACTCTCCTCGTTCACTTTCATCAAGAGGCTCTTTAGTTCTTCACTTTCTGCCATAAGGGTGGTGTCATCTGCATATATGAGGTTTTAGTATTCAGTTTATTTAAGTTCTTCCAGTACTTACATTGGATTATGGTGATTCCCCTCACCCTCTTTCCACAGTGTTATTGAGATATGACATTGTATTGATATTCATTTTAGTTGTACAGCCTAATAATTTGATATATGTATATCTTACCAACTGTTTACCACAGTAAGTTTAGTTAACACTCATCCCCTCACATAGTTACAATTTTTTTCTTGTGATAATAGCTTTTAAGATCTATTCCTTTTAGCAAATTTCAAGCATACAATACAATATTGTTAACTATAGTCACCATGATTGACTATAACTATTTAGTTAACAATGCATTACATGCCCAGACTTATTTATGTATGACTGGGAGTTTGTACCTTTAGACCACTTTCACCCATTTTTCCCACCTCCTAAAACCCCACCTCTGGCAACAACCAATATATAACTATGAGTTTGGATTTTTAGATTCCACATATAAATGAGATCATGTGTCTGACTTATTTAACTTAGTATAAAGTCTTTAACGTCTATCCTTGTTATTGCAAAAGGCAGGATTTTGTTCATCTTTATGGCTGAATTTCCTCTCTCCTTGATATTTATTGATATATTAATATCAATCATATTTTCTTTATCCATTCATCCTTCAATGGACACTTGGATTGACTCCACCTCTTTTTCCCTCTTTTGACAAGTTGTGTGGTATGAGGGATCTCAGTTCCCTGATGAGAGACTGAACCTATGTCCCTGCATTGGGAGAGCAGAGTCCTAACCACTGGACTGCCAGAAAGTCCCTGATTTTCACTTCCTGACTATTGTAAATAATCTTGCAGTGGACATGAGGGTGCAGATACCTTTTGAGATAGTGATTTTCTTTCCTTTTACTATATACCTAGAAGCAGAATTTCTGAATCATATGATAATTCTATTTTCAATTTTTGAAGAACTTCAATACTGTTTTCCATGGTGGCTGCACTGATTTACATTTCCATCAACAGTACAAGGGTTCCTTTTCTCTGCATCCTCACCAACATTTGATATTTCTGGTTTTTCTAATGATAGCCATTGTAAGGTGATATCTCGTAGTTTTACTATGTATTTCCCTGATGATTATGATGTTGAACATCTTTTCGTATGCCTGTTGGCCATCTGTATGTCTTCTTTGGAAACATGTCTATGTAGGTCTTCTGCCCCATTTAAAAATTAGGTTTTTTTTTGATGTTAAGTTGTATGAGCTCAACATAAGGGGTTAGTACTTTGGGTATTAACCTCTTATCAATCATATAATTTGCAAATGATTGTCTTTTGTTTTATTGATGGTTTCCTTTGCTCAGCTGGTAAAGAATCTGCCTGCAGTGCCGGAGACCTGGGTTTCATCCCTGGGTTGGGAAGATCTCCTGGAGAAGAGAAAGACTACCCACTCCAGTATTCTGACCTGGAGAATTCCATGGACTGTATAAGCCATGGGTCCCAAAGACTCAGACAAGCGACTGAGCAATTTTCACTTTCAGTTTCCTGTGCAAAAGCTTTTGAGTTTTTCTGTTTAGTTTTGCTTTTAGGAATTAGATCCCAAAAATATTGCTACTATTTATGTCAAAGTGTGTTTTTTCTACCTTTATTTTCTTCTAGGAGTTTTATGGTTTCCAGTCAGTCTTACGTTTAGGTCTTGAATTCAGTTTGAGTTTATTTTTGTATATGGTGTTAGTTTCATAATTTCATTCTTTTACAAATAGCTGTTCAGATTCTCTAGCACCCACTTACTGAGGAGGCTGATTTTTCTCCTTTTTTATTCTTGCCTTTGTCTTAAGTGCATGGATTTATTGGGCTCTCTCTTCTGTTCCGTTGATCTTTGTGTCTGTTTTTGGAAGCACAACTGCTTTTTATGCATGGATTTTGAATCCTGCAACTTTACTGAATTTAAAAGTCCTAAGATATGTATGTGTGTGCGTGTTTAGGGTTTTCAATGTATCAGATGATGTCACTGTACAGTGAGAATTTTACTTCCTCCTTTCTGATTTGGATGCCTTTTATCCTTTTTTTTTTTGTCTAATTGATATTTACAGTATTTCTACTGTGTTAAATAGAAGTGGCAAGGGTGAGCATTCTTGTCTTGTATTGAATCTTAGAAAAAATGTTTTCTGTTTTCTCCCCATTGTTTATGATGTTGGCTGTGACTTTTCATAAATGGCCTTTATTATGTTGAGGAAATTTCCTTTTTCATCTACTTTGTTGAGAATTTTTATTATGAATGGAAGTTGAACGTTGTCAAATGCTTCTTCTGCACCTGTTGAGATGAACATGTGATTTTGATGTTTCACTTTAATGTGGTGTATCATACTGATTAATTTACATATGTTAAAAGAGCCTTGCATCTCAGCAGGGCAACTAAGCTATCTGTCTTACTGCTAAGCACGATGTTAGTTGTAGCTTTTTTGCAGATGTTCTTTATCAGGTTGAGGAATTGCCCTTCTTTAAAAAGAATTTAATTCACTTATTTTTGGCTGTTCTGGGTCTTCAGTGCTGTGTATGGGCTTTTCTCTAGTTGTGGTGAGTGGGGGCTACTTTTCAGTTGCGAGGTGTGGGTTTCTCGTTTTGTTGGCTTCTCTTGTTGTGGAGCACGGGCTCTAGGCATACCACCTTCAGTAGCTGTGGCTCGTGGGCTTGAGAGCGTGGGCTCAGTAGTGGTACATGGGCTTAATTGCGTGTTGGCATATAGAATCTTCCTGGACCAGGGATTGAACCCGTTTCCCCTGCATTGGCAAGTGGATTCTTAACCACTGGACCGTCAGGAAGTCCTCCAAAGAAACTCCCTTCTTTTCCCTAATTTCCTGAGGAATTTGTAAAAAAACAAAATCAAGAATGGGTATTGGATTTTGTTAATGCCTTTTCTGAATCACTGAGAGATCAAGTATTTTTGTCTTTCATTCTGTTGGTGTGGTGTATTACATTAATTGATTTTTCCAGTATTAAAACAGCCTTATATTTCTGGAATAAACTTCTCTTGGTCATGGAATATAATCCTTTATATATATTGCTGGTTCAGTTTGCTGATATTTTAAAAGGATTTTTACATTTAGATTTACAAGAGATAGTGGTCTGTAGTTCTTGTGTGACACTTTTGCTTGGCTTTGGAATCAAAGTAATACTGGCCTTACAGAATTAATTGGGAAGTGCTTATTTTCTTTTTAAATTTTAAAGTAATTTATTTTAATTGGAGGCTAATTACTTTATAATATTGTGGTGGTTTTGCTGTACATCGACACAAATCAGCCACTGGTGTACATGTGTTCAGCATCCTGAACCCCCACCCACATCCCTCCCCACCCCATCCTTCTGGGTTGTCCCAGAGCACTGTCTTTAAGTACCCTGCTTCATGCATCAAACTTGTACTGTTCATCTATTTTACATATTGTACTATGCATGTTTCAATGCTAGTCTTTCGTATCGTCCCCCTCACTTTCTCCCACATAGTCCAAAAGTCTATTCTTTATATCTGTGTCTCTTTTGCTGCCCTGCGTATAGGGTCATCATTACCATCTTTCTAAATTCCATATATATGTGTTAATATACTATATTGGTATTTCTCTTTCTGACTTAACTTCAGTCTGTATAATAGGTTCCAGTTTCATTCACCTTGTTAGAATTGACTCAAATGCATTCTTTTTCCATTGTGTATATGTATCACAACTTGCTTAGCCACACGTCTGCCGATGGGCATCTAGGATGCTTCCATGTCCTGGCTACTGTAAACAGTGCTGCAGTGAACATTAGGGTACATGTGTCTCTTTCAATTCTGGTTTCCTCGGTGTATATGCCCAGCAGTGGGATTGCTGGGTAGTCCTTTCTTGCAGTCCTTTTTCTAGTTTTTTTTTAAAGGAATCTCCACATGTTTCTTTATTTTCTAAAAGATTATGTGTAGGATTTGTATTATTTCTTTCTCAAATATTTGATAGGATTCACTAGGTCACCCTATTTATCCTTCTTGATACTTAACACAGTCCATAATGATACTCTTGGGTAATATTTTGGTCACTTGCTTCTCTTATGTTAAATTCCATGAGGCTTCTGCCCCTTGTCTCTGTCATTCAGTGGAGTGTCTGGTTTGTCATAAGAGATCAATAAGTGTTTGTGGAATGAATGAATGGTAGATGCCCAATTTACATGTCACAATGGGCTAGTCTTCTGTTGGTGCCAATGAAGTTAAGCAATTCCAAATGGTTGAGGTGAGGTGAGGTGAGGTGAAGTCGCTCAGTCGTGTCTGACTCTTTGCGATCACATGGACTGTAACCTACTAGGCTTCTCTGTCCATGGGATGCTCCAGGCAAGAATACTGGAGTGGATTGCCATTTCCTTCTCCAGGAGATCTTCCCAACTCAAGGATCAAACCCAGGTCTCCCGCATCGAAGGCAGGCGCTTTAACCTCTGAGCCACCAGGGAAGCCCCTCCAAATGGTTAGAGATGCTAAAAAACACAATCTTGCTGAAGTACTTTGTACTCAGAGGAATAACTGTATATTTTTAACAATATTCCACAAAGAGTAGACTTTCAGATGGTATACATAGCAGTACATTTGAATGGGTTATAAGGCTGGAAAAAAATTGTGCAGCTTCATTGAATGTCAATTTTATAAAAAGATTTTGGGGAAATATTAAAGATGGCCATATTGTTACTGAAGGAGGTGTGTGGGTCTGACTGCGTGCTGCCTCAAAGCCAGTAAACAGGCCAGGTTGGTGGAAAGGAAATTTTGCTTTAATTCAGTTGCTGGCAACTGTAGGGGGAGGGTGGCGGATATCTGTCCAAAGGCTGACTTGGCACACCCCCCCACCCCCCACCCCCCCGCCCACAACCCGGCCAATCCTGCCAGCGACCAGTGGGGCAAGAGATTTTACAGACAGAAGGAGGGGACTACATCAGAAACAGTACATGGCTCTGACAGTCACCTTCAAATTGGTCATCTGGGTAGTTTTAGGTATAGTTAATCTTCACTTCCAAGGTCTGTTTGTTCCCATTTCCTTGAGGCCAGTTCTTGGAACTGCGGCAGCTCATGTCCTGGGTACAGTCTGGTCATTATACAGTTAATGTCTCCACCTGGTGTTTTAGTATCTGTAAGACAGCTAACAGGATAGGGCTCAGAATATTATCTATAGTGCTTGAGAAAGAACCAAAGGTCCTCAACTATGCTTAGTGATTACATTATTATTGTTTAGTCTCTTTTGACTGTTTTCCTTTGTTTCTGCATTTCTCACTTCTCTGATTAAACTTATTCTTTGACTAAAGGTTTCCACAGACAAAAGGCAGGCAGAGGGCGTGATGGGGCGGGGGGGGTGGGGTGGTGGGGGCGGCAGGCAAGGACCATAGATTCCTCTCTGCTTCAATATTAAGAAGTGAATACAAAATTTTAAGATAAAATACCATTTGCAGTGGTCCTTAAGGTCTCCAGGTTACCCATTCTTTTTCCTGGGTGGGAAAGTTTGAAAAGAAGGATTCAAGGGCTTGAATCTCAACTCTAGTACTCACTACCTCTGTTATCTTGGGTGAGTTTACTGCTCAGCTTCAGTTTCCTTATTTGTAATATGGGTATGATAGATTTATGTCAGTTTTAAAGATAAACAAGAGAACTTAAGGGAAAGAACACAAGGCTGATAATGCATAGCAAATGACTGTAAAGTCTTCATAGGAAGGGACATTTGGGAACTCAGTTAGGTGTTTATACAAGTTAGGGTTGTGTTGGCTGGAACTGATGAAACATGAGCAGTAAGTGTCACAGGAGGGGGAGGAAAGGTGGTCTTGTCCAGCACCAGCTCTACAGAAGTACTGGTGCTGAGGCGACTTTTGAGGCCAAAAATATGGCCATTTTTGTCCTTACCATCATCATCTTTCAAGATCTCCACCCTCTGTTGAGAGCAGAGATGGGGGAAGTTGGGAGGGCCATGGGTTAATTGACAAAGTTGCTACCTGTAAGGGTGGTCTGAATGGGGGTTGGAGGCATGAGTGTGCCATTCTTCTTCTGGAAGATTCATAGGTAATCTTTAAGCACCAAGGGAAGGCTGGTGTTCATCACTGTAGTTCCTCTGTAAGGCCCACATGATGTTCTCTGTTAATGACAAGGGATGACATGCAGGCTTTCCCTTGGCTTCCAATATCTCCCACACTTCCATCTTGTCCCCTCAGGTTTCCACCCTCCCTTTCAGGCCCTGACCTCCTACTGAGAAGGCGAGGAGCAGCTTCAACTTCCCTGTTTTTAAGAATGATGGGTAAGCTTTGCTCCCCTCTGGACCTCCTGCTGTGCCTTTTTAGAGCTGGGATTGGTAAACTTTCTCTGTGAAAAGTCTTACGGTAAATATTCTAGCTTTCATGGGCCAAGAGGCAAAATCAGGAATATTTCTACAAATTTTTGGACCAAATCCAAAACTTAATTTGTAGACACTGAAACTCAGTTTTATAGTTTAGTGGGTCATGTTAGTTTCATGGGTCATATAATATTCTTTCGATTTTTCTCAAACATTAAAAATGGAGGGACTTCCCTGGTGATCCAGTGGCTAAGACTCTGTGCTCCAATGCAGGGGACCCGGCTTTGACACCTGGTCAGGGAATTAGATCCCACATGCCGCAAGTAAGAGTTCATATGCTGCAACTAAGACCCAGCACAGTGAAACGAGTATGAAAATATGTAACTATTAAAACATATATATATATATATATATATAAACATTCTTTGTTTGCTGGCCATACAAAGACATGTGGCTGGCTGAATTTGGCCTGTTGGCAATAGTTTGCTGACCCCTACTCTGGAGCTTTACATGGAAGAAAAAAATCCAGAAAAACTCTGAAGTCTTCTGCAGTCTAAAATGCCTCTGACTTACTAATGCATTCTTTCAGAAAAACTAATGAGGGTGATATCCATGGTGGTCCAGTGGCTAAGACTCTGCACTCCCAATGCGGGGGGCCAGGTTCGACCCCTGGTCAAGGTATTAGATCCCATATGCTGCAAGTGTTCGTAGGCCGCAATTAAAAAATTGCACACGCTGGAGTTGAAGATCCCACGTGCTGAAATGAAGATGGAAGACCCCATGTGCTGCAACTAACACCCAGTGAAGCCAAACAAACAAATACACAACTATTATAAAAAATGTAAAAAAGTTTCTTGGTTTGCTGGTTATACAAAGACAGGTGGCAGGCTGAATTTGGCCTGTTGGAAATAGTTTGCTGACCTCTGTTCTGGAGGTTTGGGGCTTCCCGGGTAGTGCTAGTGGTAAAGAACCCGCCTGCCAATGCAAGAGACATAAGAGACATGGGTTCGATCCCTGGGTTGGGAAAATCCTCTGGAGGAAGGCATAGCAACCCACTCCAGTATTTTTGCCTGGAGAATCCCATGGACAGAGGAGCCTGGTAGGCTACAGTCCACAGGGTCGCAAAGCGTTGCACATGACTGAAGCGACTTAGCACACACATTTTAGAGCCTTACATGACAGAAAAAAAATCTAAAAAAACTCTGAAGTCTTCTGCAGTCTAAAATGCCTCTGACTTACTGAAGCAGTCTTTCACAAAAACTAATGATGGTGGTGGTGGGACCTCCCTGGTGGTCCAATGGCTAAGACTGTGCTCCTAGTGTTGGGGGCCTGAGTTCCACCCCTGGTCAGGGACTAGATCCAACATGCCACAGCTAAGAGTTCTCACCTACAATGGCATCAAAGATGCCGAGTGCCCCCTAACTGAGACCCAGTGCAGCCAAACAAGCAAGCAAACAAACCAAACCCAAACAACTAATGGAAGAGTTAGGAAGTGTGGGGAAGAAAAGCATGGGATTGTCAATACTTGAAGCTCTCATATCGCCTAACTGGAAAAGCATGTTTCTTTCCACAGCAGCTGCTAGAGCAGTGCCTCTGCAGCTTGCTTCTGATGCAAATCACTAGGCTTCTTATTGAAACTAGGGTCCCAGATTAGAAAGTTTGATGCCAGTGGCTTCTGGGCAGGATCTGTAGTGGTTCTCAGGGTAAGGATAGCTGAAGAAACACTATACCAGGGGCTGACTAGTTATAGAGAGGGCAAAATAATCTCTGAAACTGTGCTTCTCAAAGTGTGGTCCCTGGCCTAGCAGCATCTGTGTGGCTCAGATCTTGTTAGGCCTACCCCAGACCTATTGCTAGGACAAATATCAATAACCTCAGATAGGCAGATGACACAGCCCTTATGGCAGAAAGAGAAGAACTAAAGGGCCTCTTGATGAAAGTGAAAGAGGAAAATGAAAAAGTTGGCTTAAAACTCAACATTCAGAAAACTAAGATCATGGCATCTGGTCCCATCACTTCATGGAAAATAGATGGGGAACTTTAATTTTGGGGCTCTAAAATCAAATGGTGCCTGCAGCCATAAAATTAAGACATTTGAAGAAAAGTTATAACCAACCTAGACAGCATATTAAAAGCAGAGACATTACTTTGCCAACAAAGGTCCATCTAGTCAACGCTATGGTTTTTCCAGTAGTCATGTATGGATGAGGGAGTTGGACTATAAAGAAAGCTGAGTGCTGAAGAATTGATGCTTTTGAACTGTGGGGTTGGAGAAGACTCTTGAGAGTCCCTTGGACTGCAAGGAGATTCAATCAGTCCATCCGAAAGGAGATCAGTCCTGAATATTCATTGGAAGGACTGATGCTGAAGCTGAAACTCCCATACTTTGGGCACCTAAATCGAACTGACTCATTTGAAAAGACCTTGATGCTGGGAAAGATTAAAGGTGGGAGGAGAAGGGGATGACAGAGGATGAGATGGTTAGATGGCATCACTGACTCAATGGACATGAGTGTGAGTAAACTCCGGGAGTTTGGTGATGGACAGGGAGGCCTGGCATGCTGCAGTCCATGAGGATGGAAAGAGTCGGACACGACTGAGGGGCTAAACTGAACTGAGACTGACTGAATCAGAAACTTGGGGGTGGCTTGGGCAATCTGGCTTTCATCAAGCCAGGTCATTCTGATGCAGGCTCAAACCTGAGGACCTTGGCCCAGCATCATTATTAGCACCTGGGGGAGTGACTGAGCACCCAGTGAGCAGTTTAGCCCCAGGCGCCCTGTATCTGGTTTGTTTTCAGAGAGCAAGGTCTATGGGGGAGCTGCAGGCATGATTTTCACAAGAAAGATCTGGAAATGGTGTTTTAGTCCAGCCTTCTGGAAATCAGTGGGTGCCTTTCTATACCCAGGGGCACCATAGGTTCTAGAGATAAAAAATGCCACCTAGTGTGATGACAGTGGGGTTTTCAGCCTTTTGTGTCCACGTGAGCAGGCTGCTTGAGGACTTGCACACCCAGGAGCTTTCCAAAGTCCTCCTAGCCTTCGCTTTCCCTGCGATTTCAACGGGGCCCAATGGGGGACCTTGGTCCTGGGCCCGCCAGGTCAGCGGCGTGAAGCTTCCTGACCTCACAGGCGCAGGCGCTCGTGCCCTCACTGCCACCCACAGGTGTATCTCATGGCCCGGCTGATGTCACAGAGGCCCCGCGGGCCGGGCCGCTCGGCTTGTGCCTGGGTGGGGCGGGCAGAAGCCGGGGCTGCGCGCCCAGGGGGAGGTCGCCCGGCCCGCGCGGTCCACGCTCGGTGCTGCTCGGTGCTGCTCCGGTGCGAGGCCCGCTCAGGGAAGGAAACGCAAGACCGGACTTGGCAAAAGGGCCGCTTACGTTTTCTTTGGGGTCAGTATTCAGAATATTTGCCAAGGCCCTCGAAACTTGGCGCTCCCTGCGAGGCAGTCGGGGTCTCGGCGGCGGCGGATGCTCGGCGAGGACTCCCAAGGCCTCAGGATGGCCCCGACGAAGGGGAAATGCGTCTGCGAACTCTGCTCCTGCGGGTAAGGATGCCGCGCGCCCAGGGCCCGGGAGCCTGGGTTTTCAGACTCCCAAAGTCAGTGAGACCTGACCCTGGGCTCCGGTAGCACCAGGGTGGATACGTCCTCTTGTTGGTGTCATTTAGACTGGCGTGTTGCCAACTAGCAGTTACCGCGGCCGCGTTGAGTGAGTCCCAGCGACGGTGGCTGGTCCTTACGGCGTCTCTGTGGTCCTTCCATGCAGAACTGCACGGGAGGCTGAAAGTGGACACACATACGTAGAGTTGGTGCGCACTCCCCCTGCAGCCCAGGGCGTGTTGGGTGAGGTCAGAAAACCTCTGGCCAGGTCAGGCCAAGTCTTGCATGTTTTGTTGGTTTTCTTTTGGAAGAGTCTGTGATGGGGAAGAGGAATCCTTTCATGTAACTGGAGTTTCTCACTCAGAGACATCGTCGCTACTTAGAAGTGTAAGGTATTTCTAAAATTCGTGTCCACAGTGGTGTAGAGTTGAACAAGAATAAGGAAAAGAAGCTTTTTTTCTCACGGTTCTCTCTTGGCCATTGCCTTTAAGAACCATACTGGGGTGAAGCTCGTGGTCTTGGAGAGACTGTGGGTTTTAGTCATAGTTGTTGATTTCTCTCCTGTATCTCACAATGCCTAAGGTGGCTTCTTTCACCTGCTTCCCAAGGACATCTTAGAAATTGTTGGGCTTGAGAACTGCAGAGGAGCAACAGGAAAGAGGGGTGGTTCTGGGGTCAGCCCTCCTGGATGGTTGCTAACTGTGGGGTCTTGGGCAGTAACCCATCTTCTCCAGGATTCTCTAAGGTTTCAATGAGAAAGTGTGTGTGAAACTTCCGTTAATGGATTATGCTGGAAATGTGTTATCATGTTGGAAGCTGCAATAGGTGTTTGCCAGCTATGTTACATGAATATTGAAAATGGCATCAGGAGTGGGGAGATTTAAAAAGGAATCTAGAAACTGGGTGAGCAGCCTTACACATCTCGGGCGTCAGTGGGTGGTTCTCAACCTGGGCTGCTTGTAGGAGTCACCTGGGGAGCTTAAAACAATACTGGTTGCCCAGGCTGTTAAATCACCAGCAGTCTTTTGGCAATATTCCCATTTGCCAGGATTGGGAACCACTGAGCTAGATAAGTAGAAGCATGGGTCTTGTTTTTAAGCTTTGTTAGGCAGATCCAGAGCAGTGTTGTAATCTGGGGCTAATTTTCCACACTAGTGAGGGAAAACGTCTACGACACCCTCTCCTGGGGCCCTTTACATACCCTCTCATCTTTTAAGATACTGAGTTATTCAGGTAGGACAGGGGGCTTAATTTGTTCTCTTGTGGCTGTTGGGATTGAAATATCTGATACAATCTCCATCTTTGCACAGTATCCATTCCAGTTAGGAAGGCAGGAATGTTCATTTCAGAGGTGCAGAGGATATGCAGAGAGAAGTCTCTGTCCTACTTCTGTAGTAGGGGATATTCCTTCTCTGTTTCTCTTCTGTCCCTGAAAATAGCTTATTTCCCATCAGATGGAGAGTCTATCTGTGGGTCTCTTCTCTTCCTTTCTCCTCCTCCTCCTGTCCCTACCCTTCCACTCGGATTTCAGTCAGGGGTCTCTGGTTTGACTCTCATATCCATCAGTCTTTCTCTTCTTTTAGTCTCTTTTCAGTTCTCAAAGTGCTTGTTGGTCCATCTCTTTATTTCATCAACCTCAGCTTTAAACAGTCGGCATGATCCCTCTCTCCCAGTATCTGCCCCATTAATGTTGCCTTAGATGGTCCATTTACACTGGTTTTATTTTTTTTTTAATTTTTACTGGTGTATAGTTGATTTACAGTATTGTTTCTGTTGTACAGCGGCGTTCATCAGTTATACTTATTTCCACTCTTTTTAGATCCTTTTCCCATATAGGGCATTATAGAGTATTAAGTAGAGTTCCTGAGATATACAGTAGATTATTATCTACTTTACGTATAGTACTGTGTATATGTCAACCCCAATCTCCTCTTTCCTCCCTTGGGAACCATAAGTTTGTTTTCTATGTTTGTGGCGCTATTCCCATTTTGTAAATATGTTCATTTGTACCACTTTTTAAAGATTCCTCATATAAGCAATATCATGATATTTGTCTCTGCTTGGCTGACTTCACTCAGCATGACAGTCTCTAGGTCCATTCATGTTGCTGCAGATATCCCTTTTATTATGGCTGAGTCATGTTCTTTTGTATATATGTACCACATCTTTATCCATTCCTCTGTTGATGGACATTTAGTTTGCCTCCTTCTGGCTGTTGTAAGTAGTGCTGCAGTGAACACGGAGGTACATATATCTTTCTGAATTATGGTTTTCTTCATATATATGCCCAAAAGTAGGGTTGCTAGATTATAAGGTAGCTCTATTTTTAGTTTTTTAAGGCACCTCCATAATGTTCTCCATAGCAACCACACCAGTGTACATTCTCATCAACAGCATAGGAGGTTTCCCTTTTGTCTGCACCCTCTCCAACATTTATTGTTTCTAGATTTTTTTGATGATGGCCATTCTGACTGGTGTGAGATGATTCCTCATTGTAGTTTTGATTTATATTTCCCTGATAATTAGTGATGTTGAGCATCTTTTCATATGCCTTTTGGCCACCTGTGTGTCATCTTCAGAGAAATGTCTATTTAGATCTTCCTATTTTTTGATTGGGTGGTTTTTTTTTTTGATCTTGAACTGCATAAACGATTTGTAATTTTGGCGATTAATCCTTTATTGGTCACTTCATTTGCAATTATTTTCTCGCCTTTTGTGGGTTGTCTTTTGGTTTCCTTTGCTATGCAAAAAGTTTTTGAGTTTAAGTTCCACTTGTTTATGTATTTTAATTTTCATTACTCTAAGAGGTGGATCAAAAAGATCTTGCTGTGATTTTTGTCAGTGTTTTGCCTGTGTTTTCTTCTAGGAATCTTACGGTTTCTTGCATTTAGGTCTTTAATCTATTTTGGGTTGTGTGTGTGTATAGTGTTAGAGTGTTCTGATTTCATTCAATTTCTACATGTAACTGTCCAGTTTTCCTAGCACCACTTATTGAAGAAGCTCTCTTTTCTCCATTGTATGTTCTTGTCTCCTTCATCATAGATTAGGGGACCATAGGTGCGTGGGTTTATCGCTGGACTTTCTATCTGATTCCATTGATCCATAGTTCTGTTTTTTGTCCCGGGACCATGCTGTTTTGAGGCACCTTTATAGTATAGTCTGAAGTCAGGGAACCTGATTCCTCCAGCTCCATTTTTTCCTAAGTTTGCTTTGGCTATTTGGGGTCTTTTGTATTTTCATATATATTGTAAAAGTTTTTGTTCTAATTCTGCCTGGAAAATGCTATCATTAATTTGAGAGGGATTGCATTGCCTCTGTGTATTACTTTGAGTGAGTGCTGTTGTCATTTTGACAATATTGATTCTTTTAGTCGAAGAGCATGGTATCTCTCTCTGTTTGTGTCATCTTTAATTTCTTTCATTTTATAGTTTTCTGAGTATAGGTCTTTTGCCTCCTTAGGTAGGTTTATCCCTAGATATTTTATTCTTTCTGGTGTCATGGTAAATGGGATTGTTTCCTTAATTCCTCTTTCTGATCTTTCGTTGTTAGTGTATAGGGATGCAAGAGATTTCTGTGTATTAATTTTGTATTCTGCAACATTACCAAATTCATTGATGAGCTCTATCAATTTTCTGGTAACAGCTTTAGTATTTTCTATGTCTAGGGTCATGTCATCTGCAAATAGTGACACTTTTACGTCTCCAATTTGGATTCCTTTTATTTTTATTTGTTTGTCTCCGATTGCCAATAAAAGTGATGAGTGGACATTCTTGTCTTATTATCTCGGGTTTGAAAACTTGAACTATCTCTTCCACCACCCCCAGCATCTAACTATCTTTAAAGTTTTGAGCCTTCCTCCTTTACAGGCTATATCGGTCCCTTCCTTTTAAATCTCATTGTTCTCCCCTTGGGTCTCTAATGTTTAAGTTTGGAAACGGGTCCTTACGTACCTTTCTAGTTCTGTCTATGATCCCCTCCATGAAGCCGCTCCTTACACTGGATTGGGCTTCCTGTCCTCCCCTAGGCAGACCCTGTTGCTTCCTGTCTCTGTTCCCTTACCTTTGCTGCCCCCTTTTAAGTATCCATGTCCCTTCTCTGCTCCATGACCTTTTAAGGCCCCGTGTCAGTTGCACGTCTTGCTAACCCAACCCTGCAGCTCCCCGTCAGAGAGGGACCCCATTTTATGTTAATGGTTCTAGTTACCTGTCTGCATGCTTTCTCCCCCTTTGTATATTCTTGGAAAGCAGAGCCCATGTTTTTTATTTGTGTGTGTGCTGTGTAATACTAACACACTAGTCTCTGTTGAGCAGTCAAAACGTATCTTTTTGAATAAACAGATGGATTTTGTTTGTCAAGGTGATACGCTGGAATGGATTAGGGAGGCAAGCTCTGCTGTCTCCTAGGTTAGCTACTAGTCATGTGTGGCAGCTTCATCTAAAGTATTTAAAGTTAAATCAAATGAAAATGTCAATTCTTTAGTCAGGTACTCAGTTATGTGTGTAGTGTCATTCGAAATACTCAGTAGCTACGTGTGTTCAGTTCTATTGCACAGTACAAGTAGGGAACATTTCCATCGTTGCAGAGTTACGCTGGGCGTCACTGACCTAGCGTCTTATTATTTGGAAGTCTTCCTCCTCACCTCCAATTAAGTCTGCTTAGAAATGGGTAGGGAAGGAATGCAAGGAACTTCATAGGTGTTCTCTAAGCTATAGAAGTCAAACATTTTTACTTTGCCAGCCTGAGGTTATGGGAAAAAGTGATGAGAAATCTAGCGGAAAAGCACACGTGAAGACGAACCCTGTGGTCAGATGAGACAGCCTTTCAGTGGGAGAGGGGGACCTTGATTCTGAGTGAGTCACCTGGTCTCCCATGGCTTCAGTTCCCCCATGTTTTTAAAATCAGGAGTCTTGAAGAGGCCCGTGGGCCTGCCAGCCGGGGAGGGAAGCCCCTATCTCTTCTTTCCTCTTCCTCCTAAGGCTTTGTTTGAGCAAATAGTTCTTTAATGTCTTTTCAGCTTTGATTTTTGAACACTTTGTTGTTCTTATTGGGGAGGCTCAGGATGTACACGGAACCCTGGATGGGTAGACTTTCTTCCTGGATAGGTAGACTTCTTCCGTGGGAGCTGCTGCTGCAGGCTGGAGGAATAGAACTCTTGGAGACAGTTCTTCCTTTTGGCCACAAGATGGCAGCATTCTCCTGACCAACTCACTGCCAGATCAGCCTAAAAGGAAAACAATACCTTGTTCTGGGTTTTTCTTTTCCTTTTTTAAAAATAGATTTACCTTAAGTTTTCTAAAATGAGCAGTTACAGTTTAGGACCCAGCAGAGCTCAGGAAGTGGTATACCTTGAGGGGTAGATCACAGATGATGAAGAGAAGGTGTTCAGTTCAGTTGCTCATTCGTGTCCGACTCTTTGCGACCCCATGGACTGCAGCACACCAGGCTTTCCTGTCCATCACCAACTCCCAGAGCCTGCTCAAACTCATGTCCACTGAGTCAGTGATGCCATCCAACCATCTCATCCTCTGTCATCCCCTTCTCCTCCCACGTTCTCTTTTCCAGCATCAGGATCTTTTCCAGTGAGTCAGTCCTTTGCATCACTTGGCCAAAGTATTGGAGTTTCAGCTTCAGCATCAATCCTTCCAATGAGTATTCAGGACTGATTTCCTTTAGAATGTACTGATTGGCTCTCCTTGCAGTCCAAGGGACTCTCAAGAGTCTTCTCCAACACCACAGTTCAAAAGCATCAATTCTTTGGCATTCAGCTTTCCTTGTAGTCCAACTCTCACATGCCTACATGACTACTGGAAAAAACATCACTTTGACTAGATGGACCTTTGTTCGCAAAGTAATGTCTCTGCTTTTAATATGCTGCCTAGGCTAGTCATAACTTTCCTTCCAAGGAGCAAGCATCTTTTAATTTCATGGTTTCAGTCACCATCTGCAGTGATTTTGGAGCCCATAAAAATAGTCTCTCAGTGTTTCCATTGTTTCCCCGTCTATTTTCCATGAAGTGATGGGACCAGATGCTATGATCTTAGTTTTCTGAATGCTGAGTTTTAAGCCAACTTTTTCATTTCCCTCTTTCGCTTTCATCAAGAGGCCCTTTAGTTCTCTTTCTGCCATAAGGGTGGTGTCATCTGCATATCTGAGGTTATTGGTATTTCTCCTGGCAATCTTGGTTCCAGCTTGTGCTTCATCCAGTCCAGCATTTCTCATGATGTATTCTGCATATAAGTTAAATAAGGTGACAATATACAGCCTTGTCATATTCCTTTCCCGATTTGGAACCAGTCTGTTGTTCCATGTCCAGTTCTAGTTGTTGCTTTTTGACCTGCATACAGATTTCTCAGGAGGTAGGTCAGATGGTCTGGTATTCCCATCTCTTGAAGAATTTTCCATAGTTTGTTGTGATCCACACAATCAAAGGTTGTGGCATAGTCAATAAAGCAGAAGTAGATGTTTTTCTGGAACTCTCACGCTTTTTCGATGATCCAGGAGGTGTTGCAAGTATTTAAATCTGGAGACTTCAACCCCTCATAAAACTTTTAAAGAGCTTTGCTGGTTTTAAAAGACCAGACGCATTTTCCTGAATTGAGCCCAAGGCTTTCTGTCCACAACAGTACCCCAAAATATGGCAACCAAAAATCTGGCAATTAGTTTATTACCATAAAGTGTTATAATTTCTTTTTCAATACAGTCAATGCCAGATAACCAAACATATTCATGAGATATAGAAATACAGCAAGTTAATTTAAAAATTGTTTCTAACCATCTCATCACTTTTCTTGACACAACAGCTACATTGAAGTGTCTGAGTGTTCGAGTGTAGAGACCTTGTTTTTCCACATACTAAGATCGTCTGAATGTCCCCAGCACTTCCTGTTCCAGAAAAAAATGCCAAACTTTCAAAGTCTTCAATATTAGACCACCTTACATTTCTCTAGTGTTTTGAAAATTAAAAAATTTAAAAACTATTTTCTCATACATTATTACCTTTGTTTCTCAACCTGGGGAGCGTTGCTTAGTTTGGAAACTGGATTCCTCGATCTTAGCTTTCATTTTCCCTGGAGGTATTTTCTGTTTACAGAGTTGTTCTTATCCCAGATGACTAAATTTGCAACTGGGGAGGGGGGTGGAAGGGGTTGGGGGGGAGGGCTGACGATAAAATTAATTGTTAATTAGCTTTTTAAAGCTAGTAGGGATCTTAATGGTCCCCAGCTTTTATTTTACAGACAAGGAATTTGAAGCATTAATTTTAATATCTGAGAACATATTTTATTGAGATTAAGGGACAATTAGGTCAACAATTAAATTTTATTTATCTTTTACTGTGTGTCAGACTGCTGGATGTTAAATTCAGTCTGCCATCTACATTCAAGTCATACTGGGTCATTTTTGACTGTAGATGATAATGGGAGGGCTCCTGTCCAGTTGAGAAATATTACCTAATGTTAAAAAAAGTATAATTCTAAAAGCCTTTTAGTAAAGCAATATAAATAGCAAATCTCTCTCCTGAGATTAAGTTGTAGTAAGACTATTTTTTCTGAAATTCTTGTTAAAAAAATTGTGGTTAATCAAGGGATTGATCCAGCTTACTTTTATATCTGATTATTTTATGACTTGCAGTGCACTGTTTTAAAGACTGCATGCAATCTTGCAGGAAATTCCAGGCCTGGGTAATGTATCATGAAATATTTATGTAGCATTGGTAGTATGCACAGCATTTCATAAAAAGGTAGTCCCATAGAGGACTTGCAAATTGCTGAAAAGGATGTGGATTTGGCCCTTGCATGGGGCTGGGGAGGAAGGTGATCTCAGGGGCAGCCATGTATCTGCAACTTAAATCAGTTATGTTAACCAGGGAGGAACTTGTTATTTTAATTTTGGAAAATATTTTCTTCACATCGGTGGAAATTTCCTTAACCTTAGATTTTATTTTCTTAGAGTCTCTGTTACAAATTAAGAGGAAGGGGGAAAAAAATCGAGGAGTTGGTTTGATATTACATGTTTCAAGAAGAATTCTTGTTTTTAATTTAAATAAAATTGACTTCATAAATTCTTATTAAGAAAAAAAGACAAAGAGCAGCTTTTAATAGATGCTTGCTGGTGGCTTTTTATCTTTAACAGAATCCAGATAGAGAAGCCAAATGTGGGGGAGGGGAACTTTTCACTTTAACACTGAATTATTTTTGTTGTAAACTTATGCACTCAAATGTTATATCCTGTTTAAAAATAATGGTATTTTTGTGATATCAGAATCAGTGTTTGTTCGTAAATACCTTTAATCTTATAAAAGAGTATAAGTCAATATGTATTATTAGTCAAATTTCAGATATTAGGAAATTGCAGAGTACAACTTTGTGGTAATTCAAACTGCAGTAGTTAAAATGATCTACTTAGTCTTAGAGTTTCTAAGTGGATGAATTTAGAGACAGTGTGCTCCAATTCCATCCTGCCCTGGATAGTTTTAAACAGGACTGCAGAGCTGGCACAGAGCACTGGGGGAGCATGCCGTGCAGGCTCTGGGAAGGGCAAATTTCTTTCCTGGGGCGCTCAGAAGAGTCAGTGCCGGAGTTGAACTGCCTGGTTTTGAACCCTGACTCTGCTGCTTTGTAGCTGTGGAAGCTTGTGCAAGTGGAATGTGCTCAGTTCAGTCCAGTCGCTCAGTCGTGTCCGACTCTTTGCGACTCCATGAATCGCAGCACACCAGGCCTCCCTGTCCATCACCAACTCCCAGAGTTCACTCAGACTCACATCCATCGAGTCGGGGATGCCATCCAGCCATCTCATCCTCTGTCGTCCCCTTCTCCTCCTGCCCCTAATCCCTCCCAGCATCAGAGTCTTTTCCAGTGTGCTCAGTCATGTCCAATTCTTTGCGACCCCGTGGACTATAGTCCACCAGGCTCCCTCAGTCCATGGGATTCTCCAGGCAAGAATACTGGAGTCGGGTGCCATTTCCTCCTCCAGGGATCTTCCCAACCCAGAGATCGGACTGGAGCCTCCTGTGTCTCCTGCATTGCAGGCAGATTCTTTACCACTGAGCTATCAGGGAAGCCTGTGCAAGTGGAAGACAGGGGTGAAAACTGTGCTTAATAGGCCTGGGATGGTATGACGAGTTCTGAAGGAAAATGTGGTGGTGGGGGGGGATGTCTATACCAGGAGCCTAGACAGAGATGTGGAGACATCACACCCACGCTGAGCACTTGGGGGCCTGTCAGGGCCTCAGAACGTGAGCTCTCAGGGCAGAGAGAGCCGTTGATGGATTGGAACAGATAAGACACTCTTCTCCCCAAAGAAGTACTTAAAGGAGCAGCATTTTCCTCTTCTTTTTCTGTTAAATATCCGGTATCTGAATCAGGCCAAACTTAAGCCTGTAATTCAGTTAGATCTGAATGGATTTATAGTTCTTAATATATATATTTTAAAAGTGTGTAGTCTCTGTTCCATTCTTGGCATTTTTTGAAATGCAACAGGTAACTCACTTGATGATTTACTATGAGAGCCAGCCGGGTGCAGCACTTAGCAGAGATTGTGAAGCCAGACCCCGTGGGTTCAATTCCCAGCCTTTCTGCTCACTGGCGGTATCTTGTCGAACCGTCTGACAACATAGTCTCCTCCTGTGTGCAACAGTGTCCGCATCTGTAAAATGCAGGTGACGATAGGGTAAGACTCTGCTCTACCAGTGCAGGGGGCATGGGTTAGATCCCTGGTCAGGGAACTAAGATCCCACATGCTGCATGGTTTGGCCAGGAAAAAAAAATGCAGATGGCAACAGAGCCTATCTCAGAGGGCAGAACAAGGCAAGCAGAACAAGGCCTGGCATACATGGTAAAG
Organism: Nanger dama; assembly: GCA_917880005.1. Taxonomy (NCBI): domain Eukaryota; kingdom Metazoa; phylum Chordata; class Mammalia; order Artiodactyla; family Bovidae; genus Nanger; species Nanger dama. The sequence continues at coordinate 2,111,536 of CAKJTW010000017.1, forward strand.
AGCACAGGTAAGTGTTATTCTATAAATGTAAATAAGATGCCAGTCTGTGTCCCAGGTTGTGAGGCTCTGAGAAGTGTGAACAAGATCTCCTCTCTCATGGAGAGCTTGCACTCTAGGAGAGAGTGTTAATTTTGTTTATTAACTGGTTGTTGTTTAGTTGCTCAGTCGTGTCTGACTCTTTGCAACTCCATAGACTGTAGCCCACTAGACTCCTCTGTCCATGGGATTTGTCAGGCAAGAATACTGGAGCGAGTTGCTATTTCCTTCTCCAGGGGATCTGCTTGACCTGGGGATTGAACCTATGTCTCCTGCATTGGCAAGCGTGTTCTTTACCACTGAGCCACCTGGGAAGCCCTTATTAACTGGTAGGTAGTTAAATGCTCTGCAGAGAATGAATGCAGAGTGATGTGCTGAAGTGCTTGGGGAACTTGATTAAATGTAGAGGATAGGGAACGTCTGCAGAGATTGAATCTACCTTTGACACAGCTGGGAGGCTCTCAGCCCTTGCAAGGCTGTCTATCTACACTTGAGTCCAGCCATGACTGTATTTCTCAAGTTCCGACTGACAGTAACAAACTTTAAGGTTAAGTTTCTGTTTAGTTTAGGGCTTTCCAAGCCTTAAGTTCAATGACCCAGGCATTAAAGGCATCCTTATCATATAGCATTCTCTACCATTCTATTGTGGAGTTTTCTTCATGGGCTAGTTCAGAATAACTTTGAAACATCTGTGATTGTGTCTCTAAAAGGAAATGGCAGTGTTTCTAAATGGGTGTCAAGTTAACCACTTAGCCAAATCTATCCACGTAGTTTAGACATCCAAGTATCCAAAGTCCCTCATTCTTTCATTGACTATTTATTGACTGTGCTGGGCCTTTGATGCTGTGCACCAGCTTTCCTAGTTGCAGTGAATGGGGGCTGCTCTTCCTTGTGGTGCCCAGGCAGTGGCTTCAGCCACTGGCAGAAGCCATGGCAGTGGTTCTCTTATTGCCGAGCATAGGCCCTAGGCACACAGGCTCGGTAGCTGCAGCACACAGGCTTGGTTGCTCCACAGCACATGGGGTCTTCCCAGACCAGGGATCAAATCCGTGTCCCTAGGATTGGTGGATTCCCAACCACTGGATCACTAGGAAAGTTCCAAGTCCCTCATGCATAATCAAATTAAGTTGTTAAGGAATAACAACAACTATCCCTTAAGTTGATAAGGAATACCTTAAATTTCTGCTTGTACTGGCAGTTAATTTAAAAACGGTATCATTTAAAAAAAACACCCATAACTTTTCCCCTTGAATTGTCCATTTTCTCCTTCAAGTATACATTAACTGTGTTTACCAAATAAAGTCTATAATATCAGAGAACAAGAACTCAAGATGAGAAGCAAAGAATTGATCGAATCCCTTGTTTGTTTTGTATCCTGCTTCACATGGGAGGGCAGGGGATAGTGACAGGGAAAGAATTAGAGACAGTGGGTCAGTATGTTTGAATTCTAGTCCTGGTTTTGATTAGTGATGAGGTTTGTGAAGTTGTTCAGGTCCTTTAAGATCTCTGGACTTCTCCAAGTCAGTGATCATCAGTTTTGTTTGTTGATAATAGTGTGAAGGGGGTATCTCATAGCTTTGAACATTTCCCTGATGATTTTATAGTGGACATTTTTTTCCATAAGCCTATGTCAGTTCAAGTCCTAGGCCCATTTTAAAATCAAATTTTTCTTTTTGCTATTGAGTTATGAGTTCCTTAGATGTTTTGGAATTTAACATTGGGCATATGTTATCCCATTCTGTAGGCTGCCTTTTCTTGTTGTTGGTGGGAATGCAAAATGCTGCAGCCACCATGGAAAACAGTATGGTGGGTTCCCCAAAAGCAAAAGTAGAGCTACTGGTATGATCCATCAATCCCAGTTCTAGGTTTTAATCCAAAAGAGTTGATATCAGGCTCTCGAAGAGCTCTCAGCACCCTCTTGTTTGTTGCAGCATTAATTCTCAATAGCAAGGTGTGGAAGCAACCTGAATGTCCACTGATGGGTGAAAGGATAAAGAATATGTTGTATATACACACAGTAAAATATTCTTTAGTTTAAAAAAAAATGAGGAAATGCTATAATATGGGACAACATGGACGCACTTCAAAGATGTTATGCTAAGTAAAATAAGGTAGTCATAGAAAGGCAAATGTGATTGTACTCATCCTTTTTGTCTAAACTAGTTGAATTCATAGGATCAGGGTGGAATGGTGGTTGCCAGGGGGTGAGGGGAGGGGGTGGGGAGTTGACTAATCAGCACTCATAGTTCAGTTGTATAAGATGAATAAGTGTGAGGGATTTGCTGTACAGCGTTGTGCCTATAGTCACCAACACTGTATTGTGCACTGAAAATTAGAAGGGTAGAGCTCACGTTAAGTGTTCTTACCACAATAAAACTAAAATAAAAAAGTTAGTGATCATCAGACAATGAAATAGCCCCTATTGTCCATAATAGCTTTTTTTTTTTCCTAGGCCCAGAGACTTTACGTCTTGGGGTTCTGAAGGTGTGTGCAGAGGTCTCCTGGTGCCTCTGCTGGTCATCTTGGAGAAGAGAGGGGGAAAGTGGAGACGTGTCACAGAGCTGAGGGTGGACAGCTGTCCTCTAGACTTTGCCGGCACTTCCTGAGTAGCTGCTTAGAATGAGTGAGTGTCCTTCTCAGGCCTCATAATGTTTGATCCTGGCGGTACGTCTGATGCGTGTGTAGGTGCCTAGCCCTAACTTTGCATTGCTTACCATTTTCATTAACCAAAGAGGCTACCAGGAGTTCAGTGTACTGTCTCCACGTTTCAAGGGGAAGAGGGCCTGGTTGGATCAGCCAGTGGCCTGGTTCCCCTGGCCTCCAGGGTCCTTCCCTTGGTCCAATCAGTTGAGTTGTGGGAGTTACATGATCTAAACTGAGCAGTTAGGGGAAGGGGCTATTTTGTGTAAGAGGGTAGGGGAAGGAAAAAAATGATTAGGAGAAATGATTGGCCTCTTGCCAAGTTATCCTTGTAGATGAAGCTGGTGAAAGATGCATTAGATGATAGTATAATGAGGTGGATTCCTAGCTCATTGAACAAGCAGGCCCATTAGAGTGTTGACTGATGGCTCTTTGCCTGCTTGGAACAGTATCACTCACACCATGCCACAGGACTCTGTCTTTAGCTCTGTCCAACATTTTTATCAAAACTTGGATGCAGACATAGAAGTCATCCTTATCAAATGTACTGAAAACACAAAATGAGAAGAAGAGAGCAAGTGATAGGTGACAGAATCAAGATTCAAACTTGTCTTGACAGGCTGGAATGCAGGGCCCAAAACCAAGCTGAGACTTTACAAGAGTAAACAGGAAGATCTACGGTTGGGATGAAAAATCAGTTCTATGTTTTCATCACGGGAGATGTTTATCTTGGCCGTAGTTTGTGAAAAAGGTCTTGGGGGTTTTGCTTGACCACAATTTAATATGATCCTTTAAAAGTATTTGTTTGGTTGTACCGGGTCTTAATTGCAGCACACGAGATCTTCAATATTTGTTGTGGCATTCGGGATCTCTGGTTGTGGCATGGGGACTCTTAGCTGTGACATGTGGGATCTAGTTCCCTGACGAGGGATGAAACCAGGACCCCCTGCGCGGGGAGTGCAGAGTCTTAGCCACTGGATCACCAGGGGAGTTCCACATTTAGTATGATCTTAATGGTGTGATGTGACTGATAAGAAACATTAATTTTGTTTCATATCAAATGGCAGTAGGGTGTGCAGGTCAGCAGATGTAATTACGTTGTTGGACTTGGGCTTGATCAGACTGCAACTGCAGGCTGCTTGTCCATTTGGGCTCTGTATTTTTTAAATAATACCAATAAGTGATCACAAAGGTCAGGTTATGGGGAGTATATTCTGGAAGTGAGAGAACTTGAACTTGACAAGATCAGTGGATGGATAGTCATTTAGGCTTGTTCTGGGTTGTTCAGGGCAGACTTAAGATCACTGAGTGGTCACTTCAGGAAAGCTGAACTGGGGTCAATACAAAGAAAGAAGAATTTTGCAGCAGTTAGAACCATAGGGATTTGAAGGGGACAGTCTTTGGCCTTTGAGCTGGGTGTGTACCTGTTGGGGTCCTGTGAAAAGGATTCAGGAGCTTAGACGAAAGGATCTATAGGGTCCCTTTCAGCATGGAAAACCCAGATTTCTGGAAGGGGAGAATAGCATTTATTTTAATATGATGATTAAACTTGAAAGACTACTGCAGAGGAAAGAACGATGGGTGGCATGTGATATGAAGAATAAGCTGAGATCCATATGTGCCTGGCAAACCGAGGAAGTTAAGACGGTGAAGGTGTTTACATTTAGTGCTTAAGGCATAGGTGCAGTATGCTTGCGTCCTCAGCCACTGCTCCTGCTGTGTACTTGGTAGCCCCGGGTTTTCTGAGAGCCCTCTGATAACCTTCGGGTAATATATAAAGAAACTTCGTCTTTTACTTCCATAACTTTCCCTGGTTATGTCCACATATAGGAGTTCATGTATAGGAGGCTTATGTGGGTTAGTCTGGGACTCTAGCCGCCATGTCAAGCAATATTTCTGTGGGAAATGTATTTCAAGTCTAACAGCCAGTATATGGAATTAAAAAAAAATTATTTTTGACTGTGCTGGGTCTTTGTTGCTGTGTGCAGGCTTTCTCTGGTTGCAGCGGGTGGGGGCTACTCTCTAGTTATGGTGTGAGGTCTTTTCATTACAGTGGCTCCTCTTGTTGAAGAACACAGGCTCAGTAGTTGTGGCCCAGGTGCTTAGTTGCCCCGTGGCATATCTTCCTGAGCCAGGGATCGAACCTGAGTCCCCTGCATTGACAAGTGGATTCTTAACCACTGGACCACCAGGGAAGTCCCAGCAGATGGACTTTTGAGATGCGTTTCATTCTTGTGCTAGGGTGATCCATGCGTCTCTTGCCTTGTGACGTTCCACTGCATACCACTTCGAGGCCTTTTCTAAGCCGGGCTGTGGGCTTGGAAGCTCTCCTTGCTCTTTGCTGCCAATGATGGCAGTTCCTGAAATTCTGACACTTGCATGACTCAAGCCTTCCTGTTTTGCTTCCACTGCTCAGTCTAGAAATAGATTTTATTAAGGTGCTTTCTTCTCCAAAAGGAACGTGAGGAATCTTAAATAACCTCACATAATACAGTACAATAAAGCAAGCCTCGGTGACTAGGTCTAGGTCTTCCATCTCCGTGGTGCAGTTGGGTGCCCTCTCGGAGTCACCGTGTGTGGATTGAGGCTTTCGGTTCTGCTGCCCTTTGCTTCTGAAGCTTCTAGTCCCTGCCTGAGGTGTAAGAACTTGGTGTGATTCCATCCTCTTTTAATGATGCTGCTGGTACCAACAAGAGCTTTTAGAATAGTTTTAGTATACAGAATTCCTGGCTAAAGCAATGGAAATAGTCATTGGCTGGTTTAAGCAGGTTTAAGCAAATGAAAAGCTGTAGTGCAGCGAGACAGAATAACTGGGAAGAGTGCAGAGCCTCGGATGGCAGACGGGAGGGTAGGGAAAGAGGCCGGGGGGTCAGGAGCCACAGCCCAAGTCACTCCCCAGCAACCACCCGGTGAGGATGCTGCTGGTGTAGCTACTGCCCCAGATACATCCTTCCCTGCCACTACCCCTCCTTGGGAACAGGTTCTTCACTCTAACCCCGCTTTTTATTTATTTTTGCATCACTTGTTCTACATTAACATTTCCCGATTGAAGTTTCTTCCTTTTTTAAAAGATATTTATTTATTCATTTTGTTGTGTCTGGTCTTAGTTGTGGGATCTTTCGTTGTCAGGCACAGACTCCCTTGTATGGCGTCACGTGGGCTCTGGACCCGGTGGGCTCAGCAGTTGCAGCGCTGTTTTCTTGTGTCACGTGGGGTCTTAGTTCCCCGACCAGGGACTGAACCTGCGTCCCCTGCATTGTAAGGTGGATTCTTAACTGCTGGACCACCCGGCAAGTCCCCAGATGGGAGTTTCTGATGTGCTGTCCTGTGGTCATGTGCTTGGGCCTCTCTGTGGAGTTGGGGGCTGGGAAGGATGTTTTACTCTTTGGTTTCTGGAGGTGGGAAACACCTCTCATGAGGTAAACATCACTGGGAATTCCTCAAAGGAAGGGTGTCAGATGTTAGGCAGTTAAAAAAAAGAAATTGCTGCAAATTAGTTTATTTACATTTCTGTACCAACATAGGAAAATAAAATTATAGCAAGGATTCCCTGGTGGCTCATACAGTCAATGCAGGAGACGTGGATTCGATCCCTGAGTTGGGAAGATCCCCTGGAGAAGGGAATGACTACCCACTCCAGTATTCTTGCCTGGAGAATCCCATGGACAGAGGAGCCTGGCGGGCTACAGTCTGTGGGATTGCAAAGAATTGGACACAACTGAGCAACTAACACTTTCCCTTTTCTTAGCTGTGGCCCATTTTGGCATTTTGATGTGGAGACCTGTCCTGTGCATGGTTGGATGTTTAGCTGGAATCCTGGCCTCTAACCACTAGATACCAGTGGTACCAACCCACTGGGGACAATAAAAATTGTTTTCAGATATTTCTACATGTTCCCTGGGTGGGCTGAGTGGTAAAATCGCCCTGGTTGAGAATCACTTGGCTAGAGAATTCTCAAACCACAGATTATGATTTGATAGTCTTGCAATGATGGCTGCATCGCAGGAATGAATCTTATACTATTGTCCTTGGAGAGACACACAGTTTTCCCCACCTGGAGCCTTTCCCCTGCATGCAAAGGTCTGAAATTTCAGTGTTCTCCAGCTTAAGTGTGCTTAAGAATCTGCTGGAGGGCTCTTTGAAAGACGTGAATTCCTGGGCCCTGCCTCCGTATAGTTGGACTCTGTGGGTCTGAGGTCCAGGAATCTGCGAGTTTTAACACTAAACCCTCATGACTCTGATGCAGGTGGGCTGCAGAGCACACATTAAGAAACATACAGCTCCTTCATGGAGGATTGACCTCAAAAACAAAAGGCATGTGTTTCTTTAAGGAGAAGAGACATGGTTTTGAGCCTTTCAGATCTTTCCAGTCATTGATTAAAAAGAAGCAAGGTAAGGATGTGGTCTGTTCTTCCAGGAGTTTTTTGGCAAGGGTTGTTAGGACCCAGCCTTGACACGTGATGCCGGCACTCATCAGCCTTCATCACCATCAGCAAGAAGTGTCTTCTGTTTGGAGTTCTGCCTTGCCTCTCAGTCCCCCTTGGGACAGGACCTTTCACTTCAGCCCCATTCCCTGCCTCCCTCCTGGCCCCCTTAAGTGTGAGTCAAATCTTGCAGGGAGGTTTTAATGTTTTCCAGGTCTCCCTGGCCTGTCTCGTGGTCTTGTTCACGGAGGCCCTTACTTCCACAGGAGCACAGTCAGCATCACTGGCTTCACTTCCCCTGTGGAGCCTCCATAGTGGGAGGTCTCATATTCTGATTGTGGGCAGAGGAGACATCTGGTAATACCTGCGACAGAGCTGTGGCCCTCCTGAACCTCTATGCTCTTCTCTCAGGAAGCCTTAAATCTGAGCAAGACGATTCCACCCACGGATACAGCATCCTGTCGTGTCTGGGGTGGAGGTGGGGAGATGGTGCTTACTTGAGCTCCTTGGTTCTGTCTTCATTTCTGGTGTAGCTAGGACTAGTCACAGTGCTATTTCCAACAGCAGTTTTTCTAAAACTTGGATCATGCTGTGGCTTTCGTTCAAAGACTTTGATAGCTGTCCATCAATAAAGGACAAACTATCACTCAAAAGCCCACCTTGCCTTTCCAGCTATTCCCTACCTGCACCCTGAGTTCCAAGCTCCCCACACTGTGCTGACATTGGTATGCTAACTATCCTCGGTGTGCTAATGATTCTACCAGCCTGTATTCCAGGCTCACCAGACTATTCTACAAACAAGTGTGCAATACCAGTTCACAAATGGGGAGCTTGCCAAATATTTCCCTCAAAAAAGGAATTGGTTGGAACTTCGCTGGCAGCCCAGTGGTTAAGACTTCACCTTTTGGATTTGATTTGATCCTGTGGATTTGATCACTGGTTGGAGAGCTAAGATCTCACATGCCTTGGGACCAAAAAACCGAAATACAAAGCAGGAGCAATATTGTAGCAAATTCAAGAAAGACTTAAAAAATGATCCACATTATAAAAGAAATCTAAAAAGGAATTGATTGCTAGCATGTGATATTTCCTGATTTTTAAGAAGTCTGGACTTTGTTTCTGTAGAAAAATGAAAAGGTGTGACAGTTACTGTTGGCAACATTTGAGTGGTGACCGTCTGGTCTTGCCCCAAGCAGGGGCTTGTTCTTTCTGTGGTATCCCTGGATAAAGGAAACTTCGTAAAACTTTACCTTCCCGTTTCCCACAAGAGGGCAATATAATCTCTCAAAAAGTGACAGGGACTAAAGCTGCGAAAGCTCCTAGCCTGGCCATTACTGTTACAGTTATTTGGGTGCCCACCTGCGTTTTGCATGCTGAATGGGCCGTGTGCTCCTCATACTTTCACAAACACTGTTGTCTCCAGATCTTAGCTCATCTGAAAGCCAGTTTGAGCTAAATCGTGTGCAAGCAGGACCTACAGTTCGTCTAGGTGGAGGGTGTTGGAAGTCTGATGCGGGCTGATGGAACAGGATTGTTTCTGGGAAAATGTCTGATTTGTAGAGACGGCATTGCTTTCTGTGGCAGTGCTTCTCGCTGGCAGAGGATCTTGCTTGTCAGCACCCCAAGCGTAGAGCCGTCACCCTTGGGCGTACCTTAGCACTAACCAGGCCAAGGGAGACTGGTGTGTTAACCAAAATGCCTATTTCTCTATTTAGAGTGAGACACATCTGCTGAGGAGGCCTAGAAACTCGCTTTTGCTGGCCAGAGTGTACTTTCCTTTTAGAAAAGTTAAGAGTAGGAGCCAAAATATAGTTGCCAGGTTGCTTATATGAGTTCTGAGCAAGGAGAGTGCAATGAATTGCAGGTTTGGAGGTCCTGTTGTGATGTTCTGCCTGCATTGAGGGGCTGGCTGGGTGGAGACACTCTGCCCAGCTTCCTAATGGGAGCAGCGTGGTTGGCGCCTTGCTGGCTTGCCTTTGACTCCGTCTGTGCCCTGCTGCCTGTTGTCCATGCCAGACTCACGAGACAGCGGATGATGCCATAAATCACTAGATTACATTCACATGTTCCATTTTTCACTTTAGGTCCTGTTTACATTTTATCTATTACAGATGATTTTAATAACTTTAGGCCTAAGTATTTAGGGGGATGTTAGAGGTGAGGCCCCTTAGCACTTTTGAATGTGCCTGAAGACATCAAAAGGTTTAAGAAAATAAAGCTGGCTCTTAACTGCACATGGTGACTAAGTACAGCTAAGTGGAAACAAAGGTTCCAAATCTCTCTGTCTCTATTGGCTTTCTTCTCTTTGCTTGCCTTTGGTTAGAACAACAAGATGGCTCGTCTTTGCCTCATTTTCCCTTCTCATTTCTTTTTTATCCATCCTTAATACTGGTAAGATTTGAAACTGTTTAATAAGAATGTGGAATTATGGAAAGTTGGAGGAAGAGAGCATACATGGAATAATTAGGCCTTGGGTTTATAATTGGACTGGTTGTTAAATTGGTAAATTTTTTTTCTGTGTCAGTTTGGGTTGAATAGTCACATGACATTAGATGAAGTTAATACTGAATTAAAGATAGATACACACTAGCCTATGAATCTTAGTTTTGACTTTAGTTTCCACTAATTTGTCTTCAGTCAGAAAGGATGTTGACCAAGCCTCAGGTCTTACAGTCTAAGGTTTAATTCTGTACACATGACAGACGTGAATGCTTTCCTGGAAACACTGTTGTTTTCATTCCTGTGCTCAGCTGAGGGGGCATCTTCACAGGCCCCGGGGCTGTGTCTTCTTCAGTTCATTTGTTGTTAGAATTACTCATGGTCCTTGAGTTCTGGTGCAAAGGGAGGAAAAGACACATGTGTGGTCGTACCCATCCCTGCCTCCCTCGCCAGAAAATGGTGGCCATGGGCTCAGATGCCTTCTTAAGAAGTTCTGTAGAATTTGCAGAGAGAGATCTGTTAAACAATGAATTATTTGGTACTGAAGTTCAGTCGGCATGTATTTAAATGCTTTTCTTTCTTTTTTTTTTTTTAAATTTTTTATTTATTTTTTTTTAATTAAATTTATTTATTTTTTTAATTACAATACTGTATTTGTTTTGCCATACATTGACACGAATCAGCCATAGGTGAACACAATCGCCCAATGCCGAAGCCCCCTCCCACCTCCCACCCCACATCCTCTACCTGAATCATCCTGTGCATCAGCCCCATGCATCCTGCATCCTACACCAAACATAGATTAGCGCTTCGTTTCTTACAGGAAAATACACATGCTTCACTGCCATTCTCCCAAACCATCCCACCCTTTCCCTCTCCCTCAGAGTCCAAAAGTCCACTCTATACCTCTGTGTCTCTTGTTGTCTCACATATAGGGTCATCATTACTGTCTTCTAAATTCCATATATATGTGTCAGTATACTGTATTGGTGTTTTTCTTTCTGGCTTACTTCACTCTGTATAATCGGTTCCAATTTCATCCATCTCATTAGAACTGAGTCAAATTTATTCTTTTTAAGGGCTGAGTAGTATTCCATAGTGTATATGAACCACAGCTTTCTTATCCATTCATCTGCTGATGGACATCTAGGTTGCTTCCATGTCCTGGCTATTATAAACAGCGCTGCAATGAACATTGGGGTACACGTGTCTCTTTCAATTCTGGTTTCCTCGGTGTGTATGCCCAGCAGTGGGATTGCTGGGTCATAAGGCAGTTCTATTTGCAATTTTTAAGGAATCTCCACACTGTTTTCCATAATGGCTGTACTAGTTTGCATTCCCACCAGCAGTGTAAGAGGGTTCCCTTTTCTCCACACCCTCTCCAGCATTTATTGCTTATAGACTTTTGGATCGCAGCAATGCTCTGACCTTTGCTTGAGTTTCATGGTACTGTGTAGGTAAGTGGAAGACCTAATTCCTGTTTTGACAGAGGTTAAAATTGATGCAATTGGGCATGTACATAAAACGATGAGAGAGCAATGCAGGACGATGAAGTGTAGTGGCCAGGGCAGGGGTTCTGGGGTAGACGGACCTGCATTTATTTTTACCCTTTCTAAGCCTTAGTTCCTTGATGTGGTAAAGATTATGTGGAAAAAAAGATTATATGAAATTATGTAGAGTATTTAGCCCAGAGCCTGCGTATGGTTAAATGTTCAGTATTTGGTAGATAATCATCATAATTGGGTCTAATAAAATGTTCTTTTATACAGTTTTATTGATAAAAGAAGGGTTTTCCATATTTCCATATTACTGCTCAGGTAAATTACTCTGAAAGAAAATTCCTTAAAATACTACTATATACTGTTTTGATTTCTTTAATAAAAATTTTTTTCTGGTAGAAATATGAATCCATTGATCTTTTCTTAAAAAGTATGTTGCTTGCAGTCGGTGTGCCTGCCTATAATGGCTTGAAAACAAAATTTATTTGGCTGCATTGGGTCTTAGTTGTGGCACACCCACTTAGACGCCCTGTGGCATGTAGGATCTTCCTAGACCAGGAATTGGAACTGAGTCCCCTGCATTAGAAGGCAGACTCTAACCACTGGACTACCAGGGGAAGTCCCTTAAAAATTTTTTTTTTTAAATAAACTGCTTGTATTCTGGAAGAATGAACTAAGCGAATGATGTATACAAAGGAGTCAAGGAGAGGGCCTGCAGGGGGCCTCATAAGCCAACTCTGGGGCTTCTCCAGGGTTGGGGGTAAATCCCTTTCTCTCCGCCTTCTTGGCCATGCTTTTTAGGGTTTCCAGAAGTGTGGAATCTGGCCGCGTGGAGTGTTTGTTTAGTAGGACCAGGAATGCAAAGAAACAGTGAGTAGCTCCTGGATCATCCTTATTTCCCATGTGACATGAGTGTGATGGAAAACCTGATTCATAGCAGGGAATATAGGGCTTCCAGGCCTCATGCTGTCGGGGCCCCTCTGTAGGGATTCAGTTTCTGCTGCCCAAGGTGGTCTTAGAACTACCAGAGTACTCCAGACCCTGCTGGGAAGAGTAAGGTGCAGAGTGAGTGAAAAGCAACTTACTAGGTCTCAACCTCACATAAGATTTTTCTATTTAGGTTAATAAGGTTTATTTGTAAGGAAACACTGCCCCTCCAACCCCCCAACCCCAACAAGCTTTAATGGACTTTGCTTCTTGAAAGCGTGAATTTTCTTTTGAAGATGACAGAAACCGCACGAGAAGAGGAAAAGCTGGCCCGCTTTGGTGATGAAAGAGTGTACGAAATCCGGCTTTCTCACAGCTGCTTTAGTAGGCAGAGTGCTCGCATTTGGGGAATAACACTGTAAGAAATCTTGAGTTTTCCCTGATATTTGTTCCATTTTATTCTGTGTGCTCCTCTCCTCACAGATTTAAATACCAAACTGCTTCTGTGACTTCACAGTTTCCACCTGGGGTCTCAGGAGTTTGCACAGAGCCAAAATAGCGTCTGCCGTTTCCCCTCTTCTGCCACATCTTAGAACTGGGGACTTCTTTGTGAGCTGTTTATATCATCATTGAGTTTTTAGTTTCAAGTGAAGCTGGAATCTCAGAAGTGGCGGGTCTCCCCGTGCTTAAAACCAACATCATCTTGGAAAGTTTTCAACTGTGACTGCTTTGGGGTGACTTACTTATGCCTTTTGACCTTTCTGATCTCTGCTATTTTTTTTTCCCCTTTTTAGTAAATTTTGAAGATGTTAAAAATATAAAGATTATTTTTTCCTCTGAAGATACAGAAAACAGCCTTAGTGTAGCCATGTCAGCTTCCGTCTTTTATTCTCTAAAGACAGGAAAAGGACAGGCAGTGGAGATAGATTCAGTTCCCTATGCCAGAGCTGTGTGGTACTGATGAAAAGGAAGCATTTTTGTTTATCTGAAGGTAAAATGTGGATTTTTGTTTGAAGCTAAGTTTGCACGTATGAAATTTGGCCATTTTTGACTATACTAATCTATCAATCAGCTGGTTGATGAATTGCTTTTGATTTTGGGATTAATGAATTTTGGGTCTTGCCATCAGTGTTCATCTGGGTGAGGGGCTAGGTTGCACATGTGCTCAAAAGTTCTTCCAGAGAGCTGATCTGTCCTTGAAAAAGTCTCTGCAGTGGCTGGGGTGCCATGTCCTGTCCCCAATACTCCCCATCTTTTTCTAACCTTATTGGAAAGATGTTTTTCTTTTTTATAGATTTTTCCCCCAACTTTATTGAAGTATAATTGACAAAACTGAGATATTTGAAGTGTATATACATCCTGATGGTTTGATAACACATCGTGAAAGGATTTCTCCCATCTAATTGATTAATATAGCCATCATCTCACATATTTATCTTTTTTTTTTTAATTTTTGGTAAAACATTACATTCCACTTTTAGCAAATTTCAGTTTTACAATGCAGTGTTATCAACTATAGTCATGTTATACTTGAGATCCTCAGACCTTATTCGTCCCATAGCTGGAGATTTGGACTTTTTTTTTTTGTTTTAACCTTTCCCTAGTTTCCTCACCTCTCATCCCTGGCAACCACTTCTTTACCCTGTTTCTATGAGTTTGACGTTTGACTTTGTTGTTCCGCATGTTATAAACGTTATTTCCTTTTTTCCACCTGGCTTACTTCCCTGAACATAACACCTTCAAGGTCTATCCACATTGTCTTGAATGGCCGGGTTTCCCTTTTTCTCATGGCTGAGTAATGGACTACTGTGTATTGACACTACATTTTCTTTGTCCGCTTATTTCTTGATGGTCACAGGTTGTTTCGATGCCTTGGATGCTGTGAATAATACTGTAGTGAATCTTGATGTGTGGCTATCTTTGATATCCTGTTTTCATTTTCTTTGGATGTAGTGAAATCGCTGGATCATAATGGTAGGGTCTATTTTAATTTTTTGAGGAACCTCCATGCAGGATTCCATTTAAGTCCCCCTCTCACCCCACATTTGTCCCATTCTTCACCCCGTGACACCACAGATGAGCTGACCGTCATTGGATTAACAGATTGACAGGAGGTGAGAGATTGGGCATGAGACCTGAGAACACTTCTTGAAGCCCCTGAGGTCCTTCCATCACATCTGCCTCCTAACTATCTGCTATCCTACCCCTCAGGAGTTCAAGTTCAGCATCCTGTGACTGTGCAAAGACCCGCCCTGAGACTCAGGCCTACCTTCCCCTCTGTCCTTGGTGCTGCCATAACTTCTCCTTTCTTTCCTGACTTTGAAACTTCCTTCTATTATTTGCAACTTGTATTTTAATTGTTTGATGATTGATTTATTGTTATGTATCCTAGGACAGTGGCACATAATAGCCTTTTAACAAGTATTTGCATGAATAAATGAATAATTATTTTAGTCTGTTGATGGAAAGCAATCTGACTAAATTAATATGCTTTAAAATACAAATGACTGCCCCAAATCTTTTGTCATTATCATTTCAAGCATTTTAGGGAACTTAAGGCTTGAGTTTGCAGCATTTGTGCTATTAATGTTTTATTTTTCAAAAATTTAAGATTTAAGAAAAAAAATTAAAGGAAATACAAGTTCATGGTTAAAAAGTTTAAATAGTCCCCCCAGTTCCCTTTATTTAAGGCCCCACTGTTTTTGGTTTCTTATATTTTTCTGAGAGTTTCTATAAATATACAAGAATATGTATAGATTGTAGCCTACTTTAAAATAAATTAATTCATTTTAATTGGAGGATAATTATTTTACAATATTGTGGTGGCAAACCATACATTGATATGAATCAACTGTGTGTGCATATGTGTCCCTGCATCTTGAACCTCCTACCTCCCTCCCCACCCCATCCCTCTGGGTTGTCCCAGAGCACTGGCTTTGAGTGCCCTGATTCATGCATTGAACTTGCATTGGTCATCTATTTTACATATGCTAATATACATGTTTCAATGGTATTCTCTCAAATCATCCCACCTTTGCCTTCTCCGACAGTCCAAAAGTCTGCTCTTTATATTTGTATCTCTTGTGCAGCCTACTTTTTAAAATGCTATGACAGGTAATATGGCTATTTTCTTATCCTCTGTTAATGTAAAGTGAAAGAGTTAGTCACTCAGTCATGTCTGATTCTTGTGATCCTATGGACTGTAGCCCGCCAGGCTCCTCTGTCCATGGAATTTTCCAGGCAAGAATACTGAAGTGAAGTAAAAGTTGCTCAGTTTGTCCAACTCTGAGATCTCATGGACTATACAGTCCATGGAATTCTCCAGGCCAGAATACTGGAGTGTGTAGTCTTTTCCTTCTCCAGGGGCTCTTCCTAACCCACGGATTGAACCCAGGTCTCCCACATTGCAGGCAGATTCTTTACCAGCTGAGCCACAAGGGAGGTGAGTTGCCCTTTCCTTCTCCAGGGGATCTTCCTGACCTAGGGATCAAACCCAGATCTCTTCCTTGACAGGCAGATTCTTTATCATCTGAACCACCAGGGAAACCCAAGGGCCACCTGACTACTCCCTCTTAGCCATCCTCTAATATATTTGTCCTTAAAATTCATCTCATTCAGAATTGTGCTCTAGGGTTAACTTTACCATTATTTTTTGTATACCGCTGTGGTATTTAGGATAAAGTTTGACTACATGTGTTAGAAAATGTGTTTCTTCTAAGAGAAGTCCAGAGCTGTAGGGCAGCTTGCAATGTCAGGGACCCAGGTACTTTCTGGCTTGATGACTAACCCTTTCGTGCTTTGCCTGATAATCCAGTATGGCTGCTTAACCTCCAGCCATTGCATCCATATTCTAGAAAGCAAGAAAGTGTAGTCTCTCCTAACCCCCAAATCGTGTATGCCTCACAGAAGTGTCACACAAGACTGGTGTGGCTAAAAATGGGGGTTCTGTTACCACAGAGAAGGGAAATAAAGGTAACAAGGTAGGTAGCTAGCATTTTCTGCCACATTCAACTCTTGAAATATAGCGACCCTCTCTCTGTACCAGTATCTTCTTCACCGTAGTTTTCAAAATAACTTTTGTGCTTCTTTCAGAAATCTTCGATTTGTGAAAGTAAAGATCAGTTCAGCCATGTCAGATCTATTAAAAAAATTACCAGGTGCTATATTAGCTCAGTGGAAAATTCAGTGCGGTTAGATGTAGCCATTTGGCCTTTTTTGAATCGACCATTTAGATCAGGTATTGGCAAAGTTTTCCTGTAAAGGACCAGATGGTAAATATCTGGGGCTTCGCCGGACATATCTTCTGTGTTGTAAATATTCAACTCTGCCTTTGTGGTATGAAAGAAGCTGTGGACAGTACACAGAAGAATGAGCAAGGCTATGTTCCATCGAAACTTTATTATCACACTGACATTTAAATAATACATTTTTCGTGTGTCATGAAATATTTGTCTTAATTTTCTCAGCTATTTTAAAATTGAAAAATCATTTTTAGCTCACATGCCGTACAGAAACAGGTGGTGAGCCCAATTTGACTTCAAGGCTATAGTGTGCTGATTCCCAATTTAGATGATGATTGTTATAAATAAGCTCTAAGAAAAGAAAGCAGTGTCTTGCTATTTGAGATAGAAGTTGGTCAACTATGGTGAGATTTAAGAATGGGGCAGGAGGATGGGGAATCTAAAAATACTTAGAAAAATTGACAACATTTTGAGGCCATGTATTTTAAAATGCTTAAAAATAGATTGCTAGATTAGGAAAATAACCATATGTTAAAGACATGCATTGTTTTTTAGTATGATAAAATGTAACAAAGTTTATCATTTTAGCCAATTTTTAAGTGCTCAACTCAGTGACATAAAGCACATTAAAACATTATCCCTGTCCATGTCTACAGAATTTTCATCATCCCAAACAGAAACTCTGTACCTGTTATAACTCCCCACTATCCTAACTTCTGAGTGCCTCATAACTTCTATTTTCTGTCTCTGAGAATTTGCCTGTTTTAGGTCCCACATAAATGGAATCAGACAATATTTGCCCTTTTTTATCTGGCTTATTTCACTTAGCGTAATATCCTCAGGATTTATCTATGTTGTAGCATGCCTCAGAATTTCATTCCTTTTTAGGTTCTCTCTCATCCATCTGTTGATGGATATTGGGTTGTTTCCACTTTTTGGCTATTGTGAATAATGCTGCTTTGAACATTGGTGTGCAATTATTATTAGATTTCCTGTTTCAGTTCTTTAGTGTATATGCCTGAAAGTGCAGTTACTAGACTGAACGATAATTCCATGTTTAACTTTTTAAGGAACGTCCATACTATTTTCCACAGAGACTGTAGTTCTTTTACAATCCATTCAGTTCAGTTCAGTTGCTCAATCGTGTCTGACTCTTTGCAACCCCATGGACTGGAGTACTCCAGTCTTCCCTGTCCATCACCAGCTCCCAGAGCTCGCTCAAACACCTGTTCATTGAGTCGATGATGCCATCCAACCATCTTATCCTCTGTTGTCCTGTTGTCCCCTTCTCCTCCTGCCTTCAATCTTTCCCAGCATCAGGATCTTTTCCAGTAAGTCAGTTCTTCGCATCAGGTGGCCAAAGTATTGGAGTTTCTGCTTTAGCATCAGTCCTTCCAAAGAATATTCAGGACTGATTTCCTTTAGGATTGGCTGGTTGGATCTCCTTGCAGTCCAAGAGACTCCTTCAACACCATAGTTCAAAAGCATCAATTCTTCTATGCTCAGCTTTCTTGATAGACCAACTCTTACATCCATACCTGACTACTGGGAAAACCATAGCTTTGTCTAGATGGACCTTTGTCGACAAAGTAATGTCTCTGCTTTTTAATATGCTACCTAGGTTTGTCATAGCTTTTCTTCCAAGGAGAAGCGTCTTGATTTCATGGCTGCCGTCACCATCTGCAGTGATGTTCCCATTAGTGATGCACAAAGGTTCTAATTTGTCCACATCTTCACCAATATTTGTCATTAAAATATTTTTAAATATAATAACCATCTTATTGGGCATGAAGTAGTATCTTATTGTGGTTTAAATTTGCATTTTTTAATGACTGATGATATTGAGCATCTTTTCATTTGCTTATTGATCATTTTATATAAATCCTTTGTAAGATACCTATTCAAGTCCTATGCCAATTTTATAACTGTGTTTTTCTTTGTTGTTGTAGTTGAGTTGTAGAAGTTCTTTTATATATTTTGGATTTTAATTCCTTATCAGATTTTTCATTTTCAAATGTTTTGTCTCATTTTGTGAGCTCTCTCACCTTCTTGACAGTGTATTTTGATGACAAAAGTTTCTAATTTTGATAAAGTCTAATTTAACTCAAATGACCATTATATCTAGTACTGTGGGCAGGAATCCCTTAGAAGAAATGGAGTAGCCATCATAGTCAACAGAAGAGTCCAAAATGTAGTACTTGGATGCAATCTCAAAATGACAGAATGATATCTGTTCATTTCCAAGGCAAACCATTCAATATCATAGTAATCCAAATCTATGCCTCAACCAGTAACACTGAAGAAGCTGAACACTTCTATGAAGACCTTCAAGACCTTCTAGAACTAACATCCTCAAAGACGTCCTTTTCATTATAGGGGACTGGAATGCAAAAGTAGGAAGTCAAGAAACACCTGTAGTAACAGGGAAATTTGGCCTTGGAGTACAGAATGAAGCAGGGCAAAGGCTAACAGAGTTCTGCCAAGAGAACACAAAGGTAATAGTAAACACCCTCTTCCAACAACACAAGGGAAGGCTTTAAACACGGACATCACCAGACAGTCAACACCAAAATCAGGTTGATTATATTCTTTGTAGCCAAAGATGGAGAAGCTCTATACAGCCAGCAAAAACAAGACCCTGGGATTTGACTGTGGCTCAGATCATGAACTCCTTATTGCCAAATTCAGGCTTAAATTGAAGAAAGTGGGGAAAACCACTAGACCATTCAGGTATGACCTAAATCAAATCCCTTATGATTATATAGTGGAAGTGAGAGATAGATTTAAGAGACTAGATCTGATAGATAGAGTGCCTGATGAACTATGGACAGAGGTTCGTGACATTGTACCAGAGACAGGAAAGGCCATCCCCAAGAAAAAGAAATGCAAAAAAGCAAAACAGCTGTCTGAGGAGACCTTACAAATAGCTGTGAAAAGAAAAGAAGCGAAAAGCAAAGAAGAAAAGGAAAGAAATACCCATTTCAATGCAGAGTTCCAAAGAATAGTAAGGAGAGATAAAGCCTTCCTCAGTGATCAATGCAAAGAAACAGAGGAAAACAATAGAATGGGAAAGTCTAGAGATCTCTTCAAGAAAATTAGAGATACCAAGGGAACATTTCATGCAAAGATGGGTTCAGTAAAGGACACAAATTGTATGGCCCTACAGAAGAACTGTACAAAAAGATCTTCACAACCTGGATAATCACGATGGTGTGATCACTCATCTAGAGCCAGACATCCTGGAATGTGAAGTCAAGTGGGCCTTAGTAAGCATCACTATGAACAAAGCTAGTGGAGGTGATGGAATTCCAGTTGAGCTATTTCAAATCCTGCAAGATGATGCTGTGAAAGTGCTGCACTCAATATGCCAGCAAATTGGTAAAACTCAGCAGTGGCCACAGGACTGGAAAAGGTCAGTTTTCATTCCAATCCCAAAGAAAGGCAATGCCAAAGAATGCTCAAACTACCACACAATTGCACTCATCTCACATGCTAGTAAAGTAATGCTCAAAATTCTCCAAGCCAGGCTTCAGCAATACGTGAACCATGGACTTCTTGATGTTCAAGCTGGTTTTAGAAAAAGCAGGGGAATCAGAAATCAAATTGCCAACATCCACTGGATCATAGAGAAAGCAAGAGAATTCCAGAAAGACATCTATTTCTGCTTTATACTACGCCAAAGCCTTTGACTGTGTGGATCACAATAAACTGTGGAAAATTCTGAAAGAGATGGGAATACCAGACCACCTGACCTGCCTCTTGAGAAATCTGTATGCAGGCCAGGAAGCAACAGTTAGAACTGGACATGGAACAACAGACTGGCTCCAAATAGGAAAAGGACTACGTCAAGGCTGTATATTGTCACCCTGCTTATTTAACTTCTATGCCAAGTACATCATGAGAAACGCTGGACTGGAAGAAACACAAGCTGGAATCAAGATTGCCAGGAGAAATATCAATAACCTCAGATATGCAGATGACCACCCTTATGGCAGAAAGTGAAGAAGAACTAAAGAGCCTCTTGATGAAAGTAAAAGAGGAGAGTGAAAATGTTGGCTTAAAGCTCAACATTCAGGAAACTAAGATCATGGCATTTGGTCCCATCACTTCATGGCAAATAGATGGGGAAACAGTGGAAACAGTGGCTGACTTTATTTTTTTGGTCTCCAAAATCACTGCACATGGTGACTGCAGCCATGAAGTTAGAGATGCTCACTCCTTGGAAGGAAAGTTATGACCAACCTGGATAGCATATTAAAAAGCAGAGATATTACTTTGTCCACAAAGGTCCATCTAGTCAAGGCTATGGTTTTCCCAGTGGTCATGTATGGATATGAGGGTTGGACTGTGAAGAAGGCTGAGCGCCGAAGAATTGAGGCTTTTGAACTGTGGTGTTGGAGAAGACTCTTGAGAGTCCCTTAGACTGCAAGGAGATCCAACCAGTCCATCCTAAAGGAAATCAGTCCTGAGTATTCATTGGAAGGACTGATGCTGAAGCTGAAACTCCAATACTTTGGCCACCTGATGTGAAGAGCTGAGTCATTTGAAAAGACCCTGATGCTGGGAAAGATTGAAGGCAGGAGGAGAAGGGGACAACAGAAGATGAGATGGTTCGATGGCATCACTGACGCAGTGGACATGAGTTTGGGTAAACTCTGGAAGCTGGTGATGGACAGGGAGGCCTGGCGTGCTGACGTCCATGGGATTGCAAAGAGTTGGACATGACTGAGCAACTGAACTAAGTTTTATATATGATGTAATTGTCCAATTTATTTCTTTTGGATTGGATATCCAGTTTGCCTAGTGCCATTTTTTTTTTGAAGACTATCAATAGCCTTGATACCCTTTGAAAATCATTTGGTTGTGTATATGATGGTCTATTTCTGAGTGCTCTATTCTGTTCCACTGATTTATATGTGTGTTCTTGTTGCCAGTACCACACTCTTTTGATTACTGTTGTATAAAGTTTAAAAATCAGGAAATGTGAATGTTTCAATTTTATTCTTATATATTGAGATTTTTTTGGGCTGTTTAGAGTCCCTTGAGATTACATATTAATTTCGAGGAGGAGTTTTTCTATTTCTGCAAAAAATGCCAGGGATTTTGATAGGGATTGCCTTGAATTTGTGGATGGCTTTGTATGCTATTTATATCTTAGAAATATTAGAATCTTTCAATTAATGAATGTAGAAATGGAAGTATCTTTCCATTTACTTGTGTTGTCTTTTATTTCTTTCCAGGCAGTTTAGTTTTTAGTGTACAAGTCTTTTCCCACCTTTGTTAATTTATTCCTAAATATTTTTTCTCATTTTGATGCTATTCTAAGTGGGATCGTTTTCCCATTTAGGATGAAGAGTGAAAGTGAAAGTTGCTCAGTCGTGTCTGACTCTTTGTGACCCCATGGATATACAGTCCATGGAATTCTCTAGGCTAGAATACTGGAGTGGGTAGCCTTTCCCTCTTACGGGGGATCTTCCCAACCCAGGAATCAAACCAGGGTCTCCTGCATTGCAGGTGGATTCTTTACCAATTTGCATTTCCTTTTGGATTGTTTGTTAGTGTATGGAAATTCAATTGATTTTTGTTTTTATCTTTTTACCTTGCAGTTTTGCTGAGTTTATTAGATCTAGCAGAGAACACAGTTTTTTTAGTGGTTTCACATATGAGATCATATCATCTGTGAACAGAAGTAATTTTACTTCGTTTAGATTTGGGTGCATTTCTTTTTCTTGACTAATTCTCTGGCTAGGATTTCTAATACTATATTGAATAAAAGTGGTGAAAGTAGACATCTTTGTCTTTTCCCTAATCTTAGGGCAAAAGCCTTTAGTCTTTCATTGTTGAGTATCATGTTAGCTATGAGTTTTTCATATATGGCCTTTATCATGTTGTAGCAGTTTCCTTCTGTTCTTAGTTGTTTTTTTTTTAATCAAGAAGGGATATTGAATTTTATGAAAACCTTTTCTGTAGGCATGTATATTGAAGTATACAAGAGTAATGTCTGACATTTACTTTAAAATACTTAAGCAAAGAAATGAGATTTGAAGTGTGGCAAAATCTGGATAGTTGTGGAGAATGGATGATGCTTTGCAAATTTATTAAATGATTATTTCTACTTTTGAGTGGGCACTTGCTCCTTGGAAGAAAAGCTATGACCAAGCTAGACAGCATATTAAAAAGCAGAGATCTTACTTTATTGACAGAGGTCCATCTAGTCAGTACTATGGTTCTTCCAGTAGTAATGTATGGACGTGAGAGTTGGACCATAAAGAAAGCTGAGCACTGAAGAACTGATGCTTTTGGACTGTGGTTCTGGAGAAGATTCTTGAGTCCATTGAACAGCAAGGAGATCAAACCAGTCAATCTGAAAGGACTGTTTTAATTATTTAATGCCCTCATTTACTAAAATTTCTACTTAAAGTCATTATTGTTTTGATTACTTTCACTTTCCCCTTGTTTTTAGGGTATACTATGAGTTTTTGTAACATCTAGCAATATTATGCTTTTGCCTTTTGCAAGATAGAAGAATCTGTTAACATTTTTTCTGTTTGTAAGAGTCTCACTCTTGCCTAAAGTGCTCTTCTTTCCTCTAGAAGTCAGTAAAGGTGATTCTTTTTTTCAAATTTATTTTAGTTGGAGGCTAATTATTTTACAATATTGTGGTGGTTTTTGCCATACATTCACATGAATCAGCCATGGGTGTACATATGTTTCCCATCCTGAACTTTCCTCCCACCTCCTTCCCCATCCCATCTCAGGGTCATCCCAGTGCACCAGCCCTGAGTACCCTGTCTCATGCATTGAACCTGGACTGGCAGTTTAGTTCACATATGATAATATACATGTTTCAATGCTATTCTTTCAAATCATCGCCCCCTTGCCTTCTTCCACAGAGTGCAAAAGTCTGTTCTTTACATCTGTGTCTCTTTTGCTGTCTCGCATATAGGATCATCATTACCATCTTTCAAAATTCCATATATATGCATTAATATACTGTATTGGTGTTTTTCTTTCTGACTTCCTTCTCTCTGTATAATATGCTTCAGTTTCATCCACCTCATTAGAACTGATTCAAATGCATTCTTTTTAACAGCTGAGTAATATTCCATGATTCTTGTGAGCTCTTGGGACTTAGTCCTTAGAAATGATTCCTGTGGAGCCAGGTTTGGGAGTCATTAAATGTGAGCAAGGCTTCAGAATGGGCATGGGAGCCCTCCAGCCTAGAGGATATCTTGCTTTAATAGGAAGAGAACAGGGCTTAGAATTAGAACTTCCAGTTCAGTTCATATTCGTAGATGACTTTGGTTGAACTTCACTTTTGGAAAAAAATAGAAAGACTGAACTATACCAGTGATGAGCTCCTTGAATGAGTTATTCCATGATGAAACTTTGGCTAATGTGAGCTTCAGCTTGAGAGAGAGATACTGACCACTTAAAGTGAGGGGATTAATTCCTTGTACTGAAGAAGATATTTGTGTATTTTGTTGATTACATTTTAGACAAATAGCTCAAAAGAAAAACTACAAGTTACCAAAGGACTGTTTTTTTGGGTAGGGTGGGGGTTTGGGGAGAGATGCTTGCTTTATTCATTTATTTTTATATTTACTAATTCACTATAAATGATAGAAACAGTTACTTCCTATATTAGAAAGAAAAACTCGATCTGTTCTTGGTCTAGTGGAACCACATCTTGACATATTTAATATGTCCAATTAAGCATTAAACAAAGAGCTTTTCTTTTGAGGCCTTGAAGAATGTTCCGATATGCCTTGTTAGCTTACTCAAGCCAAAGTGGGAGGTCAGAAGGATGGAGGGGGCAGCCTGTTGGATCCTGAGGCCCAGGCACTGAGATTAGCCCCAGATCACACCCCAGGGTTAGCAAACAACTGCTCACAGCCTTTCCTTTTGTTTCTTTTTAATTTATTTTTACGTGTTCTTCATTTTATTTAAAAACATTTTTTTCCCCCAAACTGTAAACTTTTAATTTTGTATTGGGATTAACAATGTTGTAGTAGTTTCAGGCAAACAGAGAAGCAGCCCGCCCTTTTACAGATGACAGAACTGAGGCCCCTAAATGGATGGCTTAGCCCGAGCCCTCTGGTGCTGAGCCCGGCGTTTTCCACTCCGTCGGTCTCTGTTATCATGGCAGCACCTTCAAAACATAGAACCTACTTCCCTGCCGGAAGCCACATCTTTCAGCGGTGACACCCAGAGGTGGCCCCTGTGGTCTCTTGCTTGTTTTGGAGAGACACAGCGTGACTGCCTTTGTTGTTACAGCACTGGGTGGTCTGCTAGTGAGCACGTAGTATAAATAACAACTAATAAATAATTTTACAGCAGAGGTCCTAAATCTTTCCAGATAGTGCACCGGTGCGTGGCTGTCAAACTCCAGACAGATCCTAAGAAAACAGTAACTTTAACCCATCCATCTTTCACGTACACGGCACATTGTTGTCATAAAATTTTCCAAAGTTCTAATGGCTTAAAGGAAAAAAATGTACACATAAAAACACACATACACAAACACACCCACATATGCATGTAGCGGCCCTCGCTGGCTATATGATCACTTCTGTTATTAGAAATCACTGGTTTTATAACTTTCTGAATTTTTTTTCTATCTTTGCTACAGGAAATAATCTTATTTTATACTGTAGTGAATTTGAGCAGACTTGGTGTTTTTGAAAGAGAATCCCTCTGATTTTTGCATGCTGAACCATACTTTTGCTTTTGTATTGGTATCAGAAACAAAATGATGAATTGGCTTTACTCATTTAAAAAAAAAATTGATTTTGGCCGTGCTGGGTCTTTGTTGCCGCCCAGGGTGTTCTCCAGCTGTGGCTGCGCGGGGCTGCTCTCTAGCTGTGGCGAGTGGACTGATAGGCGCAGTGACTGCCCTTTGCTGTGCAGCATGGGTCCAGGGCACGCAGTTGTAGCAGTGGGCTCAGCGGTTGCGGTGCAGAGGCTTAGCTGCTCCGAAGCATGTGGGATCTTCCTGGACCAGAGAATGAACCCATGTCTCCTTACTGGACCACTGAGCCGCCAGGGGAGCCTCGCTTTACTCATTCTTTAGTTTTAGAACTCTTGAGAGCCAGCTGAGTCCTGTGCTAAGATCTTTGGGTTTCCAGATGCGCTGGAGGTTAGGATCCTGGTCTTATTCCCCTCTCTGAAATCTGCAGGCTTCAGCATCTTCACCTGTAAGCTGGGGAGAATACCTGTTGCCTAGGCTATTGTAAGGATTGAGGGTGGCAGCTTCCCCCAGCACAGGCCTTCCATCTAAACTCTCAGCAGGTGTTGGCTCTGTTGTCTACATGTCTTCTTATCTTCTCTTGTCGAAACTGCTGCTGCTGCTGCTGCTGCTAAGTTGCTTCAGTCGTGTCTGATTCTGTGCGACCCCACAGACAGCAGCCCACCAGGCTCCCTATGTCTGGGATTCTCCAGGCAAGAGCACTGGAGTGGGTTGCCATTTCCTTCTCCACTTGTTGAAACTAGCCCATAGCAAAGCCTGTCCTCTCATGGAGCCATCCCCAGTTGGAATGAAGTCTCACTGCTGTTTCCATAATGCTCTGTCCCTTCCGCCCCTCCCACGTGGCCTTGGGCGTGATGTCTCAGTGCGGTGATTACAGGGGAGCTGTCTGTGTATGTCCCCACTTCCACTCCTCCGGCTGAGTCACTGGATGAAGACTGTCTGAGGACAGAGGCTGAGACCTCACCGAGCCCTGCATTTCCTACAGGACATTAACACACACTGCACACAGCAGGTGGGATCTTGGGTAAGCTTTCAGCAGATGTGTAGGGATTTCAAGAGGTGGTCCCTGTCTTCCTCATCCTTGCTGCTTTGTGCCGCCCATCTCTCTCTGCAGCCCTCTTACTTGGAAGGCTCTGCTCTGTCACCTGAGTGGACCTGGCTCCTCAAGAAGGAGTTATAGATGAGTGGATAAAGGGAGCCAGCCTGACTGCCTAATAGCTGTGTGTTATGAGTGGGATTGTGTCCCCCGACCCAAAGATGTCAGAGTCCTAAACCCCTAGTACTCAGAAGGTGGCTTTATTTGAAATAGGGTCTTTACAGAGGAAATCAAGGTCACATGAAGTCATTAGGGTGGGCCCTAATCCAGCACGACTGCTGTCCTTATTAAAAGGGGAGATGTGGACAGAGGCAGGCACATGCAGAGGGAAGATGGTGTGAAAGCAGAGAGAACATCTAGAAGCCAAGGAATGCTTGAGGCTGCCAGCACCCAGGAGAGAGGCCTGCAACAAACAGATTCTGTCTCAAGAAACCTACCCTGCCACCGCCTTGATGTTGGGCCTCTAGAACTGTGAGACAATTTCTGTTGTTTAAGCCACCCAGTGTGTGGTACTTTGTTGTGGAGGAAATAGATAGATTATGTGAAGCAGTCAGGTTTGCTGAACTTTTCAGCCTTATTTCCTTACCTGTAGAGCAGGATGCTGTGGCAAATCGTACCTACCTTATAGGATTCTTCTGAGGATTAAATAGCGTCTGTGTGCCTGCAAGCTAAGTTGCTTCAGTCGTGTCTCTTGCTCCCCCATGGACTGCAGCCCATCAGTCTTCTCTGTCCGTGGGATTCTTCAGGGACGAATACTGGCATGGATTGCCATACCCTCCTTCAGGTGATCTTCCTGAGCCACTGGCATTTTGAAAAGATCTTTATTGATGGTATCCCTTTGCTATTCTTCCATCAATT
Organism: Nanger dama; assembly: GCA_917880005.1. NCBI lineage: Eukaryota > Metazoa > Chordata > Mammalia > Artiodactyla > Bovidae > Nanger > Nanger dama. Next base: position 2,138,445 of record CAKJTW010000017.1, read on the forward strand.
GCCAGACTTCCTCAGCCTTGGGCCACTTTTTAAATGTGCATTTTTTTCAGAAACTGTTGAGCTGGGTTCTAGTTTCTATGGACAGAATATCTAGAAACCTTAATGTTAAGCAAATCATTTTTTTTCCTGTGGGAATCTAGTTTAATTAGGGGTTTTATTTCCTGACAAAATGCTCAGCTACAAACAGATAATCTGAAAAACTAACCCATCCTGGTAGGTTAGTATGTGTTAACGGGCTGAGGCCCTTCCCTGGTAACCATTTTATCTGAGAGTCTTTGTTATATAATCACCTTTCAGTCTCTTCAGTCGTGTCCGACTCTTTGTGAGCCTGTGGACTGCAGCACACCAGGCTTCCTTGTCCATCATCTCCCGGAACTTGCTCAAACTCATGTCCATCGAGTCGGTGATGCCATCCAACCATCTCATCCTCTGTCGTGCCTTTCTCCTCCTGCCTTCAATCTTTGCCAGCATCAGGGTCTTTACCAATGAGTCAGTTCTTCACATCAGGTGGCCAAAGTATTGGAGCTTCACATCAGTCCTTCCAGTGAATATTCAGGAATGGTTTCCTTTAGTACCTAAAACCTTTATGTACCTATTGATTGTCTTACTTTTGAATCCCAGTCTTTATAGGGTTTCCCTGGTGGCACAGAGGTAGAGAATCACCTACCAATACAGAAAATGCAGGAGATGCAGGTTCAGTCCCTGGGTCAGAAAGATACGCTGGAGAAGGAAATGGTAACCTACTCCAGTATTCTTGCCTGGGGAATCCCATGGACAGAGAAGATTGGCGGGCTACTGCCCATGGGGTCACAAAAGAGTCAGGCACGGCTTAGCAACAAAACAACATTGTAGGTCAGAGGAAGCAAGGCCTGGATTGTTTGGTGATATTTGGAAGAAAAACATTAAAGTCTGTGAATTAAAATCCTTCTCAGTGTGTGGTTGGCTGGTATCTGAAATCAGATGTGGGCTTCAGTCTGATGCTTGTACCTGTGTGTGGCCTTGGGCCAGTTACTTAATTTTTCTGGGCATCTGCTGATGCCACCTGCCAAGTGGCTGTTTGAAGGTTTAAGGAAGATAATGTAGGCAAAGAAACGCCTCTTCTTTGTGGTACATACTGCTTACAAAGTTCCTTTCTTTGCCTCTTCCGCATTCCTCAGCTGTCAATGGCTCACCTGTTGGTGGCTCCAGGCATGATGTGGAGGTTGCTTTGGGAAAGAACTCATTGTGTTTCTTCAGTTATATTCTGCAGAAAGCTACCCACCACCTCCACACTGAGAAACTCGGAGTGACATAATTCAGATGTAAAACTTTATTTCAGCATGGTACAAAGTGAATTTGATATTCTTATGGTTCTTTTGGTGACATAACTTTTGAGTTGCTTATTTTTAAAAAAGTCAGAAAGTACTAAACATTTGAGGAATGAGGTATCATGAAACAGGGGTATGTGTGTATGCGTGATGGCTAAAAAGTACATTTTCCTATAGCCAATATTCTTTAATTATGAATTGGTTATCTCTAGAAATTAAATGTATATTTTTGAAGTCCTCTAAGATAAACCTGCATTATTAACTATGGCTATTTGAGCACTTAGGGTTCAGATAACATCAATAACCTAAAAAGCTTTTTATAAACATCAATGCAGACTGTATTAATATCCATATAAAACAGAACTTCAGTTTAAGCTTAATTGAATTAGTCCTCTGGTATCACATGAAGAGTCTACTCTCTAGTTTCACTTAAAAAGCAATGGGGTAGGGAAAGAGAGGCATAGAAGGTTAGGTTTTGGAATCACTTTGTTTTTATTAATTTTCTAGTCTCAAGGCCATTCGCAGATGATTTCATTATAAAGATGTGGGTTCTTTGCCATTTTCCAGCAAAGTAATGATAGATGATGGGAGAGAGATTATTCATGTTCTATTATAATCAATATAAGTTCGTTCTGTAACTACACTTTGTGCACTTGAAACTGAATGATCTTACCTCCTTTTAAAAATAAAAATACAAATTCCACAGGGGAAAATACAAAGCACAGAGGAAATTTCCAGATGTTTTAATACCCTCTTTTGCTAATTATTTTCACAAACTATGTTCAGGTAGGACCTTGGTTTGAGTAGTTATATGATCTGGAAATCAGTGTAAAATGAATCATCATAAAGCAATTCATGTTTTCCCATAGGAGTCTAGTTTTAATTAGGGGTTTTATTCCTCACAAAGTGCTCAGCATGGTATAAATCATACATATCACCACTAATATGTTGTAAAAGTAAGGATACAACAATATACATTGTGTAATAGTTTAAATAATATTATACTCCTAGTTATATACAACGGGCATGCGTATAGTATATACACTGATTATCCAAAGGCCCAAGTGCTTTATAAAACATGCATTCAGCATATAAAATGCACAGCTCTGCCATGATTTCATGTATATGAAAGAACTTAATAAACTATAGAGTGCTATACAGATGTAAGCTGAAATTTTATTAGCCTTATGCATATAGCCTAACATCATACACGTGCAATAAGACATTCCTAAATGTCTAGTTAGGAATATTTTTGTTCTCCTTAGAATTTGGAAGGACATTTGGGGGTTTAAGTGACTCTCGAGCTAGGTTATGTAGAGAAGTTTGAATGCATGCTTTTCCTCTTTTGTTGATATTTCTTGTGCTTGTATGCTTTGTTTCAAGTGTTCTTTTTACATGTGTTTGGTGTCCTTATTTTCACCTTTTAAGAGAGGATTCCATTAGCTCCATTTTGAAGAAGTGATGATCAGGGATCAGTGGTACTTTCAGAGTCAGTGTTGCCAGGAAATGGTAAAACCCATACTAAAATCCGTTCTTCTGAATTCCTCCTTCTGCGCTCTTTCAAATACATCACGAGGCCCTGACACTTTTCCTTGGGATACGCAGATGGTATCAAGATTATTTCAGGGGTCCTAGAGCAATGTTTAAATTTGGGTTCACTCTCAAAGGGAACTGTTAGTATGTGAAAGCATGGAGGCTTCAGAAGAGAGTTCAGCTGTGAGGGTTCAGAGAGGAAGACACTCTTGAGTCTTTGCCCTCCGTGCTCCCTCCCCGTCTCCCATAGCATTACTGAACACGGGTGTTCACAGCAGGCTGGGCAGGGGGACTGCCGGAGGGAAGCACATGGAAATGGGAAGCAGGATCCCATGTCTTTGCCTTAGTGTATTACTCAAGTAATATAGCCAGTGCTGCAGAAGCAAACTCTGCGGTTTCATTAGTTATGACAAAGGTTTATCAAAGTCAGAGGGTCTTTTCTGTGTAATGACTAGGGGATCAGGACTGCTGCCATGCTGTAGCTCTGCCGTCTTGGAGTTCCTCATTTCCAGGTTTGAGGAAGAGGAGGAGGAAACGTGGCTGCTCCTGGGTTAAGAGGTGTGGAGGAGAAAAGGAAAGAGGTGTGGAGAGCAGTCTCAGGCTCACCACAGGAAGAGCAGTTCTCTGTGCTGAGATCACAGCTTCTATAGCAGTTGAATCCTGACACTGTCTTTGTGTTAATATCCTGGTCAGTCACCCGAGCTGAGCATACCTGACGATCATGCTGATGGCTGATTCAGTAAACATTTATGGAGTGCTGTGTGCAAGGCACTAGGTTGGAAAGCTGACTCAAAGCAGCAGTTCACTCCAAAGAATCGCTTGCATGGTGTCCTCTACGAATCGTAACTTCACCACCAGGGCCGCTGTGATCCGTATGGAGCCTTGTGCAAATTAGAAACGGACATGGCTTCCTCAGCGCGCTTTACTTCCACTCGTCAGAATGCTGTCATGCTGGGTTTCAGAGCAATACCCTCCATGCTATCTCCTGAGAAACTGTGTAACTATACAGATGGACAATGTCTCTGAAGTGACGGTGCCCTCTTAGATGTCACCCTTGTGCAGCACACAGACTGTATAGCTGTGTATAGCAGTCTTTGTTCCCCTTGCCTCTCACTAGTAACTCTTATTGAAATTCCACAGTTATTTCTAGGTAAGAAGCTTTACCATCTTTGTAAACCTGGTAGGATATTCTTCGATGTCAGTTCTGTTAGACCACAGTGGGGGAAAAAAGTGTCACTTCTTTGTTTTGCTTAAGGTTCTTTTTAAAATTTTCTTTTGAACTTTTAATTTTGTTCTGGGGCATAGCCAATTAGCAACATTTGGGCTAGTTTCAGGTGAACAGCGAAGGGACTCGGTCATACATACACGTGTGTCCATTCTCCCTTAAGCCTCCTCTCGCATCTGGGCTACCACATAGCATTAAGTGGAGTTCCATGTGCTATACAGGAGGTCCCTGTTGGTTATTAATTTTAAATATGGCAGTGTGCACATGTTCATCCCAAACTCTCTAACTATCCCTTCTCTCCTGACAACCATAATTTCGTTTTCTAAGTCTATGAGTCTAAAAGTGTCATTTCTATTCATGAGGCCAAGTCTCTGTGCCGTTTTCTGAGACATATATCAACTGTTTTTAGTCTGATTTGTTTTAAAACTATTTACTTTCCTCCATTGATGGTTTCTTTGTTTTTTGACCACTTGCTGCATTTTGAAAATACAGAGTCATTCTGGTACAATAGTTTCTTTTATTCAAATAATTTAGGACTTTAATGAAATATCCTCAGAGTGATAAAATTCCTGCCCAGGGGCTAAAAATTATTGCCACTATTAGGAAAGTAGATTTTCTGTTTTCCAGGATTTGAAATAGACCAACCCAACAGGCAATGCTATTATTTGTTAAATGAACAAATGAATGGATACATTGTGGAGGACATTTAGTCTTAACTGTAAGCCAATTGCTTTTGTAAAAAATAACAACAGAACATCAGTTTTATGACTGCATATTATCACAAAAGGACCCAAACCCAGAAAAGCCCATTTCTGAGTTAAGGACCTTGCTACAAATGCAGGAGCAACCATGTGTGAAGAAAGGATGGTATGTTTAAAAAAAAATCCCAGGACTGCTCTAATTGTGCTTTGATTACTCTCTCTAGAGAGTAATTTTTAGAGCTCGGTAGGAAACCACGAGCAAGTCTGACCATTTGGTTTTGTGAAAATAAACTTCGTTTAATTTATTGACACATTACATGTACTTGCCAAATTTTCTCTTGCTTTTCCCCTTGACATGTGTCTTGCCTGATGGAGTCACTGTAAGGCAGTCGATATGTTTTGAAAGAAATTAGGTTTTGCTAAGGAATGTATCAGAGCTGTTAAACTGAGTTGCACCTTGTTCTCATTAGTCTTTGGAAGGCAGCTGCCGGAACAGAAGGGGCAGGGGAGGCAGAGGTGGAGCGGTGGCCACGAATACTCTCAGCACTCCTGGCAGGAGACCTCAGGGCTCCATTCTGAGCTGCAGGAGCCTGGCTCTTCCCTGGGCAGCCGTGCCAGAAGGTGTGGTCAGGGAGCCCTGCTCTGTGTTGCTGACAAATCAAATAACAAAATGAATCTCACCTCTCTGCCATCCAGCTACTGTCATCACACTGTGTGTAATTAAACATCCAACTTTGGGGTTTCTACTGGAAATACTCGCTAGGCCGAGGCCTGCCGGAGCACGAAGAGTGTCCCCACATTCCAAGTCCTGACAGTTTTCCTTGCTAATGTTTCTGTTCTGTGCTGGCGAGAGCCCTGCCTGCCTCAGCATCACATGAATCCTGCTTGAAACCTGTGCAGGACCCTCTGGGTAGGCCTCCCTGGGCTCGCCAGTGTGCCCTAACTGGAGAGACCTTTTAAAGCCCTGTGACCTTCTCTTCCTTGCTCAGGGCTCATTTGGGGTCTCCGTCACCTCCAGCATATAACGATCACTCCTGTCCATGTTGTTGAAGGCCCTTTGAGGTGTGGCCTCAGTCGCCTTGTCCTCATTGATCTCCCAACCTTTCTCATCTTTCATTTTATGCTCCAGGAATGTAGGACTGATGATGACTTTGGAAATGTACCTTTTTTTTCTTGAGCATATTTTACTTTTGTTAAATTCTAACTTTATATTGGCGGTAGAGCTGATTAACAATGTTGTGATAGTTTCAGGTGAACAATGAAGGGACTCAGCCATATACAGACAAGTATCCATTCTTCCCCAAACTCCCCTCCCATCCGGGCTGCCACATAACATTGAGCAGAGTTCCATGTGCTATACAGTAGGCCCTGGTTGGTTATCCATTTAAAATATAACACTGTGTACATGTCCATCCCAAACTCCCTAACAATCCCTTCCCCTCGCGTTTTCTCTTGTCCACCATTAAGCTCATTCTCTAAGTCTGTGGGGTTCTCTGGCTGAGATGGTAAAGAATCTGCCTGCTATGTAGGAGACCCAGGTTTAACTCCTGGGTCAGGAAGATCCCCTAGAGAAGGGAACGGCAACCCACTGCAGTATTCTTGCCTGGAGAATTCCATGGACAGAGGAACCTGGTGGGTTCCAGTCCTTGGGGTCACACAGAGTCGGACATGACTGAGCGACTTTTTCTAAGTCTGTGAGTCTGTTTCTATTTTGTAAGTTCCTTTGTATCATTTATTTTTAGATTCCACATGCAGGGAATGTCATGGGCTTCCCCTCAGTGGCTCAGTGGTAAAGAATCTGCCTGCAATGCAGAAGACATGGTTCAGGAAGATCATGTGGGTTGGGAAGATCCCCTGGAAAAGGGAATGGCTACCCACTCCAGCATTCTTTCCTGGAGAATCCCATGGACAGAGGAGCCTGGCAGGGTACAGTCCATGGGGCTGCAAAGAGTCAAGGAAGACTGAAGTGACTGAGTCTGCACAATAAAGGATGTCATAGGATATTTCTCCTCTGACTTACTTCATTCTGTATGACACTCTCTAGGCGCAAATCCATGTTGTTGCAGATGTACCACATCTTCTGTATCCATTCCTCTGCTGATGGACTTTAGGCTGCATCCATGTCTTGGCAGTTGTGAACAGTGCTGCAGTGAACACTGGGGTGCATGTGTCCCTTTGGATCATGTTTTACTCTGGATTTCTGCCTCGGAATGGGAATGCAGGCTCATATGGTAGCTCTAGTTTTAGTTTAAGGAACCTCTATACTGTTCTCCATAGTGGCTGTACCAATTTACATTCCCACCAACAGTGTAGGAGGGTTCCCTTCTCCAGCATTTATTGTTTGTGGATTTTTTTGATGATAGCCATTCTGACTGGTGGGATGTGATAATCTGGTTATAGTTTTGATTTGTATTTCTCTAATAATTACTGATGTTGAACATCTTTTTATGTGCCATCTGTGTGTCTTCTTTGGGGAAATGTCTAGGTCTTTTGCCCTTTTTTTTGAGTGGGTTCTTTGTTTTGATGATGTTAAGCGTCATGAGCTGTTTGTAAATTTTGGAGACTAATCCCTAATGGGTCACATCATTTGCACATATGTTCTATCAATCTTTCACCTCCAGCATATAATGAAAACTTCTTTGCCTGTTGTTGAAGGCCCTTCAAGGTGTGGCCTCTGCTGCCTTGTCTAGCTTGATCTCCCAACCTTTCTCACCTGTCATTTTTGCTCTGGGAATATAGGACTAATGATAATTTTGGAAAAGACCTTTTTTTTTTCTTTTTCAATACCAAAAAAATTACCAAAAATTAATTACCAAAAATTAATATTTGGTGGCTTTCTTCTTGGGCTTTTATTATTCTCCACTTTCTTACATGTGTAGTTGGATTATATATAAATATTTTTATATTTTGTTTTTGTCTATAATAAGCATTTATAATTGTAAACATTTTAATGGTTGCATTATTATCTGTCATGTGGATAAATGATACTTTATTCAACTATTTCTGAACTGACAAAAGCAGAATCAGCAGAATTAAAATTACTGTGCTGTATACATGTTGTTTAGTCGCTAAGTTGTGTCCAACTCTTTTGCGACTCCATGGACCATAGCCCGCCAGGCTCCTCTGTCCATGGGATTTCCCAGGCAAGAATTCTGGAGTGGGTTGCCATGGAAAATACCTTTTAAGAGGATGTATTTATTTTTGGCTACATCAGGTCTTAGTGTGGCATGTGGACTAAGTTGCTCCGAGGCATTATTGCCCACTAGGATCAGTGGGATCCTAGTCCCGTGACCAGGGATCAGTCCCGCTTCTCCTGCTTTGGAAGGTGGGCTCTTAACCACTAGACCGTCGGGGAAGCCTCTGGAAATATACCTTGCTCGCTCACTCTTCTCGTACTTTGCTCTTTCTTCCTTGGATGTCCTCCCTGTGAACTGTTGGTCTGGCTGACTCTCCTTAGCCCCATGCCACCTCATTTTGGAAGCCCTCCCTGATTTCCTCTCCTGATTCAGGTGCTCAGCATTCTGTCTCCCTTTGAGCTTTATGTAAAAACAGCCATCAGAGCAGTTGCCTCAGAGCATAAATACTTGTTGTACTTAACTGGACTTGGAGCTGCTTGAGGTCGAGGATCATAGCTTTTAATTCATATCTCCCTAAACTGTCACAGACTGGGTAGATAGAAGCTCTGTGAATGAAGGAAGGAAAGATCACCAAGGTCAGTCTCCAAAGCTGTTCTTTTCAAAGGCAAACATCTCTAAATCCAGCAAGAGTGGAATGGCTTTGGTAACAAAGTTCAGATCTCTTGGTGAAGAATCAGCCAAACTGCCTTTTACCTTTCTGCTTGTTGCTTTCTCTCCTGTGTTATGTTGTTTACAGAGTCACCTGGAGGAAGGCTCGATCAGGGTGACCCCCACCTGAATGGTGATGCTTCTGATGCCCGCTGATGGTGCTTGGGATCGTGCTTCACATCTCAGTTCATCAAGCTGCATTTTGCAGTGAAATGTTTTCTTGGCATCTTCTGCTGCAGGGCTTAGCTTTTCTCCAATTGGGGGAGGGCTGTATCTTCACTGCTTGGGCATCTTAATATTACGGCCTGTGGCCAGTTTTGGCTGAGCAAGGTGGCAAGGGCTCTATGTCTCCATCTGGCAGGCCTCCCTTGGGAATGAGGGTCTTCAGCCCTCAGAAGGAAGCCCCTGCCTGGCCACAGTGGGGCCACGGGGTGATGCCTGAGAGAGGGCTGTCCTGGTGCTGGCCCCGGTGAGATCTGAGAGACCTGTGGACTAGGGAACCCTGTTGGGATGGGGTTTTCCTCTTCCCCTGGTGACAGGATCCAGCTCACCCGGCCTCTGGGAGCCGAATGCCTTGAAACGTCCAGAGTGCAGCAAAATGCAGAGCTGTGCACAGCTGCACTAAGAGTCTGGAACTTACTCCAGGACTTTGGACAAGTGGCCCTCGTGTTGGGTTTTTAATACTTATAAAATAGGGCTTAGACTCCTTGTGGGTTCTTGTGAGGAAATGTGATACCTGTCAGAAGCTCACAGGTTATTACTCCTGATTGCGAGTATCTACTCTTGTAGTACATTTGAGAAGTCTGTGGTGGTGAAGAAAGGGAGAGTGACTGGGCTTTGCACACTGGAGTAGGGAGCTGACAGCAGTGACTAGTAGCACCCTGGCTCAGGGAGGGCTCCTGGCTGCATGAGGAACTTCCCTCTGCTCCCTTCTCCAGAGGATCTGCTCCGGGGCCCCTCTGGAACGGGTGGAGGGGGCACGTTGCCTGAGTTTTATTCAGGCTTTGGCCTTCATCACCTGTATGACCTCTGGTGAGCCACTTGCCCTCCATTTGCCTCAATTTCCAGACTGTCTTGGAAACTGGTGAGGACCAGCCTTGCTCACCTCCCACGATGTTTGTAGACATAATAGCAAATAATGTCGATGTGCAAGTGTCGTTACGAGAACACCACGGGGTATCTTAATGACTGAGAATGAGAGTGAGTGGGGCCAGTCTTCTCCGCTCTCTCACCCTTCCTTCCGTTAGCAAGCTGTTTAGTTATTACAGCCACGAAGAAATAACCTAGAAGCATGGAGGAGAAGCATTTCTGTTAAAACAGTTGTCCATTGATGTCATCATATCTATTTCCAGAGGTTCTTAGGAGAGATTTTGAAGTTGGTTTAGCACTCGGCACCTGCTCTGGTGTCAGGTGCTGGGCTGGGCGCTGGTCAGATGTGAATTTCACAAGTCCATGAGTCAGTTTATCTCTCAGCTCTTAGATGATGCTCTGCAGGAGAAACACATTTGGTAAGGCCTTCGCTATGTTAAAAATGCAGGTGGAACAGACTGGTAGGTAATGTATCAAAATGTTGACTGATGGCTCATAGTAGAGTTCTCAATGAGTTTTTTTTTTCTTTCCCTGTTTCTATTCTTCTGTACTTGGCAGCCATTTAAGAATGAGTTTTGTTTTGGGAATCCAAAAAATATATGCATCTTCTCACACAAATTGAATACAGTGCTATTTAAGATTAGAAAGATAAGGATTTGGAAAGTTAGTGATTCACCATTATACATCAGCTTCCCTGATGGCTCAGATGGAGAAGAATCTTCTTGCAGTGTAGGAGACCTGGGTTCGATCCCTGGGTTGGGAAGCTCTTCTGGAGAAGGGAATGGCAACCCATTCCAGTATTCTTGCCTGGAGGGATCTCATGGACAAAGGAGTCTGGTTGGCCACAGTCCATGGGATCACAAAGAGCTGGACATAACTGAGCGACTTATAAGCACACACACACACGCACGCACGCACGCAACTGAAGAGGACCAGAGGACCTGCAGAGGCAAGCTGGGCCAGCCAGTTGGAGACTTCCCTCAAGACCCAGCACAGGGCTCCTTCCATCAGCAGCAGCTGCTCTGAACCTGGGCAGAGGCCACGTGGCTCCTCCCCAGGCCAGACCATCCTTATGAGAGCAGGGTGTTTGGTGAGCCTCACATACCAGTTTCAGTGGGTCTGGACGATTAACGAGCTGCTAAAATTCTCCGCCTTCCTCTCCTGAAGCCTCCTTTCAAATGACAGATCCCAAATCTGACCTACCACAGCCATATGTGCCATCTCCCACTGGACTATGAATTTGTTTGCTTAAACACACACTCCCAAGCAGCACCTCTGTTCCTACTGTTGGTTTAGAGAATTTGAGCCCAAAGGTGCCAGAAAACAGCTCTATGAAAGAGCTCAGCAACCTCAGAGCATGAAAGTGACCCAAGAATAACCCTGTTTTCAGGCCTCTGCACAAATTAAACTTTGAAATTATTCTAAATGGTTAATCCTAAAGTGCAAATACTTGAAACAATCAGAATCAGGCTGTTAAAACCCAGAAATTCTTCCCTTTCTCAGGCAAGACTTCCTTCCTAAGCACCCCATTTCAGACTGTTTCTCTGGTGGGGAATTTCCTTGCATTCCTTCAATTAGAGCTACCACTTAACTCCTTGATTCCTTGCTTCCACATCCGAGTTTACGCCTCATCATCTCATCACCAGATGGCTGTAGTTGGTCTCCCTGCTTCTAATCTCTCTTCACTCTGTACACTTCGGCCAGATCAGTCTTTTATGGAAAATAGAGCTGATTGGGTCACTCCCAATCCAGAACCTTCATTGAGCTCCACTGCCATCTCTGAATGTAGCAGGTTGGTGAGACCTTCCTAGTGCAGTTCCCAGCCTCCTGGCCACTTCCAGGCCAGGTACTTCCAGCAGGGGGTGGCTGTGGATAGTCCTGTCAAGGGCCTGTGCTTTCTCCCTGAGCCTTTGTTCACATACCCCCCTTCACATTAGTCCACTCATCCCTCACATGCCAAAGCCTGCTTCTTCTCAGCTTGGATGCTGTCTCCTTGTGAATTCTGTACTTATCACATACCTTCCTTTCCTCAACCAGCCTCCAGGACAACAAATGCATGCTTATTTCCTTCTGTTAAGGTCTTATTAGCTTGCTAGGAAATTGTTGTTCTCTTGCTTTAGTAATACATTGAACAATATGGGGAGTAGTCTGCTCAGCTGATTGGAAGATCCACGGAAGGGCCAAGACTCCCTTACTCTTTGGGGTTTCTTCATACTCTTTAGCTGAGTGTGTTGAACCTCCTCTATTTGTTGAATGTATTATAGTTGAATCATTGGATAACTGAATAACAAGATTCAAAGATGACTTTTCATGAGGTATCTACAATAGACTTAAGAAATATGCTAAATATACTTCTACTCATGAAGTGTGGAAAACATCCTATGCTAACCCATTTTAGTACGGTGCTGTGAAATGATAGTTCTGTAGCTGCTGAAGATATTGAGGCCTGAATGTCTTTGCTACTTCCCAACTTGAGTGAACTTTATTAAAAAAAAAAAAAAGGTAATATTGGTTCCATGAAAAGACAGGGCCATAAAGAGATAGGGATGTGTAAGGGTTTTGGCGTTGGCCCAACATGGGGTCAGATCTTGGCTCTAGAGAAGTTATTGAACCTTTCCAATAAAACTTCAGGTTCTCCATCTGCAAAATGTTGACACTGTCTACCTAAGCTATTGTGAGGATGGCAGGATGATGGATGGAAGCATCTAGAAGAGAGCCTGGCACACAGGCATGCCCAGAGTGCAGTGATGGGTCCTCATTTTCCTGGCCGTTACACACAGTTCAGTTGGAAATTGGGGCATCTGTTAAGTGCAGCTGCAGACTGCAAACCAACTTTACATATTTCAAGAGCTCACTATGCACAGTGGCTTTTATTAAAATGTGAGGTTGTTTATAAAGCAGAGGATTATTTGACAGCTGGCCCTGCAAATGAGGCTGGTGCTCACACAGAAGGGCCAGGTGTGCTGCTCTGCAGAGCTGGGCATCTCCTCCTCCGCAGGTGTGCCCTCCAGGCCAGAGCAAACAGGTGTCTGGTTTTCTGGGATGAGAAGGCAGAATGGGGGTCCTGTGTGCTCTTTTTAGAGCACATGGCTGTGAAGGGCAATAGTGTGACAGCCTGGGCCCTGGAACTGTGCTAATGGAGCTCTCACATGTGCGTGGCTTCAAAGCAGGACTGTAAAAAAAAAAAAAAAAAAAATCATCACTCTGATTGCATCTCCATGGGAGGAAAGACTAAGAAAGGACCAGAGGAGAGAATGGGGTCAATTGGATAACCTGTCATGCACTAGGCACTACTTTTGGATGCTGAGAGGAATGATGGTACAGAACATAAAGATGGTAAGATGTAGTTCCACCTGAGTCCAGGCTGTTAAAAATTTTTTTTGTTTTGAGTCCTGGACTCTTTTGAAATATGGTAAAAGTTTTGAACTTTCTCAGAGGAAAATGCATGCATACACAGTTCCAGGGGGCTGGCTCATGGGTCCCTTGAAGTTCATTTAAGGAACCTAAGTTAAGAACCCTTTATTTAGTAATTACAGTCTTGTGAAAAACATTAGCACTGGCAGTGGGTTCAGAAACACCTGGTTTGAGTTTGGTTCCACCCCTTTGCCAGCTATGTGTCTCACTGAAGGATGATCTTGAATAGCTCAACCTTTCTAAGCCTCAGACATCTCACATAGATGAAAATAACAGCAGCATCTCATGGGGTTTCAGTGAAGACGAAATAATAAACAAAACGATCAATACAAAGCCTAGCATGTGGCAAATGCTCTGTAAATGTTAACACATAATTATTACTAGTGAGCCTGTTATTGATAGAAGGGAGTCATGAAAATACAGCAGGAGATTAATTCGTGTAGCGTCTGTGAGGAAAATATGAACCATAGTTTTCAGCTGAGGTCTTTGTATATAAAAGAAAGTGAAAAACATCATGGTGGGTTTTGTCTTCTGTATAAACAACGTTGTTTATGGTAACTGTCTTCTGTCCCTTAGTAAAAGAAGGCAACCACAGCAGCATTCCACAGGGGTGTTTCTGTGGCTATATACTCCATGAAGATGACCTCATTGTAGGGGATAAATCTCTCAATGACTGCTAAATACTTACAGTGTTATAATCCATCAGCAACAGTGAAGGAAAAGGATACATGATAACAGTTAGGAGCTATAGAGGGGTTGCCATGTACCTCACATGTGTGGGTTGTGGTGTCTTTCTGATAAAGTTTGATCTCTCAGAAGAGCAGAAGTCAAAGATACAGCACTTCCACCGGGTGTAGCTGGAGGTCAGCAGACTGTGTGTGCACGCATGCACGTGGGCACGTGTGTGCAGGCTGTCAGAAACAGAGCTTCTTTTTATCAGCCTTCACTCATTTGATTGCTTTCTGAGCCACGAGTTTGAACATTTTGGAATGTGCCTGTTGAAAATGAAGATTTATCATACAGAGTGTAAGATTACAACCGTAAGATTCAGAAAGGGGTTTCTGAGCTTGGGGGAGAGTTACAATTAACCTCGTAAAGAGCACAGATGAAAGCCTTTCCCACAGTTACAATCAAAGACACTTTAGGCCACTCTTTCCCCAGAGGAATAGTTGCCTTTTACTGCGTGTTTTAAAGTTTTATTTCAAAAACAGTCAGCATCTTAAAGCAGCATGTAGTGTGCTCCCCAGGCTTTCACTTGCAACATGTTGCCAGTTTTCTCAATCATATTACCGGGTTTCTGGATGTGGTATGAGTTGCTACCTTCACCAGATTCGCACTCAGGAGGGTTTAGCCCGACATGCTTGTGCTTGTCGCAAGAAGACTCTCCCAAACTTCCTTGCTCTTCTCATTCTAAGAAGAGAGTTCAGAGTCAGCATTATTATGCGTGAGAGATTATACTTCTATCCTCTCCTTTGTCGAGGAAACTGAGGTCCCGAGAAGAGATGAAACCCAGTTCTACGCAGTGCATCACTGCTTCTCAAGCTCAAGAAACCAGATTCTCACCACATCCTGTGCTGAAATGCTTCCTCATTGTAGTCTAGGTCTCTGTGCACACTGGGCTTTATTTGTGTATGTGTGTGTTTTAAGTGCTAAAATCATGTTTTTTCCCCTCAAGATACAGAAAGTGTGATTGTCTTTCCATAGACAATGAATTTGAGCGAACTCTAGGAGATAGTGAAGGGCAAGGGAGCCTGGTGTGCTGCAGTCCCTGGGGCTGCAGAGTTGGACACAACTTAGCGACTGAGCAACAACAAGCATCCTTCCGTTGAGCACCTCAGTGTTGCAGGGAATAACTAGTAGTCCAGTAGTACTGAAACCAGATAGGTGTTGCAGTACTGCTGTGGCCGCTTTGCAACCATCACGTGGAATGTCAAGGGTAGTGAAACTTTCATCTCTCTTGGTCTGCCTGCTTCCAATCCTACTGTAGTCTGTTTCCTGAGTCTCACTGTCTCCTGAGCACAGCTTCCAACTTGCCCTGGATTTTGTTGTTGATGAGCACTTTGCATGCTTCCTCCACCATAATATGCTTTCTGACAGTGCCTGGATGAAAGCCTGGAGTGTGAACAATCCTGACTTTGCTTGGATGTACACCTTTCCGTCATACATCACACAGGACTGTGGTAGCGGCCTTTTCACAGGTCATGAGGTCTGCAATCTGGTTCTTGACCAGTCCTCGCTGCTGTGCTGGTTGTACTCTGTTAACAACAGAGCCACTCTTACCAGCTGCCTGTTAAAACCCCTTGTACACCCTGCCCATTGCCTACAGCAGGAGGGTGCCAATTCCAGTTTGCTAGTGGCTGTCTGAAGTGCAGGCTGTCCGGAAGTGTCATAAAGCGCTGTGATTTGTAATGTCTCGCAAGTGTGGGGAGAGGCATCGGGAGCGGGTGTGCCATGTCCTGTCTAGCCAGGAGAACCACGTGTCAGCTTCCTTAGTAAAAATTAATTTATTATTTTTGGCGGCACTGGCTCGTCACTGCTGCGTGCGGGCTTTCTTAGTGGTGGTGTGAAGGCGTCTCCTGCGGCGGCTTCT
This sequence comes from Nanger dama, assembly GCA_917880005.1. Classification (NCBI taxonomy): domain Eukaryota; kingdom Metazoa; phylum Chordata; class Mammalia; order Artiodactyla; family Bovidae; genus Nanger; species Nanger dama. Next base: position 2,154,089 of record CAKJTW010000017.1, read on the forward strand.
CTTGCTGCAGATCACAGGCTCTAGGGCAGCTGGGCTTCAGCACTGTTGCACAGGTGCTCCGTAGTCGCGGCTCCTGGGCTCTAGAGCACGGGCTCAATACTTGTGGCCCATGAGTTTAGTTACTCTACAGCATATGGCATCTTCATCTTCCTGGACCAGGGCCTGAACCCGTATCCTCTGCACTGGCGAGTGGATTCTTATCCGCTGGACAGCCAGGGAAGTCCTCTGTCAACTTCTAAACAGGACACGTCAGACTCTTCCTGATCTGGTTTCTGCCCACCTGTCATTGACCCCTCCCCAAGCTGCCTCCTCCCTCCACGTGCTGCTTCCACAGCACCCCTGCTTACTCACCAACATGGCTTTGCATCTGCCGAACTTCTGCCTGAGATCCCTTACCTCTTGTTTCTCCATTGCCTCCTCATTCTTTAACATTCAGTTCAACTGTTACTGCCTTAGAAGCCTCCTCTCCTTTTTGCCACATAGCCAGATTGTGCAAGATCACTTTGTTCATTCTTTAGTTACTCACTGCATTCAGCATAAACACTTTATAGTATAATCATTTAGTCATCTATCTACTCTTCTACTAGGTGGCTGGTGGGGAAGTGAATGTTGATTGAGCTCCTTCAGTGTCCTGAAGACACTGGGAAGAAGAGCTGCCTGTCTGAAAAGCCCAGTGGAGCAGAATGAGGGTGGGGTTTTGAAGCCTCTGAGTCTTAGGGTATTCATGTTGTAAACTGGGAATCATACTACTATGCCAGGTTGTAGCGTGGTTTAGAAATCGTATTTCTAAAATGTGAGCATATAGTAGTAAGTCCTCAGTAAATGATGACTATAATTGGTTATCTACTTTAATTTTAATTTTATGAGGCACAGTAGGAATTAATTTTAAATGCTGTAACTGAACTTCAAATTATTTCCTTAGAGTCATAAATCAAATATATTACTGAGTTAGAATTGAAACTCAGATCCTAGTGGTGTCAGGACCACTGTCCACTGTCTTATATCATCTGATTTTATAAGAAAATTGGCTGTGGACCCAAACATACAAAATATGTAAAAACAGTACAACAGATTCCACATCCCCTCTGTCTCACCTAGATTTTAATATTTCACCTCGATTTTTGGTCACACTCTCTTGGTTTCTACACATGCACATGGCCACATGACATGCATCTTTTTTCTCACATGCTGATCACTACTAATGTTTCCCTCAACAAGGACCTCTCCTCCTGCCTTCTCCTGTACAAGCATCCCAATCAGGAGATTAGCATCAATACCACAATATACACTGTACCATCTTAGTGACCCAGATAACCACATTGGTGTGGTCACTCACCTAGAGCCAGACATCCTGGAATGTGATGTCAAGTGGGTCTTAGGAAGAATTACTGTGAATAAAGATAGTGGAGGTGATGGAACTCTAGCTGAGCTATTTCAAATTCTAAAAGATTATGCTGTTTAAGTGCTGATTCAATATGCCAGCAAATTTGGAAAACTCACCAGTGGCCACAAGACTGGAAAAGATCAGTTTTCATTCCAATCCCAAAGAAGGGCAATGCCAAAGAATGTTAAAAGTACTGCACAGTTCAGTTCAGTTCAGTTCAGTTGCTCAGTCGTGTCCGAATTTTGCGACCCCATGAATCACAGCACACCAGGCCTCCCTGTCCATCACCATCTCCCGGAGTTCACTCAGACTCACATCCATCGAGTCCGTGATGCCATCCAGCCATCTCATCCTCGATTATCCCCTGCTCCATCTGCCCTCAATTCCTCCCAGCATCAAAGTCTTTTCCAGTGAGTCAACTCTTCACATGAGGTGGCCAAAGTACTGGAGTTTCAGCTTTAGCATCATTCCTTCCAAAGAAATCCCAGGGTTGATCTCCTTCAGAGTGGACTGGTTGGATCTCCTTGCAGTCCAAGGGACTCTCAAGAGTCTTCTCTAACACCACAGTTCAAAAGCATCAATTCTTCGGCGCTCAGCCTTCTTCACAGTCCAACTCTCACATCCATACATGACCACAGGAAGAACTGTAGCCTTGACTAGACGGACCTTAGTCGGCAAAGTAATGTCTCTGCTTTTGAATATGCTGTCTAGGTTGGTCATAACTTTTCTTCCAAGGAGTAAGCGTCTTTTAATTTCATGGCTGCAGTCACCATCTGCAGTGATTTTGGAGCCCCCAAAATAAAGTCTGACAGTGTTTCCACTGTTTCCTCATCTGTTTCCCATGAAGTGATGGGACCGGATGCCATGATCTTCGATTTCTTAATGTTGAGCTTTAAGCCAACTTTTTCGCTTTCCTCTTTCACTTTCATCAAGAGGCTTTTTAGCTCCTCTTCACTTTCTGCCATAATGGTGGTGTCATCTGCATATCTGAGGTTACTGATATTTCTCCTGGCAATCTTGATTTCAGCTTGTGTTTCTTCCAGCCCAGCATTTCTCATGATGTACTTGGCATAGAAGTTAAATAAGCAGGGTGACAATATACTGCCTTGACGTACTCCTTTTCCTATTTGGAACCAGTCTGTTCCATGTCCAGTTCTAACTGTTGCTTCCTGGCCTGCATACAGATTTCTCAAGAGGCAGGTTAGGTGGTCTGGTATTCCCATCTCTTTCAGAATTTTCCACAGTTTATTGTGATCCACACAGTCAAAGGCTTTGGCATAGTCAATAAAGCAGAAATAGATGTTTTTCTGGAACTCTCTTGCTTTTTCCACGATCCAGTGGATGTTGGCAATTTGATCTCTGGTTCCTCTGCCTTTTCTAAAGCCAACTTGAACATCTGGAAGTTCACATACTGCTGAAGCCTGGCTTGGAGAATTTTGTGCATTAGTTTACTAGCATATGAGATGAGTGCAATTGTGCGGTAGTTTGAGCATTCTTTGGAATTACCTTTCTTTGGGATTGGAATGAAAACGGACATTTTCCAGTCCTGTGGCCACTGCTGAGTTTTCCAAATTTGCTGGCATATTGAGTGCAACACTTTCACAGCATCATCTTTCAGGATTTGAAATAGCTCAACTGGAATTCCACCACCTCCCTAGCTTTGTTTGTAGTGATGCTTTCTAAGGCCCACTTGACTTCACATTCCAGGATGTCTGGCTCTAGATTAGTGATCACATCATCATGATTATCTGGGTCATGAAGATCTTTTTGTACAGTTCTTCCGTGTATTCTTGCCACTTATTCTTAATATCTTCTGCTTCTGTTAGGTCCATACCGTTTCTGTCCTTTATCGAGCCCATCTTTGCATGAAATATTCCCTTGGTATCTCTAATTTTCTTGAAGAGATCTCTAGTCTTTCCCATTCTGTTGTTTTCCTCTATTTCTTTGCATTGATCACTGAAGAAGACTTTTTTTTTTTTTATCTCTTCTTGCTATTCTTTGGAACTCTGCATTCAGATGCTTATATCTTTCCTTTTCTCCTTTGCTTTTCATCTCTCTTCTTTTCACAGCTATTTGTAAGGCCTCCCCAGACAGCCATTTTTTCTTCTTTGCATTTCTTTTTCTTGGGGATGGTCTTGATCCCTGTCTCCCGTGCAGTGTCATGAACCTCATTCCATAGTTCGTTCATCAGGCACTCTATCTGTCAGATCTAGGCCCTTAAATCTATTTCTCACTTCCACTGTGTAATCATAAGGGATTTGATTTAGGTCATAAATGAATGGTCTAGTGGTTTTCCCTACTTTCTTCACTTTGAGTCTGAATTTGGTAATAAGGAGTTCATGATCTGAGCCATGGTCAGCTCCTGGTCTTGTCTTTGTTGACTGTATAGAGCTTCTCCATCTTTGGCTGCAAAGAATATAATCAATCTGATTTCAGTGTTGACCATCTGGTGATGTCCATGTGTAGACTCTTCTTTTGTGTTGTTGGAAGAGGGTGTTTGCTATGACCAGTGCATTTTCTTGGCAAAATTCTATTAGTCTTTGCCCTGCTTCATTCCGCATTTCAAGGCCAAATTTGCCTGTTACTCCAGGTGTTTCTTGACTTTCTACTTTTGCGTTCCAGTCCCCTATAATGAAAAGAACATCTTTTTTGGGTGTTAGTTCTAAAAGGTCTTGTAGGTCTTCATAGACCGTTCAACTTCAGCTTCTTCAGCATTACTGATTAGGGCATAGACTTGGATAACGGTGATATTGAATTGTTTGCCTTGGAGACGAACAGAGATCATTCTGTCATTTTTGAGGTTGCATCCAAGTACTGCATTTTGGACTCTTTTGTTGACCATGATGGCTACTCTGTTTCTAAGGGATTCCTGCCTGCAGTAGTAGATATAATGGTCATCTGAGTTAAATTTACCCATTCCAGTCCATTTTAGTTCGCTGATTCCTAGAATGTCGACGTTCACCCTTGCCATCTCTTGTTTGACCACTTCCAATTTGCCTTGATTCATGGACCTGGCATTCCAGGTTCCAGTGCCATATTGCTCTTTACAGCATCGGATCTTGCTTCTATCACCAGTCACATGCACAACTGGGTATTGTTTTTGCTTTGGCTCCATCCCTTCATTCTTTCTGGAGTTATTTCTCCACTGATCTCCAATAGCATATTGGGCACCTAATGACCTGGGGAATTCCTCTTTTGGTATCCTATCATTTTGCCTTTTCATACTGTTCATGGGATTCTCAAGGCAAGAATACTGAAGTGGCTTGCCATTCCCTTCTCCAGTGGACCACATTCTCAATTCGCATATGAGCAAAGTCATGCTCAAAATCCTTCAAGCTAGGCTTCAATAGTACATGAACCGAGAACTTTCAGATGTTCAAGCTGGGTTTAGAAAAGGCAGAGGAATCAGAGATCAAATCATCAACATCTGTTGGATCACAGGAAAAGCAAGGGAATTCCAAAAGAAGCATCTACTTTTGCTTCATTGACCACACTAAAGCCTTTGTGTGGGTCACAACAAACTGGAAAATTTTTAAAGAGATGGGAATACCAGACCACCTTACTTGCCTCCTGAGAAACCTGTATGCAGGTTAAGAAGCAACAGTTAGAACTAGATATGGAACAATGGACTGGTTCAAAACTGGGAAAGAAGTGCATCAAGGCTGTATGTTGTCATCCTGCTTATTTAACTTATATGCAGAATACATCATGTGAAATGCCAGGCTGGATGAAGCACAAGCTGGAATCAAGATTGCTGGGAGAAATAACGATAACCTGAGATAATGCAGATGACACCACTCTAATGGCAGAAAGCGAAGAGGAACTAAAGAGCCTCTTAATGAAGGTGAAAGAGGAGAGTGAAAAAGCTGGCTTAAAACTCAACATTCAAAAAACTAAGATTATGGTATCCAGTCCCACCACTTTTATTTTCTTGGGCTCCAAAGTCACTGAAGAAGGTGACTGCAGCCATGAAATTAAAGATGCCTGCTTCTTGGAAGAAAAGCTGTGATCAAGCATATTAAAAGCAGAGATATTACTTTGCTGACAAAGGTCTGTCTAGTCAAAGCTTTGGTTTTTCTTGTAGACATGTACAGATGTGAGAGTTGGACAATAAAGGAAGCTGAGTGCCGAAGAATTGATACTTTTGAACTGTGCTATTGGAGATGACTCTTGAGAGTTCCTTGGGCAGTGAGAAGATCCAACCAGTCAATCCTAAAGAAAATCAGTCCTGAGTATTCATCGGAAGGACTAAAGCCAAAGCTCCAATCCTTTGGCCTCCTGATGCGAAGAACCAACTCATTGGAAAGATGACAGTAGATGCTGGGAAAGACTGAAGGCAGGAGGAGAAGGGGACAACAGAGGATGAGATGGTTGGATGACATCACTGACTCAATGGACATGAGTTTGAGCAAACTCTGGGAGATGGTGAAGGACAGGGAAGCCTGGCATGCTGCAATGCATGGGGTTGCAAGGAGTCGGACATGGCTTAGTGACTGAACAGCAACAACAACATGGTCCACAGACTCCATTCAGACTTATCCAAGTATTCTAAAAATGTCCTTTCTCTTTTCTAGTCCAGGATCCTATCTAGGAACATGCATTCTATTTGGTCATCTTACCACATCAGGATCTTTAACCTGGAAACATTTCTCAGTCTTTTCCTGTGACTCATGCCCTTTCATTCTATGGGACAGCCTTTCACTCAGATCTGTCCAGTGCTTCCTCCATGATTAGACTCAGGCCAGGATCTGAGCTCTTCCAGGTGTATCTTGTCAAGAGACACGTGATGATGACCCATCTTTTCCCTGGTGATGTTTACCTTGATCACGATGGGGTCGGCCAGGTGTCTCTACTGTAAAGTTGTCATATGCCTTTGTATTTGATCACTGTGGTGTGTAGTGTTACACTAATATCCTGTTCCTCCTCAAAATATCACCCATGAGCCTTGGTTCATGGTTGAGTCCCACCTGCATCCGCCCTTACCATGGATGCTGAATGGCAGTGATCTGTTTCCACCATTTCTACATTTATTACTTGGCTTTCTACTGTAAGAGGGTTCCCTTCTCCTCTGTTTATATATGTACAGTATGGACTTATGGTTCTGTTTTAACCAATGGACTATAATCTGTTAACTAGAATTTTAATCCTCAAATTGTTCCTGATTATTTTCAAGGTGCTCCTATGTTCTCTTCACAGATGCCCATCATTTGTTAAATGTTTCCTTATGTTCCAACACAAGATGTTCCAGAATCATCTTGTGTTTTCTCTTCAGCCCTGAAATAAACTTTTCTTCAAAGTGTTCTGATTAATTTTAGTGGAGGATGATATTTGCCAACCAAAATTTGATTATTCACTGTGCTCATAGCTTCTGTATGTACAAACACAGCTATACACATAAATATGACATGCTCACAAATACAGAGAAAATAAATATTTTATCCAATTCTTATTTAAAACCCATCACTTCATGCCAATACTCCTAATTCCAGTCCAACATCTCAGAGGTCGTTCCAGCCTTCTTTCCATGTTGAGAAATCTCCCCTCTTTTATTCTCACTTTAGTGACTTATTTGTTCAGTGTCCCCAGTCTTCCTGACTACTCTGGCCGCCTCTTTTGTCTGCCGCCTCTGTCTCCAGCCTCTTACTGCCTGCTCCCTTGACCCTTGGGAGGACATTGCCACCAATGTCTTCATAAGGCATAAAGGCTTCTTTTGTCTCCCCACATTTTTGAATCTGAGCGCCAATGTCAAGGAGTGGAGATAAGTAATGGATATGTGCTTTTAGGTGGGAGATACGTGCCTTCTCTTTTCACCATCCAACATGGTACATGACATAATAGATTTATGAATGCTGTATGAAGGAATAGATAAATGAACCAATGAACAAATGTGAGTAAACAGTTTTCCTCTGCAGTTGTTCATTGTTTAACTTGTGAGTGTTACGTTAGGATTATCAGGATGAGAGTAGGGTAGGTAAGACAAAGCATCTTCTCTGTCTAGGAACATTTTTGTCTCGTCACCTTTGCAGGCAGCTTTGGAAGGCTAAGGCGGGGGGTGAGGGAGGGGGAAAGGGGCAGATTTGGGAATACCTGCTCAAGGAGCCAGAGAAGCTGAATGAACTCTGGAGTCGGTTGACAGATGAGGCCACCAGCTTATCTGTGTATCCAGCACAGCTCCGGGGGCCCCTTTATCCAGGAGATACAGTTATGGGAACAAATGTAAGAAGCAGTCTAAACTTCGGCTGCTTCATTTGATTTGAGATTCATGTGCATATGTGTGATTGTGTGTTAGAGCTGATACAAGGCAGCACACAGAGTAAATAGTTCCTGCTCATTTATGTGTTTTCTGAAATTCTACTGAGCTTGCAGTGTTTCATGTCACTTTTGTCCAACTCTATTGGGATGTGTAGGCTTCCCAGGTAGCTCAGCAGTAAAAGAATATACCTGCCAAGGTAGGAGACATGGGTTTGATCCCTGGATTGGGAAGATCCCCTGAAGGAGGAAATGGCAATCCACTCCACTGTTCTTGTTTAGAGAATCTCAGGGACAGAGGAGCCTTGCAGGCTATAATCCGTGAAGGGTAGCAAAGAGACATGACTGAGTATGCATTGGGACATTTGCTAGCCAGTTGCTGGGGTAAAGGTGCTAGTACTTTAGAATCCTCTCTGATAGTCTGCAACTGTAAATAAAGATGCATAATACTAGTTTTGTGAATACTTAAAACTCATTACCATTCCATTAGTTTTCACTAGCTCTTACGTGGTACCTGCATGTACTACGTGACAATTTGTGAAAATGCCTTATTTTGTTAGAAGCACTTTGACAACAGATTCTGTTGGGTGACCACTCGCAGTTATTTCCCTCTCTCTCGTTTGTTGCCCACTGCAGCAGTGGGGACTAAAGAAGCCTGGCCCTTCACTGGTGGCTCCCCTTTGCCACTGGGTATGGTTTATGGCCTGATTCAGTTGCTGAAGCTTTTATAGGAAGTGTCTTTCACTTGTCCTTTATCTGGTTAGAGAGGGCTGGATTCCTAAGTACCTAGGGCTGCTGACACCGTGTTCTCTCAATGGTCTTTGCCTGCTGGAATGGTCTCTGGCTTTGAGCCTGAAGGATTCAAGGTTTAGAGTACTGCTTGGGCACCAAGAGAAGAGCGAGGGGAAGAGCATAGGGAGAGAATGAGGAAAGGGGTGGGGTCTCATGGAAACTGAAGGAGGCTTGCCCTTAGCACCAAGGCTTCTTGGAGTTTCAGAGATGGACACTCAGGTCCACTTCCTTGTTCATGCCTTTGTGTGCTTTCTTTGTTGAGCTGGTCCCCTTTGCAGCCCAGGGCCCTCAGCCTAAGGATCTGAGTCTTTTGTAAGCCTTTCCATCTAAGGACTATTGTGAAGTTTGAGATAATACAGATAAAGAGACAAGAGCTGCGCCTTGTACATAGTCAGTGCTCCCTCAATGTTGAATATTCATTATCGTTACCTTTGAGGATGTACAGATCTACCGATGGACTGATTTTCTACCTTCATGAAAAGTGGAGGGCCCATGGAGAAGAGATTTCATCTGGGCTAATGGAAATGTATGGTGTTTATTTTTTCAGTGATTTGAGAAGAGAAAGAGGTGGTCACTTTGCAGAGATGATAGAGAGCCAAGAATTTTATTTTTGTGAATCTCTCTCTTTTGGTGAAGGACTGTGTTCTACCAGAAATCAAGAATGGAATTAACACCCATTGCGTGTGTATATCTGCCTCTTCTCTCCTAACACCTCCTCATTCCTTAGGACTTTGCCAGCATCTGGGAGGTCCAGTAAGAAATGCTCTTTAAATCCTCTGCATTCTTCTAGAAGCCCAAGGGGTTTTACAAGTTCTGATTTTAGCTAGAACATATAAACCAAAAAGAAAAAAACCCACAATTTTTGCAACTCGGTTCTTGTTGCCAGAAATCTTTTGTGTGTTTGTCAAGTAAAAGTATAATAAAACCTGGATCTTTTGTTATTGGCTATTGGGCAGTTGATATAAAGCAGGATATTTGTTCAGAGATAAGAGTGTGTTGCCTTTAACATTTATAAGGTCATATATTTTTTTGAAGGGGTGGGTTTCACACCTCTGGTATAAAGTTAATATCAGTAAACTTGAATTTCCAGAGAGACAAGTATATTGAAAAAGTACAGTTGGAAAGAGGTAATTTAAAAAATTTCCCTTTAAGCAAAACATCTGAATAGAAGTAGAGAAAAATCATTAATGAAGTCAGAGACCACTTGGACATGATGAATTATGAACACACAGCACAGTGAAGTAATTTCATTCCAGCTGCTCAGCTGTGGTCATAATTAAACTAGAAGTTCGGCCTTCTGCTTTTTTGGGGTGGGGGGGTGTCTTGTAACAGTGACTTCAGCCCCTAAGAATCAAATGCTTGTATAAAAATATTTATGGCACTCAAAGGAATAAATATAATGCAATATAGCTGTTTTTCTAAAATTATTCCACTCATTGCTTAAACTATTTTTCTTTCACTTTAATGACATTATAGGAGATCTGGCTCAAATTTTGAAAAGCTCCTTAGAGGCAGAGGGAAAAAGCATAGATTAGCACTGGTAAATCTTTTTTGATGGAGGATATAACAGTTGTTGAAATTTCAGTATCAGTTGAAATTCCAAAGGTTTCCAGCACTGAAGCAAGCAGTACTGGGGTTTGGGGGAATGCTCAGTTTATGAGGGTAAAGTCAGTAGCTTATGAGTAAGCAGTGGAGAAAATTCTCACTGTTGAAATCAGGCATTGGCTACTAGATTCAGATCTGCTGTGTCTGCATGTGCGTGGGCACTTGCTGCTGTGAAGGACAAAAGTGCTCTTTTCTGTGGCTGCCAAGGTGGGAAATAGTATCGGGAGGTGGGCAGTAGGTGCTCAGTTGTACAGTTGTGTCAGACTCTTTGTGACCCCCCTGGACTATAGCAGTTCTGGACTATAGCAGTTCCCAGGCACTTCTGTCCATGGGATTTCCCAAGCAAGAATGGGGAATAGGTAGCAGTTTCCTCCTCCAGGGGTCTTCCCAACCCAAAGATCGAACTCCTATCTCCTGCAGCTCCTGCATTGTCAGGCATATTCTTACCACTGAGCCACCCGGGAAGCCCCAACTGGGGAGGAGGGCCGGTGCTGGCAAGAGGTGCTGGAAGCCATTTCCTCCTCATTACCCACAACATGAGACGGGTTCGCATTTAGAGAAGGGAATGTTTCCAGTAATCTTGACACAGAAAGACCTTGGCATTGAAAGTGACGTGGAGGCTGATTCTTCAGCACCAAGTTTAGGAGCCCAAGGCAATGGGACATCGATAAATACAGTGAAGTGCCTGGTAATTCCACAGTAATTCACAAGGGCCTTGACAGTTCCCAGGCCTGTTGGTATCTCTGTTTAGTTCATTTCAGTTGCTCAGTTGTGTCTGCTCTCTGAGACCCCACGGATTGCAGCATGCCGGGCCTCCCTGTCCATCACTGACTCCCGGAGCCTACTCAATGTCCATCACATTGGTAATGCCATCCAACCATCTCATCCTTTGCCGTCCCCTTCTCCTCCCACCTTCAATCTTTCCCAGCATCAGCGTCTTTTCCAATGAGTTGGTACTTTGCATCAGGTGGCCAAAGTATTGGAGTTTCAGTCAACCAGTTCAGTTCAGTCGCTCAGTCATGTCTGACTCTTTGTGACCCCATGAACCACAGCACACCAGGCCTCCCTGTCCATCACCAACTCCCAGAGTCCACCCAAACTCATGTCCCTTGAGTCAGTGATGCCATCCAACTATCTCATCCTCTGTCGTCCCCTTCTCCTCCTGCCCCCATTGCCTCCCAGCATCACGGTCTTTTCAAGTGAGTCAGCTCTTCACATCAGGTGGCCAAAGTACTGGAGTTTCAGCTTCAACATTAGTCCTTCCAATGAACACCCAGGACTGATCTGCTTTAGGATGGATTGGTTGGATCTCTTTGCAGTTCAAGGAACTCTCAAGAGCTTTCTCCAACACCACACTTCAAAAGCATCAATTCTTCGGTGCTCAGCTTTCTTTATAGTCCAACTCTCACGTCCATACATGACCACTGGAAAAACCATAGCCTGATGGACCTTTGTGGACAAAGTAATGTCTCTGCTTTTTAATATGCTATCTAGGTTGGTCATAACTTTCCTTCCAAGGAGTGAGCATTTTTAAGTTTCATTGCTGTAACCACCATCTGCAGTGATTTTGGAGCCCTGAAAAGTAAAGTCTGACACTGTTTCCACTGTTTCCCCATTTGCCATGAAGTGATGGGACCGGATGCCATGATCTTCGTTTTCTGAATGTTGAGCTTTAAGCCAACTTTTTCACTCTCCTCTTTCATCAAGAGGCTGTTTAGTTGTTCTTCTCTTTCTGCCATAAGAGTGGTGTCATCTGCATATCTGAAGTTATTGATATTTCTCCTGGCAATCTTGATTCCAGCTTGTGCTTCCTCCAGCCCAGCGTTTCTCATGATGTACTCTGCATATAAGTTAGATAAGTAGGGTGACAAGATACAGCCTTGACGTACTCCTTTTCCTCCAACATCAATCCTTCCAATGAATATTCAGGACTGATTTCCTTTAGGATGGACTGGTTTGATCTCCTTGCAGTCCAAGGGACTCTCAAGAGTCTTCTCCAACACCACAGTTCAAAAGCATCAATTCTTTGGCACTCAGCTTTCTTCACAGTCCAACTCTCACATCCATACATGACCACTGGAAAAACCATAGCCTTGACTAGACGGACCTTTGTTGGCAAAGTAATGTCTCTGCTTTTCAATATGCTGTCTAGGTTGGTCATAACTTTCCTTCCAAGGAGCAAGTATCTTTTAGTTTCATGGATGTAGGCTTTAATTTCATGCCTGATGAATTTAATTTCATCATCTGCAGTGATTTTGGAGCCCCCAAAATAAAGTCTTTCACTCTTTCCGTTGATTCCTCATCTATTTGCCATGAAGTGATAGGATAGGATGCCATAATCTTAGTTTTTGTATGTTGAGCTTTAAGTCAGCTTTTCACTCTGATCTTTCACTTTCATCAAGAGGCTCTTTAGTTCTTCTTCACTTTCTGCCATAAGGGTGGTGTCATCTGCATATCTGATGTTATTGATATTTCTCCTGGCAATCTTGATTCCAGCTTGTGCTTCTTCCAGCCCGGCATTTCTCATGATGTACTCTGCATATAGGTTAAATAGATAGGGTGACAATATACAGCTTTGATGTACTCCTTTCCCGATTTGTAACCAGTTTGTTGTTCCATATGGTAACTCTGTATAGGGCATAAAGAGCATGCTTGTTTCCTAGTGACGGGATGTTGGGCTGCTTTTCTAAAGGAGAGGGAGCGAGGCTGTGCCTAGAGACCTGCCCTTTGCCCCTGTGCAAGTTGTTGCCAGTTCACCTGCTGAAACTCAAAGCAGAAATCCTGGGCTGCAGTGGATGTGTGGACAGATGGGTTTGTGGAGGGTGTGCTGAGGCGGATGGCCAGCTTTATTTATAGACCTACCAGAACTTCAGTTCTTTCCCCCAACTTGAAGTTAAGAGAGGAGGACAAGTCTTGTATGAACTAACAATGCTTGGGGGTAGTTTGACCTCAAAGGTGACAGCTCAGGGTAATCTTAGCCAGCTCCTGATCCTTTCAGAGGGGCTATGAAAACAGTACTTGGTTATTTATTCAAAATGGGGGAAGGGGCATGTTTGGCAGGAGAAATTATGTAACAAATTAATGCATGTTGAGCAGTTGATGTCAGCTGGCTGGTGGAAATTAAATGGTGGATAGCGTCACTTTTTGTCTTTTTACTTTAATTAATTATATGAGACATTTAACATGTTGAAACATCAAGCCAAACATCTGGATTTTTATGTGTAGTGGCGTTTATCCAGCTATTTATTCTGCCTGCTTTCTGAGAAAGAGCCACGCTCATTGGGGCTTGTCTACACGATCCCTAACTCTGAGCTCTTTGATGGTGGTAGAGAAGCATCTGGTATTCTGAGTGATCCACTTGTTTTTTCCTCAGAAAGGAATTTGAAATGATGGAGAGAGCATCTTGGGCAGTTAGCAGAACCAGTCTTGGTCCTGCTTTTACCATTGGTTGTTCCGTGAGACTGAAGCACATCTTGAGCACCCTCTTGGCCTTGCTCCTGTATCTGCGAGGATATTTCGAGAGAGGGATCATTTCTGCCCTCCTTAGCTTTTAGGTTTGCAGGAGGAAAGAGATTGAATGGAGATGCTCTGTACAACTGCTCACCCACCTGCCCAAAATTGTTTTAGGAAGCATGTAGGTGTTCCGGGCATAGCTTAGCTGGTTATATAATAGTGAACAAGATACCCTCCCTGTCCCCACACCAAGAAGCCTCGTCTGGGCAAAAACAAGCATTTAAAAAATATCATTGGTTAAATGCTGTGATAAGAATAATTATGCAGTGCTCTGCAGCAGTGCAATCTTGGGTTAGGGGTTAGGTGGTGGGTCAGAGACGGTTATTGTTTTAAAATAGGGATTAAAGAGCCTTTTGTTTTTTTTTTTTTGCAATGCCTGGATGAGTGCCTTGGGAAGATTTGTTGAGCACAGCTGTTGGATCTCATCCGAAATGCATGGGATGCTCACTTGATTTCTTGAGAAGGGAATGAAACTCTGGTTAGGTATGTGTGCTCACTGCTTTTTGGCTGGTGGACACTAAGAGGCCGTGTGGGAACAAGCCCGGTGCAGCTGACACAAACTTCAGAGTGTGAAAAGGCCATGTGGGAACAAGCCTGGTGCAGCTGACACAAACTTCAGAGTGTGAGAAGGGAAGCTGCCTTTGGTTGCTGGCTCTGCACTTATCATCAGCCTAAATCAAGATCCTGTTTTGTCCCAGGTGGTTGGACTAAAGCCGTGTTGGCCTCAGGGGAACTCTTGCTGAAGCAGATACGCACTTGTTTCATGCAGGCCCTGCCTCTTAGGGATGTGTTCTAATATTTCTTTAATTAGAAAAAAAAATTATAACTGCAAAAGAGAATAGTGATGAGCCCCTCCCTGTCACTGATTATCTCCTAGCATCAATAATTGTCAAGGTTTTGTCATGTTTGGTTCATCCATCAACTCCAGGCATCTTGTCATTTTACCCCTGCGTACTTCACTATGCTTCTCTAAGTTTGTGGACACTTTTTTAAAGTTACCACAATGCCATGATTGCATCTGAAAGCAGAGGATTTTTAGGAACTTTTTCTTGCTCTTTCACTTTCCAACATTTTTGATGAAAAATTTTGAGCATATGACAAAGTTGAGAATTTAATATGCACATCTATATATCTGCTGCCTAGGTGCTTTCATCCACATTGACACATCTTTCCATCTGGTCTTCCAGTTATCCCTCTGACCATCTATCCATCCATCTTTTTAAGTATTTCAAAGTAACTGACATACATCAGTAAACCTCTCCCCTAAATAGTTAAGGATTCATATCACAGTTCAATATTGATTAACTTTTTCTTTTGAGGTAAATTTATAATGACATGCACACATCTTGAGATGTTGGCTTAATTTTGACAAATTCGTGTGTCTGTGTAACTCCAGGACTTCCCTGGTGTGGCCTCAGATGGTAAAGAATCTGCCTGCAATGCAAGAGATGTGGGTTTGATCCCTGGGTCAGAAAGATCCCCTGGAGAAGGGGAATGGACAACCCACTCCAGTATTCCTGCCTGGAGAATTCCGTGTACAGGGGAGCCTGGTGGGTTCAATCACTAAAAAATTGTAGAACCATACTTGCACCCTGGCAAATTCCTGAATACTCCTCCCCAGTCATTCCCTTCTTTCTCTCTGCTTGTGGTAACCACTGAATGGATTTTTTTCCCCCGACCAAAGGTTAGTTCCTTATGTTCCAGAATTTCATATAAATGGGATCATGAAGTTTGTACTCTTGATTTTGTTTGCTCAGCAAAAGTGTTCATGGGCTTCATCCATGTTATGGGACTGCTGCTCTGTGGCTGCAAGTGGTTATCTTTTATTGCTGAGTAGTATTCTATTAAATGATGATACCAAGACTCATCTATTCTCTCCCTGATGGACACCTGTGATGTTTCTACTTTTTGTTTATATGAATTAGCTCCTATGAAGATTCTTGCCCAACTGCTATTTTTTTGGTGACTGAATGGCTTTTATTTCTTTGGATAACTTCCTGGGAATGAAATTGCTGGACTAGTAGGCAGATCAGCATGTAGAAACTGCCATAGCTTTTGTCACATTGGTTTGGACTTTTTTTTTACAGTCTTACCAACAGTGAATGACAGTGCTAGTTATTCCAACAACCAAAAGTAGGTTTTGTTAGTCTTTTTAATTTCAGCTGTTCTGGTTGTGTGTAGAGTGGCATTTCTTGTAATGCTCAGTCGCTTCAGTCTTACCTGACTCTTTGCACCCCTATGCACTGTAGCTCGCTAGGCTCCTCTGTCCACGGGATCCTCCAGGCAAGAATACTGGAATGGGTTGCCATGCCCTCCTCCATGATGTTAGGCAGATTTGTATATGTTTATTGACCGTTTGTATCTGTTCAGATTTTTGTCTGTTATTTTTGTGACTTTCTTATTGAGTTATTGGGTTATTTATCTTTATATACCCTGGCTACCAGTCCTTGGCTAGCTATCTGTTTTGCAAGTATTATTTACAAATGTGTGGCTTGCTTATTTTCGTAGTTATATCTTTAGATGAGCAGAAGCTTTTGACTTTGTCTAAATAACTCAACCAGTTCCTTCCTTTATGGTTATTATTTCCTGTTAACTCAGAAATCTGCCTTCTACTCTTCAAAAGGTATTTGTCTGTGTTTTCCTCTAAAAACTTTATAATTCTAGCTTTCATATTAAGGTTTGTTGTGATCCATCTTAAATTATGTATATATGTGACTTGAGATTGGGTTCAAGAATTTGTTTTTTAAAATCAATTTCTAGGCTTTGTTTACCTAGGAAGTGCCATGGAACATGGCTAAACTGCTAAAATATGAGTCTAAGCTGCTGTGTGTTTTTTTTTTTTAACAGTTTATAAGTGGTCTGCTGGGTCAGACCACAGTGGACACAGCTTAGCCACATGGAGTACTTGCGCCTGTTCTTCTTGAGTGCCCACCATATGCTGGCTACTGAGGCAATGATAGCCAAGACGCGCCTTTCGGGGTGTCGAACTGAGCAGGATGCTGCCAGCATGTGATGTGTGAATGGGGAGAGGAGCAGAGTGAACATGATCTGATCAGGGATCTGGGATGTCTCCCTGGCAGGAGACGTTTTTGAGCTGAAATCTGAAGGGCGTGAAGGGGGTTAGGTGGGAGTAGGGTCTTGGCAGTGTTGCCAGAGCTGATGGGGAGGAGATGTGCCAAGTTAGAACAGCTCAGGTGGCATCTGCCTTCCCCTGGAGGGTTGGTTGTTGAAGAAATGGAAAGAGAAGGTGCCTTGGTGACTGGCATGCTTATTTCTGCATGTCTCTTCAAGACCCTGCTGCTGCTAAGTTGCCTCAGTCGTGTCCGACTCTGTGCAACCCCACAGAAGGCAGCCCACCAGGCTCCGTTGTCCCTGGGATTCTCCAGGCAAGAACGCTGGAGTGGGTTGCCATTTCCTTCTTCAATGCATGAAAGTGAAAAGTTAAAGTGAAGTCACTCAGTCATATCAGACTCTTTACAACCCCATGGACTTCAGCCTGCTAGGCTCCTCTGTCCGTGGGATTTTCCAGGCAAGAGTACTGGAGTGGGGTGCCATTGCCTCCTCCAGTTGTTGGGGCCATTGCTGCAATGACCGCCCTGCATCTCTTGTAGATGCCTTAACCAATTGTACCTCCTCCTCCTTTTTTGACTATTTAATTTTATTAAAAAATTATTTTTAATTGGAGGATAATTGCTTTACAATGTTGTGTTGGTTTCTGCCATACAGCAAGAATCAGCCATAGGTATGCATGTGTTCTCTCTCTTGAATCTCCCTTCCACCTGCCACCCCTCTAGGTTGTCACAGAGCACTGGGTTAAAGCTCCCTGTGTTATATAGCAAATTCCCATTAGCTATCTATCTATCTTATTTATGGTAATGTATATATTTCAGTGCTACTCTCAATTTATCCCATCCTCTCCTGCCCCTTCTGTGTCTTAAGTCTGTTCTCTACATATGAGTCTCTATTTCTGCCTTGTAAATAGGTTCATGAGTACCATTTTCCTAGATTCCATATATATGCATTAAAATAAAATACTTGTTTTTTTCTTTCTGACTTACTTCACTCTGTATAACAGGCTCTAGGTTCCAACCGCACCTTATTGAAGAGATTTCCTCAATTCACCTTTTTTTTTTCCCACAAAAGAAACTCTTCTTTCTTTTGTCTGCCAAGGAGGAATGGGCAAGGAGAGCCTCTGGGGTCCCCTCCATGGCTCGAACGTATTCTCTGCCACTCTGTCCAGGCTCTTGATTTCCCCATGGACCACAGGTTCTCGCTGACTGCCTTCCTGCCCACTCAGTTTGGTGGCTGCACATCCCAGCAGAGCTCCTCTCGTTGGTGCCTGCCACCCCACAAACCCTCTGCCTCCCACTCTGCTGAAGCAGAGTATCTTCTCCCAGAGCTTCTGAGCCTCGCTACACCAATGTCCTGGTTGGGCCCTTCTCCCTCGGCATCGCTAGTCCTTGGAATCAAGTCTGCCTTCTTTTTGGTTGCTGCTTCAGCACCCTCCCTAGGCTGCCCTAGGGATGCTTTGAGCCTTCCGCCTCCTCTGTTTGCTTTGTCTCCATGCCTTTGTGCCTTGCATCAAGGCCTCCAGACTGGTGCAGCTCAGATTCACATCTCTCCTTGCAAATTGTCCCTTGCCTTGAACCCCACCCATCTCCCCACTGGGCACCCTCCCCAACCTTAATCATATCTGCCGTAATCATCTCTCTCCCTGCCATGCCGCCCTGCCCCCAACTTAATCATATCTCCTTCATTATATCCAGGCTCTGGCTCCTTCAATTGTTTTCGCTCATCAAAGAATCTCTGACTGATACTCTGTTCCTCTACCTGCAGAGAAGACCTGCTTTCACTTCTGTTACCCAGTACCCCATGATGATAATCACAGCTTACAAATCTTATGCCTGTCTTGAGTAATTTCTAGAGCTCGGAATGGACTTTTTTGTTGGTTTTGTCACCAGATTTTTCACTATGGCCTCTCTGCCCTCCTCCACTTCGTCAGCAGCAGCCATTCCTGGGTTCCTGCCCAGCTGCTCTACTAAAGCTGCTTTCTAGTCACCATACGAGATTTTTCTGTGGTATTTAACTGCTAAACATTTAAAATCCTTTATTTGACCTGTCCCTGAATTGTCTTCTTTTTGTCAGTTTTTCCTCCTGAACTTTATTTTGCGTCCTAAATTTGGTGTTCCTCAAAATGTCGGCCTTGTTTTTAGTCCTCTTTTTCGTCTTGGCAACTTCTTTCATATTTGTATGGCTTTGTTGTTTCTAGATGTCTTCCAAAGTTTGATTCCTATATGTCACCATTTTCAACAGTTGGTGGACATTTCCACCAGAATTCTTTCCCTCTCTTTCCTTCCTTTTCATTGAGAGGTTCATTCATACAATTATCCCCTACCCCCACTTCCCCTAACCCAGCAACCTTGACAGACATGGCTGTCTGTCAAGATGGTCATTCTCACTCAATTGGTTGAGATGTATAGTTTTTTAGTGTGGCTCCTAGGTAGTCACTC
The DNA here is from genome assembly GCA_917880005.1 of Nanger dama. Lineage (NCBI taxonomy): Eukaryota > Metazoa > Chordata > Mammalia > Artiodactyla > Bovidae > Nanger > Nanger dama. The sequence continues at coordinate 2,173,142 of CAKJTW010000017.1, forward strand.
CTAGGTTGGTACATCAGTTGTATCTATTCATCGAATTTGTACCAGATGGCCCTGGTTTCTCTTACCAAGAATCTGGTGCCCTGAAGGATTCAATTCAGTCATTCAGTCATGTCCGACTCTCCCATGGACTGCAGCACACCAGGCCTCCCTGTCCATCACCAACTCCCCGGAGTTTACTCAAACTCATGTCCATTGAGTCAGTGATGTCCTCCAATCATCTCATCCTCGGTCATCTCCTTCTCCTCCTGCCTTCAGTCTTTCCCAGCATCAGACTCTTCAAATGAGTCAGTTCTTCACATTAGGTGGCCAAAGTATTGGAGTTTTAGCATCAACATCAGTCCTTCCAATGAATATTCAGGACTGATTTCCTTTTGGATGGCCTGGTTGGATCTCCTTGCAGTCCAAGGGACTCTCGAGCCTTCTCCAGAACCACAGTTCAAAAGCATCAGTTCTTTGGTACTCAGCTTTCTTTATAGTCCAACTCTCACATCCATACATGACTACTGGAAAAACCATAGCTTTGACTAGACGGACCTTTGTTGGAAAAGTAATGTGTCTGCTTTTCAATATTGCTGTCTAGGTTGGTCATAACTTTTCTTCCAAGGGGTAAGTGTCTTTTAATTTCATGGCTGCAGTCACCATCTGCAGTGATTTTGGAGCCCCCAAAATAAAGTCAGCCACTGTTTCCCCATCTATTTACCATGAAGTGATGGAACCAGATGCTGTGATCTTAGTTTTCTGAATGTTGAGCTTTCAGTTCAGTTCAGTCACTCAGGCAGCATGCCAGGCATACCTGTCCATCACCAACTCCCAGAGTTCACTCAGACTTGCATCCATCGAGTCAGTGATGCCATCCAGCCATCTCCTCCTCGGATTGTCCCCTTCTCCTCTTGCCGCCAATCCCTCCCAGCATCAAAGTCTTTTCCAATGAGTCAACTCTTCGCGTGAGGTGGCCAAAGTACTGGAGTTTCAGCTTTAGCATCATTCCTTCCAAAGAAATCCCAGGGCTGATCTCCTTCAGAATGGACTGGCTGTATCTCCTTGCAGTCCAAGGGACTCTCAAGAGTCTTTTCCAGCACCACAGTTCAAAAGCATCAATCTTCGGCACTCAGCCTTCTTCACAGTCCAACTCTCACATCCATACATGACCACAGGAGAAACCATAGCCTTGGCTAGACGGACCTTAGTCGGCAAAGTAATGTCTCTGCTTTTCAATATGCTATCTAGGTTGGTCATAACTTTTCTTCCAAGCAGTAAGCGTCTTTTAATTTCATGGCTGCAGTCACCATCTGCAGTGATTTTGGAGCCCCCAAAATAAAGTCTGACACTGTTTCCACTGTTTCTCCATTTCCCATGGAGTGATGAGACTGGATGCCATGATCTTCGTTTTCTGAATGTTGAGCTTTAAGCCAACTTTTTCACTCTCCTCTTTCACTTTCATCAAGAAGCTCTTAGTTCTTCCTTACTTTCTGCCATAAGGGTGGTGTCATCTGCATATCTGAGATTATTGATATTTTTCCTGGCAATCTTGATTCCAGTTTGTGCTTCTTCCAGCCCAGCGTTTCTCATGATGTACTCTGCATATAAGTTAAATAGATAGGGTGACAATATATACAGCCTTGATGTACTCCTTTTCCTGTTTGGAATCAGTCTGTTGTTCATGTCTGGTTCTAACTGTTGCTTCCTGACCTGCATACAGATTTCTCAAGAGGCAGGTCAGGTGGTCTTTTTCCCCATCTATTGAAGAATTTTCCACAGTTTGTAGTGATCCACAGTCAGTGACTTTGGCATAGTCAATATAGCAGAAATAGATGTTTCTCTTGCCTTTTCAATGATCCAGAAGATGTTGGCAATTTGATCTCTTGTTCCTCTGCCTTTTCTAAAACCAGCTTAAACATCTGGAAGTTCACAGTTCATGTACTGCTGAAGCTTGGCTTGAGAATTTTGAGCATTACTTTACTAGCATGTGAGATGAGTGCAATTGTGCAGTAGTTTGAACACTATTTGGCACTGCCTTTCTTTGGGATTGGAATGAAAACGGACCTTTTCCAGTCCTGTGGCCACTGCTGAGTTTTCCAAATTTGCTGGCATATTAAGTGCAGCACTTTCAAAGCATCATCTTTCAGGATTTGAAATAGCGGCAACTGGAATTCCATCACCTCCACTATCTTTGTTCGTAGTGATAGTTCCTAAGGCCCACTTGACTTCACATTCCAGGATGTCTGGCTCTAGGTGAGTGATCATACCATCATAGGTTGTGAAGATCTTTTTGTACAGTTCTTCTGTGTATTCTTGCCACCTCTTCTTAATATCTTCTGCTTCTGTTAGGTCCATGGAGAAGGAAATGGCAACCCACTCCAGTGTTCTTGCCTGGAGAATCCCAAGGATGGGAGAGCCTGGTGGGCTGCCGTCTATGGGATCGCACAGAGTCAGACACGACTGAAGCGTCTTAGCAGCAGCAGCTGTTAGATCCATACCATTTCTGTCCTTTATAGAGTCCATCTTTGCATGAAATTTTCCCTTGGTATTAGTCATTACCAAAGGTTTACTTTATAATCACTGTTCAATATCCTAACACCACAGGCAGGATAAAGGTGTGAGTAATTCAGATTTCTCCCACCACTGTTTCTCTAAAGATCTATGTAGAAGAGGAAATGTGAGTCATTTTAAGATTGGTATGAAATATATGTGTCTTCAACAGTGGTCTTATTTTTTCAGTTCATAAAAGCATTTTCATTTCTCCCTTTGCCTCTGGGTATTTTATAGATATGAGAGAACAAATTTTAGAAAATATTTTAAAAGCTTATAAACCACTGCAAGTAGATACAGATGCACTTTGGTAAAAGCACTGGCTTTGTCCATGCTTGGAGGCTAACTGGATTGGCTTTGTGAACTGTCCAGGAGAAGACCCTTCAAAGATGTAGGTCCTCCTCTGAGAGGACCCTGCCTCTAGGGTCTCAGAGTTCTTGTTAACTCTAGATACCTTGGTGTTGTTCACTCGCTAACAACTGTTGCTGTTTGTCACCCTGTGGACTGCAGCACGCCAGGCTTCCTGTCCTTCACCATCTCCTGGAGTTTTCTCTACCTTGGAATCATTCTAAACCATCGGTATAGAATGAGGACTTTTGACTTGAGATTTGGTTATGGTTGGCACCTTCCTCTCTCCTAGAACAAGAATGCATCTTGTACTTGAAGCATTTCCTCCCTTGCACAGCAGCTGTGACAGGTCACAGGCTCCCAACTACTGGGCAAAGGGGAAAATGTGCTGCAAATCCTCTAAGAGCCTGCACTTTGAGTTTTAAATCAGGTTGTAAATGGGAGTCAATGATGTGGGAGTTGATATGTGACCTGGAGCGGATATTGCTGCTGACCAGCTATGTGACCTTGGGCAGAACCTTGGTATGTCTTGGTCTCAGTGGCCACATCTGACTGCTGAAGCCAAAAGGGTTGGCTGATCTCAAGCATCCTTCTAGACCCAGTGTTCTGTGTTCTTTGTTTTCCTGGTTGTTACTATTATTTTATGTAATGAGACTGTTTTTTAGACAGTAAAAAAAAAATTCTGTGGAGAGATCAGAGTCTTAAAAGCACTTGGAATTGCATCTATTCTTGGTTTATATTTGAAAGGTTTTGGGATCCTCAGGAAAGGGGAGTGCATTCTTTCTTGGAAGGCTGAGTGTAGCTAAGACAACAGGGAAGGGCAGAGCAGCCAGGAAACAGAGGTGTTTGGTACAGGCTGGCATCCCACTAAGCCACACAGCCGATATGGCTGTGGTTAAGAGTACAGGCTTTGGAATCGGGCAAAAGGCTTGAGGTTCTAGTCCTGACTTTGTAACCTTCTGGCTATGTGACCTTGAGTGAGATAAACCTCAATTTTCATGTTTGTAAAATGGGGAAAATAAGAGAGCTTCCATTATGGCACTGCTGTGAGGATTAGACAGGATGAGATGTAGAACTCTTAGCCCATGTGATGTGTAATAATTGCTCAATTAACATAGCCTATTAATCACAGAGTGCTTGCCTTAGACAAGCACTAGACATTTCCCCTCCAGGTATCTGCTTTAATCCACACAATCACGCTAAGTAGAAGTTGTTATCCTCACACCATAGGGGAGGAAATCAAAGTTCAGAAGAGTTAAGTAATTTTCTCAACATTATACAAGCAGTCAGTGACAGAGCTAAGACTGGAAAACAATCTTCTTCTTCCAAAGTCCCTTTGTGCCATGCTGTCTGCACCTTGGGTAGAGAGTCCTCACTGTTCACAGGGTTTAGCGAGAGACTCTAAAAGACCGCAGTAGAGGCCAGATGAGTCATGGTACCCACCACATGCTGTCCTGCTTACAAACAGATTGGGTTCTAAAGAAATTAGAAGTTCATTTGTTTGAAAAAGTCTAAAGTTATAGCAGCTGCTATTCATGCTGCCTCTTTTTTCTTTTTCAACCTTGACACTTTTTATTTTGTATTGAGGTGTAGCCGATTAACAATATTGTGATAGTCTCAGGTGGACAACAAAAGGACTCAGCCATGCATATACACGTCTCCATTCCCTCCCCCAGCCCCCTCCCACCCAGGCTGTGACACAACACTGAGTCTAGTCCCCTGTGCCACACAGTAGGTTCTTGCTAGTTATCCACTTTGAATATCATGCTGCCTCTTGGTGGCAGGAAGAATTACCATACTTTCTCCCTGATGAACAGCTTTGTTTGCAACCATGAAAATTCTTAACATCAAAATTTTTAAGCAGAGAAACATGGAAGGCAGAGCAGACAGGAATGGGGTCCTCAAAGAGGTAGGGACACAGTGCCAGGCACAGAGATAGAAGGTGATGGCCTGCAGCAGAGTGCAGCGGGATCGTCGGTAGCTCCCTGTGGTGGCGGCAGTGGAGGTGATGATGGTGGTGGAAGTAGCATTCATGATTGGCCTTGAAGGAAGGGGAACATTTTGAAAAAGTGGAGGTGGCAGGAAAGAGATTAGCTTAGGGGGCCTAAAACTGAAGATAGCTCTGTGGAGTGAGGAGATAATGAAAAATCTGCCTATTAATTTTTCATGTCTTTTATTTATTTATTATTTTTTTACTTTACTGTATTGGTTTTGCCATACATTGACATGAATCCACCACGGGTGTACATGAGTTCCCAACCCTGAACCCCCTTCCCACCACCCTCCCCATATCATCTCTCTGGGTCATCCCAGTGCACCAGCCCCAAGCATCCTGTATCCTGGATTGAACCTAGACTAGCGATTCATTTCTTACATGATATTAGACATGTTTCAATGCCATTCTCCCAAATTATCCCACCCTCCCCCTCTCCCACAGAGTCCAAAAGACTGTTCTATACATCTGTGTCTCTCTTACTGTCTCGCATACAGGGTTATCATTACCATCTTTCTAAATTCCATATATATGCATTAGTATACTGTATTGGTGTTTTTCTTTCTGCCTTACTTCACTCAGTATAATCGGCTCCAGTTTCATCTACCTTATTAGAACTGATTCAAATGTATTCTTTTTAATGGCTGAGTAGTACTCCATTGTGTATATGTACCGCAGCTTTCTTATCCATTCATCTGCTGATGGACATCTAGGTTGTTTCCATGTCCTGGCTATTATACACAGTGCTGCGATGAACATTGGGGTACACGTGTCTCTTTCAATTCTGGTTTCCTTGGTGTGTATGCCCAGTAGTGGGATTGCTGGGTCATAAGGCAGTTCTCTATTTCCAGTTTTTAAGGACTCTCCACACTGTTCTCCATAGTGGCTGTACTAGTTTGCATTCCCCCCAACAATGTAAGAGGGTTCCCTTTTCTCCACATCCTCTCCAGCATTTATTATGCTCTCCAGCATTTATTGCTTGTAGACTTTTGGATTGCAGCCATTCTGACTGGTGTGAAATGGTACCTCACTGTGGTCTTGATTTGCATTTCTCTGATAATGAGTGATGTTGAGCATCTTTTCATGTGTTTGTTAGCCATCCGTATGTCTTCTTTGGAGAAATGTCTATTTAGTTCTTTGGCCCATTTTTTGATTGGGTCATTTATTTTTCTGGAATTGAGCTGCATAAGTTGCTTGTACATTTTTGAGATTAGTTGTTTGTCAGTTGCTTCATTTGCTATTATTTTCTCCCATTCAGAAGGCTGTCTTTTCACCTTGCTTATAGTTTCCTTTGTTGTGCAGAAGCTTTTAATTTTAATTAGATCCCATTTGTTTATTTTTGCTTTTATTTATTTGCTTTTATTTTATTTATTGCAGTATTCTGGGAGGTGGATCATAGAGGATCCTGCTGTGATATATGTCAGAGAGTGTTTTGCCTATGTTCTCCTCTAGGAGTTTTATAGTTTCAGGTCTTAAGTTTAGATCTTTAATACATTTTGAGTTTATTTTTGTATATGGTGTTAGAAAGTGTTCTAGTTTCATTCTTTTACAAGTGGTTGACCAGTTTTCCCAGCACCACTTGTTAAAGATATTGTCTTTATTGTATATTCTTACCTCCTTTGTTGAAGATAAGGTGTCCATAGGTGTGTGGCTTTATCTCAGGGCTTTCTATTTTGTTCCACTGATCTATATTTCTGTCTTTGTGCCAGTACCATACTGTCTTGATGACTGTGGCTTTGTAGTAGAGCCTGAAGTCAGTCAGATTGATTCCTCCAGTTCCATTCTTCTTTCTCAAGATTGCTTTGGCTATTTGAGGTTTTTTGTATTTCCATAACAATTGTGAAATTATTTGTTCTAGCTCTGTGAACAATACTGCTGGTAGCTTGATAGGGATTGCATTGAATCTGTAGATTGTTTTGGGTAGTATACTCATTTTCACTATACTGATTCTTCTGATCCATGAACATGGTATATTTCTCCATCTATTAGTGTCCTCTGACTTCTTTCATCAGTGTTTTATAGTGTTCTATATATAGGTCTTTAGTTTCTTTAGGTAGATATATTCCTAAGTATTTTATTCTTTTGGTTGCAATGGTGAATGGAATTGTTTCCTTAATTTCTTTTTCTACTTTCTCATTGTTAGTGTTTAGGAATGCAAGGGATTTTTGTGTGTTGATTTTATATCCTGCAGCTTTACTGTATTCATTGATTAGCTCTAATAATTTTCTGGTGGAGTCTTTAGGATTTTTATGTAGAGGATCATGTCGTCTGCAAACAGTTTTACTTCTTCTTTTCCAATTTGGATTCCTTTTATTTCTTTTTCTGCTCTGATTGCTGTGGCCAAAACTTCCAGAACTATGTTGAATAGTAGCAGTGAAAGTGGGCACCCTTGCCTTGTTCCTGACTTTAGGGGAAATGCTTTCAATTTTTCACCACTGAGGATAATGTTTGCTGTGGTTTTGTCATATATAGTTTTTATTATGTTAAGGTATGTTCCTTCTATTCCTGCTTTCTGGAGTTTTTTTTTTTATCATAAATGGATGTTGAATTTTGTCAAAGGCTTTCTCTGCATCTATTGAGATAATCATATGGCTTTTATTTTTCAATTTGTTAATGTGGTGAATTACATTGATTGATTTACAGATATTGAAGAATCCTTGCATCCCTGGAATAAAGCCCACTTGGTCATGGTGTATGATCTTTTTAATATGTTGCTGGATTCTGATTGCCAGAAATTTGTTAAGGATTTTTGCATCTATGTTCATCAATGATATTGGCCTGTAGTTTTCTTTTTTGTGGCATCTTTGTCAGGCTTTGATATTAGGGTGATGGTGGCTTTATAGAATGAATTTGGAAGTTTCCTTCCTCTGCAATTTTCTGGAAGAGTTTGAGTAGGACAGGTGTTAGCTCTTCTCGAAATTTTTGGTAGAATTCAGCTGTGAAGCCGTCTGGACCTGGGCTTTTGTTTGCTGCAAGATTTCTGATTACAGTTTCAATTTCCATGCTTGTGATGGATCTTTTAAGATTTTCTATTTCTTCCGGGTTCAGTTTTGGAAAGTTGTACTTTTCTAAGAATTTGTCCATTTCTTCCACATTGTCCATTTTATTGGCATATAATTGCGGATAGTAGTCTCTTATGACCCCTTGTATTTCTGTGTTGTCTGTTGTGATCTCTCCATTTCTAATTTTATTGATTTGATTTTTCTCCCTTTGTTTCTTGATGAGTCTGGCTAATGGTTTGTCAATTTTATTTATCCTTTCAAAGAACCAGCTTTTTGCTTTGTTGATCTTTGCTATGGTCTCTTTTGTTTCTTTTGCAGTTATTTCTGCCCTAATTTTTAAGATTTCTTTCCTTCTTCTAATCCTGGAGTTCTCCATTTCTTCCTTTTCTAGTTGCTTTAGCTATAGAGTTAGGTTATTTATTTGACTTTTTCTTGTTTCTTGAGGTGTGCCTGTATTGCTATGAACTTTCCCCTTAACACTGCTTTTATAGTGTCCCACAGGTTTTGGGTTGTTGTGTTTTCATTTTCATTTGTTTCTATGCATATTTTGATTTCGTTTTTGTTTTCTTCTGTGATTTGTTGGTTATTCAGAAGCATGTTGTTCAGTCTCCATGTGTTGGAATTTCTAATAGGTTTTCTCCTGTAATTGAGATCTAATCTTAATGCATTATGGTCAGAAAAGATGCTTGGAATGATTTCAACTCTTTTGAATTTATCAAGGTTAGATTTATGGCCCAGGATGTGATCTATCCTGGAGAAGTTTCTGTGAGCACTTGAGAAAAAGGTGAAATTCATTGTTTTGGGGTGAAATATCCTATAGATATCAATTAGGTCCAACTGGTCTATTGTATCATTTAAAGTTTGTGTTTCTTTGTTAATTTTCTATTTAGTTGATCTGTCCGTAGGTGTGAGTGGGGTATTAAAGTTTCCCACTATTATTGTGTTATTGTTGATTTCCCCTTTCATACTTGTCAGTATTTGTCTTACATATTGTGGTGCTCCTATGTTGGGTGCATATATATTTATAATTGTTATATCTTCTCCTTGGATTGATCCTTTGATCATTATGTAGTGTCCTTGTTTGTCTCTCTTCACACCCTTTATTTTAAAGTCTATTTTATCTGATATGAATATAGCTACTCCTGCTTTCTTTTGGTCTCTATTTGCATGGAATATCTTTTTCCAGCCCTTTACTTTCAGTCTGTATGTGTCCCTTGTTTTGAGGTGGGTCTCTTGTAGGCAACATATATAGGGTCTTGTTTTTATACCCATTCAGCCAGTCTTTGTCTTTTGGTTGGGGCATTCAACCCATTTACGTTTAAGGTAATTATTGATAAGTATGATCCCGTCGCCATTTGCTTTATTGTTTTGGGTTTGAGTTTATACACCCTTTTTGTGTTTCCTGTCTAGAGAAAATCCTTTAGCAATTGTTGGAGAGCTGGTTTGATGGTGCTGAATTCTGTCAGCTTTTGCTTGTCTGTAAAGCTTTTGATTTTTCCTTCATATTTGAATGAGATCCTTGCTGGGTACAGTAATCTGGGCTGTAGGTTATTTTCTTTAATCACTTTAAGTATGTCTTGCCATTCCCTCCTGGCCTGAAGAGTTTGTATTGAAAGATCAGCTGTTATCCTTATGGGAATCCCTTGTGTGTTATTTGTTGTCTTTCCTTGCTGCTTTTAATATTTGTTCTTTATGTTTGATCTTTGTTAATTTGATTAATATGTGTCTTGGGGTGTTTTGCTTGGGTTTATCCTGTATGGGACTCTCTGGGTGTCTTGGACTTGGATGATTATTTTCTTCCCTATTTTAGGGAAGTTTTCAACTATTATCTCAAGTATTTTCTTATGGTCTTTCTTTTTTGTCTTCTTCTTCTGAGACTCCTATAATTCGAATGTTGGAGTGTTTCATATTGTCCTGGAGGTCTCTGAAATTGTCCTCTCTTTTTTTTTTTAATTCGTTTTTCTTTTTTCCTCTCTGATTCATTTATTTCTACCATTCTATCTTCTATTTTACTAATCCTATCTTCTGCCTCCATTATTCTACTGTTTGTTGCCTCCAGAGTGTTTCTGATCTCATTTATTGCATTATTCATTATATATTGATTCTTTTTATTTCTTCTAGGTCCTTGTTAAACCTTTCTTGCATCTTCTCAGTCCTTGTCTCCAGACTATTTATCTGTGATTCCATTTTGATTTCAAGATTTTGGATCGTTTTCACTATCATTATTTGGAATTCTTTATCAGATAGATTCCCTATCTCTTCCTCTTTTGTTTGGTTTGGTGGGCATTTATCCTGTTCCTTTACCTGCTGGGTAGTCCTCTGTCTCTTCATCTTGGTTATATTACTGTGTTTTGGGTGGCCTTTCTGTATTCTGGCAGTTTGTGGCGTTCTCTTTATTATGGAGTTTCCTCACTGTGGATGGGGTTGTATCAGTGGCTTGTCAAGGTTTCTTGGTTAGGGAAGCTTGTGTCAGAGTTCTGGTGGCTGGAACTGGATTTCTTCTCTCTGGAGTGCAATGAAGTGTCCAGTAATGTGTTATGAGATGTCAATCGTTTTGGAGTAACTTGAGCTGCCTGTATATTGAGGCTCAGGGGTGTGTTCCTGTGTTGCTGGAGAATTTGCATGGTATGTCTTGCTCTGGAACTTGTTGGCCCTTGGGTGGTGCTTGGTTTCAGTGTAGGTATGGAGGCATTTGATGAGCTCCTATCGATTAATGTTCCCTGGATTCAGGAGTTCTCTGATGTTCTCAGGATTTGGACTTAAGCCTCCTGCTTCTGGTTTTCAGTTTTATTTTTACAATAGCCTCAAGACTTCTCCGTCTATACAGCACCAATGATAAAACATCTAGGTTAGAGATGAAAAGTTTCTCCACATTGAAGGACACCCAGAGAGGTTCACTGAGTTACATGGAGAAGAAAAGAGGGAGAGGGTAGTTAGAGGTGACTGGAATGAGATGAGGTGGGATCAGAAGAGGAGAGAGCAAGCTAGGCAGTAATCACTTCCTTATGTGTGCTCCACAGTCTGGACCGCTCAGAGGTGTTCACAGAGTTATACGGGGAAGAGGAAAGGGAGGAAGTAGACAGAGGTGGCCAGGAGGGTAAAAGAGGGAAATGAAAAGGAGAGAGACAGATCCAGCCAGTAACCAGTTCCCTAAGTGTTCTCCACCATCTGGAACACAGATTCACAGAGTTGGGTAGAGAAGAGAAGGGGGAGGGAGGAGACAGAGGCAACCTGGTGGAGAAAAGGAGAGTCCAAAGGAGGAGAGAGTGGTCAAGCCAGTAATCTCGCTCTCAAGTAAAAATGAGTACTGAAGATTGGGTTTTTAAAGGTACAGAATTGATAACAAATACCAAAAAGCAAAGATTAAAAATCTAGAGTAGAGGTTGGATTTTCAAAAATACAATATTAAAGAAAAGAAGAAGAAAGAAAAAAAGGCTAGTCACAAGAATTATTAAAAAAAAACAACCACCACACAAAAATATATATATGGCATTTGCTTTAAGAACTTAAAAATTAAAAATGTTAAAATAAAAAAAAAAGAAAAAGAAAAGAAACCAAACCAAACAAACAAAAAAGAATGATCGTAAAAACAGTAAAGGTATATCTGGGACTTTCTCTGGTGGTGGTGTGGACACTGTGGGGTCAGTTCATTTTTGGATAGTTCCTTGGTCTGGCTTATATTTCTTAAGATCTATACTTCCAAGGCGGTTCCCTCTGTTTTAGCTTCTTCTGTTTGCTAGTCTCTTCAGTGTCTATTTTCCGCCCTGACACCATGGGGACGGTGGTGGACACTTTTTTTCCTAGGCTCACTTGTTCAGTCGTGCTGTGGGGAGGGAGGGATGCTGCAAACAAATAACACTGGTGTGTGCTCGTAGTGTCTCAGCCACACTGGGCCTGACCCCACTCACGGCGCACACAGCTCAGGCTCTAGGTTGCTCTGCTGGGAACTGTCTGAGGCCGGCCCTGAGCTGCATGCACCGCCCGATCTAAACCGCTCAGGCTCAGGCACACAGGTAGTCCTCAGAGGCACACACTCTATTGGGCCTGTGTTTTGTGCCCTTCCCAGGTCTGAGCAGCTCGGGTGTTTGGCGAGCACGGTCACTGCGACTTATCGCCTTTCCCGTCCCTGCTGCTCAGTTTTCTGGGTGTACAACTGGCGTCCCTTCTCAGGCGGATGATGATTGTCCAGAACCCCAAGAAGTCTTAGTTACCAAAGAAGCTTGCTTGCAGTTTGGAAGTTTCTCTGGGGCTGCGATTGCCCCCCTTCCAGCCCTTCCGGCTCTGGCTGCCTGTCACCAGAGGGGGATGGTCTGCAGCTGGCTAATTCTGTTCTGTCCTTTGTTCTGTGCGCGTGGTCCTGGTGGTGTCTTCTGTTAGGGCTTTATGCGTGGTAGCTATCCCACAGTCTGGTTTGCTAGCCCAAGTTAGTTCACTCTGGTTATACTAGGGGCATTCTGCCTGATTCTTAAAAAGCACTGCAGCCCGCACCTCCCTGCCCAGCCCCGCTTGCTAGTGGTGGATGCAGGCGTCTGTGCTGCTTCTCCGCTGGGGAGTTACCGTTGGGCTCATAATCTGTTGCTTTTAATTATTTATTTATTTTCCCTTCCTGTTATGTTGCCTTCTGTGCTTCCGAGGTTTACCACAGACTCGGCAGTGAGAGTGTTTCCTGGTGTTTGGAAACTTCTCTCTTTTTAAGACTCCCTTCCTGGGATGGAGCTCCCTCCCTACCTCTTTTGTCTCTTTTTTCTGTCTTTTATATTTTTTCCTACCTGTTTTTGAAGACAACGATCTGCTTTTCTGGGTGCCTGATGTCCTCTGCCAGCATTCAGAAGTTGTTTTGTGAAGTTTACTCAGTGTTGAAATGCTCTTTTGATGAATTTGTGAGGGAGAAAGTGGTCTCCCCGTCCTATTCCTCCACCATCTTAGGACCGCCCCTCATGGCTTTTAATATATGCCTTGATTCTGTTACATGAAGGCAGGGCAGAGAGTCTAAGAGGCAAATACCCTATTTGTCAACAAAAGCATTTCTAAGCATTTGTCAGGAGAGCTTCCAGCACCCAAGTGCTTGCAGTTCTTTTGTCTGTACCTTCAGATTCTAGACCGGCCCTTCTCAGCTGGGAAGCCACCACCACATGAGGCTTGAGCCCTGGAAATGTGGTGGTCCTGACATGTGCTGTCAATGTGAGACACACATTAGATTTTGAGAATATAGTAAGAAAGTTCAGTTCAGTTCACTCACTCAGTCATGTCCAACTCTTTGTGACCCCATGGACTGCAGCAGCCAGGCTTCCCTGTCCATCACCAACTCCTGGAGCTTACTCAAACTCATGTCCATCAAGTCAGTGATGCCATCCAGCCATCTCATCCTCTGTCATCCCCTTCTCTTCCCACCTTCAAATTTTCCCAGCATCAGGGTCTTTTCTAGTGAGTTTGCATCAGGTGGCCAAAGTATTGGAGTTTCAGCTTCAACGTCAGTCTTTCCAATGAATATTCAAAGGACTGATTTCCTTTTGGATGGCCTGGCTGGATCTCCTTACAGTCCAAGGGACTCTCAAGAGTCTTCTCCAACACCACAGTTCAAAAGCATCAATTCTTTGGCACTCAGCTTTCCTCACAGTCCAACTCTCACATCCATACATGACTATTGGAAAAACCATAGCTTTGACTAGATGGACCTATGTTGGCAAAGTAATGTCTCTGCTTTTTAATATGTTGCCTAAGTTCAGTCTGTGGCTAGGTTACATGCATGGTTTGCTGAGCTTCAGATTTTTCATCTGCATAGCGAGGATGTTGGATCAGATGTTTTGCATTTGAAAATTTAAAAATTCTATAATTCTAATTTGGAATCAACTGTTGTTAACAACTTTGTTCTGGGTTCCTCTGAAAGGTCTCTGTTGTCCCTTTACCAATGCAGAAAATGTTAGGATTATTTCTTTTTATTGCTGGTCCTTTAGTAATTCTTGGAGTGGAAAAACTTCAGAGTTGTGATAGATTAAGGAGACCTTACTCTCTCTCTCTCTTCTTGGTCTGCTGGCCCATCTAGGCTTGTTTTAATGTGTTCCTGAGCTGGGCGACTGAAGTAACTGGTACAGGTATCAGAGAGCTAGAACGAAGAGTTATGTTTCTATGATTCATGATTGTTAAGACCACTTTCAATTTCACCATGCGTAGTGATCCCAAACTCTGTATTTAGACACTAGGTCCATAAAAACAGAATCTGCTCTTCTTTTTCCCTTTTGGCTCTACTAATATTAGCACAAATCAGTCATATTTTTTCCACATCTTTCTCTAGTAGTTTATCCTCCTATACATTGTCCATCTAGCTATTCAGTTCAGTTCAGTTCAGTCGCGCAGTCGTGTCCGACTCTGCAGCCCCATGAATTGCAGCACACCAGGCCTCCCTGTCCATCACCATCTCCCAGAGTTCACTCAGACTCACGTCCGTCGAGTCCGTGATGCCATCCAGCCATCTCATCCTCGGTCGTCCCCTTCTCCTCCTGCCCTCAATCCCTCCCAGCATCAGAGTCTTTTCCAGTGAGTCAACTCTTCACATGAGGTGGCCAAAGTACTGGGGTTTCAGCTCTAGCATCATTCCTTCCAAAGAAATCTCAGGGTTGATCTCCTTCAGAATGGACTGGTTGGATCTCCTTGCAGTCCAAGGGACTCTCAAGAGTCTTCTCCAACACCACAGTTCAAAAGCATCAATTCTTCAGCACTCAGCCTTCTTCACAGTCCAACTCTCACATCCATACATGACTACTGGAAAAACCATAGGCTTGATTAGACAGACCTTAGTCGGCAAAGTAATGTCTCTGCTTTTCAATATGCTATCTAAGTTGGTCATAACTTTTCTTCCAAGAGGTAAGTGTTTTTTAATTTCATGGTTGCAATCACCATCTGCAGTGATTTTGGAGCTCCAAAAATAAAGTCTGACACTGTTTCCACTGTTTCTCCTTCTATTTCCCATGGAGTGATGGGACTGGATGCCATGATCTTCGTTTTCTGAATGTTGAGCTTTAAGCCAACTTTTTCACTCTCCTCTTTCACTTTCATCAAGAGGCTTTTTAGTTCCTCTTCACTTTCTGCCATAAGGATGATGTCATCCGCATATCTGAGGTTATTGATATTTCTCCCAGCAATCTTGATTCAAGCTTGTGTTTCTTCCAGTCTAGTGTTTCTCATGATGTACTCTGCATATAAGTTAAATAAGCAGAGTGACAATATACAGCCTGGACGTACTCCTTTTCCTATTTGGAACCAGTCTGTTGTTCCATGTCCAGTTCTAACTGTTGCTTCCTGGCCTGCATACAGATTTTTCAAGAGGCAGGTCCGGTGGTCTGGTATGATCCATACAGTCAAAGGCTTTGGCATAGTCAATAAAGCAGAAATAGATGTTTTTCTGGAAATCTCTTGTTTTTTCCATGATCCAGTGGGTGTTAGCCATTTGATCTCTGGTTCCTCTGCCTTTTCCAAAAGCAGCTTGAACATCTGGAAGTTCACGGTTCACGTATTGCTGAAACGTGGCTTGGAGAATTTTGAATATTACTTTACTAGCATGTGAGATGAGTGCAATTGTGCGGTAGTTTGAGCATTCTTTGGCATTGCCTTTCTTTGGGATTGGAATGAAAACTGACCTTTTCCAGTCCTGTGGCCAAATATATGAAATATCAGACTAGTTAGTTTCCAGAACACACACATGTAAGACTTGGTTTTGATCCCTGAGGAACTCCTGATAAAGACCAATAACATGAAGATACAGTACTTGGAGTCTTGAGAGGGATTTTCATTTTGGGGTAGGTACAGATGAGGAAAGAAGGTTGTTCCATGAGCACACTTGGGTGATGAAACATTGAGTTTCTGAGAGTCTTTGATATTTCAAAGTGAAACAAGGTCTTAGTTAACTAAAGAAAGTGTAAGTGAAGTTTCTCTGTCGTGTCTGACTCTTTGCGACCCCATGGAGTGTGGCCTACCATGCTCCTCTGTCCATGGGATTTTCCATACACGAGTACTGGAGTGGGTTGCCATTTCCTTCTCCAAAGGATCTTCCTGACCCAGGGATTGAGCCCTGGTCTCCTGAATTGTAGGCAGATGCTTTATCGTCTGAGCCACCAGGGAAGTCCTAGTTAACTAGCAACATCTCAAACAAAATCTTCCCTGTAAATATATATATAAAGTCCATTTAATGGAACATCAGTGCCTGGAGGCAAGTGTATTGCTATACAGAAATCCTCTCTCATGGTGCCAGTTACAATGTATTTTTTTGCCATTAAATGTATTTTTCTGGAGTAATGAACCTTTACAACATATTACAATTTGAAAAAGTAACAATATGGAAAGGAGGTTATATAAAAGCAAAGTTTTACTGGTTTAAAAAGCAAGAGCACTAGAGAGAGAAAATCTTTTAAGTCTGGAGTTAACTTAGATTCAGGCACTTGCAATAAAGTAACCCTTAATAAAATCTTGATTTTTCTTTCCAAAGTGTGGGTGAATAAAATATATCTGCAGAGATAATTTTGGGTAGCCAACATTTCTTGGCTTTAGATTTGAGGTTTGTAGGAATCCCAAAATGATAGGGTACTAATTGGCTCAGATTGAAATTTCAGATAATTGGACTGATTCTAAGCCTAGCAATGCTAACAATATCTAACATGTACTGTGGGAAATGTGTCTCATAGTAAACAAAACAAAATAGGGTACTCATTTCTGTGCCTATACTTAGGAGATACTTGCAGATTCTTTACCATCTGAGCTATCAGGGAAGCCCTATTAAATATATATAAAATATAAATATGCATCTTCATATGTTAAATACCAGTAATGTACATTTTTAAAAGAGGAAACTTTGGGGACTTCCCAGGTGGTGTAGTGAGTAAGAATCTGCCTGCCAATGCAGAAGACACAAATTTGAACCCTGATTTCGGGAAGATTCCACATGCTGCAGAGCAGCTAAGCCCATGTGCCACAACTACTGAGTCTGTGAGTTGCGACTGCTGATGCCTGCTTGCCTAAAGCTTGTGCTCCACAAGAAGAGTAGCCACAGCAATGAGAAGCCCTCAGACTACAGTGAAGAATAGCCCTGCCCTCTGCAACTAGAAAAAGCCAGTGCAAAGCAACAAGGACCCAGTGCAGCCAAATAAATGTATTAAAAACAGAAACTTTTGAATGTATTTAACACTGAAATTCAGATATTCATACTATCAGTTCAGTTCAGTCACTCAGTCATGTCTGACTCTTTGTGACCCCATGGACTGGAGCACGCCAGGCTTTCCTGTCCATCACGGGCTCCCAGAGCTTATTCAAACTCTTGTCCGTTGAGTCTGTGATGCCATCCACCAAACCATTTCATCCTCTGTTGTCCCCTTCTCCTCCTGCCTTCAATCTTTCCCAGCATCAGGGTCTCTTCTAATGAGTCAGTTCTTCACATCAGGTGGCCAAAGTATTGGAGTTCAGCTTCAGCATCAGTCCTTCCAATGAATATTCAGGACTAATTTTCTGTAGGATGGACTGATTTGATCTCCTTGCAGTTCAAGGGACTCTCGAGTCTTCTCCAACATCACAGTTCAAAAGCATCAATTCTTCAGCACTCAGCTTTCTTTATAGTCCAACTCTCAAATCCATACACAACTACTGGAAAAGCCATAGCTTTGACTATACAGACTTTGTCAGCAAAGTAATGTTTCTGCTTTTTAATATGCTGTCTAGGTTGGTCATAGTTTTTCTTCCAGGAACTAGCATCTTTTAGAACCAGTAGTACTTTTATAACAGAGGTGAAAAGTAAATATTGGAAGTTTGTACCCTCTTAAGATCCAACCAGTCCATTCTGAAGGAGATCAGCCCTGGGATTTGTTTGGAGGGAATGATGCTGAAGCTGAAACTCCAGTACTTTGGCTACCTCATGAGAAGAGTTGACTCATTGGAAAAGACTGATGCTGGGAGGGATTGGGGGCAGGAGGAGAAGGGGACGACCGAGGATGAGATGGCTGGATGGCATCACGGACTCAATGGACATGAGTCTGAGTGAACTCCAGGAGTTGGTGATGGACAGGGAGGCCTGGCACACTGCGATTCATGGGGTCGCAAAGAGTCGGACATGACTTAGCGACTGAACTGAACTGAAGTTACCTTTAGTAATATCTTGATTTTTTCCCCTCAGAGTGTACATAAATAAAATATATCTGCAGAAGTATTTTTGAGTAACCAGCACTTCTTCGCTTTTGATTTGAGGTTTGAGGGAATCCTAATCTGATAGACAAATCTACATGTGAAATGAAAATAAGGATGTTTCTAGGGACACTTGTCCATGTGCAGTTCTAGCCATATAAACAATACAGGTGTTGATCATTTTCCCTGGGGGTTGGAGGCTGAAGAGAGGCACACAGTAGCTATAGTGATGGCAGCAGTGTTTATATAGAGGGTTGAACTTATTAACAACAGGAGCAGCGTGATAACTGTTGCCTGGAAACCACCTTTTGGTTGGAGCAGTGATGAGTTCTCTGTATGTCTGTTTCTTTTTCTATGATGTGATGCCCCAGAGTACTGTGTATTTTAGTTTCTGTAATTAGAATTCAGTTCAGTTGTCCAGTTGTGACTGACTCTTTGCTACCCCAGGGACTGTAGCACTCCAGGCTTCCCTGTCCATCACCAATTCCTGGAGTTTATTAAACTCATGTCCATTGAGTCAGTGATGCCATCCAACCGTCTCATCCTCTGTCGTCTCCTTCTCCTCCTACCCTCAGTCTTTCCCAGCATCAGGGTCTTTTCAAATGAGTCAACTCTTTGGCCAAATTATTGGAGTTTCAACTTCAACATCAATCCTTCCAATGAATATTCAGGATTGATTTCATTTAAGATGCACTGCAGGGAGTGCAAGGGACTCTCAAGATTCTCCATCAACACCACAGTTCAAAAGCATCAATTCTTCAGCACTCAGCTTTCTTCACAGTCCAACTCTCACATCCATACATGACCACTGGAAAAACTATAGCCTTGACTAGACGGACCTTTGTTGGCTAAGTAATGTCTCTGTTTTTTAATATGCTGTCCAGGTTGGTCATAAATTTTCTTCCAAGAAGTAAGCATCTTTTAATTTCGTGGCTGCAGTCACCATCTACAGTGATTTTGGAGCCCAAAAAATAGTCTGTCACTGTTTGCACTGTTTCCCCATCTATTTGCCATGAAGTGATGGGACCAGATGCCATGATCTTAGAATTGGTTTATTATAAAAAGTTATTTTAAAAAAATTGATGTCATTTCTGGATATACATTCTGGATGTCATTTCTGATCTCTAAGTTGGAGATCACTAATATGGAGCTTTGTTGATGTGCTGGTGTCTGGTGATAGAGATACCTAGATGGTTTGTAAGGATTGTGTGTGGGTGTACAAATAATTGATATACTGCTTAGCTTTGACAGCTCAAATAGCTGCCCTTTATTCACCTGTAAGTAGAATAATAGGTTATTTATTACCGTGCTTATGGTAATAGAATAACACTATAAAGTATAAATGGAAATAATAATAAGTGGAAAAACTCACTATACACTATAAATTCAAGTTATTATCTATTAGTCATCAACCTGGATAATGAGGCATAACGTTTATTTAATAATTCATTCTTATGTTCAATATTTGTGTTTAAATTTTTAAAATTTATTTATTATTTTTGACTGTGCTGGGTCTTCATTGCTGTGTGGGCTTTTCTCTAGTTGGGGAGAGCGAGGGATGCTCTCTAGTTGTGGTGTATGGGCTGCTCCTGGGCTCTAGAGCACAGGCCCAATTGTTGTGGTGCATGGGCTTAGTTGCTCCACAGCATGTGGGATCTTCTCGGACCAGGGATCGAACCCATGTCTCCTGCATTGGCAGGCGATTCTTTACCACTGAGCCACCATGGAATCTCCAGTATTTGCTTAATAAATGTCTTTTTTGAGTGCCTGCTATATGGCAGGCAGGATATGAGAGGTACTAGAAATGTAGCAGTGAACAAGAGAGAAAATGGTGCTGAGCTTGATAGATAATAAACTCATCAACAAAAGTGCAAGTTACAGTTAATAGTAAGTGACGGGAAAGTCATACATGTGATGAGAGAAACTCTGTGAGTGATGGGAGGGGCTGATGGGGTGTCTTTTAGGTTAAGATGATCAGTGCAGTCTAAGGAGGCAACAATTGAAATGAGACCTGAAAGAATAAAGGAACCAGACTTACAATGCAAAAATGTTTTCACGTAGTCAGTGGTGTATACTCAGAACTGAGGTGGTTCTGCTCTGTGTTATGCCACTTGTGTGTGAGGGTGATATTCTCAATTGACCCAGGAACCAATGAGGAAAGATAGTAACCTGGCCCCTGAGCATAGCCTTGGAGCCCCGTTAGGTCAGATGTTAAGCCCTTAATTGCTGGGTGGCTGGGAGGTGCAGTGGGGTCTTGGGAGGGACTGGGTTGGCACTCAGATTCCTTGGGGGCCACAACCATTTCCCTACATTTTGGGAGTGTTTCAGTATTTAAATGAGAAGCATGACGCATGTGAGGGCTGGTCATCAGCTATGCTTTGTAACTTTATGATCCAAGGAATTTTGACAATTAACCAATTGCAGTTACAGATCATTTGAAAAATTCTGGCCACTCCATATAGTTGAGTAGAGAAAAAGAAGGGTTAAACTCCTGCTTTCAATGTTGGCTGCCATGATTCTCTACTCTGGGTCACATTTTGAGTAGGTAGCAGCCTTGAATGTATTCTTTGCAAGAAGGTAACCAACCTCATGTTCCATTTTTCTTTTTAACTAGACGGCATCATTGTCCACACCTCCCTACCAAGATTTATGATAAAACAGAGAAACCATGTCTTCTCTCCGAATATACCGAGAACTACCCTGTCTATCACTCTTACCTGCCCAGAGAGTCCTTCAAGCCCAAGATGGATTACCAGAGAGCATGCACGCCAATGGAAGGCCTGACCACATCGAGGTGAGGGCATGGTGTGAATGTATGAGTGCACAGCACTGATGGAGTAACATACATTAACCTAATGTTCAATATTACATTAATGTGCACTATCAATCCATGCTATTAATGCCTTATTGTTAATTTACTCAGAGGCTCTGAAAGAGAATCCTGCATTTATTAGCCATTTTAGTTTTCCCCATCCCTCTTTTAGTGAGCCAGGATTCTTGCCTGGGGCTGGGGCAGGGGTGGGGCCATGGGGCAGGAATTGCAAATTGACCTACATGGAAAAGCTTAACTAGTAAAGGGAAATAATAACTTGAAAGGGGTGAGGGCTGCTGCAGAAAAAGGAGTTTTGGGCTTTTGCACTTAAGCTCCAGTTCAGCTTGGGTGGTGGTAGTGGTGTTGGTAGTGGTGAAAGAGAACTTGAACGTTTTTGAAGTTATGCTATGGATTTTGAATTGAGGTCCCCTTTGAGTGAACTCTGGGAGTTAGACAGGGAGGCCTGGCATGCTGCGATTCATGGGGTTGCAAAGAGTTGGACACGACTCAGTGACTGATCTGAACTGAACTGAACATACATCAAGAATATAAACAAAGAATATTTCCTTTTAAATTACTCTTGACTTAGAAACTCTGATTCTTGAGGCCCAGCCTTGTACAGAGACTGAGCCCCATGGCTCAACGTATCAGGGCCACAGGGTTATCTGTATTGAGGGGGTGGGGGCACGTGGTCAATCTCAGGATTGTTTTACACATTGCGTTGCAAGGCTCTCACAGAATCGGGCTGTTGACAACTCATTGAGTGACATTTGACCTGTGACTGATAACTCAGAGGAGTACCAACACCTTGGAGTTACTTGGGCGGTGTTTCAGGTTACATAGCTTAGTCCCCAGATAAGACCTGAGAGCTGGATGCCTTCTCTGCCTCTGATGATCCTCATCCCTAAGGGGCAGCGCTGCTGTGCAGTGGAGATGAAATAGTCCTAGTATGATGCCCACACATTATAGGTTTTCAAGATCTGGTAAATGTTCTTCCTATTGCATGCTGCCCCCACCTTTGCCTTGCAATTCTGTGCTTTTTTGATAAAGGTCCCAGATGGCCCAGACTAAGCAGAACATCATTCCTTCTGCCTCTGGGTTTCCTCCAGGATAGGCCTGGAAACATCCTCTGTTGAGAACATGGGTTGGAAGCATGCACTAAATGCTGCTTATCTTGTATGTCCAAAGGAAGAAATCCATGTCTGGGTGATGGGGTAGAAAAGACCCATCAGGCAAAGTCAAAGCCAAGTGATCTCTGGACTTAGTGGGAACTGGTGGACAGAGGCAGTTTGAGAATGGGTGGGAGTCAAGGGTCCTATTTGATTCTTGAATCAGGCCACCTTTATGCTGAGTGCTGCTGCTGCTAAGTCGCGTCAGTCATGTCCGACTCTGTGCGACCCCATAGACAGAAGCCCACCAGGCTCCTCTGTCCCTGGGATTCTCCAGGCAAGAACACTGGAGTGGGTTGCCATTTCCTTCTCCAATGCATGAAAGTGAAAAGTGAAAGTGAAGTTGCTTGGTCGTGTCCAACTCTTCACGACCCCATGGACTGTAGCCTATGAGGCTCCTCCATCCATGGGATTTCCCAGGCAAGAGTACTGGAGTGGGTGCCATTGCCTTCTCCGTTATGCTGAGTAGTTGTATTAAATGATTTGATTTAAGCACAGGGTTTCTGGGTCCTGATTCATGAAAAAAATGTTATCTATGCCACCTACTTACTAAACAACATAAACCTTAAGGTTTGGGCTTCATTTTATCAAGAAAACAGCATCCTTTGTTTCTAAGAATCTAAAGACCTCAACAAGAGAGAGAAGTGGAACATTCTCGAATGTTGCTTTTCGTTTGAAGAATCTATGGTTGATACTCATGAAAAGAACTAGGCTTGTGTATAACAGACAAGTAGTTGGTAGGAAAAGATAGGAGCAGCATGGAGAAGTGGCTTGTGAACATTCAGTTTTAAGATGCTAGTCTTCACTTCTCTTTATACCCAAGTATAAAGAGTGCCTCATGGAATGTAGAGTACAGAGTGGCTTCAGATATTGTCCTGGAAATATTTGAATCCTTGGAGGCCTGGATGTTGAAGGATGCTTTTTGTTTGTTACCCACAAGCTCAGGAGAATGAGGACAAACCTTTTCTCTGGAGCAGTAGTCCCGCCCCATCCCTGAGCTGTGAGCCCCCAGTGGAGCCTCACATTCCCTCTCTCCTCCCCATCATGCCCCCTCCCCCATATGCTCTCCTTCTTTGCAAAACACAAACTAGCCCTTTGACCTGTTCTAAATTATCCTTGCCTTGTGTCACTTACAACAATAAACATATCACCCAGAAATCCTCTCTGTCCCTGCCAAGGCCAAAATAATAAAATCATTCATGTTAAGATTCCTCCTCAAAGCGGAGGAATTCAGGTAGTAAAAGAATTTTCAAAACAACTTATTAATGATCATAAAGACCTGAAAAACAAGTGGCAGGATCATGGTTAACCATAGGAAGGAAAAAGAACAGAAATACCTCTCTCCTCTCCTTTATTTTCTTCCCCAGAAAGAGGACTAAGGTGGAGATGAGCAGAAGGCATCTCTTCTCTCTCCTATCCCTCAGTTTCATCATTTCTGAGTCCCATGCCTGCCCTGTTGGGCACATTTTTGTAGAATGAAAAAAACAAAACAACCATGCCACTATCAGGATGCCTTTTTTTTTTTTTAGCTTTGGTGGGATTTTACTGACATAAATCAATAAAAATCAAGATTTTACTAACCATCTTTTCTGAACCTTGTAAACTCAGCAGAGACTCTGGTCCATATCTCCGAATACATACAACTATTCCCCACAGGGAAATGTGGAGATGTTGTCTTCTAGGTGCTCCACCAGAGGTTGGTGAGGAAGGGGTGGGTCGGCCTTGTGTCTGCACACCTCTGCGTCTGTGAAGGTTGTCATCCTTCTCTTGGAATCTGGTGGTCAGAATGCCCTGCCCACTTCGCTATGTAAAGGGAGACCTGGTTTAGTTTCTGAGGTTGGACGTGGGACTGCTTGACATGCCACCTGCTGCATGACAAAGTCATATGGCCCGAGGCTTGGCTGGGTCTGGTGATGAAGCCCAGACACAAAAAACACCTGGTTTCTAGAACAGTTATCATCCCAGCATGAGGCAGGATTGCAGCTGCACACCACTCTTACTGACTGTAGATCTTGGGGATTTACAGCAGGTGCCATGAGGCGAATATTCGTTTTTGCTTCTCAGCCCTTCTTGATATTGAGTGGCTTCTTGCAGCCCTTTGGTAATTCTTTCACAGAGGATCTGCCTTTAGTCTGGATAGACCTGAGATCAATTTATGAACAAAAGGTTTGTACTTCAAGCGTTGTTTCCTCTTAGGCATGTCACCACGTTAGACACTTGGGCTGCACTTTTGGACATTGTTTTGTTAGCTAAGGGAGATCCCTGGAGACGAGCAAAGTGAACAGCCTCAGAAGAAAGAGGAGGGTCTTCAAGGTGGTATTAGACCTTTATTCTAAAGGGAGTGGGGCTGTGGGTAGGGGGAGATAGAGGTGCAAGGGGGTGGGTGAAATTGGGTTCACACGATGAATTTGGCTGCAGGGAAAAGGGTAGGAAGTGGCACGGATTCCTTTGTTTACCAACAAGACTCCTTAGTAAGTGGAAGAGTAAAGAGAAAGAGCTAAAAGGGAAGGATCTTATGTTTACTTATTTTTGATAGCACTGGGTCTTTGTTGCTGTGTGGGGGCTTTCTCTAGTTGCGGAGACCAGGGGCTGCTCTCTAGTTGTGGTGCCTGGCTTCTCATTGTGGTGGCTTCTCTTGCTGTGGACACAGGCTCTAGGCCCACGGGCTCAGGGGTTGTGGCACCTGGGCCTAGTTCTTCCGCAGCATGTGGAATCTTCCTGGACCAGGGATCTAACCCATGTCCCCCACGCTAGCAGGTAGATTCTTATCCACTGTGCCACCAGGGAAGTCTGGGGAAGGGCTTTCGGAATCTGTTCCAAAAAGCCAGGAGAGAAGCAATAAAGTTGGGAGTAGGCTTGTGTCTTTTCCTACCTATTGAATATTACACACTTCCTGTTCAAATATGTATTTCTTTACTCAGAGTTATCCCAATGGGGATACACTTTCTCACCTCTATAAACAAAAGATATACCCATTTGAATGCAAAGTTCCAAAGAACAGCAAGGAGAGATAAGAAAGCCTTCCTCAGTGGTCAGTGCAAAGAAACAGAAGAAAACAATAGAATGGGAAAGACTAGAGATCTCTTCAAGAAAATTAGAGATACCAAGGGAACATTTGATGAAAGATGGGCACAAAAAGGACAGAAATGGTATGGACCTAACAGAAGCAGAAAATGTTAAGAAGTGGCAAGAATACACAGAAGAACTTTACAAAAAAATCTTTATGACCCAGATAACCATGATGGTGTGATCACTCACCTAGAGCCAGACACCTGAAATGTGAAGTCAAATGGGACTCAGGAAGCATCACTACGAACAAAGCTAGTGGAGGTGGTGGAATTCCAGTGGAGCTGTTTCATATCCTGTAAGATGATGCTGTGAAAGTGCTGCACTCAGTATGTCAGCAAATTTGGAAAATCCAGCAGTGGCCACAGGACTGGAAAAGGTCAGTTTTCATTCCAATCCCAAAGAAAGGCAATACCAAACAATGCTCAAACTACCACACAACTGCACTCATCTCACACGCTAGTAAAGAAATGCTCAAAATTCTCCAAGTCAGGCTTCAGCAGTATGTGAACCATGAAATTCCAGATGTTCCAGCTGGATTTAGAAAAGGCAGAGGAACCAGAGATCAAATTGCCAACATCCGCTGGATCATGGAAAAAGCAAGAGAGTTCCAGAAAAACATATATTTGTGCTTTATTGACTATGCCAAAGCCTTTGACTGTGTGGATCACAATAAACTGTGGAAAATTCTGAAAGAGATGGGCATACCAGATCACCTGACCTGCCTCTTGAGAAACCTATATGCAGGTCAGGAAGCAACAGTTAGAACTGGACATGGGACAACAGAGTGTTGCAAATAGGAATACATCAAGGCTGTATATTGTCACCCTGCTTATTTAACTTATATGCAAAATCATGAGAAATGCTGGGCTGGAGGAAGCACAAGCTGGAATCAAGATTGCTGGGGAGAAATATCCATAACCTCAGATATGCAAAGACACTACCCTTATGGCAGAAAGTGAAGAACTAAAGAGCCTCTTGATGAAAGTGAAAGAGGAGAGTGAAAAAGTTGGCTTAAAGCTCAACATTCAGCAAACTAAGATCGTGGCATCCGGTCCCATCACTTCATGGCAAATAGATGAGGAAACAGTGGCTGACTTTTATTTTTCTGGGCTCCAAAATTACTGCAGATAGTGATTGCAGCCATGAAATTAAAGACGCTCACTTCTTAGAAGGAAAGTTAGGACCAACCTAGACAGCATATTGAAAAGCAGAGACATTACTTTGCCACCTAAGGTCCGTCTAGTCAAGGCTATGGTTTTTCCTGTGGCCATGTATGGATGTGAGAGTTGGACTGTGAAGAAAGCTGAGTCCCGAAGAACTGATGCTTTTGAACTGTGGTGTTGGAGAAGACTCTTGAAAGTCCCTTGGACTGCAAGGTGATCCAACTGGTCTATCATAATGGAGATCAGTCTTGGGTGTTCATTAGAAGGACTGATGTTGAAGCTGAAACTCCAATACTTTGGCCTCCTGATGTGAAGAACTGACTCACTGGAAAAGACTGTGATGCTGGGAGGGATTGGGGGCAGGAGGAGAAAGGGATGACAGAGGATGAGACAGTTGGATGGCATCACTGATTCGATGGACATGGGTTTGAGTGGATTCTGGGAATTGGTGATAGACAGGGAGATCTGGCGTGCTGCCGTTCATGGGGTCGCAAAGAGTCGGACACAACTGAGCGACTGAACTGAACTGTCAGCAAATCTCGACCCAGGTGTGGCCACAGGACTGGAAAAGGTCAATCCTCATTCCACTTCCAAAGAATGTGCTAACCATTGGACAGTTGCACTCATTTCCCAGGCTAGTAAGGTCATGGTTAAAATCTTTCATGTTAGACGTCAGCATAATGTGAACCAAGAGCTTCCAGATGTCCAAGATGGGTTTAGAAAAGGAAGAGGAGCTGGAGATCAAATTGCCTCCATTTGCTGGATTATAGAAAAAGCAAGGAAATTTCAGAAAAACATCTATCTCTTTCACCGACTACACTAAAGCCTTTGACTGTGTCGATCATAGCAAACTATGGAAAGCTCTTAAAGAGTTGGGAATTCCAGACCATCCTACCTGTCTCCTGAGAAACCTGTATGTGGGTCAAGAAGCAACAGTTAGAGCTTGGTATGGAACAATTGATTGGTTCAAGATCAAGAAAGGAGTATGAAAGGGCTGTCTGCTGTTACCCTGTTTGTTTAACCTATATGCTAAGCAAATTATGAGAAATGCCAGGCAGGATGAGTTACAAGCTGGAATCAAGATAGGAAGGAGAAACATGAACAACCTCAGGTTATGTGGATGATACCACTTTAATGGCAAAAAACAAAGAGGAACTTAAAAGCCTCTTGATGAGGGTGAAGGAGGAGAGTGAAAGAGCCAATTTAAGACTAAGAATTAAAAAAACTAAGATTATGGCATCCGACCCCATTACTGGATGGCAAATTGAAGGGGAAAAGCTAGAAGTAGTGACCGATTTCCTATTCTTGGGTTCCAAAATCCCTGCAGGTGGTGTCTGTAGCCATGACATCAGAGGACGATTGCTTCTTGGCAGAAAAGTGATGACAAACCTAGACAGTGTGTTGAAAAGCAGAGACATTACGCTGCTGACAAAGATCATATAGTCAAGGCTGTGGTCTTCCCAGTAGTCACACACGCTTGTGAGAGCTGAACTGTAAAGAAGGCAGAACACCAAAGAATTGATGCTTTTGAGCTGTGGTGCTGGAGAAGACTCTTGAAAGTCCCTTAGACAGCTAGGAGATCAAACCAGTCAGTCTTAAGGGAGATCAGCCCTAAATACTCATGGAAGGACTGATGCCGAAACTCTAGTAGTTTGGTTATCTGATGTGAACAGACGACTCATTAGAAAAGTCCCTGATGCTGGGAAAGATCGAGAGCAGAAGGAGAAGAGGTCATCAGAGGATGAGATGACTGGATGACATCACTGATGCAGTGAACATGAACTTGGGCAAACTCTAGGAGACGGTGAGGGACAGGGAGGCCTGGCTGCCTCCCTGGGGTCGCAAAGAGTTGGACACGACTGGGCAACTGAACATTTCTCTAGAGGGGTCTTCCCTGGTGACTCAGCAATAAAGAATCTGCCTGCTAATGCAGGAGATATGGATTCAATCCCTGATTGGAGAAAACCTCACATGCCTCGGAACATAACCTGCAGTTATGTTGTGGTTAGTGATAGGTTGCAGTAAATGTTCTGAACATAAAAACATAATGAGGAAACATAATTTTAATTCAGTTCACTCTAAAGCCACAGTAAATATTTTTGGGTGGAGGATAAAAGGATTAAACTTTAAGCTTCTTTCCTCTCTTTGGAGGTAGATCACTGCCGCCCTCCCCAGGATCATTTGTCTTGGTTAAAACTAATCAGTAAATTCAACCCATAAATATTCTTTCACAAACTAACTTGAATTTTGCATTGGGGTTGCTAAAGATTGGACAGGATTTAGCAACTAACCGACAATGATAACTTTCTAGAGGAGAGACGCAGAGTGGACTGCAGGGAGGGTTTATTGTTTTTCTTTGAAAATGGGAAAGACTGAAGCATGTTTAAATACTGACAGAAAGCAGCCAGTAAGAGGAAAAGGTGAAACCACTGATCCTTGAGAAAGAGGGAGGAGATTTAGGGTGGGGTGAAAGGATTGCCTTTGGGCCAAGAGAAGGAGCTTTGTTTTCTCCCCTGAATTGAAGTGTAGTTGATGTATACTATTATATAGGTTATAAGTGTACAGTGTAGTGATTCACAACTTTTTAAAAGTTCTGTCTGTTTGGCTGCACCGTCTCCCTTGCTGTGCCTGGGCTTTTCTCTGGTGGTGGTGAGCGGGGTCTGCTCTCTGGTTGTGGTGTGCGGCCTTCTTGTTGCAGTGGCTTCTCTTGTTGCAGAGCGCAGGCTCTAGAGTGCGGGCCCAGCAGTTGTGGCACAGGGGCTTAGTTGCTCCGAGGCAGGTGAGATCTTCCAGGACCAGGGACAGAACCTGTGTCCCCTGCATCGCAAGGCAGATTCTTAACCACTGGACTACCAGGGAAGCGTGAGTCACAACTTTTAAAGGTTATACTTCATTATAGCTATTGTAAAATATTAGCTTTACTGTATTGTACAGTATACCCTTGTAGATTTCTATGCATAAAAGTTTATGCCTCTTAATCCCCTACTTTTTATTTATAATGTAATCCTCTACTTTTTATTTATATTGCCCCCCCTCTTTCTCGCCATTGGTAACCAGGTTTGAGTCTGCTTCTTTTTCTTATGTTCACTAATTTGTTGTATTTTTTAGATGCTACATGTAAGTGATATCACACAGTATTTCTCTTTTTCTGTTTTATTTCTCTTAGAATAATAGCCTCCAAGTCCGTCCATGTTATTGCAAATGGCAAAACTCTATTCTTTTTTATGTCTGAGTAGTATTCCAATGTGTGTGTGTGTGTGTGTGTGTGTGTGTGTATCAGAAAAGGTGTGGTATACACCCACCACACAATTTCCGCTCATTAGTTAATGAACGCTTCGGTTGCGTCCATGCCTTGCCAGTTGTTCAAGTAGTGCTGCAGTGAACCTAGACGTGCATGTATCGTTTTGAATTAGGGTTTTTGTTTCTTTCAGATATATACCCAGGAGTGAATTGCTGGGCCATATGGCAGCTCTGGTTTTAGCTTTTTGAGAAGCCTACATACTGTTTTCCCAGTGGCTGCACCAATTCACATTCCTACCAACAGTGTGTGAGAGCTCGCTTTATTCTACTTCCTCGCCAACATTTGTTGTTTGTGTTCTTTTTGATAATAGTCGTTCTGACAGGTCTGACGTGATATCTGATTGTGGTTTTTATTTGTGTTTTCCTGATCATTAGCAATGTTGAGCATATTTCTCTGTGCCTGTTGGCCATCTGCATGTCGTCTTTGGAAAAATTTTGACTGTTCAGCTCTTCTGTTTAATAATCTTTTTTTTTTTTCTGTTGTATGAGCTGTTTGTATTTGTTAGATATCAACCCCTTACTGCTCATATTATTTGCAAATATTTTCTCCCTTATTGTAGGTTGTCTTTTCATTTCATTGAATTGTATAAAAGCTTTCAACTTTAATTAGGTCCCATTTGTTTATTTCTGTTTTTATTCCTTTGCTTTAGGAGAGATTGAAAGCAGATTAAAAAACTATTGGTATGATTTTTGTCAGAGTATTCTGTTTTCTTCTAGGATGTTACAGTTTCTGGTCTTACATTTAGGTCTTTAATCCATTTTGAGTTTATTTTTGTATGTATTGTTAGAGAATGTTCTAACTTCATTCTTTTGCATGTGTGTGTCCAGTTTTCCCAGTACCACTTGCTGAAGAGACTGTCTTTTCTTCACTGTATATATCCTGGGTTCCTTTGTTGTAGATTAATTGATCATAAGTGCATGGGTTAATTTCTGGGCAGGAGCTCTTAAAATTATTTCTGCTTATTAATATGATCAACTGTTTGGGCATATTAACAAATTCTGAAGTTTGCACGGCTAAACATTAAAAATAGGGACTTCCTGGCGGTCCAGAGATTAAGACTTTACTTTTCCAGTGTGGGGGCTACAGGTTTGATCCCTGGTTGGGATCCCACATGCAAATTGGGATGGCCACATTAAAAAAAAAAATCCTCTAGCATGCCAAGTTTATACAAATATTAAGCATTTTTAAAAATTAAAAATAGATTGAACAAAGTATTGTGTAGCCCTTTTATCATAATGAAAATATCCTTTTCCCTCTTCCAGGCTCCTGACCCTGGTTAGCTGTTATGTTATAGTTTCTTCCTTTTGCCAGACTCTTGTCAAATGCCTTCCTTTAACTTTGCCTAATGATGGGAAGTCAAATTGTTTTGGCTTCCCAGCAGGTTTTCTTTAACCTTTACTTAACTCACAGTTTAACTCAGGGCTTTCCATATTAGATAACTTTTATGACTATGCACCTAAAATAAACTTAACATCTTTGAGCTTTTTTTTTTCTTGGTTCAAAGTCAAAATGGGCACAGGAGCTAGGAAATGTACCCCAGGAAGAGAAGGGAGTATTACTAAAAAAAAAAAAAAAACCTACTAAATTTGAGCAATTTCTGGGAAGGATAAAATATTTTTCTTTTACGTGAACTTAAAGGCTGTAAGATTATGAGAGGTTGGGGACCTGCAGTTATGTTGCCGTTAACGATAGATTTCAGTAAATGTTCGGAACGTAAAAACATAATGAGGAAACATATAAATTCTGATTCAATTCATTCTTAAGCCATGATAAATAATTTTGGGTGGAGGGTAAATGAATTAAAGTTTAAACTACTTTTCTCTCTTCAGAGGTAGATCACTGCTCCCCTCTCCAAGATTGTTTGTCTTGGTTATAACTGATCAGTAAATTCAAGCCATTGATGTTGTTTCATAAACTGTCTTGAATTTTGTGTTGGAGAGGAAGATTCAGGTAACAATTTCGTTCCTCGAACATGGTAAATGAAGATTTTGCTGCATCACCTTTTGCTATTGAGAAACCAACTTCAGGAAAAGTCCATGAATTGGTGAGGTTAGTTTCAGGCAGTCATCTGTGCTTTTCTGTTGAAAAATTTGTTTTTGGCTGTGTTGGGTCTTCACTGGCATGCACAGGCTTTCTCTCTTGTTGCAGAGCACGGGCTCTAGAAAGCAAGGGCTTCAGTTAGACGTGGTGCGTGGGCTTAGCTGCTGAGGCATGTAGAATCTTCCTGGACCGGGGATTGAACCTGTACTCTCTGCGTTGTCAGGTGGATTCTTATCTACTGCACTACCAGGGAAGTCCTGTTTTTGTTTTTTGTTTTTCTCTTGTAGCAGCAGGAAATGGGGGCATTAAGTACATTTTAGTTATCATAGAGGCTGGCAGCCCTTGTAGGAAGGTTTTCACAGCACCTCTGAGGGGAAGTTGGTTCCCTCAGTAGAAGTATCAGCAGAAGAGAATGTCTCGTGTTCTGTGTGCAGGTTCCAGGGTGCAACGGGTCCATGGCAGGAAGGCACCCCTGGCTGCTCTGGGCTTGGGAGGGCTCTGCGGGGCAGCGTGGGCATTCAGCTTTGTTCCTAGCACCTGCCGCCTGGTGTCTTCTGATACACGTTCTTGGAGTGAACAGAGCTGAATTCTTGGTAGCCATCAGTGAACACAGGTTTGTATGGAGCTGTAAGGTCTCAGGCTGCCTCCAACCCCACTCCAGTCCTCTGGGGAGTGAGGAGAACCTCCTCCCCTTGGGAGCCCTCCTCGAGAACACAAACTTTCTGATGAAAGCCACTTTGCAGTTAACTGGTTATAAGCCAGTGTTTTCTGGGCCTTCCCATTTCTCTTGGCAGCCTAGGGGCCTGACTGTTCTCATTCCCTGCTGCAGCTGGTTTAGCTTTGAACAGATATCAGTGTGAGGTACTTGCACACTTAGAAGGGCAGGAGCGGGGAGCTGATCCCTGGGTTCTTATTCAGCCCATTCCCTCCATAAACCCTGACTTACACTGTCAGCTTTCAGCTGCCTCAGGTCTTTCAGCTTCCTCTTGCTATTTGCCAACATGGGGCCCCTGGGGACAGAGCCCAGGCTGCAGGCCCGGTGACTGCTGCTGAGATGTATTTTTAAACCTACCCAGAGGGTGTTACAGGGAGTTCAACTGAAGCATCTCCTGTTTCCCCTTTGGAGCCCTAGGGAAACTAATTCTCCGGCTTCCTAACTCCTTTCTCCCCTCCCACCAAGCACTTTCAGTCCCTGGTTTGGGTTTATTGACAACCCATATGTATAATTCATGCAAGACAGGTTACAGTGGAGCGTGTTGCCTCTGCTAGTCAAGCGTGGCTCACTAACACTGCTCCAGACTTCGGCGGGGAAGTAGGTTTTTACTGGTGTTTGGGCCCAACATCTTCCTGTCCGGAAGCCTTCCTCTTCCTTTGGTGAGGCTGTTTTGGAAGTGCCATTAGGGAAAAGCCACCTTCCCCCTGTCCAGTTGGATAAATGAGTTTCAGGCGAGAACAGCCTGTTGTGTGAAGCAGAAGTTCTCGGAGGAAATGAGGAATGTATGCTGAAGAGAGTTTGCCCCGGGCAGCTGGTGGGCAGTGGGCGCCTAGGCTGAGCTAGGGTACTTCGTGCTGGTGGTGGTGCAGCAGTGTCTCGGTCTTTGTAGAACTGTGAGGTGCTTTGGGAAGAGAGTGAATAGCAGAGTGTCATGCTTTTTCTTTTTTTTTTTTTTTTAAGTTGTGAGTATAAATTGCTTTACAATGTTGTATTTAGTTTCTACTGTACAACAAAGTGAATCAACTCTATCTGTACATTTATCGCCTCCTTCTCGAGCTTCTGTTCCCACCCTCTACATCATCACAGAGCATCGAGCTGAGCTCATTGCGGTTACACACCCAGCTTCTCACTAGCCATCTGTTTTACACATGCGCTCCCCTGGTGGCTCAGAAGATAAGAATCTGCCTGCAATGTAGGAGACCCAGGTTCAATCCCTGGGTTGGGAAGATCCCTTGGAGAGGGGAATGGCACTCACTTCAGTATTCTTGCCTCTATAGTTCACAAGGTTGCAAAGAGTTGAGCATGACTGAGAGACTTAACACACACACACAGTATATGTAGGTCAGTGCCACTCTCCCAGTTCCTGCCCCCTCCCCTTCTTTCTCTGCCCTGTGTCCACATGTCTGTTTTCTAAGTTGACGACTTTATTCCTGCCTGCAAATAGGTTCATCTGTACCATTTTTCTAGATTCCATAGATATGCGTTTGTATATGATACTTGTTTTTCATAGAATGTCTTGATTTTCTATTCCATTGTTTCCATATTCCCTGAAATAATGGGAGTGCTGATGCCAGAGACCTGAGAAGTGAAAGGTTCATTGTCTGCATTTTTTGGCCTTTTCTTCTGGGTTTTCTATGAGGTTAAGTAGAGGAAGAAGATAAATAGTAGCATGAGCTGTTGGGAGCATAGAGAAGGAGGTGGTGGGACCTGAAAAATAAAAGTCAGCTCCACAATGAACAGGTTGGGGGAGGAAGGAGGGGACAGCAGGCACAGGAGAGACCTTCTCAGTGGTCCTGGGTGGCTGCAGTGGGGTGGGGGTGGGGAATGAGGGGGAAGGGCAGGGGGAGATGTGGCCAGGGAGGAAGGCCGAGGCAGGTCCAGGAAGGTTTACATCCCATGATAGAATGTTGGGCTTTATCTGGAAGATTTTTAAGCCAGGGAATAAAAGGGTAAGATTTGGGGTTTAGACAAGTTGATTTTGGCTCTCTAGGACAGAAGAGTGGCAGGTGGTGGGAATAATTCGGGAAGCCCAGGTTATAGGCTATAGCATGACCCACATGAGAAATGGTCAGGGTCTGAACTGAGGAGGAAAGAGGAACCGATGAGCTGCAGGGTGGAGGTAGGGAGCACACACTTGGTGAATGGCTGGCCTTGACGGTGTATAACTTGAGTGAGAAGCGGATGGCAGTGTCTTTGTCAAAAGTGGGAAATAGGAGGCAGAGCAGTGAAGGCAGAGAGGAGAGGCTGGCTTCTCAGCAAGCGCCTATAGAATTGGGTTGAATGGAAACCATGAGCCTTATTCTGCGGCAAGGGCTTCCAAGGCGTGTGCTTGTTTTCCTACAGGAGAGACTTTGGGCCTCACAAAGTGTTACCAGTGAAGATCCACCAGCCCAACCCGTTCGTCCCAAGTGAAGAGAACATGGATCTGCAGACCACATATAAACAAGATTACAACCCATACCCCCTCTGTCGAGTGGATCCCATCAAGCCTCGGGACAGTAAATACCCTTGTGGGGACAAGATGGAGAGTCTGCCTACTTACAAAGGTGGGAGAGGGCTGGAGGGGCAGGGTTGGGGGAGGATGGGCTGAGCCTAGGTGCTGACTGGGAAATGGGTTTTATGCACACACGCCCTCAGTGCACAGGCTGGGCAGTCTTTCCTGTGGCCAAATCTGGCCTTCAGCCTGTTTCTGTGCAGCTGGAGAGGTAAGGATGGTTTTTAAATTTTTGAATGATTAAAAAAATGAGAAAGACTATTACTTTAGGGCATGTGAATATTAAATGAAATTCAGAGTTCAGCGCCGTAAGTATGTTTTGTTGGAACATGGCCACTCCCATTGGGTTTCTCTATTATCTATGGCTAAGTTTGTGCTTCGGCAGCAAAGTTGAATAGCTGTGGTAGAAATCATATGGCATGCAAGGCCTAAGACATTTCATCTCTGGCCTCCTACAGAAATATTTGCCAGTGCCTGCCTCAGCTTGCCATTCCCATCCTGTATTGGGCAAGCAGTTCAAGTTTAAGCCAAGTTGGGTTTCACCATGGATTGATTCACTCATTTGTTAAAAAATTATGGAAATGTAACATACAAAAAAATGTGCAAATATATAATGATAGAGACTAGTGAATTTTTAAAATTGTATTATTTTTTAATGGGCTGAATACCTTCCCCTGAATAACTGTTTTGCTGTATACATCAATCCTTTTAATCTTTAAAAATTTTTTAAATTTTATATTGGAATGCAGTTGATTAACAATGTTGTGTTAGTTTCAAGTGTACAGAAAAGTGATTCAGTTATGTGTATAGTTCAGTTCAGTTGCTCAGTCGTGTCCGACTCTTTGCGACCCCATGAATTGCAGCACGCCAGGCCTCCCTGTCCATCACCATCTTCCAGAGTTCACTCAAACTCACGTCCATTGAGTCAGTGATGCCATCCAGCCATCTCATCCTCTGTTGTCCCCTTTTCCTCCTGCGCTCACCAATCCCTTCCAGCATCAGGGTCTTTTCCAGTGAGTCTGCTCTTGACATGAGGTGGCCAAAGTACTGGAGTTTCAGCTTTAGCATCATTCCTTCCAAAGAACACCCTGGGTGTTCTTTAGAATACCTTTAGAATGGACTGGTTGGATCTCCTTGCAGTCCAAGGAGCTCTCAAGAGTCTTCTCTAACACCACAGTTCAAAAGCATCAATTCTTTGGCGCTCAGCTTTCTTCACAGTCCAACTCTCACATCCATACATGACTACTGGAAAAACCATAGACTTGACTAGATGGACCTTTGCTGGCAAAATAATGTCTCTGCTTTTCAATATGCTATCTAGATTGGTCATAATTTTTCTTCCAAGGAGTAAGTGTCTTTTAATTTCATGGCTGCAGTCACCATCTGCAGTGATTTTGGAGCCCAAAAACATAAAGTCTGACACTGTTTCCACTGTTTCCCCATGTATTTGCCATGAAGTGATGGGACTGGATGCCATGATCTTCGTTTTCTGAATGTTGAGATTTAAGCCAACTTTTTCGCTTTCCTCTTTCACTTTCATCAAGAGGCTTTTTAGTTCCTCTTCACTTTCTGCCATAAGGGTGGTGTCATCTGCATATCTGAGGTTATTGCTATTTCTCCCGGCCATCTTGATTCCAGCTTGTGCTTCTTCTATCTATTCTTTTTCACTTTTTCCCATTTAGGTACTATAAAATATTGAGTAGATTTCCTTGTGCTGTATTTGCTATAGGTAAAATAGATAACCAGCAAGGACCTGTTCATCTTTAATTACTATTGGACTGCAAAAATTTTAGGAAGGTTCTAGAAGAAAGTGAGAATCCCTTGGTGAGTTGCCAGATAGCTGACAGTCCAAAGGCAAATTAGACCAATGAATTTTGAGTGAATATGTATGGAAACAGGATGCAGATTGAAATGTATAGCATCGATACTCCCTTCTAGTTACCGTCCTCACCCAGAGAGAACCACTGTGCTGACTCTGAACTTCATAAATTAGTTTTGCTAGTTTTGAACTTCATTTTATTTTATTATTTTTTAATACTTTATTCTACATTACAGTACTGTATTTGTTTTGCCATACATTGACATGAATCAGCCACAGGTGTACACGATCTCACAATGCCGAAGCCCCCTCCCACCTCCCACCCCATATCATCTCCTGGATCATCCTGTGCACCAGCCCCAAGCATCCTGTATCCTGTATTGAACATAGACTGGTGCTTCGTTTCTTACATGATAGTATACATGTTTCAATGCCATTCTCCCAAATCATCCCACCCTCTTCCTCTCCCTCAGATTAACGAGATGGGTTCCTCCTTTATTGGGCATTTTCTGCATTCCAGGCATGGTATTAGGACTCATGAGGGAAGCATAGTACCTGGCCTTGGCTTCGTAGTCTGGTAGGAGAGACAGGATATCGAGTGATACGTGTAGCAGGTGGCAGTCACTCACTCTATGGAGCACGAGTCGCAGGACTGACGCCATGGGGACGGAGGCCAGGTTTGTGGTCAGTAACTGTGCTGCTCATGAAGTACGTGTCTCCCAAGAATGTGTGCAAAACTGTCCCTGTCACATGTCTGTGATGTCTGCATGCCTGTGGTGAGAGTGGCTTTTTAAAAATATTATTTTAAAAATCTGGCTGCATCATGCAGCACGTGGGATCTTAGTTCCCTGTGAAAGTGAAAGTTGCTCAGTCGTGTTTGACTCTGCAACCCCATGGACTATACAGTACATGGAATTCTCCAGGCCAGAATACTGGAGTTGGATAGCCTTTCCCTTCTCCATGGGATCTTCCTGGAGATCGAACCCTGGTCTCCCACATTGTAGGCAGATTATCTACCAGCTGATCCACAAGGCGAGCCTCAGAATACTGGAGTGGGTAGCCTATCCCTTCTCCAGTGAATCTTCCCAACCCAGGAGTCAAACTGGGGTCCCCTGCAATGCACGTGGATTCTTTACCAACTGAGCTCTCAGGGAATCCCCTTAGTTCCCTAACCAGTGATCTAACCCACAGCCCTGCATTGGAAGCATGAAGTCTTAACCATTGGGCCACCAGGGAAGTCCCAGTAGTGGCTTATTTAGTCAAGCTTAACACCTGGCCATGAGGAGGTGGAGAGGCTTGAGGGGATGTAGGAATCTTCCTGAAGCCCTGCCAGGAGCTGTTAATCTATCATTCTGGAAGATTCTAAGTGTGGCTGAGTGTCTCTGCTTTTTCTTTTCTTTTGTCCTGTTACTTTCTTTACTGTCACCTATTATCTTTTACTCTTCCACAGCCACCTTCTGCCAAGTCACATTCTGGACGTTGTCAAGTCCCCAGACAGCTCCACCTTCATGCCCTCCACCATCTGGTCCTTTTGGCTCTTGTATTTACTCCCACCGTGACAGTGCTTGGCCTCACTGGGACTTCCAGCTCACTGATGCCTCAACCTTCCTTCTCATCATCAGCCCCTCCTGTGTCTGTTCCCATGCAGCTTATTCCACATTGTATCACTGCAGCCCCTCTCTTAAATCCCTCTTTCTTCTGTCCTTCTGTTGCATCCTCCTGGTAGCAAACCCTGCCTTCTCCATGTCTACCACTGGATGCCTAGCTACGCATCTCTCCAACCTTATCAGCTCATCTCTGTTGGCCACAGAAAGCAAGCAGAGAGATCTTTTGAAAATAGAAATCTCAGCTGACCTCTTCTCTACCTAAAACTCATCAAATATTCACTCCAGTTCTTAGTCTCCTAAGAACTCCCACACCTTTGCCCACTCCTCTGCTGCCTTGAAGATTTGCTCCTCCTCCCTGTGCCCCTCTGCTCTGGCCACAGGAGGTGCTTTCAGTTGCTTTGCTACACTTCTTTTCTGTCTCAGGGCATGTTCACTGCCCTTCCCTCTTTAGAGAGCCACTCTCCCGTCCCCTCTCCAGTGCTCATCCTTCTGCAAAGGGCAGAAGCATCACACCTTCCGAAGGTGCCCCAGACCTTCCCCCATGCCAGAGCAAACACATCCTGTGAGGTGCTTGAAGGCTGACTTGTCCTACCTTGTTTTGTAATTCATTTTGTAATTTAGTTTAACATTTGTCTCTTTGGCTAGATTGCAGGCTCTAAGAGAGCAGGGGTCTGCCTTTTTCTTTGTCTGTTACCTTCAACTAGGCAGGCACCACAGCAGATGTTGTATTAAGGAGTCAGCCCAATGAGGCACGTTGTGGGGTGGCACTGTGGCCTTTGCAGGGCTCCTCTGTTGCCCTTTACATCCCAGTGTTTATAGGAGGGCAAAAATGGACACTGAGCAGGCAGGAAAAAAACAGAGCCCAAGTGAGCACTTCCCTCTGATGGGTGAGGAGGCAGGGCTTCTGGTAGGGCTCATCTGACCGCATCCTCTCCTCTCTACATCCTCCCTGTGGGCTTCCTGGATTTACAAGTCTTGACAGAGTTAGAGGCTCCTCAGAGCGGCTGTCTGCTCAGCTCAACTTCCCCTCTCTACCTTGCCCTGGGTACAAGGAGAGAAATACTGAGAAATACTCCCTGCTTTCCTTAGTGGTTGACAAGGATGGAGTATCCCAGTGATATTATTTAAAAGGACATCTCCCTCCACTTCTCCCACAAAATAATCCCTCTCAAAATCAACACACAGAAAAAAAAATATCTAATCTGCCATATTCTTCCCCTTCTCCAAACATTTGCATCTCAAATTACCCTCTGCAAACCAGAGAATATTATTCTTCTGCTAAAACTGAGTCATGGCTGGCTTTGCCTTACTGAGAAAGTTAGTATTGAGAAAACCCTATTTTCTTTTTTATAAAGCAGTTAAAATAGGTACCAGAAATTTGTCTGCTGACACAGACTTAAATTTTTTTTTTTAATTGAAGTACAGTTGACTTACACTGTTGTATTAGATTCTGCTGTACAGCAAAGTGAATCAGCTATGTATCGACTCCACTCTTTTTCAGATTCTTTTCCCATATGAGCCATTACAGAGTATCGAGTAGAGTTCCCTGTGCTATAAAGTAGGTCCTTCTTTGTTATCTATTTTATATATAATAGTGTGTATATGTCAATCCCAGTACTCCAGTTTATTCCTTCCCTCTGTCTCCCTGGTAACAAGTTTATTTTCTACATTTGTAATTCTGTTTCTATTTTATAGATAAGTTTATTTGTATGCTTTTTTAGATTCCACATATAAGTCGATATCATATGGTATTTGTCTGACTCTCTTCACTTAGTGTGATAATCTCTGGGTCCATCCATGTTGCTGCAATTGGCATGCTTTTGTTCTTTTTATGGCTGAGTAACACTCCATTGTATACATGTACCACATCGTCTTTATCCACTCCTCTGTTGATGGACATTTAGGTTGCTTCCATGACCTGGTTATTGTAAATAGTGTTGCAATGAACATTGAGGGTGCGTGTATCTTTTCAAATTGTCCCCCCCCACCCCCGCCCCGAGGATATGCCCAGTAGTAGGATTGCTGGATCAAATGGTAGCTCTGTTTTTCATTTATTTTTTTCCAAAAGATTTGTTCTCATTCTTTTTTAAAAAACAATTTTATTTATTTATGACTGTTCTGGGTCTTCATTGCTGTGCAGGCTTTTCTCTAGTTCCAGCAAGTAGGGGCTGCTCTCCAGTTGAGTGTGTGGGCTTCTAATTGCAGTGGCTTCTTTTGTTGTGGAACGTAGGCTCCAGGGCACTTGGACTTCAGTACTTGCAGCTCTCAGGCTCCAGAGCACAGGCTCAGTAATTTTGGCACACAGTCTTAGTTGCTCAGAGGCATGTGGGATCTTCCCAGATCAGGGATCGAACCCATGTCTCTTGCATTGGCCGGTGGATTCTTTACCCCTGAGCCACCAGGGAAGCCCTGTTTTTAGTTTTTTAAAGGAACCTCCATACTGTTCTTCATAGTGGCTGCACCAAATTTACATTCCTACCGAAAGTGTACTTACACAGTCTTAATGAAGTAGCAATAGGACTGTTCTGAACCAGGCATGCTTAGACCTTTGGGTTTATTCTGGCTACATATGTGCCTGACGGTAGGTTTCATAGTTCTCCTCTGAAATTCAGGTTTAAAATCAATTCAGTTTGTAGTCAAAGAAAACATCTGTCATTCGGTGTCAGTTGTAACCTATGTGTAACGTAGTTTTTCGAATAATACTTACCATATCATATAATCTCAGTGGTTAATTTTTTCCACTACTCCTCTAGGATATAGTGGCTTCCAAAACTTGGCCTTAAATGCCAAACATTTATTTTCCACTTTTAGCACAGGGGATGCTGTGGTGAAGATGTGTTTAGTGAGGTAATAAATGAACGAATAGTTCTAGATCTCTACTTACAAGGGTTCCTGGTGACATAGTTTGGCATTACAGTTGCACAGATTCCCACCAGGTCTGTTACTCGGTGGGTGCCAGCCAAGGGCAGGAGTGAAGCTTGGGGAAGACTCAGCGCATTTGCTCTTTGCCTCCTGCACAACCTCATGAATATTTGGAGGGGCCACATCCTTGCCTTTATCTGTTGGCTTATCGCTCATGTGATGACTTGTTTCTCTTATGGAAATAGTATTGCTTTAATAAGTCTTCTGTAGCAGTCTTTATGGTTTTGTGTCTATACATTGATTCTCCTTCCAAAGGGAAGGTGGGGTAGAAACCAAAGATCAGGGTCCTTAAATAGATGTATTTCAATGGGTGCAATCTATATTATGTCTAAATGCTCTGCTTGCTATTGTTGCACAGGAAAAATATGCAGACTTTTCTCTTACTACTCTATGGCCAGTGCCTTTACTGGCCTCCAGAAAACCACTAGTAAAATTTGCTCCAGCAGCATTTGGTTGTAATTTTAACATTTTC
Organism: Nanger dama; assembly: GCA_917880005.1. Taxonomy (NCBI): domain Eukaryota; kingdom Metazoa; phylum Chordata; class Mammalia; order Artiodactyla; family Bovidae; genus Nanger; species Nanger dama. The sequence continues at coordinate 2,214,758 of CAKJTW010000017.1, forward strand.
AAAACACTGTGCAATTGGAAAGATTGAGAGTATAATTACTTGATGCTCAGTTTTAGGTTTAGCTTTTTTTTTTTTTTAAAGACACATTATTGAATGGAATCCCTTTTAAAGAGGTTCTTGCCAATTATGCACATGACACCCTGGCCCTGAAGGGCTTTTACTGATGCCTTTTCAGGCATGTGAATAGTTTGTCATGTGGAATGCTGAGGGTTTTTTGTAATATACGCTGGGTGGAGGAAGTTAGGAGGTTGGATAATAATGTGGTTTCCACTGTATTGTTGGGTATCAGAAATCATATGAGGCAACTCTCAGTTTAGGAACCTGTTTTCTTAACACTTCATCCATCACAGGAGAGGGCCAGAAAACCCCGTCCTACCCACTCCCATGTACCTTGAGGCAGTGTATAGGCATCTACAGGTAGATACCCTCATTTCAGTGAGGCTTGAAGTCTGAGAGGGAAACATGTGGTTTATATTCAGCAAGATGGTTCCCTCTAAGGCCCCTAATGCTTTCAAGATGCTGATAGAGCCATTAATAGCTCTTGGAGAAAGATTAGATTTTCAATTAAAATGAAACCAATTTAAAATAAATAGTTGGTAGTATTATTAGCCTGAAATAAGCTTAAGAGTGTGCCTGGGGGTGGGGATGTCAGGACTTAAAGCGTGGCAGAGTGAGGAACTTGACAAATTCTCTCCCCAAAAAGCAACAATAAAACTGGACAAAACAGTAAAAAACCAACCATTTTAGGATTCTGGAACTCAACCCAAGGGGTATAACAAATTGAGAATCATTTATTCAAGAAAAACTACTAAACCGTGTTATATGAACAGTGGGAGTGTGTGGTGTTTTATCCTGGGGCTGCTTCCATCCCCCCTCCCTCAAGTTCCATCTGTGTGGTAGTTCTGCTTGCACAGGCTAGGCTGCGAAAACCAGCAACTCTGCTGCCAGCGAGGGCTGATTGGAGAAAAGTGCATACTCAGGCAGTTCAGTAAAAACAATAGTGACTTTAATGGCAAAAAATTAGAGAAGACAGCTTCTGCGGTTAGTTTGAGGTTGCAGTGCTACTTGAAACAAACAACAGACCAGTAGATCAGTCAGAAATTTACCGAAGAGACTCAGAGAATGAGACAGACTCAGAGGTGGGCCTTGATAAGCTCATACATATTACTGATGGTCTGGAAGACTGTGCGTATGGGCAAGGCAGTGTGCAGGCTCAAGAGATCAGAGAAAGGGTCTAGTTATTCACTCCTCTTTCCTGGCTGAATATGACGCCTGGTGCATAGGCAGAGGAGATATGAGACATCCTGACAGAAAATAAAAGCTGGGAAAAGGTTGCAAACTGTACAATCTTTGACTATATTCTCTAACTCACACACAGATTCATTAGCAAATGGTGAAAACCTTAGTGGCTTAAAGTGCCTAAGTATGTGTGCTTAGTCACTCATTCGTGTCCAAGTCTGTGATCTCATGGACTGTAGCCCACCAGGATCCTCTGTCCATGGGAATTCTCTAGGCAAGAATACCAGAGTGGGTTGCCATGCCCTCCTCCAGGGGATCTTTCCCACCCAGGGATTGAACTCGGGTCTCTCACATTGCAGGTGGATTTTTTTACTGTCTGAACCACTAGGAGGAGGGTGCTTACGTATAACTTCTGGTTAATCAGAGGTGGATTACTAAACTATGCTGTGATAGAGGGTAGCTCAGGAGTCTAGGCCTAAAAGTAAGATCAATTAAAAGGAAAAACTGCCAGTACCATACTATAGTGATTACTGTAGCTTTGTAGTGTAGTCTGAAGGCTTCCTGGGTGGCTCTATTGTAAAGAACCCTCCTGCCAATGCAGAAGACATAAGAGACATGGGTTTGATCCCTGGGTTGGGAAGATCCCCTGGAGGAGGGCATGGCAACCAACTCCAGTGTTCTTGCCTGGAAAATCCCATGGACAGAAAAGCCTGCAGTCCATGACATCACGAAGATTTGGACATGACTTAGAAACGAAGCAATAACCACAGTCTGAAGTCAGGGAGGCTGATTCCTCCAGCTCCACTGTTCTTTCTCAAGATTGCTTTGGCTGTTTGGGGTCTTTTGTGTTTCCATACAAATTACAAATTATTTTGTTCCAGCTCTGTGAAAAATACCACTGGCAATTTTGATAGGGATTGCCCTGACTCCGTAAATTGCTTTAGGTAGTATAGTCATTTTCACAGTATTGATTTTTTTCAGTCTAAGAACATGGTATAGCTCTCCACCGTTTGTGTCATCTTTGATTTCTCTCATCAGTGTCTTATAGTTTTCTGTATACAGCTCTTTTGTCTTAGGTAGGTTTATTCCTAGGTATCTTACTCTTTTTGTTGCAATGGTAAATGGGATTGTTTCCTTAACTTCTCTTTCTGATTTTTTTGTTGTTAGTGTATAAGTATGTAAGAGATTTCTGTGTATTTATTTTGTGTTTTGTGACTCTGCTAAATTCTTTATTGAAATAGATCTAGTAGTATTCTGGTGGCATCTTTAGGATTTTCTATGTATAGTATCATGTCATCTGCAAACAGTGAGAGTTTTATCTCTTCTTTTCCAATTTGGATTCCTTTTATTTCTTTTTCTTTGATTGCTGTGGATAGAATTTCCAAAACTATGTTGAATAGTAGTGGTGAAAGTGGGCACCCTCATCTTGTTCCTGATGTTAAAGAAATGCTTTCAGTTTTTTAAAAATTGAGAATAATGTTTGCTGTGGGTTTGTTGTATCTGGCCTTTATTATATTGAGAATAGGTTCCCCCATGCCTACTTTCTGGAAAGTTGTTTTTTTTTTTTTAATCATAAATTGGTTTAATTTTGTTGAAATTTTTTTCTACATTGATTGAGATTATCATATGGTTTTTATCCTTTAGTTTGTTAATGTGGTATATCACATTGATTGGTTTTCATTTACTGAAGTATCAGTATATGCATTGCATCCCTGGGATAAACCTCACTTGATCATGGTATATGATCCCTTTAATGTGTTGTTGGATTCTGTTTGCTAGTATTTTGTTGAGGATTTTAGCATCTATGTTTATCAGTGATATTGGCCTGTAATTTCCTTTTTGGAAATGGCAATCCACTCCAGTACTATTGCTTGGAAAATTCCATGGACAGAGGAGCCTGGTAGGCTAAAGTCTATGGGGTTGCAAAGAGTCGGACACGACTGAGCGACTTTACTTTCACTTTGTCTGGTTTTGGTTATCTGGTTATCAGGGTGATGGTAGCCTTGTAGAATGAGAAATAGTATCAAAATAGGTAGTGAGAATCCATGTTTGTAGATTGAAGATTCAATGCAGTTTTAGGCGCAGTTCCACCCAGATTTATTTATAGATTCAGTGCTATTCCTATTAAAATTTCAGCAGGTTTTTGTTGTTGCAGAAGTTGGCATGGTATAATCCTAAATTTTATTTATGAAAGTCAAACCAAAGTAGCTGAAAATTTGTCTTTTTCGCAAATGGTACTGATATAATTCAATATCCACTTGCAGAAACATGAACTTAGACCTTACTTCACCATACTAAAAATTTAACTCAAAAAGGATCAGAGATCTAAATGTAAGAGCTAAAAATTTAAATCTTTTAAACTAAGAAGTAGGGGAAAATAGTAAATTTTATAAAAATTCAAAACCTCTGTGTGTTTTAAAATATACCAGCGAGAAAACGAAAAGGTAAGTGACAGACTGGGAAAAATATTTACAAATCGCATATCTGGCATTGTATTTGTAGTCTAGAATACAAAAATAACTCATAACTCAAAAATAAGACAAACAACTGTATTAAAAAATGGGCAAAAGATTTGGGTAGATATTCTACCAAAAGACAAATGAATGGCTAACAAGCACATACACAGATACTCAATTTTAATCATTAGGGCAATGTAAATTAAAATACAGTGAGATACCACTAAACACCCACTATAGAATGCCTATAATTAAAAAACAAATCGTAATAACAAGTGTTGAGGATGTGGATAAATGAGAACTTTCATATAGTGCTTGGTAGGAATGTGAAGTGGCACAGCCACTTTGGAAAAGTTTGCGGTATGTTGAAAAGTTAAACATAAACATATAGCCTAGCAATTTTGCTTCTTGGTATCTACCTAAGGAAAATGAAAAGATATATCCTCACAAACACTTGTCTATAAATGATCCTTGCAGAAATATTCATAATAACGAAATGATGACAACAATCCAAATGCCCATCAAATGATGAATGGATAAACAAACTTTACTCTAATGCTATTCAACAATAAGAGAGAGTCAACTGATGCATGCTATGACAGAGATGAGCTTCCTTTACATTATGCTTAGTGGAGGAAGCCAATACAAAACACTATATATTGTGGAATTCCATTTATAGAAAATGTCCAGAAAAGGTACATTTATAGTGATCAATAAATGATTAATTATTGCCCAGGGATGAGAATGAAGATTGCAAATTGGCTTGATTAGATTTTTAGGGTGGTGATGGAAATGTTCTATAACTAGATTAAAAAAATTTTTTTATTGAAGTATAGTTGATTTACAATGTTTTGTTAATTTATGTGGTACAGCAAGGGATTCAGCATAACTAGATTTTGATTATAAATTGTTGCACAAGTCTGTAGAAATTATTAAATTATGTGTGTAAGATGGTGCATTTTATATTTATATTTATATAAATATAAATGGTGCATTTAAATTTATACAAATTATACCTCAAGAAAGCTGTTAAAAAAAAATGTGCCTGTGGACTCCACTGGTATTGGCTATATGTACCTCAAAGACTGCTTTTGTTTTCTTTGTAAAGTTGTAGGCAAGAGAATTCCCTGTGGATTCAGAGTTGGTTAGCCAGCACAGTGCCCCATATTCCCCTGGAGTTCCATATCTGATGTATGTGGAGTGTATGTGTGATGATAGCAACGTAATGGCGATTGCCCCATGGATGACCAGGAGGTCTGGCTGGTGGCCCAGCAGGGCTGGGTTGTGAATCCTTGGTCCCACTGCTCTGCATGTACCTTCCCAGTCACTCTTTGCTGATTCACAGAGGGCACCTTCCCTTAGAGGAATGGAACTGTTCTTGGATAAGGGAAAGCCAGCAGTTGGACTCCTCTGCTGGAATCCATTCCATGGGTCCACTCATGGCCGTGGACCCTCTACAGTCCCCACACGCAGCATTGTGGGTGTGACGAGACTCCTATAAATTAGTCTCTTCTGCATGTGTGTGCTAAGTCACTTCAGTAGTATCCGACTCTTTGTGACCCCATGGACTGTAGCCCACCAGGCTTCTCTGTCCATGGGGATTCTCCAGGCAAGAATACTGGAACGGGCTGCCATGCCCTCCTCCAGAAGACCTTCCTGACCCAGGGATCGAACCTGTATCTCTTACATCTTCTGCACTGGCAGGCGGGTTCTTTACCACTAGCACCACCTGGGAAGCCTGCTGCTGCACAATAAGCTGCAAATACCACAAAGCTGAAACATCAAACCCTTGGTTGAGGTGGTGGCGGGAATCTAGTCTGGTTTTCCTCTGTCTCCTGAAACATCTCCCTGAAGACTGGCTTGTGGCTTTGGGGCTTCTGGGAATACTTGCAAGTTGAGTGATTGGATTTATGAATAATCACCGCTTCTGCTTTATTTTCAGCTGATTATTTACCCTGGAACCAACCAAGGCGAGAGCTGCTTCGTCCCACCTCACCACTACCGGCCAGCGTCAACCAAGTTTGATAGTCACACCACACAGCAGGATGACTATTCCGTGAAGGGCCTGGTGAACACCAGGAGCTGTAAGCCTCCAGCTGTGCCCAACCTCTGTAACCTCCCCCTGGAGGACCTGACAAACTACAAGATGAGCTACGTGGCACACCCCCTTGGAGAAGCGCTTTGTGCACAAGTCAGAGAAGTTCAGACCCTGTGAAATCCCCTTTGAAAGCCTCACCACCCACAAAGAGTCATACCGGGGTCTGATGGGGGAGCCAGCCAAGAGCTTGAAACCTGCCAGGCCTTGTGGGCTCGACACGCCCTTCTCCAACACCACTGAGTTTCGAGATAAGTACCAAGCCTGGCCAACGCCCCAGGTGTTCTCCAGACCTCCTGCCATGTATGTCCCTCCTGAAGAGAAGATGGACCTTTTGACAACCGTGCAAGCACACTACACGTACCCTAAGGGTGCCCCAGCTGAGTCCTGCCGACCTGTGCTCTCGATCAAGAAGGGTGGCCACTTTGAAGGCTCCACCACAACCAAAGAGGACTACAAGCAGTGGGCCAGCACGCGGACAGAGCCAGCCAAGCCCATCCCCCAGCTGAACCTTCCTGCTGAGCCCTTGGACTGCCTGACCACCACACGAGCCCACTATGTGCCCCACCTGCCCATGATGACCAAAAGCTGCAAGCCCGTCTGGTCTGGGCCCCGAGGAAATATCCCTGTGGAGGGCCAGACCACATACACCATCAGCTTTACTCCTAAGGAAATGAGTAGGTGCCTGGCTTCATACCCTGAGCCTCCTGGCTACATCTTTGAGGAAATAGATGCTTTGGGACACAGAATATACCGGCCCGTTTCTCAGACAGGCTCTCAGCGGAACAGCCGTTTTTCTGTAGGTGATTCAGAAAATCCCAACCAGCAGGAGTTGACAGTGTCAGCCTGATTTTTAAAGGTTGTAGTTTAGTAATTGCACGATACTTATAAAATCATATGGTTGAGCTATTCATTGGACCAAAAAGAAAAAAAGAATTCCCCAAAAATGAAAAAAAAAATTTTCACCATCGTTTCCTGGACACTTGAATAAAACAAGAATCACTTGACTCAAGGAAAATGACATTTAATCACTGGCTAATTAGTCCCCTAACCCTCCCTCTGCTGTCTCCCCGTCTTGGGCCCTTTACCTTGTGCTCATGGAATCAAAGCTGGTCTCTGAGGTTTCCTTCCCATCCAGATGTATTTTACTAGTTTACTCATTGTATAAATTGACATGATCATCCCTTGCCAAGTAGGAAGTGCCGAAGAATAAACTTCATTTTGGGGGTTTGAATCTGCAGGTCTGTGTGTTCATGCCACGTGCTGTCTATGCAGAGAGCAGGCCATGCTTCTTGTGACCTCTGGGAATAGTTCAGCCTACCTCTCTTGTTGCCTCCTCATCCTGGTAGGGGTGCCTCAGGCCTGATCTGGAGTCTTGTTTGGGGCCTCTCTGCCCAGGGATGCTTCACAGGGCATCTTTCTACCTCTTTACATCATGACATACCAGAAACAACAGTGTTGTCTGATGGGGTATGAGTTTTGCCCATGAACCAGGCACTGAACTGAAGTTTCCTCTCTGCTCCATGCTGTTCCCCAGTTCTCTGATACCACAGAGTTTATTTTAGGGTTCTACAGACTCAGAGACAGATGGAAGGAAAGGACAAGGTTCTATGGCAGTCCTAGGAAAGCATGGACTGCCAGACCTCCCTAATTTCCAAACCAGTGCAGGCTCTGAGTCTGGGGGAGGAGGGGGGGTGGCGGCAGGGAGAAAGGGAGCCCTCCCAACCAGGCAGTTGGCAGCTGGCCCTTACTATGAGCTCTTCTAAATGCTCAGAACTTGGAAAAAATGGCTGCACATTGGGCTGATTCCTGGGAAGCCTGGACCCACCTGTCCTAAAATGACAGCTATGATCAGGCCTCTCACAGAGTATGACATAGGGATAATGGAGAAAGGCTTGGAGGTTCCTCTTTGGGGCCTAAGGTTTGATCCTGAGGTTAAGTAATTTGGAGAATTTTTTTTTTTTTTTTAAATAGGAAGAATCAAGGAGGGACTTTGTTCAAAATGGCCCAGGCAAGGATCAGATGGGTTCAAGGTCTATGTGAGCCTCATCCAGGGGGATGCAGATTGACGCTTGGGTTATCTGCCTCTCTCTTGAGTCTGTAGAACCCTAAAATATACTCCATGGTATCAGAGAACTGGGGAACAGCATGGAGGGGAGAGGAAGTTTCAGTTCAGTGCCTAGTTCATGGGTGAGAAGCCTGTATCTCTTATTCAAGTCTGTCTTTCCATGGCTCTCAACTCCCTGGCCCAGACTTTCAGGTCCCCACTCATTGTCTTCTTACCGTGAGGTTAGTTTGCGTCACTGGATTGGGATTTATGCCATTTAATCCTCTTGGCTGTATCAGGTGTGGATGACTGCCCTTATGGGATAAAGAAGCTTGGAGAAATGATGCACCTTGCCTAAGGCCACAGAGCTTGGAGCACCAAGGCCAAGACTGGAACCCAGGTCTTCTGTTTCAAGATCCAGGGCTCTTGACTCAACACCAGGCACCTCCCATCTGCAGTAACTCAGATCTCATGGCTCCACCAACCACATCAAATTCTACTGTCTGTTTGAACTCCTTTCTGGAGGCCATTAAGCTAAAGGAGGCCACTTAGGAGGGTAGGTTTTATTATTTTTGTTTCATCATTTTTCACAGATCAAAAGAATATTGGCACTTGATTTAAAAACTAAATGGTATTAAAATGCTTATAAAACGGCAGCACTCTCTTAAGCAGCCACCCCTTAGGCTTTATTATAACTTCCCCAGAGAACAATTGTAAATAATTGGATCTGTTTCTACTAATATTTTCCCTCAAATTCCTTAATAATGTTGTTTTAGTTGCTAAGTTGTGTCCAACTCTCTTGTGACCCCATGGGCTGTAGCCCGCCAGGCTCTTCTGTCCATGGGATTTCCCAGACAAAAATACTGGAGTGAATTTCCATTTCGTCCTCTAGAGGATCTTCCCAACCCAGGAACTGAACTTGCATCTCCTTCTTGGCAGACAGATTCTTTACCATTGAGCCACCGGGGAAGTCCATAGTATATATACTAATATATTAATATGAAAGGGAAAATTGCTCAGTCGTGTCTCTTTGAGACCCCATGGACTGTAGCCTGCCAGACGCCTCTGTCCATGGAATTCTCCGGGAAAGAATACTGGAGAGGGTAGCCATTCCCTTTTCCAGGGGATCTTCCCAACCCAGGGATCAAACCCGAGTCTCCTGCATTGCAGGTGGATTCTTCACCTTCTGAGCCACCAGAAAAGCCCCCTATAATTGTGTGTGTGTGTGTGTGTTATACTGGTGTCTGTTGACTCATTGATTTTAGACCTAGTCTGTTTTGGTAGATTAGATATTTTAATTCTTTTACACCTCTTCCTTTTCTCCCCCTTCTTAATATAGTTATATGAGAGTGGGTGGTAATGTCAAAACTAATAAGCTTTTCTGATGAGTAGGAAGGGAAGAAACTGAAGAAAGATTGATAGATCTGACTGTTTTAGGAGCACGAGTCCCCTTGGGGTGAGACATTTCCTCTAAGCCCTTTCTTTGTGACATTTGGGATCATCTCCATGGTGACTCCAGGCTAGATGACCCACGCAGGGCATCTCTGCCTTATCTGTCTCTCTAGGACTTGAGGAATTGGCTCTCCCCTACTCTCAGTCCTTCTTATGACAGCAGTTAATACAAATAAATTTATAAAATACATAAAGAAGGACACAAGTGGCTTTTATGGGTGCTAGTGGAACACAGTGGTTAAGAGCATATGAGGAGAGTCCAGCAGACCTGGGTTTGCATCTTGGTCCTCGTCACCCACTAGCTATGGGGCCTTGGTCAAATTCTTTCCAATGTGGAGAATACTGGTCTCATGGTTTTGTGGTTTGGATCGAATGATTGAGTATATATCAATCACTTAGGCATGGCTTATCTCTAACTTATTAAATGTAGATGAGGATGACAACAGTGGTGGTGGTGATGAAGATGGCTGAATTCTGCCTGCTGAAAGTGCCTGTGATTTTATTGGTCAGTGTTTACAAGTGTGCAGGTAAGGACAACTGCTCATGTTTTATTTACTTACTTTTAAAATATTTGTTTATTTTGGGCTGCATTGGATCTTCATTGCTGCAGACAGGTTTCTCTAGCTGCAGCGAGCAGGCTCTGTCCTCTGGTTGTGGTGCTCGGGCTTCTCGTTGCCGCAGTTTCTCTTGTGGAGCATGGACTCTAGAGTGCGGACTCAGTAGTTGTGGCTCATGGGCTCAGCTGCTCTGCAGCATGTGGGATCTTCCCAGATCAGGGATAGAACCTGTGTCCCCTGCACTGGCAGGTGGATTCTTAACTATTGGACCACCGGGAAAGTCTCACGGCTCATATTTTAAAATTTGTATATTTTATATAGTTTTAAATACCTCCTTTTTTCTTATAGTTCGTTTACTTTTAGTTGTTCTGAGTTGAGGTTGATAACTGTGCTGCCTGGAAATGTCATTTAAGAACATTACTTGGGCCACAAGAAAGGAAAAGACAGTGATCTGAGCTGATGGGGCCTTGATTCCCCGCCTAGGCTCTCCCATGGCAGCTTCTTGTAATCAGTTCTATGTATTGGGCTCCCATATAAGAGACTGTTGGAAAAAGATTCTTTTACTGTTATGAAAACCCATGCACATGTGTGCGCACACTGCTCTAAGACCCCATAGCATCCTATTCAACACACCCTGATGATGGGAGACTTGACACACATTGTCTTCTCTTGAAATACAGACACATAATTGATTTCATGCCTTTCTCACTTGTGGGAATGAAGTAGGAGCTTAATCACCTACCACATTCCAAGGTTTCCATGGCTTTCAGCATGTTATAAAAGAAAAATTATTAGAGACCAGAAATCAAATGCAAACAGAAAAGTATGGCCAAGCAGGGAACCTGCTCCAGTGCAGAATCCAGTATGCTCTGGGCTGAGAATCTGGAGAAGCAAACAGGCGGGGCTTTTAAAGTTCAAAGATGGGAAGGCTCTATTCTGCTTGAAGAAAGTGGGATCTCAGGGTGAGGCTGATGGGCTGGAGGTGGTGGGGTTAGTTAGTGTGGAGACTCTGGTGGAGTGACTGTGGCCTGCTGGTTTGTGATACGGTGACCGGGGGCATCTACTGGGATTTGCCGCTCCCAGTGATGGTATCTTCCTGTCTGTGCTTTGCACAGGGCAGCCTCGTGTCAGCAGCCTAAGTGGCCAGGGCACCTCTCATCCCCTGGTTCACCTTACAGTGAGGACTGCCTGTGTGGTTAAAGACTCTGGCACATCACTTGTATTTTTTGAAGATCAGGACCCCCCCTTTCCAGTTGGCCTCCCAGTTATGATAGAAACACAGCACCAAGGATAGCTTGAAGAATCTCCAATCTACTGCTTGTTGCATTTCCACAGGAGTCAATGTCTTTGAAGATGGGGCCCCCTTTTTGGCCTTGGCTCCAAGATCTTAGGCCAGGCAGTGACTAGAGGCTGGGGAAGGCAGGGCCCATTGTCAGCGATTCTTTCAGCAGTCCCCACTTTTACACCATTTGTCCCTCTGCTCTTTATGGCACCTGCTAGGTCCTGAGCTCCTGCCAGACTCTGCCTGTCAGACCCACTCCTTATCAGCGCCAACATTCCTGCAGCATTTTTATTCTGGGCTTGTCTGCTCCACGCTGGCCAGTCATTGTTCTACTGTCTCTCTCCTGTCTTCTTCCATTTCCTTGAAAACCCTTCCTTGTTCACTGATGACCCTCCTCCCATCTTCTTCACTATGGTATTTTATAATTTCATTATTGCTTAAAAGAGTTAATGGTGTATGTGAGGGGGCATGCTGGAGATGAGCTTGAGTTGGCAGCCACCACTCGCCTGGGCAGAGAGCCCACTGAAGGTGGAGCAAGACTAATGGACTTTCTTGAGGTCTTCTCCACTGGAAAGCGCACCTGGAGGGTGACATTTTCCCCTGAAGGGACTGAAAGGTAAGCGTGGGCAGTCAGGCATAGAATAAGTACCAGGTCAACTAGTGTTGGCAGTGAAGAGAGTCCTGGATCTTGGGCCACTACCTTCTAAACCCCAGGCTGTTCCCCAAGGCTGTGTATATGGCTTTGGACAGCATTCTCCCACTCCATCCTCGGCCCCAACTGCTGTCCTTCTTACCCCTTTCAGACATCACCAGCGGTTTCATGGAGGAGGGTCTGGGGGCTCAGAGAGAGCCCTCTACTGAAGCAGAAACCACAGCCCAGTTCTGACACCAGGAGCATCCGTCCTGGCCAGGGCCTTGCCTGGGGATGGCGAGGGAGCCAGTACGCCCTTCTCTGTCTCCAAATACCTTTTCATTTGTAGTCACACTGCCCTAAAAGTATTTGTAGTAATGTACACAGAGCAGCTGTCCTCCCCACCCTCTTCCACACTTCTACCTGTAACGCAGGAGGGAAGCAGATTGCTCAAAGGCAATAGGATCAACACAACAGACCCTTCCCAGAGGGGGTGCTCTCTTTTGGCGATCTGGTCATTTAGGGCTTGAAGATGCACCGAGAGATCCATATTCTCCAAAAGGGCTTTTTAGCTGTGCAGCTGTCGTGAGGAAGTAGCTGGGCTGGTGGGGTGTGTACAGGTCCTAATTGAGGATTAAATGGCCTCCTGGCTCCTCAGACCTGCCAGGCCATCACCCAGGTGCACATCTGGTCCTCAAAGATCTTGAAGCAGAGAACAGAGGCCCTTCTGAGCATACGTGCTGGGGGTCGGGGCAAGCAGAGGTGTTTCCTTTGGCCGGACAAGCTCAGAGTTTTCATGTGGCTGGCCGAGCAGGTGCTTGTCCGCTCCTCACTTTGAGGGTGCCCTGGGGGAGCCAAGGAGACTGTGAACCTTTCAGAACATGTGCTCTGGATTCTGGAAAAGGCATCAGGGTAGTGCTAAGCTGGGCTCCTCTTTGAGTCGTACTTCTGGGCCACAGGTGCCTGGGTCCCTGCCTCTGGGCTCTAGGATGCTGATATGAGACGTACTGATGGTTTTTCCTTGTCAGGTCTCGAGGCATGGCAGCAAACACAGCTTGATGCTAACGGAAAGGATTCAGGAACTTTCCACTCCTGTGGCTGAATCTAAAACACTGATTTTCTTGGACTTTTGCTGCCCAAACCAGACAGCCTGTCTGTATACCTGTGACCTGCCTACCTCGTCAGGACCAAGGTTGTTCTTTCAATGATGGGGTGACGCTTGGTTTCTTCTGTGTGACCTCAATGAAGGTGTGTTACGTCACTTCAATCATGTCCAACTCTCTGCGACCCCATGGACTGTACCTGCCAGGCTCCTCTGTCCATGGGATTCTCCAGGGAAGAATATGGGAATGGGTTGCCATGGACTCCTCCAGGGATCTTCCTGACTTGGGGATCAAACTGGCATCTCTTTAGTCTCCCACATTAGCAGGCAGGTTCTTTATCATTAGTGCCACCTGGGAAGGCCATTTCATGTTACAGGAGCAGAAAATGGAGGACCCTACAAACACCCTTTAAACAGGCAAGCAGCTACTTACGGCAGACAAAATGCCCGTAAAATGACTGCAGTTTGACACATCTATGCCAATGAATGACTTATAAACTAAGAAATGGAATTTTTGGACAATAGGCTCTCTTGGGCTTAAAAAAACAACAAAACTTTTCACTTGAAAGTTTCTAAGCAGAGCACAGTACTTACTGTTGACTTGGAGGGACTCTCTTCTTGGCTAAGCATTGTAACACCTCTTACATTCAGAGGTCAGTTATTTGGAAACTTCAGCTGTCCAAAACTGAGGCAAAGCATCTTGTAAGCTGCCAAAGTCATTGACATGCATTTCATGGGTGGAAACTCAGGTACTTCACACAACGCTCACTCTCAGCATATTGGCCCCTCTCCTCCACTTAAAAAAAAAAACCGAAAAAAAACCCACAGACTTCCAATGAGTTTTTTTCCCTGTTTACTAGCCCACAGAAGAGTATGAAAGACTGCTGCTAGTATGACACATTTAGAACAGAAAGCACTGACAGTGAATAGCTTGGCACTGGGACTAGAGGCCAAAAAAAAAAGGACTATTGAAAAATGCAGTATTCAAAAGCATGGCAGCTCATGAATCATCCCAGTATAATACACACACACATGTGCATACATATTTTATTGAGTCTGGAAAATATACTACAGTTTGTGCATATGACCCCAATTTAGTAAAACGAAGAAAAAAATCATACACATTTTTAAAGTCTGGGTAAATGCATCAACAGTGTTGGAAAAATAAATTCCCATTTGTCTCAGAATAATAAGGGAATGGAGATTTGGAGTATTTTAATATAAGGTTAACCTACAGGTAATGTGTATCAGCCCGATGTCTTTTCTGTGGAATACCAACCCTGGGATATGGTCTTCAAATATGTTCATTGGACATGTAGATCAGGGAGAGGCTGCCTATTATATCCTCCTGTTGGAGATGCATGATGCATTTTGATCCTTTGAAGTCTTTGTGAAGCCCTATAAATGGCACCCTGCTCCAGTACTCTTGCCTGGAAAATCCCATTGACGGAGAAGCCTGCAGGCTACAGTCCACGGGGTCACAAAGAGTCAGACTTGACTGAGTGACTTCACTTTCACTTTCTTTTACTTTCTATAGTAAAGGCACCTTGTTTAACTTTGTATATTCCAGGCTGTGAATTAGCATTCTTGTTATTACAAGTATGCAAACTAAAAAGAGTATTTGTTGAGCAGTCTAGAGCTTTGTCTGTGGCCTTCAGGCATAGCTGGATCCAAGGGCTTGAATGCTGTGATAGGAGCGTTCTTTTCCTCTGCATTGCCTTCTCAGGCAGAGGCCCTTTCTTACATGGTAGTTTCCAGCAATTGTGAGTTTACAGCATCCTTTTAGCTAAAGAGCTTTTCCTTTCCAGTGGTTCTAGTAAGCTTCCTTGAATTGAGTCTCTCTTGCTTGGCTGAGTCTCATGCTGATCCCTGAACTGATGGCCCTGGCCAGGGAGATAGAAAATACTCATTCTCTGGGCCAGGATCACCCTGGCACCTCTGGACTGAGCAGTGTATACACGTGTGGGATCAATCCCATGCCAACTACATGAACTATAGGAGGGCTGGGGTGAGGGGGCTGCCACAAAGAAAACTGGGATGTGGTTTCCAGGGAAGCAAGGGATGGATGCTGAGCAGAAAACAAGTTTCCAACTCTGACAACAGAGTCCTTTTGTTGTGCAAGACCCATTGGAGCATACCTGGAGAAACACTGCCAAGAGATCATTGCACTTTTTTTTTTTCAAAGAAGTTTAAAATGTAGTAAAATACATGCTTGCAAACATGTGGTTGGACCTTTTTGATGATGCAGAAACCCAGTGGATTCTGCCGGGCTCTGGGGTCAGCTCTGAGTGCTGAAACATCCTGCTCACCATCCACTGAGGTTGTTTGGCTTCTTGATAAATGGGAGGTTATGGCACAGCCAAGTGCAAGGCCCAAGGAACCTGGGAAAGTTCATGCATGGGACTGGATGTAAGCATGTATCTCCTGTGTCAGTTTCCCACAGCACCAGCACACGCCACCTCATTTTATCCACACACAACCCTTCTGTGTTTGTTATTCTTCTGTCCAGGCAGGGAGTTGAGGCTCAGAGAGGTTAAGCAACTTGGCGAATTACTCAGCCTTGCTCAGGACATTGGAGGAAATGACATTTGTAAAACAAACCTTGTGAACAGCAAAGATGTTTTTGAATGATGCCTTGGATTTGAGGGAAGGAGGATGCTAGCTAGATAGAGGCAAGAGACTCTGGAGGTTGAGAGAAAAGAACACAATTTGGAATGCTTTATGTAAAAAAGGTTTTTATTTGCCTGCACTGTGCAGCATGTGGGACCTTAGTTCCCTCACCAGGGGTCAAATTCATGCTCCCCTGCATTGGAAATGAGGAAGCATAGCCACTGGACTCCAGGGAGGCCCCTGGAATGTTTTTAAGGGGCCATTCAGTTTGCAGGTGTGTGGCTTCTGAAAGAATAAGGTTGAAAGAACTATATCTGTATGAGTGATTCTTCACTGTACCTAGTACTGAGTTAGCATTCAGACTTACGAATTGCTTCTGGACACACATCACACACACATACACACACAGATATAAAAATATGGATTAAGTTGCAATAGGACTTCTTTCCATGATGCTCGCTTGCTTTACAAGTCAAATTTATAAAAAGGAATAATTACATCTAGAGATAAAGGTTATTTGCAGAGATTTTTTTACATTTTAAGCTTTCGGTCTAAAATAATCACTTTAGACTCTAGAAAAAGATCCCTTGGGATTTTCCAAGGAAAAAGATATTTTCATCTTGTGATCTGCTAACATACAGTCCATCTACTGTGCTGGTTTTGTTATAAGCTCTCAAAGGGAGGGAGTGTCCTGGCCTCTGGTGATGGCTGTATGTCCTGCCTCTGCTTGCCTGGCTGCCCCAGAAGTCCATCTGGCTTGAGGTTATGACAGTGTTTGTGCAGCCCTTTCCCCAGACTCCTGGGTCAGCGACAGTTCTCACCACCCTCCTGCCCTGGGGGCACCTCCAGGGGACCCATCCAGACAGCCTGTAGGCGTTCTCCAGTTTCTCAACGAGCTTGCGTCCAGTGAGTCCCTTGTCTGGTGGGTGGTTGCTCAGGAACCTTGCCTTCTCCCTCCACACGTCGCATCATATGTGATTCCTCTCCCTAGAGACGCCTCCCTCTCCCCTCCGCCCCCACAACCGCTGTCTTAGCTCCAGCACCAGGAGGGACAGGATGCCCCGTCTCTCACAGCACTGGCCACACTTCTCCTCCTTTTCCTGCCCTCTGTACACACGTGCATACATAGATTCATTCATTCTTTCAGAAAATATTTATTAGATGCTTTGGGCTAGTCAGTAAACAGAGAAGATGCAGATCCTACCCTTTGTGGGGCTTATATACTGTACAACTAACCTGGACTTCCGTGGGGGCTCACTGGTAAAGAATCTGCCAGCCAATATAGGTGATGTGGGTTTGACCTCTGGGTTGGAAAGATTCCCCTGGAGAAGAAAATGGCAACCCACTCCAGAATTCTTGCCTGGGAAATTCCATGGACAGAGGAGCCTGGCAGGCTATAGTCCACGGGGGTTGCAAAAGAGTTGGACATGACTTAGTGACTAAACAACAAATATATAAGTTTGTCTAATAATGTATAATATAAAATATAGATGCAATAATAAACGCATGATAAAAAGGATCATATGTATGGTAACTTAGAAGGTGATAAGAGAAATGGTGAAAGGAAAAGATCATCAGGATTAAGAGGACCTGGGAGTTCTGGGAGGCCTAGGGTGTCTTGAATGGAGTAGTTGGGGTGGGCCTCACTGAGAAAGGGAGACTTGAGAGCCTCAAAGGAAGAGAGAAGGGTGTTTAGGAAGAGCTAGAGCACAGGCCCCGACATGAGCATATTTTGGTCCAGGTGTGTCCAGGGAGTGGTCCTCAGGCCGGTGCAGAGACCACTGCCGGGAGTCTGGCTTTTACTCCAAGGCGAGCCAACGGTAAACTTGCAACTGGGAAGGGCCTGCATCAGGTTTCTATACAGCTGTCACCGTGGTCATGTCGCGTGCTTTGAGGGGGCAGCAGTGGGCCAGGGTAACAGCAGGGCTTGGTAGGAGTCTTCTTAGCTAGAGAAAGATGCCTGGCTGGTGGAGTTGGGGACAGTGAGAAAAGTGGCCCATTCTGGCATGTTCTGAAGGTAGACCGCATGGAGTGGCTGACTGAAGGTAGAGTGAGATGAAGAGGGAATCGAGCATGACTCCAGAACCTTCGATCTGAGTGACTGGAAGGATGGAGCTGTATCCACTGAGGTCGAGGAGGCTGGGCTGGGATGTCTGAGTGCGGGACCATCATTCACATGGGCAGTGAGGTGTAGTGGAGGCCTTGCAGCCAGGCGGGCCTGGCACTTCCACTCACCACTGTGGATCCAGTATGGCCCAGGGGTGACTGGAGCATCCTCAGGTTTTCTAGAAATTTGTCCTTTGCCCTCCTTGCTCCCCTACAACTTTTAGGGAGATTGGGCTCTTTCCTGAAGTACAGAAAGAAGGATCTTCTGAGTTCCCAGGCACCGGGATTGGACAGGTACTTATAGTTGTGTGGGGCGCTGTGAGGGAGGGGGAGGGGGTCAGCTTGGAAGATGGTGATGGCGCCCTGGAGCTTGTGACTATCCTGATGATGTGGGACTCCCCTCACCTTCCCACTTGGCTCCGCTGGCTCCTCTTCCCCAGCCTCTCCAGCCACAGTCATCCAGATCTTGTCTTTCAGGATTCCTTCATCCTTTTATAGGGCTACACAGGGTCATCTTCTCTTGCTTGTAGTCTTTATTTTCACCCATCATCATCTTTTCAGTGAAACAAGAAGGATTTGTGGGCAGCTGCTCTATTAGAGGGGGGATGGTGAATAATCGTTATTTTGTTTTTTTCAGCCACAAGTCCAAACTTGGCCCCGAAATAAGTGGATGTGTGTGATGAAGGAAGAGAAAAGGGGCAGAGCGGGGAGAGATGCTTTGTGAACACAGGGTTTCCTACCTTTGGCCCTGACTTTGTACTCTGTGGGCTGACAAAGGAC
This sequence comes from Nanger dama, assembly GCA_917880005.1. Classification (NCBI taxonomy): domain Eukaryota; kingdom Metazoa; phylum Chordata; class Mammalia; order Artiodactyla; family Bovidae; genus Nanger; species Nanger dama. The sequence continues at coordinate 2,233,115 of CAKJTW010000017.1, forward strand.
TGAGAGCCTCAGCTTTCTACCTTGGCTGCAAGGCCGTGGGGGAAAAGTACTGTAGAATTAGGAAATCTTTAAGATGTTTGATCTTAAAGCCTCCATATTTTCCCTGCCCTGGGTGCCAAGGCAACTCACAAGTGAAGAGTAAGTGGTGGTGGCTGTGCTGGTTGGCATTCCATGGCTCACGGAAGGTGAGAAGGGGAAGGAAGTTGGAACGTGGAGTCTCCTGGGAGCTGAGGTCAGTCATGCAGAGGTGAGGCGGGGCTGTTTCAGGGTGCCTCGGGGCATTTCACCGAGGCTGTTCCTTATCCTTACAACAGCAGGAAGGTGTAGAAGGCTTTAGAACAGAGGACTGGTGTAACCCAAATCGTCTTTTGAGATTTCTTGGTGAATGAATTTAAGCCATGTGGCTGACCAATAGTTTCTAAGTTATTTTGGGAAAATAGGAGCTCCATCAGGAGAGGCTGGAGGGCTTCGCTAGTGGCTCAGTGGTAAAGAATCCACCTGCCAATGCGGGAGACACGGGTTCGATCCCTGATCTGGGAAGATCCCGCATGCTGCCGAGCAGCTAAGCCCATGCACCACAGCTGCTGAGCCTGTGCTCTAGAAACCGGGAGCTGCGGCTACTGAGCCCACATGTCCTAGAGCCAGTTCTCTGCAACAAGAGAAGCCACTGCGATGAGAAGCTCGGGCACCGCGACTGGAGAAAAGCCTGTGAAGTGCAAAGACCCGGCATTGCTAAAAAGAAAATTATTTAAAAAAGGGCTGGCGTTCTGCATTTCCACCTACACCGCCTCGTTTCTTAAGGTGGTATGCTTCAGTGGAAACAATCTCACACCAAATTCTGATATTAGGCTTGTGTGTTAGTCTCTCAGTTGTGTCTGACTCTGTGACCCTATGGACTGTAGCCCGCCAGGCTCCTCTGTCCATGGAATTTCCCAGGCAAGAATACTGGAGTGGGTAGCCACTCCCTTTTCAGGGGGTTTTCCTGACCCAGGGGTTGAACCCAGGTCTCCTGGATTGCAGGTGGATTCTTTACCATCTGAGCCATCAGGGAAGCGTGTCAGGTACAAGCATAAAATGCCCACAAACTGGCCCAGTGCTTTGCGAACGTGAATAAGTTCTATTGTTCCAGCCCTAGGCACTCTGCCGTTATTCCAAGGTGGATGTTCTTATGGTAAGATCAGCCAAAACCTTCTCTGGTTAGATCAAGCAAGAGTTGAGTGGAAGTTGGGGGGTAGGCTTGGAGCTCCAGGCTGTTGGGTTTGCTGGATACTTAGACTGTTTATATAAGGGCTGTGGTGCTTGTGTGCCCTTTCCAATCTGCCAATACAACTAATTTCACTGATGTGTAATTAATGAACTTTGTGTAATTAACAGACCCTCTGGTGCAGATTAAGATAACAATATTTGAAATAGTTGCAGGGGTCACTTTTGGAGAGCAGATTTATGATTAGATAATTAAACATTAGCTAGCTGGCCCTAGGGTGTGATTTAAGCCTGTTTCGCACACAGCCATCAGTTTACCGTTGATGTGTTTGCAGGCAATATTACATTAGTTCTGGCTGCTATATGGGTAGTGAATTGGAGGAGACAGAACAGATTTAAGGAGTCCAGTCAGGATACCTTTGCAAAAGCCCCAGTGGGAGAGAGTCAAGAATAAAAGAAGCAACCTCTGCCTGCTGACTGTGGAAAGAACCAAATGAGGAAGAAAACTGGGCTGGAGAGCTCCCCCAGGATGCACTGGCATGGGATGTATCTGCTTTCCTGGTTGGACTCTGAGCTCCTTGGGGCTCAAGACAGGGAGGAGGCTTTCACCCCTGTGTTTTCAGGGCTTGGCACAGAGCTGGTGTGTAGCCAGAGCTGGTCAGACTCTGAGGGAAAGGAAAGGTTTGTAATGGGTAAAGGGGAATGAGAGGGTAACAGGCAGGAAGGCCAGGGTCTCCAAACAGAGAAAATAGCCTGCAAGTGTCAGACATTTTCTCTCTCTTAAGCAGCAGGAGGAAACAAACTAGCCATATTTTTTCCTTCTCTATACAAATTTAAAAGGAGGTTTCTCTTAAAATTCTGTGTTGCCATAATGACACCTGGTTTCACTTGAAGTTAACCATTGCCTTTTTCTTATGGAAATGTTTATCTTAAGCTATGCTAATGTACTATGTATTTACCCCAAGCTCTGTCCTCAAGTCGGTTCTGCCTTTTGGGCTGGAACCTACTTGATAAACCAATATGTTATACTCCGATATTGTTCCTCTAATCTATGTAAATGAAACTATTTGTATGGTGATCTGCCCTTCTTCAAGATTCAAGTTAATCATTTTATGGCCCAAGATAAACCATTTGGAGCCAAGGTTATCCCAAAATACACCTTATGGGTGAGGGGCCTGGTGCCATTCTAAGTTTTGAGACATTCCTTTCTTTCATTAACAAACTGCTGGTGCTATATAACATCCAGCTAAAGACTAGGGGCGGGGGGGGGGGGGGTGGGGGGCACTCTTTCTGCCCCCTTCTGATGCCTATGTCAGAAGCTTTCTCTATCTTTTTATACTTTAATAAAACTTTGTTACACAAGAGCTCTGAGCGATCCAGCCTCGTCTCTGGCCCCGGATTGAATTCTTCTCCTCCGGGGGCCAAGAATCCCGGCGTCGTGATTCAACAACCTTTCATCTTGGGGGCTCGTCCAGGTAAAGGGATGAGGGAGAAGATGAGAGGAGAAGAGACAGGACTGCCTGGTGGGGGCTAGCAGAGTGAGGCCCGCTAGGCCTGGATGGACAGGTCGATGCTTTTCCATCCCAGCTGGGCCCAGGAATTTCACAGTGCAGAAGGGTCCAGGTCGAGGGGGTGTGCTCTCAGCTGGTGACCTTGAGCGTTTTCACTCTGGTAGGGAGGGCCAGTGCAGGTGAAGCAAGGCGGCTCAGAAGTGACTGGCCCACGAGCCTGGTGCCTGCTTTGTGTCTGGCACTGTGATGTGCTGAGTTCCGGCTGTGGGGCCAGGCCACCTGGATGACTGACGACCAACTTCACCATCCTTCAGCTGACCTCAGCTAAGTCATTTTCTGGCCCTTTCATTGTTATTTGAAAAATGGTGGTGGGGATTGAGGGAAGAAAACCAAGCTCATGACTCACTTTGCCTCTCTGCCTTGACCATTCAAGCTTTCCTAGAGTTGCTCACCTGGCAACTAGAGTGTTCACAGCTTGTCTACTCTCTTTTGTGGGATTTGGAACGAGGTCACCCCTGGCCATCACAGAGGCCTGGAGGAAGGCTGTTTATGTCGTCTTGGAGAGGCGGGCAGGTTTCCCAGGCATGCTTTCTGGTCTGGACGCTCACCGTGCGATCTCTCAGGCCCTCCTCAACATTCTGCTTAAGCAAATATTATTTATGTTCGGCAGGAGAACCATTCCCCACTGTCTGCTTTCTCTTCACTCACATAAAAACTACACATTTAATTTCTGTTTATACATATATAAACCACATCTGTAGGAGCAGCCTGGGAAATGGTCGGTTGAAGATGGATTTTGCCTTTGGAAAATGCAGAGGTGAGTGACATCTGTATATTGTGTTATCAGAGGCGTGACACACGTGGTTGATGGGGACCAGGTGCTTCACAGAATCCATCTGATTGAAGCTGTAAACTTCTTGCCGATGGAGGAGGTGGCGGCTCAGTTCTTCTTAGCAGAGGCTTGGTTGCAAATACCTGTCTTCTAGTTTTGGGGTGGCAGCAAACAAGTTGAAAACCTTGGGGTGCTACGAGGAAGAAGCTAAGGTTTGGCTCATCAGCTCACACAAATGTGACCTGTGAAAGCATCTTCAGGTGGACAGGAGGGGTATGTGAGGGGCAGACAATAACTTTAGATTAACCTTAGAGGGTTGGTAGAACTCGTTGGGTATTCAGCTGTTCATTATTTACTTTGAGGCTTGCATCAACACCGATGTTTTCCTAATTGGCAGTATAGGACATGGCTACGTAACCTTCCCTGATTTCACTCACATTTAAGGCATTCTGACTCTGAATCTTGAAGTCCTTAAATCACAGCTCATTCATTGAACAAAATGAGGGACACAGACAGAAAACACCAAGGGGGCGTCACCTTGCTTTGTTTCCTCATTTATTCTTCTGTGGGTTATTTTGCCAAACAGATCAAGCTTTTCACTGGGTTCTTGCTCCAAAGCTTCATCCTTCTTTCTACCTCAGTCTTCCCTTGCCCTTTGTAGATGAATTTGCCTATTTGGGAGAGTCTCACAGATAGGTTATTGAGGTTTGTTTAGTCTCATTTTAGCTGAGAAGCATTAATAAAATTGGATTATTTCCTTTGATCTTATTTGCAGAGTGAAGTAAGAGGATAATACCATGGCCCTCAACTTGGTAAGTAAGATATCCTTAATTTTAGCTTTTACAACTTGTATATTTTCTTATGAATGACTATCTCTCCATTTTTTTAAACTGAAGGAAATGGCAATTATGTGCACATTTGAGTATTTTGAATTGAGACTAGGTTGTCCATTGGGATTATAAAGTCATATCTATCTTGGGAAGTTTTTCTGGAAGTTTGTCAATATTTTGGTGAATCATTGAGTTTGCTACATGGAGGGATTGGTTTTCTTCCATGATACAGAGCTTGATTCCCTAATACCTCTCTTGTTTACACTATTGTCTGGTATTGAACTTTGAAGGAATGGCTGATGTCTTTCTCAGTTGAAAATGAAAACATAGGCGAGAGTCTTTGAAAGCCGACAATGGGAAGTAATGTGAAATAAACCTTCTGCCAGCCCTGCCCTTCATCTCTACATCTCTCTAAGGTAGTTTGGATGATGGTAATAGCAGTTACCATTCAATGAATGTGTCACTGATAGGCTAGGCACCCTTCTGTTTCCTCAACAGGAATTAACCAGTTCCTTACAACAACCTGGCACGTGAGGTATCTTCTCTTTAAAGGTGAGGAAGCTGGGATGCAAGAGCGTTCTGATGATTGTTGATCATTCTGGTCTTGATGGGTCTACAGATTTTCTGAGCTCATCCTGTCAAAGATGGAAGCTTCTGAGGCCAAGCAGGGGACCCTTGAATGAGGAGTTACAATCCCAGGACTGGGTCGTGGTTAAGATTCTATACTTTTACACTGTGGTTGGTGACATCTTGGTCAGGATCTCGTTTCCCCCTGCTGAGCTTTGTGATTTTGGCAGGAAAGCTTTCCATACACTCTGTCTTGAACCCGCCCCACTCTTTGAGCCATCCTAGGTTTTCTCTCTGGCAACTCTCCTTCCCCCTACCCTCCATGGGGGTCTCTGGGGGACATTGTTTGGTTGCTCGTATGTGAGTCTTTATTGTGCTAGCATTGGTCTTTAAATCAAAACCCACAACTCCTTAGAAAATAATTGGAATTTCAAAAAGAGCTTGCTGGCGTACTTTTATGCTGCAGAACAGACTGTCACATGCTGGGTTGAGTGGCTGAAACAGGCTGGAGCTGGGCTTTCAGGCTGGGGTCCCCTGGAGTGTCTCTCACAAAGGTCCCTGTGTGGGCATCATCTGGGCCTGGGGACACGCTGCCCTTTCACCAGAGCCTGTTTATAAAGAACTCTACAAGCAGGCTTTTGTTTTCTTTGCACTTTCTCTAGTAGCTTTATTAAAATGCTTTAGAAAGAGGGGGAGCTAGGAGCCCTCGAATGCCAGGAGCATTGGTTTTAGAGGGTGCAAAAGCAATGTTTCTATTAAAAGTCGCACCATTGGCTTCTGCCAGCCTCCAAGCAGCAGGAGAGAATGATGCCCGCACCAGCGTGGCCACACATGTTGGCTCTCGCACAGAGGAGCTGGGGCCAGCCTCGTGGGGAAGGGCAGGGCTCTGGCAAAAAAGCCGAACTGCTCAGCTCTGAATCCTGGGTGACCTTGGGCTTCTCTGGGCCTCTGTCTACCCATAAGTCAGTGGAGATAATCATAGGGTTCATGTGAGTATTGAAATGTGGTAACGATCTTTAGATGGGAGCCCTGATGAGGGTGTACACTCAGGATTTCAGCATGTAGTCCCTACACACTGTGCACGCCCCTGGGCGCTGGAAGCCTGACCAGGGGTGAGGCTCCTCCTGCACCCGAGTCTGCATACACCCCAGAGATGCCTGTGCTGGCTCTTCTTCAGGAAGGTGCTGGGGCTCCCATCTTCCCTCTGCAGACATACCATGCTTTATTGTGCTTTGCTCAATGGTGGTTTGCAGATAATCTGTTTTACGAATTGAAGGTCTGTGGCAACCCCACCCTGAGCAGGCCTGTTAGCACCAGTTTTCAAACATTTGCTCACTTTGTGTCTTTGAGTTACATTTTGGTAATTCTCACAATGTTTCAGGATTTTCATCATTACTTGTTATGGTGCTCTGTGATCCGTGATCTTTGTTGCTACTATGACTTGCTGAAGGCTCACCTGATCTTTAGCATTTTCTAGCAAAAGGGATTTATCATTAAGGTGTGTACATTGTTTTTAAAGATACAATGCTATTACACACTTCATAGACTACAGGATAGCATAAATATAACTTTTATATGCACTGGGAAACCAAAAAATTCATGTGAATTCCCTTTTTTGTGTGTGATATTTGCTTTATTGCAGTGGTCTGGAACAAAATCCTAAATCTCTCTGAGGGTATACCTATCCACAGGGCTGTAAATGAGCTGATTGTGAAAGGCAGCACTCGTCTCAATTTGTGGATATTTAGCTCCTTTGGGTTCACTTATAGGACTGACTCTTCCAGGCATGGGCCCCCCAGCTTTCTAGGCAAAGCCGAAAACTGCAATTCTTCCATTTTGGCCAAACTCACATTAGTGGCTGGGAACCAGCCTCACTCCCCCTCCCCTCCTGCCCAAAACAAGATAGGAAGGCTGAGCTTAATAGAGACTCGGACGACAAGATTTAAATAAATAAGCTGTATTATCTGTACAAAAAAAAATATAAATACAGTTTTGTGTTTTAGAGGAGGAGGTGCTTCCTCCCACATTCTTCAGCAGCCCTAATAATCTTGTGGTGCTGCCGAGTCACGATTCACAGGACAAACAGTAAATGTACATTCATCTCATGCAAGGAGCATGCTGCTTCCCACCCCAAACCTTGGTCCTCTGGGCTCGCTCTGAAAGCCGTCTTCACCTGCTACAGCCCGACACGTGGACAAGCTAGAGGACCTCCGCTGTTCAGGAACTGTAAATATTGGCTACTGACTTTCCAGAACTATTGAACTAGAAAGAACCAACCGCATTAGTACCAGCATGGAATCTGTCTTCCGCGTTCCGTGCGTGACTATTGTGTCACAAACGAGTCCCCTCTTATTGCCCCATCTTCCCGTGCCACTTTTACAATGCATTCAGTACACAGTGGGTGGATCCAGAGTTAAACATCAGCTTCTTCTAAAAATAGGAACGATACAATAATCGCCACTGAGTTTACAGGAGCACAGCTGCAGGAAGTTAATAAAAAGTCTCCCAAATATTTTATTTTTTTTTCTGGAAGACAATGTACAATTATTCATATTGCACTTTTTTATACAAGAAATCCTAATAAATATTCACAAAAGATATACAGACATAGAAAACATTCTCTTTTTATTTTAAATAAAAATTACACTGATTTTTAGTAACATGATTTCTCAGAGCCCATTACTATGGTGAGGAAACCACCGTAACTGCCCACAGCTCATCTGGGGAGGACACAAAGCACATTGCCTTCCCCCCACCCCAACTTTTGTTTCCAGGCTGGCTGGAAAACGCAGCCCTGATGTCATGGTAGCCTCTGAGGTGAGTGACATTTTGTGAGTCTGTATAGGTGGCACGGGGCAGTCTGTGCGAGGGGTGAGGGCTCTGGCCACCCTGCTCTGCTCTAGCTGCTGCTAAATGGTGGCCATTGTGGTGGGGGGCAGCCCCAAATCACTCGCCCAAAACCACTCTGCTGAACGAGCAATTTGCCAAAATGTCCCAGATTTTCAGTTTTGCCACTTGACTTGCTACAGCCTCTGCACCATAGCTGATGGCATGGCTAGGGTGTGTATGCTGCTTGGCCCACGCTGAATTAGCAAAACCAAGGTATATTGATCCTGCTAGAGTGTGTCATATTTCCCTGTATGGAGGGTATTCGGCTTTGCTGCTGTGCCCCCGGCCCTACCCACACCTCTTGTCTGAATGCAGGGGCAGTGGTCATGGGGCTGCGTTCCCACCCATTGCCTGGCCAGCTCTGGAGGGAGTGGCTGCTGTGATCTAACGGATGCTCTGGCAGGTTGATTAATGGCTTGGTTTTTGACAAGTTGACCCTAGTCCCTGGCCCTTCAGTGAAGCATTAAAAACCTTATAGGTAGGAAACCCAGTCTATTCATGATCAAAACACCTTGGCCTGTGTCAGCAGTTAGTTCCGGGCTGGGGGACTCTTGAATTAGAGACGCCAGGGGTGGCATGACTGCACAGCTAGACCCTGGTGTCTCACCAGCTTTGCCCTGGGGGTGTGGGGAGAAAGTTCACTGAGCCGCCTCGGGGACTCCTCTCCACCCTAGGGAGGGCATGGCTCCTGCATGCAGCCTGGGCCCAAGGGCAGAAGAGCTCTGAGCCCCATAGCCTCCCCTGACCCCACAGAGGTCCACCAGGCATGTGGGCTTGGGGTTCAGAACCTCACCAGCTGCCTGCTTATTCTCTGCTGTCCCCTTCTCTCAGGAACACATACCGCTTTCTTTGTGCTTCTATCCCTGCCCTCCCTACTGCATTTTCTGCATCACCGTGCACTTCAGCTACTTGGATTGGCTTCCCTTTACCCTACAGTGTTTTGAGTTCTTATTGCTCTGAACCCCCGCCACCACCCCGAAGAGCCGAGTTCTGGGCTGGGTCTTTAGCATGGCTGGTGTTTCCCCTCCCGGTCTTGACCATCCCTGGCCAGGAGAGATGCCTTGGTTGTTTAAAGTCAATACTAATGCTTTACAAACTCTCAGGCGCCTACCCTTCTGCCCCCCCTCTCTCATCTGCTCCCGTTGGCTCCGGCTCTCTGCTGTCCCAAGGGCTATGCTGGCCTCATCCTGGGCCTCTCTGGGCCCAGGCTGGGAGGGGAGCTGGCTGGCCAGGGGCTCTGCTGTCTGGCCCGTTCTGTTCTGCAGCCTCCTCAGACCTCCGTCCTTGTCCTGTCCCCTCATTCTGTCCTCCAGCCAACTGAGAGCAGACATGCTGGGGGCCTCACATTTGGGGGAGGGGGCAAGGAAGGAGGTCGAAAAGGGTTGTGTGTGTAGGGGTGGGGAAGGGCAAATAAATAAATAAAACGAAGAAAGCTTAAGTTCTGTCCAAGCTGGTTGCGTGAGTCCTCTGTGCGGCCAGGGTAGTGTTCTCGCCTTGCCCTGTCTTCATGCTTTGGCACAGGTTCCACAGCAGCGAGATTTGAACTGGTTGAGTTGGCAGAGTTTCAGCTGTTTCACCTTCTCGCAGTACCTGGTGGTGTCTCTGCATTCCGCTGGGAAAGGGGACAGAAAGGAGATGTGAAACACAGACTCAGTCTTGGCTGTGGCCACCAGGTGCCTTCTGGGGTCAGACCTTTGTGCTGGAAGGGCCACTGCTGTCTGGCACCTCTGAACTGGCCTTGCTCTGGCGGAGCTTGGCCATCTGCTCACCAGGCTGCAGCTGGGCGCTGAATGCTGGAGCTCTGGGCCTTTCTGATGGCCCCCTTCCTTCCTGAGGGTGGTCGGGACTGCCTCACCTCCTAGGCAAGATGCCCTTTTCCCGTAGCATTTGAGTACCTGAAGCTCTTCCTCCTTGAGATGATTCCCAGAAGGACTAAGTTCTGCTCCACTTCAGGGTGGGCGGAGCATGCAGGTGAGGCCTGCGTGTGGTGGCCTGATCCCCTGAAATGTGACTCTTTCCTTCCCTGTGAAGCTTTGGTTGCTGTAATCTCCCACCAGCCTCTCTACTCTTTCCTTACACTGTGGCATCCTAGTTCAGAACCAGCACAGGCTCCGTGGTTCTTCAATACTGATGTGGGGCTGCGCACATCAGTGGTTAACGCAGTAAGTCTGAACTATTTTCATGGAAAAATGTGGTCCTGAGTGTGGGAGCTGGAAAAGATGGGTCAGGCAATACCTGCTTGTGTAGAAGAAGCAGCGGGACTGTCTAGAGGATATCTCTTCAGCATGGGGAATCTGAGACTCAGTGAGGCCCTGACTGCGGAGAAACTGCACAGCAAGACTTAAACTTTTCCTATTCTTTGCCTCATGCTTTGTCTCTGTCCCTGGGAGGAAGCATCTCCGATGTATTTTGGGTCCAAAGGAAGAAAAAAAATAGCTCTGCACCCAACTGGGATACAAATGTGGTGCTGGGCTGAGGAGGGGCCTCTAGACTTGAGGGAGGGAATGAGCATCAGACTCATGAATATCAGGAAGGAGGGCGCGGTTGGCAGGTCCTTGTTCTGTGGGCAGCAGACCGCGAGGGCTGCGGGGCCGGCTGAGCGGGAGCAGCTGTTTGCTGCTCACGTATAAACAGCGCTTCCTCCCCAGGAGCCACTGTTTAGTTGTCCTCTCTGAGTGTCTGTGTGTATTAGTCACTCAGTCGTGTCCAACTCTTTGTGACCCCATGGACTGTAGCCTGCCAGGCGCCAGGCTCCTCTTTTCCATGGAACTTTCCAGGCAACAAGACTGGAGTGGGTTGCCATTCACTTCTTCAGGGGATCTTTCTGACCAGGGATGGAACCGGGTCTCCAGTCTGCAGGCAGACTCTTTACTCTCTAAGCCGCCAGGGCAGTACCGCAGCCAAACTACTGCAGGTGAGCTGGAGGATGATTTCATCCAGCACGTAGCCAAATGCACCTGGCTCTCTCAGGGGCCAATATGGAGCCACACCCAGCCATCCTTTGTGGCCTAGACACGTGTATACACATCCTCGCACACACCTTGGTTTGCCTGCATGCACCCTTCTGAAAATACCTGACTCTGGCCCTGGCTCAGTGATCCCTGGGAAGGTGGGACTACGACCCTGTGTTCAGGCTTGGTCCCTGGGACTGCCCGCTGCACCCGACGCCTGGTGAGGAGTTTGCAGATGGCTCTGTGGGGTTGGAACATACTGTTTTCGCAGGGGGTGATGTTGCAGCGCTGCCAGTTGGCTGGCCGAGGTCCCCAGGAGCACAGGTGGTCGGGCACTGCCTTGTTGGTGCGGGCATGCATGCACTCCACACGCCGGGACTGGAAACCGTAGTTGCCACAGGTCGCCGTGCAGAGGGTCCACAGGCTGACCCTCCAGTATACGTTGCAGGCTTCTGACCAGCAGTTCTGGGTGCTCACAGGCCTGTGCCAGGGGAGTGGGAGTGGCAGGGTTAGGGTCTGTACCTCTGGGGGCCGGATGAGGGGAGGCAGATGTGAACTCACTGCTGTAAACCCAAGACTGTCAGGCGTCCATGAAGAACTCCCAGTGCTGCCAGCCCTGGGTTCTGATCTCTTTCTGAATGGCTGCAGGGTCTCAGAAGGCCCCTTCCTCTAACTGGGCTGCTGTCTGCTCATCTCTACAGCGTCGCTGTCCCTGCATGATCTGACAATGAGCTCCGCCAGGCTGGTGGCTGGCAGAGCTGTACTCAGGGCCTGGGACCTTAGGGGCAGGGGGTGATGAGCCCTCACCCCCAGGGAAGGAAGGAGGAGAGGGGCTGGGGGCTGGGTAGGAATGGTAGGCGGAGACCCAGAGACAAGGGGCTCAGTGTAACTTCTGAGGGGAAGTGGACAAGAGGGAGAGGCTGGTGGAGCCCTTGGGCTCTGGTGCCCCCTTTGTGGACCTGACCTCCTGTCCACTCTGGGGCCAGAGCCAGTCTCTCGTGCCAGCTATTCTCCTCAGAAGAACAGCACCCTCTGTGCTCTCATCTCTGAACAAGGAAAGCCCAGCCTGATCCATTCAGTAAGCATGAGGCCACCCCGAGCTGTCTACCTTTAGGAGTCCAGTGGTCTAGAGAGGTTGGAGGTGAAAGGGAAGAGTGTCTGACCGCTGTGGGAGGTTGGAGGAGACACGTTCACTCACTGTCGTCTTTCCGCGCTGTTGACACAAGGGCTGGGGAAGGGATGGTCTGTGGCTTTCTCTTACCTCGGAAGGGCACTGCACTGCTCTGATGGTAAGGTGATGCCATCCAGTGTCTGGCAGAAGACTTGTCTGTGCTGCACAGAAAGGCGAGGCCCGATGCAAGGCCCATTGCACTGGGAAGCAGAAAAAGGTGACATACATGTTAGCCAGCCATGGGACAGGCCACCACGCCCAGGCTGCGTGGGGCAAAGACCCCTCCCTGTGCAGGGGCTTGTTTGAGGTGGTCAGATCACTGATTTCGCCTCTCTCTAGGCCAATTTAAAGGTTATCCATCACATTTCCTTTTCTTAGTGCCACAGTGGGATGGTTAGCTCTGCTGATCCTGTGAGCATTCTCACATTGTTGTTGCTGTTTAGTTGCTAAGTCATGTCTGCCTCTTTTGCGACCCCATGGACTGTAGCCCACCAAGATCCTCTGTCCATTGGATTTCCCAAGGCAGAATACTGGAGTGGGTTGCCATTTCCTCCTCCAGGGAATCTTCCCAACCTAGAGATTGAAGCTTTGTCTCCTGCATTGGCAGATGGGTTCTTTACCACTGAGCAAATGGCTGATGGTAGTGTGGAGGTGGTCAGAGATGTCAGCTGCCTCCCAGGTGAACCGTATGCAAGCTGACTTGACACAGTGTACTAGGGATGTGGTGGTAAACTTGAGAGCTGAAGACCTCTAAACAAGACCCCCTTCCCTCCTTCAGTCCAGAGGGTAATCTGGTTTATTCTTGCTGAATTCATTAAAGTAATGATCATCTCTTTCCTTTCTCTGGTTTCATTTCCTCCAGGATAAACCAAAGGTGGCTGAACAAAAGTAGACTTCAGTGTGTATAGTTAGTCTATGCTCATGGAGATGGTTAAGCTTTTCCCACGGTTGGCAGAGCCAGCCTATCATGGTAAAGATTCCCACCAGCAGTGATGTCTGTACAATGAGAAAGCAGCAGGCCCTTAGCCAACATCTGCTATTTGAGCAGGGTAAGGGGACAGATACCCCTTGGAGGTCATTTTAGAATGAAGGCTCTTAACTTGAAAGTATCTGGACTCCTAGGGATTCACAGGGGAGCTATTAACCCTTAAAATTACAAGCGGAAATCCTGTTGTATTTTAAATTTTTCTTTTTATTCTTTGACCTCCTCACCTGTTATTTCCACACTCCACCCCCTGCCTCTGGCAACCACCAATCTATTCTCTGTATCTGTGAGCTTGCTTTTAAGAAAACTATATTCCACGTGTAAGAGAGATTATATGGTGTTTGTCTTTCTGTGTGTGTGCGTGCACCATCATGTAATTTTGTGACGCCATGGACTGTAGCCCACCAGGCTCCTCCGTCCATGGGATCTTCCAGGCAAGAATACTGGAGTGGGTTGCCATTTCCTACTCCAATCTTTCTCTGTATGACGACTTATTTAGCTTAGCATGCCCTTGAGGTCCATCCATATTGTTGCAAATGGCAAGATTTTAGTCTTTTTATAGCTGAATAAAATTCCATTGTGTGTGTGTGTATAAAGAAGAGGTGTGTGTATATATACACATATATACACACACACACACATACATACACACACTATATTGTCTTCCATTCAGGCAACAATGGATGCGTAGGTTGTTTCTATATGTTGGCTGTTGTAAATTATGCTGCAGTAAACATAAGGTGGAGATACATTTTCAACTTAGCATTTTCATTTTCTTTAGGTAAATACCCAGGTGTGGAATTGCTGAATCACATGGTAGTTTTAACTTTTGAGGAATCTTCGTATTGTTTTTCATAGTGGCTGCCCCAATTTACATTCTCACCAACAGTGTAGGAGGCCTCCCTTTTTCCACATCCTCACCAACACTTGTTACTTCTTGGCTTTTCAATAATAACCATTTTGACAGGTATGCAGCTGTCTCTCAATGTATTTCTGATTAGTATTTCTCTGATAATTGATGTTGAGCACCTTTTAATGTACCTTTTGGCCATGTGTATGTCTTTGAAAAAATGTATATTCAAATCTTCTGCTTATTTAAAACTGAAAAAAATTTTTTGCTATTGAATTATATCAGTTCTTTATATATTTTGGATATTAAACTCTATTGGATATATGATGTGCAACTATTTTCTCACTTAGTAGGTTATCTTCTCATTTCATTGATATTTCCTTTCCTGTGCAGAAACTTTAAGTATGATGTAGTTTCACTTTTGCTTTTGTTACTTTTGATTTTGGTGTCAGATTTTAAAAAACACCAACACTGATGTCAAGAAGAGTACCACCTATGTTTTCTTCTAGGAACTTTATGGTTTCAGGCCTTACATTGAAGTCTTTGTTCCATTTTTAGTTAATTTTTGTATATGGTGTAAGGTAGTGGTCCAATTTTCCAAACTACATTTATTGAAGAGGCTGTCCTTTCCCCATTGTATGTTCTTGGCTCCATTGTTGTAAATTAATTCACCATATATTTGTGGAACTATCTGATTGCTTTGCCTTCATTTTACTTAGAACCCCATGGGTTTCCTGAGCCTGGATGTTTGTTTCTTTCCCCAGGTTTAGAAATTTCTCGGTATTATATCTTAATACAGGATTTCTGCTCCCTTTTTCTGGGACCTATATAATGCAAGCCCTTTAATCTAGCTTAACTTCTTTCTTTCCTGCTCTGATTGGATGAGTTCTACTGCGCTGACTTCACATTTACTGATCCTTTCTTTGCTTCATCTAGTCTGTTGCTGAACAGCTCTAATATAATTTTCAGTTACTGTGTTCTTCAGCTCTGTGACTTCTATTCGGTACCTTGTTGTATTTTCTATCATTTTGTTAAATTTCTCATTCTGTTCACGCATCTTTTTATTCACCCATGCTGAATTTCTAAAAGCTCTCAGGTGATGCCAATATTATTGGTCCATGAACCTCATGTTAAACAGTAACAAGGCTTATGGCATTACAAAGAATAGGGAACTGCTTGATCTCAAAATCTTTTTAGTAATTTTGCGTTGGTGATATTGTTTGGATTGGCGTCAAACCATAGATTCCCACCAAACCTCCATATTCCTCTCCTATAAGAATGAAAATGGTAAGTTTCTGACAAGAAAATTCTTTTGAAATAGTGTCATGCAAAGATCTACTCCTTCATTTTCCTATCTCTTTGAAGTCTGTGAAAACCATGCTGGTTTTAGTCGAAGTAGAACTAAGACCACCTCCTCAGTTCTAACAACCTGGCTTCATGTATAATTCAACTTTACTCTTTGTATCCAACAAATTTACGAGGCACCTGTTGTGGGTAGGGAATGTGTTCCATAAAAGCATGTGTGAAGGAATGATGGCAAAAACAGCCCTGGAATGTTTACAGGAGAATTATATGAGAGGTAGAATTATAAATGTGGCTGTAAAACATGTGCCACATCATGAGAAATACTGTATGCTGTCTGAGGAGTTTGGATTTTCTTATGAATGCTACTTTGTTGGGGTGGGGGGGAAGGGAGGCACCTGAAATGGTTTTCAAGTGGGAGTGTCATGATCAGACTTACTCTTTAAAAAGATTATTCTGTCAGCAGTGTAGTAATTGAGTTGAAAAGTCTGGAGAAAGAAATCTAGGTAACAAATTGTGCTGAGCAAAATGGAGGCAATGGAAATGGAGAGGTGATTCTATGGGAGTATGATTCGCACGGCTTCAGTGGTGCCTTGCCTCTCAGGAGTAACAGGGAGCCAGCTGAGTCTCAGGTTTAAGGACTGAAAAACTAGGTAAGAATTTGTTTTGAAGATGTTTTGTATGAGAGGTTTGTGACACATGCAAATATGTCTGTTCATTAAGCAGGTGGGTATATAGATCTGTGACTTAAAAGTTGAGCTGTACTGAACACTATCCATTTGAAAGTCATCAGTACACAAGTGGTGGCTCGGAGTCACAAGGAGTATAACCCAAGGGGAGAGAAAGCAGGAGATGGAGAAAAGGCTTAGGGCAGAACCTCAAGGGACACTAATTAAACTGTGGGAAGAGGAGAAAAAGAGAACGTAGAAAATGTATTCATAGAGACCAATAAAGGAGTCTCCAGAAAGGAAAGGGGGTCAGTGGTATCAAAATCAAAATGCATCAAAAAGAACAAAGAAGTGGCCAGGACCCAGTAGAACTTATAGGCTGCACTGGTGATCCTGGAAAGGGCCCTTTCAATGTGGCAGCTGGCTCTGAAGATAAACCAGCAATGAACAGAGATAAAAGCAAGAGAAGAGGAAATAGGGCTCTTAGACAGACACACTCCTTCAAGAATTCCTGATTGTGAGGATGTCAGCAAAATGGCAGGGTGGGTAGCTCTAAGTCCTCATTTGTACACAAACATCAAAAAGCTGCCAGAAACTGGCTAATCTTACAGGAATTCTGAAAAAGTTAAAGGCCTACAGCAACTTAGAAATACCCAATAAAGAAAAATCCATCTTCAAAACACTAGGAAAACTTGTGGAGTTTTGAGAGAACACCCAGTGAAATCAGCGAAGCTGTGCACAGGCACAGAGAAGGCGTATTCAAAGCCTGGGAGGGATGTCTGTTTGCCCAGTGCCCAAACCCCAGCAAGGCAGTTTTGGTCTAGACGAAGTGGCAGCAGCCCAGTTTTCTTCTGCCATCTCTAGGGAGCAGAGAAGATCCTATCTGCAGTGTGCAATGTTCTAACCTATCAGAGAGCTACCTGAAGGCCTGGTCTGTCTTTTCTAACTCAGGTGTCAAGTGCCATCCTCTATATGTGAAAGCTGCAAGGGGACTATGGACTCTTGGGGCAAGAGATCACAGATGGAGACATGCAATAGGCTACCTAAGACCCTGAGGACAACCTGAGGTGAGACCATCTTGGAAATTAAGATGTTCAAGAGCAGCTGTCTATAAAGAGGAATTCTGAAAATCAGAAGCAGGCCCAGGTAAGACATATGCTCAGAAAAGACCTTAAGCTCTCATCTCAGGCTGATCCCTAGGTTCAGAGAACACCCAGCTAATCAGTGAAGGTATACACAGGCACAGAGAAAGTGTATTCAAAGCCTGGGAGGGATGTCTGTTTTTCCCAATGCCCAGTTTCCCCTAATTAGTCATAAGCACATCAAAGAAATAGGAAATCGTGACCCATTCAAGGAAGAAAGTAATGTGGCAGAGCCAGCCCTAAAGAAACACAGCATCACATGTATTAAAGACTTTAACACAACTGTCATAAACACGTTCAGAGATCTAAAGCAAAAAAATGAATAAAGGAAGTCAGAAAAATGTTATGTGAACAAAATGAGGATATTGACAAAGTCAGAAATTATAAAAACAGATTTGGAGCTAAAAAATACTTATCTGAATTGAAAATTTCACAAGAAGAGTTCTACAGCAGGTTTGAAGAGACTGAAAAAACAATTAGCAAGCTTGAAAACAGTTCAATTGATGTTATTGAGTCTTAGGAGCTCAAAGAAAATGTAGAAAATGGGACCAACATATACAGATTTTACCTATCTATCTCTATGTGTCCTAGAAGGAGAGAGAGAAAGAGGCAGAGAAGTCATTTGAAGAAATAATTGCTGAAAAATCCCTGCCTGGCCCAGTGTGGGCAGTTTCCTTTGAGGGGAGAGGAGGAGAGATGGTGGTCCTGGCAACAGAATTCTCAGGCCCTCCTGGCAGGACTGGACCAGGGTGCGCTTGATCAGGAAGCGGCCATCAGGTTTGATGAGAACTACAAACCTGAGACATTATAATCAAATTGTCTTATAAAGAATTTTGAAATCGACAAGACAGACTCATCAGGTATAAGAGATACTCTCAACAAGTTTAGCAGATGATTTCTCAGCAGAAACCCTGCAGGCTGAAGGTAACATAGTTATAGCTTTAAAGTGCTGAAAGAGAAAAAAAACAACTATGTACTTAGAATTCTATATCCAGTGCAACCGTCATTCAAAAATGAGGGCAAACGTAAGATTTTCCCAAATAAGATCAGAGGGAGTTCATTAACCACTATACTTGACAGTAAGATACATGAGAGACCCTTAGGTTAAAATGAAAAGATGTGAGATAGTAGCTCTAAACCATATGACATGGCCAGCAAGTATAAATACATGCTGAAATATAAAAATTGGTATTATACTTTTGTTATGTAACTACACTCTTTTATTTTCTATAGGATTTAAATGACAAAATGCATTAAAATGATTATACATTTTACATCAACTAACAGATTTATAAAGATGTAACTTTTATATTATTAACATAAAGGGGAAACGTTCTATAGGAATAGTTTGTTGTGTGCTTGAAGTTGCTATAAATCAAAATTAGATTGTTATAACTTTAGAATGTTATATATAAGTCCAAGAGCAACCGCAAATTAAATATTTGTAGACTGTATTCCAACAACAACAACAAAAAGGAATCAAAAACATCACCTAAACACAAAAAAGGCAGTAATGAAAGTAATGAGCAGGAGAAGCTATAAGACACCTAAAACAAATAACAGTGGCAAAAGTAAGTTCTTCCTTATCGGAAATTATTTTAAATGGAGGAAAAAAAAGTCTCCAATCAAAAGGCACAGATTGGCAATCTCTCTACAAGTGACTCACTTTTTAATATAATTTTAAAAATTACAGTGTTGTGCTTCTGGTACATAGCAAAATGATTCATATGTGTTATATATATACGTGTATATATATAGGTATATATGCATACACATATGTATACACATATGTATATACATACATACATATATGTATATGTATATATGTATACATATATGTATATATGTACATATGTATATACATATGTATATATGTATATACATATATGTGTATATATATATCTTTCATATTTTCATCATAGGTTGTTATACGATATTGAATATAGCTCTCTGCTATAGGTCCTTCTTATCTATTTTTAAAATTAATTAAATTTATTTATATTGGATACGGGCTTTCCTGGTGGCTCAGATGGTAAAGAATCTGCCTGCAATGTAGGAGACCCAGGTTCAATTCCTGGAGAAGGAAAGGACTACCCACTCTAGCATTCTTGCTTGGAGAATTCCATGGACAGAGAAACCCGGTGGGCTATACAGTCCATTGTTGCAAACAGTTGGACACAACTGAGTGACTAACACTTTCATTTTCATTCATTTGCAGAAGGAGAAGAGAGAGGAAAGGGTTACAAATATATTTGGTGAAATTATGGCTGAAAAATTCCTGAAATTGAAGAAATTCCCACACAAATGAACCCAAAGAGATCCATATCAAGACACATCATTTGAAGCAATAAAACAACAGAGATGGACTTGGAGGGTATTATGCTAAGTGAAATAAGTCAGAGAAAGATGAATATTGTATGGTATCACTCATATGTGGAATCTGAAAAATATAAGAAACTAGTGAATATAACAAAAAAGAAACAGACTCACAGATTTACAGAGCAGACTACTGATTACCCGTCAGATGAGTGAAGGGGAAGGGACAAAATGGTAGGGAATTTAGAGATAGTAACTATTTTGCAAAATAAGCTATGAGAATATATTGTATAATGCAGGGAATATAGCCAGTGTTTTGTGATAAATATCAATGGAGTATAGCCTTTGGAAGTTGTGAATCACTATTATACATCTGTAACTTTATATAATATTGTACAGCAACGTGATTCAGTGATACATGTACATTTATCTATCCTTTTTCAAGTTCTTTTCCCATTTAGGTTATTACAGAGCACTGAACAGAGTTCCTTGTGCTATATACAGTGGGTCCTGTTGGTTATCTATTACTTTCTTACAACTGGAGTATAATTGGCTTCCCTAGTGGCTCAGACGGTAAAGCGTCTGTCTGCAATGCGGGAGACCCAGGTTTGATCCCTGGGTTGGAAAGATCCCCTGGAGAAGGAAATGGCAGCCCACTCCAGGATTCTTGCCTGGAAAATCCTATGGACCGCAGAGCCTCGTAGGTTACCATCCATGGGGTCGCAAAGAGTCGGACACGACTGAGAGACTTCACTTTCTTTCATAATTGCTTTACAATGTCATGTTAGTTTCTGCTATACAACAGTGTGAACCAGATATACATACACATACACATATATCGCCTCCCACCCACCCACCCTTTTGGGTCATCAGAGCCCTGAGGTGAGCTCCTGGTTATACGGGAGCTTCTCACTAGCTATCTGTTTCACACATGGTGGTGTTTACATGTCATTCCTACTCTCCCAGTTCATCTTACCATCACCTTCCCTCTCTGTGTCCACAGTGTCCATTTCTCTATCCCTGCCCTGCAAATAGGTTCATCAGTACCGTTTGTCTAAATTCCATATATGCGTTAATGTATGATATTTGTTTTTCTCTTTCTGACCTACTCTAGGTCCATCCACCTCACTACGAATGATCCAGTTTTGTTCCAGAGTAATATTCTGTACTCAGAATATTAGTGGCTGAGTAGTATTCCATTGTATGTATGTGCCACATCCTCTTTATCCAGTCCTCTGTAGATGGCATTTGGGTTGCTTCCCTGTCCTGGCGATTGTAAATAGTGCTGCAGTGAACAACGAAGTGCGTCTATCTTCAGATTATCTGCGGAGTGTATGCCCAGGAGTGTGATTGCTGGGCAGTATGGTTTTATTTTTAGTTTTTCAAGGAACCCCCATGCTGTTCTCCATAGTGGTTGTATCAGTTTACATTCTGAGCAAGAGGGTACCCTTTTTGTCACACCTTCTCCAGCATTTATTGTGCATAGATTTTTTTGATGATGGCCATACTGACCGGTGTGAGGTGAGATGATCATCTTTTCTTGTGTTTCTTGGCCATCTGTATGTCTTCTTTGGAGAAATGTCTGTTCAGGTCTTCTGTCCATTTTTTGATTGGGTTGTTTGTTTTTGTGATTCTGAGCTACATGAGCTGCTTGTATATTTTGGAAATTAATCCTTTATCAGTTGCTTCATTTGCAAGTATTTCCTCCCATTCTGAGGGTTGTTTTTTGTCTTTTTAAATTAGGTCTCATTTGTTTGTTTTTATTTTCATCACTCTAGAAGGTGGTCAAAAAGAATCTTGCTATTATTTATGTCAGAAAGTATTCTAGCTATGTTTTCCTCTGTTTTATAGTTTCTGGCCTACATTTAGGTCTTTAGGCCATTTTGAGTTTACTTTTGTGTATGGTGTTAAGAAGTGTTCCAATTTTATTTTTCACATGTAGCTGTCTGGTTTTCCCAGCACCACTTATTGAAGAAGCTGTCTTGTCTCCATTGTATTATTCTTGCCTCCTTTGTCAAAGGTAAGGTGCCCTTGGGTGGTTGGGTTTATCTTTGGGCTTTCTATTGTGCTCCATTGATCTACATTTCTGTTTCTGTGCCAGTACCATACTATCTCAATTACCATAGCTTTGTAGTGTAGTGTGAAGTCAGGGAGCTTGATTCCTCCAGCTCTTTTTTTATTTTTCAAGATTGCTTTGACTATTTGAGGTCTTTTGTGTTTCCATATAAACTGTAAAAATTTTTTTGTTCTAGTTCTGTGAAAAATGCCATTGGTAATTTGACATGGGTTACATTGAATCTGTAGATTGCTTCGGGTAGTATAGTCATTTTCATAATATTGATTTTTCCATCAAAGAACATGCTATATCTCTCTGTGTCATTTTTCCTATAGTTTTTTTATAGTTTCCTGCATACAAGTTTTTTGTCTCTTTAGGTAGGTTTATTCCTTAGTATTTTATTCTTTGAATTGCAGTGGTGACTAGGATTGTTTCCTTAATTTCTCTGATTTTTTTGTTGTTAGTGTAGAGGAATTCTGTATTCTGCAGCTTTACTAAATTCACTGATTAGCTCTAGTACTTTTCTGGTGACATCTTTAGGAGTTTCTATGTATAGTATGTTACCTGCAAACAGTGACAGTTTCAAAACACTGAAAACATTTCCCCTAAGATCACAAAGAAGGCAAGGATATCCACTCTTGCCACTTCTGTTCATCATGGTTTTTGAAGTCTAGCCATGGCAATCAGAGAAGAAAAAGAAATAAATTCAAATAGGAAAAGTAAGACTGTCACTGCAGATCTATAGGCAGTCTGCTAAGATTCAATGCAGTCCCTATCAAATTACATTGCAATGGCATTTTCCACAAAACTAGAACAAAAAAACTTAAAATTTGCATGAAGACACAAAAGACTCTGAATAGCTGAAGCAGTCTTTAGAAAGAAAAAAAGAGTTGGAGGACTCAGGCTTCCTGTCTTCAGATTATACTATTAATACAAAGGTACAGAGTACAAAAGAATATGGTACTGGTACAAAAACAAATATAGATCAATGGAATAGAAAGCCCAGAAATAAACCCATGCACCTATGGTTGATTAATCAATGACAAAGGAGGCAAGATTATACAATGGAGAAGTGACAGCCTCTTCTATAAATGGTACTGGACAGTTACATGTAAAAAAAGAAAAGCTTGGATGCTATAAAATTCTTAGAGGAAAACACAGATGTTTCTGCCTAACATAAACTGCAGCAATATCTTTTTGGATCTACCTTCAGTAAAAATAAAAATGTGCTGTGCTTAGCTGCTTAGTCATGTCCGACTCTTTTGCGATCCCATGGACTGCAGCCCACTCTGTCCATTGGGATTCTCTAGGCAAGAATACTGGAGGGGGTAGCCATTCTCTTCTCCAGGGGATCGTCCCAACCCAGGGATCAAACCCAGGTCTCCCTCATTGTAGGCAGATTCTTTACCATCAAAGCCACCAGGGAAGCCCAATAAATGGGAACTAAGTAAATGCTCTTGTGCAGCAAAGAAAACCATAGGCAAAATGAACACAGAGCCCATAGAATGGGAGGACGTATTTGTAAACAATGCATCCAACAAGGCATTCATCTCCAAAACACACAAAAATGAACAACTCAGTCAAAAAACTGGCAGCTCGAATTAGACATTGCTCCACAGAAGAAATACAGCTGGCCAAAAAGCACAGGAAAAGATCTCAACACTACCAATTATTACAGAAGGGCAAATCTACAAAAACTAAATGCTGGAGAGGGTGTGGAGGAAAGAAAGCCTCCTATACTGTTGGTGGGAATGTAAATTGGTACAAGCACTATAGTATGGGGATTTCCTAAAAAACTAGAAGGAGAACCACCGTATTACACTGTAGTCCCACACCTGGGCATATATTTGTAGAAAACCATGACGAAAAAAAGACATATATCCCATTGTTCACTGCAGCACTACTTATAGTCACCAAGACATAGAAGCATGATGAATGTCCACTGACAGAGGAATGGATTAAAAAGAAGGAAATAATATCATTTGTGGCAACATGAATGGACCTAGAGATTATCACACTAAATGAAGTAAGTCAGAGAGAGAAATACAAATATGATATTGCTTGCTGTGGAATCTAAAAAGATACAAAATGAACTTATTTTCAAAACAGCCTCATAGACTTCACAGACAAACTTATGTGTATCAAAGGGGAAAGGTGGGGGAGATAAATTAGGAGACTGGGATTAACATATACAGACAATATATAAAATAGATAATCAACAAGGACCTATTGTATAGCACAGGGAGCTCTACTCGATATTCTGTAATAACCTATATGGGAAAAGAACTTGAAAAAGAGTGGATATGTGTGTGTTTGTGTGTATATATATATATATATATATATATATATAACTGAATCACTTTCTGTACACCTGAACTAACATAACATTGTAAATCAACTATTCTGCCATATAAAATAAAAAGGAAGATTTCAAAGAACCTAACCTTAGACCTTAAGGGACTAAATTAAGAAGGGCAAACTAAATCCAAAGCTAGCAGAAGGAAGGAAATGATAAAGACTAGAATGGAGATAAGGAATGGAGAAAATCAGTGAAGTCAAATGTTTGCTGTCTCTAAAGATCTACAAAATAGACAACTTTTAGCTACAAAAAGAGGACTCATTATTAAAATCTGAAATGAAAGTGGTAAAAACATTACTACTGATTTTATAGAAATAAAGATTAAAAGAGTACTATGAACTACTGTACACCAACAAATTGTGTAACCTAGGTGTAGTGGACAATTTTCTAGAAACATATAACCCACCAAGAGTGAATCATGAAGAAGTAAAAGTGTGACTAGATCTATGACTAGTAAAGAGATTGAATCAGTAATTAAAGACCTCCCAACAAAGAAAAGCCCTGTACCAGAAAGCTTCACTGGTAATTCCACTCAGTATTAAAATAATTCATACCAATTCTTGTCAGACTCTTCAAGAAAACTGAAGGGGAGGGAACCCTAACACTGCTTAATTCATTCTATGAGGCCAGTATGCCAAAACACTATAATAAAACTAAAGAACAATATCTCTTCTGACTATTGATGATGAAATCCTGAACAAAATACTAGCTAACCAAATTTAGCATAATAAAAGGATTATGCCACGAAGTCATAGGATTTATTTTTGGAATGAAAGGATGATTCAACATATGAAAATCAGTCACTGTTCTATAATACCGTATTAGCATAATGAAGAGAAAAAGCACATGATCATCTCAACTGATGCAAAAAAAAAAAAAAAAGCACATGACAAAATCCAACAGCTTTTCATAATAAAACATAAAAAACTAGGAGTAGAAAGAAACTACCTTAAGATAATAAAGACCTAACAACTAACATCATCCTCAATAGTAAAGACTAAAAACTTTTCCCCTAAGATAAATAAGAATGCAATATTCAGCATTTTTGTACATATTATTGGAACTTACGAGCAATTAGGCAAGAAAAAATAAAACCATGCAAGTTGGAAAGAAGCAAAATGACCTCTGTTCAGTTTACAAAGACACATAACTCTTAAAATCCCAATAAATGAATTCAAAGTTGAAGGATACAAAAATCAACATTTAAAACCAGGTTGCA
This sequence comes from Nanger dama, assembly GCA_917880005.1. Classification (NCBI taxonomy): domain Eukaryota; kingdom Metazoa; phylum Chordata; class Mammalia; order Artiodactyla; family Bovidae; genus Nanger; species Nanger dama. The sequence goes on from CAKJTW010000017.1 coordinate 2,257,966, forward strand.
TTTCTATACGTGATTGATGAACAATCTGAAAAGGAAATTAAGAGAGCAATCCCATTTATAATAGCACTAAGAAGAATAAAATACCTAAGAATAAATCAAGAAGTGAAAGACTTATACATGGAAAGCTACAAAAGAAATTAGTCACATAGCTGGAACAATCTGTGAAAAAACAACAAAGTTGGAGGTTTTGTACTTCATGATTTCAAAACTTAATATAAATTTGGAGTAGTCAAAACAGTGTAGTTCTAGCTTGCAGAAAGATATATAGACCAATGGAATGGAATAGAGAGCCTAGAAACAAATTCTTGCATATATGCTCAGATGAAGTATGCCAAGAGCTTTCAGTGGGGAAAGGACAGTCTTTTTGACAAATGGTTCTGACAAAACTGAATATCCACATAAAAAGAATGAAGTTGGAGCATTACTTTACACTATATAAAAATGAACTCAAAATGAATCACAGACTTAAATGTAAGAGTTAAGTGTAAAACTGAAGAAAACAGAGGAGGAAGAGCTTCATGTTACTGGATTTGGCAATCATTTCTTGAATATGACACAAAGCATAGGAAACAACAAAAATTAGATAAACTGGATATCACCAAAACTTAAAGCTCTTCTTTATCAAAGGACACTATCAGCAGAGTAAAAGGCAACCTACAGAGTAGGAGAAAAATCTGATAAAGGATTAATATTCAGAAAACATCAAGAAGTACAATTCAACAAAACACAAAGCCTTAAACAGACATTTCTCTAAAGAAGATCTATAAATGGCCAACATAAACATGAAACTATATTCAACATCCCTAGAAATTGGGGAAATGCAAATCAAAACCACAGTGAGATAGTACTTCACATCCACTAGGATGTCTATTATTAAAAACCCAGAAAATAACAATCATTGAAAATGTGGAAAAATGGAAACTTTTTGTGCACTGTTGGTGAGAATGTAAAATGATATAGCTGCTATAGAATACAGTATGGCAGTTCCTCAAAACTTAAACACAGAAGTACCATATGATTTAACAATTCCACTTCTGGGTATATACTCAAAAGAATGAAAGAAGACACGAGTACATATTTATACATGCATATTCAAACTAGTGTTATTCATAATAGCCAAAAGATCCGATGACAGATGTATGCATAAACAAAATATGCTATGTACTTAACACTGAACTATTTTCAGCCTTAAAAAGGAATGAAATTCTGATACATGCTGCAACATAGATGAATCTTGAAAACATTAATAAAAATGACACAAGGCAGTATCTGTCCCTACAAAGGGACAGATACTGTATGATTTGACAACTATAGTCAAATTCATAGAAATAAAGGAGAATAGTGGCAACCAGGGACTGGGATAATGGGGAATTATTGTTTAATGGGTACAGAGTTTAGCTTGGGATGATGAAACAGCTTTTGAAGATGCACAGTGGTGATAGTTGAACAACCATACAAATGTACTTAATGTCACTGAATTGAAAATATTGTTATGTATATTTTATCACAATAACTAAAAAAAAAGGATTTTCAGTTGTCAGTGTCAAGGGGATATTTTAATATTTTCCCTACCCTGTGTGTTTGTGAATAGTCGCGTTGCACTGGATCCTCAAAGCCTTACTCTTTATCTTCTGAGTTCACACTTTCTAGCATCACTTGCTCAAAGATGTGGTTGGTAAGACTTTGATATATTTGGTCATAGCAGGAGCAACAGTAACAGGCTGTGCGCATAGTTACCTGACCTAAGAGGACTGCTTTTACCTAATATCCTTTTCCTTCACTGGTTCATATCCTTCAGAGTTCTCTAATCTGATGAAACCTGGAGCCACTTGGTAAAAAATGTCAATAACCACAAGATTTAGGGTTCCAGTTAAAAATGGTGATATAGGAAAATCCTGAACTCATCTCCCACAGATGTATTCAGTCTATAGCTACATATGGAAAAATTACTTCTAAAATCTTAAAGGCTGCCTGAGTGACAACCACACATCAGGCAAATAAGAAAACTACATCAAAGCAGGTAGGAGGAACTGAGACATAATCTTGCCAGCAGTTCAGTTCAGTCACTCAGTCATGTCCGACTCTTTGCGACCCCATGAATCGCAGCACGCCAGGCCTCCCTGTCCATCACCAACTCCCGGAGTACACTCAGACTCTCGTCTGTCGAGTCAGTGATGCCATCCAGCCATCTCATCCTCTGTCGTCCCCTTTTCCTCTTGCCCCCAATCCCTCCCCCGCATCAGAGTCTTTCCCAATGAGTCAACTCTTTGCATGAGGTGGCCAAAGTACTGGACTTAATACTTAGAGCCTCTCCCTAAGGAGTGAAGAGTTCAGACTCCACACTGGACACGTTAATGTCTGGAACCCGTATCTGAGAGACGAGCCCCCAAACATCTAACTTGAAATACTAATGGGGCTCACGGCTTACATCCCAGAACTCCGAGACAGCTGGTCATACTCAAAGAGAAGGACGCTCACCTGCTTATATTAAAGCATTAGCCTGAAAGCAGACGTCTCACTTAAAACACAAATCTAGAAGCCTGCTGGAGCATTCTCCAGGCCTGAGACTCATGGGGACCATGTCACCCAGTCCTTTTGCCATCCTCCAGAGCACCAGGGTCTCCTAGAAGGGAGTTTTCACATGCATTTGGTGCCTTAGTCTTTGTGGCTGCTGCCCAGAGGAAGCCTCTTGACTGCTTGGTCTGGGGGCTAGGGGAGTTTGAATTCTTGGTCTCAAGGGGGTGTAATAATCAGCAAGGAGTCCACAGCCCTCTCTGTGGTCCTGATTTTTTCAGTTGCTGCTAGGAGACATCACTACATAGCCAACTCTGGAAGGCAGTGGAGCCTTACGCTTCAGATTCTTAAATAGCTATCACCTCCTTAAACAGCTATTACCTCCTGTGTGGTAAAAACACAAGCTTGGTATTTCTGTGAAGGTGGCCTCTTAGCTAATCATCATGACTATAGCCTGACTGGGAGACTTCTAATTAAACTTGTATCTAAAGACTGACTGTTGTCAATGTATGGCAGAACCAATACAATATTGTAAAGTAATTAGCTTCCAATTAAAATAAATAAATTTATATTAAAAAAATAAAGACTGACTATAATATTCTAGAGACTTTCCAGAAACTTCAGAGGGTAGGCACTAAACTTGCACCCTCCCTCTGCTGTGCTCCAGAGCACATGCTTTCTGGAGTGGAGCTTACATGCAGCTGGCTCCCTGGTTTTTATGTCTAGTATCCTCGTTTTTGCAGTGGCCACTCCAGGAGGCCCCCTGATTGCCTGACTTGGGTGCTCAGGGGAGCTTGCATTCCTGTGTCCCATGGGACTGTGGCAATCAGATACCTAGTTCTTGGCAGGCTACCACCCCTAGGGCACTGTGCAGACAGCGAGCTGTGGTGCATCCCTTTGGCTTTCTGTTTGTACTGGAACTCTGGCTTGAGGGGCAGGCTCCAGGTATGGCACACATCTAGTGGACTACAAGACTTTCTCAAGGAACGTAGGGTGTGGATGCTGTCTTTGGACAGTCCCTCTGCATTGCTCCAGCACCTCCCAGGAAAGAGCTTATGCTCTCATCTAGAGCTTCAGTAGCCAGCTCCCTGCTGGCTCAGATAGTACAGCATCTGCCTACAATGTGGGAGACCCGGGTGGCTGCCATTCAAGGAATACTACCCCATCACCTGGCCAGTGGAGCTTACACTTTCAGTCCCATAAGATATATGGGATATAAGTCCCATAAGATATATATATCTGTGTACCTTGAAGTCAAGTTCTCTTGCAGCAGCTTTTAACACATGTATACCCATGGCTGATTCATGTCAATGTATGGCAAAAACCACTATAATATTGTAATTAGTCCCCAATTAAAATAAATAAATTAATTTTAAGATAAAACAATATGAACCTAGATGCTGAGATCCTCTCCTTAGGGACACTGACAGGTCTTGGCATATCCTCAACCACTGGGAGCTTTTAAAAATATAATAGGCTGCTTAGACAAGCACAAAGGTTTGGGTGATAACAGAACTGAGACAGGGTTGAAATACAAGGTTCACTTCTACATGAGCCACTCTTTCAAGACTGGGGGAGATGGTTGTTTCATCTAAAGTATGGAAACCAACAGAGAGTTATGCAAAATGAAGAAATGTGTTCCAGATTAAAGACATAAACTTTTCCGGGTACAGTGGGTTGGGAGGAAAACCTCAATGAAATAGTGCTGTTATTTACCTGAGAAAGAGTTCAAAATAGTGGTCATAAAGATTCTCACAAAACTAGGGAGAAAAATGGGTAAATACTGTGAGAACTTCAACAGAGAGTTTGAAAATATAAAAAAAGTACCATAGAAGTCAAATAGAAGAAAACAATTGTTGAACTGAAAAATACACTAGTGGGTTTCAACAGCAGACTAGATGAAGCAGAAGAAAGTGTAAGTCAGCTCAAAGACAAGGCAGTGGAACTCACCCAACTCATCCAAATAGAGCAGCCCTGCTCCCAATCTCCCCCTCCCACCCCCCCGCCCCCCGCCCCCGCCCCCTCAAGAAGAAAAACAAGTGAAGGCCTAAGGGGCTTGTGAGACAACATCAAACACACTAACATTCAGGGACCACAGGAAAGGAGATAGAAAGGAGCAGAAAACTTATTTGAAGAAACAATGGCTAAAAGCTTCCTAACCTGTGAAAGGAAATGGAAATCTAATTCCAGAAAGCCCAGAGTGTAAAATAAGCCCTAAGGAGACATTATAGTTAAACACATAATTAAAATGTCAAAAGTTGAAGACAAGGAGAGAATTTCAAAACCAACACGAGAAAAACAACTTGTTAGGTACAAGGGAACCCCCATAAGACTATAAGCAAATTTTTTTAGCAGAATTGGTAGGCTAGGAGAGAGAAGCACAGTATATTTGAAATGCTGAAAGAAAAAAAAAAACTTTCCAGCAAAAGCTGTTCTACCCAGAAAAGTTATCATTCAGAATTGAAGGAGAGATAGAGTTTTCCAGATAAGCAAACGTCAAAGGAGTTCATCACTACTAAACTGGCCTTACAAGAGATGTTAAAGGGACTTTTCTTAAGCTGAAGAGAAAGGGCACAAATTAGAAACAAGAAAACATCAACCTCAATGGAAAGGTAAACATACAGAATATGTAGTGGGTTAATCACTTATAATGCTAGTATGAAGGTAAGAATACAAATGTGGTAAAACTGTGATTACAGTGATTAAGGATACACAAGATAGAAAGACACAAAATGTGCCATTAAAATCATAAAACATGGGGAAAGGGTTAAGACTAAAAATTTTGAGCTTTAGAATAGCTCAAATTTTGAACAAACAAGTTTTTTATCAATCTAAAATAGACTGTTAGGGATATACTCTATAATATGTTAGCTTCATAGCAACCAGAAAGCAAAAATATAGTCACAAAAATAAAAGAATATACGTATACCATTTAAGAAAGTCATCAAATCACAAAGGAAGAGAGCAGGAGCAGAAAAAGGAGCAGAGTAAGAAAGCATTAGTAAATGGCAATAGGTACATACCTACCAATATATCTTTAAATGTAAATAGACTAAATTTGCAATTCAGAAGACAAAATAGTTGAATAGTTCAATAATGAATTAAAAAACAACAACATGTATACACTGCCTACAAGAGACTCCCTTCTAGATAGAAGAATACACAAACTGAAAACAAAAAGATGGAAAAAGATATTTCATGCAAGTGGATCCCAAAAGAAACTGGAGGTAGCTATACTTATATGACAGTCTTTGTTAAAAAGGTATAACTTATCTGGTATAAGAGACTAAGAAGTAATGACAAATGGTTCAGTCCACAAGAGGGTATAACGTTTATAAATATTTATGCTCCCCTATAGGAGCACTTAAATATATAAAGTCAACTATTAACACACCTAACAGGAGAAATAGCAATACAAAAATAGCAGGGGGCTTTAACTTCCTACTTATATCAATGGATAGGTCATCCACACAGAGAATCAATAAAGAAACATCAGGCTTAAACAGTATCTAAGACCTGATGAATTTGACATTCCATCCAATAGCAACAGAACACACATTCTTCTTAGGTGAACATGGAACCTCCTAGGACAGATCACATGATATGCCACAAAACAAATCTTAAGATTTAGGGACATTGACAGGTCTTGGCACATCCTTATAGACTGAAACCATATCAAGCATCATCTCTGACCATAAGAGTATAAAGTTAGAAATCAAATTTAAGAAGAAAACTGGAGAATTTGCAAACATGTATAAATTATACATTTTACCAAACAATCAATGGGTCAAAGGAGAAATATCTTGAGACAAATGAAGATGGGAATATTACATACTGGCTAAGGCGGCCTTACAAATAGCTCAGAAAAGAAGAGAAGCAAAAGGCAAAGGAGAAAAGGAAATATATATCCATCTGAATGCAGAGTTCAAAGAATGGCAAGGAGAGATAAGAAAGCCTTGCTCAGTGATTAATGCAAAGAAATAGAGGAAACAACAGAATGGGAAAGACTAGAGATCTCTTCAAGAAAATTAGAGATACTAAGGGAACATTTCATGCAAAGATGGGCTCGATAAAGGACAGAAATAGTATGGACCTAACAGAAGCAGAAGATATTAAGAAGAGGTGGCAAGAATACACAGAAGAACTGTACAAAAAAGAGCTTCATGACCCAGATAATCACGACTGTGTGATCACTCACCGAGAGCCAGACATCCTGCAGTGCGAAGTCAAGTGGGCCTTAGGAAGCATCACTATGAACAAAGCTAGTGGAGGTGATGGAATTCCAGTTGAGCTATTTCAAATCCTAAAATACGATGGTGTGAAAATGCTACACTCAATATGCCAGCACATTTAGAAAACTCAGTAGTGGCCACAGGACTGGAAAAGGCCAGTTTTCATTCCAATCCCAAAGAAGGGCAATGCCAAAGAATGTTCAAAATACTGCACAATTGCACTCATTTCACATGCTAGCAAGATTATGCTCAAAATTCTTCAAGCTAGGCTTCAACTGGAAATTTCCAGATGTACACGCTAGATTTAGAAAAGGCAGAGGAACCAGAGATCAAATTGTCAACATCCTTTGAATCATAGAAAATCATGAGAATTCCAGAAATTCCAGAAAACTGCTTCATTGACTACACTAAAGCCTTTGTGTGGATCACAACAAATTGTAGAAAATTCTTAAAGAGATGGAATACCTCTTAAAGAGATGGTCTGGAATACCAGACCACCTGACCTGCCTCCTGTGAAAGCTGTATGCATATCAAGAAGCAACAGTTAGAACTGGACATGGAACAATGGACTAGTTCAAAATTGGGAAAGCAGTATGTAAAGGCTGTATGTTGTCACCCTGCTTATTTAACTTATATGCTGAGTACATTATGCGAAATGCCAGGCTGGATGAAGCACAAACTGGAATCAAGATTGCCGGAAGAAATATCAATAACCTCAGATATGCAGATGACACCACTCTTATGGCAGAAAGTAAAGAGGAACTAAAGAGTTTCTTGATGAAAGTAAAAGAGGAGAGTGAAAAAGCTGACCTAAAACTTACTCAAAAAAACAAAGATCATGGCATCCAGCCCCATCACTTTGTGGCAAATAGATGGGCAATAATGGGAAACAGTGATATTCTTTATTTTCTTGGGCTCTAAAATCAATGTGGATGGTGACTGCAGACACAAAATTAAGATGCTTGCTCCTTGGAAGAAAAGCTGACAAACCTAGACAGCCTGTTAAATAGCAGAGACATTACTTTGCTGACAAAGGTTTGTCTACCCAAAACTATGGTGTTTCCAGTAGTCATGTACAGATCTGAGAACTGGACCATAAGGAAGGGTGAGCACTGAAGAATTGATGCATTGAGCTGTGGTGTTGGAAAAGATTGCTGAGAGTCCCTTGGACTGTAAGGAGATCAAACCAGTCAATCCTAAAGAGAATCACCCCTCACTATTCATTGGAAGGACTGATGCTAAAGCCAAAACTCCAATACTTTGGCCACATGATGCACAGAGGCGACTCACTGGAAAAGACCTTGGTACTGGGAAAGATTGAAGGTAGGAGGAGAAGAGGATGACAGAGGACCAGATGGTTGGCTGGTATCACTGACTCAATGGACATGAATTTCAACAAACTCCGGGAGACAGCAAAGGACAGGGAAACATGGCGTGTTGCAGTTCATGGGGTTGCAAAGACTCAGACACAACTGAGTGACTGAACAATAGCAACAAAAAAACAGACAAGGATGACACAAAAAAGAAAATTATAGACCCATATTCTTGATGAACATGGAAGCAAAAATCCTCAAAAAAACTATTAGCAAACCAAATTCAACAGTATTATAGTAAAAGGATCAAATGAGATTTAGTACAGAGATGCAATGATGGTTCAATATCCACAAAGCAATCAATGTAATACATTAAAAGGAAGGATACGTACCATGATCATCTTAATAGGTAGAGAAAAAGCATTTGGAAAAATTCAACATCTGTTTGTGATAAAAATTCTCAACAAAGTGTGTGTAGATGGAAACTACCTTAATGCAATAAAGGTTATAGATGACAAGTCCACAACTAACATTATACTCTGAAAAAAAGCCGAAAGCTTTTCCCTAACATCAAGATCAAGACAAGGATACTCACTCTTGCCATTCTTATTTAATATCATATTATATATCTTTGCAGGAATAATTAGGCAAGAAGAAAAAAGGCATCCAGATTGGAAGGAAAGAAGTAAAACTGTCAGTTTTTGCAGATGACATACTACTATTTATAGAAAATCCTAAAGACTCCACCAAAAAAATCCATTAGCACTAATAAATTCATCAAATTTGCAGAATACAAAATCAACATACTTTGTATTTCTATAGATTAATGAATTACAAACTATCAGAAAGGGAAATTAAGACAACAGTTGCACCAAAAGAATAAAATACCCCAAAATAAATTTAATGAAGGAGATGAAAGACCTCCTATACACTGAAAATTATAAGACATTGATGAAAGAATTGAAGATGGCAAAAGTAAATTGAAAGATAACCCGTGCTCATGGATTGAAAGACTCAATATTGTTAAAATGTCCATATTATTTAAATAAATCTACAGATTCACTACAACTTTATCAGAATTCCAATGGCACTTTTCACAGAAACAGAATAAATAATTCTAAAATGTGTATGAAATCACAAAAGACTCCAAATAGCCAAGGCACTCTTTAGAACTAAAAATTTGGAGGCATCACTGATTTTAAATTATATTACAAAATTATAGCAATCAACACAGAGTAGTTTTCCATAAAAACAGATACACAGGTCAGTGGAAAAGAATAGCCCAGAAGTAAACCCATGCATATATGGTCAATTAATTTACAACAAAGGAGCCAGGAATATACAGTGAGGAGAAGACAGTCTCTTCAATTAATTCAGGAAAAATGTGACAGTCACATGCAAAAGAATGAAACTGGACCGCTACTTTATTCCATACACAAAAATTAACTCAAAATGGATTAAAGACTTGACAGAAGGCCTGAAACCAGAAAACTCCTAGAAGAAAACATAGGTGGTAAGTTCCTTGTCATTGACTTTGGGATGATTATTTTTAAAACAAAGAAGTGGGACTACATTAAATCCAGACACTTCTGCACAGCAAAGAAATCTTTCAATTAAATGAGAAGGCAACTTGCTGAATGGGAGAAAATATCTGCAAATGATATTTCTGATAAAGGTCTAATATCCAAAACATAAGGAACTCATATAACTCAATAGAAAAAAAGAGCAATTTAAAAAGGGGAAGATAATTGTAATAGACTATTTTTTTTGGAAGAAGACATACAAATGGCAAAATACTCAACATCACTAATCATCAGAGAAAGCCACAGTGAACTATCACTTCCTGCCTGTTAGGATGGCTATTATCAGAAAGACAAGAGGTAAGTGTTGGTGAGGATGTGGAGAAAAGGAAACCTGTGAACTGCTGGTGGCAACGTAAATTGGTGCAGCCACTTTAGAAAACAGAATGGAGGGGTCTGAAAAAATTAAAAATAGAATCAGCAATTCCACTTCTAGGTATTTATCTAAAGATAATGAAAACACTAATTTGAAATGATATATGCACCTCCATGTTCATTACAGCATTATTTATAATAGCCAAGATATGGAGACAACCTAAGTGTCCATCAAAGGCTAAAGTGATAAAGGAGATGTGGTATGTATGCTGTGTGTGTATATATGCAAATAAGTGGCAGATGTGCATATATACACATGCACACACACATATATACACATACACATACATAGAAGAATATTAATCAATAAAAAGGATAAAGTTTTGCCATTTGTGGCAACACTTATGGACCTTAAGACATCATGCTAAGTAAGTAAAATATGTCAGACAGAGAAAGACAAATACATACAGTCTCACTTACATGTGCAATTGAAACAAAACCAAAAAGCAAAATAGATACAGAGAACAGACTGGTGGTTGCCATAGTTAAGGGGGTGGGTGAAATAATGAAGGGAATCAAAAGGTACAAGCTTCAAGTTATAAAATTAGTTAAGTCATGGAGATTTTAATATACAGCATGATGACTATAGTTAATACTGTACTGCATATTCAAAAGTTGAATAGATCTTAAAAGTTTTCATCAGAAAAAAATGTTTTTGGTAACTGTATAGTGAAGGATATTAATTAGGCTTATTGTGGTGATCTTTTTTTTTTTGAATAATTTTTTTTTTATTTTTACTCGATTCTTTGTAAAAAAAAAGAAAAACTTGAAACATTCCATCTTATTTCCAGGTTTACACATGTGGCTTCAAACAGTGTAAGTTGAAAGATCTTTCCTTATTCTCACTATGCCTTTCTCTTTTTTTTTCTTTTTTTTTTTTTTAAAAATTAAATTTATTTATTTTTTTAATTACAATACTGTATTTGTTTTGCCATACATTGAGATCATTTTGAAATGTATACAAATATCAAATGTTGTACTCCTGAAACTAATATTTTATGAATTATACTTCCATTAAAAATTCAGCATTCAATGGAGGAATTAAGCTCCCTGACTTCAGACTATACTGCAAAGCTACAGCAATCAAAATAGAATGGTGCTGCATTAAAACAAAAATACAGATCAGTGGAACAGGATAGAAAGCCTCCAAGTAAATCCATACACCTATGGTCAATTAATCTATGACAAAGGATGCAAACTATATAATGGAGAAAAGATAGTCTCCTCAGTAAGTGGTGCTAGGAAAACTGGACAGCTACAAGAAAATTACTAGAGGAAAACACAGGCAGAACACTCTGACATAAATTGCAGCAATATCTTTTGGATACACCTTTGAGAGTAATGGGCTTCCCTGGTGGCTCAGCTGGTAAAGAATTTGCTTACATTGTGGGAGACCTGGGTTTGATCCCTGGGTTGTGAAGATCCCTCGGAGAAGGGAACAGCTACCCACTCTAGTATTCTGACCTGGAGAATTCCACAGACTGTATAGTCCATGGGGTCGCAAAGAGTCTGACACGACTGAGCAACTTTCACTGTCTGTCACTGTCTAGAGTAATGGAAATAAAAATAAATGAGACCTAATTAAACTTAAAATCTTTTTGACAGCAAAGGAAACCATAAACAAAATGAAATAACAACCTACAGAATGGGGGAAAATATCTGCAAATGATGCAATTGACAGGGGTTAATCTCCAAAATATACAAACAGCTCATATAGCTCAATATCAAAAAAACAAACCACCGAATCAAAGAACTGGACAGGAGATCTAAAGAGATGTTTCTCCGGTGAAGACATACAGAATAGCTAAAAGCACATGAAAGGATGAGCAACATCACTAAGTATTAGAGAAATGGAAATCAAAACTACAATGAGGGGGCTTCCCGGTGGCACTGCTGCTGCTGAGTTGCTTCAGTCGTGTCCGACTCTGTGCAACCCCACAGACGGCAGCCCACTGGGCTCCCCCATCCCTGGGATTCTCCAGGCAAGAACACTGGAGTGGGTTGCCATTTCCTTCTCTAATGCATGAAAGTGAAAAGTGAAAGTGAACTCGCTCAGTCATGTCTGACTCTGTGCGACCCCATGGACTGCAGCCTTCCAGGCTCCTCTGCCCTGGGATTTTCCAGGCAAGAGTACTGGAGTGGGGGCGCCATCGCCTTCATTGGATAAGAATCTGCCTGCCAATGCAGGAGACACAAATTCAATCCCTGATCCAAGAAGCTCCCACATGCCACAGAGCAACAAGCCCGTGCACCACAACTACTGAGCCTGTGCCCCACAGCCCGCAAGCCGCACCTGCAGAGGCTTTGTGCCACAACTGCTGAGGCCTGCAAGCCCTAGTGCCCGTGTTCCACAACAAGAGAAGCCACTGCAATGACAAGCCTGTACACCATAGCCAGAGAGTAGCCCCTGCTTGCCGCAACTAGAGAAAAGCCCACTCAGCAACGAAGACCCAGCACAACCAAAAAAACAAAAAAAACTACAATGAGGTATCACATCACATCACAGTGGTCAGAATGGCCATCATCAAAAAGTCTACAAATAATAAATGCCGGAGAAGGAGAAAAATGAAGCCTCCTACCCTGTTGGTGGGAATGTGAATTGATACAGCCACTATGAACAGTATGGAGGTTCCTTAAAATAAAAACAGAGCTTCCATATGATCCTGCAATCCCACTCTTGAGCATATATCTGCAGAAAACCATAGGTGGAGAAGACATGCATCTCAATGTTCACTGAAGCACTATTTACAATAGCCAAGATCTGGAAGCCTAAATGTCTATTGACAGAGGAATGGAAAGGAAGATGTGGTGTATTTATATAGTAGAATACTACTCAGCCATAAAAAGAATGAAATAATGCCATTTGTGGCAACGTAGATGGACCTAAAGGGTATAATACTAAATGAAGCATGCCAGAGAGTGACAAATATATGATATTGCTTATATGTCAAATATAAAAAAAAATGGCACAGGGGAACTTATATGCAAAATAGAAATAGACCCACAGACATAGAAAACAAATTTATGGTTGCCAAAGGGGAAAGGAGCAGGAGGGAAGGATACATTAGAAATTTGATATTAACATAAACTATATATAAAATAGATAACCAACAACAACCTACAAATAGCACAGGGAACTATACTCAATATTTTGTAATAACCTATAAAGGGAAAATAATCTAAAAAAATGTATACCTGAATCACTTTGCTGTACATCTGAAACTAACACAACATTGTAAATCAACTCTACATGCATTAAAAAATTCATCATCCAAAACTCTACTCCAGATATGCTAGATGAGTATTTGCATTTTTTTCTTTTTTAAATTAATTTATTTTTTATTGAAGGATAATTGTTTTACAGAATTTTGTTGTTTTCGGTCAAACTCAATGAGCATTTGCATTTTTAATAAGACTCACAAGTGATTCACATTAAAGCTAGAGACATTTTGCCTAGAGGGGTTTAGAAGAAAGAAGGGGGTGAGAGTATCTGAGAGGAAGGAATGAGGCAAAGACCTATTTTTCTCTTTTATGAAAAATAATCAGTAAGCATGATCAATGTGCACGTATATGCCCTTGACTGACCTCTGTGATACAGTGCAGAAACATCTCCTATGTGTAGCCAGATCTGTTCCCAATTGTAGTTTCACAAACTGCGAATAAGCCTTGAGGGCCTCCAAGCAGATCTGCCTTGGGTGGAATGAGAGCTATCAGAAGGGGCTTTTCCAGGTAAGAGAAAGATGATATCCCCCAGCTGTGGGAGCAAGCGGGAGCTCATGCCTCTTTGATTATGAACTACATGTATTAGGTCATGGAAAATAAGGGGGGTTGGTAGAGGCCCCAAAAGGAGCCTCTGGCTGAGTGTGTTGATTTGCTAGCATGGAGCATTATCCCTGAGCTCACCTGGGACACAAATAGCTTGTCAGTTGCAAAGAAATTCTGTGGCCACATTTCCTCCAAATAATATTTCATCTTCATTAGAGATGGCCACAGAGTATTAACTTAATAGGAAGTTCCAAGTGACTATTTTCCAAAGAACACACCTAAGGGTAGGGATGAAGGAAAACAAACGCACTGATGTGTAGATACCAGTTCCAATGAGTTCAAGTTTTTTTTTTTTTTTAAATACTTTATTCTACTTTACAATACTGTATTGGTTTTACCATACATGAGTTCAAGTTGTTAACTGCCCCCAAACATTTGATCATGCTTGTTCATACAGTTACACAAAGAATTAAGAGCCATGTGGTTGCTTTGGGATGTCCTTGCAGGCCAAGCTAATGGTATGTTTCAGATACTGACCATTCAGAAACTATACCTGACCAATCAGAATGGTCCTCCTACCAGTTAGCACTGGCCTTTGACAAGCCACAGCAGCTGTTCCTGCATAGCTGGTAGGCACCAGCTGATTATCTGTCTTTGCAGGCAGCTCTTAGAGGTCTCTAGTGCTTCCCTAGTGGATCAGAGGTAAGGAATCCGCCTGCCAATGCAGGAGACATGCGTTGAATCCCTAGGTCAGGAAGTCCTCCTGGTGAATGAAACGGCAGTCCACTCCAGAATTCTTGCCTGGGAAATCCCATGAATAGAGGAGCCTGGCGGGCTACAATCCACGAGGCCACAAAAGAATCGGACATGACTGACCGACCAAAGAACAAGAGCAGTGTCTGCAGTAGGAGACATTCTGAACACAGACTTGGCGAGAAACAGAGCGTATACAATTATATCATTTCCTTCAAGTGGCACACCAGACTTTTGTTGGGGGAGGTGGCTGCTAACAACATTCTAAACATAGAAGGGGTCAGATGAGTAGGACAATTACACTTTGTCTAAACAGAGGCCCTATCTGCCTGCACTGGGGAAAACCTAGGCTCTAATTACAAATGGGAGTTCCTGACTTGTCCTCAGTCTCACCTGGCCCAGAACTGATGACAGAGGTGAAGTCACAGTCAGCACCCCACAGCCCTGGGCTGCCATCTCTCATGGCCTGGTGCGTGTCACTATTTGTGTTGGTCTTTCTTTTTAAGTTATAATTAAACATAAAATTTCCTCTCCAAATGGAGAGTCAATGTGATTTCTCCCTCTATCCAGCTGAGCCCCCATTTCTGCTCTGCTGAGCTAACCTGGGACTTTTCTGGTTAACCTCCAGCAAAGAATTAAGAAAGGAGTTTCTGGTACCAGCAAGACATCAACTCTTCCTGGTTTGGAACAATGGATTGCACAGCAGAATCACTTTGGTGGCTTCTAAAATATGTCCATGCCTAGATCCCATTCCTGAACAACTGACTTAGAATCACTGGAGAAATTTCTTTAAGACCAATGTCCAGCAAAGACACCACCAAAAAAGAAAATTATAGGCCAAAATCTGATGAATATAGACGCAAAAATTCTCAACAAAATATTAGCAAACCGAATCCAACAACACATAAAAAATATCATGCACCGTGACCAAGTGGGATTCATCCCAAGTTCACAAGGATAGTTTAGCATACACAAACCAATCAATGTGATACACAACATAAGCAAAAGACAAAAGACACATGGATCACCTCAATAGGTGCAGAAAAGGCATTTGGCAAAATTCAACATCCATTCATGATAAATCTCACCAAAGGGAGTACAGAGGGGACATATCTCAAGATAATACAAGCTATTTATGACAAATCTATGGCCAATATAACAGTGGTAAAAAGTCGAAAGACTTCCCACTAAAATCTGGAACAAGGATGCCCACTCTCACCTCTTCTATTCAACATAGTACTGCAAGTCCTAACCACAGCTGTCAGACAAGAAAGAGAAATAAAAAGTATCCAGACTAGAAGAGAAGA
The DNA here is from genome assembly GCA_917880005.1 of Nanger dama. Lineage (NCBI taxonomy): Eukaryota > Metazoa > Chordata > Mammalia > Artiodactyla > Bovidae > Nanger > Nanger dama. The sequence continues at coordinate 2,273,805 of CAKJTW010000017.1, forward strand.
AGTAAAATTGTCTTTATATGCACATGATATGATACTGTATACAGAAAAGTACCTACACAAATTATCTACAAAAGACGCCACACAAAGGCTATTAGGACTGATAAACAAATTCAGCAAGGTAGCGGGATACAAGATTAACATATAGAAAATGTTGCATTTCTTTATACCAACAACAAAATATCAGAAAGGGAATGTAAAACAGTACCTTTTAAAATCACAACCTCCAAATAAAGTATTTAGGAATAAACTTCACCAAGGATGTGAAAGACTTATACTCTGAGACCTATAAAACATTAATAAAGTAAACTGAAGATGATTCAAAGAAATGGAAAAATAACCCATGCTCTTGGATTGAAGAATTAATATTGTTTAAATGGCATACTATCCAAAGAAATCTACAGATTTAGTGAGATCTGTATCAAATAACTCATAGTATTTTTCACAGAACTAAAACAGATAACCCTAAAATTTATATGGGACTGTCAAAGACCTAGAATTGCCAAAGCATTCCTGAAGAAAAAGTACAAAGCAGGAGGCATAACCCTTCCAGACTTCAGACAATATTACAAACCTACAGTAATCAAAATGGCATGGTATTGGTATAAAAACAGATATATAGATCAATGGAATAGAATAGAGAGCCCAGAAGTAAACACGCACACCTATGGTCAATTAATCTTCAACAAAGAATCCAAGAATATACAATGAGAAAAAGATAGTCTCTTCAGCAAGTGATATTGGGAAAGTTGGACAGCTACATGTAAATCACTGAAGTTAGAACATACCCCCTCATCATACAAAAAATAAATTCAAAATGGCTTGTGAAGTCACTCAATTGTGTCTGACTCTTTGCGACCCCATGGACTGTAGCCTACCAGGCTCCTCTGTCCATGGGATTTTTCCAGGCAAGAGTACTGGAGTGGGCTGCCATTTCCTTCTCCAGGGATCTTTCTGACCCAGGGGTCAAGCCCGGGTCTCCTGCATTGCATGCAGATGCTTTACTGTCTGAGCTACCAGTTCAGTTCAGTGGCTCAGTCATGTCCAACTCTTTGCGACCCCACAGACTACAGCACGCCAGGCTTCCCTGTCCATCACCAACTCCCAGAGCTTACTTAAACTCATGTCCATCACATTGGTGATGCCATCCAACTATCTCATCCTCTGTTGTCTCCTTCTCCCTCCTGCCTTCAATCTTTCCCAGCATCAGGGTCTTTTCCAATGAGTCAGTTCTTCATATCAGGTGGCCAAAGTATTGGAGTTTCTGCTTTAGCATCAGTCCTTCCAATGAATATTCAGGACTGAATTACTTTAGGATTGACTGGTTGGATCTCCTTGCAGTTCAAGTGACTTTCCACCAAGAGTCTTCTCCAACACCACAGTTCAAAAGCATCAATTCTTTGGCACTCAGCTTTCTTTATAGTCCAACTCTCACATCCATACATGACTACTGGAAAAACCATAGCTTTGACTAGATGGACCTTTGCTGGTGAAGTAATGTCTCTGCTTTTTAATACACTGTCTAGACTGCTCATAGCTTTTCTTCCAAGGAGCAAGCATGGCTGAGCCACCAGGGAAGCCCTGAAGACTTACAAGACATGAAACCGAAAACTCCTAGAAGAGAATGCAGGCAAAACATTCTCTGATATAAACTGTACAAATGTTTTCTTACTCTCAAGGCACTAGAAATAGAAACAAAAATAAACAAATGGGACTTAATCAAACTTACAAGCTTTTACACAGCAAAAGAAATGATAAACAAAATGAAAAGATACTTACAGAATGGGAGAAAATATTTGCAAACAATGCAACCGATAGGGATTAATCTCCAAAATATACAAACAGCTCATACAACAACAAAAAACAACCAACCAATCCAAAGATTGGCAGAAGACCCTAAATAGACATTTTTCTAAAGAAATAGAGATTGCCAATGAAAATACATGAAAAGATGCTCAATATCACTATATATAAGAGAAATGCAAATCAAAACTACAATGAGGTACCATCTTCCACTAGTCAGAATGGCCACCATGAAAAAGTCTACAAGTAAGAAATGCTGGAGAGAGTGTGGAGAAAAGGGAACCATCCTTGCAGTCACTATGGAAAGTAGTATAGAGGTTATTCAGAAAACTAAAAATAGGATTACTCTATGATCTAGAAATCCCATTCCTGGGTACATATCTGGAGAAAACCATAATTCAAAAAGATACAGTCACCCCAATGTTCAGTGCAACACTGTTTATAATAACCAGGACATGGAAGCAACCTAAGTGTCCATCAGCAGATGAATGGGTAAAGAAGATGTTGCACATATATACAATGGAATAGTACTCAGCTATAAAAAAGAATGAAATATTGCCATTTGCGATGACGTGGATGGATCTAGAGATTTTCATACTGAGTGAAGTAAGTCAGATAGAAAAAGACATATATTATATTGCTTATTTGTGGAATTTTAAAGAATGGTACAGATAAACTTGTTTGTAGACCAGCAATGGAGTCACAGATGTGGAGGACAAACTTGTGGTAACCAAGGGGAAAAGAGGGAGAAGGATAGATTGAGAGATAGGGATTGACATATATACGCTACTATATATAAAACGTCAATAGATAACTAATAAGGACGTACTGTATAGCACAGGAACTCTACTCAGAATCATGTAATGACCTATAAGGGAGAAGACTAAGAAAGAAAGCATGTATGTATATGTGTAGCTGATTCACTTTCCTGTGTAGCAGAAAGTGGCACAGCACTGTAAATCTCATATATGCCAATAAAAGGTAATTAAAAAGACCCGCAAAGTACATGCACCCCTGTGTTTATAGCAGCACTCTTTAGAACAGCCACACATGGAGATAATCTAAATATCCACTATGAATGAATGGGCAGAGAAGGTGTGGTATGTATGTGCAGTGGAATGCTGCTGCTGCTGTTAAGTCACTTCAGTCGTGTCTGACTCTGTGAGACCGCATACACAGCAGCCCACCAGGCTCCCCCCGTCCCCAGGATTTTCCAGGCAAGAACACTGGAGTGGGCTGCCATTTCCTTCTCCAATGCGTGAAAGTGAAAAGGGAAAGAGAAGTCACTCAGTTGTGTCCAGCCCTCAGCGACCCCATGGACTGCAGCCTTCCAGGCTCCTCCGTCCATGGGCTTTTCCAGGCAAGAGTACTGGAGTGGGGTGCCATTGCCTTTACCTAATGGAATACTACTCAGCCGTAAAAAGAAGAAAATAATGCCATTTGCAGCAACATGAATGCAACTAGAGATTATCATACTAAGTGAAGTAAGTCAAAAAGAGAAAGACAAATACCATATGATATCAATTATATGTGGAATCTAAAAAATGATAAAAATGAACTTATTTACAAAACAGAAACAGACTCATAAGACCTGAAAAATAAACGTATGGCTACCAAAGGGGAATTTTTGAGCATTACTTTACTAGCGTGCAAGGAGATCCAACCAGTCCATTCTAAAGGAGATCAGTCCTGGGTGTTCTTTGGAAGGAATGATGCTGAAGCTGAAACTCCAATACTTTGGCCACCTCATGTGAAGAGCTGACTCATTGGAAAAGACTCTGATGCTGGGAGAGATTGGGGGCAGGAGGAGAAGGAGACGACAGAGGATGAGATGGCTGGATGGCATCACTGACTCGTTGGACGTGAGTCTGAGTGAACTCTGGGAGTTGGTGATAGGAGGCCTGGCGTGCTGCAAATCATGGGGTCGCAAAGAGTCGGACACGACTGAGCGACTGAACTGAACCAATGGGAAAAGAGGGGGGTTGGGATATAGTTGGAATTAAAAGATACAGATTAGTGTATATATAATAGATAAGCAAGGATCTACTGTATAGCACAGGGTAATCTACTCAATATTTTGCAATAACCCATAATAGAAAAGAGTCTGAAAAAGAATATATAGGCACAACTGAATCACTTTGCTATACACTAGAAACTCCGCAAATCAACTAAGAAAACAAAGCTGTCTTACCTGGCTCCAGCTGGAGAAGGCCCACTCCACACACAACTGCTGGTTACAGGCCTGGGTGTCGACTGGCCGCTTGGCAAGCTGCGTGCACACGTCACTGGGCACAGGAGTGGAGATCCCCGAGGCTTTCAGCTTCTGGCAGGTCACCCGGCGGGTCTGGACACCTCCCCCACAGCTCCGGGTACAGGCAGACCAGGAGGTCACCATCCACCTGGGAAGAGGAAGAAGGATTAGTGCAAAGGGTCAAGGCTTGAGAAGAGGAACAATGTCATATACTCTCAGAAAAGGAGCCCTGTAGCATCCTCCTGTTCTTACCACATAGCAGCTAATTGCGGGGCCGTGTCTCTTTTCACAGAATATACCTGGGGTGGTACGCTAAAAAGGCCACCCCCACCCCTCCCAGATATCTACATGAAATCATCCCTGGAACCTGTGAATGTTACCTTATTTGGACAAAGAGTGTTTACAGATATAGTTAAAGGTCTTGAGATGAGCTTGTCCTGCATTATCTGGTTAGGCGTTAAATACCATCACATGTTCTTGTAAGAGAAAGGCAGAGGGAGATCTGACATGGCAGAGGAGGGGAGGTTGTGACCGCAAAGGCAGAGGTTGGAGTGCTGTGGCCACAAGCCAAGGGACGCCTGGAGCCGCCAGAAGCTCCAAGGACCCGGGAACTGATTCTCTCCTGGAGTCTTTGGAGGGGGTGTGCAGCCCTGCCGACATCTTGAATTTGGACTTCTGGCCTCCAAAATTAGAAGAGAATAAATATCTATCATTTTAAGCAACCGTGTTTGTGGTAATTTGCTATGGCAGCTACAGGAAATAAATACCCTTTCAGTTCAGTTCAGTCGCTCAGTCGTGTCTGACTCTTCGCGACTCCATGAATTGCAGCACGCCAGGCCTCCCTGTCCATCACCATCTCTTGGAGTTCACTCAGACTCACGTCCTTAAGTCAGTGATGCCATCCAGCCATCTCATCCTCTGTCGTCTCCTTCTCCTCCTGCCCCCAACCCTTCCCAGCATCAGTCTTTTCCAATGAGTCAGCTCTTTGCATGAGATGGCCAAAGTACTGGAGTTTCAGCTTTAGCATCATTCCTTCCAAAGAAATCCCAGGGCTGATCTCCTTTAGAATGGGCTGGTTGGATCCCCTTGCAGTCCAAGGGACTCTCAGGAGTCTTCTCCAACACCACAGTTCAAAAGCATCAGTTCTTCAGCACTCAGCCTTCTTCACAGTCCAACTCTCACATCCATACATGACCACAGGGAAAACCATAGCCTTGACTAGACGGACCTTAGTCGGCAAGTAATGTCTCTGCTTTTGAATATACTATCTAGGTTGGTCATAACTTTTCTTCCAAGGACTAAGCGTCTTTTAATTTGGAAATTGATTAAAAAGGCACACTGTGAAAGATCTGTTGCTTTATCTTAATATTGGCCCCCAAAGCTGTGAGCTTGCAGATAAAAGCCTCAGGGGAGGCAGTCCTTTAACCAGTTATACCAGTTCTGATTCTTCCTAAAGGCATTCAAGTGTGGGGCAGAGAAGGGCTTGTTTCCCAGGGAAGATCAGATCCAAACCTGGGTCACCTCCTGACCTCAGAGGCAGTCTGGGTCTCAGTTAAGCCAAGTTTTGTCTGCTAGTACTCACTGTTTTTCCTACCTCTCCTTAACCCATGTCTCATTTGATTTGTTTAATCCCCCAGAAGCCTATGAAGTTCCTTCCAGCTTTCTGGAGCAATTTCCCCACCTCCATGAGTCACAGTCCATAGGTCTTATACCTCTCAGAGGGTGGTTTATGTGGTGACAGTAGTTGTTCTCAGGATGTTAGGTTCCAGCTGCAATTTGGATCCTCAGAAGTGAGACTGACCAGGACTGTGACAAATAGCTTTCCTCATAAAGCCAAGCTATAAGTTGGGAAACACTCTGAAATCCTTGGACTGTATACAGATATGGAGGGGTTCATTTTGGATGTTACCCTGTGCTAATTCTCAAAGGGGGGAGGTGTAGTTTGTGGAAGAGATTTGGTTCTTTACAGCCATTTCGTTCAACCTAGAAAAAAGCATTTTTGACTTTATTGCTTTGTGGAGAGGGGAGATGGTCTAAACGAAGCGGCTGACACAGCTACCTGGGTCAACGCGTGATGTCACAGTGTGATTCAGAAAGACAACTGGGGCCACACCTGTTTGTGTGCAGAGGAGGGGGCTGACAAGCCCAGGAAGCTTGGTGGAAAAACCAGTCAAAGATGAGCCTGTGGCCACTTTCTAGTTCAATGGTGCCACATCTGGCTTTCAGGAGGGGTAAGTAGTAGGAACAGGGAGCAACTTTCTCCTGAACCTGGATCTGTGACTTATTTAGTTTGGTGGAACTTCCTTGCTCTGTTCACCTTGGAGAGAGATGACTGTGTGCAGATTTCTAACCCACAGGAGCAGAGCCACTTAGGAAGCAGGCAGAAGGTGTTTTAAAGCCCCTGAGGGTGCTGAAACCCAAGCAGACCCGGCCATTATTTCATCTGCAAAAGTAAATGAGGCTGATTGACTCTATCACCACAGCAAATCGAAATGTCCCTGGCACGTCCATGACCTCTTCTTCATTTCACACAGCTTGGCAAAGGCAGTCTTCCAGCCTCTCGTATCCCTGGTGAATGTCAGGCCTGCCTTTCAATCAACTTTTATTTCCAAATATACATTTCAGCAATTTTTCAGGAGCTGGGGTGGGGGCTTTAAGAAAGGAGAAGTACGGGCTATGTTACAGTTCAGGAAGGGTATAAAAGGACATTAATCATTCCCGTGGAAACCTTCCCGTCAGCAAGTCAAACTGCTGATATTAATGAGTGTGTTTCATATTTCATTGAGGCTCTCCTGGTTTCAGCTGCTCCTTATGACTCAGCTGGCAAAACACAAAGTGGTTGCCTAAGGAGTGGGTGAATGTCCCACAGATAGGCAGTAAAGGGGTGTTTCAGGGCTCTGCCAAGTCTCCTCAGGCTCAGAGTGCCATGTAGGTGCCAACTCCAAACCCATCCATTATTCCTTTAGCTGCTGCCTGACATGGTGAAGGGGAAGGGCACTGCTCAGTGGGACTCATGGCTGCTCAAAGCTCAAGGAAGATGGAAGAGGAGACCGTGGGTATTGTTCTGGGTTATATAAGGAACCCAAGTGCAGAGAATGTACAGTTGGCCCCCAAACAACACAGGTATGAACCACACGGGTCCACTTGTACTCAGATTTCTTTCACTAAAAACCTATTAGAGTACTACACCATCTATAGCTGGAGCAGCAACTATACAGTTATGGATGGATTTTTGACTGCTCAAGGTCACCGTCCCTAACCTCTGTGTAGCTCCAGGGTCAACTGTAAACCCAAAGTTGAAGCAACTATGGGAAATGAAAATTTATTTCAATTTTAACAAGAGGCAAGCCTTTATAAAAGAGAGGATAAGATTTCCTCAGCTAAAATGGAGTACTGATGAGCAAAGGCATATAGTTAGAAGAAAGGGGAGGGCTTGGGGTATAGACTGGTGATCACTATCCCCTAAGCACTTCAACCACAACATGTTTATTTATTTATTTTTTCCTCTTAAAACCAGCCTTCCTGCTGCTGGATGAAAACTCTCTCTTGCCAGGGCTTGGGATATTCCCAGCCCCTAAACTGACCTTTTCAGGCCCTTGGGAAGCCCAGGCAGCTTTAGCTGACTGAGTGGTGAGGGGACAAACAACTGAGAAAGGAGGCTTGTCCTGGGGGATGTTTTCTGTGCAGTGGGGAGTCTGGTGGGCTGGGGCCGACAGAAAGCGCGGCTCCTCGGCCATCAGGCTCCCTCACTGGCACTCCAGTGTCTCTCGGTCTCACAGCACTTAGCAAGGGCTGGCCTGGCTGCAATTCCAGGCCCATCCTGGGGAGGAGCTGGTGCACTCACCGGGAAGGGCAGTCTCTACGGTTGCAGGGGACAGGCTGCACAGCAGGGCGCACCTTCCCCGCGCAGTGAGTGGGGTCCACCTCCGTGTTGTTTAGGAGACACCGCAGGCGGGGCTGCTGAACCCCCTGTTGCCACAGGAGGCCGAGCAGGTCACCGGTCTGTCCACAGACCACCAGTAATCTGTCAGGAGGAGAATCAGAGGTGAAAAGAAGGTAGCATCAGTGCTCATGCTGTTCCTTCTGAGCGGGGCAGGGCGAGCGGGCATGAGGTGCTGCTATGAATGAGGCTGTGCCTTGTGGTGCTTCCTGCGAGGGAGTGGTAAGGAGCCCACCTGCCAGTGCAGGAGATGCAGGTTTGATCCCTGGGTCAGCAAGAGCTCCTGAAGAAGGAAATGGCAACCCACTCTAATATTCTTGCCTGGGAAATCCCATGGAGAGAGGAGCCTGATGGGCTACATCCATGGGGTTGCAAAGAGTTGGACACATGACTGAGTGACTGAAAAAAAGTGCCCCTCAGTGGGCTCCATTCCCACCAGGTCTAGGCAAGTCACATGGTCTCCAGGGCCTGAGCTGGCTCATCCATAAAGTGAATACAGTTCCCTTTCTCATCATGCTACTAGAGAACAGGATATAAAGAAAGTGCAGGGCGTAGCCCTGGGCTTCCCAGGTGGTGCCAATGGTAAAGAAACCGCCTGCCAGTGCAGGAGACATAAGGGATGTGAGTTTGATCCCTTGGTCAGGAAGATCCTCTGAAGGAGGCCATGGCAACCTACTCCATTCTTGCTTGGAGAATCCCATGGACAGAGGAATCTGGTGGGCTACAGTCCATGGGGTTGCAAAGTGTTGGACATGACCGAAGCAACTGAGCAGGCATGGAGCAATGCGTCTAGCCCAGGACCTGGCGCCTAGAATTTCATCAGTGGCTGTAGCTCTCATATTTTAAAACCTATTTCCCAAAGTACTTTTATTCCCCTGTTGGTTTACCAGAAGGTGACTTTATTTTTCAACAAAGAGATATAAAAATACAAGAGGTACTCAACAATGATATTTAAAAGTCCATATTGGAGCTGGACTTTGTATATGTTACAGAAAAATAGCCTATTAAAAGGATATTCATTTAAGGAGACTATGATGTCAGTCAGAAAGGCCATTTCTTTGGACTTTCTACTGGGGGGTCTGAGACTCACTGGTAGGAGAACTGTTAAAAATAACTGTGGGCTGGTAAATTTTGAGTGCTTATTTGTCAGTTGTGTTTTACAAAACTTGCAGATGGACACTGCCTTCTGGTTTTCAGCAGAGACTGGCTGGCTGACAAGAAAATGCAATACTGACTTTCCTATCTGGAAGGCCAAATGGTGGTGGAGGGTGTTTCAGCAGAAAACCTATGGACTCAGAAAAATATCCACCCTTATGTGCTATTCTGGAATGAACTCTGTCGCTTCCCACGGAAGCCTTCACTTTAGGATACATGCAGTAGAATTTTGCTTTCCTTATAAGTGTTACATACAGGCCACAGGTAGAGCCTGCCTATGGAAAATTCAAAGGCCTCCCTAGTTTCTATAACAAGGCCACTTTGGGCTCCTTTTCCACTCTGCTGGGCTCATTCACTACCCTTTCTTGGGGGCAGCAAATGCAGGCCCCATCCAAAGGCTCTTGGACCCGCGCATGTGCCTGGCAGGTGAATGTGTGAGCCACACAGAGTCCTCAGTCTGCTTGCGGACAGACCACAGGGCAGGGGCCAGGCAGGCACGCGACGTGTGACTGTAGCTGAAGGCTTCTGCATGACCCACAGGTGCTGGTGCCAGCCCCGATCTCCAAGGCAGGGGACAGCAACCACATGGTTCACATCAAGAGGAAATTTTAAACCAACCCAACAGAGAAAACTTGTATTTCCCTAACAGGCAAGTGTGTGTGTTCTTTAGTGGTTAGGCCAGCATAAAGGAAACATCTGCTCTCCTATGTGGTGCTATCTCCTTGGTCCTGAGCGGCAGTAACGTGATGAGCAGAAGGGCACATCTATGAAAGTAGCACTGACTTTTCCAGGTTCTGCTGAGATGCAGATAAGTGGCTTTTCTGAAGAGAGCCTCATGGTATGGCAACATGGTTGGGTTTCCATTTTCACACTCTTAAGAACCACTGGGGACCAGAAATCACTTTGTTCTGCTAGAGAATTAGATTCCCAAGTAGACTCTCTTTTTCAAGAAGCAAGCCTAGCACCCAGGTCCTGAAGGGTTTCTTACCTTGGATCACTAAAAGGCCTTCTGCACGAGCATTCCTGCCTCATTCTGAGCAAGGCAGCTGAAGTCCCCGTGAGATCCACCACTAAGATTTGCAACCTGGAGAATCTGTCCAGCTGCCAAGATATGATACATCAGTTCTGTGACATTGGCCACTGGCTGGTCACCATGGAACCAGGTAATATTGGGAGTAGGGTCGCCTTTGACAGGGCAGCCTAGAAGGAGAGGAGAGGAGACGTAAGACATGGATACAGCCAAAAGGACACGATCCTGACGAGCTGCTTGACTATGTCCGTGGATTTTGAGGCCATACATTCAGTGTTGCTTCCCTATGATATTCCCAAGCAAATAGGAGATATTTCTGTTCTCTGGGATACTGGGAAAGTGACTATTATTCATTCAACTCAAGGAAAAATCCTGGGGAACATGAAGGACCTATTTTAACCTATGTCCCTGTAACAATTAAAAAAAAATGAAGCAATTAAGATTTACTCATTGAATGTGATTTCACAGATTAATTAGTTTCTATGCCATTTTAAAAAATTGTAGGATAATAGCTTTACAATATTGTGTTGGCCTCTGACATAAATCAACATGAATCAGCCACAGGTTTACATATGTCCCCTCCCTCCTGAGCCCGCCTCCCATCTCCCACTCCTCTAGGTTGTCACAGAGCACTGGTTGAGCTCCCTGTGTCACAAAACAAATTCCCACTGGGTATCTGTTTTACATATGGTAATATATGTTTCAATGCTCCTCTCTCCATTCATCCCACCCTCTTCTTCCCCCACTGTGTCCACAAGTCTGTTTTTTCTGTCTGCATCTCCATTGCTGCCCTGCAAAAAGGTTCATCCCACCATCTTTCTAGATTCTCTACACCTGTTAATATACAGTATTTGTCTTTCTCTTTTGACTTACTTCACTTTGTATAAGTAAGTGTAGTCGCTCAGTCATGTCTGACTCTGTGACCCCACTGACTGTAGGCCATCAGGCTCCTCTGTCCATGGGATTCTCTAGGCAAGAATATTGGAGTGGGTTGCCATTTCCTTCTCCAGGGGATCTTCCCAACCCAGGGATTGAACCTGGATCTTCCGCATCACAGGCAGATGGTTTACCCTCTGAGCCACACTTTGTATAATAGGCTCTTGTACTGAAAGAAGTCACTTCTTCAAATGCAATGTTTTGGGGAAAAAACCCATGTACTGATGTATGTAGTGATAATTAAGAATCAAACTTTAATTGGTAAATATCTAATGTCTGCCTCCATTTTACTCTTTATGTGATTTTCAAGCCCCAAATTTTCAAGAGACTAGAAAAACAATTTTTAACACTGATCTCATTTCTCTGTAAGTCAAGAACTTTGGTCTTTTGACAGCTCTTCTGACAACTAAGCCTGCACTGGACATGTGAAATGTCATACTTATTACATCATCATTTAACTTACTTTGTTACATTAAAATTCTGAAATATTAAACTGAGATATGGTATCTATTTAGCAGCATAAAATTAGTAAAATAAACTGCAACTGTGAGAGAAAACTCATTACCTCTAAATTTGTACTTGCTGAATTTGCTGTTGTGACCTCAGAAATTTAGCTTCCAGAGAAAAATTATTTGAAAATTTCAAAATGCAAGATAAATCATTCAAAATAAAGATACTAGAGGTTTTTAACTCAGTTCAGTTGCTCAGTTGTGTCTGGCTCTTTGCAACCCCATGGACTGCACAGTTCACTTAAAAATATGTATTTTGTGCATAGTGTTCTGGGGACAGTTAAGTAAGTAATGACTATCTTCCTTTTTCAAGGAGATCTCAACTGGTACGGGATGCAAAAAGCACACCAATAAAGCTGAGATGTAGCCAGAAGATGGGATCAGTGAGATACACAGATGGCACCTGCATGGATGTGTGTGCTTATGGATCTGTATGGAGAATAGATCTCTTAACATTGACTTGTGCTGTGTTCTGGGGGCAGCACTGTTAGGAGTTTTATAAGATGGCAGTGTTAACACAGGAAAGGTCTTTAAAGAGATGATCTAGCTTACTGCCAGAGGCCCAGAGATATTAAGAAATGTTAACAGACTGTTCCAAGATCAAAGCCAGACCTTCTATCTGACTCATTGCCTTCTGTTCTTTCCTCTATGCCTACTACTTGTCTGGCGGGGCATCAACAATTTATTCGCTTGGCCAAGTTTGTCTGAGTGTTTGGCCAACTCAGTACTTAGGCACTTTGATACCTCCTTTCATTGTCTGCTTACTCCCTTTATTCCCTTGCCTTTTTACATTTTCACTGTGGTTGTGTAGGTTGAAATAGTAGCAACAGACTGCTTCTGCAGAAGGCCCCTGGAAAAACAACGCTAAAATTGACCCTCAGAAGTTCAGTCTGGAATATCATTACAGGACCCAATTTTTCACTCCTCCCTATGTGAACTCACTCTGCAGTGTAATTTTGCAGGGTGGACTATACTTCCCCTCCTCCTGACTTTAGTTTTGGCCATGTGACTATTCTGGCTGATAAAATGGCTACTAACAACCAGTCCATTCTGAAGGAGATCAGCCCTGGGATTTCTTTGGAAGTAATGATGCTAAAGCTGAAACTCCAGTACTTTGGCCACCTCATGCAAAGAGTTGATTCATTGGAAAAGACTCTGATGCTGGGAGGGATTGAGGGCAGGAGGAGAAGGGGACGACAGAGGATGAGATGGCTGGATGGCATCACTGACTCAATGGACGTGAGTCTGACTGAACTCTGGGAATTGGTGATGGACAGGGAGGCTTGGCGTGCTGCAGTTCGTGGGGTCACAAGTAGTCGGACATGACTGAGCGACTGAACTAAAACTAAAAACTAAAACAAACACTAGAAATGAAAAATCTGAAAAGGAAATTAAGACAATTCCAGGATTTCCCTGGTGGTCCAGTAAAGACTATGCCTGCCAATGCAGGGGACACAGGTTCAATCCGTGGTCTGAGAGGATCCCACATGCTGCAGGGAAGCTAATAGCCTGCACCACAACTAAACTAGGCCCATGCTCCTAGAGGACACACTCTGCAACAAGGGAAACCACAATGAGGAGCCTGCACACTGCAACTAGAGAGTAGAGAGTAGCTAGAGAGTACTAGAGTACTCTCTACTAGTAGCTACTAGAGAGCACCTTCTGCTTGCCTTAACCTAAAGGAAGCCCATGTGCAGCTACAAAGATGCAGAGCAGCCAAAATAATACATAGCATTTAAAAAGAAAACAATTCCATTTATATGACTATCAAAAACAATAAAATACTTAAGAATAAACTAAACCAAGTAGGCAAAAGACGTGTACACTGAAACTTAAAAACATTGCTAAAATAAAGAAAACAAATGAATGAAGGGATACAAGAGTGAAAATGTGACTCACACATATGGAGAAAATATTTACAAATCAGATCTGATAAAAGATTAATATGTAAAGATACAGAAAGAATTCTACAACTCAACAAAAACACTAACCAAATTTAAAAATGAGCAAAACATTGAAGAGACATTTTTCAAAAATAGGCAAATGTTAATAAGTACGTGAAAAGATGCTCAATATCACTAATTACTATAGAAACACAAATCAAAACCACAATGAGATACCACTTTATGACCATTAGGATGGCTATTATTTAAAAATGAGAAAAAAATTAACTAGAGTTGATGAAGATGTGGGAAAATTATAATGCTTGTGTATTGCTGGTAGAAATGTAAAATGGTGCAGCCACTGTGGAAAACAATAAGAAAATTCCTAAAAAAAATTTAGAATTACTCAGCAGTTATTCTACTTCTCTACTCATCTCACACGCTAGTAAAGTAATGCTCAAAATTCTCCAAGCCAGGCTTCAGCAATATGTGAACCGTGAACTTCCTGATGTACAAGCTGGTTTTAGAAAAGGCAGAAGAACCAGAGATCAAATTGACAACATCCACTGGATCATAGAAAAAGCAAGAGAGTCCCAGAAAAACATCTATTTCTGCTTTACTGACTATACCAAAGCCTTTGACTGTGTGGATCACAATAAACTGTGGAAAATTCTGAGAGAGATGGGAATTCCAGACCACCTGACCTGCCTCTTGAGAAACCTGTATGCAGGTCAGGAAGCAACAGTTAGAACTGGACATGGAACAACAGACTGGTTCCAAATAGGAAAAGGAGTACGTCAAGGCTGTATATTGTCACCCTGCTTGTTTAATTTATATGCAGAGTACATCATGAGAAATGCTGGACTGGAGGAAGCACAAGCTGGAATCAAGATTGCTGGGAGAAATATCCATAACCTCAGATATGCAGATGACACCACCCTTATGGCAGAAAGTGAAGAGGAACTAAAAAGCCTCTTGATGAAAGTGAAAGAGGAGAGTGAAAAAGTTGGCTTAAAGCTCAACATACACTGGGATGATCCAGAGGGATGGTATGACGAAGGAGGTGGGAAGGGGTTCAGGATGGGGAACACGTGTACACCCATGGCAGATTCATGTTGATGTATGGAAAAACCAATACAATATTGTAAAGTAATTAGCCTCCAATTAAAATAAATAAATAAATATATAAAAGCTCAACATTTAGAAAACTAAGATCATGACATCTGGTCCCATCACTTCATGGCAAATATATGGGTAAACAGTGGAAACAGTGTCAGACTTTATTTTTGGGCTCCAAAATCACTGCAGATGGTGACTGCAGCCGTGAAATTAAGTTAAAATTAAATTAAATTGGAAAGAAAGTTATGACCAACCTAGATAGCATATTAAAAAGCAGAGACATTACTTTGTAAACAATGGTTTTTCCAGTAGTCATGTATGGATGTGAGAGTTGGACTGTGAAGAAAGCTGAGTGCCGAAGAACTGATGCCTTTGAACTGTGGTGTTGGAGAAGACTCGAAAGTCCCTTGGACTGCAAGGAGATCCAACCAGTTCATCCTATAGGAGATCAGTCCTGGGTGTTCACTGGAAGGACTGATGCTGAAGCTGAAACTCCAAAACTTTGGCCACCTGATGTGGAGAGACTCTGATGCTGGGAAAGATTGAGGGCAGGAGGAGAAGGGGACAACAGAGGATGAGATGGTTGGATGGCATCACCAACTCAATGGACATGAGTTTGGGTGGATTCTGGGAGTTGATGGTAGACAGGGAGGCCTGGCGTGCTGCGGTTCATGGGGTTGCAAAGAGTCAGACACAACTGAGCGACTGAACTGAACTGAACTATTCTACTTCTGCCTATATGTCCAAAAGATTTGAAAGCAGGACTTGAATAGATATTTGTACACAATGTCCACGGCAGCATTATTCATGATAGCCAAATGGTGAAAACAACTCAGACGGCCATCAACAGATGGATGGATAAGCAAATGTGATAAATATATATGATGAATATTATTCAGACTTAAACGGGAATAAAATTCTGATACATGTGATAACATGGATTAAACCTGAAAACATTAAGTACAGGAATTCAGACAGCATAGGACAAATATTGTATGACTCCCCTTATATGAGATACCTAGAGTAGCCAAATTTGTACAAACAGAAAGTGAATAGTAATTACCAGGGGCTGGAGGAAGGAGGCAATGGAGTGTTAGTATTTAACGGTTTCGGTTTCCGTTTAAGATGATGAAGAAGTTCTGGAGATGGATAGTGTGAGGTTGTGCAACAGTAGGAATGTAATTAACGCCACTGAATCGTACACTTAAAAATGTTTAAAATTGTAAATTGTATGTTACGTGTATTTTTCCATAATAAAGTAGCTGAGGCGGCAGATGTGCTGGGTGCCAGTTTCAATCCTAGACCTCGAGAGACCTGGTGAGTTTTCGCTTGTGTTCTTGTGCCTTTGCCATCACTGTAGAAGAACATGCCTGGACTAGCCTGACGGTCCCAAGGGGAAGATGAGAAAAATGTGGAGAAGAGCCAAGTCAGTCCAGCCAAAAAGACAGCTTTCTGAATGGGAGAAAATAATAGCAAATGAAGCTACTGACAAACAACTAATCTCAAAAATATACAAGCAACTTATGCAGCTCAACTCCAGAAAAATAAACTATCCAATCAAAAAATGGGCCAAAGAACTAAATAGGCATTTCTCCAAGGAAGACATACGGATGGCTAACAAACACATGAAGAGATGCTCAACATCACTCATTATCAGAAAAATGCAAATCAAGACCACAATGAGGTACCATTTCACACCAGTCAGAATGGCTGCAATCCAAAAGTCTACAAGCAATAAATGCTGGAGAGGATGTGGAAAAAGGGAACCCTCTTACACTGCTGGTGGGAATGCAAACTAGTACAGCCATTATAGAAAACAGTGTGGAGATTCCTTAAAAAATTGCAAATAGAACTGCCTTATGACCCAGCAATCCCACTGCTGGGCATACACACCGAGGAAACCAGAATTGAAAGAGACACATGTACCCCAATGTTCACTGCAGCACTGTTTATAATAGCCAGGACATGGAAACAACCTAGATGTCCATCAGCAGATGAATAGATAAGAAAGCTGTGGTACATATACACAATGGAGTATTACTCAGCCCTTAAAAAGAATAAATTTTACTCAGTTCTAATGAGATGGATGAAACTGGAGCTGATTATACAGAGTGAAGTAAGGCAGAAAGAAAAACACCAATACAGTATACTGACACATATATATGGAATTTAGAAAGACAGTAATGATGACCCTGTATGTGAGACAACAAAAGAGACACAGAGGTATAGAATGGACTTTTGGCCTCTGAGAGGGAGAGGGTGGGATGATTTGGGAGAATGGCATTGAAACATGTATACTATCGCATAAGAAATGAAGCGCCAGTCTATGTTCATGGGGCTGGTGCACGGATGATCCAGAAAGATGATATGGGGTGAGAGGTGGGAGAGGGTTTCAGGATTGGGAGATCGTGTACACCTGTGGCTGATTCATGTCAATGTATGGCAAAACCAATACAGTATTGTAATGTAGAATAAAGTATATAAAAAAGAAATCAATTTCAAAAAAAAAAGATCAGTAAGAATAAATGATTGTTATTTTAAGCCATTGTATCCTGGGGGTTTATTTTAATGCATCTTCAGGGGTAGGGTGAGGTAACTAATTGATACATTTAGGGAATAGGGCTTCTAGATCACCTGTGGATCCAAGGCATCCAGTAGGATGGAGTTTCTACCTGTGTGCTGACCCAGCTCTCACCTGACCTGGCTCACCATCTCAGAGGAGCAGGCTCCCCACGTGCTTCTGGTGGCATCTCTATGCCATGAGGTTCATGGTGGTGTCACTGTACTCCTGCTATGAAATGAGGGTGTAAATGGCCTTGGGGAGAGGTGCACAGAGCTCACGCCATTGGGGACCTCTAGGGACTCAGCAGCTCCCACTCTCTCCAGTCTCAAATGTCGTCTGGAGTCAGACGTTGGTTTAATTTTCTAATAAAAGGCAGGGAAGCCGTATGTTTGTTTAGGCATATAGCATGATTTCAAAACTGAAGTTTGAAACAAGTACAGCTTCTTTGACTTACTGAAACAGACAGATCTACAGATCTATGTCTTCCCTATCCCATTTGCTTTAAAGAAGAAAAGATGCCAGATGCTGCTGAGATGCTGGCTGCAATAATTGTTTTATTTGATTGTTGTGGACAGAGTACAGTGAGGCTGACTAGATTCCAAATTGAAAAATAAGAGCCTTGCTCTTCCCAAGGAAACAGGAGATATTTGGCCAGGCAATCTCTCAATTTAGCTTTAATCTTCATTTTTCCAACTCCATTAGGATTAGTTTTCTGAGAGACCATTTAGGCAGGGAAAGGAGTAGTGGCAGCCACAGGCTGTTTTCTATGGCTGATAAAGTTACTTTTCCAGGAGCCAGAAATCTTAGTCAGCTAAGTGGTACATTTCATACTGTTCATACTGTTCATGGGGTTCTCAAGGCAAGAATACTGAAGTGGTTTGCCATTCCCTTCTCCAGTGGACCACATTCTGAATAGTATGAAAAGGCAAAATGGTAGGATATGGAAAGGGGAACTCCCTGGGTTGGTAGATGCCCAATATGTTACTGGAGATCAGTGGAGAAATAACTCCAGAAAGAATGAAGGGATGGAGCCAAAGCAAAAACAATACCCAGTTGTGGATGTGACTGATGATAGAAGCAAGGTCCAATGCTGTAAGGAGCAATATTGCATAGGAACCTGGAATGTCAGGTCCATGAATCAAGGCAAATTGGAAACAGTCAAACAGGAGATGGCAAGAGTGAACGTCGACATTCTAGGAATCAGCGAACTAAAATGGGCTGGAATGGGTGAATTTAACTCAGATGACCATTATATCTACTACTGTGGGCAGGAATCCCTTAGAAGAAATGGAGTAGCCATCATAGTCAACAAAAGGGTCTGAAATGCAGTACTTGGGTGCAATCTCAAAAATGACAAAATGATCTCTGTTCGTTTCCAAGGCAAACCATTCAATATTACAGTAATCCAAGTCTATGCACCAGCCAGTAATGCTGAAAGCTGAAGTTGAACGGTTCTATGAGGACCTACAAGACCTTTTAGAACTAACACCCCCAAAAGATGTCCTTTTCATTATAAGGGACTGGAATGCAAAAGTAGGAAGTCAAGAAACACCTGGAGTGGTAGGCAAATTTGGCCTTGGAGTACAGAATGAAGCAGGGCAAAGGCTAATAGAGTTTTGCCAAGAGAACACACTGGTCATAGCAAACACCCTCTTCCAACAACATAAGAGAAGACTCTACACATGGACATCACCAGATGGTCGACACCAAAATCAGACTGATTATATTCTTTGCAGCCAAAGATGGAAAAGCTCTATACTGTCAACAAAAACAAGACCAGGAGCTGACTGTGGCTCACATCATGAACTCCTTATTGCCAAATTCAGACTTAAATTGAAGAAAGTACGGAAAACCACTAGACCATTCAGGTATGACCTAAATCAAATCCTTTATGATTATACAGTGGAAGTGAGAAATAGATTTAAGGGACTAGGTCTGATAGACAGAATGCCTGATGAACTATGGATGGAGTTTCATGACATTTTACAGGAAACAGGGATCAAGACCATTCCCATGGAAAAGAAATGCAAAAAAGCAAAATGGCTGTCTGAAGAGGCCTTACAAATAGCTGTGAAAAGGGGAGAAGTGAAAAGCAAAGGAGAAGAAGAAAGATATAAGCATCTGAATGCAAAGTTCCAAAGAATAGAAAGGAGAGATAAGAAAGCCTTCCTCAGTGATCAATGCAAAGAAATAGGGGAAAACAACAGAATGAGAAAGAGAGATCTCTTCAAGAAAATTAGAGATACCAAGGGAACATTTCATGCAAAGATGGGCTCAACAAAGGACATAAATGGTATAGACCTAACAGAAGCAGAAGATATTAAGAAGAGGTGGCAAGAATACACAGAAGAACTGTACAAAAAAGAGCTTCAGGATCAAGATAATCTCAATGGTGTGATCACTCACCCAGAGCCAGATATCCTGGAATGTGAAGTCAAGTGGGCCTTAGGAAGCATCATTACGAACAAACCTAGTGGAGGTGATGGAATTCCAGTTGAGCTATTTCAAATCCTGGAAGATGATGCTGTGAAAGTGCTGCACTCAATATGCTAGCAAATTTGGAAGACTCAGCAGTGGCCACAGGACTGGAAAAGGTCCATTTTCATTCCAATCCCAAAGAAAGGCAATGCCAAAGAATCCTCAAACTACCACACAATTGCACTCATCTCACATGCTAGTAAAGTAACGCTCAGAATTCTCCAAGCCAGGCTTCAGCAGTATGTGAACTTCCAGATGTTAAAGCTGGATTTAGAAAAGGCAGAGGCACCAGAGATCAAATTGCCAACATCCGCTGGATCATGGAAAAAGCAAGAGAGTCCCAGAAAAACATCTATTTCTGCTTTATTGACTATGCCAAAGCCTTTGACTGTGTGGATCACAATAAACTGTGGAAAATTCTGAGAGAGATGGGAATTTCAGACCACTTGACCTGCCTCTTAAGATATTTGTATGCAGGTCAGGAAGCAACAGTTAGAACTGGACAAGGAACAACAGATTGGTTCCAAATAGGAAAAGGAGTATGTCAAGGCTGTATATTGTCACCCTGTTTATTTAACTTATATGCAGAGTACATCATGAGAAATGCTGGGCTGAAGAAGCACAAGCTGGAATCAAGATTGCTGGGAGAAATATCCATAACCTTAGATATGCAGATGACACCACCCTTAAGGCAGAATGCGAAGAGGAACTAAAAAGCCTCTTTGATGTAAATGAAAGAGGAGAGTGAAAAAAGTTGGCTTAAAGCTCAACATTCAGAAAGCTAAGATCATGGCATCTGGTCCCATCACTTCATGGGAAATAGATGGGGAAATAGTGTCAGACTTTATTTTTGGGGGCTCCAAAATCACTGAAGATGGTGACTGCAGCCATGAAATTGACCAACCTAGATAGTATATTCAAAAGCAGAAACATTACTTTGCCGACTAAGGTCCATCTAGTCAAGGCTGTTGTTTTTTCCTGTGGTCATGTATGGACATGAAAGTTGGACTGTGAAGAAGGCTGAGTGCCGAAGAATTGATGCTTTTGAACTGTGGTGTTGGAGAAGACTCTTGAGAGTCCCTTGGACTGCAAGGAGATCCAACCAGTCCATTCTGGAAGGAGATCAACCCTGGGATTTCTTTGGAAGGAATGATGCTAAAGGTGAAACTCCAGTACTTTGGCCACCTCATGCGAAGAGTTGACTCACTGGAAAAGACTCTGATGCTGGGAGGGATTGGGGGCAGGAGGAGAAGGGGATGACCAAGGATGAGATGGCTGGATGGCATCATGGACTTGATGGACGTGAGTCTGAGTAAACTCTGAGAGATGGTGATGAACAGGGAGGCCTGGTGTGCTGTGATTCATGGGGTCACAAAGAGTCGGACACGACTGAGCGACTGAACTGAACTGAACTGAAGACATGGGAAAAACCTAAATGTCCATTTACAGATGAATGGATAAAGAATATGTGGTACATATATACAATGGACTACTACTCAGCCATAAAAATGAATGAAATGATGTCATTTGAAACAACATGGACGGACCTAGAGATTATCATACCAAGTGAAGTAAGTCAGAAAGAGAAAGAATTTCTATACAATATCGCTTATATGTGGAATCTAAAATCAATATAAACGAAAGCCTCTATGAAACAGAAACATGGACAGGGAACAGACTGGTGGTTGCTCTGAGGAACAGATGGAGTCGAGGTTAGGGTTAGCTGACATCAGCTTATAGGATGGATAAATAACAAGATCCTACTGTACAGGACAAGAACTAAATTCAATATCCTATGATAAACCATAGTGATAAAGAATGTGTGTGTGTGTGTATATATATATAATCACTTTGCTGTACAACATTAATGCAACACTATAAGTCAACTATACTTAAGTACAAAAGAAAACCTTCCTGCTAGTAGTTTCATTCATTCCTTCATTCATTTACCTTCCTTGAACTCAGAGATCCTGTTCTCTGTGCTTATGTCATGCCTGACTGCAACAACTTCAGTGTGGTTGCTTTCTATGGCAGAAATGGCTAGTTATCCCCTCATATCTGCCCTTTCCTTCTTAGTATAAATGAACCCCTGGTTTCTAGGTAGGGCCATAGCTGCATGGAAGAGAGACATTTCCCGTCACTCCTTGAAATAAAATGTGGGCCATGTGATTCCATTCAGTGACTTGAGAAGGAAATGATACGCACACCTTCTGGAACATGGCTTTCAAACACAAGACTTGCCTCTCTTACCCCTTCCTCCATCCTGCTATTGACAGCATGTACGTGGAGTGAACTGGCTGGCTTAGGTCAATGAAGGCAACATTCCAGGATGGTAGAACAACAGGATTTACAGTGAGTTTTTTTTTTTTTTGGCCTTGGGTCACTAGGTGACATGGTAACTTGCCACACAATGCCTGGGAACTTCTATGTGAGATAGGAATATAGTCCTCTCTTGTTCTCTTTGTATTGTATCAGCTGGATCTTTGCTGTAGGTTGCTAATGTATATCCTAATTACGACAGTCCTAAATATTCTTTCCTTGCTGGGGCAGTCGCCATCTGCTAGATAGGGTGTTCTATTTCCCTTCACATCTGGACACTGACCACAGAGAATGTGTGTAACTACTCCTCTTGGATTGAAAATGCTCTTAGGAAAGTCTACTTTCATTAGGAAAGGGAAAGTAAAGACCAAAATAAACTAATTATAACTAAAGCGGATGACTTATATTGCAGGTCACCTGTCTTTTCCATCACATATCTGTCTTTCAATGCTTTTAACCAAACACATAACTCCTTAAAAACTTCCTTTGTACTCAGGATCGGTATCCCCTCAGCACACATGGAGTGCAGGCCCCTGTGCTTTTATGTACGCATTTATGTGCTTGTCTGTGTGTACACAGTGGGCTCTGAGGTTTGCCAGCAGCAAGAGTCAAAGGAAGGAATCTCACATGAATTCCCACTGTGTATGTTCCCAGTGAATAATTATCCATGTTTCACTGCTAATGAGAAAACCTGGCTTGTCACAGGGGTTCCTTTCTGTCACGGACATTTCTCATTTGTTAAAGTAAGAGGAGTATCAATCATTCTTTGAAACTGAGCAATCTCTCTGGGTGACATCTGCAAGGACACCGAAGACGGTGTGCAACTGCGCTCCCCACCTCTAGAGAGGCTCGATTAGGAGCCGTGCCTCCTTCCCCACCTCTAGAGAGGCTCGATTAGGAGCCATGCCTCCTTCCCCACCTCTAGAGAGGCTCGATTAGGAGCCATGCCTCCTCCCCTGTGGCTTTCATGGGCACATTAACAGCGTCTTCCACACGGGCTGGCATCTCTTCTTTTGTTTCCCTCCCAGCTACATGAACACTGACCATTTCCGTCCTCCCAACCTCAATGCCAGCCCAGGAAATGGTCCATCACCAGAGAAGGACAGTGCTCGCTCTCTGCAGACCTCAGTTCGCACAGGTCTTGGGTTGGGTAGCTGGCTGAGGAGGAAGCAGTACTTGGGAAAGCTGCCTGGATCCTGAGAGTTCTGGAACCAGGAAGCCCCTGTCAACCCTTCTTAACCAGTGAAAGAGAATACTGTGTTCAGGCCTCCATTCCTGAGCCTGCTGCGGGTCCACGCCGAGCCAGAGCCCGGTGAGATTCACATATGTGTGAGGGTTTTCCGCCTAGCTTCACCTACTTTTCTTTTTTTTCCCCCAACCACATTAATAGGAGAGGGATAAAAGTTTAGAACGGGGGAGATGTGTGCAATAAGAAATCAAATTATACATGAAACTGTATCAGCTGGGAGTCAGTGTAGCTGTCAGCTGCCATGCATTGACATCCCTGATGAAGTCAAATTGACCTCACTGACTTTCCTCACCACTGTCTCCTATTTCACATGAGTTTCTGGAACTAAAATAGCCTCGCTCAGGAAAACAGCTTGAGTTCAACAGGTGAGGGAAACAGGGGGGATGGAAAACCGGGAGGCCTGGTGGCCCCTGACCTCAGCCTCCTTGGGAAGAGCCTGGCTCACCTTACAGGAGGTGGGACAGGGCTGCCTTTGAGTCTCCTGTCTAGAAAGAAGCTCTGAACTCATGATGGTCATCACTCACTGGACCTTTCTGTGGAAGGGCTGAAAATCAACAATATTTCTGGTCTGCAAGCAGCTTGATTTGTGGACCTCCTTGTAGGATAGCTCAAGCTGAACCAGGCCTTCATTAGCTGCCTGTCACTTATGTGAGTTTCACATCCGGAGTTTATTTTCATGAGTTCTTAGCCCTAATGAGCAAAAGGCAAGAGTTCAGACTTCCATATTCTCCCTCCTCTTCTCCCGTACAGCTGAACAGCTCAGAAAAAGGCAGCTGAGCTTGACACACTGATTATACAGAAGATGTAAATGGACTGAAAGAGGTTTCCAAGGAAGGATGGCTGGAAAATGGGACTATACCACCTAAAGGAGGAGCAGAGGGAAGCAGTGCTCTAGGAATTTTCATTTACTGGATTGCCATCTAAAGGAGAAGAAAGCTGTGGCAGATTAGGACATGCTGTGTAAAAATATTAGAGACGTGGCATTATGACTTCACAGGCTGGCTCCACGCCTGTCAGCATTTCCGTAATAATCCTGTAGTTTTTCGCCGAGTTTAAACTTTAACTATAGAAATGATGTGTGCTGGGATGAAACTTGGCACATGGTGGAGCCAGTCTGGGAGTCCTTTCCTTAATTTAATTTTGCACCACTGGAAAATGCTCACTCAGCCATTTACCACTGATGGCGGATCTCCATTCTGTGCATGGTGTAGGGTGGGGGTGGGTCTCACTGCATTTCCTGGCTCCCTCTCCTTTCAAGGTGTGTTATCCCCACTGGGTGACAGAGCTGGTCTCTGAAGCAGCTCCCACTGAATGAATGGGAGTGGGCAGCAGGCTGAGACATAATTAATTCACGCTGCAAAAAGCTCCCTTCCTTACTCCCCATTTGTCAGCTGGACCCCAGAAGGCTGTGGGAGAAGACAAGCAACTTCAATGTTCATTCTGATTTCTAGGACCTCCCAATAAGCTGGTCAAGTAACCAGGCCAAGACTATCCCCATGTACATTTGCCCAAAGAAAAGAACATTAAAACATTCCTGGAAAAAGGAAAAATACAAGCCCATTTTCCATTCCCCAAATGTCTTTTTTACCCTTAGGGCAAGCTTTGGGTTTCCATTGGCAGGGGGCATGCTAATGTCTCCATGGTTCCTGGGCATCTGGTAGAAGAACCTATTATATGTCTCAGCATGAAAAGTAGCACCATCCAGATTAATGATTTGAGGAAGGCCTTGCCTTCTCCAAAATGATTTGCTTACTGCTTGGTCACTGCCCTCATCCATACCTTAGGACCTGGTTGTTCTCTTAGAGGTAAGGAAGCCAAGGCACCCCTTAGGATGTGCATGTACATACAGTCTTGGCTGAGAAAGTACGACTGCGTGGTCTGCGTCTGGCAGTGCTGAGCCATGTGCTTCTCCAGGGCTGCCTGGGCCACCGTGAGGGCAGGGGCCTCTGGGAAACCGGCCCGATTTCTTTTAAATTTTCAGTAGTGTTCGCTGAGATTGAGGCTATTTCAAGTGCATAATACATAGAGTTCCCAGGTGTCCTCTGCCAGCAGGCTCTTGGCATAAAAACACCTTTAAAAATACAGCAGCATTTTTTTTTTTTTCAGTTTCAGATTTCTGGGTTTATAAGTCCCTGGTTGTATCTACCCTCAGGCTGCTGGCAGGTGCTACCTGGCCTGCAGGAAGGAAGACTGAGATGACCCCAGAGGAGGCCTGACTGCAGGCTGCCTGGGGTTGAGGAAGGAGTTTCAATCTACTGATATGATGACCGTTGAATGAACCCTAGAACGTGGATCATACTTGGGTTATACCATACTTCCAAGGACGGTTCTAAGACAGAACTCCCTTCTCTGTGTATGTTTATTGATGACACCCACCGAGTCTAGATTCTGTAAATAAAGAGACTTATGGTTCACATTTGGTCCAAAATGGGACAATATTTCAGGACTTTGAAGAAGTGCTCTGTGTTATCAAGGCACTACTGTTGGGAGAAGGACAGTTTCAGAGTAAAAGTTGTGGACTCTATGAATATTTATTCTCTTCCCTGAAGTAATATAACCGACTCACCCCTCACTCCAGCCAATGGCAGGCAAGCTAGAAGATATCCAGATTAGGTTGGGGGAAAAAAAAAACAAAGCCAGCAGCAACTCAGAGCCAACATGCCTTCATGAACTCAGCCTAGGTTTGGCTCTGTTTATGAGCCAGAGCCTTTATAAAAGAAATAAAACCCCACACACTCCAAAAAAAAAAAAAAAAAAAAAAAAGAGCCTTCGCTCATGGCCTTGTACACACCCCATTTCAGCTCTTTTCTGTTGAAACAAAGCCACAGAACAGCAGTGGAGATGAAGAATGGCTAATATTCATAGCAGGTATCCTGAGAAGCCTCACTGGGGCACGCCACAGAGTTCAGCAGCAAGTCACAGGAAGGAGCAACTGCTGACGAGGAATTCCAGGGCCAGCGGCAGGGGTGGGGCGGCTGGGCGAGCACAGAGACCTCTCCTGAATTTATTATCCCCATATATGTCTCCTGGGTGTCAAGGCTCCAGAAACTTCTCAGCTTAGCAAAGAAAATAATAAACAGTGTGAGTGAAGTGAATAAGGTGGGGGTGAAGCAGGCAAGCTGGAGTAGGGACTTGAGCCATGGAGAGGAAGAGTGGGGCTAGGTGTTGCTGAGTGTTGGTGAGGATGCTGCTGGCTGACTCGGCTGGGGTAATCGTAGGTTCTAGTGGGTGATGTCTGGCCTTTGGCAGGCGAGCCTGAAGAGTGTGTGGTTTGTCAAGGGCCCGTAAACAGGTGTCCTCTGAAGGAGAGATCAGAAACCTACTATCCTAACAGGAAAAGCCATGACAGCAATGTCACTTGCATCTAAAAAGGAGAGAGTAACTATCCGAATGCTTCCTCTTTGCTTTGGAACATTCCTATATTGACTTGCTTTGGATCCTAATCCTCTCTGCATTTGGTTCCCAGTGCTTCGGTTCTATGTATATTTGGAGACTCCCCTTGGAGCATTTAGCGGGCTCCATAAAGGTGTAAGGGAGAAGGAGTATGGTTCAGACCTCTGGGGCCAATTTGGATCTTTGGAAGAATCATCTGGTGTTGGAAACCCCCAAAACCAATGCAGTTTCCTTAGGAAACCCGGGATTCAGGGCCATCTAGACCTGAATGGGTGAGGCAGAACATATGGTGTTTTGCTGGGAAGAGATTACTTCTGGCTCAAATTTATTCTTTTGGGGGCTTCCCCATTCTCCAGAACACTCACACTGGGGGAAGGTAGAGGATCTAGAAAGGAAAATGCATTTTGAAACAGGGTCATTTACCTAACCTCTTGACAACTGACGGAAGGGAGAACTGATGCTCCCACTAAACTTCTCCAAGGCATCCCAGGGTCATCAGAGATGAAGGCCTTGATGTCCAGGCTTGGGCAGAGCAAGGATGCTCAGTAGTGGGGGTGGGGTTATGTACCACATGCAGTAACCTGTACTCTATTTTACAACATGCAGTTAACATTCCACAAGAGGTCTGCTCCTAGAGCTTTTGAAAGAGTAAAACTGGGGACCTCCAGAAAATAGAGAAGGAAAGACAACTTTTTCCTAAAGTAAGGTTTCTTCCCCCTAAAATGCATTTCTGACTTTGGAGGGGTAGCAGGAAATAAGAGTGCTTACAGTAAGGCGCTCACATACTGCTGTCTAACTCCTTGACAAAAATTTCTTAAAAATGAGGCCATAGAGGGGCTTCCCTGGTGGTTCAGTGGTAAGGAATCAGCCTGCCGATGC
Source organism: Nanger dama (assembly GCA_917880005.1). NCBI lineage: Eukaryota > Metazoa > Chordata > Mammalia > Artiodactyla > Bovidae > Nanger > Nanger dama. The sequence continues at coordinate 2,301,309 of CAKJTW010000017.1, forward strand.
AGGAGACATAGGTTTGACTCCTGGTCCGGAAAGATCCCATATGCCATGGGGCAACTAAGCCCATGCCCCACAACCCCTGAGCCCAGGTGCTGCCACTACTGAGGTCTGAACGCTCTGTGCTCCACAACAAGAGAAGTTGCTGTAATGAGAAGCCTGTGCAGCACAACCAGAGAGGAGCCCCTGCTGCCACAACCGCAGAAAAGCCTGTGCAGCAACAAAGACCCAGCACAGCCAAATAAATAAACAAACACTAATTTGTCTAGAAATGAAGCAGTAGAAAGGCTTGCCATTGTTGTTAGTAAGGAAGCCTAGAGCAGGAGTTGGCAAACTTTTTTTAGTGAAAGGTCACGTAGTAAATATTTTAGACATTGTGGGCCATATGGTCTCTGTCACAACTACTCAACTCTGCCATTGCAACTTGAAAGCAGTCACAGACAATATACCCATGAAACGGGTATGGCTGTGCACAGATAAAGCTTTATAGACAAGTGGTAACTCGATGGACACGAGTCTGAGTGAACTCCGGAAGTTGGTGATGGACAGGGAGGCCTGGCGTGCTGCGATTCATGGCGTCACAAAGAGTCGGACACGACTGAGTGACTGAACTGAACTGAGCTGAACTAGACTAGGCCTAAGGGCCAACCCCTGGTCTAGGGTAAGAGATAGTTACAGTTTCTGTACACTGAGAACACAAAGTGTAATAAAATCACTAAATGCCTGTGCAAGATGTCTTTTACCTCCAAAGACAGGGAAACTTCAGAAAATAGAGAAGGAAAGACAACTTTTTCCTAAAGTAAGGAGGTTTCTTCCCCTAAAATGCATTTCTGACTTTGGAGGGGTAGCAGGAAATAAGAGTGCTTACAGTAAGGCGCTCACATACTGCTGTCTAACTCCTTGACAAAAAATTTCTTAAAAATGAGGCCGTAGAGGGGCTTCCCTGGTGGTTCAGTGGTAAAGAATCAGCCTGCTGATGCAGGAGACATGGGTTTGACTCCTGGTCTGGAAAGATCCCATATGCCATGGGGCAACTAAGCCCATGCCCCACAACCACTGAGCCCAGGTGCTGCCACTACTGAGGTCTGTGCTCCACAACAAGAGAAGCTGCTGCCATTTTCATAAGAGAAGGGAGATAAATCCAGTACCTCTTTGCCTTTTAATAGGCTCAACTTGTCTTAAAAAAAAATACCAGTGCATGTTCCTTATAGATTAAAAGCTCAGAAAAGTATAAATATTAAAAAATCTTAGCCATTATGAATGTTGCTTCCAAATATACATGCACATATCACTGGATAGACTGATAAATTTTGGCTAGTCTCATTAATGAATGAAAATATATTATCATCCTTTCAAATCTCTGCTTAAGATTCTACACATGAGTGTATCAGAACTTTTGTTCGTTTAATTCTCTATTTATAAATGATTGCATTGTTTCAGTTTTTCACCATTGTAAACTATGGTATGGTGACATTTTTTAGTATATACCTCTCTGTATCCAAAAATCTCCTTAGGTTACATTACTGAAGTGGTATCACTGGGCTAATGAGTATCATTTAAAAATATTGGTACAAATAGCCAAGACATGGAAACAACCTAAATATCCATCAAGAGAGGAATGGGTAAAGCAGATGTGGTGCGTACAGACAATGGAATATTAGCCACAAGAAAGAATGAAACAATGCCACTGCAACAGCATAGATAGAAACTGTCATACTAAACGAAGGAAGTCAGACAGAGAAAGATAAATATCATATGATAGCACTTATATGTGCAATCTAAAAGGACAGGGAATTTAGCTGTCAAGCCTTTTTAAAAAAAAAAAAAAACCTGATAAAATGAACTTATTTACAAAACAGAAAGAGACTGACAGAAAACAATGGTTACCAAAGGGGAAATGCGAGGGAGAGGGATAAATCAGGAGCTTGAGATGAACATACATGCACACTACATATAAGCTAGATAACTAACGAGGATATACTATATAGCACAAGGAACTCTACTCAGTATTCTGTGATAATCTATATACAGAGAGATAGATATACTATCACTGAGACCCTTTTTTCTCCTGTTCTGAATCACTTTTCTGTATACCTGAAACTGACACAGCATTGTACATCAACTATACTTCAATAAAAAAAAAAAAATACTAATATATATTGCCAAGTTGCTCTCCAGAAATGTTATACTAATTCATGTTTTAGGTAAAAATGCATGATAGTACATGTCAACCAATTCTTGGCTATTGTGGTTGGTAGGAAGAATAATGAATAGCCTCTTAAAGAAGTCCAAATCGTAATCTCTGAAACCTATGAATCTATTACCTTACATGGCAAAAGACTTTGCAGATGTGATAAGAAAGGATGGTGAGATGGGGAGACTGGCCTTGACTGTCCAATCAAGGTAGTCCAATCACAAGGGTCCTAACAATTGGGAGAATAGAGGATCAGAATCAGAGAGAAATGTGAAGATAGCAGTTGTTGGTCTTGAAGACAGAGAAGGGGCAAAGGATGCTGGTGGCTCTGGAAGCTGGAAAAGGCAAGAAAATGGCTTTCTCCTAGAGTCTCCAGAAGAAACTCTCTTGACCGACCTTGATTCCTTTAGACTTCTGACTTCCTTGACTGTAAGAATAAATTTGTAGTGTTTTAAGCCACTCAGTTTTGCAGTACTTTGTTATAGCAGCAACAAAAAACTAATACAGATTTCATAAATATTTTTCATCTTTATCAATTTCCTATCAACAACTCTTTTTATTTGCTTTATTAGTAAGATGGAATCTGTTTTGAACGTTTGGATGTACAGCAAATAGTTAATGTTCCTGGGTCATAGATCTCTCTAAGAATCTCAAGAAAGCTGTGATCTGTCACCAGGGAGAAGCACATTTTGCACATATGCTGTGGGGTTACAGAGTCCCCAGAGTACACGGACCCCAGGTTATGACCTCCTGAGCTAGAGAACAGGTGGGAGAAGGGTCTCAGTGATAGCATTCTCTCATTCAAAGTCAGAAACAGGAAACATAATAGCATTCTCTGGGCAAATGAGATTTGATGCCTGGCTTAGAGGGTAGACCTGTTAGTGGTAATCAGATTGATTATATTCTTTGCCGCCAAAGATGGAGAAGCTCTATACAGTCAGCAAAAACAAGACCAAGAGCTGACTGTGGCTCAGAACATGAACTCCTTATTGGCAAATTCAGACTGAAATTGAAGAAAATGGGGCAAATCACTAGACCATTCAAATATGACCTAAATCAAATCTCTTAAAATTATACAGTGGAAGTGAAAAATAGTTTTAAGGGACTAGATCTGATAGAGTGCCTGATGATCTATGGATGGAGGTTTGTGACACTGTATAGGAGACAGGGAGAAAACCATTCCCAAAAAAACAAACGCAAAAAGCAAAATGGCTGTCTGAGGAGGCCTTAAAAATAGCTGTGAAAAGAAGAAAAGTGAAAAACAAAGGAGAAAAAGAAAGATATAAGCATCTGAATGCAGAGTTCCAAGGAATAGCAAGGAGAGATAAGAAAGCCTTCCTCAGTGATCAGTGCAAAGAAATAGAGGAAAATAATAGAATGGGACAGACTAGAGATCTCTTCAAGAAAATTAGAGATACCAAGGGAACATTTCATGCAAAAATGGGCTCAATAAAGGACAGAAATGGTATGGAAGAAATGGTATGCTTCTAACAGAAGCAGAAGATATTAAGAAGAGGTGGCAAGAATACATAGAACTGTACAAAAAACAGCTTCATAACCCAGATAATCACGATGGTGTGATCACTCACCTAGAGCCAGACATCCTGGAATGTGAAGTCAAGTGGGCCTTAGAAAGCATCACTATGAACAAAGCTAGTGGAGGTGATGGAATTCCAGTTGAGCTATTTCAAATCCTGGAAGATGATGCTGTGAAAGTGCTGCACTCAATATGCTAGCAAATTTGGAAGACTCAGCAGTGGCCACTGGACTGGAAAAGGTCAGTTTTATTCCAATCCCAAAGAAAGGTAATGTCAAAGAATGTTCAAACTATCACACGATTGTACTCATCTCACACATAAAAGTAATGCTCAAAATTCTCCAAGCCAGGCTTCAGCAATACGTGAACCGTGAACTTCCAGATGTTCAAGCTGGATTTAGAAAAGGCAAAGGAACCAGGGATCAAATTGCCAACATCTGCTAGATAGTCAAAAAAACAAGGGAGTTCCATAAAAACATCTGCTTGACTACATCAAAGCCTTTGACTGTGAGGATCACAACAAACTGTAGAAAATTCTAAAAGAGATGGGAATACCAGACTACCTGACCTGCCTCTTGAGAAATCTGTATGCAGGTCAGGAAGCAACAGTTAGAACTGGACATGGAACAACAGACTGGTTCCAAATAGGAAAAGGGGTATGTCAAGGCTGTATATTGCCATCCTGCTTATTTAACTTATATAGAGAGTATATCATCAGAAACGTCGAGCTGGAGGAAGCACAAGCTGGAATCAAGATTGCTGGGAGAAATATCAATAATCTGAGACATGCAGATGACACCACCCTTATGGCAGAAAGTGAGAAGAACTAAACAGCCTCTTGATGAAGTGAAAGAGGAGACTGAAAAAGTTGGGTTAAACTCAACATTCAGAAAACAAAGATCATGGCATCCGGTCCCATCACTTCATGGCAAATAGATGGGGAAACAGTGGTGACTTTATTTTTTTAGGCTCCCAAATCACTGCAGATGGTGACTGCAGCCATGAAATTAAAAGACACTTACTCCTTGGAAGAAAGGTTATGACCAACCTAGACAGCATATTAAAAAGCAGAGACATTACTTTGCCAACAAAGGTCCATCTAGTCAAAGCTATGGTTTTTCCAGTAGTCATGTATGGATGTGAGGGTTGGACTGTGAAGAAAGCTGAATGCCAAAGAATTGATGCTTTTGAACTGTGGAGTTGGATAAGACTCTTGAGAGTCCCTTGGACTGCAAGGAGATCCAGCCAGTCCATCCTAAAGGAGATCAGTCCTGGGTGTTCACTGGAAGGACTGATGTTGAAGCTGAAACTCCAATACTTTGGCCACCTCATGCGAAGAGTTGACTCATTGGAAAAGACCCTGAAGCTGGGAGGGATTGGGGAGGAGAAGGGGACGACAGAGGCTGAGATGGCTGGATGGCATCACCGACTCAGTGGACACGGGTTTGGGTGAAGTCCGGGAGTTGGTGATGGACAGGCAGGCCTGGCGTGCTGCAGCCCATGGGTCACAGAGAGTAGGACAGGACTAGTGATTAAACTGAACTTAGAGGGCAGATGGGCTTCCCTGGGGGCACAGTGTGAAAGACTCTGCCTGCAACGCAGGAGACGTGGGTTCGATCCCTGGGGTGGGAAGATCCCCTGGAGGAGGAAATGGCAACCTACTCCAGTATTCTTGCCTGGGAAATTGAATGGACAGAGGAGCCTGTCAGGCCACAGTCCATGCGGCTGCAAAGAGTCAGACTGGACTGAGCACAAGTGGCCTTTAGAGGGTCGCCCAGGAACCTGGTCAAGCTGAGCCTTCATGTAGCACGAAGTAGAAAGGCTGGCACTCCTCTTGCTTTCCACCTGTTTCATTCTTTAGCTTCTAAGTCTGAAAGCATTTGGTTGCTCTTTAGAAATTCTCACAACAGCACTGTGTGGAGTTCAAGTCAGTGTTGATAGGAGACTGGTTATATAGTAAGGGCTTGATTAAATAAGTAAACACATTAAGGAAAGTGGGAGCCAGAGATTTACAAATATGGAAAGGGTAAAAGACAGAATAAACTGTGTGGTGTCAGATAAGAATTGGTGATACAAGAAAGGACTCATGGATCCAATGTATAGATAAATACAGAAATATAGGGTGAGCATGTGCGTATGCAAATCCATACTTAAATATTCTTTACTTCTGTGCACTAAGAGGGCTTGAGTGTACTGATGCTCCAATAACAATGAACAGATCTGACCTTGAAATCTTGGTTCCTAAATACTATTCTCTAAGACTGGGGCAGGGAAAGTTCAAGATGAGTCTGGAATATCTTATTAGGCCAGAAAGCAATGAAGTTCTCAAAAGAGTGATATGGACATGCCACAGGACATAGGAGTCATCTTAAAGGACCGAATCTGGAAAAATTTTGTTTTACATCAAAATAGTAAAAGGATATCCATAGATTATAGCCCCCTGGATATGATAGCAATGCATGAGTGTGTGCAGATAAACAAATAAATGAATACACTGTAAGTTCAGTGAGAAAGTATTCACCATAGTCTCCAAGCACCCTTTCACAAAATACTCATTACAAGGGAAGAGAGTAACTTTATGATGGAAAAGCTTGGCAGATACCACCTTAATCAAGCAACTGGAACTAATATCAGCTGTAGCGGTACAGCAGCAATCACGGTCATGTGACTGGGGCAACAAGAAATCAGCATCACTTCTATGCTGTTCCTGCCAAAGACGCCCAACTTGAATATAGTCGTTAAGGAAACATGAGACAAATGCCAATTGAGGATCATTTTTTAAAACAGCAGGCCCATAATCTTCAGAATGGTTAAAGTCGTGAAAGTCAAGGGTAGCTTGAGGAACTTTTTCAGACTGAAAAAGACTTAAGAGACATGACAACTCAATGCACTGTGTGTAATTAGGGACTGGATGCTTTCACTATTAGAGACATTATCGGGACAACTGGCAAAACTTGAAGGAAATATACACTGGTGATTGGGTATCATGTCATCAACTCACTTCTAGATGGATCAGGTAGAAAGAGTTCTTTGTATTGCACGTCCAACTTTTTCAGAGAGTTGAGATTATTTCGAAATAAAAGTACGGTAATGGAAAAAGATGGAGAAGGAAATGGCAACCCACTCCAGTATTCCTGCCTGGGATATCCCATGGACAGAAAAGCCTGGCGGGCTACAGTCTATGGGGCTGCAGAAAAGCTGGACATGACTTAGGGACTAAACAACAATGACAAAAGAAATTGTTATACCAAATCAAGAAATAAAACACCATGGAAGAGGAGAGAGAAAAACCTGTTTTATCCACCAAGATCTTAGGATTTGGAGCATTGGGAATTGATAAATGAGCATTCAAAGCAGCAAAATTATTGGTAACTCAGAAAATGAGCTTGTTAGAGTTTCATTTTATCGTGTTTAATCAGATTTTTATTTTTTTAAGACTTTAGAAAAAATCATCAGCATTTGAATAAAACGAAGATACTATGTTGCAGACTTTGAGTTGTCTGTGGTATTTAATGGTGAGAGAGGACCCATTTTCAGAAGAGAAACTAGGTGGAGAAAGGAGGGAAAATCTTTCAAAAGTCACGGAAGGGGAGCTGGTGGAGGGGGGAACTGGAAGATTGGGATCAACACGTATACACTATTGACACCGTATATGAAACAGATAGCTAACGAGAACCTACTGTATAGCACAGGGAACTCGACTCATTGCTCTGCGGTGCCCTGAATGAGACGGAAGCCCAGAAGGCAGAGGACATACGAAAAAGTGTAGGTATGGCCGATTCACCGTGCTGTGCAGCGGGAACTAACACGTGTAAACAACCATACTCCAAGAAAAATGGATTAAAAAACCTCACACAGGAAAAAAAAAGTCATGGACTAGGATGTATTTGTTGGTATTTTTGAGATATGAAAAGTTCATATTTAAAGCTCTGTAAAGCTGCTTTACTTTGAAAGTGAAGTGAAAGTGTTAGTCCCTCAGCCATGTCCGCCTCTTTGTGAACCCGTGTGACCACCAGGCTTCTCTGTCCATGGCATTCTCCAGCAAGAATATTGGGGTGAGCTGCCGTCCCATCTCCAGGGGATTTTCACTACCCAGGGATGACACCCGGGTCTCCTGCACTGCAGGCAGATTCTTTAGCCTCTGAGCCACCAGAAAAACCCTTCGTTTTACTTTATTTTACCTCTAATTTAACTTTGTATAATATTTTTTCTTACTGCAATCACACCATTTTAGGAATGTTTTTAGTGTGCTTAACAGATAAATATTCATCCTGTAAATATGTTATAATAGTTTCATAATTAAAAAAATAAAAAGAAAGATAAATATTCAGCAAAGTCTCCAGGCATTTTGTATCTTTCTGTTAGGCATTTCCAAACTCCTAATGATGAGTCAGTCTGAACTGTGGCTTTCAGCAAGGATCTGAGATGCTGCAAAAATTCATTAAAGTCGAAAACAGCAGGATTACAAGGAGAAGAATTAAGAGGAGGTGCAGTGTTTACTGTGCACATAGGAACACTGTAGTCATTTTCTTCTGCGCCTGATTCTTTTCTGGGCTCAGGAAGCTGGCAGGACAACAGACACAGTTTTGTGCTGGCTTATCACTCTTGATACCATTTCAAAGCATCACACATTAGATATACGAGTCCCTGCCATGCTCCAGAAGGGGCCTTGAGTGAATTCTTGGTCTTATCTCCTTGGCAACAAAAGTTATAGGGAGCTCATTATTTCTGAGCAGATACTGCCACCAGAGAAATGGAGAATTCCATAATCACAATGGATTTTCACATAAAAAGATGCTTGACAGAATGATGGTTTTGGAATGAAACTTGTCTTTACCTCTCAGAGATAAAGTATTAGAGGTGAAGGATAAAAGAGAGTTTGAACTTTCAAATAGATACAGACATATGACTAGGTTATGTTTCTAGAATAAGAGTACAATTATTGTTATCATCATTTTTTCCTTTGGCCTAACCTAGCTCTGGCCTGATCCACTTTCTAAAATGTGCTTTCATAGGCTCAGGTGGGTAGGGAACAGCAGATGGTAGACAAAATCCTTTTAAGCTGTATATGTTTTCAAAGACAGTGCAGATTCTTCTCTGTTTTCAGGAATGTTACCTGTATTCCTAGCATGGGGGTGTCCTGGCAAAGTCTGTCTCAGGATGCTCATGAAAACACTGAAAGGAAAATAAAACTCAGCTCTACCAGTGTGATCCTTATTATTAGGATTTTAAAGGTGCTGAAATGCAATTCTGGCTCCCTCACCTGCTCTCCTTTCTGCCAGCAAAGGGAGGAAGGTTTCCCAAGTGGTTAGCCCTATATTTGCCTCAGATGGGAGGCCTCAGACCATAAGCTCTGTGATGGTTAAGAAATCATGAAATTCTTGGCACATAGTGGAATTAAGCCAGTCTCCAATCCTGATTTTATTCATTTATTCTTGAACAGTTAATACATGATTCAAAATTTAAAAGTAATAAAAGGGACACCTACCCCTTTTTTGTCTCTCTTTTGGGGTAGGTGTCTGGAAAAGGTCAGTTTTCATTCCAATCCCAAAGGAAGGCAATGATAAAGAATGTTCAAACCACCGTACAATTGCACTCATTTCACATGCTAGTAATATTATGCTCAAATCCTTCAAGCTAGGCTTCAACAATACATGAACTGAGAACTTCCAGATGTACAAGCTGGATTTAGAAAAAGCAGAGGAACCAGAGATCAAATTACCAATGTATGCTGGATCATAGAAAAAGCAAGAGAATTCCAAAAAAATCTACTTTTGCTTCACTGACTATGCTAAAGCATTTGACTGTGTGGACCCCAGCAACTGTGAAAAATTCATAATGAAATGGGAATACCAGATCACATTGCCTGCATCCTGAGTAACCTGTATGCAGGACAAGAAGCAACAGTTAGAACTGGACATGGAACAATGGACTGGTTCAAAATTGGGAAAGGAGTATGTCAAGGGTGTTCTTTCAGAGAGCTGTTCTTTCTCATCTACTTCATACTGCTATCTCACCATTCTATCTAAGTCAATTTTTTTTTTAACTAGGTAAGAAGTTCCTTGATGTCAGGGGTCACCCCTCTATGCTTCTTTGCTCCTACCTAGAACCTGGTACAGGCTGAACCCTTCAACAAGGTACCTGTCTCATGCATGATTCTTACCAGTAATTTACACTTGCAACAGCAAAAGTTCTGATCCTATAAGGAAGAACTTGTGGCAGATCATAGTGAAAAAGAGAATGGACTTCCTGGTTCACAGATTCAACAGGGATGTAAGGGACAGAGGCAAGGAGTGAATAAATATTAGGATCCACTTTAGACCAAGCACTAAACTGGGAAGGTTGAATATGGGATCTCATTAATTAATTTGGTGACATGGGTATTATTGTTATGATCTGGATTTAGAAAAGGCAGAGGAACCAGAGATCAAATTGCCATCAAATTGCTGGATCATCGAAAAGCAAGAGTTCCAGAAAAAACATCTACTTTTGCTTTACTGACTACACCAAAGCCTTTGACTGTGTGGATCACAACAAACTGTAGAAAATTCTTAAAGAGATGGGAATATCAGACCACCTGACCTGCCTCCTGAGAAACCTATATGCAGGTCAGGAAGCAACAGTTAGAACTGGACATGGAACAACAGACTGGTTCCAAATCAGGAAAGGAGTACATGAAGGCTGTATATTGTCACCCTGCTTATTTAACTTATATGCAGAGTACATCATGAGAAATGCTGGGCTAGATGAAGCACAAGCTGGAATCAAGGTTGCCAGGAGAAATATCAATAACCTCAGATATGCAGATGACACCACCCTTATGGCAGAAAGTGAAGAGGAACTAAAAAGCCTCTTGATGAAAATGAAAGAGGAGAATGAAAAAGCTGGCTTAAATTCAACATTCAGAAAACGAAGATCATGGCATCTGGTCCCATCACTTCATGGGAAATAGATGGGGAAACAGTGGAAACAGTGTCAGACTTTATTGTTTTGGGCTCCAAAATCACTGCAGATGGTTACTGCAGCTATGAAATTAAAAGACGCTTGCTCCTTCGAAGAAAAGCTATCACCAACCTAGACAGCATATTAAAAGCAGAGACATTACTTTGCCAACAAAGGTCTGTCTTGTCAAAGCTATCGTTTTCCAGTAGTCATGTATGGATGCAATAATTGGACTATAAAGAAAACTGAACGCCGAAGAATTTGCTGCTTTTGAACTGTGGGCTTGGAGATGACTCTTGAGAGTCCCTTGGACTGCAAGGAGATCCAATCAGTCCATCCTAAATGAAATCAGTCTTGAATATTCACTGGAAGAACTGATGCTGAGGCTGAAACTCCAATCCGTGGCTACTTAATGTGAAGAACTGACTCATTGGAAAAGACCCTGATGCTGGGAAAGATTGAAGGTGGGAGGAGAAGGGGATCAGAGGATGAGATGGTTGGATGGCATCACTGACTTAATGGACATGAATTTGAGTAGGCTCTGGGAGTTGGTGATGGGCAGGGAAGCCTGGCATGCTGCAGTCCATGAGGTCGCAGAGAGTTAACACAACTGAGCGACTGAACTGAACTGACCGTTAGGGTCTCCCCAAATTCACGTGTTGAAATCTTAATGCCCAATGTGATGGTATTAGGAGGTGGGACCTTTGCTTGGGGTCATATGGGTGGCGTCCTAATGAACAGGCTAGAGTTTTTATTAGAGACTCCACAGAGATCCCTGGGAGGATGCAACCAGAAGGTGTGGGCTATGAACCAGAGAGGGGATCCTCACCAGAACTCGACCATGCAGGCGCCACCATCTGAACTTTCAGACTCCAGAAATGTGAGAAATAAATTTCTGCTGTTTATAAGCTACCCCTCTGTGGCATCTGTTACAGCAGCCCCAAAAGACTGAGACAGTTATTTATAAAGGAGGAAGCAGATGCTAAGGATTTGAAAATGGGTGTTTTGGTTGAGGCACCCTCTCCTCTGCTCTACAAAGTGTCCTGGGAACCAGGGTAGGAGGTCTTCGGTCCTGAGGCTGCCTTCCTTTTTGCCATGTTCCCCTGGGTCCTGAGACTGCTGTAAAACTGCCTCCAGACACAAGGTGGCACAGAACCAGCACGGATATTTTCAAGAGCCAGTTCAGGGTTGAGGAAGGATTTATTAGCGAAAGTGCAGAGTTCCTCATTTTCCCACTGATGGACTTTCAATACCTGTCTATTTCAGGGGCATCCAACTCATTCAAACGATTCTTGTTAAACATGGTGAGGAGGGCAGATGGGCCTGGGAATGGTGTCCTGGTGCCAGGAAAGGGCAGGGGTGAGGGTGAGGGGAGTGTTTCAAGGTCCCCATTTCCTGACTATTTGGAGTCTTAAACTAAGACCATGCCTGAATGCTTGCTGTGGCTTGGAACAGTGGCTCGGCAGGGGGATTTACTGCTTTGCTTCTTGTGTCCAACTATTTTAAGGGTCACTTATGCTCTGGTGTCTTTTTAAATTTATGGATGTTCACTCCAGTCCAAAGAACTGCTCTACTCCTTCCTGCGGCTTCCTCATAAATGCCCTCTGAAATACTGATTTAGTTTTACACTATATGTGCTGCTATAGCATTTCTGTACTTCCTATGGGGCTCTGTTTTCTACTTTGGGTTTTATTAAAAGAAAAAACACAGGAGTACATAAACATGTGCCATAAACAACCACAAAATGCTGACCCTTTTTCTTAATAGCAAAGCATATTCTCTTTGTGGGCAAAGCTATAGGAACTCAAAAGCATTTTCTATGTGACATAAAACCTCAGGCTTCCAGTATAAATGAGGAAACAGATGCCAACTTATGTCTCTTTGAAAAAGGTCAGGATAAGTTCTTTTTTCCCTTTCCTTATCAAGTATGCTAGCCTTCTCCTCCATGTTTTTCTTTTTCTTGGTCTTTCCTCTACATCACTTTCCTTGCCACACCTGCAATTTCTGCTGGGGTGTGTCCCCCGACTGTGGATTAATTTTTACCTAACCTTTGACCATCAGAGTTTGCTGTTCTCACAACTGTCTATAGAGAGGAAGTAGTGATGATCTTAGTCTTCCGAACTATCACATGGAAAGTGCTTTCCCAACAGATGTGGCCTAGGGTACTTGCTGACTCTTGCCATGTGAATTTCCTCATAACTCGGTTCAGGAAGTGCCCAATCCAGTCTCTACCAGAAGAATCAGGAAGTGCACAGGGTGGGGTGAGGGTGGAATTACGTGGAACCAGATAATAAAGCTATGGTTATAATAGAAATGAGAGATGGAAATGACTCAAGAGGACATCAAGCCAAGGCTCTGCTACCTTAGCCCTGTTTCAAATCGCCTGAGAATATCTATGCAGCTCTTTCTTCTCCCCCAGACCTAGAATCTAACCGGCAGACATGACACGGGTGAGAAATACCTTTAATAATTCAAGGTATGGGACTTCCCTGGTGGTCCAGTGGTTGAGAATCTGCCTGCCAGTGCAGGGGACTTGGGTTTGATCCCTGGTCTGGGAAGATTCCACATGCCTTGGAACAACTAAGCCTGTGCGCCGCAGCTGCTGAGTCTACGTGGCCTAGAACCTGAGCTCTGCAATGAGAAGCCACCACAATGAGAAGCCCACGCAACACAACTCGAGGGGAACCCCTGCTTCCGCAACTAGAGAAAAATCCATGCAGAGTAACAAAGACCCAGCACAGCCATAAGTAAATAAATAAGTAATTCTTAAAAAAAAATCCAGGGTATAGTAGGTTCAGATTCTCATCAGTGATCTACAGCAGAGGTTAACAAACCCTAGGCTGAATGCCAAGTCCAGCCCTGTTTCTGTAAATAAAGTTTTACTAGTCCATGGGCACATCTATTTGTTTACTTACTGTCTATGGTGCTGTACTCTACAAGGGCAGACTTGAGTTCTCTGCAACACATACAGCCCTCGACACATAAAGAGCTTCTTATCTGGCCCTTTTCCGGAAGGATCTGCCTAACCTTGCTCTAGAGCAGGTGCCTCAGGAGGTAGCCAGGGAGAGGTCATACAAGCTGGCTTGCTACAGAGAGGCTGCACAGAAGGGCTTGACTGTGCCTTGAAGACTTCTAGGATTTAGCTAGAGAGGAAGGGGCACAGGAGATAGTATTCCAGGCCAGCAAGGCTCTAGATCACAGCAATTAGTAGGGAAAAGTTTGCCTGGAATAGAGGGACTCTCGTCAGCTCTCTGTATCCACAGTGGAATGGTTGCAGGATCCCCCTAAACCACTGTCCACAAGGCTCTAGTTCCTTAGATAAAATGGAATAGCATAGTCAGCCACACATGTCTTGGATTCTCCATCTAGGGATTCAACCAACCGCAGATGGAAATTTTGATCTGCGGTTGGCTGAATCTGTGGGTGTGAAACCAACAAATAGGACCAATGATATATTTATCAAAAGGAAAAGTGGATCCAGTGAAGTTCAAACCGGTGTTATTCAAAGGTCAACTATATTTGAGATAGGAATAAGATGGAAGGATGGATACAGAGGCTAAGTCTGAACAGCACAATGCCTTGAATGCTAGGATAAGATATTCTAATTGATGAAACATATCATTTTCCCATACCAGCCTCTTCCATGGGTGAAAGAGGGTCAAGAGGTGACTTTTAAATTCCATTCACGCTCTGAGAATCCATTTTTAAAAGTACTGATGCCTAACTCCACCCCCAGAGATTTTGTCAAAATTGGTTTCAGGTGGAAGTTTACTTTTCTACTTCCCAGGTGCCTCTATTGTATAGCTGGGAACCCCTCCCTCACTGGAGGAAATGGCCAGGCACGTGCCTGCAGAAGCCCAGCGCAGGGCCAGGTAGATGAGCAGGTGGGCGGCACATGTGCGTCCAATGAAGCCAGTAATAGCGCTTGCAGCAGGGTCAGCCTGAGAAGCCCAGGTTTTACTAGTCAGTGCTGTAACATTCAGTTGGCCACATGGTTGCCAATAAAAGAAAACACTTCTGCCCCCCCTTGCCTAATCCTGGAAGAGCCTATGGTGCCTGATGCAATATTGAGTCTGTTTATAAATTTGGGCCTTTATAGATTTTTCTCTCTCTGTTACTTTAATGTGAATATTTACAAGGCCTTACATAATTTTCCCCTTGACCTTGTTGCCTCTGATCTCGCTCTACCCACAATCCTGATGACTGTGCTCCTGCTACCTCTCGCCAGCCTCCTTGTTGCTCCGGAGCACATGTGCCTGTCTTAAGGACCCCAAGCTCGCTCTTTGCCTGTGTGGTACACTCTTGTCTTCTTTTCCTCCAGACATACACAAGGCTCACAGTTCACATTCAAGTCTCTGTGCAGGATAACGGTCTCAGTGAGTCCTCTCCCAACCACCTGTTTTAATACTGTGTCCTCTTCCCCACACAGGCACTATCCATCCTTCCTCCCCTGCTTTTGTTTTTTCCTTATGGCACTTACCACCTTCTAACATACTATGCATTCACTTCATTCTGTTTATTTTCTATTTCTCCTGCTGTAATGTAAGAAATATGAGAGAAAGGACTTTTATCAGTTTTTTTCTCTGCTGCATCCCCAGAGTGTCTTCAACGGTGCCCGGAACATTGAAGGAATCAGTAAGTACATGTTCTTTGCAGCAGTGCTTGGAACGCTCATCCTTCAGAGCTGAGTTTATAAAGTTCTCTGTTAAGCCTTTTCAATTTCCCCTTTCCCAAAGAAGGAGACCTCCCTCCTCTCTTCCCTTGGATTTCTTCTGCAACTCTTTAAAGTTTTTCTCTCTCTCCTCCTACTTCTGAGTCCTCCAAGGTTGGGAGGAGGCAGAGGACCTAGCATCAATGGAGGCTGGACTGATAACTGTTAAGGAAATGAATCAGGATTGAGCAACAGAAGCTTTGGACCA
This sequence comes from Nanger dama, assembly GCA_917880005.1. NCBI lineage: Eukaryota > Metazoa > Chordata > Mammalia > Artiodactyla > Bovidae > Nanger > Nanger dama. Next base: position 2,316,895 of record CAKJTW010000017.1, read on the forward strand.
TCCACTTTCTGCAGCTCTATGCCTACGTAGTTCGCCATTTCATTTGAACATTTTGACTTGAATGGTCTGAAAGGAGTCCTCACCACATAGGAGTTACATGAGTTGCAGTGAGAAAAGCCTAAAGAATCAGATGCTTGAGAATCTATTGGTTGTATGGATTATCTTTCCTTTCCCACGATAATCTATTGACCAAGTCCTGTCCATGTTACTTCCTACACATCCTTGAATTCATTTACTCTTTCTGTTCTCTCCAGCTCTCTAGCCTAATCATGGCAATCTCTTACTTACAAAACTGTAACCACTTCTTAAGTGGTATGGTGTGCTCCGTCTAGTGTCTTCTCCCAGAATCCACCCTTCACACAGAGGCCAGAACAAGCTTTCAGAAACACAAATCAGAGGATGTCTCTCTCCAGCTTTTAAACCATTCAGAGACTTCCCATCACATTTGGAGCAAAGTGGGAAAGTTTTACTGAGACAGGCTGGGATCTGGGAGTCTTTGCTGCAGTGTTGTAATGGTTGCACCTGGACAAACCTCTCCTGCAGCAGCAAAATATAAAGAAACTGTACGGGACTAAAAATAGCTACATACATGCAGCAGTTAGAGCAAATTCTCAACAAAAGATACAAAGAGACCACAAAACCCATCTGCCACATCTAAACAGCCTGGAGCAAAAGCAGGGTGTTGGGAGCAAAAGCAGGGTACTGAGCGTGCCCTCTGTACTCACCACCACCAGAGGGATGGGTGAAACATGTAAGCTACCTCTCCAGCCCAACACCTGGACATACTTCTACCCTTCCCCCATGTAAGGAACCAGCTCACACCCCCCTCAGCAAGTGAGCAAACAAGGGAACCTGTTCTTTTTCCCTCCTGTGGCAGCAGGGGGTCCCAATAAAGCCCTGCCCAAATTTCTTCTCTGGCCTCTAGTCAATTTCTATTGATTGGGGAAGGCCAAGAACCCTGGTTGGTATCATTACCGTGGCATTACCGTGGCTTAGAGCATCCTCTTCAGGCTCATCTCAGGCCACTCTCTGCTTAGTTATTCCTGTGCATGCTAAGTCACTCCAGTCGTGTCAGACTCTTTGTGACCTCATGGACTATATAGCCCACCAGGCTCCTCTGTCCATGGGATTCTCCAGGCAAGAATACTGGAGTGGGTTATCATGCCCTCCTCCAGGGGATCATCCCAACCCAGGGACCAAACCCATTTCTTTTACATCTCCGGCATTGGCAGGTGAGTTCTTTACCACTAATGCCACCTAGGAGAGTGAAAGTGAAAGTCACTCAGTCGCGTCTGACTCTTGGCAACCCCATGGACTATATAGTCCGTGGAATTCTCCACCCCAGAATATTGGAGTGGGTAGCCTTTCCCTTCTCCAGGGGATCTTCCCAGCCCAAGGATCAAACTCAGCTCTCCCGCATTGCAGGCGGATTCTTTACCAGCTGAGCCACAAGGGAAGCCCAAGAATACTGGAGTGGGTAGCCTATCCCTTCTCCAGCAGATCTTCCTGACCCAGGAACCAAACTGGGGTCTCCTGCATTGCAGGCAGATTCTTTTCCAACTGAGCTATCAGGGAAGCCCCTAGTTATTCCTGTAACAGTTCCTCAAATGCTTTTGGTTTTATTGCTTCAAAACCTTTTGCTGGTTTCTCTGCCTGGAATGCTCTGGAATTCCTTTGTCTGAAATGCCCTTTCTTCACTTGGACAACTTCCACCAACTCTCCAAAGCTCAGCCCAAATATCCCCTCCTCAGAGAAACCTTGTCTACAGCTCAGACCAGGGGTGCTATCCTGTCGCAGGCCCCGCAAAGCACCCAGTTCTTCCCCCTTTTATCATAGTCTTCTTAACTTGAATTACTTTCTTCGCCCCTAGAATTCAAACTAACACATAACAGGCTCTAAACAAATAATGAATGAGTTAAGTACGTCTATCTGTGAGATACTGTCTTCTTTAGGCCCTGAATTACTTTCTTCTTGGTAAGTCACAAGACATGAGAAAAGGCTTGTGTAGAGTGGCCCTCTGTGGGGCTGGCATGACATGACTTCCAGCAGAGATGCCGTAGGAGTCTCTCTGACTGGGCACTGGAGCTTACTCATTCACAGAGGACCAAACCTTATGTATACCCCATCAGAAATTCTAACAGGTTCCTAGGACCTAAAGAAGGCATGAGCAAAGGTATGAACTGCTGTTCTTAAGCTACATATAACTATGTGTTGTTATTTTGTCACTGGAGGCATCTAAGGTCATCTAATTCAGACAAAAATCCAGGGACTTTATAATAGAATTCTCTCTCTTTTCTGGCCACGCCTTCCCCCCCACCCCCAAAGAAGTCTACTCCTATAAGTTATGTTTCTTTTCTGTAAAACTGTAAAATAAACCTTTTAGGAGAAAATACTTTGAGACCTTGGAGTAGGTAAATATTTTTAAATATAACACCAAAAGAACCATCTATAAAATAAAAATATTAAGCTGAACTTCATCAAAATTAAAATCTTCTTCCCTTTGAAAGACACTAAAAGACTGAAAAGACAGCCATTGACAGAAATCATATTTCTGATAAAAGACACATATCCAATATATAAAAAGAGCTCTCAACACTCAATAATAGTTAAATTAAAAAAACTCAACTTAAAAAAACAGGGAAAAATTAGAGACATTTTATCAAAGAAGAAACCAGGATGGCAAATATGCACATAAAAGCTCAATGCTATCAGTCATTAGGAAAAGACTAAGACTACAAGAAGAAACTACTACGCACTTAGTAGAATGTCTAAAATTAAAATGGCCAACTATACTGTCTGTGTGCAATGCAGGAGATCTGGGTTTGATCCCTGGGTCAGGAAGATCCCCTGGAGAAGGGAATGGCTACCCACTCCAGTATTCTTGCTTGGAGAAGTCCATGGACAGAGGAGTCTGGCAGGCTATATAGTCCATGGGGTTGTGAAGAGTCAGACAGAACTGAGCGACTCTGACATACTGTGTGTAGGTAAGGATGTCGAGAACTGGAACCTTCATACACCTCTGATAGGAATGTAAAGTAGGCAACCACTCTGGAAAACAGTGTGGCTATTTCTTAAATGTTAAACGTACACTGACCATATAATGCAGCCATTTTACTCTCAAGTATTTAATCAAGAGAAATGAAAGCATGTGTCCATACAAAGACTAGCCCTTTACTACATTCAGCAGCTTCATTTGTAATACCCAGAAATGGGAAACCACCATTCTCCTCCCACAGGTGAGTGGTTGAACAAGCTGCAGTGCATTTGTACAGTGGCCGCTAATCAACAATAGAAGGAAACGTGCTGTTGATGTAAGTCACAATGTGGGTGAATATCCAGATAACTGTCCTAAGTGAAAGAAGCCAAATTCCCCACAGTATGATTACTTTTTTTTTTTTAAATAACAATCTAATCTATACTGACAGAGATGAATAGTTATTTAGGGCCAGGTAGGGGTGTGATGGAGAAGGCAATGGCACCCCACTCCGGTACTCTTGCCTGGAAAAATCCCACGGATGGAGGAGCCTGGTAGGCTGCAGTCCATGGGGTTGCTAAGAGTCAGACACGACTGAGCGAGTTCCCTTTCACTTTTCACTTTCATGCATTGGAGAAGGAAATGGCAACCCACTCTAGTGTTCTTGCCTGGAGAATCCCAGGGACGGGGGGAGCCTGGTGGGCTGCTGTCTATGGGGTTGCAGAGAGTCGGACACGACTGAAGCAACTTAGCGGCGGCAGCAGCAGGGGTGTGAAGGAACAATTACAAAGGGGTACAAGGTAACTTTAGAGAATGATGAATATGATCATTATGTTGCTTTTGGTGATGGCTTCAGAGGTGCATCCATATATCAAAACATCAAAGTTTAGACTTTATATATGTATCACTTATTATATGTCAATTATCTCTCAAAAGGCCATTAAAAAACTTACATGTCACACCCCAATATTCATAGCATTATTATTTACAATTGACAAGACATGGAAGCAACCTAAGTGTCCTTCAACAGATGGATGGATAAAGAAAATGTTGTATGTCTATACAATGGAATATCAGCCAGCCACAAATAAGAATGCATTTTTGCCATTTGCAACAACATGTATGGACCTGGAGGACACTATGCTTAGTGAAATGGGTCAAAGACAAATACCATATGTTATTTCTTACAAAAATGAATATAACAAAACAGAAGCAGACTCACAGATATAAAGAACAAACTAGTGGTTACCAATGGGGAGAGACTGGAGGGGAGGGACAAGATAGGAGTAGGGGATTATAGGTGGCGCTAGTGGTAAAGAACCCGCCTTCCAGTGCAGGGGACAAAAGAGACCTGGGTTCATCCCTGGGTTGGGAAGATCCCCTGGGGGAGGAATGGCAACCTATTTCAGTATTCTTGCCTGGAGAATCCCATAGACAGAGGAGCCTGGTAGGCTACAGTCCACAGGGTTGAAGAGAGGTGGACATGCCTGGAAGTGACTTAGCATGTACGTGTCTGTGTATATGTTTGGTTCTCTAGGTTCACAGAAAGGAATGTGATTACTGGTCAGGAATATCCCCTGGAGTTCTTCCCTGGTGGATCAGATGGTAAAGCGTCTGCCTGCAATGTGGGAGACCTGGGTTCAATCCCTGGGTTGGGAAGATCCCCTGGAGAAGGAAATGGCAACCCACTCCAGTACTCTTGCCTGGAAAATTCCATGGACTGAGGAGCCTGGTGGGCTACATTCTAGGGGGTTGCAAAGAGTCGAACACAAGTGAGCAACTTCACATACACACGTATCCCCTGGAGAAGGAAATAGCAACCCATGGATAGAAGAGTCTGCCAGACTACAACTCATGGGGTCTCAAGAGTCAGATTTGACTTAGCCACTAAACCACCACCACCAGGGGATTAAGAGGTACAAATTACTATGTATAAGCCCCATTAAGTGAAACATGTTACAAGCAGTAGAGTATAGTTTCAATTTAGATAAAACTATATAATGTATATATTAATGACTAGGAAAAAGATACTTGTGCTGGTTACTTCTGGGCTAGGTAATTATAGATGATGCTCATTTTCTTCTATTTTTTAATTGCTCTACAATGAAGATATATCATAGTTATAATAAAAACTTCAACAAAAGTTAGTTTTCAAAAAATATCGATGCTAATGCCCTATAAATGATGCTGTGAGGAATATTCATTTTGGGCCTTAGTGGCCAAAAGAAATATTCAACAGAAGGCTGCAAAGGGGTTTAGGTGCTGTGGGGAGGCCTGAGACGCTGCTGCTCTGACAGTGGAACCCTGTGGGCTACTGTTTGGGTCTGGACCGCCAGAGGTGGTGGCTGCGGTACTGGCCTTGCCTCCGAGAGCAGTTGGCGCTTTAGGCCTCCCTGCACAAAGAACAGCTGGAAAACAAGGACAAAAAAATAGCATCTGCCTTGCCTGGGACAAGGGATTCAGTTAGACTGGGTCATTCTGGTCGGCCGAGCCTCCGCTGGACATTTTCCACATCTGGGTCAGACAGCAAAGAGTGTGAGGGCAGCAAGGGACCCACTCATCCGAAGACTTCATTTACAGCTATAGAAAGTGAGGCTCAAATGAGCCCACGGCCATGCCACTCAATCAACATTCCTTCTTAAAAGCTGTAACAGTGGCTTGAAGTGAAATCAATGCTGTACTATCTGAAAACCAAAACAGCCATTGCTGGAGTGGACTCACCCTCTGGGAATCTTAACACTCAAACTGTTATGGAGAAGAGTTGATGCTGACATATGGCTTTAAAACCCTCAAATCTCCCTTCTCCCCTTCCTCTCATGAAAACACAAGAATCCAGCCCATGAGTTACTGTCCCTGAGTCACAGAACCATGGAGTTCTTTGTATCTGTTGCAGCAGATTGTAGTTGGGAGAAAGACACACACATGAATCTCCACATTCACTGGCTACGATGGGGTTAGCAAATGCTTTTATCCTATATATCAATCACCACATGCTTGGTTGGAATGTTAAAACGAATTCCAAGGCAGAGCCTGAACTGAGTGAGTGTCATGATTGATTAGGGGTGTCTTGGTTGTGGAAGGGGTGATTAACAAATCTCTTTACCACTCATTTCCATCTTGATCTAGAAAATCTGTTACCCTCAACCTAGTGTTCATTAACTCTCTCCCACTATTGATTACTCACGCTTACAGAATGTCAGGTTAATTATTTCAAATATTACTTTAACTACAGCATCTTCTTACTTAAAAAACTCTAAAGATCTCTCCTCATTTCTCACATAGAAAATTTATCCCCCTATATCTAAATAATTAAACTGTTAGTAGCTCAGTTGCGTCTGAATCTTTGTGACCCTATGGACTGTGGCCCACCAGGCTCCTATGTCCATGGAATTCTCCAGGCAAGAATACTGGAATGAGTTACCATTCCCTTCTCCAGGGCAAACCTGGGTCTCCTGCATCACAGGCAGATTCTTTACCATCTGAGCCACCAGGGAAGCCTCTAATAATTAAGGTCCTCCATAATTTGATGCTATGTATCACTCTGAGCAACCCTTCACAGAATATCCTCTCTGGCCTCTGGCTTATTTCCTACATCCAGAATACAGACTCTGGTCAGAAAGAGCAACCAACAGGAGCTAGGGATGGGAGCCAGATCAAGGGGGAACATATGGGCAAACAGATCACGCTGAGTCACTAGCCAGGGAGGCCTATGACAGACGGGAGGCTGTTAGAACGCTTGTTTAAGGGTTGGAGTCACACCTGTGTGGACAAGCTCTGGCTGAGGCTTGCCCCCTGTGAAGGCCTAGTTTCTATCCCGGTTGAGCTGCTTTAAAGCAGTGGGGTCTTACAGCTGTTCCTGAACAGATACCTGATGCACATCCCACGTTTTAATCTCTGGGTTCCTGGCATCTTCTTCACCTCGGGGCCTGTTTTCTTCCCTTTGTGTCTATTTGAATTCCCACCCCCACCCTTCAGTGCTCAGCATCAAAACAGAACAGTGAGGCTCTGGCCTGTCTCCAGTGACCTGTTTCTCAGGGTCCTGACACCATTCCCTAACTCATCTCCACAATTCCACGTGGCTCTCTCCTAGTTCTATGGTGTTCCCAAGTCCATATTGCTTATATGGACTTTACTGCATTCAGGGACTCTATGGATACTGCTTCTGATATTTGGGTGGAGTGGTCTGAATGTGAACGAGGACATTAAGGTGTCTCTTAACCATTAGATTTAAGTATCAGTCTAAGGTAACAAAGCACCATAAACTTGGAATGGAATCCAGCAGCTTAAAGCACAATAAATTCTTATTGCCCATGGCTAAAATGACACAAAATATTATTCCAGAATAAGGGAGAAAGAAAGTAAAGCTATCATGGGAAAATATGAGCAGGTTAACTTTTCCAGCATGCTTAATGGCACCTGAGCAATCCAAGAGTTATTGAACTTGAAAATAAGCAATTGCTGCACACCCTGCTAATGACTGGGCAATGATAGTAAGTTATGACACTCTCTCCTGGTGATGAGCCTAAAAGTTTACAATGCACACATTTAATCTGGGATAAATTTACCATTCATAATGCCAAAATTAAAAAAAGAAGCAGGTTTAAATGCCTTTCAATTCTGATCAACGTGATATGGAAAAAACTCAAAACCAAGTGTGTTATGAGAAACAGAATAGGGCTACTCATTACTATATCTATGTTTTAGTTTTATCCAGATCAGAAACAGAAAGACCAGAAGCTTTTGCCATATGCCTGTATGCATTCTTTGCTAATTTTAGATGTTATCAAAAACTGAAGGTAATCTTTCTGTGCAAAACCCTCAAGATACCAAGCCTTGTGGCCATGCTGGTAAGTTATGATCAATATTATTGAGAAACCACTGTCTTCCTATCCCCTGTTAGCTGGCACAGAGAAGAGTAGAGGAAATTTCAACATTGAGTCAAGGGAAGAATTCTAGCTGCCATGACCAACATCTGGGGCCACATACAGTTAGCATGAAGACTTTTTCCATTTTGTAGGCCGGTTTTTCCCAGGCCTTTGAAGGCAGAAGAATTCTCTTCCATCTAGACCATATCTAGGGGTCATGCTGGGGGTGGAGCTTGCTCTGGCATCCCCTGGCTCTGGAGTGAGGGGCCTAGAATGTGGATGGCCTAGAGCAGGTTTCTGCTACAAGAGGGGTCAGCCTCATGGGCAATAACTGGGTGTAGGCTCCCAGTGACAGATGATAGGGAAGGTGCCCCTGGTGGAGTTACTGAAACACTTGCCTTGAGTAGTCTGTCTGGGTTGTTTTTAGGCCCTACCTACAGAAGGAGGTTTACATAGATTGCCTGGATTAAGGGAGGTACTGATGCCGCAGTTTTCTCATTGAAAGCTGGTTATAGCTCTGTTGAGGTAAGAAGAGGTCATGGAGGAGCACTGGGATACAGCTGGTGATGGGGAAGAGAGATGGAGGAGCTGTTTTCCACTGCTGTATCTGTTCTCTAAGTCCAGCGCCATCAGTCTGATTGAGAGGATCTGGACTGTGGCACCAGCCCAAGAGGATACAGAGAGGAGCCCTTTCGGACTCTGGCCAGGCTCAGGTCCAAACTAAGAACTGAATTCACCTCATATGGAAAGTCAGCCAAGTTTCCACTGGTGAATCTGGATTCTGTACACAATTTAGTGATTTCCTGTTGGCCACCCCCCACTGCTGCCTCCCTCCCACCTGCAAGCAGTCACCCATCCATAAATCCTGTCCAGCCCTGGATTTCTGCCCAGTGTTCCAGAGGGTTGGACTCACCAAGGAGAGCGGAATTCCCAGGATCCAGGACCAGCTGTGTTCCCAGTGGAGACGTCAGCACCGACGGAAGGTTCAGTCCAGTGGCCGAGAGCAGGGCCCTGATGTTGTCCAACTGTGTGGGGACGTGGGGGGCTCTGTGAGAAGGAGGATGGGGCATCAGGCAGGTTAAAGCATAAAGGCTGTGCTAAGGAGACAGGGAGAGGCAGCCACACATGGAAGTGTGTCCACGTGCAAGGCAGGTGTTACTATTATTACCTCTAACATCACTTTGCATAGAGAGAAGGTGTTCCCATCAAGAGGAGTCTGAATTTCAAACATAATACTTGATGCCCGAAACTGTACAGTCAGTGATAAGAATCAGGCATGTTGATTTCTGGAGTTCCTTCCTTACTGTATACCACTTTATACCATAGGTGCTCTATAAACACATAGCTAATTGAAATTATATTATAAAGACACTTTGAAAAAGCCAAAGCTTCTTCAGAACTATATGCCAAGTCCTATGCTAAAATAATTTTCATTCCTTGTTTCATTTAACTCTTAAAACGACCTTTAGAGGGAGGAACTTTGTTATTGTCCCCACAGGCAGGGATAAGTCACAGGAATTTCTTATTTCTAAAGATCCTGTGAATGGCTTTTTTCTGGGAAGGAAGGGGTACAGTTGTGAGGTTAGGGATTCACTTTGTGATCTGGATTTTTAGAGAAGCAGTTCAGAGATGATGTGCTAGTCAAAATTTTGTAATGAGTCAGGGCTGATGTAACCAGGAATTAACCAGAGCTAAAAGTGACAGAAAGGGAAACACAGTGGCTTGCTTATTCATTTCCTTGAGCAAATAAAGAGGCAAGCAGCTGCTGAATGCAGTGGTAGGATGATCTCAGAATCTGCTGAGAAGGAAGCAGGACTCTGCTCCCGCCTCTTCCCGAGTCTCCTGGCACACTGCAATTCATACTCCAACGCCAACTCCCACCTTTTTCTCTAGAGCACTTGTTGGAGTGGAAAGAGAAGCAAAAAGGTTGTCCTTGTAATTGATGGTCATTTCAGCAGCATTCAGAAAGGGCCTGCTGTGTGCTTGTCACCGTGTTCAGTACTTGTTAGAAACAGTAAATAAGTAAGTCACAGTGGGGCCTGGATCTACTTCAGAAACATGTCTTCTGTCTACTCTGCCTTTGACTGCAAAGACCATCACATACAGAAAGCAGTGATAAGCTTACATATTTATATATAAAAATTCAACATTATAAAGACATTACATATAGTCTATATAATTTGAAAATATTCTTTATGTGCTATAGGGTAAAAACATCGTGACTGGATTCAGGAACTCAATTTGAGCCATGGCTCTTTCATTCACTAACTTGGGCAAGTCACAATCCCTCTAAGCTTTAGTTTCTTCATCTAAAAATGATTTTTTTAAAAACAACCCTCATCATTTCCAAGGTCTCTTTCTACTTCGATATACCATGGTTTTAGGAATTGATACTGATAGTTTTTTCAAAGTTAGACTCTCTTTTCTCTCATCCTTTTTAATATTCTTTCAAATATATTGAAATTGAACAATGAGGGAAATGGAGTTCCCAGTAATACAGAAATGGGATATTCCTTCAAGAGTATCATAATTCAAGAAGGCTTTGCTTATTTATTAACAGTCAAAAGGGGAGGTTGTGGCCCATCTTCAAAACCATTGATCCTTCTGGGCCAAATGCCAGCCCCTAATGTCCTTATAGCTCCTGTCACAGTTTTCTTCTTCAGGGAATGTCCAGCTAATATTTTGAGGGAAACTGTCAGTTCCTCAAGGACAGAAGTCACCTCTTGTGTTTATCCTAAAGCTCTACATGGGGCTCAGCGGCAACGCTTAATGAACAGCCATTCAGTGGCTATATGAACCCACGAATGAAAGTTGGCCTCATGACAGTTCAGTCCTCCACAATACAGGCTAAGTCATGGGCCTCATGAAACCTCAGCTTTACACATGAAATCCCTCATTTAAACACTAAGCCACATTTGGGGCTGATTAAAAAAAAAAAAGAAATACTACTCCTATGTCCGTAAAGTACCAAATAGAATAGGAAATACCATTCCTATGTCCATAAAAACTAACAAACTTTGATGAATAAACAGGACTTCTAATTGAGGAAGTTAATAATCTAAATAGTGTGTGTGGTTTTTTTTCCATCCAGTTTGATTAAAATGGGAAGACTTCATGCTCTTCAAACTCCACGTTCACGGTCACACTGAATTAGCGCTGGAATGCTGCAGCTTTGGCTCCCAGCGCATGCACACTTCACAGGCAGAGCTGCGTTAGCAGCCGCACTTCCCACATGTTCATCTCTGTTAGCAGAGGTGATCAGGAAGGTTATTAGAGAGGAAATCCCCACAGTAAGCACCATAACTCAGTGTGGGGCAACAGTCTGGGGCCCCGGGCTCCAGACGAGCCGCTCAGCCAGAAGAAACCCAACACAAAACAAATGACATCCTCCACGGAGCTGATTTTCTGCGGCTTCCTAATATGATTGGAGGTTTATGCAGCCACTGTGGAGATGAAGACCCACGTGGGCCTCTGTGAAATCTGAGTGGGCAGGGGTAGACTCTATGCTTTGCTATATCATCACTGGGGTGTGAAAATATGAGTAAAGTTTATTTACTTTCCCTTGTGGAAGGCCATAATATACATATGTGCAGCATGTAATTATTCATATTTCTCATCTTTGCCCACCCCCCCAAGAATGATGGCTCTCTCTTAATGAGATAACTAGCATACATGCTCTAATAATTGCCTTTTTTAAAAGTTTTTTAAAAAAATGTGGACCATTTTTAAAGACTTTCTTGAATTTGTTACAATATTGCTTCTGTTTTACATTTTGGTTTTTTGACTGCAAGGCATATGGGATCTTAGGTCCCTGATCAGGGATCATACCTGTACCCTGTGCACTGGAAGGTGAAGTCCTAAGCATTGGGCCATAAGGGAAGTCCCCTCTAATAATTGCCTAAAAAAAAAGAAAGACAACAACAAGCTTCTTTATCCCCCTGACCAACATCAAGACTCTGCTGGGAAGAGAAGCAGAGAGTCTGAATCTTGGTGTAGATGCAACATGACTGAGTCCAGCCCTGGGCATCAGTCAGTGCTGGATAGTGTCCCAGCAATTGCTATTATTTTTAAATAACTATTTTATGCCAGGAACTGTGCTAGACTCTTTAATCAGGGGTCCTTATGTCTAGTGGTGCTACTGTCTGAATGTTTGTGTCCCCCAAATTCATATGTTGAAATCCTAGTCCCTTCAAGGTAATGATAAGAGGAGGTGGGGCCTTTGGGAGATGATTATGTCAGGAAGGCGGAGCCCTCATGATTGACATTAGGATCCTTATAACAGAGATCCCCGAGCCCTTATAACAGAGACCCCCAAGAGCTTGCTTGTCTCTTCTGCTACACAAGGGTGCAGTAAGAAGCCGCCATTCTGCTGCCATGGAGAGGGCCTCACCGGAGTCTGACCATGAAGGCACTTGGATTCTAGACTTCCAGTCTCTAGACATGTGAGGAACAAACTTCTGTTGTCTAAAAGCCACTTGTGCTCAGTTGGTCAGTCCTGGCTGACTCTTTGTGACCCCATGGACCCCTCTGTCCACGGGATTGCCCAGGCAAGAATACTGGAGTGTGCCATTCCCTTCTCCATATAAGTCACCCAGTCTGTGGCTGTTTTGCTATAGCAGCTGGACTGGACTAGGAAGAGGGGTACACATGTGGACTTAAGGTGGACTAGAGTATGAACTTCCCAAAATTATATGAGAAATTTTGTACTTACAAATTTTTCTCAACAAGGTAGTCTACATTTTTGTCTGAATCTCAAAGCAGTCCTTAATATAGAAGGAGTTAAGAAAAACTGCCTGTTATCTCTATTTGTACCTCCCCTGCCTGCCCACGATGGGCAATCTTGTTTTCTACACAGAGACCAGGATCTATGTCTTAGCAAGGTTAAGTGATTGCCCAAGGTCCCACAGTGAGTAAGTGGTAGACCCAGGGTTCTAGCTGACCTCTGCTTGGTTTGCTTGGCTCCTCGGTTTGTGTTCTCTCTACTGGGAGGCCCTAAGGTGGGGAAAAGGGAAGGAATATCGATTTTACCTTCATGCATTTAATTGGATCAGGGGCAGGAGGAGGTGAGGGTGGGTCAGACAGTCAACCCAGTGGGGTCCACCGGGGGTGGCCAGCCTCATGATGTTTACCTAGAATCAGGAGCTCAGTGCTCTCAGTCAGCTCCCCGTGCAGATTGGCTGCCCTGCAGGAGTACAGGCCCTGATCCAAGGAGGACACAGCTGTAAGTACCAAGGAGCCCTCGTGCAGAGGGGGAGGGAGCCCAGCTTGCTTTTATTCCTGAACCAGGTGACTTCAGCTTCAGGGACACCTAGGAGGAAAGAAAAAAAAACACGCATCAGTCACCACCTTCAGGTGACCTGGAGATATTTATAGCCTCTTGGAGGACCCGCCCCAGGGCTGCTCTGCAGGAAGCATCTGCCTGGGCGTCTTCTAGGCTCCTTCGGCCAAACTAAACAGGTCTCTGACCTCTCAGCTGTCTTGAGATCTTTTGCCTTTAAGAGCTTCCAGAGATAAGACAGGAAGAGAAAGACTGGTTAAAAGAAGAGGAAGAGGGCAGCTGAGAAAGGCACTTGCCCGGTTGGAAGGAGTGAACCAAAAGCCTTTGGAGAAAACACCTAAGAATGAAATCTATATATCAGTGAAAATGATTCACTTGATAACTAAATGAAACAAACCTAATGCAGAATAAGAGAAAGCAGACTCGAAACAGCATACACTGTATGATTTCATTCCTGAAAAGAAGAGAAAAGCTGGTAACATCAGTTCCTGTTGTCAGCAGTCAGAGTGGGGTTTCCTCTGAGGGACGGGGATGGGAGGGAGGTGCTGTCGCTGAGAGTGGGGACAAGGAACCTGGCTGCTAGTGGCTGTCTTTTGACCGGGGCCTATGTTTGGTGGGCTTGGGACCTTTACAATACATGCACTTTTCGGTATAAACATTATACCTCAGTAGAAAGTTAAATGGGGTCCATGGGGTCACAAAAGTTGGACGTGACTGAGTGACTGAACAACAAGAAAGTTAAAAGCTACAGAACATTAATATATTCACGAACCAAAGGAAAGCTGCTAGATCCTTATCAGAGTTGGCACTCTATGTAGAAAACAAGCCTGTATTTTTTGAGGCGTAAGTATTTTCTTAGAAAAAGAGGAGATGGAACCGTGGCATGAGGTTCATCACCACAGAAAAAGAGAGACCAAAAGGGAGTACTCTGCTCTCTCCGCAGTTCAAGTTTATTACTGTGAGAGAGCTGGGGAGAGTGCGCACGTCTGATCTGGGGGTGGGGCTCCTGTCTTCGGAAGTTAGGCTCTGTCCTCAAGGACTGTTAGGCGTTCAGTGCTTGTGTCCTCTACAAATTCATATGTTGGAGTCCTAACCACCCTCAGGGTGATGTGGTAGGAGATGAGGTCTTGGAGATTTTTAGTCCTCCTGAAGGAGTGGCCATTGTGATGGCATCAGTGCCCTTATAAGAAGAGGCCCTCTCCGTCTCTTTCTTTTCTCTTCCCCTTTTCTCTTTCCCTTCCTCCATCATGAGAGGACACAGCAAGAAGACAGCTGTCTGCAAGCCAGGGAGGGAGTCCTCCTCCAGGACTGAGTGGCCGGGCATCTTGATTTTGGAATTCTCCGCCTCCAGAACCCTGAGAAACAAACTTCTGTGGGCTGGAGTTGCACATCTGTGGTGTTTTGTTGGGGCAGCCTCAGTAGACTAAGACAAGGGGATGGCTTTCATTCCTGGGGGAGTTTCCCTGTGGGTGGCGTGCTGACAAGCAGGCCTCAGTTTAGGACAAGCCTGCTGAGGTGGTCTGCACAGGAGGCCCAGCTCTAGTGAGCTGAGAGACAGGAACCACGTGGCGTTAATTCACAGTCTCCAGGGAGCGGACAGCTCCGTTTCTGTACTTTCTAGTTTATTGACTCAGCTCACAATGTTTGCTCATGAAACGTGAACATGTATCCCGGGCATGTTTAGAAAGCCAAATCCAGGTAAATGGGGTCAAAACCCAGAATAGGCAGAGCCAGAACTTTAGTCCTATACTTTCTCAGAGTTGGGGATGGATTTTGCCCTTGGGGCAGGGGCAGCCTTACCCTTCGTGGGCAGCCTACAGTTGAGAATGCAGACGCCTTCACGGCATCACCTGTGTACCCACTGCTTGTCCCTGAGGAATAAGATGTACTCAGTCTACTCTAATAGCCAGCTCTCATCATGAGCCCTGGAGCACTTGCGGCTCCCGGGATGCCAACGGCAGGAAGTGGGGCTAGCTGGGAGAGTGCTCTCCTGTGACCTCATTAACAACGAAGTATTCTGCATGAGTTCACTGGTGTCCTGGCTGCCCTGCTGCTTCAGGTATGGTTTCCAGTAGTGGAATGATAGCCTATGGAGGGCGGCCCAAGTGTTTGGCCAATCTGTAGAGCTTTTCTCTCCCTGTCTATAAGGAGCAGGAGAGTGACTCTCTGGTTCTCTCCTTTCATTGTAGTGCAGATTACCCATAATTCAGTGTGGATCCCTAGGGACTGGCGGACTGGCTGGAGGAAGGAGGCAGATCTGTTAAAAGAGGGGGAGACTTGGGTACCACAGCCCTGATCCATCAGAGAGGGGCACACACTGCGATACTTGACGCTCAGGTGCATGAGAGGGGCCAGGCTGGTATTATTGTTTCTAAACACACCTGGAGTAAAGATGCAGGTGAGAGGCAGAAAGGCTGATTTTTTATTGGAACACCACTAGGGAGAGCAAGAGCATCACAATGCCTGGCTGTGCCAGCTTAGACTGTGGACCCTGAGGTCTGTTTTCACGTTGGGGAAAAAAAAATTCCATAGCCTTCAGGAGAAAGCCTCTGGAAAGTAAGTTGAAAAACACCCCCCACTCACCCACCCACATCACTTCTCTCCTGAAAATGCAAGGAAAAATGAGGTTCTACAAACCAGCGTCTGCAAGTATTCACCCTTTTCCCCTCACCATAAACTGCTCACACATAGTACCTGTCAGTGGCACCTACCTTGGAGGGGTCTGTGGGCAGCAAGTGCACAATCCCTGATAGGAACCGAGGCTGTCCTAGAGCGAGGAGGCAGAGTAAGAGACAGGGCTAGTGGGCTGTCAGTTCCACCAGCAGATGGTGGGGGTGAACGCTGTCTCCACGACAGTGCCCACAGGCCGTGACTTGTGTGTCCCCAGGGCCAACATTGTGTTTACACGGTCAGCTGCCACAGCCAGACTTACTGCTCCCCTGTGTGACCTTCTTTGGTCAGGGTAGCCAGGGGGAGAGACAGGGATGGTGAGAAAGAGAAGGAGGAGGAGGGAAAGAGATGACCCAGGGATGGAGCCATTTCTCATGTTTCCAGGAAGTGGGCGTAAGCTTCTTCCATTCTTGTCATCACTCTTGGCCTCATGCCCTTATGAAATCAAGTCTGTTTAACAGGACAAAACAGAGTCTTTACCAACAGGGCTGAATCCCTCATTTGAGAGCAGGGGAGTTCATGGGAGACATGGGCATGTTCAGAATAACGAAGGTGGATGGAAGGGACCTCCAATCTCTGTAAAACTGTGCCCACAGAGTGAGAGCAGTGCTGAGGGAAGCCGCACGTTATAAGGACCATTCTGTGACAGATTAGCAAGCCTCTCCTGGACCCATTCAAACACAGACCTGCATCAGTAATTTGCCAATGCTGCTGGAGTCACAGTTTGAAGGACTCCTGCCTGGGACTGTGTGTCTTAAAGAGACTGACACCAAAAAGATGCTTTGGAATGACAGCCAGCCCTGTCATGACTGATTGTGATGCATTACAAAGTTGGAACAAGGGAACAGGAAAAAAAGGAATGAGGCATCTTTTTTCTTTTTCTCTCAAGACATGACAATGATGCCTCAGAAAATATCATCAGCCCTCATACACGGCAAAGGCCCTTGAAAAGGTAACCAGATACACATGCCTAACCGTGATGCTTAGAATACCGAGACATCAGGAAGGCACTGAGGCCAGAAGCTATACATATCCCGAACACATTAGAGGGAGAAAGAACATTCACTGAATATTTGCTATAAGCCAGACATTTAATAAACATGTCATACATAATCACAAAGTTACCACAGAAGCAGTTATCAACCCCATTTTACTGATGAGGAAACTGGGACCCAAAAAGATTATGAAATCTGCCCCAAGAGACATTAGTTTGGATTCCTGAATGATTACATGAGGACAGAGTCCCTCTCCACTTTGCCACCAATCGGTGACATACAGATGGCAGGCAGGGATCCAAACTCAGTACATTTGATGCCATGAAACCCCATCCTAACAAGTACAAGACACTGTCTGCCAGTATACGAGACTGCCTCCCGTGAGAAGCTCTGAACTGCTGCGTGTTATTTCTGGTGTCAATCCTTAAATGCTTTCTGCTTTTGGAATTAACCTTTCTACTGTAATTGTAACATCAAGATTATTGTTAGGAGGGAAGTTTCTAGAATCCATTGTTAGTACACTTCTTGGTGAGAAGCTTATCAGGTTGTAGAAGATGATTTTTTCCCTAGCCTGTTGTGATATGACAGCACATTCTACAGAAAGAAATGTTTGAAAAATGACAGAAAATACACTCTACTGAGGAGCAAAGTTCAAAGCTATACTGTTGACAAGTTAGCTGGATAGGCTCCACACTCTGGACTCCCTGGTATGATCTGTGTCTAAAATAGGAAGTAAAAGGACCTGCTTTTACTTTCCCTGCTCTGTGGCATATCTTATCAACAACACAGTGGTCTCCCTGCTGCTTGAAAGGATCAATAAATGAGCGTAGTCATAATGGGCTGGAACTTGACTTGATTATGAGGATCAGGGCTTTTAATATCCACTGAGCTGCCAGGTAGGGTGATGCTATAATAATCTTTTTTAAATCCCAGATAGGATATTCTTGTTAGCTAGACCACTTGTTCTACTTGGAAGGCTGCCTGCACCATGACACCTTGTCAACATCTTGAGGTGGGGCATCCACTGAAAGGCACACCTTGACATTATAAGTTCTAGAAGTTTCTTTAAAGGCTTGGTGCAAGACAAGGAAAGAATGTAGCAACTTAAATGTCAATCTGAGCAATTATTCTAAAGAACCATGGCAGTTTGGTAAGGAGGCTTTTAGTCTTCCACATTTCTTCACACTAACTGTGGCAGATGCTGACAGATATTCCTTCTTTTTCCTGGGTACCCAGCCTGGGCTTCCCTGGTAGCTCAGATGGTAAGGAATCTGCTTGCAATGCAGGAGACCTGGGTTCAGTCCCTGGGTTGGGAAGATCTCCTGGGGAAAGAATGGTAAGCTACTCCAATATTCTTGCCTGGAGAATCCCACAGACAGAGGAGCCTGGCGGGCTACAGTACATGGGATCACAAAGAGTTGGACACGACTGAGCGACTAATACTTCCTCCTCCTCAGCCTGGCAACATTCCCCAACAGCCCTTGGTAGCAGTGAGTGGCCATGTGACTAAGAAGGGACGTGAGAAGCAGTAATGCGTGCTACTGGCTTGCCAAAAACGTTTGTTCTGGTTTGCCAAGTATCACTCTTAAAACCATTTCAACCATCCTCTACACTTTGTTTTCTCCTCATCTTACTGACAGGGTAGAGAGTACCTTTGGGGAGACCTTTGAAGGCATGTATTGAGGGTAACAGAAACACCAGTGTCCAGGGATGCTGAAGGACTGTGGGGGGCAGATTTGGGGGTCTACCTGTTACCATAGGCTAGCCTTTCCTGGGCTAATACACTGCCCATCATTGACTCAACTATTTATTTCTACATGACTAGTCCTGACAATTTTATATCCTTAAAACCTTCCCTTGTTCCAAAATGTACCATAACCTAGGGAAGCATAAGATTTAGCTCCTATCTACTGTCCCTCACCTCTCAACTACAAGTCACCCTACTCTCTTCTAGCCTCTCCATCTTACAGCCAAGCCAGCCACACTTCCCTCCTTTAAATGCAACATCCTCTTTCTACCTCAGGCCCTTTGCACATCCTATTCCCAATGACTGAAACTCTTCCTCCTCCTCTAACCCCTTATCTCACATTCTGTTTTCTGAATTCTTCTCCAATAGAGAACAAGTATGGGAGTGGTATAAGAGACTGAATCACTTTTCAAGAAAAAGCCTCATCATACTTGTTGTTTAATGGTTTTTATGTTTAAGGGTTGGGAATAATTTGTGAGTCTGCATTTTACATGCTGAAAGCATACATGTGCAAAAGATATTTAATGAAAAACTGCTAACAACTCAAACATGCAAGGACATAAATTATTCTATGTCAATTATGTAATATTCTTAAAATATACTATTATATAGCCATTAAAATTATGTCACAAGAGAGTCATAAAAGCCACTTGTAGCATCAAAGTAAAAATAGTTTCTTTTGCTATTTAGTATTATAGCTTCAGTATTTCGACTGGAGACTCAGCTCAAAGATTTCTTTGTCCAATAAATTCACAGACCAACAGGTTAATCAAAAGCAGGCTCTTTCCCATCTATGTTGAATAAAAGTGAAAGTGAAAGCGAAAGTCATTCAGTCGTGTCCAACTCTTTGTGACCCCATGGACTATACATGTCCATGGAATTCCTCAGGCCGGAATACTGGAGCGGGAAGCCTTTCCCTTCTCCAGGAGATCTTCCCAACCCAGGGACTGAACCCAGGTCTCCCACATTATAGACAGATTCTTTACCAACTGAGTTACAAGGGAAGCCCATGTTGAATAAAAACCTTATTTAATAAAAGGCACAATGACAGAGACACATTTATTTTATTTAACTATGATTAGTACAAATGGTCCCATGAATAAAACTAAGTTTTTAGTAATGTAATGTGCATGGCCAGGGAAAAACTGGACCTTACAACCTAGGATTTCACTATCAGGTTACCCAGAGTAAATCTCTGGGTGAAGTTGGAGACATGGCGCTGGGTAGCCCAGAAGAGCTGACCAAAGCTGTTTTGACTTTTCTAGTTTTCTTGTGATAAATACTTCTCCACCTGAATTCTGGTTTTCTCAACCTCCTTCAGATGCTCAAGTCCTGATTTTGCTGCCCTTTGCTTCCCACTCTTTTAGTCCTCCCAGTCCCAACACTCAAGAGGAGACCCAATTATGGTCCGTTATATTGGGAGACCCATCTTATCTTCAGCTGGTGTGCTGTCTTCAAGGCACATGTTCCTAGAGACCAGATGGGGAGTGATGGTCCTGCATAAAGGATCTGGCCTTCACCAGTAGTCTGTACAGAGGGGCAACTCATTCATGGGACACCCTGATTGACAGTACAGAGCCTGAAGGGATTTAGCTCTACAGGCTTTCACTGAGGCGGCTGGATGCACGGGCCAAGGGACGCTTTACCAAGAAGAAGCTAATGTATTACGACAGAGACAGATTTATATTTTGGGCTTCCTAGAGCTACCAGAAGATTTTAGAGAAAACCAGACCTGTCTGTTCTTAGGAAACAACATGCTATAGATGAAGATCTTCCTCCTACTTCTTCTAAAATGGATTCTCTCTGGCCTTATAAATCACAGGCGGAGGTGAACTTTCCAAAGCTGGGGCTGAGATCTAAGATGAAGAAACACCCAGAACAGGGGTGCCAACGCCTGTCTTCTTTTCCAACAGGGTATGACATGGGAATGTTGGTTGGGGTGCCATGGGAAGGTGTATCTGATAAGGACAGCAATCGGGGCTGTCGCTGGGCCCTGGCATGGGAGTCATCTATTTCCCCTTTGTATCGTGGCAGTGAAAACCCTTAGGGCAGACAGGCTAGCAGTTCACAGGAAGGGAGAATTGGCAGCTGAGCTTTGGGTGTTTTCTGTTTTTAAATGGAAGGTAAATGCCTTTATGAAGGGCACACTGCCACCTCCTCTCGTCTACTCATCCACTTTCTGACTTTCTGGTCCCTAGAGGCCTCTGAGTTTACAAGAGCTACCCAAGGGCAACATTTATATCACATACCCAAGAGCACTGGCTGTTTTCATAAACGACTCCTGTCCACTTAGGAAAGGAGCTTCCCTGCTGATTCAGCAGTGAATAATCTGCCTGCAATGTAGGAGACCTGGGTTTGATCCTTGGGTCTGGAAGATCCCTTGGAGCAGGAAATGGTAACCCACTCCAGTATTCTTGCCTGGGAAATCCCATGGACAGAGGAGCCTGGTGGGCTACAGTCCATGAGGTTACAAGAGTCAGACACTAAACCACCACCACCCACCTACTTCGAATGTAAGCTCCAGGTTGCTGTTGGTCTTACCCCTGCCATCCACTCCTGAGCTTTCCACCATGACTGTCCTGAGTTTAGGCCCCTGGTACCTCTGCTGTAAACTACTGCTGTTCATCGCTAAGGCAATAATACTAGAGTGGGTTGCCATTTCCTTCTCCAGGGGATCTTCCCCACCCTGGGGTAGAGCTCATGTCTCCTGCTGGGCAGGCAGATTCTTTACCACTGTTCCATCTAAACTACTGTGGGTTCTTATATATAAGAACCCACATGAAGTCTTAGTTGTGGCATGTGGGCTCAGTTGCCCCGCAAAAATGTGGGGTCTCAGTTCTCTGGCCAAGGATCAAACCCATGTCCCCTGCACTGCAAGGCGGATTCCCAGTCAGTGGTCCATTGGGGAAAGTCCCTAAACTACTATGGTTTCTTAACTGGCCCCTCTGTCTCAGTATTTTTTTTTCTTCAACCTATTGTATACACTGCATGACCCCTAATGCCACTTCCAACCTGCTTTGTCTGAATTCCTCATCCAAATGTTCAGAGTCTCTCATGGCACAGTTGCAACCCACGTGACTAAAGTTTAAGCCCCTTTACCCACCCCATCTCGGAGCTCCAGGATTCCACTAGACCAAAGCAGTCACATTTTCCTTGAAGTCCTGCAGCTTCCCTACTTATATGATTTCTTACATTCTTTAGTCTATTGGAACACGCTTTGTCCCCATCCTTGCATGCTCATGTTCCACTAGTATGTGGGATGGAGATAAAAACAACCTCTTCTCCCTCATCTATCCCAGTTTTCCTCTGATCACCTTCAGTAGCACTATTCCACTTTCAGAGTGACTGAGTGTGCTTGACTTGCCCTGCTGCTGCTGCTCTAAGTCACTTCAGTCGTGTCCGACTCTGTGCGACCCCAGAGACTGCAGCCCATCAGGCTCCCTCGTCCCTGGGAATCTCCAGAAGAACACTGGAGTGGGTTGCCATTAGCCCCAATTTCCTGAGAGCAGAATTTGTACTATCCTTTCAGCCCCCAACCTAGCACAGGGCTCCATTAATATCTGAACAAATGAATTAACAAGTGAATGCATTTCTTACCTGCAGCTTGGCAGTTAATAGTCACATTCACGCCTTGCACTGTTTTGACAGTGCTTCCTACATCAACTGTGATTGCGGGCTCCTCCGTGTTGATCACCATCTCTCGGGATGTTTTCACTAGTGGCTTTCCTGAGGGTGAGACGGAATGTGACATTTTATTAGATGGGGGGCTTTGGGCACTCCTTGAAACATGATCAACAATGAACAAGGGATAGACCCATCTTTTCCACTGACCATTGTTTTCCTTTTCTAACTGTAACTATGAAAACCATCCACCCATCTGCTTATCTAGCTACCACAGAATCGTCAGAAAAGAATAAGGATTGAAGAATCTGAGACCAGAGCAAGGCAACAGTTGGGATGATTTGTACATCTTACCATTAAACTAACAAGGTTTAATAGATTCCATTTTAATGGAATTAAATGTTATTTTGAGATAGTTGCAGATTCACATTCAGTTATAAGAAATAACATAGAGCAATACTGTGTACTCTTTACCCAGTTTCCGCCAATGGCAGTATCTTACTGATATCTTATGATATCATGACTAGGACATTGACATTACATTTCCAGCACTACAAGGATCCCTCATATTGATCCCAGCCCTGCCTTAATCCTTTGGCAGCCATTAATCTGTTCTCTATTTCTTACACTTCTGTCATTTCAAGAATGTTATATAAATGGAATCATACCGTATGTAACTTTTTTTGATTGGCTTTTGTTCCCTCAGAGTGACTCTCTGGAGATTCTTCCAGGTCTGACATGGTATGGTGGCATGTATCAGCAGTTGGTTCCCTTTTACTGCTGAGTAGTATTCCATGGCATGGATGTACCAAGTATGTTCAGCCATTTACTTACTGAAGGACACGTTGGTTGTGTCCACATTTTGGCTATTCAAATAAGCATATAAAAACATTCCTCTCCAAGTTTTTGTGTGAACATTTGTCTCCTCTGGGAAAAATGCCCAGGAGAGTAATTGCTAGGTCACATGGTAGTTATATGTTTAGATTTCTACAGAACTGCTGAACTGTTTCCCCAAGTGGCTGTATCATTTCACATTTCCACCAGTAATATATAAGTGATGTGGTTTTTCTGCATTCTTGTCAGCATTTGATTTTACCTTTATTTTTGAACTTTTAATTTTATGTTGGAGTATAGTCAATTAGCAGGCTTTCCTGGTGGCTCAGAGGTTAAAGCGTCTGCCTCCAATGTGGGAGACCCAGTTCAATCCCTGGGTCAGGAAAGTCCCTTGGAGAAGGAAATGGCAGTCCACTCAAGTATTCTTGCCTGGAGAATCCCATGGACAGAGAAGCCTAGTAGGTTACAGTCCACGGGGTTGCAAAGAGTTGGACATGACTGAGCGACTTCACCTCACCTCACCTCTATAGTCAATTAGCAATGTTGTGATAGTTTCAGGTGGACAGCAAAGGGACTCAGCCATACATATACATGCAAGGTCTGTGAAATATTGAGTTAATTTTTGTATAAGGTACGAGATTTAGGGCAAAGTTTGTTTTTTGCCTATGGATACACAATTGTTCCATGACCATTAATTGAACAAGCTATCCTTCTTCCACTGAATTGCTTTTGCATGTTTCTCAAAATCATCTGGGTATATTTTTGTGGTTCTACTTCTGCATTCCCCTTCTGTTTCAGTCAATTTCAAGATACCAATACCACACAGTCTTAATTACTGTAATTATATAATTATCTTGAAATTGATTGAGTCTGATTCTCCCCACTTTATTCTTTGCTATTCTAGTTTCTTTGCCTTTCTATATACATCTTAGAATACACCCCACTCCAGTATGCTTGCCTGGCAAATCCTATGGACAGAGGAGCCTGGTGGGCTGCAGTCCATGGGGTCGCTAAGAGTCGAACACGACTGAGCAACTTCCTTTTCGCTTTTCACTTTCATGAATTGGAGAAGGAAATGGCAACCCACTCTAGTTCTTGCTTTGAGACTCCCAGGGACGGGGGAGCCTGGTGGGCTGCCGTCTGTGGGGTCACACAGAGTCGGACACAACTGAAGTGACTTAGCAGCATAATATTATCTACAACTATAAAATTTTGCTGTGATTTTGATCGGAAATACACAAACATATATCATTTTAGAGATAATTGACATCTTTACTGTGTTGAGTCTTCCAACCCATGAACATTGTGTGTCGATTTATTTATATCTCCTTTCTTTCATCAGAGTTTTGTAGTTTCTAGTACACAAGTCTTGTATTTGTTAGATTTATACCCAATTATTCTTTTTCAAGGGATGGTAAATGATATTGTATTTTTAATTTCAGTGTTCATATGTTCATTGCTGGTATATAGAAACAGTTGAGTTTTATACAACGTGTTAACTTACTAAACTCATATGTTAGTTTCTATCACTTTTCCGTTTTAGAATCCCTAGTATTTTCTTAGGAGGCAATCATTTCTCTGCAAACAGTTTTATTCCTTTCTTTTGATGTATATGACTTTTATCTCCTTCTCTCAGATTATTTCATCAGACAGAACTTCCATCACTATGTTGAATAAAAAGTGTTGATAAAAGTGGGATTTTAGTACGATGAGTGATTTTTCATTTGGAATCTGGACATTTTCATAGCATGCTCTGCAGCTCTGGACCTTATTAAAATCTGTTTTAGCTGCTGTTCTCTGAAACCATTCAGGTAGGGGAGAGGGAGGTGCTACCTGGTTGCTCCCCAGTGGAGGGAGAAGTCTGCGTTCTCCACTTGGCCTCCTCTGTGGCCTATGTGGGGGCTCCTCTTAACGGCTGGGCCTGGGCAGAGCTTCTGGCTCCCTACCAGCTCTGCTGTGGGAAGGCTGTTGTTACTGCTGGTATGGGCCAAAGTCCTAACTCTCCAGAAGGCTTCCTCTACCACCACCCCAGAGGGAAGAGGGGCACTTCAGGGTGAGGGGAGAAGCCCCAGGTCCCCATGATCTCCACATTGCACCCTTGTGGGGATTAAATCCATCTTCTCTGTCCAGGGGTCTTGGGGAACCACGTTCCAGTCTGATGAGGAGTCCAATCTTTCCATTCAGGCTTTGCTGGGATGGGTAGTGGTGGACCCACAGCTTTCTGTGGTGTTTGAAACAGAGCAGCATTTTCTAAGAGTCTCTAGGCTGTCCCTTTCCTGGTCTTTTGAGTAGAGGGAGCAAGCTTTAGTGGGGACTTTTTATTCTGTTTCTGTTTATTTCCTGACAGCCACCTTCTTCAGTTCCAAGTTTGAGATTTATGATACAAACAAACAAACAAGCCCCCCACCCCAAACCCAGTGAAGTCACACTTGTGTCCTTCCTCAGCACCCACAGACCCTAGCCAGTCTGCTTTCTCCTCTCCACTCTCAGTCTCCTTGCGTTTTATATAGAACGTCTAGATTTTACTTGCATTTACCAGGAAGAATAGGGGAAACCTGTCTATACCATCTTCCCAGATGTAGCAGTTCTGTGCACGTTATACTTTAATAGGCCTTTATCAGGTGGGGCTAAAAATACAGTACTTCATGTGTATGATTATTAAGTACAATGAAAAGATACATTTATTGAGCACCTTGGGGAAATAAGGGTCTACGTGAGATCATTTTCATATACTCAAAGCTTAACTTTTTGTAAGTCAAATGGATTTAATTTTCTTTCATCCATTTTGTAGGCGAGACGATCTACAATGGCATTCACTCCTCTGCGCCTCCATTAACGGTGAAAAAGCCATCATTCTCCAACGCCCTTCAGAGTCTCACATCTGCTTTTCATATGCTGGGTTTTCTTCATCAGCTATTTACCTTTCCTTCCTGTGTACACTGCCACATTGCCTCATATCAGAAGCCATTCCTCTTTTTCTCCTCTTCCCTTTAATTGCCTTCTAGGCATAGGTTATTAGCTTATTGGAATTATATTGAAGGACAGAAACTGGAGAATGTTCTGAGAAGTTCACTTTTGAATATATGCACAGGCTCTCCCTGTTCTGATTGTTTAGGCACCTTTTCCTTATTTCACCTATATTCAATGTGTTTGAGATTATGTATGTGCTTTTTCACTTATTTAATCAGTATTCAATATATTTGAGATTATTTATGACTTGATGTGAAGATGACTGATTTCATACTTAATGTTGAAACTAATTAATGCATGTTGATAATGAGAGAATGCAGTGGGAATGATACTGAATTAATATGGGCCTATTGACTTTACCTTCTGACACTAAAAGGTTCCTGGCTCTAACATCAAAAATACCTTGAATCTCACCAGCCCCTTCATTGCTATAATCTGATGTTGCCATGTTCTCTGGCTGGACCACTCTACCAGTCAGTCTGGTCAGTCAGCCTGAATGGTTTCCTTGTTCTGACTGCCCCTTCATTGATAGTCTCCTCTGGTGACAGCCAGGGTGATCTTCAGAAAACTAACACAGAATCACAGAAAACTGACCATTCTAATCACATGGACCACAATCTTGTCTAACTCAGTGAAACAGCCATGCTGTGTAGGGCCACCCAAGAAGGACATGTCATGGTGGAGAGGTCTGAGAAAATGTGGTCCACTGGAGAAGGCAATGGCAAACCACTTCAGTATTCTTACCTTGAGAACCACATGAACAGTACAAAAAGTCAAAAAGATAGGATACTGAAAGATGAGCTCCCCAGGTTGGTAGGTGTCCAATATGCTACTAGAGATCAGTGGAGAAAAACTCCAGAAAGAATGAAGAGATGGAGCCAAAGCAAAAATACCATCCAGGTGTGGATGTGACTGGTGATAGAAGCAAGGTCCAATGCTATAAAGAACAATATTGCATAGGAACCTGGAATGTTAGGTCCATGAATCAAGGCAAATTGGAAATGGTCAAACAGGAGATGGCAAGAGTGAATGTTGACATTTTCAGTCAGTACAGTTCAGCTCAGTCACTCAGTTGTGTCCGACTCTTTGCGACTCCATGAATCGCAGTATGCCAGGCCTCCCTGTTCATTACCATCTCCCGGAGTTCACCCAGACTCATGTCCATTGAGTCCATGATGCCATCCAGCCATCTCATCCTCTGTTGTCCCCTTCTCCTCCTGCCCCCAATCCTTCCCAGCATCAGAGTCTTTTCCAATGAGTCAACTCTTCGCATGAGGTGGCCAAAGTAGTGGAGTTTCAGCTTTAGCATCATTCCTTCCAAAGAAATCCCAGGGCTGATTTCATTCAGAATGGACTGGTTGGATCTCCTTGCAGTCTAAGGGACTCTCAAGAGTCTTCTCCAACACCACAGTTCAAAAGCATCAATTCTTTGGCACTCAGCCTTCTTCACAGTCCAACTCTCACATCCATACATGACCACTGGAAAAACCATAGCATTGACTAGATGGACCTTAGTCGGCAAGTAATGTCTCTGCTTTTGAATATACTATCTAGGTTGGTCATAACTTTTCTTCCAAGGAGTAAGCGTCTTTAATTTCATGGCTGCAGTCACCATCTGCAGTGATTTTGGAGCCCCCAAATATAAAGTCTGACACGATTTCCACTGTTTCCCCATCTATTTCCCATGAAGTTGACATTTTTAGGAATCAGCTAACTAAAATGGACTGGAATGGGTGAATTTAACTCAGATGACCCTTATATCTACTACTGTGGGCGAGAATCCCTTAGAAGAAATGGAGTAGCCATCATAGTCAACAAAAAGTCTGACATGCAGTACTTGGATGCAGTCTCAAAAACGACAGAAAGATCTGTTTGTTTCCAAGGCAAACCATTCAATATCACAGTAATCCAAGTCTATGCCCCAACCAGTAACACTGAAGAAGCTGAAGTTGAATGGTTCTATGAAGACCTACAAGACCTTTTAGAACTAACACCCAGAAAAGATGTCCTTTTCATTATAGGGGACTGGAATGCAAAAGTAGGAAGTCAAGAAACACCTGGAGTAACAGGCAAATTTGGCCTTGGAGTACAGAATGAAGCAGGGCAAAGGCTGACAGAGTTTTGTGAAGTGAACGCACTGGTCATAGCAAATACCCTCTTCCAACAACACAAGAGAAGACTCTACACGTGGACATCACCAGATGGTCAACACCAAAACCAGACTGATTATAGTCTTTGCAGCCAAAGATGGAGAAGCTCTATACGGTCAGCAAAAACAAGACAGGGAGCTGACAGTGACTTAGATCATGAACTCCTTATTGCCACATTCAGACTTAAATTGAAGAAAGTAGGGAAAAACCACTAGACCATTCAGGTATGACCTAAATCAAATCCCTTATGATTATACAGTGGAAGTGAGAGTTATATTTAAGGGACTAGATCTGATAGAGTGCTTGGTGAACTATGGACGGAGGTTCATGACCCTGTACGGGAGACCATCCCTAAGAAAAAGAAAAGCAAAAAAGCAAAATGGCTGTCTGAGGAGGCCTTAGAAATAGCTGTGAAAAGAAGAGAAGTGAAAAGTAAAGGAAAAAAGAAACATATACCCATTTGAATGCTGAGTTCCAAACAATAGCAAGGAGAGATAAGAAAGGATTCCTCAGCGATCAGTGCAAAGAAACAGAGAAAAGCAATAGAATGGGAAAGACTAGAGATCTCTTAAAGAAAGTTAGAGATACCAAGGGAACATTTCATGAAAAGATGGGCTCAATAAAGGACAGAAATGGTATGGACCTAACAGAAGCAGAAGATATTAAGAGGTGCCAAGCATACACAGAAGAACTGTATAAAAAGATCTTTATGACCCAGATAATCATGATGGGGTGATCACTCACCTAGAGCCAGACATCCTGGAATGTGAAGTCAAGTGGGCCTTAGGAAGCATCACTATAAAGCTAGTGAAGGTGATAGAATTCCAGTTGAACTATTTCAAATCCTAAAAGATGATGATGTGAAAGTGCTACACTCAATATGCCAGCAGATTTAGAAAACTCAGCAGCGGCCACAGGACTGGAAAAGGTCAGTTTTCATTCCAATCCCAAAGAAAAGCAATGTCAAAGAATGCTCTAACTACCGTACAATTGCACTCATCTCACACACTAGTAAAGTAATGCTCAAAATTCTCCAAGCTAGGCTTCAGCAATATGTGAACCGTGAACTTTCGGATGTTCAAGCTGGATTTAGAAAAGGCAGAGGAACAAGAGATCAAATTGCCTACATCTGCTGGATCATCAAAAACCAAGAGAGTCCCAGAAAAACATCTATTTCTGCTTTATTGACTATGCCAAACCTTTGACTGTGTGGATCACAATAACTGGAACATTCTGAGAGAGATGGGAATACCAGACAACCTGACCTGCCTCTTGAGAAATCTGTATGCAGGTCAGGAAGCAATAGTTAGAACTGGACATAGGTCAACAGACTGGTTCCAAATAGGAAAAGGAGTACGTCAAGGCTGAATATTGTCATCCTGTCTATTTAACTTATATGCAGAGTACATCTTGAGAAATGCTGGGATGGAGGAAGCACAAGTTGGAATCAAGATTGTTGGGAGAAACATCAATAACCTGAGATATGCAGATGACACCACCCTTATGGCAGAAAGTGAAGGAGAACCTAAAGTGTCTCTTCATGAAAGTGAAAGAGGAGCGTGAAAAAATTGGCTTAAAGCTCAACAGTCAGAAAACTAAGACCATGGCATCTGGTCTCATCACTTCATGGCAAATAGATGGGGAAACAGTGGAAACAGTGGTGGACTTTATTTTTCTGGGCTCCAAAATCACTGCGGATTGTGACTGCAGCCATGAAATTAAAAGACGCTTACTCCTTGGAAGGAAGTTATGACCAACCTAGACAGCATATTAAAAAGCAGAGACATTACTTTGCCAACAAAGGTCCATTTAGTCAAGGGTACAGTTTTTCCAGTAGTCATGTATGGATGTGAGTTGAACTATAAAGAAAGCTGAGTGCCGAAGAATTAATGCTTTTGAACTGTGGTGTTGGAGAGTACTCTTGAGAGTCCCTTGGACTGCACGGAGATCCAACCAGTCCATCCTAAAGGAGATCAGTCCTGGGTGTTCATTGGAAGGATTGATGTTGAAGCTGACATTCCAGTACTTTGGCCACCTGATGCGAAGAGCTGACTCATTTCAAAAGACCCTGATCCTGGGAAAAATTGAGGGCAGGAGGAGAAGGGATGATAGAGGATGAGATGGTTGGATGGCATCACTGATGCAATGGACATGAGTTTGGGTAAACTCTGGGAGTTGGTGATGGACAGGGAGGCCTGGTGTTCTGTGGTTCATAGGGTCACAAAGAGTTGGACATGACTAAGTGACTGAACTGAACTGAGTGTGATCTTTCTAAAACATGAATCAGATCACACAATGCTTCTGCTTAGATTATCTAGTACTTTTTTTCACTGTAGTTAGAACAAAACTTCAAGCTTCCTTTCATGACCAACCATCCTCGAGGTGTTCAGGCCAGCTGCCTACATCCTAGCTCCTTATCTCACTGAGGTCATACTCCCCATGGACTGCTGTGCTCTGGCCACACTGGCCTTTGGTCTCTTCCTCCGGAACATCAGCACATTTGTCCCAGCTGTTCCCTTTCCCCGACATCCTCCACCTGAAGACTTCTGCACAGTTATCTTCTGGTCATTCATGTTTCCACACAAATATCACCTCCTACTGGGGCCTCCAACCATGCCATATAAAGCACGCATGCCACTACTCTCCTGCCTGTCATTACATAGCTCGCTGCCAATTTTACTTTCTTCCTAAGCACTGCTGCTGCTAAGTCGCTTCAGTCGTGTCCGACTCTGTGCGACCCCACAGACGGCAGCCCACCAGGCTCCCTGTCCCTGGGATTCTCCAGGCAAGAATACTGGAGTGGGTTGCCATTTCCTCCTCCAGTGGATGAAAGTGAAAAGTGAAAGTGAAGTCACTCGGTCGTGTCCGACTCTTAGTGACCCCATGGACTACAGCCCACCAGGCTCCTCCATCCATGGGATTTTCCAGGCAAGAGTACTGGAGTGGGGTGCCATTGCCTTCTCCATCCTAAGCACTAGAACTACCCCTAATTATCTTACTTGTGTGTTCTCTGCCTCCCACTCCTCATCAGGTAACTTCCCTAAAATCAGGGATCACAACCCTCTTGTTCTCTTCTTTATTCCTACCACTTAGTCCTGGCACATAGTAGGTCCTTGATAAATATCTAGTAAATGAATATATATGTTCATATAGTATACTATGCACATTATCTGGATTTGTTTTTGTTGTCATAGTAACCCTGAGAGGCAGGGAAAGGATTTCCATCTTTTATATAGATAAGGGCTTCCCAGGTGGCGCTAGTGGTAAAGAACCCGCCTGCCAATGCAGGAGACGTGAAACACGAGTTCGATCCCTGGGTTGGGAAGATCCCGGGAGGAAGCCTGGCAACCAACTCTAGTTCTCTTCCCTGGAGAATTCCATGGCTAGAGGAGCCTGGCAGGCTGTAGTCCATAAGGTCTCAAAGAATTGGACACGACTGACTGAGTGACTGAACTGAACTGAAGTGAACTGAAGTGACTTAGCACTCACGCATGCAAGGAACCTAGGCTCAGAAAAGCCCCAGGGTTTGCCCAAGGGCAGAAAGCAAGCAAAGAGTAGGGCTGAACTAGATCCCAGAACTCTGACCTCAAGTCCGGTCCTCGTAACCAGAGACCCCAAATCCTTGTCTGTGGACTGGCTGCCTCAGAACCCCCAGGACACTTGTTAAAAACATAATCTGTCCTGCTATATATAAAATAGCTGCCTCGCTATGTAATAAAAACAACTTTGCCAAGGGGGGAAAGCAGGTTAGGGACCAGAGCGTTTCAGACTCACAATTACCAAGTTATTTTTCCTACAGGAATTTTAATAATAAAGGTGGTTTTATAGCTGCAAGTGTATAGCTATAAAATTCAAATGTCACTGAATTAAATCCAGCCCTTAATTAATTACATTGAGCTTTTGCTGAAAGTAACAACTGTGCATCCTGTTGCGAGAGGCACTTTTGTTAGCACAGGCTACTTAGGTGTTGCTACCTTCATTATTAAGACAAAGCACAGAGTTACCAGAGCATTTACGGTTGACAGAAGTTTATATTGAACATGATTCTTCTTAATCATTGACCCTCTTACATCTCCTAGAAAAAGCACAGAGTTACCAAAGCATCTACAATTAATAGAAGTTTATATTGAACATGATTCTTCTTAATCAATTGACCCTCCTACATCTATTAGAAAAGCTTGTACATATTATTGAGTCATACAGTTAGACCTCCTCAACCTGACACTCAGATAGTGGGATGGAAGCTCTAATTTCTATTTTGAACAAATTCTGAGGCAATTCTGACATGTAGCCAGGTTTGTTCATTAATGAATTACACTCTGTTACTTTTTCTTGAGTCCTGGTGAGAGCTGAAGTTTTTTGAAAGCCCATTAGTTCAATATTAGAAAATTTCAAGTTGAAAACATGCACCCCAAAGTTCACTGCAGCACTATTTACAATAGCAAGGCATGGAAACAACCTAAGTGTCTCTCAGCACAGGCATAGACAAAGAGGATGGGGTACATATTACAATGGAATATTACTTGGCCATGAGAAAGGACAAATGGCATTTGCAGCAACATGGATGGGCCTAGAGATCATTATACTAAGTGGAGTAAGTCAGAGAAAGACGAACATCATATGATATAACTTCTATGCGGAATCTAAAAAAATGAATGCATTTACAAAACAGAAACAGACTCACAGGTCTCGTAATCAAAGTTAAGGATACCAAAGGGGAGATAGGAAGGGAAATGAGTAGGTAACACGCACACACACACACATACATGTATAACTGATTCACTTTGCTGTATACCTGAAACTAATGCAACATTGTAAATCAACTATATTTCAATAAAAATTAAAAAAGAAAAAGGAAAAATAATTTAAGTCCACTTTCAATCACCTAGATAGATACCTAGTGAGGTGCGTACTGCTGAGAAAGGCCACGCCTGTGTTTGTGCTTGATTACAATCCCATCAGCTAGTACTACTTTAATTATGGAAGTTAATTAGAAGAAAAAGAAGAGAGATGCAGAGAGGGAGTGAAATGATAAATTATACATTTGTACTAAGGCAATGTTAAAGAAGGTCTGACCAAAAAGACTTTTACAACGAGCAAAACAAAACCAAGAGACTGATTCAGGGAGCTGGTATAGATATACCTGAGCAGACCCTGGGCTAGAACTCTCTGTTCCCATAGCAGGCACACACCCTGACTGTCGGAGCTGATGGGGCCACCTGAGGGAGGCGGCAGCCACCAATGTCTCTGGCCAGATCCAGAGAAGTGACAGGAGGCATGGACAGGACAAGGACCAATGCTTTCCTTCCAATAAACAAAAACACATTACCCTAAATTAAAAAAAAAAAAAAAGGCTGCGCTGTAGTCATGGAACCTCTGCAGTGTGGGTGGAGCCTCACTGTTAGGACCCTGTTCACCTGTAGTCCAGTCATCTCTGCGGGTCAGCATCAGCTAGCAGATTACATGTGTATTGATTTTTGAAACTGTCAGGGTTTACAGATCACTCTTTCACTGAATCTGCAAACTGGTCATATATATAAATATAACAACAAGGAAATAGAAACAAAGGCAAGCGTTTCAATTTATCACAACCAATATAAGGAAGCAAGCCTCTTCAAGAGTCAGAAATAGAAGCATTAAAAGAATCATTTCCTGTAGACCTCATGAAACTGCTTAGCTTTTGGATCATGGCTCCTGTTGAAATGAGATGGAACAGGGCGTCCAGAGACTCAGTGGTAAGCAAGGGCAGCCCTGGCACAAGGGTGAACCTGTGTTAGCTAACACTTGCCTATCAATATCCAGTGATGTGGGGAGTGCCACCTTGGGCCGCCTTTACAGTAGAGGCGTTTGACCAAACAGGCACTGTCCTGACCTGGGAGGACCGGCAGCTGGAGAGACAGGCAGGGATGGATGAGCAGCCCCGGGAGCACATGCTTGGAACTGTTAACACATTCCTGTGCATAGTCTGGGCTCGGGCTTACGCCTCATGTATGACTCTGGGTAAAATCAAAGTCCAGTGGGAAAAAATCTGAATATATGCGCTTGAAAAATACCTTTGGCTCAGTGTAAAGGTGGTGGAGAGAGGAGCCAGAGGAGATGAAGGTTTCTTGTTTGAGTGTAGCCAAGTACAGAGAGCAATGAAAGCAACGTTTTCTCAGGTCCAAAGTCCAGGTCTCTGCTAACAACAACTTTGTTTTCAATAGCATGATGGCAGAGACAGATCTATTATCAACCAAATCCTTTTCTTTTCCTTCCTGGGCACACAGTTAGGTCATTTGTCAGCCTCTCTGCAGTAGGATGTGGGTAAGGTGCTGGTTTCTAGCAGATGAAATGTGAGTAGAAGTCAACTGTGCCATTTCTTGACCCAAACCACAAAAACCCTCTTGTGAAATAATTTGTTTTAGATGTTAGGTGAGTGAGAAAAAAAAAAAAAAATCTGTTTTAGCCATCATATACTTATGGTTTGGTTTGTTAAGCAGGAAAATAGAAAAAGGGCCTAATAAGCACACATGCTAATTATTCCGTGTTTAATCTTCTTTTCCCCTCTTCTAACATGATGAGTCACAAATGGCATTTGAAAATGGTTCTCTACGATCCTTAGCTATCAAAAATAACAAGGATCTACTATATAGTGCAGGGAACTATATTCAATATCTTGTAATAACTTATAATGGAAAAGTCTGAAAAAGAACACATTTATATATTTATATACATAACTGAATCAATTTGTGGTACACCCAAAACATTGTAAGCCAACTATACTTCAGTAAAAAATAAAAATTGAAAAATGAAGAGGAAAGAATGAATTGTACTTTGAACCCTTCAGATTCTCACTGTTGAGTAAGAGGCAGTCTATCCCAGGAAGCGTGCCTGTGTATTCATTTGCAAGGAGAATGAGAAGACTTGTTAAAGGTGACTGGGATCCTGGGCAAGGAGGCAGGTTTGGAGACAACACAAGAGCTCTGGGAAGGATGTAGAAATGGCAAATAGGTTTGAGATGATGGTGCTTAGCATATGGCAGAGTACTCCTGGAGCACTGCTCAGATAGAGATTCTGGGTCACATCCAGGCGGGCATGTGTGTTTTATCACTCAGTCTCTCTGGGACCCCCATGGACTGTAGCCCACCAGGCTCCTTTGTCCATGGGATTTTCCAGGCAAGAATGCTGGCTGCTGCTGCTGCTGCTAAGTCGCTTCAGTCGTGTGAGATGTTATTTCCTCCTTCAGGGGATATTCTCAGCCCAGGGATCAAACCCCCTGTCTCCTGCAGTTCCTGTACTGGCAGGCTGGTTCTTTACCACCGAGTGACCGGGAAGATACACTCAGGAAGACTGAGCAGCAGCAAAAGAACAGGATAAATCATGATGCCTCCAGGGAGCATGGGTGTGAGAAAGTGCCTACACGGCAGGTGTTCACACTCCATCCCTCAGTAGCTGAGTGGCCTCGGGAGAGTTATTTAATCTCTGTGTACCTTTGTTTTCTACTGCTGTGGTTGCTGAAAGCAGTAATGCTTGTAAAGCTGTTTGTACAACATGAGGTCTGAATACATGCTAGCTATCATCAGCACGATCCCTGGTATGATACAGGGCAAAAACACTGAGGAACAGCGTCTAGAACTTTTGATAAACCAAGAAAACACACAGAAAGGACAAATGTAAAGAAAGAAAGAAAGAAAGGAAAAACAAGAAAGAGGAGAGGAAACAAATCTTTTAGTGAGAAGGAACTCAGGTGTCTCTAGCCTGAAACCGAGGGGGGGTTTCGACAGGGGGTTCGATCCCTGGGCTGAGAATATCCCCTGGAGGAGGAAATAACATCTCACACGACTGAAGCGACTTAGCAGCAGCAGCAGCAGCAGCAGCCAGCATTCTTGCCTGGAGAATCCCATGGACAAAGGAGCCTGGTGGGCTACAGTCCATGGGGTCCCGGAGAGACTGAGTGATAAAACTGAGGGTTTCAGGCTAACCAGAAGAAGAAATTATTTTCTCCTAGGGCTTCCCTTGTGGCTCAGCTAGTAAAGAATCCTTCTGCAATGCAGGAGATCTGGGTTCGATCTCTGGGTTGAGAAGATCCCCTAGAGAAGGGAAACACTACCCACTCCAGTATTCTGGCCTGGAGAATAAACAGCCCATGGGGTTGCAAAGACTCGGACATGACTGAGCGACTTTCACTTGGCTTCTCCTGAAACTAGTATTGGTCTCTGGACAGACAGAGTGTCAAGTCACATATTGGAGACCTCAGAAAGTATCTACTTCTAGAGAAATTGTAAAACAGGCATGCCAGGGTAATTTGCTGGTGCCCTCATGACTCCGTTCAAGAAAATTGTAGTCAGATCCACAAAGGATCCAAATCTTAATTCAAGAGAAAAGTGAATAAGGCAGTGATGCCAAATAATTTAAATACTTGCATTCACAGCAGTAAGGTGTTATAAATTTCATATGCTTTCACTATCTAACACTAAGAAAACCGTATTTTTTCCAGATTTAATCAATGCATAATACCTTGTAATTAGTGAGCATGCTTTAAGGAATGTTAGCCTCTGATTATACTGCAATTATCATAGGTTTCTCAGAAGGGCCACCAGAGTGAAATCTGTGAAAACTCCCTGAAATGAGAATTCTCAGTTGAAGAACTGAAGAACTCATGAGTCAAAATTTAAGGGACCATAATCAGCATGAACCCATGAAAGCTTTTCTCAAAGTACCTAGATCATCTTGTACATTTGAAATCGGTAATGATGTATCCTGATTGTTACCATCTCCTGCTGTCCAGAAACTTTTCAGGATCTGGCTACCTGGCAGTTTCAACAAGAGTTGCTTTGTTACGGATAACAGTCATATTAAAATGCATGGTATTTTCTTTAGTCTGGGTCTCCTTCCAAGTGCCTTTCACATTTTATAGCTCACGAATTTTTAACTCCTTCCTGCCTTGCGGTCTCTCTTGCAAGGTCTCCTTCACCTCCATTTCCTGCCTCCTGAATCAGTGTTTGTCATTTCAGTCAACTCTGCATCCTTTCTCTTCACCAATTCTCTGATTCTTTTCCCTTCATCTGTAATTTCCCCTAGATTTCACTGCAAAAGCTTCTTTGCCATTTGTCCTTTGCCATCTAGTTTTCCAGTCTTCAAAAGTAAAGGAAATAAATTTGCAAATGTTAGAATTTTAAGTAAGGGAGTTTATAGCTGGTAGTGGTGGGTGGAGACTATTGTACTTTATTTGTATATAAGAGATTCATAAGACTTTGAGGTCTAAAAAGACCCAAGAGTGGATCTATTTAAAACCCCTCTGTTTACAATAAGGACACAGGTTTATAGTTCTAAATCTGCTCTGAGTTTTGTAATGAGACAAATAATCCTAAAATCTTACCTATTCTATTGTTACAATAAGTTTCCCTTTTAGTAGTAGTGAAAAAAATAAATGTTTCTCTCCCATCCAAATCATTACATGGTTTTACTTAGTGTAATCTAATAAAATAAATTATTACACTTCAGTGACACTCTGACTATGCTGGAAAATGAGGTGTAATATTTGAGCAGAGAATATAGAAAATGGATGATTGAACCAGAGGGCACTGTAGCCTCCAGGTTATGTTCAGTCCACTCACATGTTTGGTCTGGAAAGAATTTTTTAAAAATTTGAACTTGTTCAGTTCAGTCACTCAGTTGTGTCCGACTCTTTTCAAACTGCATGAACTGCAGCACGCCAGGCCTCCTGTCCATCACCAACTCCCGGAGTTCACCCAGACTTATGTGCATTGAGTCGGTGATGCCATCCAGCCATCTCATCCTCTGTCATCCCCTTCTCCTCCTGCCCCCAATCCCTCCCAGCATCAGGGTCTTTTCCAATGAGTCAACTCTTCACATGAGGTGGCCAAAGTAGTGGAGTTTCAGCTTTAGCATCAATCCTTCCAATGAACATCCAAGACTGGTCTCCTTCAGAATGGACTGGTTGGATCTCCTTGTAGTCCAAGGGACTCTCAAGAGTCTTCTCCAACACCACAGTTCAAAAGCATCAATTCTGCGGCACTCAGCTTTCTTCACAGTCCAACTCTTACATCCATACATGACCACAGGAAAAACCATAGCCTTGACTAGATGGATCTTTGTTGGCAAAGTAATGTCTCTGCTTTTGAATATGCTATCTAGGTTGGTCATAAGTTTCCTTCCAAGGAGCAAGCATCTTTAACTTCATGGCTGCAGTCACCATCTGCAGTGATTTTGGAGCCCCCAAAATAAAGTCTGACACTGTTTCCACTGTTTCCCCATCTATTTCCCATGAAGTGATGGGACCAGATGCCATGATCTTCGTTTTCTGAATGTTGAGCTTTAAGCCAACTTTTTTCACTCTCCTCTTTCACTTTCATCAAGAGGCTTTTTAGTGCCTCTTCACTTTCTACCATAAGGGTGGTGTCATCTGCATATCTGAGGTTATTGATATTTCTCCCAGCAATCTTGATTCCAGCTTGTGCTTCTTCCAGCCCAGCATTTCTCATGATGTACTCTGCATATAAGTTAAATAAGCAGGGTGACAATATACAGCCTACTTGACGTACTCCTTTTCATATTTGGAAACAGTCTGTTGTTCCATGTCCAGTTCTAACTGTTGCTTTCTGACCTGCATACAGATTTCTCAAGAGGCAGGTCAGGTGGTTTGGTATTCCCATCTCTTTCAGAATTTTCCAGTTTATTGTGGACTCAGTTTAAAAAAAAAAGTGTGTGTGTATGTGTTTGTGTGTTTTGGTTTGTCTAATATGGAAAAATTGGAAGGTCTACCAACATCAGATTTGTGATTTTCTTGGGCCACAGTCCACGGGTCACAAAGAGTCAGACAGGACTGAGCGACTTCACTTTCACTTGGCAATAGAATGATAAAAATGAGCTGTGCCCTTCAGATAGGGTGTGGTACTATCCATACTCTAATCCTTGGAATCTGTGACTATGTTATATTACATGACAAAAGGGAGTTAAAGTAGCAGTTGCAATTAAGATTGCTAATGAACTGACATTAAAATAGTGAGATTACCCTAGATTGTCTAGGTAGGCCAGTCTAATCATTTGAGCTCCTAAAATTAAAAGAGGGAAACTGAAGAGCTTATGGGAGAGAGGCAATATGAGGAAGACTCAGTCTCCAACTGTTAGCTTTGAGATGGAGGAAGAGGGCCAGAAACTAAGGAATGCAACAGCCTCTAAAACTTGCCAATGGCACTCAGTTTACAGCCAGCAAGAAATCAGGGATCTCAGTCCTAGGTCACAATGACCTAAATTCTGCCAGCAATCCCAATGAACAAGAAAAGCATTTTCTGGAGTTTATAGAAAGGAGTGCACCCCTTTGACACCTTGGTTCTATCCTGGTAAGACTGTACTGGACTTTTGGCTTACAGAACTCTAAAACAAAATATTTGTGTTTCAGGACTCTAAGTCTGTGGTAAATCATTAAGGGCAAAATAAAAGAATAATATGCAGGCCATATACACTGCCTATATCACCAGTTACTACTTTGACAAAGATGTATAAATGAGTAATAAGCATGAGAAAAGATGCTCAACATTGTTAGTCATCAGGGAAATGTAAAGTTACAATAAATGATCACTTTACATCCACGAGGATGGCTATAATAAAAAAAAAATAGATAATAACAGATGTGGTGAGGATGTAGACATTGGAATCCTTATACCGTTGATGGAAATACAAAATGGTGCAGCTACTTTGAAACACAGTTGACATTTTTTAAAAAGTTACACATAAATGTACCATACAACCCAGCAATTCTACTCTTAGGTGTATACACCCAAGAGAAATGAAAAGATGTCCACACAAAAGCTTGCACATGAACGGTCACTGCAGCACTATTCCTGACAGCCAAAAGCTGGAAAGAATCCCAATGTCCATCAACTAATGAGTGGAAGAAAATGTGGTATATTCATACAATGGAATACTATTACTCCACCACAAAAAGGAATGCAGCATACATGTCACAACACGGGTGAGCCCTGACCACGTTATGCTAAGTCACTAACAAAGGACCATGTAGGACCCCACTTATTCAAAGCATCTGGAATAGGCAGGTCTATGAAGACACGGTACGCTAGTGGTTACCGAGGCCTGGAGGACATGAGGTGACTGAGAAGTGATGGCTAAGAGGTGTGGGAATTTATTTTGGGATAATGAAAATGTTCTAAACATTTGAGTGTGGTGATGAACATACAACTATGAATGTACTAACAGCCACTGAACTGTATACTTTAAATCGTTGATTTGTACAGTATGTGAATTACACTTCAACAGTGTTTTTAAGAAAACAACAATCTTGGTTTGCTGTGATGATGGTTATTACAACTTAAAAATTTACTAAAATATCACTGAATCGAACACTTATAATGGGTGGATATTATGGGATGTAGATTATGCCTCCAGAAAATTGATAAAATGATTTAAATTTAATTTAACCTTTTCTTGAGGAGTCAGGGTCAACAGTGTGACTACTAATTAATTATCTTGCACAAAAATAAGAAGGGCTTGGTATTTCTTTGCTTTTGCGATTCTGTTTAGTTGGTGTGCCTTTGATATCAATATTGCAGGGCCTGTAGAGTCTAAGGGCTTCCCTGATGGCTCAGATGGTAAAGAATTTGCCTGCAATGTGGGAGATCCTGGTTCAATCCCTGGGTTGGGAAGATCCCCTGGGGTCTCAAGAGTTGGACATGACTGAGGGACTAACGTTAGGAACTAAGGAAGTCTAGGGCTGAGATTATCCTTACCTACACATCCCCAGGCTGCCTGGCTTCCTTTTCCTCCCTGTTTCAATCACCAGTCCCTAAACATATTTTTTCACCAATGCCAGTATGTCAGATTACTACCATTACCTCTGCTGATTATTCAATTGAAGTTAACAATTCCCCAGGACTCTAAGGCAGCAACCTCTTTTGCATGTTCCACTGCAGAGTCCTAGATGAGGGACCCCATACCTAGGACAGCTGCATGATGCTACAGCCTCTTCAAGGAACAACACTCCAAGCATATGGTACCCACTTACTCCTTGGAAGAAACGTTATGACCAACCTAGATAGCATGTTGAAAAGCAGAGACATTACTTTGCTGACTAAGGTCTGTCTAGTCAAGGCTATGGTTTTTCCTGTGGTCATGTATGGATGTGAGAGTTGGACTGTGAAGAAGGCTGAGTGCCAAAGAATTGATGCTTTTGAACTGTGGTGTTGGAGAAGACTCTTGAGAGTCCCTTGGACTGCAAGGAGATCCAACCAGTCCATCCTAAAGGAGATCAGTCCTGGCTGTTCTTTGGAAGGAATGATGCTAAAGCTGAAACTCCATGACTTTGGCCACCTCATGCGAAGAGTTGACTCATTGGAAAAGACTCTGATGCTGGGAGGGATTAGGGGCAGGAGGAAAAGGCGACAACAGAGGATGAGATGGCTGGATGGCATCATGGACTCGATCGACATGAGTCTGGGTGAACTCCGGGATTTGGTGATGGACAGGGAGGCCTGGTGTGCTGCGATTCATGGGGTTGCAAAGAGTTGGACACAACTGAGCGACTGAACTGAACTGAACCTGTCTCACCACCCATCCTTCCCTCATTCCGTTGAACAGACGTAGGAACTGCCTTTTCAGGATGTGAGATGGGCTAGGCTAGATCATTTCCTTGTTTGCTTCCTCTGTTCTGCTGGGGAGCAGAGAAAGTTATTTCTCCTGCTATACTCTCATCCCTTTCATTTGAATTCTGCGAAAGCTAGGCTTCCTCAGTGAGCATGCTGCACATCTCTACATACTGAGGAAAACTTAAG
Source organism: Nanger dama (assembly GCA_917880005.1). NCBI lineage: Eukaryota > Metazoa > Chordata > Mammalia > Artiodactyla > Bovidae > Nanger > Nanger dama. The sequence goes on from CAKJTW010000017.1 coordinate 2,358,786, forward strand.
CATTTTGGTTACTCAGTATTGTAACAGATAATGAGGCCGCTTGATGGCAGCTTGAATGAGTCAACGGCTATTACCCTGATGTTCAGAGCACCACTAGGAACACAGGTAAACTTCTGTGCTTTTCCCTCTGATCTGGTGCACTGGGGCAAATCTTTCATTGCTGGCTGTCACCACGGTGACAAAGTCGTCGCTGAGCCTAACTCTCTATGCAGCAGAATCCTCCCCTGGTGAACAGAGGTGCTGGATGAAGAATTCAGAAATGCCAATTTGAAATGACTTACATTATGAAAAGCTTACAAAACTGCTTATCTTTATTGCAGCTACTAAATCATAACGAGGAGGGGGCTGAGAAAGGAGAATTAAAAAAAAAAAACAGCCCAATTGCCTTTTATTTTTATTTTCCCAGTGAGGTTTCTGTGATCTCTTTATTAGACACAATATGTGTCAGCTATTCAAATCATAGGAAAGCAGAAAAACATGCCAGGAAAGGAGAAATATTTTCTGTCTCTTTCTTCCTGTGAACACTTGGGATGAGCTCATCTGTGTTCTCTCTTTTCAATGAAAGATACGCTCATCCCTCAGCCCCCATCTTCTCATTTTCCATTGATGATGTCAAGCAGGCCTTACAGTATCTCTTTTGTGATCTTATAAAATCAATGACAACCAAATACGTTTCCCTTATGGCTATGACTTCATCAGTGGGCTACACCTGGATGGGCCTCATCTGCCTTGGTAAGCAGAGCTCCCCCTCCACTGGTCCAGACTGAAGCAATTTACCAGGAAACTACTGCTTTCCTTCAAAATGCTGCCTACGCTGTTCGGATCCAGCAGTTTTCTGAGCAATGCTGGCTGAATGCAGAATCTCACTAGTCAAGATGGCTCTCTAATCTTCGTGTCTTGCTGTGCACAACAGAAATTCTCCTTTACCTATGGCTACAAATGCACACAAACTCAACTGTCCTTCAACATGTTAGGTATGTGACCTTTTGGTGACATTCTTAAACTCCTCCCAAGCCGCTGCTACCCTCCCCTCCCATCTACTTTCTGAGCAGTGAAACATCCAGCGAAGCATCCAGTTGAGTCCAGTTTAGGACAGAAAGGAGTTTTGTGCCACTGGGTCTACGTGGCTGTGAGTTTCTGGAACCAGGGAGGTAGGTAGGGAAACATTAAGCATCTCCACCCTGAGAGGTATTCGTAAAGTATTCTCAAAACCTTTGGGATTTAAAAGATAAAATCAACACATACTGATGAATTTAGAGAGAAGCAAAGACAATTTAGAGAAGCAAAGAAGCTCTAAAGACAATATTTTATAGGCGTAAATAAGGCAGAGTAAGTATATCTAAAACTAAATGATGTTTCTATATTTAAACAAAAGTTGTAGAGAGTACCAATGGATCTACCATAAACCTGAGCAGCAGAGCTGACAACACACTCAACTCAGAGGATGGGGGAACAGGAATGGTCTAATGATGGGCCAGGGAGGGTTCGTCAGCTCTCCCTTCCTCTCCCATGTGAAACAGTCCTCGTGTTGCCACCTCCCTTGCTCTGAATCCAGGCACACTCCAACCACTTTTCAGATAGCTAATTCAGCTTTCCCCTTGACATTGAGATGTTGAGACATTAGACAGAGGTGCTCTACAAAGGGTTTGTGAGCATTCCAGTCTCTGAAAAGGAATCTCCCTACTGTAAAAATAACCTGGCTTTTGCTTTATCTTCACAATAATAATAATAAGAGTGAACAAGTATTGAGTGCTTGCTACATGCCAGGCATACTTATAAGCATTTTACATGAATGAAGGCATTTAATCTCCATAAGAACCTTCTGAGTCAAACACTATTATTATCACCATAAGTCAAATAAAGAAACTGAGTCAGAGAGTAAGAAGAAGCTGCTCAGGAATATGTAGCTTGGACGTGACAGAGTCAGGTTCAAATCCAGACTGTGAGGCTCTGGAGTCTGCAGGCTTAACTGCCACGCTGTGCTTGCTCTCGTGAATTACTATGAACACATTTCCCCACATCTGGTCAATTCAGGTGTATTAGCAAGACCAAAGCAAGTCTTGCTAATGTCAAGGGGACACCTGAGTGCTTTGAGCCTCAAACAAAATCCTTTTTGGGGGAGGGTGCTACATTTACACTGAAGTCGAGGTAAAAAGCAAAACACAAAATCCACAACTCTACCATGTCTTTTAAAGCATAGAGGTGCTGAGGTTTACCGTGAGGGTCTGATCATGAGTGAGTTGGCAGGCTCTTCAGTCCATGGGGTCCTGAAGAGTTGGACACGACTGAACTGGAGCATGAGCACAAAGACAGAGCTGAATTAGCTCCTAATGGGCTTCTCTGGTGGCTCAGATGGTAAGGAATCTGCCTGAAATGCAGGAGACCTGTGTTCAAGCCCTAGCTCAGGAAGAGCCCTTGGAGGAGGGAATGGCACCCCACTCCAGTCCTCTTGCCTGGAGAATCCCATGGACAGAGGAGCCTGGCAGGCTACAGTCCATGGAGTTGCAAAGAGTTGCACACGACTGAGTGACTAACACTTATAAAGTATTGGTTAAGCCAGAAAGTTTGTTTGGCTTTGAGTTCTGGAAAACCCTAACGAACTTTTTGGCCAACCCAATACTTGCAAATTTTCAGTGTGAAGATGTACAGTGAAAAATGCATGGATGCAAAGTTGGGCTAATGTTTTCACATTTTAGAATTTCAGGATGTGTTTCATCTTAGAAGAGCTAGGGGAAGAAAGAGAAATATTTATTAGGTGTAAACTATGTGCCTGGCTTTGGGCTCAGGGCTTTTTCACATGTGCAATCTTATTTACCCTCATAACAATCTTGTAAAAGATGATTAATTTCACTCTTACAGATGAGAAGGAAGACTCAGTGAGCTTTTACCCTTTGTTCAAGGTCACACAGCTGACGCACAGTAGAATTGTATCCTTTAGATATGCCTCACATCTCCCCCGCTGCAAAGTGCCACCCCCACCCCCCCACACACACCACTTACATGGGATTTGGGTTGTATCCTAGACATGGCTATGCAGGATTTTAATGGGTACATCTGAAGGAAACTCTATCTCTTGATTCTAGGTGGTCATGTATACATCTATTGCCTTCACTAGTCTGTAAGCATCACAGATGACAAAACTCAGGTCTAACTTACTGCTCCACACTGGTAATACTTGGCAGAGGATGTGCTCAGAACAGTAGCTGGTGAGTCACTTTAAAACTGTGAGTGTAGACATTGACGTCGGGCTAGGTGATAATCCCAGGTAAAGATACAAATACAATCTTAAAGCAACATCTCCATTTTGATCCTTAACTTTCAGAGGGATTGTCTGACAGCCTTGCCAGCAGACCTGAACAGACCCCACCACCGAAGACAAAGACACAGCTCCCTAAGCCCTGGGTGTGGTGTCCGTGAACTACTTCATCGCTCAGCTCCTTTCCTCCTTCCTCCCCGGTGCCTCTCTGGCTGCTCTCTCTCTTTCCTGGCTTTGAACATTTTGGCAGCCTCCAATAGCTCCTCTTCAAAGAGCTGAAGACAAGCCTGATGTTACAATTGCTTTGCTTAATTCCAGACAGGTTTCCATGAATCATATTAAATTCAGGTGAACAAAGGGTATTTAGTCTGTGACAGAGCTGAACCGTATCTGGATAAATATAAACAAGAGAGTTAATCCTGTAAGAGCCACTATTTGCCAGCAGTTGAAGGCTGTCCGCACTGCCCTGGCCAAGGCAGACTGCGTTGGGGGGCGGGTAAGGCAGAAGAGAATTAACCAGATGGGTGCCAAGCATCTGGACTCTGTACAAAGAGGGGCATAAAGATTATGACTGGAATACATTAGGAACAAAGCAAACGTTCTATTAAAAAAAATAGGCATTAATAATAGTCTGTAATCCACCTCAGGGCCCCTCAGCTGGCCTTACTGTTTGTGGACTTTCATCCTCTCTGCAGAGCGTCCTGCTCAAGGTCCCTTCCCAGATCAGCCTTAGGTCATGGGGGTAGAAACACTGTTGCTAAACAGATATGCAATGGAGTAGCATGTGTGACTGGAAAACGTGTGACAACATAATCCTGGCGTGGATGGATGAGGTCAGTGTGGGGTGATGTCGGCTTTTCTAGCAATGAATGAATCATCTCATGGGAGCGGCAATCAAAAAGAATAAATACAAACACATGCAACACACCACCACAAAGGCTGCATGGCCCAGACCTGAGGAAGGGGAGCCCAGATTGAAAGCATCGGTGGGGAGATGAGGGGACAATGATATGGGGGTTAGGAGATCTCAGTTCCCTTCTCCCAGCCACCAGCTGAGAGTCTGCGTGACCTCAGGTTGCCTGGTCGCTAAGAACTGTGGGCCCTGGTTCAGAGTTCAGCTGGTCTCTAAGGTCTCTTAGTTTTAAAGGCAAGGATCTGTCCTAGGTAAGGAAGGTTTTATAAAAGTGTCTTACTATAAGACCACAACTTTACCAGGGGGAAAGATGGGAGAATGGATAGTAAGGGAATTTGGGCTCAGCATATCCATACTGCTATGTTTAAAATGGATAACCAACAAGGACCTACTGTATAGCACAGGGAACTCTGCTCAACGTTGCGTGGTAGCCTGGATGGGAGTGGAGTTTTAGGGAGAATGCATATGTGCAAATGTATGGCTGAGTCCCTTTGCTAGTCACCTGAAACTATTACAATACTGTTAATTGGCTATATCTCAACATAAAATAAAAAAATTTTAAAAAAAAAAAATATATACCAAATTGCAACTTTGGAAGGCACTGCACTCTGAATTGCGATTTTCTGAAGTGGCCATGTATAGAATGGTTTGCCTAAGGTCTATGGATAAAGGTGAAGGACTGGCAGGTGCATTAGAGCAAAAGGTTGAAATAAATAGTCGGAGAGAAGAACACTTGTGCTCTAGCCCACAGTCACAGAATTCCAACTACCCAAGGGTCCTAAAATTTCCTTTGTGGGAGGAAAAGTGAAAAGATCATTCGATGACCTTATGCCATGAGTCATGTTCCCCCATAGACTACTTCCTTGTTTATATCTATGCTCATGCTCGTCCCTGCATCTCTGTTATCAAAATTCTACCCCAAGTCTAAGACTTCTCAGGTAGAATGAAACTGTACCCTCTTTGGTTATCAAAACTTATTTCATTCATTCTAACTCATATTACATTCTATCTTCATTTAATTACAATTATAGGTCACAAACTTCCAAAGGCAGGGAATGGATCTCATTTATGTCTGTCTCCCTGACCCCACTTAGCACGCTGTGGGCACCTACTCAGCCCGAGTTGAACAGGGGTTTTCACATTACCTGCTAACGTGATGGCAATGGAGACAGAATCATATCCCAAGGCATTTGAGGCATTACAAGTGTAGAAACCCACATCAGCTTCCACAGGTGCCAGGATCTGTAAGGAATCATCTGGCTGCAGAAGAATCCTGGAGCAACAGAAAAGAAATGTAGACCTGGTCAGGTCAGTTGACTCCTTTTGGCACTGGACATGGGTAAAGCTGGAAGGAACCCCAGGGGATATTAAAATATTAAACAGAATGCTGTTTAACAACAGGTACAAACTAGCCACAATGACACACGGGGAACCAGCTTCTCTTGCCACTTTGTTGAGTGTGATTCTGGAAGCGGAGCCCAAATAAGGCGGTTTGGGATTGCTTACGCAGTTTGTTGACTGCTTGGGCTAAATGCTAATTGTTGGAGCAGACAGCCTATGGATACTGAATACACATAACACAGACACTGGGGGTGAGAGGAGACATTAGAATGAATGGTGCAGATGGATTTGGGGAAGGCTTCAGGAAAAGGCAAAGTTACAGAGGAAAAGTTATTAATGCTCTGGATGGTGGAAAGCAGGCAGAGCTTCCAGATATGGAGAAAGGCATCTGTTAAGGCTTGGAGGGGGAGAGAGGAAGTCAGAAATCGACTGCTGACAAGAGGATGCTGAAGGAAGCTGTATGTGTAGCTATGTCTCAATTCTACTGTCTTCATCAGTCTGTAAATATTATGGGGCACAAAAATTAGATCTTATTTAGTGTTTCATTTCCCACAATTCTTGGCAGAGGGCCCTCTGTAGAGAAGATGCCAGAAGAATGAAGGCAAAGCCTGCCCGTCAGGGTCAGGGTAGAGATAATTCTAGAATAATCACCATGGAGTTCAGATACTTTGCTTTACCTGAAAGGGATTATGAAATCAAATGGTGAGTACAAATTATGAGCTTCAAAATCCACACCTATCTCAGGCTATTTTTCTTGTTTTTCTAGATGGATGCCATTTCTAAGAAGTACCTTTTATGGTAGTTAAGCAGATGATGACTAATGATGACTTTAAGCTGATGTCATGGTGAGGCTGATGATAACTGCAGTCAGTGTGTATGTGGAGGTGGGAAATCTTGGGGGAGGACTGGATGGGAACTTTAGGGATCCAGTGCCGGACCTGACCGGGCCTTAAGTCAATACATTATTCAATAGCATGGAAATGAGTTAGTGGTGGCTTTGCGGTTCCTGGAGTCCATCACTTCCATCTTTGTGATTCTTTCCACCTCCTTATTAATTTCCAAAGCTTCCAAGAGCTTCCAACATATGTTCCCCTCATATGTTGGCATCCATCCATGGGCGTCAAGCAGGTAAGGGGTTGCTTTTCAGGTAAGGCACAAAACAATATTTAATGATAAAATTAAGACTAGGATTCAGATCTCCTGTCCCACTGGCAGTCTCCCACTATACACTTCTTTTTCTTTACTAGGTCTCTGCTGGGGCCTCTCCAGACTCTATTGGTATGTGTAGTTTGGCATTACCTCTAGTCAGCTCTTAATTATTCTGAGGTGGGTGACTAGTCTGGCAATGAATCAGGCCTTCTCAAATCTGTTCTCGGCCTTGGAACTACTGCACTGCTTTTTCTTACCTCCTGTTGGAGGAAAAGGCAGGAGAGAAGAAAATCAGGGCTTGCATCAATCCTTCTCCAGTCTCACTGTGTATGGGCAGTTCTGGTAGGAAGGAAACTGAAATACCTTAGCTAAAGGGAAATTTCTGGATGATTGTGTTTGATTCAGTGCCATTTTAGACCATCACCGCTATTACAGAACAGTCTGGCTTCCGTGGCATTGAAGGAGAGCTGAAACTTTGTGAGGGATGACAGAGAGGCTATAAGACACTGTGACTGGACTCATCCACCCTTTCATTCACTCATCCACCCAAGTTAGGTGTTTTCTCTCAAAATTATCAATTACACTCTAATTGGTTAGTTTATTTCAAAGAGATAATAAGAGAAAGATTATTGTATGATTTGCTTATCTTTGCTAAGCCATACAATATTTAGATAATATCTTTTTTTTTTTTTAGTAGGAATCTTAATAGATGCAGCATGGTATTATTGCTAAATCTTTTCAGGTATTCAGGCTGTTTTAGATTAAAACAATGAAATGCTGACTTGATGATTTAAAATTTTATGATCTCTCAGGAATATGGATGCCTCCAAACCAATTTCCAAACAGGAATAATCAAAGCAGGCTTGACAAACTAATCACTTAAGATGACTGAACTTGCTATTGTTGTTCAGTTGCTATGTCATGTCCAACTCTTCACAATCCCATGGACTGCAGCACGCCACTCTCCTCCGTCCTCTGCTATCTCCGGAACTCAGTGGATCATTATTCAGTTTTACCATCCTCAAAAGGCAGGGATGAAGATTTGCTAAATTTCCAAGTCTGCTGGGATAGTTGCTTCTCTATCAGAACCCCTCTTCAAGAAGGCGTTCTTGAAGAGAATATTTAGAAGAGGAGATTAGAAGATAGGTCTTCTGAATTTGATTTTGTTTCTAAGATTTATGTAGCTATCATTGGCATATCCCTTTATTTTTCTACATTTCAGCATTATGTTTTCCTATCCAGCAGATGGAACTGTTAAAATGAGGTATATAAGGAAGCTGCAGACTTCCTCTTGGTATATCCAGTGACCCTTTCATTGGTAATGCTTCACACTGTGATAGAGAATTAAAACCGAGGAACGACAGGGGATGAAAAGATTGTGAGGAAGGAAGTGAGAGGGGTTCATGATACTGGCCAATTTCCCACCACCCCACGCCTCAGGTAATTTATTAGCTTCTATAGTCAGATCATTTTGTTTTTTTCCCACAGAACTACTATACCTGCCTGATCTCATGCAGAGAGTATAAACTCCACTCTCACATTGGGCCTGACCCAACTAACTCCTTTTAAGTGGAGGTAAGCTTACTGTATCAGTTCCTCGAGGCTACTGAGTGAGCCATGATGCTTCCTGACTGTATGAGCCTGGAAAAGAACTCACACAAAGTTGGTGAAGAGAAGTGGGGAGATCCATCACATTGGGTAGAAAGCCGTAAGGGTCTGAACTAAGATGGGAATATTGGGAATGGAAAAAAAAAGAGAATCTAGATCTGATTATTTGGCATTCATACAGTCTTCTATTCCAGAGGCATACAAAGATAAAGAAACTAAAGTATTTAACATCATAAAACAGTCTTAAATGTTGTCTTAAGACAAAATCTACACTGGATGAATCTGAATTTCTTGTTTAGTGCATATACTTAGAAATTGCTTGTAGTCATAAAACTGAACTCTTTATCTCAAGGAGGTACATAGTTATTTGGCATCAAAATCAGGATTTGAAACAGGGTTTCTTGGTCCAGTACGTTTTTCAATTGCATCTTTAATATGCCCATACAATTGGTAGATGGGAGTTTGGAGGCTGCCACTAGGGGAGTAATACTTCTGGAGAGGGCTCCCATGCAGGACTCTCTAGGAAACGTGACAAGGCAAAGAAAAGGGCTTGCTGGAGATTGAGGTTTACTTTAATCTATTTAGTCTGGCATCTAGAGAGCCTGAGACTCCTGGGGGGAACCATTTTCTTTGTATTTCAGGCATCTACTCTATTAATTTAACTTAATTTGTTGGTAGCTGATTTCTGTCAGCTTGTATTTAGGTTTCAGGTTTGACTGACCTGTTTTAGAATGCGCAGGCTCAGAAACGTAGTGCTGCTTTCCAAACAAAACCAGAAGGATTTCTCTGGGGTTGTTTGGGAATTTATGGAATTAGAGGACGAGGGGACATGGAATAGGGCATAATTAAGACCTACATAGCAAATGGTGCTGTAGTCATATTAGGTATATTACTACTCATTGCTTTCCTTCCACACTTACATTCCCTTTTGGTTTATCGGCCTAAAACTTATTGCTTAATTTCTTTGCCCATTATTTTTAGCTAGGAAATGAAAGAGCAGTTTTGCTTTTTTGGGTGACTTTTACTTGTAAAGGTGACAGCCTGCCTTCTCAAGCATTCTACAAATTAAAGACCACCTGAGAGAGTACAAATAATTGTTTCAGTTACACAAGCCTTCATTGTCCAAATGAGTATTTTATGGACAAAGTGCTCCTGGGTCAGTCCTACCAAGCACATGCTGCATGAGGTGGAATTCTCTGCATTTGCAAGGAGGTTTCTCTGGGTGTCTTGAGGAAGGGTCTAGAAACCTTGTACATGGGATGGTATCATGATGCCTTCAAAATCCTTGGCTCAGTGGGGATACCACTCTATATAACTGCCCACTTCTCAAAGTCATGTCAACAACCAACCATGTGAAACTGCAGTGGGGGAAAGGATTCCCAACTACAGTCAAGAGACATGGATTCAGGTGGTGGTCTTAGGCAAGTGTTTCAGCTCTGTGAGCCTCTGTGTTCCTTCTGCATATTGAGCAGAATACCTCAGAGAGATCTTGTGAGGATCAAATAAAGGAGTGAGCTTACACTTTCTGAAGAACTATTTCTAAGAAGTAGTTTCTCACTATTTTCTAAGTAAAAGGCATCAGCTTAAGCATCAGATACACCTAATAAATTAGTAATTTTTAATGGTACAGGAAGAGGTAATTTACATTTCGAAATTCCTCCTTGGAATTTCCAGTTGTCAGAGGAAAAATTTCAAGCTCTAGACACAGAAATACTCATTTGCTACACTGACCATGATGTACCATTTCAAGACTCTCATCCTAACAGATCATTCTTAAACCCATTTTTCTCAACTAGAACTTGGAAATTATAGATACATCCTTTCTCTTTAGAATGGTGTCTTCTTTATCATTTCAAACTTATCTGTCCCACATTCTAGCACAAACTTATCTTTCCATTCAATATGGCCTCGTTGACTCTCCCTGTCATTAGTTTTGAGCAGTGTTCATTTTCTTCCTCCTCCTGCTGATTCTTTCAAATTTTCCCCATCTCTAAAGAACAAGTTCTAGTTCAACCTTCTGTGTTTCCACAGTCCACAAGAATCCCTTCTTTTCTTGACGTTACAGAGGTGTTTCACCTTGTACTATGAAGTCCTTTCACTCTACCACATCTCATTCCTTCAGTTAGACTGTAAACAAATACCTCAAAAGTTGTGGTACATATACACATTGGAATATTATTCAGCCATAAAAACGAATGCATTTGACTCAGTTCGGATGAACCTAGAACCTATTATACAGAATGAAGCAGGTCAGAAAGAGAAAGAAAAATATCATATATTAACGCATATATATGAAATCTAGAAAGATGGTACTGGTATACCTATTTGCAGGGCAGCAATGGAGAGGCAGACATAAAGAATAGACTTGTGGACACAGGGTGACATGGAGAGGATGGGACAAATGGAAAGAGCAGCATTGAAACACACATTACCATATGTAAAATTAGACAGCTGGTGGAAATGTACTGTATGGTGTAGGGAGCTCTAATCTGGTGTTCTCTGGCAACCTAGAGGGGTATGATGGGATGGGAAGTGGGAGGGAGGTTCAAGAGGAAGGGGACGTACACATACCTATGGCTGATTCATGTTGATATATGGTAGAAACCAACACAATACCATAAAGCAATCATCCTCCAATTAAAAATAAATAGAAAAATACTCCAAGGACTCCTTTTTATAGTTGTCACTTCAGTATTCAGTGTAGTGCTGACATGCTAAATAAATGGGGATTCCCAGCTGGTAAAGAATCTGCCTGGCAATGCAGGAGATGCAAGAGACCTGGGTTTGATCCCTGGTCGAGAAGATTCCCTGGAGTAGGAAATGGTAACCCACTCTAGTATTCTTGCCTAGAAAATTCAACGGACAGAAGAGCCTGGCATGCTGCAGTCCTTGGGTTCACAGAGAGTCTAACAGGACTGAGCATGCACACACAATGAATGGGTACTTAATACACACGTTTGTGCTGTGTTGAGTCGCTTAGCCATGTCTGACTCTTTGCAACCCCGTGGACTGTAGCCTGCCAGGCTCCTCTGTCCGTGGGGATTCTCCAGGCAAGAATACTGGAGTGGGTTGCCATGCCCTCCTCCAGGGGATCTTCCCAACCCAGGGATCAAACCCAGGTCTCCCTCATGGCGGGTGGATTCTTTACTATCTGAGCCACCAGGGAAGCCAAAACACTTGTTTAGTGACCTCCCAAAGCAGTGGAGCTGAAAATGATCATTGTGACAATATAGCACAGTGGATAAGAGCACAGACTCTGGGCCACAGGGACTGGGCCCAGCCCCCGGTTGTCCCACTCAGTAGCCCTGTAACCTAGCACAAGTAATTGACTTCTGAGTGGCAAAGTTTTCTCACACACAGAGTGAGGAGCATTACTGCACCAACTGAGGGGTGTTGTGAATATTCTATGTTGAGTTCAGGTATTTCAAAAACACAGAAAAGTATGTGACAAGTAGCAAATACTAGGGAAATGCAGGTTATTATTAATATTTAGTGGTTGTTTTTGATATCACCAAGAAAATAAAATCTGATAGACTTTATTTTCCTGGGCTCCAAAATCACTGAGGATGGTGACCACAGCCACAAAATTAAAAGACGCTTGTCCCTTGGAATGAAAGCTATGACAAACCTAGTGTACTAAAAGCAGACACATCACTTTGCTGACAGAGATCCATATAGTCAAAGCTATGGTTTTTCTAGTAGTCACACGGATGCTAGAATGGGACCATAAAGAAGGCTGAGTGCCAAGGAATTGATGTTTTCACGTTGTGGTGCTAGCGAAGCGTCTTGAGAGTCCCTTGGAGAGCAAGAAGATAAAACCAATCAATCCTAAAGGAAATCAACCCTGACTATTCATTAGGAAACTGACTACCTGATGTGAAGTGCTGACTCATTGGAAAAGACCCTGATGCTGGGAAAGATTGAAGACCAAAGGAGAAGGGAGTGACAGGGGACGAGACAGATGAGGTAGCATCACTGACTCAGTGGGCATGAATCTGAGCAAACTCCAGAGGACAGCGGAGGACAGAGGAGCTTGATGTGCTACCGTCCATGAAGTCACAGAGTCAGATGCAACTAAGCGACTGAACATCAACAACATTACCAGCCATTACCATTCACTCTTCATATCTGAACCTATGTAATCTGGATGTTGTGATGAGCTGCTGTGACATGGGTAAGTGACTGAGAAATGAACAGTTTTCAAGAAAAAACACATAAATCAGGGCCACGGAGGGAAGAGGTGAGGGGTATGCTATGTGGGAGAGCAGGGCGTGGGCCACAGTGGGTGTATCTTGGTGGAAACTCTGCGGGTGGGAAAGACAAGCAGAGGACTGAGGCCACGTGGCACACTGGGTTGGCAACAGCCTCAATTCTATTCTTGACTCAGGAATCTCGGAATAAAGACAACTAGTCATTTCCATAACTGTTTTAACACTATTAACCAGATACTGATATTTTAGAACACTTAAAAAATGCCAGAATTCTGCAATTGCAAAAAAAAAAAAAAATGAGGAAAAGATTAAGAATTGGGAAAAGTAAGCTTAGAAGCAGTTAAAGAATATTGTGCAAAGAATATCAGCTCACAACCCCAAAGAGGAGGTGTTGAGGTCTTTTGCCTTACCCTGAAATGCAGACTTTTTTTCTGCTTAGGGATTCCTAAGATTAGGATAATCAAATCTACCACAAAGGGAGAGTGGGAGCAGGTATTTAGTAGACAAGTGTACAAGCTTCATACAATTTCATTCATGTTACTTGTCTGACATTATCATATTTTAGAGAGGACACAAAAGCTCTGAGAAGTAACTTGCTCAGTTGGTGCAGGGAATGGGGAATGACCTATGACCTTAAAACAAACGGACTCTATTCAAACATCCACTGGGGCCTAGTAAGAAGGCATGTGGTTTGGCTTTATTTTCGGTTGAGTGTAATATATGCCAATGTTTCTCAGGGACATGGACAATCACTAATAAGAATATTCTGGATTTTAAATAGCTGGAAGGCATGCGGTTTGGCCTCATTTTTGTTGAGGGGTAATTTGTGCCAAGGTTTGTTGTTACTCAGGGAAATGGACAATTGCTAACAAGAATTTTCTAGATTTTAAGTAGCTTGAAGCTGGAGGACAGAAAGAATATTGTGAGAAGACATCTTCTGCAAGAATGTTTTTCTGAAACCAAAAATTATAGTAGCCCAGACACTTGCAAGGGAGAGTTTTATTTTGTACAGACATTTTGGGGAAGAGACTTGAGGTTCATGAAGAGTTTTGTATCACTATTTGGCAAGGGCAACTTTTTTTTTTTAACCTTGGCTGCTTTTAATTGCCAACTAAAAGTTACTTAATGCTGGAAGCTCCATGACTGCTCCAGGTGGAAGTATAGAAAATATTTTTGGAATGGGAAAGGTCAACTGACCACACATTCTTAACTCTGTCCTAATACTTTCTGCCAAACCCTTCAGCTTCCTTCCTTCTCTTCAGAAATTCATAAAGTCTTGAATTTGCTAATATGAGTAGTTCTACCTTCCTTCCAGGTAATTCATTTCAAACTGCAGACCTCTGCATGAAACGACTAACTGGATTTCCTATTTACCTTGAATTGAGATCATCAAACTGTAGCCAGCTGTCACTTGCTTTTGTAAATAAAGTTTTATTGGCACTCAGCCACAGCAGATTAAGAATCTATGGCTGCTTTTATGCTCCATTGGCAGAACTGAATAGTTGAGACAGATGGGATAGCCTGCAAAGCTAAAATGTTTGCTGTTTGGCCCTTTGCAAGAAAAGTTTGCTGACCCCAACCTAGAACACGGAAGCATTTTCACTTCTGGTTTGTTTTGGTGTCTTCCTCATTTATACTAAAATGTTATTTTCAGATATGCTATTTGCTAGGACTACTTTTCTAGGAAGAATGAATTAACTCTTAGGGGATCTTTTGAGACTCTCCAGCTTTTCAGAGTGGACAGTGACTGGTTGTCACTTGTCTTGTGTATGTGTAATGTTCTCTGATTCATGTGGTCACTTCTGTGACCTTGCACTGATCATTTTTTTTTTTTTTTGGCTAAGCTTTACCTGTTTACTGAGATGGCTCTTTTTCTGACTTGCCTTTCTTATACTTTTCAACTGGGAAAAACATTTGTCATCTCCATTTCCTTTGGTTCTATAAAGGAAACAAGCCAAACCAAATTGAAACTGATTTCTTCTTCCCTCACTATCTGCCCAGCCTCCAGTTTTTATATTATCTACAAACTAAGAAACTGCATTTCATGTGCTTATGACTTTTACATATAGCATTATTCACAAGTGTGGTTCTGAAATTGACCCCGGAGGCATTTTCCATCTGATTCTCTCTTCCATTCGAAGAAGTTTCCATCTGTGGATACTCTGTGTTGCCCGAGCTAAAGCCTTCCAAATACTCCTTAATTCATCTTCTATTCAACACCACTTTGGAACACTGTCCAGAGCTTTCTGGGAAGTATAAACATTTAGAGCATACATACTTCTCTATCCTACCAGATCAAAAACATCAGAAAAAACTGTCCGTAGAGTATAAGCACACTCTCTTGTCTGGATACAGGCTGACAATTCTCCATCACACTCTGTTTTCCTAGACACCTTTCTAGTGCTAGTCTTCCAACAACCGCCCAGGAGTTCCTCAAAATAAGAGTAATGCTCCTGATTTTGTGACATCCTGGAAGATGGTGTGTGGTACACTGGCCTCATCTCTAAGGACAATGATTATACTATCAAATGTGTATGCACTGTGTGCCAGGCATACTACAGATAATATTTCTCTTCTTTTTCACTTTTCTGCAGGGTGGTTATGATCATTTAAACTAATGAGAAAACAAGGGTTCAGAGCTGTTAGACTCCTGTGGTTATTAAGTGGCAGAACTAAGATGCTATGATTCTAGCCTTCCTGTTCGCTACCATTGTGGGCTGTCCTCAGGGTTAACTGCTGTACCATTAGCTTGCTCCTCCTGACCAAAGGGATGGGTGGGAGTGAGGTGGGTACACCCAGACCACAAGAGAAAGAAAGCAGGGCCCGGCTTAGGGATTAAAAGGCAGAAACTCTTTAGTATTAGCCTGTTCCCTAGGGCTCCATATAGATGGAATAGCACCTGTGAGCCCTTTCTCCATCCCTAAGAAGGAGAGGAGAAGGGAACAACAGAGGCTGAGATGGTTGGATGGCATCACTGACTTGATGGACATGAGTTTGAGCAGGCTCCAGGAGTTGGTGATGGACAGGGAAGCCTCGCACGCTGCAGTCCATGGTGTCACAAAAAGTCCGACACGACCGAGCGACTGAACTGAAGAAGGAATCAGTATTTTTCCTAAGTCTCTAGTTTCATATTTGTCTTTATGTTCATTTGCATTCCTCTGAAAAGTCACATGACCTTTAAGAAAGTTTTGTTTAAATGCTTTAAGATGTCTATCAGCTGAGCTATGAGGAGTATGTGACTATAGGCTCACTCTTAGACCAAAGGTGTTGGGTAGGAAGTGGGGGCTTCCCTGCCAGTGTGGGACTATCAGCAGTATGTAGATCTTTCTCAGAGGAAAAGATCGATCCTCATGCAGCCTCCCTTCCCAGTTTGGTAATCCAGCTCCGTGTGGAAATTTGGGAGAATCTGAACATCCTTATAGGTATTGTTTCTGGAGTTGAATTCAGATGGAGGAATACTGGACATATATTTGTCCATAATGACATGAGTCTCCTGGTATCAGATGTGGGGTGGAGTTACAAGATTTTTCAGCTATCATGCCTCAACTCCAAATGCAAATTCAGCTTTTGCCTGAATCTCAACTGAAAATGTGGTGCAGAATAGAAAGGCCCAGGTGGTGTTCAGTATTTATCAGAATGACTGAAAGCAAGAAATGGTTCAGCTTCATCTTGTTTGTGGTTGAGGTATCTAAACACATACATGCACAGGCTGTCAATGCTGTAAACATACATGATTAGAGATACAAACACAGATGTGACAATAATAATGTTTACTGAGTGCCTATTATGTGCCGAGCACTGTGCATATTTACAGCTGGGTATGTATATGTAAAGGAGAGCGACTGAGAGAAGTAAAGTCTTTCCCTGAAACAGACATGCCACAATAAAAACAAAAGCCTCACAAATTGGAAGCCTCCCTAGAGGATAGAATGCTGGATTATGCTAAGTTCAGCTGACTCCAATGGCTTCTTTCTAAAACAGGGGCAAGCCCATGTATTCAACCAAGGTTAAAATCAAAGAAACAGGATCCCTGGGGCCAAACTGAATCTCACAATCTCTGTGCTTCAATTTTAATATTTGTAAAACTGGAATAGTAACCTGGAAGGGTTATTCTAGGAATAAATGGCTGGCGGGGGGTGGGGGGCGGTTCCCTGGCAGCTCAGTGGTAAGGAACCCACCTGCCAATGCAAGAGATGTGGGTTCAATCCCTGAGTCGGGAAGATCCCCTGGAGAAGAAAATGGTTATCCACTCCAGTATTCTTGTCTGGGTGATCCCATGGACAGAGGAGCCTTGGGGGAGGGAGGCTATAGTCTATAGGGTTGCAAAGAGTTACACATGACTTAGCAACTAAACAACAAAATAAATGGACATCTATAAAGCACTGAGAACATCTTGTAGCTCAAAGCAAGTGCTCATAACTGTTAGCAATGATGTCCATGATGAGGAGGATTTCTCCATTGGCCTGGATACGATGGGCAACTAAGACACCACAAGATATTGACTCTTTGCCCTTACTCACTTCTAGTGGCTGGAAGTTCCTAGGCAAACTCATAAACAGCAAGTAACTGGGTATCGTGGAAGGGCAGAGCTCAGTGGGGTGAAGTGAGGGGTCTGGTAAGAAATGAAGCAAGAAAGGTAGGCAGACGTCAGATGATAAAGGACACTGTATATCATCCTAGGGCATTTGGAAATCATCCTCAAACGCTGGCAGGCCAAGGGAAAAATTTTAAGCCTGAGAGCATCACGGATGACTTTGCTAGAAAGATGCTCTGGCAGTAGCATGTCAATGATCTAGGGCAGAAGTGAGAATCCGTTTCCTATAAAGGGACATATAGCAAATACTTTAGGCTTTCAGGGCCGCCTATGGTCTCTGTTGTTTATTCCACTTTTTATTTGTCTTTAATAATCCTTAAAAATATAAAAGCCATTCCTTTCATAATCCTTTAAGTTACCTGGGTTCAAACCCCAGCTCCAACACTTATTAAGTGAGGGATCTTAAGCAAGTTAATTAAACAGCTCTGGGCTCAATTTCAAGGACTCTTTTAATCCTTTAGAAGCCATTCTTAATAAGCCCTTTAAAAATGTAAAGCCACTGGCTGGAATTTGCCAAAAGCCACTGGCTGGAATTTGCGAATCCCTGGTCTTAAGAAGGCAAATATAGAGTTAGGAGGCTGCAGCCATCACTGAGAGCTGACACGTAAGCCAAGGACAGGCAGTGAGAACAGAGACCAGTGGAGAGTGAAAGCGCCACTGAAAAACTAGAACAGTCTAGAAATACAGGCAGGCCTCATTTTATTGCATTTCACTTTCTTGTGCTTCAGAGGTACTATTTTTAAAAAATAAATTGAAGGCTTGTGGCAACTCTGCATGGAACAAGCCTGTTGGTGTTATTTTTCCCTGTTTTGTTTTCTTTTCCTTAGTATCCGATGGCTTCTGTTGAACATTTAAAAACTTTTTATGTTGTTTTGGGGTATACAATGGAAGTAACAAATAGATTCAAGGGATTAGATCTGTAGACAGCGCCTGAAGAATTATGGATGGAGGTTTGTAACACTGTACAGGAGGTGATGACCAAAACATCCCGCAGAAAAAGAAATGCAAAAAGGCAAAATGGTTGTCTGGGGAGGCCTTACAAATAGCTGAGAAAAGAAGAGAAACAAAGGGAAAGGATTAAGGGAAAGATATACACAGCTGAATGCAGAGTTCCAAAGAACAGCAAGGAGAGATAAGACAGTCTTCTTAAGTGAACAATGCAAAGAAATAGAGGAAAAAATAGAATGGGAAAGACATCTTTTCAAGAAAATGAGAGACATCAAGGGAATATTTCATGCAAAGATGAGCACAATAAAGGACAGAAATAGCAAGGACCTAACAGAAGCAGAAGAGATTAAGAAGAGGTGGCAAGAATACAAAGAACTATACAAAAAGATCTTCATGAACCAGATAACCACGATGGAGTTGTCACTCCCCCAGAGTCAGACATCCTGTTGTATAAAGTCAAGTGGAATGAGAGACACCAAGGGAACATTTCATGCAAACATGAGCACAATAAAGGACAGAAATAGCAAGGACCTAACAGAAGCAGAAAAGATTAAGAAGAGGTGGCAAGAATACAAAGAACTATACAAAAAGATCTTCATGAACCAGATAACCATGATGGAGTGGTCACTTCCCTAGAGTCAGACATCCTGTTGTATAAAGTCAAATGGGCCTTTGGAAGCATTACTATGAACAAACCAAGGGGAGGTGATGGAGTTCCAGCTGAGCTATTTCAAATCCTAAAAGATGATGCTGTGAAAGTGCTGTACTCAATATGCCATCAAATTTGGAATACTCAGCAGTGGCTACAGGACTGGAAAAGGTCAGTGTTCATTCCAATACCAAAGAAAAGGCAGTGTTCAAACTACCATACAATTGCCCTCATTTCACACACTAGCAAGATAATGCTCAAAATCCTTCATGCTAGGCTTCAACAGTATGTGAACTGAGAACTTCCAGATGTATAAGCTGGATTTAGAAAAAGCAGAGGAACCAGAGATCAAACTGTCAACATCCAGAGGGATGGGATGGGGTGGGAGATGGGAGGGAGGTTCAAAAAGGAGGGGATATACGTATACTTATGGCTGATTCATATTGAGGTTTGACAGAAAACAGCAAAATTCTGTAAAGCAACTATCCTTCAATTAAAACATAAATTAATTTTAAAAATTGCCCACATCCACTGGATCACCAGAAAAACAACTGCTTCTACTTCATTGCCTACACAAAAGCCTTTGACTGTGTGAATCACAACAAACTATGGAAAATTCTTAAAGCAATGGGAATACTAGACTACCTTACCTACCTCCTGAGAAACCTGTATGCAGGTCAAGAAGTGACAGTTAGAACTGGACATGGAACAACAGACTGGTTCAAAATAGGGAAAGGAGTATGTCAAGGTTATATATTGTCACACTGCTTATTCACCTTACATGGAGAGTATATCATGGGAAACACCAGGGTAGATGAATCATAAGCTGGAATCAAGACTGCCAAGAGAAATATCAATAACCTCAGATATGCAGATGATACCACCCTAATGGCAGAAAGTGAAGAGGAACAAAAAGCCTCTTGATGAATATAAAAAAGAGAGTGAAAAGTCTGACTTAAAACTCAAATTTCAAAAAATGAAGACCATGGCATCCAGTCCTATTATTTCATAGCAAATAGATGGGGAAACAGTGGCAGATTTTATTTTGAGGGCACCAAAATCACTGCAGACAGTGACTACATCCATGAAATTAAAAGATACTTGCTCCTTGGAAGAAAGGCTATGACAAACCTAGACAACATATTACAAAGCAGAGATAGTACTTTGCCAACAAAGATCAGTATAGTCAAAGAATGGATGCTTTTGAACTTTCTGAAGACTTTGATGCTTTTGAGGACTCTTGAGAGTTCCTTGGACAGCAAGGAGATCAAACCAGTCAACCCTAAAGGAAATCAACACTGAATATTCATTGGAAGGACTGATGCTGAAGCTGCAATACATTGGCCATCTGATACAAAGAGTCGCCTCACTGGAAAAGACCCTAATGCTGGGCAAGAATGAGGGCAGGAGGAGATGGGGATGACAGAGGATGAGATGGTTGGATGACATCACTGACTCAGTGAACATAAGTTTGAGCAAACTCCAGGAGATAGTGAAGGACAGGGAAGACTGGTGTGTTGCAGTCCATGGAGTTTCAGAGTCAGACACAACTTAGTACTGAACAACAACAGTTAGATTAAGAATGCTGTTATAGTTTTGGGTGAACAGCAAAGAGACTCAGCCAGACATATACGTGTATCCATTCTCTACCAAACTCCCCTAATATCCAGGCTGTATTGGTACTATTTTTCTAATAGCATTTGCTCTCTTCACATCTCTGTGTCATATTTTGATAGTTTTTGCAATATTTCAAAGTTTTTCATTATTATTATATTTGTTATGGTGATCTGTGATCTTTGATGTTACTAGTGACTCTGTGAGAGCTCAGATGATAGCAAGAAAATATTTTTAGATTAAGGAATATAGATTGGCTTTTATGACATAATGCTATTGCACTCTCCAGTGTAGTGTAAACACAACTTTTATATATTCTGGGAAACAAAAAATTATTGATTAGCTTTATTGTGATATTGGCTTTATTGTGATCTGGAGCTGAACCTGCACTATCTCTGAGGCATACCTATATTTTGGCTTGGAAAGCTGGATGGCTGAAGGTATTTTTTACTGAGATAAAGACTGAGGAGTTTAGTTTTAGAGATATTCTGCATGTGTGTCCAGTCACTTCAGTCTGTGTCCAACTCTTTGTGACCCCATGGGCTGTAGCCCGCCAGGCTCCTCCGTCTATGGGATTCTCCAGGCGAATACTGGAGTGGGTTGCCATGCCCTCCTCTAGGGGATCTTCTGAACCCAGGGATCGAATCCACATTTTGCACTGGCAGGTAGGTTCTTTTCCTCTAGCACCACCTGGGAAGCCCTTAGAGATACTGAGTTGACCTTTTGTGGGGTATCTGGGTTAGGATGTCTAGCAGAAATTTTACATCTGAATCAGAAGAAAGATGTACTCTGTGCTAGATACAAGAGAATCAGCATACAGAGGAGTCCTGGAGCCATGGGATCACTAGTGTACACAGAGTGAGACTTCCAAGCGGGTAGCTAATAGGCGAGCAGAGTAGGAAGGATCCCAAAGATGCTGAGATAGAACAACCAGAGAAGCAGGAAGCAAGCCAAGTGCATGTGGTTTATAAAGTAGTAAGAGTGTTTTTAGAAAGAAGGTTTCAGCCTGTGCAGAATGTTGTTGAGAGCTCAGATTAGATAAGGCATGTTTTGTGAGACAACTCTCTTCTTTTTGAACAAATGAGAAATAAACTTTTTGTGGGAGAAGAGGCTTTACACGAGAGTGTATGTTCTATGTTACATGTGGCCTCAGAATACAAGGTGGACAAATAGAAGTGAACTCCATCATGAACGGAGTGGAAATATCAGGTAAGGATTTTAAAAATGCATAATTAACGACCTTGGTGGGGGACCTAAGATAGCCTTCTATATGTGAAATATTTCCAGGTTATAAATTAGCTACTTAGAGTGATAATATTAATGTTTTCAAACCACTGGAGTGTAGTATTCTCTAGGAGCCCTCCAGTATATCTCAGTTTCTGGAGAGCAGGGACATTTCCTTACTTATGATCTCATTCTCTGGCACCTATCACTACCAAATGGCCGACAGAGATACTTGGGGAGTTGAGGGACAACTGCGAAGGGCTCCTGATAGCTGCCCAGCTTCTGCTCATGCTTGACTATAATCTACTCACCACAAAGTAGCCAGTGTGGGTCAATAAAAATGGAAATCATATCATTTTACTTTCCTGATTAATAGCCTCTAAAATCTTCCTGTGGGGCTCAGATCAAAACCCCAATGTCTCATCCAGGTCTCTGGTTGCCCCCATGGCATCCTATATCACCTCTACCTTCAGCCTGCCACACTCCAGCCAAATGACCTTCTTTTGAGTTCTTTCAACACATAAACTCGTCTTCCCTTTGGGAGTTTTGCACTGCTTCTCCTTTGCTCAGAAAGGTTCTTCCTTCTGATGTTCTGTTGCTGTACCCTGGTTATCATTCAGCTCTCGGCTTTCAGGTCACCTCTTCAGAGTAACTCACCTACTGAGGTCACCATTCTTTCTCAAAGCCCTGTTTCATTTCCTGCCCAGCACTCATTGCCAGCTGATACTTTTCTTGTGTCTTTTATGTGTTTACAGTCTTGCTTCACACTCACTCATTAATTCACTCACTGTTTATTTAGTACCTGTTTAGTGCCAGGTACTCTTTCCAGCACTGGGGACACAGCAGTAAAGAAAATTCCTACCATTATGGACAGGAAATCAACACATCCATACGCAATATGTCAGAGGATGATAAAATTCTGTGAGTAAAATAGAGTTAAGGGGTCAGAGAATGATAAGGAGTGCTCTTTTTAGACAGAATGAGCAGGGAAGATCTTTCCGACGTGTGCCATTTGAGCAGATATCTAAATGCATATGAAAGGCAAGAGAGCACAGACTTGTGTTCCATTCACCACAGTATTCTCAGCAAGTAGGTGCATCTCTGGCATATGACAGATAGATTAATACTTATGAGATAAAGAAGTATGCCTTCCTTTTACTTATCATTTACACCCTGCATTTACTTCTCTGGTTTCCAAACTAGACTTTGAGTTGCCTTTCCTCATATCTGACATGGGGTCTGGTTCAGAGTAAACATGGAGACGTATGTGAAATAAAGGAAGAAGCAGGAATTAGGAAGAACCAGGATGTTTTAATACACTGAGGGACATCCTGTAAACGACTGCTTAAGAAGCTGACATGTGCTTCTAAGAATGAGGTGAACTCCTTTTAACTAGTAAGTTATACACCTGATGAGATGCAGTAGTAGCTGAATTGTTAGTGGTTCTTTCTGAAAGCAAGCTTTGGCATACTTTGTAGTCAAGCTTTGGCATATTTAAAAGCCAAGACATAACAGACTTCAGTCACTTTCTTGGTGGCTCAGGCTATTCGAGTGTACTTGAATATAGCTGCAAAGTCCTTCAGACCAATAGCCAGCTGAAGTTTGCAGACTCTTTCAGAAAGATGGATTTGGGTACTAAGGAAAAACAGACTAACTGAACTACAACACCGAGCATTTCAGCACTTCTCTGTTTAAAAATAAATGAGCATTTCTGAACCGCTACCAGACACAGGAATGATGACAAGCAATGAAATCCAACACAAAAGAGGTCACCAACAGCCATAGCAGAGCAGTCCCAGTGGCAGTTCTGTGCCTCCTGTGTGTTCTGTACAGATGCAACCATTTTATTTTCTCAAACAGCACTTGGAAAACTGCATAAAACACTAAGCTCCAGCCATATTTCTTACTGGCTAGCTAAGCAAAATGGAAAAATTATGATGTCAAGGATCAGAAACGGAAATCTCTTATTTTTCCCTACTGCATGCCATTAACTTGCATTAAAAAGTTCTGTTAAAGCTAGATCTGGAAAAAGTATCTTGATAGTGGCAAAAACTATAATACTGTTTGCTCATAACCCCCATGTGGTGGTTTTTTTCCTTCTTTTAATGTGGATCATTTTTTTAAAGTCTTTATGGAATTTGTTACAACATTACTTCTGTTTTATGCTTTGTTTTGTTGGCCACAAGGCTTGTGGGATCTTAGCTCCCCAACCAGGGATCGAACCCACACACCCTGCATTGGAAAGAGAAGTCTTAACCAGTGGAAGCACATTCCTTAAGCACAGGTAAGACCCTGTGCTTTCCTTCTTAATGTTATCCCCTGTTCCCACCAATGTTCTGGTGGCTCATGACCTAGAATTTGCTCTCTTCTGTCCTAGGCCTACAACTTTTCATCTTTAGCAACTGGCTGCCATGTTTCTTTCTTTAGCAAGATTCTGTTGACTGTTCTTCATCTTAAAGCCATTAGACTCCTAATACCCATTAAGGTAAAAATTAAAAGGCAAAAGTAGTATTTTAAGAATTATTAATGTCCTTGAGATTATTAGACCAAAAAATCATTCATTGATCAAAGAAGTACTTGGAAAATACTGCATGCTATACATGTTGGAATGCTTATAGGAGTTGAAAATGGAAAAAACAAAGTAATTTCCCTTGAGGGTTAGTTAAATACATTCAAAACCAGTAATCAGTGGTTTAAAAAGGTGATATCGACCTCTACATACTATTCTGGAATGTCTCCTAGACATGTTGTTGAATAGAAATTAAGTCAAATTTGTAAACATAACATTGCATTAAAAGAACACAAATCTTATGTGCATATGTGACATATAAATACAGTAAAATATATAAAAATTCCAAATGGGTCTATACTGAATTATTAAGACTGACAGCCTCTGGGGAATAGAATCAGGGGCATGAAAGAGATCTGCATGTTTACTTTATAGATTCAGGTATTATTTGAATTGTTTTATAGCCTTTTCATTACTTCTATAAAAAAGAAAATATCAAATACTATATTAAAAAATAGAAGTAAAGTCCAGCAGTAAATATATACGTTTAACTTTAAGTGAGCATATCCCAAACTCATGTGATCAATGAACCTCTGTCTGTGAACCACTCGGACGATAACTTGTAGGACAAATTTTAAAGTAACATGCTCAAGGCCCTCCCTACTCTCCATCAACATATGGGTTTTAACTTTCTGTGACCTTCTATCAAGGAATGAAGAGGGTAGATCAGAGGTGATTTGCTACGACCTCCCTCAATTTTTAAATGAAGAGACTAAGGCCATGGAAAGCGAAGGGCCTTGGCAAGACCAGCCCAAAGACCTCAGTCCTCCTAGTTTCTCCTACATTTTTCCTGCAATCACCAGTGACCAAGATGAGGCATGATCCTTGGATTTCATAAATTCCAGCACTCAAGGTAGTTGTTGGGACCCCTGAGTAAGCCATGGCCTCAATATTCTCCATGCAGTTCCAGGCATAACAGAATCCTGATCATCCCCTTCCCCATCTCGGTGGCCTGTGTCATTGTGCACCCTTTAGGAAGAAGTAGTCACTATTCAAAGGGAGGGACCCTGGAAAAGGCTAGGAGGAAACAGCACGGGTCTTAAGGCAACTTGCTATCCCGAGTCAAATACAGGAGATGCGTGAAAACATAAACTTAGTCACTCAAAACAGCATGAGCTTGTGTTGGGCAGAACTGGGTTTGAATTTATTCTCTTGATTCTGCCATTTACTAGCTATTTAACAGGGGTCAGCTTCCTTAACTACTGTGAACCTTGGTTTCCTCATCTCTGAAATAAGGCTATCTGCTCATATGTTACACCTGGCAGTGGACATTAAGAGATGATGGCTGTGGAAGTTGCTGGCATGGGGATACAGTGGCTGGAGTTAGTCAAGAAATGTTAATTCCCATCTTTCCCCTCATACAGTTACCTGCTACTCCCTTTGATCTCAATAGCACCAGTTCTGGGCAACAGGCCCAGAAGATATAAATAAAATAGGAACTGACTGGCTGATGGCAGGCATGGCACAATTTGGGCACAATAGTTGTGAAAGATGCAGTGAAGAAGACAGTTTCAGTGCACCTCTCACCTGAGCACCATGGTACAACTTTCAGTCAGCACCTGTCCTTCTGGGGGTCTGATGCTGGAGCTGCCCCGAGACCCAATGACCTCAATGTGATTTACTGCAACTTTAGCCTAACTCACAAACTCCTTACAAAGATTTCTGGAAAGAACTGCAGGGATCATAGCAGACAAGAAGATCAAGCAAAGTCTACACTGGGGAGGATCAAGAAGCAAACAAGAGGAGAGGTTGCCATTATAGTCTCTCAAAACAAACTGTCTGCATTCTATCCTTGTCTCCAGTGCTTCTGTGAAAGTCTAACATCTGTGCCTTAGCTTTTTTTTTATTACTGATGTTGTAACAATAATGGTATTTATCTCATAAAGCTTTTTTAAGATTAAACAAGATAATACCTTTAAAGCACTGAGCAGAGTGTCACAGAAAAAAATGCTTAGTATTGTTATTAAAGCTGTTTGATCTGTAAGGGCTCAGGTTGAAAAGCAATATTGTTGACATTTCAAAAACACACAAGGGGTAGGCAGGATGGACAAAGTCATGTTTGTTCATCAAGTTTCGGAAGAGCAGACAGAACTATTCTTTGGAATCCAATAAACTTGATATTGAATCCTTAATCAGGCCTTTTCTAAAGTGTGACCTTGGGTGAGCTGCTGAACCTCAATTTCTTATGTGAATCTGGAGGATAATGTCAATCTAGTGGCTTGACTGTCAGAAGAACAAATGTAGTGACATATAAATAAACCTGGCACACTGCCTGACATAATATATCTCGCCTTCTTTCCTTCCTTACTCATAAGTAGGCCAGTGAAGAGGATTAACCGAACAATAGCATTTAAAAGGACATTTAATGAAAAGAGCATGCTTCACGAACTCAGCGAAGATAATAAGTTAAAATGAGGACTCTGAAGCACAGACCTTAAAGTTCCTCTCTCATCCATAGACTATGATTCTTCCATTGGCTGCCTTTCTTATTTCTGTCACATATCTTGGCTCTACCACCTAATAAATGGGATCTTTAGTAAGTTGCTAGGCTTGGTTTTCTCTTCTGTAAAGTGTGGATAAAAATTATACTACCTCTTAGGGCTGCTGTTAGAGTTCAGTGAGATAAAGCACACAGAGCATTTACACCTGCCTGGAAGACAGCTGCTACTCAGCCAATGCCAGCTCTATTTGTTGTCAGGGCTGGACAAGGCTGTTTATAAAGATTACAGAGGAGGTACATAGGAAGCAAGGCAGCAAGGCATGGTTTTGGCACACAGGTAAGTACTAAAAATACTATTATTACCTCTTCTATCACTATTGATTTGACATTATGAATGGCCATGGCCCAAGGAACCCGCAAATGCATGCTGTCATCCCAGTAAAGGCACATCAAAGCAGAGACACCAAGAAATAATATGGTAATTAATCATAGATCCAACCAGGAAGAAAAGCTTTCTGGAACAAACAGCCTTGTCCAGTGCAGACAGAGGATGGGCTCACCCACAGGGAGCAGCAGGTGTTGGCTGCACTCTGTCCCCAGCCCTGGGGGACCACACACACAGAGAGACAGTATCCTGGTGTACAAGCTTGTCAGCGGTTCATCTCACAAAAACAGTAATGTAATAATGCCTTGGGCTGGAATGATAGCTTCCTGCCAAAGGTTCAGAGCTATCTGGAGAGAATCTCATTAATCTCAGTGATCCTATGGGGATTGAGGGTTGTAGGTATTCTTACTATTATCTTACAAAGATGAGAGCGTACAGTTTAGAGAAATTAAATATTTTGTCTTTGCGTAAACAGTCCATCAGTACTGAGAAAGCTTGAAACTCAGGATGAGAGCGGTCCCTGAGGCCCAATACTCTAAGCTCTATCCTTGCAAACACCTTGAAGGAAGAATGAACAGGGTGCCTCCTGCACAAGGTGACGCCTTCCCCCAGCTCTTCCCAGACCAGGTAACTGCAAAACTCACCTGTCGCTGAACTGAACCTCTTCTCCATTTTTGGCCCAGCTGATGGTGGGCCTCGGGTTGCCAATGGCCTCACAGTGCAGAAGAACGCTCAGTGTCCCGCTGGCCAGGGCCACCGTCTGTCCGAGGTGGGTGACCACCTCGGAGGCGGACAGCTGCTGGGCGGCGGAGATCTTGCGCACGATGACAGGCTTGCGGTGAGGCCGGCGGGAGCCGCCCCCGCCCTCCCCAGTGGACAGGATCCGGGAGAAGCTGCTGAAGCCAGACACGTGCTTATGGGGAGGGATGGCCACTGGGGGGCCCCTCCGCTCTGACGGCTTGAGGAGCGCGTCCTGATGCTCCAGGTGGCTGCGGAAGATCTCCTGGGCCAGCTGGGCCACCAGATGCTTGCTGTAGACGTCGCGGAGCTCCTGGGGTTGCTGCGAGAGGTTCCGGAGGATGTCGTCCAAGCGCTGCTGCTCCGTCACCATGGTGAAGGGCAGACGCAGAAGGGCCTGCTCGGCGTTCTGGTCCTCCTCTGAAGACGCGTTCCTTTCCGTGGAGTCCTGCAGCTCCCACGACGCCAGCAGCTCTCCCGGCCAGCCCCCTGCTCCAGCAGCCGCGAGACCAGGTCGTCATAGCGGCCCCCGGTGTCGGCAGGGAGGCCCCGCTTCTCGGCCTTGCTGCCGTTGGAGAAGATGCCGTTCTGGTGTTTGTGCGTCTGCAGGGCCTCCTTGGGGCTGGCCTTCCTCACCGCGAGGGCCTCCTCCTCGATCCTCAGGCTCAAGGGCCTGGCCACCAACTTCCGGTTGCCTCCGATGAGCTTAATCACAAACTGCTCCCGGGCTGGTCCGGCCGAGCAGGTGTAGATTCCCGCATCAGAGGGCTTGAGGCGGTGGATCTTTAGGTACCCAAAGGGGGCCACAGTGACGTGGGCAGAGCTGATGAGGTGCTGGCCGTCCTTCTCCCAGGTGATGAGGGGCTTGCGGAAGCGCCGCAGTGGGACAGCGCAGCACCACCGCGGTCTTGGGGAGCAAGTAGGCGAAGCCCCCACCACGAAGTGCAGCTTCCTCTGCCGGCGCGTCTGGATGTAGACCTTCCTTGCTGCAGCGATGTGAGGACTATGCTTTGTGGATGGCCGCCCAGGCCCTGGAATGAAAGCAACGAAAGCAGACAGATGGAGAAAGAGAAACGGAGAGTGGAGAAAGGGTAGAGTGAGGAGCAGCGACAAGAGAGAGCGGAAAACGTGAGGGTGGAGAGAAGAAAGAGAGATAGGGGACCAAAGAAAGAAGAGGGAAAGCGCTTTAGAGTCTGCTTTGGCCAGGGCCTTAATTTCCTGCCTTGTTTTACTGGAGGAGCTGGCTACCAACTGTGGACCGTCAAGCTGCTGCCACGATCAAGCACGGGGAGCTAAGGCGGTGCAGCTGGGCCACCTGCTATTATTCTCTTGGGGCTTTCTAACCCTAGAAACTGAGAGGAAGGGTTCCAGATGGAGGGTGACTCCAGGAGAAAGACAGTTCCTCTCTTTAAAAGGACTTTTAAAAAAAAGAAATATTACTCAGCTATTAAAAAGAACACATTTGAATCAGTTCTAATGAAATGGATGAAACTGGAGCCTATTATACAGTGAAGTAAGTCAGAAAGAAAAACACCAATATAGTATATATATGGAATGCATATATATGGAATTTAGAAAGATGGTAACAATGACCCTATATGTGAGACAGCAAAGAGACACAGATATAAAGAACAGACTTTTAGACTCTATGGGAGAAGGCAAGGGTGGGATGATTTGAGAGAATAGCATTGAAACATGTATATTACCATATGTGAAATAGATTGCTAGCCCAAGTTTGGTGCATGAAATGGCATTCAAAGCCGGTGCACTGGGAGAACCCTGAGGGATGGGATGGGAAGGGAGGTGGGAGGCGGGGTCAGGATGCAGGACACGTACACCCATGGCTGATTCATGTCAATATATGGGTCCTACAGAGCATCACAGCCCCCATATGCATGGAGAGAAGACCTCAGAAATGTTATACCTCTAGGCATTACTAGTAAACAGAACACACTGTTTAGTTTAAAATCCTGGAGTGGGTCACATTGGACTTCATTAGTAATATACTGACTCCAGCTTCCAGATCTCCATATACCAGCAAGTGCACTTTGCTCTACCTCCTGCAAACTGGTTTTCCCCCAGTGGAGAAGAGCCTTCTGCCTGGCCACGTGTAATTAAGATTCCTTTTCCATCTCTAGCTGAGATCATCAGCCTGATGCCCTCGGAGGACTTTACTGTAGCCTTATTGGAGCCCCACTGCTCTTGGGCTCAGGGAAAGCTACCGCTCTTGCTCTCTCCCCATCCCAGAGCACTGACGTACTCACTTGCACAGGTGGCCAGCATACAGGGCCTGATGGATGAAGAGAATGGCAGGGGTGGGCACAGGGAGGAATTGACAATTGATGAGACACCGGTTTTCAGCACCTTCCGGCAAACGGCACTTCGTGTCTGGGTTCCCTCCCGCAGCTCGTGGAACACTGGTGGGGGAAGAAAGGCCAAACGCATGTAAATGTGGAGAACTGGAGGCTAATGGGTTTTGTATGGACTCTCAAACTCACCAAAATATCAGAAAAACTGCTTGGAAAAGCAATAGCAACTGAGAAAGAGAAATGAATTATGTTACAGTATGAAAAGACACATCCATATTGTAGCCACACTCTTTTCTGGTCTCAGGTCTCCTGTGGACATTTCACCTGCTCTTTTATGGTCTGAGCTTTAGAGTTACAGTTATAGAGTCCACTGTTCAGATTCCAGCTCAGTACTGCATGTCACTAGTTGGCAAGTCACTTAAACTCTAAGTCTGTTTTCACTTCTTATAACTTATTTGGCAAGGCTGGGAATTCAATGATAATTTATTTTAAAATTTCACACACAGAAATGACATTCAACTAATGCCAATTCCTTTCTCCTTCCTTAACAAATTAATTATAATATTTTAATGTCAAATATCAGATAATTCTTATGCATCTACTTTGTTTGAGGTGGAATGCTAAATGCTATGGGACAAAGATGTGTAAGACGATTCCTAACATCAAAGGGGTGTTATCAAATAATGAGAAGAAATCCAAATGCATTATTAAAATGAAATGGTATATTAGGGAACATGGAAAATCAAACCCACAATGAAATAGCACTCTATATTCACTAGAATTTTCATAATCAAAATGACAATAATTATTATTATCATAAGTGAGGATGTGGAAAAATGAGAGCCTTCCTGTAATGCTGCTGGGAATGTAAAATACAGCCATTTTAGAAAAAGTATGATGGTTTCTTAAAAAGTTAAGAAACATATATTTATTGTGTGTGTGTTAGTTGCTCTGCTGCTGCTGCTGCTAAGTCGCTTTAGTCGTGTCTGACTCTGTGCAACCCCATAAACGGCAGCCCACCAGGCTCCTCTGTCACTGGGATTCTCCAGGCAAGAACACTGGAGTGGGTTGCCATTTCCTTCTCCAATGCATGAAAGTGAAAAGTGAAAGTGAAGTCGCTCAGTTGTGTCCAACTCTTCGCGACCCCATGGACTGAAGCCCACCAGCCTCCTCCGTCCATGGGATTTTCCAGGCAAGAGTACTGGAGTGGGGTGCCATTGCCTTCTCCAGTGTTAGTTGCTCAGTCATGTTCAACTCTCTGCAACCTCATGGACTGTAGCCCACCAGGCTCATCTGTCCATGGACTTCTTTGGGAAAGAATACTGGAATGGGGAGCCATTCCCTTCTCCAGCGGATCTTCCAACCCAGGAAAAAACCTGGGTCTCTCGCATTGCAGGCAGATTCTTTATCATCTGATCATGCCCAGCAATTTCACTCCTAGGCATCCTACCTGAGAGAAATGAAAACATACATCCACACAGAGACTTGTATGCTAAGGTTCATAGCAACATTATCCTTAATAGGCAAAAATGGAAGCAACTCAAACATGCATCAACTGGTGAATGGGTAAATGAAATGTGGTATGGCTATACTAATAGAATATGTTACTCCACCATAGAAAGGAATGTTTTGATAATGTGCTACGACATGGATAAACACTGAAGACATTATGCTAAGTTGAATTTAAAGAATATAAATTATTCCTCAATAAAGTTGTTTAAAGAAATAGCAATAAAAGAACTTAGTAAAAATATAAGATTGTAAGTGAAGTATTGATATCATAAAATGAATGCTAACAAATTGGTGAATGCTCAAGTTATACCCATGATTTCCTGGCCTATCCGGAAGATGGTTGGAGTCTGGATGGGTTTAGAGAGCCAGGAGTAAGCATGGCAGGCAGGGAACTATCCAGAATCAAGGTGGAAGAGCTCAGTGCTCAAGGCCAAGGCAGGCTTGGGGACAGGGCTGAACTAGTTTGACTGAACAGAGGGGCCTAGTGGAGAGTGTCAGGAGCTCAAGAGGTAGTTTGGGGCCAGATGTTGGAGACTTTTAATTTTCAGACGGAAGGTTTGGAATTGGTCCATAAGGCAACAAGGAGCCATTTAAGGGAGGAGTGAAATGATGAAGGAGGTGTTTTGAGAAGGTTAATCTGGCAACAGTGTCTGGGAGGAATAGGAGCAGGAGATTGATGGGAGGCAAGGATGTCAGTTAAGCAGGCTGCCACAGTAGTCCAGGCTTGAGATGATAAAGGCCTGAACTAGGGTCATGGCAGCAGGCCACGTTAACTTGAAAAATGACAGTAGAAACCAAAAAATAGAATCTTAGGTTTCCAAGTTTCATATGCTAGCCCATGGAAATGAACTGTTCCCATGCAATGCACTGAGATATCCACCACCCTAAAAGACATTTAAGATGCAAAAAATGGAGATGAGAACCAAGCCTGTTGCTTTTGTTCCCTCAAGAGCGTGGATTCCAGATTCCACCCACCCCTTATTTTATTGTAAACGACAGCACCAAATCCAGGGCTCAGGTGGAATGGGGGTAGAGAGCCTGGAAATGTTAAAGGCCTGGTCATTTGAGTGTTGCCAAGTACAGAAATGGAAAAATGGACCATGTGTTAGAAAATCAGTTTATGATTCTGGTCAAATCTAGTTCTTTCTCTAGGTTCAGTTTCCACATTTCTGAAACAGGGAAACTACACTCGAGCAGGGATTTTCAAAGTGTGTTCTTTAGCTATGTTGAGGATGTGATTTAGGGGCTTCTCAGGTGATCTGCAGACCCAGCCATTTGGGGATCTGGGGCCCCTATCCACACTTCCACCAAATAACTCTGATTTGTTCTGTTTTAGATTTCTGACTTCATTGAAACATTTCAATGGAAAAAAGGGTTTTGTGGCTTTAATTTTTTAAGAACCACTAGACTATAGGATCTTCTAAGTTCCTTCTAGCTCTAAAATTGACTGCTCTGACTTTAATTTCTTTTATGTTTGGGGGAGGAAGGAATTTCCATGAAAATATGACTTAAAATATTGAATAGCCAACTCTTTCAAGAGATGCAAGTGTTTCTTTTAAAGAAAAGAAGTAAGGTCTTTTGAGAGAACTTTTCTCAGAATAGAATCTGAAAGTAATTTTATTTGAAATGTTTAAAACTTTGGCTTAATTCTGTCTCTAAGGGATTCTGTGCAGTAACCGTGAGATTAAGCCCAGATAGTTGAGGATGAAAAACACCCATAGATCATCCAGGTCTTCCTTTCTCCAAAGGGAGTCATGTGGGGGTGTGGAATGCAAGTCTTACCCCAGCCAGAGGGCCAAGGGAAGGGCTGTGGGGATAACAAGGCCAACTGAAGCCTTTGTGAACACCCCCAGGAGCACTTTTGTATGGCATCAGCTCGAGTTTATCCCCAGTGAATATGGGTTAAAATCCCACCACTCCCAGCCCCATCTCAAAGTTTGGAATTTCCATTCATCAACCCAGATAATGCAGAACCTAGTAACATTCCTTGGATAAGGGTTAACTATTCCTAGTTCACAAAATGTAACTTCTGCCTCCTAGGAAGACCAGCAGAGCCTGTGAGAGGTCTTAACCATAACCCTGGGTCCAGCCAATCAAGTTAAGAGCTTTCTTTTATTTCCTGTCCTTTTCCTGACAATGAGGAGGGACAGAAGAAAATCACAACCATGATAAGGGTTAACTTTTACTAGGCACAGAGTACTTTATATGCATCATTTTTAACTGATAACCATGTTAGAGGACATAACTATCATCGCCAATATTCAGTTGAGCAAACTGAAGCCTAGAAGGGTCAAGTAACCAGCCCAAGGTTACACAGCCAGTAAGTAGCAGAGTCAGGATTTGAACCTAAGTTTGCTTGTCTTTGAGTCTGAATTCTCAAGTACACATGATGTTCTACAGATCTCCTTTACTAACTGGCACCTTAGGCATCTGGTCCCATCACTTCTGGGAAGCAGATGGGGAAACAGTGGAAGCAATGTTAGACTTTACTTTTTTGGGCCCCAAAATCGCCGCAGATGGTGACTGCAGCCATGAAATTAAAAGATGTTTACTCCTTGGAAGGAAAGTTATGACAAACCTAGATAGCATATTCAAAAGCAGAGACATTACTTTGCCAACAAAGGTCCGTCTAGTCAAGGCTATGGTTTTTCCAGTGGTCATGTATGGATGTGAGAGTTGGACTGTGAAGAAAGCTGAGTGCCGAAGAATTGATGCTTTTGAACTGTGGAGTTGGAGAAGACTCTTGAGAGTCCCTTGGACTGCAAGGAGATCCAACCAGTCCATCCTAAAGGAGATCAGTCCTGGGTATTCATTGAAAGGACTGATACTAAAGCTGAAACTCCAATACTTTGGCCACCTCATGCGAAGAGTTGACTCATTGGAACAGACGCTGATGCTGGGAGGGATTGGGAGGAGGAGAAGGGGACGACAGAGGGTGAGATAACCCTAACCTCAAATCAACATTTCATGGAAAAATTGTCACTAACATGTTTACACATGTACATACACACACATTCATCTCACACGTTAAATCTTTCATCCTTCTGAAACAAAATTACTTCTAAAAGATGATAAAAATTGTTCCCACTTCTGTTCTGAGACATTTGTGGGGAGCTCCCATCAGAAGGCCAAATTTTACTGCCAAACTGCAAAACCTATGGTGACATAGGTTAGGTCTCAACTGCAGTGTACTCAGCAGGGTCGTCTGATGGGCCTCTGCATGGGATGATAAAACACAGGGCGAGAATTCTCAGAACATAGGCTGAATGACGTGGCATCTTCATTTTCAGAGGCAGCTGCTTTCCCCTCTGGGACAGCAAGGACCTCTGTGATGGATTTCAAGCAGCAGCAGCGGCTCTGTCGTATGAGTTGGATGGTCTACAAAGGAGGCAGAGAGACTGACAAGGCCAATCCAGAGGCTTTTAGGCAAGAAAGAGAAGGCTCTTGAATCTGGTTTGGACCCTGAGATTTTCACTTCCAGGCCTCATAATTCCGTTCTTGGCTGAAACTACTTGCAAGGTGAGACTTTTGGTGGGGGTGGTTTTTATGGAAGACATAAGGGCCTATGAAGGAGTTGCAGGCAAGTCAAAGAAGGAGTAGAGGCTGAAAACAAGTTGGAGCTGGGTGTTGATGAGTAAGTTCAGGCGAGTGTTGAAGTAGGAATGATTTAGAGAAGCAGGTTCGTCGGGGGTCTGTCCTTAACTGATGAGGTAAGTCAGGAATGGTAATGCTGATGTGGTCATCTCCCCAGATGCAGGGCATCAGGGGAAATCAACTTCTCTTGCTGGGAAGCTGTTGACATTTTGGATCCAGGAAACTGACAGGAAGGAGGCAGGATTTCCTTGGCCTTCTTTTCCTAATAAATCATACGCCTCATTGTCCAGTAAGTTGGATGAGAAGAACTAGAGAGGCTTTGCCTTTCCTGAGGAAAGACTAGAAACATCTGGGAGTAAGAGATGTGGGGCGGGCAGCAGGGGGAGGCGGGATGTCAGGAAGGTGGGAGTGAATGGAGAGGAGGAACCTGGTGTTCTCGGTAAAATCCTGGATCCAAATAGTACAAACGAGGCCTGGTTTGTTCCATGAAGGGCCCATTTTCAATTCTCTGCTCCTGATTGTTGAGTGAGGGCTGGTTGCTTAATAGCTCCCATCCTGCAGCCTAGTTAAAAGCTAGTTACACACTATGGTATCAATGCTTACAAAAACTCTGTTGCATGTACAACTGATTCACTGTGCTGTATACCTGAAAGTAATACCACACTGTAAATTACCTACACTGCAAAGATTAAAAAAAAAAATAAGACAAAAAACCAACTCAGGGACTTCCCTGATGGTCCCTTGGTTAACAAGCCACCTTGCAATGCAGGGGACACAGGTTAGATCCCTGGCTGGGGAACTAAGATCCCAAATGCTGCGGAGAAACTAAGCCCATGTGCCGCAACTCGAGAATCCGTGCAGTGCAATGAAAGATCCCGCATGACACAACTAAGACCCAAGACAGCCCCCCACAACTCTGTTCCACAGTGCTAGGAGGATTCTTCTGTTCTGTTCTCGCCTTCTGTAAGTCTGGGTGCCTTCTCCTCTTTATCTTCTTCTGAGGAGCACACATACCTCTGTCCAGTCCGAAAGCAGCCACTCACTGGGACAGTCATCTTTCTTGCAGGTTTGCTGGGAGGCCAGTTTGGGGGCGGAACAGAAGGTCTCAGGAAGCTCCAGGAAGCTCCCATCAGCCATGCGCTGTTTGCAAAGAACCTCGCGTTTCTGGATGCCCCCAGCACAGGTCCTGGAACACTGGGAGAGGAAGAGAAAGCAGACTCTGCATAAGACAGTAGCACGTTTGACTACCAATCCAATTCCTACCTTAGCCTTGGCTTACTGCAGAGTGAGAAAAGAAAAAATAAATAAATAGGGAAGAAAACCCAGGAACCAACCCAAAGGATATTGTTTCCCCTCCTTGAAATGAATTTTGTAGCAAGGTCTACACCCTCCACTCAATCTTAAACATTCAACTAGAGAATCCAGGAATTTTAAGGTCCTTTAAATCTTAGGGAGTTGTTTCTAAACTGTGATTTGCAGTCACCCAAGACAACTGGTTTAACAGGTGATATGATAGAGAGTTAAACATATTTACGATGCAGTGAAAATAATCTGTGCTTCTTCCAGAATGAAGCAGAGAGAGCTCCTGGCATCCATGTAAATCTGGAGGAATTAATCTGCAGAAAAGGCAGCCCTTCCTCTCTCCATGTAGAGAGCCCATCCTCTCTAACCTATTGGAGGGGAGCAGGTCTTAGGCTTGGTTTTTGAACTTCCTGGAATATGTTTCTTATAGTACTGGTGTTTTTTTCTGGGCAGTGGGAGCAAGACACATGGAAATTTGGGATACAAGAAAAATCTCCCCATTTTAGTGGTTTTCAACAAGCCCTCAATCAAACAGGTCATTTACAGGTTACTGAATGAATATCATTCAGTTATTTGTAGGGGTGGAGCAGGAAGCTGTTACTCTAAGACTTTGGCTCCTTCTTTGTAATAGTAAAGAAATGCTCAGTTTCTATCTGGGCCCATGACCCTTTGGCATACAGACTATATTTGCTGACCTCCCTTGAAGGTGCCATGTGACTTAATGCTGGGCAAAGGGATGTACATGGAAGGTTGTGGGCAGCTTCATGGAAAAACACACAAAAAGAGAGTGTGGCATTTTCCCTCCCCTTCTCCACCTTGCTGGCTGCAATATGAACATGTTGTCTAAAATTTAGCCTTCCATCTTAGACAGTGACAGGCAAAAAGATGGAAGCAGCCTAGCTTCCTGATGGTGACACCATACTGGCCCTGGATGGCTTGTGTGTGTATAAGAGAGAAACGTTTTCTCTCTTACTTAAGCTATTGTGACTTTGGGTTTCCTATCCTTTTAACCCGTCCAACCCGTCCATCCCAAGGGAAATCAGTTCTGAATATTCATTGGAAGGACTGATGCTGAGGCTGAAACTTCAATACTTTGGTCACCTGATGTGAAGAACTGACTCACTAGAAAAGACCCTGATGCTGGGAAAGATTGAAGACAGGAGGAGAAGGGGACGACAAAGGATGAGATGGTTGGATGGCATCACCAATTCAATGGACATGAGTTTGAGTAAACTCCAAAAGTTGGTGATGAACAGGCCTGGCGTGCTGCAATCCATGGGGTTGCAAAGGGTTGGACACGACTGAGCAACTGAGCTGAACTGAACCCTAATTAGAAAGACAAATACTGTATGAAATCACTTATATGTGACATCTAAAAAAACAACAAAATAGTGAATACAACAAAAAAGAAATAGACTCATAGAAAACGAAACAGTGGTTACCAGTTTGGGGTGGGAAGGATGGGGCAATATACTGCAACATACACACACAGGCCATCCAGGGCCAGTGGAAGAGTGGGAGAGACCAACTACTGGGTGTAATACAGGCTCAAAAATGTATGGAACAACATGTACTCTAAGTGGCAAGTAAACTTTACAAATTGTATAAAAATTTTATAGGAGGTATAGACATAAATGCTAAGAAACAGAAACAAGAAAAAAAATCTAACCTTAAATAATGTACCAATCATTAGTATTCTGTGCTGGGATAATTTTATTGTAAAAACTCTAAGGAGAGCTCCGTTTTCTTCAAGAAGAGTCCCTTTTCTTGAATCAGCTGCCCTATGGGCTTGTTGAAAATTTAGGACTGGCTGTTTGTGCTATAGGAGCTTTTCCTGTTGCAGCAGTGACCACTCAGAACTCATGGGGGTCTGTGCTCAGTGGGCTGGACTCAGAACTGTAAGGGGGGGGTGTGTGTGCCCAGAGTCAAGGTTAGGATGGGTGATACAATGTCCTTGAGTAGAGTCAGAATGCTGCTGTAGCCCAGATGCTCTTACTCAGTGGTCCCAGTCCTGATATACTTTAAAGCCACCTGGGAGCTTTTAAAAACCCCTGAGTCCTGGGCCCCATTTCATTTCTATTAACCTCTGGGAAGTATGTTCTAGATGTTAATATTTTAAATTTAGAAAATTTTAAAAACTCCCAGCTAATTCTGTATAACCATGATTGAGAGCCTCTTGATGAAGGTGAAAGAGGAAAGTGAAAAAGTGAACTTAAAACTCAACATTCAAAATCTAAAATCATGGAATCTAGTCCCATCACTTCATGGCAAATAGAAAGGGAAAAAGTGGAAATGGTGACAGATTTTA
The DNA here is from genome assembly GCA_917880005.1 of Nanger dama. NCBI lineage: Eukaryota > Metazoa > Chordata > Mammalia > Artiodactyla > Bovidae > Nanger > Nanger dama. The sequence goes on from CAKJTW010000017.1 coordinate 2,397,450, forward strand.
TTTCCTTGGGCTCCAAAATCACTGAGGACAAAATTAAAAGATACTTGCTCCTTGGAAGAAAAGCTATGACAAACTTGACAGCATATTAAAAAGCAGAGACATCACTTTGCCAACAAATATCCTTATAGACAAAGCTATGGTTTTTCCAGTAGTCATGTACAAATGTGAGAGTTGGACCATAAAGAAGGTTGAGCACTGAAGAATTGATGATTTTGAACTGTGGTGCTAGAGAAGACTCTTGAGAGTCCCTTGGACTGCAAAGAGATCAAACGAGTCAATCCTAAAGGAAATCAATCCTGAATATTTATTGGAAGGACTGATGCTGAAACTGAAGCTCCAAAACTTTGGCCACCTGATACAAGGAGCAGACTCATTGGAAAAGACACGGATGCTGAGAGACGGTGAAGGACAGGGAAGCCTAGCATGCTGCAGTCCACGGGGTTGCAAAGAGTTGGACACGTCATAGGGTCTGAACAAGGATTCAGAAACATCTCTCCAAATGAATGCCTCTCCACCATTTCCAATGGGACTAAAATAAACATGGAGTAGACAGGGCGGGCATGGGGACCTGATACCCAGAACAGCTTCTGTTAGAACCACTGGTTGTTTGGAGTATCACATAAGGTGTATGGGGGTCCATTCAATTTGAATAAATGCTCCCAAAATAAACAGGTGCCAGAATGAGAACAGCTCTCAGACTTAAGCATCTTAATGAATGAAACAATAAGGAAATGATGCAGGTAAACGTTCTCTCTCTCAAACTAAGGAAGTGGATGACGATGATTGGTTTCATTTTAAGGGTGGAAATGTAATAAAACGTATATAAGAGGGTGACCACTCAAAATATCAGAGCTGGGCTATCACTCTTCAGATAGGACCTAATTTAAGGGCCAAACCCTCGGAAGACTCCCCCTAACACCATACGGAATTCCGTGATAATTGGATGACAAGAAAAGTGTAAAAAAAAAAAAGCTTGTTATTTTGAAGTTTAGTTTGGATAGAAATGGGCTTCCCAGGTGTCACTAGTGATAAAGAACCTGCCTGTGAATGCAGGAAAGAAGGGAGATGCGTGTTTGATCCCTGGGTCGGGTAGATCCCCTGGAGGAGGGCATGGCAACCACGATAGCATTCTTGCCTGGAGAAACCCATGGAGAGAGGAGCCTCGTGGGCTACAGTCCATCAGGCCACAAAGAGTGGCACATGACTGAAGTGATTTAGCATGCATGCTACATAGACAACTTGCAGGAAATTCTCAACACTCGAAGATAAAGTCAGACTGCTGAGAATGTCCTTCAGGGCCCTCACACGCTCATCTGTGTTGAGCTTCCCGAGCACATGTCTTACCAGCCTGCCATGGCCGCTGCCTTAGCTGCAGTGGACAATCTTCCCTTCCCTGTGCACACAGATACCTCCTGTGCTACGGCCTTTGACCACACTGTTCATTATGGGAGCAATGCCCTTCACCTCTCTGTCCAGCCAGAAACTTCCGGGACATCCCTGAAGGCCCAGCTCACAGGCCACTGCTTCAGGAAAGTCTCTTCTAACCCCTCTGCCTCATGGTACAGAAGTCACCTCCTACCCCCTGGAAGGGTGCGGCACCTCCCCAGTTAGGGCTGGTCGTTTAGGGCCCTGATCTTTCCCTCCGCCTCCCTACATGCACACAGGATTATGTGACTTTGAGGAAAGGGAGCACACTCATCTTTCTATTCCCCAGCGCCTACTATTGCGTCTGGCAAAGAGTGTACTCTTCATAAATGTTTGTTGAACTGATGATTGGATGAACAAAAGAGCCAAAAGCCAGATGTTGAAAAGATGTAAAACAAACATTCAGCTAAACATCCACCTTTTATCGGACTGTTTTATCATCAGCCAGATGCTGCTTCTACATCAGTCATTGGTGGGTTTCAGCCAGATGCAGTGTGTGCTCTGCTGGGAACTGTGACCCTCCAGGGATGGCAGACAACCCTCTGGCTGGGTTAATGTCATCAGGGATTTGGTTTTAAATGCTTGTCTCATCTTTGCTCAGAAAGTTTCCCTGGTGTGTACACTGATAAAAGGTGGTTTAAAAATTTTTTTTAAATGTAGAAGATGAAATTTCAAATTAATAAAGCTTCCAAAGTCTGTGGTGACTTTGTGAACAGATCAAGGTTACCTGGTGAGGCTGACAGTCCTGATGTGAGAGGCAGAATGCAAAGGAGAAAAATATTTTAAAAGGAGCTGGAAGAGAAATTTAATAAAATGAAAAATGTTTGCTTTATGAATCATCATTGAAAATAATATTGTGGTATGAAGAAGCAGATCTCTGGTAATGGGCATTGTTTTAAAATATGTGCCATAAACAGAATAAATAACCCAAAATAGCATTTGTATTGCTTATCCTTGTTGCCATGCATATTTCATGATATAAGGTCATGGATTCATTAGTTTTATAGGAAAAGTAAAACAATACAATATGAGGAATATTTAAAAGTTATGTTTCTATACAGAAATACAATGGCCTGAGTGTCCTGAATTTTTAAAGACTTCCCTATTGATCAGCATAGTCATACCT